>OV702284.1:392923420-394173420 GCA_916181665.1 Avena sativa
CATCATAGCTAATCAGCTTTTCTTGGCTCTATGCCTATCCTTTCTTAATACCTATACTAAACTGAAGCTCTTTTCTTTAGGATTCAAGCAAAAATATCAGGATATGCTCCTTTCATATTTTTAAGGTATTACTTTATTTTTCCAACTTTTGTACTTGTTTGATTTTGAGAATTTGCGCAACTAGATGTGGCTGGTCCATTATAAACTTATGAGTATATCTACTTACCCTTTTTCGGTGGTTCATTTTCACTGCATGGAATTAGGTTTTTGTTGCCAATCCAAACAAGCCTCGCGATATTATTGAAGTTTTGGTAGACAATCACAGAGAATTGTTGAAGTTACTCCACGATCTTCCTGCAAGCAAAGGTACTTCTCATTCTCTACTTCCAGCTAACCCTACAGGATTATCAGATTTTGTGCTTTGACTAAGCAATTGATGCCAGTAATGGAACAACCAAACATTCTAGCTGTGACTATGAACAATTTGATGAGAGATGTATGCAAACCGTGACACTTCTAGTGCATTCCTCTTAATAGGTGACGACGAACAATTTGACGAGGAGCGAGACTTGATTATCGAGGAAATCAAGAAGCTCGTGCGCTCATCAGTATAGACCATCGAGAAATTCAAAATTACCCCTTTAAAATTCAGTGGTCAAGAATGGCAGTCCCTTTCTTCCAGTCTTCTTTCAGAACCTCCTGTGTAATATGTTACCCTGTACAGAGCTTTTTAATATTTATATTTATCATATTTATAGTGAATCAATTTGGCCCCCAAGTGAAGTCTTTCACAAGAACATGTAGCATATTGCTGCATCCATATATGGATCAAATAAAATATACCGCTCCACACCTGAGATTTTGTTTTCTTGGTCTTTGCGAACACTTTAAACACGTGAGATTTTGTTTTTTCTCATCTTTGGGCTACTGAGATAAATTCTCCAAACAGGTGTGGCAAGCTGTGTCAATTAACATCCACAGATTGCTTATGTTCTTTGTGAAAATCTGGCACTTGTTGCGTACTCGTATGGTATATACTTTTATACATTTTGACTTGACAAGGGGAGGAGAGATGATAATTTACAGGAAGGAATCAATTGAATCCGACTAACATTAACATTGGGGATTTGGGGCTGAGGGGGATTGGATATGTGGAGCTGAGCTGTGTGTCACAGCTCACAACGGCCGGAAGATCACGGGCGCGCCGTGCTGCGGCTGGAGAATCATGAGCACCTGGGGGGCGTGCACGTATGACGGCGACAGCCGGAAGGAGAAGCGCTGCAGCATGACGGCCAGCGCCACCTTGGCCTCCATCAGCGCCAGGTTCTGGCCGATGCAGACGCGCTCGCCGCCGGCGAACGGCATGAACGCCATCTGGTGCCGCCCTGCCCGGCGCTCGTCGCCGAACCGCGCCGGGTTGAACTCGTTGGCGTCGGCGCCCCAGTGCTCCTCGTCGTGGTGCACGGCCAGGATCGGTATGAGGAGCTCCGTGCCCGCCGGCACCGCGCACCCGCCCAGCTCCACGTCCCGCTTCGCCACCCTTATCGTCGCCACCGCCGGCGGGTACAGCCTCAGCGTCTCGTTCACAATCATCGCCAGCTGCACACAATCGTGTCAGCAACGTCGCAAGCAGTGCAAGACCCCGTGCATGCCAGAGGAAGAGGAACAGCTAGCACGTACCGTTTTGAGCTTGGGGAGGTGGTCTTTGGTGGGGATGTCATGGGGGCCGACGACGGCGAGGACCTCCTGGCGGGCGCGGTCCTGCCATTCCGGGTGCATGGCGAGGGCGACGGTGGTCCAGGTGAGGAGGCTGGAGAGCGTCTCCTTGCCGGCGAAGAAGAAGTTCTTGCACTCCTCGATGATCTCCTCGGGCGTCATGGCCGGCGTCATGAAGCTCATGAAGTCCCTCATCATCGTCCCGCCGCTGACCTGATCCTCCCGCCGCCGGCCATGTCCGTCGCCCTTGGTCTGCTGAAGGCTGTCGATGAACGCGGCCAGGCCCTTCCTGATCTCCCTGACGAGGTGCCACACGCGCAGGTTCCTCCGCAGCGGCAGGAACCGGTACCCCGGGATGAAGACCTTGCTGTGCGCGTCGGCGGCGAGGCCGGCGAGCTCGTCCTGGAGCTTGAAGACCACCTCCCCGTCCTCGTAGTTCCGGCGCCCGAACGTCGCGAACGTGATCACCTCCTGCGGCACGCGCTGCAGCCACTCCGCCACGTCCACCTCCACCTCGCCGCCGCCGCCGCCACTGTCGTCAGCAGCGCTAGCGGCCACGACCGCGAGCTCGTCCATCATCCGGCGCATGGTCTGGCCGACGAAGGGCACGAGGGGCTTGATGTTCTCGGTGTGGAACGCCGGCGAGAGGACGCGGCGGTGGCGCGCCCACGCCTCGCCGCGGAGGTTGCCGAGGCCGTAGCCCTCGAACTGGCAGATGAGCGGGTGCACCTCGTAGCGGTCGAAGTGCTCCGCGCGCGTCAGCAGCACCTCGCGGATCAGCTCCGGCGCGCTGATCGTCAGCCTCGGCTTCGTGCCGAACCAGATCAGATGCATCGGACCTGTCAATCGAAAATTGGACGGTTGAGATCGAGGCAGGGGAGAATGTACACATGCCATGCACGTCGCCAGTAAGTAGTATTTTCATGTGTTCCATCACATCGACCATTTCTTAACCGGTCGACCAACCAGAAGGAGGCAGATCAGTTGGATCCAGAACCGAAAATGCTCTGGCAATGTGCTGCTTATGCTCATATACTCAGCATCAAACGACTAATTACAAAGCAAGCACGTACGCATGTGGCCATTGCGATCCATCCGCAATTAATTCTTGCGCAAGGTTGTTCACCGCCTTAATCTACTCGCATTATCATTGACCTACGCATCGACAGCCTGGTGGAAAGATCGGTCGATCATGGTTTGACTTGAGAGGCCTAGCTAGCTTGATTTGTTGGCGCCTGCTTGTTACTTAGCAGTTACTACCATTAAATAAAAATAATTAAAAATTCAAAGTGACGAAGGAAGAAAGTGGCACCTCAGCAAAAAGTGAAACGGAGGGGAGGAGGTCACCTAATCAGAGGCAGCAGGGGGGAAATAGCTAGTTTAAAGTCCGAGTTCTTGTTCCTACTTGCAAAAGCATGGAGGCATGTCCCCTCCTTTCCTCCGGCCGGGTTCACGCGCCACTGTTCTAGTCTAAATTAATCCCGTTATTATTGTATATATGCGCGTGGATTTTAAATTAATCGCAGTTGCACGCGCTTTTGTTCCTACTATAGTAAACTTTATCGGAATATATATATAGGAATTATATATATACGTGTGCAAATTAATTTATCAGGTGATCTGATTTGTTGAATTCTATTTGCTCATCAATGCACTGAAATGGTCCGAGAGATGAGAATTGGATCAAGAAATGGAAGAAGAAGAAGAATGTTAATGACTGGTGTAGTAATTGTAAGGGTGGTCGATCGATCGATCGATATGGTTACGTACCGTAGAGGTCCCTCCAATTGTGGTAGAAGGCGAGCACCCTGGGGAGGATGTGGTGGGAGTCCGGCGGCGCCATGGGCCTGGACGAGGCGTCCAGCATGAGCCTGATGAGCTCGATGGAGCTGCCGACGAAGAAGCGGTACCCGGGCCCGCGCACGCCCTGCCTTGCGAAGTGCCGCTCCAAGCGCCGGGGACGCAGCCAGAGCGCCTCCGCCGCCGCGTGCGCGCACAGGCACGCCGCGCCCACCAGCACGGAAGCGGCGGCGCCCCAGCCCCACTGCCACCACCACATGGCGACGACGGCGGCGGCGCCTTCCTGGCTAGCTTCAGCGGCTGGCGATCGAGTCTACGGCTAGCTGAAGCCTTGGCTGCTGGAGGCCACGGCGGCGACGACGACGGCATGTATGCGGCGCCGTCTGGAGGTTTATATATGCGGCTGGGCGGGGCTGGGGTCGCTGGGCGGCGGCTGGGGAGAATTTCTTTGGCGATTGCACCACTGGCTGCCGCGGGTGCTGACCTGATTAAGTTATTGGAGTGCGCTTTACTGGTTCCATTCCAGCCAGGTGTGTGCTATGGTTTGATCAGCAGATGGAGGTTAACAGCGGTCGGTCAATGCTACCACACTGATCAGGCTAGTACGTACTACTCCTACTCCGGTAGTTTTTCTGCAACGTGGAGTTGACTTAGACGGAGGAGGCCCAGAATAACAGCGGAGGTTAAGAATGAAGGAGAAAACATTCTACGGTACAAAAGAGACGACCGGTTTGGATTAACAGTGCGCGGTCAATTCTACCAGGTCAAGTGATCCGGTAGATCTCCACACTGGCGCGCGCCACATGAAACTGACCAGGACCGAAGAACTAGGTCCTGCAACATCTCTCAGGAGTTTCCCACAATCATCATCATTTGCTTTAAAAAACACGGAGAAGAAAGCAGGGGAAAAGGCATTCTACAAAACAGACAATCTTGAATTAATAGGGCTCAATCTTCGACCGAATTTCAACTTGATTATCGATTGAGCGAGAGTTAGCGGAACCCTTTTTTTAAGGACAATATAATTAAGAACAACTCTCCATAAATTTTCGATCGATACCAAGTGAAATGGACGGAGGCCCAGATCCGCAACACAACAAAGTTTCTGTCACTCGTTAGAAAGCTTATGAAAAACACAGTCAAACACTTTTGCTTTAGTGTACCACTCTTCTAAAATCCGATAAAGTCGGACTCGTGGATAACCTAGATTCACACGTACCCCTTTGAAATGAAGGGCACGGTTGCCTCGTAATAAAGCCCTAGAGAAGCCTGTACGGATATGAACTGTACAACCCTCCTCGAACATATACCCTATACGTATTGTAAGGTGACGTGGGCATGAACCTAACCCAGCTCTACCAAGTATACGATATGTGGATCGGGATGATAGTGCCGGTGGAAACGGGAGACGTGAAGTATATCCAGCTCCACCGAGTATACCGATACGAGGGTATACATGACTTGAATATAAGTTTTAGGGGTAACAGAAAAAATCCCGGCAAGGAAAACTTACTCTTGGAGATTGGTTGGGGCACACCGAAACACTCCTCGGGTCAAGAACGAGGAACGGCGGTCAAGGCTATAGTCCGGTAGTTTTTTTGAGTTTCGGCAAGTAGGGCTGCGTGAAATTGACAAAGGACTGAACAAGTCAGCCGCATCACACGTACAGCTTCCATACGTACGTCAGCATCGCTTCTGGAAACACGACCAAGAACGAAGAAAAATCCCACACAGAAAAGACGGGTTTGAACTAACAGGGGTCCTTGTCACCGGTAGTTTCATACTAGTAGTGCCAAGTGAAATGGACCAACATATAAAAAAAAAAGTGAAATGGACCAAGGGCCACCGAATAAATCCGTCACATTGCAAAGCTTCTGGGGCCCTTTTCCCGTTCGTCTCCATGAAGAACAAAGAAAAAACGCTGCGGCTGAGGCGTTCAATGAGGTGTTGGACAACCTTCTTCTACAGGAACTCCCCCCCTCCTGGACCGGCGTTTCACATGGACTAACGGCCGAGCTGCCCCCACGCTCGTGCGCCTCGATCGTGTTTTCATCGACCCGGCCTGGGGGCAGGTGCTCTTCAACACATGTCTCCGCTTGCTCGTGCGGACGACCTCGGATCATGTGCCGCTGCTGGTTGAGACGACGTCGTGTGCGCCTACCAGCACGATCTTCAGGTTTGAACGAGGGTGGGCGCAATCCGCGGCTTACAAGGCCGGGATTCGCACGTCGTGGGCCGACCCTAGGAATCAGGTGCCCTCCGCCTACCGCCGACTGACCATGTCGCTTAAGTGGGCCCGCGCTTTCTCGAAGAAGTGGGCTCGCGACAAGAAGCGTCCCCCGGTTATCGTGGCCAACTGCCGCGCGGCTATCGACCTCCTCGATCGTATGGAGGAGCTCCGCGCCCTCGCCCCACATGAATTTTTGCTCCAAGACGCCGTCAAGCGACAACTCGCTCGTGCGCACAAGGAGTTGGATGTGTACTGGAAACAACGCTTCTCGTTCAAGCTCTGTAAACTTGGCGACGACAACACCGCCTTTTTCCACGCTGGCGCGTCGGCGAGGCTGCGCCGGAACCAGATCAAGGTCCTCCATTCGGGGGGAGGGGGGTGTGTGCCTGTCACGTGCCATGCTGGGAAAGAGCGCATCCTGGGTGAATTCTACTTGGGCCTGCTGGGTGAACCTCCTCCCCCGCCCGTTTGGCGGCGCCACCCTGGTTCTCTGCTCGATCGCGTGCCCGGGCTCTCGTAGCTGGAGGAGCCTTTCACCGTTGATGAGCTCAAGAATGCGTTGTGGGCGATGCGGCTAGATAGTAGCCCCGGCCCCGACGGGTTCGGGCCTGCTTTTTTCCGCTTCTTCTGGTCCACGGTGTCGCCCGACCTGATGGCGGTTCTTGAGGAGTTCTACCACTGTCGTGCGCAGCTCGACGGTCTGAACCGTGCATACATTGCCCTTCTTCCCAAGTCTGAGGATGTGGTCACCGCGGATGGATTCCGCCCCATCTCCCTCCAAAATTGCATGGTGAAGCTACTCACAAGGATCCTGACAACCCGCCTCCAGCGATTCATTGAAGAGTTGGTCGCGTACGAGCAGACTGGGTTCGTCAGGGGGAGGTGCATCACGGACAGCTTCTTGTATGCGGCTGACCTTGTTCAATGCTGCCACGTACGAGGGGTGCCTGCTATTGCCCTCAAACTGGATTTCCGCAAAGCATTCGAATCCGTCAATTGGGATGCTCTGGAGGCCATTCTTCGAGCACGTGGTTTCGGTGATCGGTGGTGTGCCTGGGTCCGTGTCCTCCTTGAGACCGGCAAGGCTGCGGTGCTGCTCAATGGGGTGCCTGGGCGGTGGATCAACTGCAAGAATGGGCTGCGTCAGGGGGATCCCCTCTCGCCGTACCTCTTCCTTATTGTCGCTGACCTCTTGCGCCAGATGATCTTGAAGGACGCAGCTAAGCATAGGCTTCTTCATCCCCTTGTGGACGATCTGCCATGCCCTGTCGTGCAATATGCGGATGACACGCTGCTGTTGGTGCGCGCCGACCCTGGCCAGCTCCGCCGCCTCCGTGGCTTACTCCGTGAGTTCTCGGATGCAACCGGCCTCGTCATCAACTTCCACAAGAGCGCCTTTGTACCCATCGGGGTGCCTGCCGCCGAGGCTGCCTGCTTGGCCTCCATTCTGGGCTGCCCTGTCTCTTTGTTCCCCCAGACATACTTGGGGCTCCCGCTGTCTGACAAGAAGCTTCCGGCGTCTGCAATGGACTACCTGGCCACAAAAATTGAGCGTTGCATCCCCGCGTGGCAGATCCGCCCCACCTCCCTTGGCGCCAGGCTGACCCTTTCAACGTCCGTCCTCTCTGCGCTGCCCTCTTTTGCCATGTCGGTGGTGCAGCTGTCCAAGGGGACCATTGCCAAGATGGACCGTACCCGACGCGGCATGATCTGGAGCGCAACGTCGTCCTGCTCTGGCGGCGCGTGCCAGGTCTCGTCGGATGTTGTCTGCCGCCTGCGATCGGAGGGCGGGCTGGGCGTCGTCGACCTTGCTCTTCGTAATACGTGCCTCCTTCTCAAGAAACTGCATGTAGTCCTCTCCGGACAACGCACGCCGTGGGCGAATTGGGTCCGTTCTGCATACCTATGCGCCCACTCGCCCCCCCCCCCGACTCTCACCTGGAAGGTGTTCGCCTCGCTGCTGCCGCTGTACCGAGCCATCACATATATCCGGGTGGGGCACAGTCATTCGGTTGACCTCTGGGCCGACAATTGGACTTCGTTGGGCGCGCTCTCGGCCGCGTTACCAGCTGCATACTCTCACATGGTTCGTCCTGCTGGGACTGTGGCCGATGCGCTCGCCGGGCGTGCCCTGGTGCTCCGTACGCACGACAGAATCTCCGAGCCCGCGGCCGCAGAACTGCGCCTAATTCATGGTGCTCCTGATCATCTTGCCACGCGCGGCTCCGCCGCGGAGGATGAGAGGTCCTTGGCATGGGGGGGGGGGGGGGTGACGGTAGCTTTGGTACCGGAGCAGTGTACAAGATGCTTAAGAGTTCCGGCTACATCACTCCTCTGCATGATCTGAACTGGACGGCAGTGGCGGACCTTGAACGAAATCTTTGGGGGGGCTAAACTACCAAATGCTACATATAAGCTGTTGAACCAGGACGACGAGCAGTGTTCAATCATATAGCTGTAAAAAATTATAGCTTATGGCATTTAGACAAAGTTAGACTGCACTTCATTACAGAAAATAGCCACTAAGTTGTTAATTACCTTCACAGTTATCTTTTTTATTTTGTATATTGACACAATTTCCCGTTCACCGTTGACACTAATACACATAGCAACATAGAAAAGTCGGTTTTTTTGGGGATTAGAGAAAACAAATTTTAGGCTCTACATATGAATAAAAGCGCATGTTTTTGTTAGAGATTTGTCTTTTTATATTTGCAACGTATTTTTCTCTGGAATTTCTTAAATGTAAACATGTTTTCACGTATTTGTTTTCAGAGTTTTTGGAGCCCTAGAAATATGTTTTTAACTTTTTTGAAAAAAAGGTTCACTTATGCCTAGGTTCCGCAGTTTTTTTTTTCTCGAAAACTAAGATCCAATAGAATTTACCCCAACTAAGATGCAACGATCAAAACTAACAAAGTAGTAGTACTACACTAGGAGGAGCTAGGGAATAGGAAAGAATAAATTTTCTAGAGGATAACAGAGTACATGTTGCAGCTGCCTTGCAAGACGGTCCAGCTTGCTGCTGCCTGCTACTTTGACAGAGCCCACTGCCTAGTTGTTTTTTGAGTTAAATCCATCGGACATAATTGAACTTGACAGCCGAAATCAATATGGTCACTGTACTCAGAGAATACAGTTCTACGGTCACTAAATACTCGTCGCAGTGTCACGCGAGGTCACTGGGCCATGTCTAGAGCTGTATGTGCCGACGTGTCCATCCGCGGGACCCACTATCAGTGTCATACAGCCTCCACAGCGTGCATTAATTGCAGGAAACCCCCTCCCCCCGACCTCCTCGATATCTTTGCCCAGGAGATCCCCTGCCTTTATTTGGGGCAGCCGATTTCTCCGAGGAGGAAGGCTGGGAGAGGGAACGTCGCCACTCCACTGCTTCTAGACCGCCACGCCGGCGGTCTTCATCGGCAGACAGGGTGGAGAGGGTGTGACGCGGTGGAGCTCGTGGAGGAGGAAGGTGTTGGTCGACCTCGTCGACTCCATGGATTATCCTCGACGGCGTCTGGACGGCGCACCCGCTCCTGTCTATGGTAAGCCCCCAACCTCCACTCATTCGCCTGCAATGGAAGGATTTCCTTTAGATTTAGGGTTTTTTGTTGAAGATGCCGAGGTTCTGGATAAAAGAAAGAAGGATGCCGAGGTTCTGGACGGCGTACGTTTTTTAGCAGGGGATGTGAGTGTGCTTTTGGGTGGGGTTTGTGGTAGGGTTTTATGAAAAGAAGGATTTTTATAAACTAAAGTTTGTTCGTTCATGTTAAATGTTTGGTTTACTGAAGTGCATTTGGTCCTTAAAATCTCTGAACTTTGCTGTTGGGAATTGGTGCTTAAATCTCTGAACTATACTGTTGGGAATTGGTGATTTGGTTGTATAAATGGAAGTGTTAATGCAATAAAAATGTAGTCCTTTTTTGTTGGAAGTGGTAATGTACTGATGACTGTTACTCCTACTGATTATTTGGCAGGGGAACGTAGTTCATTTTTCAGTTTGGAAATCAACCACGGGTTTTTTTTTGTGGGCAGTGGTAACAACAGGTCTTATGTTGATGGGCATGTTATATGGTATGATGAAGTAGATTCCCTCACTTGTTCTCCACTGATGCTTGAGAGGATAGTGGAAGAAATTGGATATGAAATGGCTGGAAGAATGAAGATATTTTACTGCATACCCATCCTTACTATGCAGAACAATGGTTTGAGGGAAATAAGGTCTGATCATGACACTAGATTCATGGTCACTTTTGTTGACATAGGTCATCATTGTTTCAGTTTGTATTTGGACCATGATCAAAGCTTTCTATTCAAGAATTGGGATGATGTAGTCCAGTATCCTGTTACTTCTTTGCCCACAGTCATAAGCCCTTCCAAGCCAAGTAGCAGCACAGTTCCTTTGAGCCAAGATCATGATTCCGTTCCTGTTCAACTTGATGATCCAGTTCCAATCCAAGTTATATCTCCTAATGTGGAAGTTGATGAGCCAGTGCCAATTCAAGTTATATCTCCTAATGTGCAAGTTGATGATCCAGTGGATGTTGAGATTGACATGCATGTTGATGATCCAGTGGCAGTTGGTACAAGGAGGCATAGCAAAAGGAAGAGAAGCAGTAGCAATGCAGATTTCATTCCAGAACTAGAAGAAGAAGATGGTGATGCATTGTCTGAAACTGATGGATCAGATTCAGAGTTTGATTGTGTGGACTCAGGTAATGATGTAAGTGATGGAGATGATGACCTCTATGAAGATAATGTTGATGAGGATAGTGATGACACTGATAGTGACAAAAGGAAAAGAAAGAGAGCATCTGTAAAAGGGAAAACCAAGTGTGAAATCAAAGAGGAGGAATCAGAGGATGAGGACCTTCGGGGACCTGAGTCTGATGATGAAACAGTTAAATGCAAATTCAAGAATTTCAGAGAGGATGATCTGCATGATCCAAAGTTTTCAACTGGCCAAGTTTTTTGTAATGTGGACTTGCTAAGGAGAGCTATCATATCATACAGTTGCAAACATAGAAAGCCCATCAAAACTCCCAATAAATGACAAGAAGATGGTGAGGGCAGTGTGTCTAAAGGACTGCAGTTGGTATCTTTGGGCATCTTCTGACTCTAGAACAGAAGCATTCCAGATCAAGAGGTACACAGCTGAGCATACTTGTGCTGGAAAGTGGAATATTTCTGCTTGCACAGCTAAGTTCATTGCTGATAAGTACCTAGAGACCTTCAGAGCTGATCAAGGCATGAATATAAGAAATTTTTCAAGGGTTGTTCAGAAGGGGTGGAACATGACACCATCTAAGAGCAAATTAGAGAGGGCTAGAAGGATTGCCATGAATGTGATTTATGGAGATGAGGAACAACAATACAAAATGCTTTGGGATTATGAAAATGAGATAAGGAGGAGCAATCCAGGGAGTTCTTTCTATCTTTCACTAGATGATGGTGGTAGATTCAAGCAATGTTACATGTCACTTGAAGCATGCAAAAGGGGATTTCTACAAGGTTGCAGGCCAGTAATTTTCATTGATGGATGCCACATAAAGACCAGGTACAGAGGCCAGTTGTTGTGTGCTGTTGGGATGGACCCCAATGACTGCATCTTCCCTATTGCCATGGCTGCAGTAGAAGTGGAAGACACAGCAGCTTGGACATGGTTTCTTGAGACATTGAAGAATGACTTAGGAATAGTCAACACCACACCTTGGACAATTATGTCAGATAAGCAGAAGGTAATAATCACTGAATATGCCATTCATTTCCTGTGCTTTTCTTCACTAGATGTTTTGAGAACATAGTGGTTTATATGCAATTTCACTGGATGTTTTGCAGGGATTAATCAATGCTGTAAGAGTGGTTTTCTCTGACTCAGAACATAGGTTCTGTGTCAGGCATATGTGGCAAAATTTTCAACAGCTCTTCAAGGGAGATGTGTTGAAAAACCAGTTATGGACAATAGCAAGGAGCAATACTGTCACTCTCTTTGAGAAGCACATGGATCAGATGAAAGTAATTAACTCAGATGCACATGCCTGGCTAGATAACTTGGATCCTAAAACATGGGTTAGAGCATTTCAAAGTGACTTGCCCAAATGTGATATCTTACTTAACAACAACTGTGAGGTCTTCAACAAGTAAGTTACATTCCTCTAACTGTATGGTATCATCTAGCACATTAGCCATATAGGAGTAACTTGATTTATATGTTTTCAGATACATACTAGAAGCTAGAGAACTCCATGTGCTTTCTATCTTGGAAACAATCAAGGCTCAAATAATGACTAGGCATTACACAAAGAACAAAGATAGAAGTAGTTGGACTGGTCCTATTTGCCCAAAGATAAGGAAGAAACTTGACAAGCACATTGAGCTTTCAAGAAATGTGTTTGCAGATGGAGCAGGAGATGGGCTATTCCAAGTGGGTGAACTAGTTTCCTCCCAACCAGTGGATTATGTAGTTGATCTCAAGCATAAAACATGTAGTTGCATGAGGTGGCAGAAAACAGGAATCCCATGTCCTCATGTAATAGCATGCTTAAGGAATGATGGCATAGATCCTGTTACACTAGTTGATAAATGTTATTCAGTTGAGATGCATGATAAGGCCTATGGAAATATAGTATACCCATGCAGAGACAAGACAGAATGGGAAAGAATGAATGGACCTGTTGTACTAGCTCCTCTGTTCAAAAAACATGTTGGGAGGCCCACTAAAAGTAGAAGAAAAGCACCACATGAGGTAGATGCAAGAGGAGGAGGCAAGAAAATGACAAGGCATGGAGTTATCATGCATTGCTCCTACTGTGGTCTACCAGATCATAACAAATCTGGATGCAAGTGGTTGAAATCAGGACTACCACCACCAAATGCACAAGATCTTAATGTGCCTCCACCTCAGACTGAACCAACTGTGACACAGGTCAGTTACATGCATCCTTATTTGTACATTCATCCTTGTATTAGTTGAATTGCTCCTATCTGTTTTACATGCAGTTTCCTTATCTTTACATGCATCCTTGTATTTTGTAGAAACAAAACCCAGTTCTTAACAATCCTAATGCTCAAAACCCAATTGCAGAAGATCTTCTTGTTGACACCTTGATCCATGAGGTAAATAAAGAGTATTTGGTCATATTTCACTTAGTTCAAGATTTTTTTTGTCATATTTCAATTTCTCATGGAATTGTGCTTGTACAAAAGCTTGTACAGAGGCAGTTAGATACAAGACCAATTCCTGATTCAACATTCATCACAGATGCACAGAGCCAGCTGTCCCAGACATCTGCTACTGAAGCTAGTTCTACCACTCTCAGGCAAGGTGAATTGGCTCAAAAGTTGCTACAGATGCAACAAGAAAAGAACAGAGCAAATGATGAAAGAAAGCTTGCTATAGCTGAAGCAAAATATCAGGCAGAAATGAAAAAAGCAGAAGAGAAAGCTAGGAAGAAACTGGAGCAGGAGAAGATAAAAGCTCAACATGCAGAGGCCAAAGCAATGGAGGATGCAGAGAAAAAGGAGAAGAGGAGGCAGGAAGCTGAGTTGAAGAAGAAGGCTAGAGTAGAGACCAAGAGAATAATATCAGAAGTAAGAAAAGAGGTAGCTCAGAAGAAGAAGCAAGATAATGCACAGAAGAAAGCAGAAGAGAGGAAGATTGCAGCTGATAAAAGAGAAGCAGAGAGGAAAGCAAAGAGAGTTGCTGAAATTGGATCACACAAAGCTCAGATGGATGCTCACAAAGCTGATATGGAAGCTCACAGATCTCAAATGGCTTCATTGCCTACAAAGAAGAAAGTCAACATGTTTGATGAGTTGAGGTGTCCCAGGAAATCTATGTAATAATTTAGGCAGATCTGTGAAACTGCTATGTTGCCCTTTTGGTGTGTTGAGCCCTTTTGGTTGCTCAGATCTTCTGTAATTTATGTCTTTTAAACTTCTAGAAAACTTGAGCCCTTTTGGTGTGTTGGATTAACTGCTATGTTGCCAGGTTATCATGTGCCATTGAAATGGCAACCACTTATCATCTCTGAGTATTATATATATATGTGTGTTGGAAATGGCAGCAATCTTAGTCTGTTGGAGCTACTGCTGTTTATTTAGATGAAATATGTAGTTACATGCCATCTTGGTTACATGCCATCTGTGCATGTGTTTTCTAGCCATTTATGTGTTACATGAATTCTGTGTACTTTCATCAACAAACAATCAAACAGACAATCAAACAGCTTCATTAGATTCCACATTGCTTCAAAAGACAAGAGTACATCCCACATTGGTTAACAACAGCCCATATTACAAGAAACTACATTTTACTTCAGTTCACTACAACACTTAACAGATACAGAAGCATCAACACTACATTGTGCTACAACAACAGCTCACTTCTTCAGAGTAATGACAGCCATCATTGCAAAGATCACAAACAGCATGGCCACCACAATCTTTAGCAGAACCAGAACCTCCTTCAGTTCTTCTATCATCATGTTCTGTTTGAGCTCCTGTCTTGGCACATTGGTCAAGTTCTGCTCCTCCTTCCTAAGCTGGAGCTCTTCCCTTCTGTCCTCAGCCCAACCCAGGGCATCCATAGCAGCATCTCCACGCAGGTAGTTGTGCTCGAGCAAGTATCCAATATACTCAAGCTCCCAGTTCCAGAAATTGCAACCGAACTGCCAAATCAGAAACCAAATTACAATATGTACTCCAGAAATTGAAACAGAACTGCCAAAACTACAAAGAAAGGAACTTACACCATGGCGCATGCACTTGTAGTAAACCCAGCCAGGGTGCTCTGGCGTCCCTGAGCGACACTGCTTCACCACCCTCCCGCAATCTGGGCACGGGATCAGGGGAAATGGAGGTGCTGCACGGCGGAGCGCACACCGGCTGGAGCTTGCGCTAGACATGGCGGGGCTACTACGGGACTGCGACGGCGGCCGGAGAACTCCGGTGGCTAAGGTGCGGCGGTGGCGCCAATTTAGGGTTCGTCGAACGGAGAGGAACGGTGCGGCTGAGAGAGAGAGAGGACGCGAGCTGGTCCGGTCGAACCATGAGGGGATATTGATTCCACCATGCTTTTGCAAATAGCCCCCTACCTATTATCCGTGTCGCATACCTAACCGTTCAATGAACTGACAGTGGGTCCCGCGGATGGACACATCGGCACATATAGCTCTAGACATGGCCCAGTGACCTCGCGTGACACTGCGACGAGTATTTAGTGACCGTAGAACTGTATTCTCTGAGTACAGTGACCATATTGATTTCGGCTGTCAAGTTCAATTATGTCCGATGGATTTAACTCTTGTTTTTTTTCCTCTAAGGACACTACGAGTAGATGCTGCTCCACTAGCGATGGCAGGTGGAGATAGGATGTACCTGGGCTGGATGCTCCCATTGCAACGTAAAAAGAGTGGGGATGATGAATGATAAAGTTAACAGACGATATTCCTAGAAATACTAGTAGATTGTCAAAAACTTTTCATTTTGCTGGGGGGGGGGGGGGGACGGCCCAGGTTGGCCCTCAAGAAGATCCGCCAGTGCTAGGAGGAATATGCGCCCCTTAAGGTCAAGGTGTTCGTGTGGATACTGCGGCACGGCAAGACACGCACTCGCTCCCTCCTGCATCACATTGGGTGCCTGCGTGAGGATGAATGCCCATTCTGCCCCCGTCGTGTTGAGACGCTCGAGCATCTCTTCTTCGCATGCCCCCGTCTTCGTCCTCTCTGGCGCCGCGTGCTTGGGCCTCGGCGGTGTGTCCTCCCCCTGACTGCCGAAGCATCGTGGGACTCGCTCCGGGTCAGCAATCCGTCGTGGAGCGTTCCGGTTTGCAGCACGGTCCTATCTGGTGTCTTCTGGGTGGTCTGGAAAAGCAGAAACCAGATGGTTTTCGACGCTATCCGCCTCTCCCCCTCGGCGATCCTTGAACAATTAGTTGAACACCTGCGCCTGTGGCGGGTGCGTGTGCCACCACGAGTCAGCTATGAGTGTGCCCCCCCCCTTTGTCCTCCACTCCCCCTCCCCCATGTAACTCTGGACACGTTTGTTTTTGCCGATTAATGGAAAAATCAGGTGGGCAGTTCGCCCCCCGTTGTGCCGCTAAAAAAAAATGACCTATAGAAGAGACGGTTTTCAATTTTACAAGGGTCCGTTCAAATCCACATGCCATAAATTTCCATAATCGTCACTATCAGTTTTGGAGATCAATATACATTAAACCTTAGAGCATCTTCAAGTGAGGCCTCCAAAGTACCCAGGAGGAAGGCGGGGGCGAGAAGCAAAGCCCATCTAGGTTTCATCCCTCACGCCGGCGACATTGTCCGTCCGCTCTCCCTCCAGTCATCCGGTGTCCTTCGGATCTTGGAGGTGTGACGGACCATGGTCTTTTGCTGGCGGAAGATTTTTAGTTCTGTTTAGGCTGGTTTTCGGTGTCTTTTTTTTTGAAATGTTAAAACAACAAATACGTACTGAAGTCAGAATAAGGTCCTCTCACTCTATCCTCGCTCCGGTGGTTCATTTAGCACAGGTGGAGGGCGTGCGGAGTCATGTTCCTGGCGAATCTCCTAATATCTGGCCGGCTTTCGTATTTGTTGGTGTGATTTCAGATCAATTTCTTTCAATCTACGATTATCTTTGACGATGGTTGCTCCTTTAGTGCGCTGGTTTTTTATGGTCTTAACTTTTTTTTGGCTTTTTTATGGTCTTAACTTTTTTTTAGCCTTAAGAGGAAAAACTGAAAAACAACCACTTTTTTAAGGTTGGGCTGATCTGAAAAACTTTTTTACGGGCCGCGCAAAAAAATCGCACTTCGACCTGTGTACTCACAGGATGGGAGGGCGAACGTCGCACCCGCACAAAACATGTGCTGAAGTTTCAGCTTCCCACCCGGTCCCTCTTCCCCTTCCGCGCGCCGCCACCAGCCTCCATTTCTGCCGCCGCTAGATTCGGCCAAATCCGCCGACGCGGAGCTCCCCTCGGTTTCCCCGCATCCCGCCCCCGCCTTCTCCCTGGCTTCCGCGGTCCGACCGCCGCCGCACCGTCCGAATCGAGGATGAACTCGATCGAGGAATTCAACGAGGTCGATATGTCTGATTCGTCCCCCTCAGACGATTCCAACATCGAGGATCTGCTCCACAAGGACGACGACAGCGACACCGCCATCCTCATCCTCGTCGTCAAGGAGCTGGAGGACGGCGCGAGGCTGCTGGGTCGGAGGCGCGGCTCGGTGATGGGCCGCACGTACATCCAGCGGAACCGCGCCCTCGGCCACGCCACTCTCATGGACGACTACTTCACAGAGGTACCGACATACCGGGCTCATATATTCCGTAGGAGGTTTCGTATGCGGCATAGTTTGTTCGTGAAAATCGTCGAGGCTTGCGAGGCAAACTCGACCTACTTCAAGCAACGTAGAAATGCTGCCGGCCAGATGGATTTTAGTGCCTACCACTAGCAGCCGCATGGTCGTCCCTCATGATCTTCCCCATTTATTTTTCTATCAATTCCTTGTCATGTATGTGTGAGATGAACCGTTTGAAAACATTTGTTTGTTTCTTTATTTATTCGGAAAACTATTGTTGTAATTTTGTTGAGACATTGTTGTAATAATTTGGATGATTATTGTGTGTTTAGAACAATTATTTGATTATTTATGCTCGGTTGTTGTATTAGTTCTGTGTATGTGTTTTATCTTTTTGCATATGAAATATGTGCAAAACCATGGATTTACGGGTTCGGATGCAAATGGCGCGGAACAAAGCCCGTAAACCAAAACTGAAAAATAGAATATTCTGTTTTATTCTATTTTTAGTGGTTTACGGGCACTATTCTGCGCTAGTGTTTTCTCGGTCAAAAAACACGAGTTCGGTGGCCTCAACTCGCGGTTTACAGGTCGCTTTTTTTACGGTAACTGTTAAAGATGCTCTAACTCATAACAAGCTCTACTATGACAAGTTGTATCCGACTCCAGTGATGGAGGGGCAAGGACGGCGGCGCAACTTCATCTCGCGCTAGTGATTATAGTTGTCGCTAGGTGGTCCATTGAGTTATTTGTAATTTTTATTATTTTTGGGCATGTTTATACTATTGTTGATGATATTTAATAGATCGGTGAAATTTCGTAAAAAAAAGGCTTCCAATTTTTTTTCTAAATTATCCTACTTTTGCCCTGTTCGGGTCGGTGGAAATGTGTCCGTGCCATGTCGTCCCGCGGTCCCAGCTGCGCACACCAAAGGGATAATCCCATATCCGGGTTTGGGCATTTCATCCAAATGCATGCACATGTACTTGCTTAAAATTGTAGAAACATACAAATAAATTACATAAAAATAAATATCTAAAAGACATATTTCACATAGTAAAACTCAAACTGCAAATTAAAAATTCGATAAATTGTCTAACTCGAGACAAGACATCAAATAAGGTCAACTCGTTTTCTTTGTGGATCCACGTGTGCTCAACCAAATCATTTTTGAAGTTGAACATGAGTACCTCGTTCACGAATTTCACGATGCATCTTGAGGAAGGTTTCAAATTCTTGTAGTACATGCTCCGGATCAATCAAAGCCCCATGAAAGTCCCACCCTCCTAGTCCTAGTTCATTGCCCCCCTCTCACTCATCCTCCACAATCATCTTGTATATGATCACACATGTAGTCGCCGGAACTGAAGCGGAGTATAAAGTGTGTGCTTCGGAAGGTTTATTCAGCACGTGTGAAAGCATGGTTCCGCACCGCGAAGGCAAAAACATGGAGCACGTATGTACAGTGTCACATGTTGTCAACTCTGACACCCCTTTTGCCTGCCCTGTTTCTTTGTTAAACGCAGATGCAAATCTGGGGCTGTGGCGCAAGTGCAAGGTGACAGATGAACAAGCAGGGGAGGGAGGGTGGCCGGCGCATTTGGGTCTGGGAGTTCTTGTTTGTTCTCTTGCTGTCTGTGCCCCCCGCGGCTACCGCAAAGGCGTGGCGGACAGGTCGCAGCGGTCGGGCTCCTGTCTGTCTGTCTGTCGTAGTGTCGTCTCGCGCTCGCTCGGGCCAAATTGCCCACACGATCGCACCCCTCTCACTCGTCCCTCCCTCCTATGACCTGGCTGGCTGGCTACCAGTGATGGTTTCTTAATTGGGAAAATAAAATAGTTTCTGTGGGTTCTTGTTGTACTGTACTAGTATATGACGCAGTCACGCGTGCTGCCACTTGGATCGATGGTTCGGTTGATTCGGAGAGACACCTACCTGCCTGTCAGGTTCTCTTTAACGCCAGCTTCTCTTGCGGTTTAGTTTATCTGCCAGATCGTGACGCACGCGCTGATCCCATCCGTCTTTCATGGCCGTCGCGCCCTCGATCGGGTCAAGAAGAAAAGGAGAGAACACGACGCATGGAGAGTTCAGACGGGAAAAACAGCTAGCTCGATTCCGTAGCTATGTATATGCTGAGAGAAAGCAAAGCAAAGCAAAGCGAAAGCCTACGTCGCCGTCTCGCAACTCGATCGCGAGTCGTCGCTCTGTTATGTATGTTCGTTCCTTGTGCCCCGAGGAACCGAGATCGCTTCGGCAGTCAAACCAACGGAATCGAAACGCACTCACGGGACGCGACCGTGTCGAGGCCGCGAGCCTTTTGTTACTCCTACTCTCTTTCGGGAAAAGGAACACTTTTGGTGGTGGAAGGGAATGTCTTCATCTCAACCGTCTGAAAAGGAACACTTTTGGTGAAAAGGAACGACTGTCTTCATCTCAACCGTCTGAGCGAGCGGAAGGGAATGTCTCTATATATACCTGCCGAAACGGAATGGAATCGTCTCTAGCTGTTCCGGGCAAACGTGGAAAAAGAACCTTCGAGTCTACTACTAGGAAGAATAAGGAACGGGAAAACGTACGGGACACAAAAGCTTCCGACGGAAAACACCCGCCCGCGACCGTATATGTACGTACAAACTGAATGTACGTACGTACGTGGTATGCTTATGTGCACGTGTACTAGCCCGCACACATTTTGCTCAAGCATACTATGTACCACCGGGAAATGTTAGGATGAATATGTACTCCCTCCGTTTTAAAATATAAGATGTTTTAGCTTTGTGAAACAAATGTATCTAGACTTGTTTTAGTACGTAGGTTCACTCAGCTTTGGAGTGAATCTATACACCAAAAGAAGTCTAGATTCATCTTTTTCATAAACCTAAAACATCTTATATTTTGAATCGGAGGGAGTACGTGTCAAGTTTTGCTTCTAAATTAGACAAAAAGCATGTGAGTCATGTGAAAATGACAATGTTTCCGGTGAACACTACGATTGTTTACCTGAAGATTTTGATTTCCTCGAACTTAAGTTTAAAAATAGTTCATGACTTACTAACACAAGTACGAGAAACTTAGTTGTAGAGTCAAATAACTCAAGATTTGAACAGAACAAAACTTCAGGTTCATGAGTACTCCTTCCGTTCTAATGACTTAAGGATGTGCCCATTGTATATATGGTGACTGTGTTGTTATCTTGAGTGGTCCGTTGTATTGGCCTATTCTTAGACTTTGTAATCAAACATTGTTTCTACCAATGTATTGAAACACAACATTTGCTTCTCAAAAGAAAAGAAAAAAAGGAAGCGATCGTGTGTAGCGAGCTCCCAATAGGCCGCATCCCGGCCGTCAGATCTTACTATGAGGATTCCGATGAATCCAACCATTGCACCGCGGACACAACATTTGCTATGGAGATATAAAACATAGCGTAGCATTTTGGCCTTTTGTGAATGCAGCAAACCAAGAGTGAGCTTGTAACATTCCGAACGCAAGAAGGCAATAGAAAAAAAATACGCCGGCATCTTCCAACACATTTGAGTCATCGGGTTGCCAACTTGGACTCGCATGAGATGGAATATGGCTAGGAATAGCCTCTCTCGAGCCGAAGCTGGATCGGGCGATTCTTAATGCACACGGTCCTGTGAGGCATCTTTCGTTCGTTTTCGCTTTCGCCCCTACATACTTGTGAGTAGGGTTGAGAACGGAACGGAAACGGATGTCGCCGAAATCGGCAACGAAACAGAAAACAAAAATCATTGGAAACGAATACGTGACGGACATGATACGAAAACGGACATTTGTCGAAATATAATAGTCATAATATCATGGTATTTACACCAAAAGAAATATATAACAGACAAAGAATCGCTCACAACTTCGACAAGCGACAATTAAACATAAAGTAAATATACAATTCAACACTTTGACAAATAAATAAGTTCATACAAAATGGCGTTTCCTTACAATTCTTTTTCGTTTTCGTTTCTTTTTCGCAAAATGTCGTTTCTGTATTCTTTTTTAGCTTTTCTTTTTCTTTTTCTTTGAAAGCGGACGAAAAGTTTTTTTACGTTTTCAATCCAGATCTGTTATTGTCGAGCTACAGTCTTTAACTATCCATGTCCGGCTCACAATATTCTACTTGGGGGTGCTCATCTTAGTACTATATTATTAGGGGTGCTTATGTTAGTACTCCAACAGTGGAGACCCAGTCAGATTATTAAGCCGAGAAAACTAGGCCATTAATTAAGGTCGCGCATATGGCTCCGTCATCGCCCGCTGTATACCGGTAGTAGCAGGCAGCCCTTGGGCGTCACCTCACCGTCCTCCCCAGCTGGTTGCCGCTGCACGCGACACGCAAGGAATGATGAGGCAACAACATACGCCTCGATCGTTGACATTGCTCCACAGAGAGATACGGGGTGCGTGATTGGGACGCTCGTTTACTTGAAAACCGATCATCCGCAGCCGCCGCCGTGCCCGCCAAAGTCAGCCCCACGCATCATCAGCGATGAATGAGTATAGGTTAAGAATTAGAAACGACGGGAAGAGATAGGCAGCGGCCGAGATAGTATTAGCTGGTTGGGAAGAGAGAACTGACCACAGCCGCCCAAGCTGATGAAGTCGCTGCACCCCGGTGGTTGAGCGCAGGACAGAAATACTAGCTGTGCATGACATCGTGCAAATATCGTACTGTAGAATTCTCGGAGTTCCAAGTGATGGCAGACTTATTGTTCATTACTATCTGGTTCAACAGAATGAAGAATGTGGCGTAGTAGCACTCCTGTAGCTCTTTGTTATTTTTCAGCGGAAGGACTAGTGGGATCATGGGGTAGCATATATTTATTGGAGGTTCTGGAGCTCAACATCCAGGTTCTAGAAGTGTAGGTTCTCAACTTCTGGCTTGAGTCCAGGACTCGAACACAAAGCTCTCACTAGGAACTATGGGATGATGTAGATTAATATATTCAGTAGATCAGTCAGTTATATACGAAACTACACCATGCGCAGGTCCATGATAAAAAATTACAAAAAAAAACTGAACACACATACACTATGACCGCACTGCAGAAGAAGGATGGCAAACATACCATGGCCCAACGGTGAACTGATTCCAACAAAACATGCACGATACTCCCTCCGTTTTAGAACCTCTATGAACCTATACACTAAAAGACCTCCAGATACATTCAATTCATAAAGATAAAATGTCTTATATTTCTAAACGGAGGGAGTACATGCTAAGAAAATCGAGGACCAAGTTCGCAGTATAATCATATGGAACTTGAGCAAAAAAAAAAGTGCAAGAGCGCAGCACAGCAACACATGAACTGCATGAGTTACAACAAATATGTTACCCCGCAGCGGATAGTAATCTGGTAGCCCTAAACCAAAACTTCCCAAGATGCAATATGCCCAAATTACTTCCCTAAACTGGGGAAAAGCATGTACTACCTTCTTCAGCTGACAGTTGGCAAGGGAACAAGTAAAAACCTACGAGATACCGTCTACACGTGTCTGGAGATCTTGTTACACATCAGTTAGACAGGAGAGAAAAAAATAAGGATGCCAGGACAAAATGTTTATTTGGGACTGCTGTGCATTAGAGAAGCCATCGTTCAACTCAGCTACTCAGGTAGCGTGAAATGTGCTTGTCAAGAGATTATCACAACTTAATCTGCCCACATACACGCCAGTATGCGTCGGGGTGGAAAAGGGACCTTTCAAACACCCATATCTCTTTCACGAGTACCTGCAGAAAGATTTGGAGACGCGGAAATACATCAGGCGAATGTTTTGCTACCTATAAAGCTGAACCGTTCAGCTCTCTCGTGAAGATGTAACACAATTACTACTACTTGACAACAAATAGACAAGAGAAAATGGCCCACGTTTTAAGCAGCAGCATAATGTCGTGCTATGGGAAGGAGGAACGCCGCCAAGTACTCCCTCCGTCCGGAAATAAGTGACTCGGATTTGTCTAGATCAGCATGTATCTAGACGCGTTTTAGTGTATAGATACATGCGAATCTAGACAAATCAGAGTCACTTATTTCCAAACGGAGGAAGTAATATATTTTCGCTACTTTTTTTTGCATGTAATCTACTTTCTCATGGTATTTACAGAAGGAGAGAACAGCGGAATGATTGTAAACTTAACATTTCTTGATCACAGAAATGTTGCTTGATATTAAGGTAATGGTAGATGTACCACTACAGCAATGTAAAGACATGTACATAGGACATCTTGAGGATAAAACTGCGGCAGGAACTGCTACTAACATTTCAAAAAGAATGTAAGCAATTTGAGGGCAAAAGCCATGTTCTAGGTGCTTTTAATCTCACATATTTTACACCAAAACTTGAAATAACCAGACATATTTAATGTACCTCCTTTGACTTGTCGCCTGACACAACCTGTCCTTTTGAATTATAGGCTTCATATTTCTACAGGAAATGTAATTGAAATGGTCAAGGGAAAGTATAGATATGCATAGAAAGCCAAGAAAAGGTGAATTTGTTCAACATCAAGCCAGCAATTTAAAAGCAAGAAGAAGAAACACATTGTAGTTCAGCTGTATTGTATAAAAAAGACTTGAACTCTAGACAATGAAACCTGCTTAGTGACAAACTCAAGCGTAAGCTGTATGAAAGCTTTGTCAAGGTCCTTTTTATCAAGACCAATCTGCAAAATAAACAAGACTTAACCAATTACCAACTGACTTGGTTCAATCGTGAAAATACAGCATACAAATGTGAATGTGTCAAAAAAAAAGTTAACATCATAGAAATCAACAGATAGCTTACCATACGAGCCCTCAAAGTTCTTATGTTTACAGCAGGCTCCACCAATTCCCAGTATACAGACTTCCACTTGGCTTGTCTTCTCTTGATTTCATTTTTCATAGCCTTCAGAAAAAGGAAGAGAGAAAAGAATAAACAGAAAACCCCCGCAAAAGACATCATTGGGCTCATCCATTCAGCGGGCGAAAGCTTACAGAATGCAAATTATCTGTCACAGCTTTCCGGAGAGATGATATGTCTCCTCGTGCGAAAAGCATGTTAACCTGAATCCAAGGAAAATGAAAAACGCAGACAGAGTTATTCCACAAACTAATTAGTGTCAAGCAAACTGCGTCATACCCGGCAATATGAGTAAGCACTTCAATTTGGATTAGGGTCCATAAAGAATATAGAAGACAGAACACCATATTTTCTCAAAAATCAGAGGAAACAATCAAAGTTAACTGATTTATTAAGAACAATTGTAAGGTGGCAAATAAAAGGAAGAAAACTTATATCTTAGTAAATAATGTCACCAAAAGGAAGTCCATGACAAACTAAGAAGTAAAGTGGGTGGACAAGCAATCGCAACATGGATCGTAGTAAATCTATTGTGACAAATCATGCAACTCATCCCAAGAAATATAATCAGAACCAAGTATGTTATTGTAACTACATAACTGGCCCATGCTTTGCTACGAATTTCACCAATATATTCATGCTAAAAAAACAAGCCGGTTTC
Source organism: Avena sativa (assembly GCA_916181665.1). NCBI lineage: Eukaryota > Viridiplantae > Streptophyta > Magnoliopsida > Poales > Poaceae > Avena > Avena sativa. The sequence goes on from OV702284.1 coordinate 392,947,989, forward strand.
ATTTATATTTTAGAATAATAATTGTGTTTCAATTTTTACACTTTTATAAATGATACTACGTTTTCTTAGGTTTGCTGAAGTTGCAGAGGTTGTTCAGTTTGGTGAGGAAATAAAGTAAAGAACTATGAGAAAGCTCATGAGGTTGTTAGCTTCAGGTTATTGGGCATACATGTTGGCACTGAATTTGGAAGGAAAAGAAACTGCAGTTTCCTGGATGGGGGAAATGAGAAAAGCAGGGGTGTGACACCACCGGACATTCACCACCAACTCTCATTTATATAATAGCAAAGATAAATAAAACAATGTGTTGAAGTGTTTGGCAACTAGCACTGGCAACAAACACTCGTAACCATAAAGCCTACAGATAAGTAATTTCAATAGTTGATACGCAAGCGCAATAATTCATGACAAATCTAGTATACATTGACATGGATCTATGTAGGAGAACTGGGAATGCAAACAGATGTTTATACAGACATTCAAATGCAACAATACTTGTCAATCCCCTTATAAATTATTTTCCCTTGGTAAGGATTCTGCAGTGTGATTCTACTTGTTTGGAGTTCATACAAAGATGTTGTAAGTAACAATTTGCATCTTCCCTCATTCGATCACCAAGCATGCAAATATTAAACACATGCTAATGTAATCACCAAACTAGCAAACATTGAACACATGCCAATGCAATCAAACTGCTTAAATTCAACGACTTAAATTCCAAGTAATGAATGTTTTATACCTCCTTGTATATCTTAAACGCTTCATTATAGAACTGCTTTTTGGAATATCCAGTTTTCTTCCTCAATTGTTGAACGGAATATGCATTCTTCATCTGTCAAGTAAACTACTCAGCTCATGATTCATCACAGAAGGTAGCACACAAGAAAAAATGCATTAGCTAAATCAAATATCTTGATATCAACACAGGTGGCAAGCAAATACTAGAAAGAGATTATTGAGAGGATCAAAGTAAGAAATTATATCCATAAGTGAAAGGGTCAAGCGGTTTCCTCCAATGCAGTATTACACCATTTTTGTAACATGGGATTTAAAAATAGAGTATAACAGAGTAGAATGCACCTATATCCAAGAGTATAATAAAATAACTCTCACGTAATAAGAATTATTCAGACCAGTAATTAAACATGCAGCAGTGAACTTGGTTGTCTCAATGTTGGTGCATTGGTGCCAACACAGTCAAAAATCAGTGTGCTCTCGACAATGGAACGTAACCTCTTAGATTTCTAAACATGCAGGGTAACAGTTCTGAAATCAGTCACTAGATAACAGAGTGAAATATTGTAACAAGGAAAAATAATGGAACTTGCTTTCTAGTTGCAGAAGTTTTCTCAGTGAACAAACTCAGTACCTCCAAAATAATATCCTCCTTTGTTCTCCTCCAGCCACTCCGTGTAAACAATCTAAGTCACAAAAGTAATAGTTATGATGATGACGATGAAGATTCATTCATTGGGGCAGTTTGTTAAGGGGCATTTAATAAAAACTGTGGGTTCTGAAACCTAGGCATTGATTTTTACTTGGTCAGTCCAGGACAACTAACAAGTGGATCAGGAGAAAAATCTCCCGATAACAATCAGAGAGGGCATTTAGTACCATATACATAATGATCTTAGGCAAATTAATGATATGAACTCAATATGTGCACTGAAAAGTCAACCTTTTCCAAATTGAAATAGGCTCCCGGGGGCTGTATGGCTCATAAACAAAACCAGGGCTCATCATGACAACTTTCATTCCAACCTGAACATACATATAAACAGGGACACTGCAATCAACAGAATACATCTCCAACTTAAAAACACCAAAATAGAAAATTAATGTCCTTGCACCTTCCGAGCACCAACAGGAACACCTTTCGACACTGTTGGTCGTGTTACCGGTGCTCCTGACGATGCTGGCCCTGCTGGTGCTGGTGCCGCAGATCCTGAAGACATTAGCCTTGCATGATTAAGGTGGGCTACAAGCTCCAGAACCTGCAGATATGCAACCAACGCGAGTTTGTAACCCAAATAAAAAGAAGACCTTGTAAGCAAAACATTGTAGATTCGCCAAAACAGTGAACTTGAGTACACAAACCTGCACAGCGTGGACAGAGGACGGCCCTCCAAATTTACCAGCAATCGTGCTTCCACCGCTGTATGTCAAGCTCGCAAAACCTAAAGATGTAAACACAGAAAAGAAAAGGCTGATTGAAATGGAGCTCCAGACAGGAACAAAAAGAGGGGGAAAAGAAACAGGCAGGCATATCAGTCGATCACCTCTGACAAATGTATTCTCGTGGCTCGTAGCTAAAGATCGGGAAACGGCGGCATGGTGATCTCTGCAACGGAAGCGAGAAGTAGACGGTAAGAACTATCAAATTCACATTGCAGGGGGCGAGATCTAGACCGAACGGAGCCTGCAGGAGGAGGGAACGAGGAATTACGTCGGCGGCGGCGGAGGAAGGTGGAGAGGCCGGTGGAGGCGCCGGACCAGCGACTGGCCGAGGCGAGCCAGAGACATCTCTGAAGTTTCTTCTCCGCGGCGGCGATGGGGACGGCGACGAGGAGGGGGTGGGAGGAGCGGCGCGGGACTGGGCCTGGGCTGCGAGGGTTTATGGAGGGGCGAGGACTGGACTGACCAAACGGCAAATCACTTGTTATGATCAACTGATATCGTCCCTCCATTGCAAAATCAACGGCCAAATACTAACCAGTTGTTTGGGATGTACATTCTGCTTGATTTTGTTTATCCTCAGATTTATGTGGCCTCTTTGATTCAAAGTATTTTCACAAGAACTATAAATATTGAATCCTTAAGATTTTTTTTCCAGGTGGCTTCTTTGATATGTACTTTTTCAAAATATAATACTCCCTCCGTCCCAAAATAGATGTCGATTTGTCAAATTTTAGATGAATCTAGACACTATTTAGTATATAGGTTCATCCAAATTTTGACAAATTTAAGACATCTATTTTGAGACCGAGGGAGTATGTTTTACCTTTATGAGGCAAATGTATCATAGACTTTTTTAGTACTCCCTCCAACCTATATTAGTTGACTTCAATTTGTTTAGATTCGGATATATCTAACACTAAAACATGTCTAGATACATACGAATCTAGACAAATCCAAGTCAACTAATATGAGTCGGGGCGAAAATGTAGATTCACTTTGGTTTGGAGTGATTCTACGTACTAAAAAAGTCTAGATATATTTTCTTCATAAATCTAAAACATTTTATATTTTAAAACGGAGGAAATATGATTGTTGCTTTTTATATGTAGGTGACATAAAATATCAATGAATATCCACTCAGTTTAGTATTAGTATGTATGTTCATTCAGTTTGTCTTTTAGTACTCCGTCTTAAATAGAAAATAGATGTATTAGGTTTTTTTAAATTTAGATAAATCTATATAAATAATATCTGATTTATTAAAATTTTAAAAAATTTGAGACATCTATTTTAAAACAGAGGGAGTATGTATGTTTTGCTCCTAACCTACACGCTAAAAGGCGTATAGATATATGTATTTTAGAAAATAACTAAAATATCTTATATTTTAGAATGTGGAGGCTATATTTCTGCGATGAATTTGACTAGAGTTGTCCTCTAGGCTTAGCGTGTGACCTCTAGTCCCCTTTTATATCCAACTTTTGTCGTCCCTTCTATCTCGACTTCTTTCTTCATCTTGCTAGCCTCTTCTTTTGATTCTTCTTCCTCCGCATACGGAGTATTAAAGTCTTGATTGGAAATTCGTGAAGTTGATGTCGTCTTACCCGTTAGAGGCGATAAAAAGGCGCGTTACTTCTTCTCTCGTCAAATTTTGTACCATCTTCGAATTCACTTGTATTTTTTCTGACAATCAATATCATGATATATTTATAGTAGAAAATAGTATATAATAAAGATAACTTTAGGAATTACAAAATAAAGTCCAGAAAAACTAGCAAACCAACGAGATCTTCAACTCTTTCTTCTTCATGACACAATCTTATATTTTTTTGAGAGCAGCCATAGAAGAATCGGTAAGAGTACCAACACCAGTATATAAGGACAGATGAACCGAACAGTCAGGTCGACGTCGTTGGGGAGAAGAGAGTATGGATCTCCATTATCGAGGACGTAGTAATCGGGATAAATATTGCAAGAACAAACCTCCCCGCGACAACCATCAGAAATCATCTAAAATCGACCTGGCAAAGTAAAATCTGTAAAATTATACCTACATAATTTGATCCTCTAATACCACCATTGACGCCGGAAAGAAACTCCCGTCTTTGAACGAAGAGCCGAAGAACACTTATTGAACAAGTTGTCTTCTTCATCGACACAATGACCAAGAAGATAACGACCACCAAACTCAAAACTAATTTTTTGGAAAAAGTAATTTTATTAAAAAACTCCATACATAGATTAGGTTCCCAGACACCGGCTTGGCTGGCTGGAGGAGGAGGAACCCATGGATCTGATGAATGGAGGAAAAGGAGTTTTCGAAGGAGTCGACGGCTAGGTTTTCTTTTTGTTATACTAGGGATGAAGTCACTTGTATGTTTGTATCGTTGTATGTTGTCAAAATAGATGATCACTTGTTGAAAACTATTTGCAAAAAACGAAAATTGGTGGAAAATTTGACAGCTCAAAAAACTGCACGTGCCATTCGGCAGAACCGCAAGCAAGGCAGGAGACCGACCCACATTCGTGCTCGTGGTAACCCGACCCAAGACGGCAAGACGTCCCGTGCACAACACACCGTGGTGGAATCATCCGTTTCCCCATCTCTCTCAACCTACGGCACGGGCCCACGCCCACCCCAAAGCGAAAGCAGCCCCGCCCCGCCCCACTCTCCGCGAAGAAAACCACACGAGGATCCGAGCGGCCTTCTTCGCCCGAGACCGGATCCCAAATCGCCATGGATTTCCTCTTCAACTCGCTCGCGGCGCCCGACCCCGCCTCGCCGCCGCCGGAGCCGGAGACCGCGGGATCCGCCTCGTCCCCGCCCGAATCGCCCGCCGGGGGCTGGGGCTTCGGCGGGCTGCTCAAGACGCTCTCCTTCCAGTCCGAGACCGTGCTCGAGGCCTACCGCCGCGACCTCGCCGAGTTCAGCACGGGCCTGCGCCGCGAGACAGACGCCTTCCGCGAGGCCGCCGCCCGGGCCGCGCGGGACCTCCCTTCCTCCGCGCACGCGCTCGACGGGCTCGCGGACATCGTCGCCCAGGGCAAGGACGCCATCGCCCAGGCCGCCGCCTCAGCCGCCTCAGCAGCCTCCGCGTCCGGTCCCTCGGACGGTGTAGCCGCCGACTCCGAGCCCAGCTCCGCCTCGGGCCACCTCAGGTACTACAGCCGCTTCGAGGCGCAGCTGCGCGCGCTCCAGTCGGATCCGGCCACCTTCACCGCCGATCCCGAGGACGCCGAGGACTACGCGGCCTGGCGGGCGGGGTTTAGCCTGGAGGAGAGGCAGGAGGAGATCGAGACGCTGTGCTACGAGAACGATGCCATGGAAGGTATGGTCGACAGGCTCGTGCCGGAGGCTGTGGAGAGCGAGGTGTTTTGGGCGAGGTACTTTTACCGCGTCCACAAGCTGCAGCAGCAGGAGGACGCCAGGGCGAAGCTCGTGAAGAGGGTGATCGCGCAGGAGGAAGAGGAGGATTTGAGCTGGGAGGTGGATGATGAGGTTGAAGAGGAGCCAGCAAAAGAGGAGGTGGTCAAGCAAGCATCGATCAAAGAAGAAACAAAACATGAAGTGGAAGAGAGGGGAGCTGAGAAGCTGGTGGAAGAAAGCAAAACCGAGGCAGTGGAAGAGGCAGGTGCATCGGACAAGGGAACGAAGAATGCTGATGCGCCACAGCTGCCGGAAGTTTTCGGTAGCTCTATGGTAGTAGTGGACAAGGAGGACAAGGAAGATGCATCCAAACTGAATGTTGAAGAAGACAACAAAATTGTTGCTGAGGAACCACATCCTAGCGCTGGAGATGATGCGGTGAAAGAAGGGGTAAAGCATGAGACAAGTGACTCGAGCAAGGATAGCGACTACTCCATGGTCTCTAGACAGCGAACAGCGACCGAGGACGACCTTGAATGGGACGAGATTGAGGATCTTGGGGAGCATGAAGAGAAGAAGGGAAGTGCTCATGGCTCCAGCCCTGCTCCAAAGGAGGAGTTGCGTAAGAGGCTCAGCGTTGCAGAAGACGATGAGGATTTGAGTTGGGACATTGAGGATGATGATGATAAGGCCTGAGAAGCCATCCTGGTACGATAGTGTCGATTGTATTGTCTACATTTTTCTATATTTCATTACTTGTGCAAGATACTGTCATGTGACCAATAAGTATTGGTTTATAGCTGTGCTGCTTATGTTATCGATACACGTGTAAACTCAAGTTTGATGTTATCAAGTGGCATTTGGCTATGCGTCAATTTGCTAATGTGTCTATGTTACTGTAAATATGTCGTTTTATTTACTATTGTTTCACTCATTGTACATTGATTACACTGGTCAATTGGAACAACGTTTGAACAGTTATTTTCAGAACACCCTTTCTCTCAGGACATTACTACTAATATGCTTGTATTAGCCAAGTTCCTGATTTGTATCCTTTTTGTTTTTGGTAGTTAATATAATGCGATTTTGTTACTGCATGAATTCGTATTCCCTTGTGATCTAGGTTTGATGCATTAGTCATCAAGTTGGATGCTGGATGTTAGGTACATAATCAATGCCTTGAATTGAAACTACTGTGACAGCATAATTGTCTTGTTTGTAAGAAAAAACCATCGACATCTTCAGGCTGAAATGCTGAATACATCTAACATTGTCAGTTGGCTGTGAGTAGTTTTAACTGGTAACTTCTTAAAACCAGAGCTTGTTCTTATGTTCTTCAAAATGCTAAAGAGTAAAGACTAGTTCATCACTTCATCTACTGTGTAGGTCACCATTACGGAATTCTTTCTCTTAAGATATACCCACCACATTTATAATAGAGATTTGTAATGAATAACATGGCCCAATGATAATGCAGTAGTGCTAGTAATCATGCTGGCAATTGGAATTGAGTTATTCAACATGTTTATGAGGATTTTATTATTAACCTCTTATCATAGGACATGCGTTCAGCATGTCACTTGGAAATTGCTGATGTAGCTCATCTGTACTAACATGTTTCGATCTCATGATGGATGAGATGAGTGATGCACATTCGATAGAAACTTGGTTAACCCATTTCTGCTGTTCTGCATAAAGCATAATGCGAGCCATATCTGCATGTGCCAGTTACCTCTTGCCTTGTGGCTCTACTGCATAATGCCATAATGTGCACAATGTACTCTCTTGCTGTGTTGTCGATTTGCTTGTTGATGGTCTGTGAGGCTGTTCGACCTGGGTGGTATATACAAGTTCGTCTCCAGACTGTCTGGAGTGCCAGATTCCAAAATAGTTTCAAACAGGGCCAGATCTGTCCTTAGCTTGTGGTTGAAAAGCCTTGTAAATGTGCCACATCTGTCAAAAAATTCATTGTATCTTAGCCTGGTTAGGACTAGGTATGTCCTTAGCATTGTTTGCTGTCACGGATTCTCTAGTATTATCAAAGTACTGGTGATCTCTTGGTGGTTTTGGTTTGTTTTAGTAGTTGTTACTCTCAGGTTCTGCGAGCTTTGGGCGTTGCAATTATTTCCAATCTTAATAAAGTACGTGCATCTCTGCTGCATAGTTTGAAGGAAAATTTGTGTAGGAATAATCTAAGTAGTCGTTCACAAAAAGAAGGCCTCTATAAGTATGTTAATAGGAATTCTTCCAATCATCTCGATGACACCCTTTTCGAACATATAAATACTAAATCAAACGTAGACTTCATGGAGTCAACAGCATTATAAGAAGAAACATAGTACTCCATTGAAACACAAGACGAAACATAGTACTCCATTGGAGTACAACAATAACACTAAATAGTGCAAACCGAAAGGAGACAACGATAAATTTTGGTTCATAGAACAAGACCGTATCACACACAAAGCAGCAGAGATGATCAATCACGAGAGTAACCCTACCCACATTCATGCATTGGACACTATATCATGTCATGGTGGTAAAATCATTTCTTTTCGAAAACCGCTGCCATGCGTGCGAGAAGTTCGTCGGTCAGAGTCGACGGTCGGATAACCAGCGGGAGACCATGGCCAAGCACTCCTTGGGCATGTACTCTGGAGCAGTGTGACCAGCACCCTGATCAAACAAAAACACAGCAATTTCATCATACTGCAACTCGATTCACCATTGCCACATGGCAATCAAAATATAGCAATAAACCAATCAAACTAGCTGAGGTCTTGCCAATCCTTTTGCACGTACCTTGACCGTTGCAAAGGTCAGGTTATTGGAGTACACCGTTGCAAACCTGCACCAGAATGAAACGCAGACAAAGGGGAATCACAAACTACCGATCAAGAAAGTGTAGCTGCAAGTTTTCCCCTTGCATGGCTTGGTCCTAACCCCAGGGCTCAAACTTACCCTGCAACTTGCCCGGCGACATGCCACGGCCTCCACTCGTCGACGGCGGGGAAGCCGAGCGACTGGATCCACGCCTGGGTGCCGATGAAAGGCCAAGTCATGTCGTGATCGCCGCTGTAAATCAGACTCCGGTAGCCTCTGCCGGTGACACTCCGGTGGTACTCCAAGCTGCTCCAGATGTCACTGACGCGCGGCGTGCTATGGCTGCACCTCACCCACAAAGGAACCGTTCCCTGAATCCATCGTGTACTTTGCTCAATTTTGACGATATTCCAATCCGGCATTGCTGTTTTTTTTTTTGAGAAAATGTGTTTACCTCGTGGACACCCAGAGCTTCTCTTACCGTCTTGTCATTTGCCCACACCCTGGACATGATATATCCCGTCTCCTGCAGTAATTATACAGTAGCGAGTCAACCATGCAAATTTGTATAACAGCATGGTGGTCAGTTTTAGCAAACCTTATTAGAAAAGTTGAAAATAAGTTTGAAGATTCTCGGTCACTAACTCTGCACTCTGAAGAAATGTCGAACAAGGGAAGCTCTGCGCCGCCGTAGTCAAGCAGCATCCTGCCACCGCCGGGATTTCCGTCGTATTCAGAACATTGCGGTTCTAGAATGTGATACATCTTTATGCCCTTCAAACACTACACTTCCAATTATAGGAAACATCGTCAATAGTCGAGGTTGATACAATGAATTCGAATTCCTTTTTTTACTTAAATAATTGTACCTTATCTATTGCATCAAGGCAATTTCTGCATTGCACGTTTCGAGCCGTGATTGTTCCTGCACCGCAACTTTCCTTGTACATCTGAAATTTAGGCACATTGGTAGAAATGTTAATCAAAACGGTGCACGTCGACTCATTTATGCGGGAAAGGATGTGACCCCTCTGCTACCACCTCATATTGTTTATCGGATATGAGACCCATCCGATGGGCATATGGAAACTTGGATGCAAAATCGATCTTGCGATCCGTTAACGGGTTGCCTAAGATGTAACCCTGAAGCCAACATGTTTAAAACATTATTAGCAAACTACTCAAATGGCTACACCAAGATAACATACATTAATTGTTCTACAGCAAGATAATGTGTCAAAAATAGATTCACATCATTAGTCAAATTGTAAAGCGGTAAAGGATTGTCTCACCTTCAAATTAAGAAGTGGCCCATCACCCATTTCTATGCCTGGAAAAGAGCCACACAACATGTCATTTGAATAAAAACTTTGAGAGAAAACACCGATGTCAAGCATTAGAGTAGATGGATTGTAATCCATGTTGACGTATTATCACCGAGATTGAGAAAACTTGTGGAGGAGAACCAATTAATGCACAATTTCATCTTGAAGTGTTGCATTCAAGATAAGGCTTGTGCACCAAATGGTGTGGTACCTTCACCAGTTGAAGGAGCTCTAAGCCATGCTCAAGTTGGATATTCGAATCCGTGTCATGGGTGTTTGCTCTTTGAGGCGCTCCACATGTAGGGTTCCGACTGTGCTTACACTAGTGGATCACCATCCTTCTTTCCATGACGAGCACTCAAGTGCCGCTCAACATGGAGTTAGGTCCTCCGTTGTTGCACTACAAGGACCTTTGTCAGGGTTATCGATGTTGTTCGTCCTGGTCATCGATGCCTTGGCCAGGCTCTTGGTGAGATCAGATGAGCCCGATCTTCTCTATAGGCGGGATGACACAACGTTGGTTCTGTTGTTTCACTCTATGAGGATGGCATGTCATATTCTACCAGCTAGATAGGACGGGGTAGCTTGATATACACATGCTCCATGGATTCTTCGAGCGGGAATCAGGGCTTCATATGAGTTTTCAAGTGCTTGGTGTCACCTATTGGTTATTCTAATGAGGTGGCCCTTGTGGATCTCAACACGCATTTGGCACCCTCACTGTGAAGTCCCTTGGGGCTTCATTATTGCACTAAAAGATGTCTAGAGATTCCTTCAAAGCCATCATTGATTGGATCAAAGATAGACCCCCTACTTGCTAGGATCGTAATAAGGCAAAGCGAGGCTCCTCACCCTCGTCAAGTTGGTCCTCGCTACCATCCCGCTCCACCACCTCATGGTTCTAGGCATGTACACAAAGTTGCCTAAGAAGGTGAAACAAGATCTTCCAAGGGTTCATATCTAGACAAGTAGAGAAGCCGCTCAAGGTTGCCTTTGCCATGTTAATTAGTCTAAGATTTGACAGACACTCTAATTTGGTGGCTTTGGGATCCTAGAGCTTTAGAACAACATGATTAGTCTTTGCGTCAGTTGGATGCGTAATCCCCATCATCCTTGTAAAGGGATGGATATACACTTCTTGAGAGATGAGCATAGTGTGTTCGCCACATCTACAGATATGGTGGTGGGTTGAGGAATTTATTCCCTCTTCCGGAAAGATCGATAGTTGGATGTCAACTATGTTTGAGAGACTAGAGCTCCTTCATCTCGTGCAAAGGTGCATCTAGAACCACCGCACATTTTAGGTGTCTCTCATGAATAGAAATCTGATCACGAACATGAGAGGGGCTTGTATCACACACACTTTCTAGGAGTACATCTAGCTCTCGATGAAGCACCATGCCAGGCAACTCTTAACCTCTCTGGATTTTCTTACATGGCACAAGATGACAGTCTACTCTTATGTAAGACAATACAACACCGTCTTTCAGGGGTTGTTTTCTCGAGTTGTTGGAAGCTTAATTGCATGTGTAGAGATGGATGGTGGAGGAGGAAACGGTTCGTCCCCCAACAGATTACACATATTAGTAATCATATATATTGTAAGTATATGTGCTAATTAGTAATCAGATTGGCTAAAGAAATTATGCTTTCCTAGGGTGGGTGTTTTTTGAGCCCCTACCATGCGACAAGTGGCATGCTATAGTGAGGTATCTCACACACGGGTGGCCCACCATGCACCACTTGTCACGATTTGGGAGAGTTCCTTGGAGGCAAAGACACCCCGGTCTTTATATTTTCTAGTAGATCAAAAACATAAAATGAAATCATTTTTTTTACCGAGTGTCCAACTCATGATACACTATCAAAGTTGTGTTTGTCGCTTAGTGCTCTTCAAAATTAGATTTAGTATTTATTTCTTCAAAAAGGAAAGATGAGGGAATCACCGGTGTGGTGGGTTGTGCTCAGGTGGGGAGAAGAAATGTGAACGAAGTGAAATACTTCCAAACAGTACTTGCTACACCGTTGGCCCAATTCCACCGGTATAGATTTGCGTAAATACAAGTGGGTCAACATTATAATACCCTTTACCGTCTTCAGAAAAGAACTAACACAATGTCATCGTTTTAAAAAGTTACTTAGTTCATTTAAACTAAAAATGATAGATGGTACCCTAATGGAGACCAACTTGCACCTCTACCGATTCATATTGACCCTTGGAAGATGGATCTCTGCAAATGAACGATTTGCATCCATTGCATGGTACATAAAAGAGCTCACTAGATACAATCTACTGCGGACCACACGTTGCGAGAGACACCTCTGTGGACTGGTGGCTGTTGACGATCCACTCCACATGCCTCGAGCTAGGGAACTACTTCGATGATCATGCTCACGGTTTGATGGATCAAGGAGTTAAATGTTGTTCTTTAACTCCTTTTGACAACGATGTATCCAACATCTCCAGCTTGCTTGACACGATCAAGGCCAAGGGCACATCATGGGCAGTGGCACGGGCGATGGGGCTCAAGGCACTACTCTAGTTAATAGGTGAGGAGCGTCGTACATAATTTTTACATTTTCCCAAATATAGAAAAACCATGTTAAAGTTTTCAAAATTTGCAGAGATTGGTAACGAAGCAAAATTTACAAATTGTCTTGGAACTATGCAAAATCCTTAAAATATAAGAAGAATAACAAGGATGTCTTACCTCTAGCAATTTTAAAGGTTAGGGGTGGCACAATTAGGCCAGAATAGGATTCTCCAGCAATGTAAAGTGGATTCGGCAAAAACTCCGGATGCTGCTCATACCACTGCAGATGGGCAAAATAATGAAAGAGTAAGGAAGATGGTGATTCAGAAGTAGTACTTGTGTGTACAACTTCGCAGTATTATAAGAGCAAGTACAATAGTGGGCTGTAAGCCTGCTGACTAGGTATTTTTGTCTATGTGGAGAAGAGAGATAAACAAAAATGCAAATTGTTGGCTCTCATGCAAGAGCCAACTCTACACTTGCTTCTAGGAAAAAACATTAAACGAGAGGGAAGAGAAAAAGAGAAAATAGCAACTAGTACTAATCTAATCGCCAACTTTATAGCCAACACTATTGTAGTACAAGCTAGCTCTTAATGACATGACAGTCTCATATAGCTAACTTGCTAGCTATACTATCGTCCTTGCTCTAAGCAACACGATAGAGTAAATCGAGGTAATTAAGACTTAGGAGTCAGAATGCGCCACGTGGTTGGACGGACCTTGGTAAGGAAGATGGCGATCTGGTCAACGGTTCTGGTATCAGAGATCTTGTTTCCCTCCTCTGTTGTAGAGTATGAGAAGCCAGCTCCAACCGGGGAATCCGGAAAGATTATGTTGGCCACCTAGTGATGAAATGTCGATCCAGACGCAGAGAGATAGAAGCATGGTAAGAATATTTAGAAAGTTTGCAAACGTAAACATGATGGTTAATTAGAAATATATGCTAGCCTTGGTCCAGGATCTGGCCTGTACACCAGCTCCGGCAGGCCGTCAACGTGGGAATGAGACCGGAAACTGAGAGGACCTGCAACAGCAGCAGCATGGACACCACAATGTCACATCAGGATTGGTATGGCGAATTGGGTGCGCGCGTGATATTGATGGTTACCGATCTCGTAGACGAGGCTGGAGAAGCCGGAGCATCCGGGGCCGCCGCTGAGCCAGAGCAAGACGGGGTCGGCCGCCGGATTCCGCTCGGACTGGACGAAGTAGTAGAAGAAGCGGACGCCGTCGGTCTCGTCCACTTCCACGTAGCCTGTCTGCAGGGAGAAGGGGAGAGGTCCACGGTAGCCGGGGAGATGGCTCACCACGGTAGTGTTCTCGCTCTGTACGATGGCCACGAGCAGGAGGAAGAGGAGGAAGCTCAGTGCCAGTGCTAAGCCATGGCTGCTCGCCATTATCTCCTCGCCTAGCTAGCTAGATGATGGATACACTCTCAGTCTCAGTTGGAGTTAAGGATATCATCGGGTGGTTCGATACCGTTGTTAATTAATTTCTCTAAGCACATTGACATTGGCTACTACTAGTAGCTAGGTTTGCGTGCTCCTCTTAATTTAAATGGGGGAACCAGATCTCTACGGGTCCAGATTCTGGAAGCCAGATCATCGCGCTCCTACCCTAGCCAGAAAAAAAATCTCTAAGGCCATAACAGTAACTTCACCAGACAACCAGTAACATATGGTAAAAGACTGGAACAAATAAAAAATACAGAAACTCTTGGGCTAAGCCTTGAAGAAACGATCGAGGCACGCTACGCCGATAATGAGAGTCCAACCAAAGACCGATTTCGGGACTTTCATCCCTAAAACCAAGCTTCGAGCCACCACCTTCAGAAAGGGCATGAAATAGACGTCAACATTACCTGATCAGAGACAGGGGCGAATCTGGAGAAAAACGTCATTGGTGTCAGCTCAACTAGCTAACGTTGCGATCTTCCACTAATGAGCCAAGTGATAGACTAAATTAGTGAAGGGTTGATGAAATTCGTTAGGTTCATCTGAACCCGACTCTTGTATACCAGCTCCGCCACTGATCAGAGATCTTGTGTATCCTCCAAAGTGCATGTTGAATCTACCTCTGCCATCATCACTTGTTCGGCCACCTACACCTCGCAAGTCATATACCGCTAAAGGAGAAACCGGAAGACGGAGACCTCTCATATCACTAGGGACGGAGCAAGGATTTGGAAATGGGTGTGTGTGGGGGGGGGGGAGGGGGGGGGGGGTGGGGGGGGGGGGGGGGTTATTCAAGACATACAAGCATAAGGCATGTTTGGAAAGCCTCGGTTTAATTTAGTTTTGTGATAATCCACAAGATGTGTGGAGTTAACAATCTTGTTGGAGCTGACCCACAAAAGTTGAATCTGAAATTCAAGAATATATTTAGAGGCTGAATTAGGTTGCGTAGAAAAAACAGTATGTCCTATTCCTCTAAATCATTGTTAAACTAGAGATGGAGAGAGAAGACAAATGGTGCGAGAGTAGACTTAGGTTTAGGAACGGGGTGTGTGAGTTGGGGTAAGTTCAGCCAGACCAATTATTAACAGTTGGGATCTGGCTTTCTTGTAATTGAGCTTTTCTGCCTTCTATAAAAATAAGGCACGTCTTTTGCGTGCTCTCCATTTTTTTTTGTTAAACTAGAGAAGTATATCTAAACAGAAATAAAAGATAAACTAGATATATACCTATTATCTAAACACACGTAGGCATTATCATAGTAGATGAAGCAATTAGCAGTAATATACATACCTTGAAAAATTGAGACCTAGTTTGGCAACAAATTTCTTTTTTTTAAACTGAAGTATATCAATATCATAGTATTTTGGTGTCTAGCAAAGTAATACTTCAGTTTTTTTTCTTTTCTTAGTTTTAGAAGAAACAAAAGGTCTGATCTCTTTCTCAAATACTTCAAAAAAATCCATAGTTAGAGTACTTCAGTTTTAAAATCATATTATTTATTGGATCCAAACACCTCAAAGTATTTGATACTTTAGTTTTTTCAGAAACCAAAGTATTCCATCAATACTTTAAAAATACTTTGATACCAAACGGGGCCTGATCCTTGATGGCTGGCGAGTTTACTGAACTAGAAGGTGGTGTCAGCCAACAACGGTGATTAGCCGCGGCCGTCCTGGCATCACTTGGTGCCTGAATTGAGACTTGAAACGATTATCGCCAGATGTAGGAGAAGAGCAAGCTAAAAAGTTCTCTCGGGATCATGGCGAGCTGAAATGCACGGGCTTCGAGTGGATCTCCACCTGGAAGACCACGGCTTCATCGAACTATGGAGGGCGTGCATCCATAGAATACCACATGAACCTCATCCTACTCTGATGCGTCTTGGCTTTGCTTAATACCTGTTCTGAACTATCTTCTATAGTTACTGGCTTTCTTTAAAAGTTGGTGTCTGGTTTATGTTAAGGACGAATTAGGGAGGTATGTAGAGTCTTTTAGTCATTTTGTTGAGCTCTCTGAGCCGTAATTTTCTTTTTATGCACCGTACTTTGAACTGGTTTGTATTTTGGTTTCATTTCTTGAAACGAAACCGGGGAGAAAATCCCTGTTGATCTAAAAAAACCAAATTTACAAATTTAAATTCAGTTTATCACATATATGCATCAAAATTAGTCTCGGTTAATTCGGTTTTGATGAATTCGGTTTTGGATTCGGTTTCATTTTTTATGTCCACCTCTAGGTGTAGTCGTGCATCAAGTAGTGTCTAGTGTAGCAGTTAGGCCCGTAAATTAGCGTACCCTTTAGGCTTGGCCCATGAGACAACTGAACTCTCGCTAATGGACGAAAAATAACGATGTTTAGTGCATTGTAGATTGTACATTAGTACTAGCCACAACTACAAATTATTGAGGGGGCCGATTGCAGGTCCGCGGGCCGATAGATAAAATTTTTATCTAACGTGGTGCTCCCAAGATCCAGGTCAAATAATAGGCCAGGAGATTTATCACTAGACGCGCAAGTGCGAATTATTGATGAAGCGTCCCAGTCGATGCAGTGATGGTCGATCTCACGATCAGCTCCCCCGGATCCTGCGAACTCCTTCGCCAGATCTCCACAAACTCTTTTGTCTTTAGCGCCACACGTGCAACGTCTCTATTGGTATCCATACGTACAGGAAGGAGCTCGGCCAGGGGACTGCTAGATCCCGTCTAACCCGATTTGGGAGTGGAGAAAATGATGGCTAGGTCAGGGACTATCTATTGTCGCTCCACTTATATACATACCTAGATGGGCTCAACTCTTAAAGCCCATCTAGGTTGTACCCCAACGACCACATGGATCTCATCCACATGGACTCCTAACCCTTAAGTGTGTGACTATGTAGGTTCACGTACACATGAACACGACATGAGCTATACCTCCAAGTATCTCGTCATGGCTTTGAGTCTCACTCACTCCCATCAACACTTGGTCTCAAGTTGATAGATGGTAGCAGCCTCTAGCAAGATGTGCCATCTCTCAAGTGCCGTAAAATTCGGAAGACAAACCTTCAATGTGAATTTCGTTCAAGTCCCTTGGCCACACGATATACCTTGTCAAGCTATAGCCGAGTTGTTGCCATCTCTTAAATAGCTTAACCTCTCTTATCGTACCATGATATGTGATTTACTGGACTAACTCTTAGTCTAACTCCTGAGTTAATGATAGTTTGAGAGAATAATAACTTGTATTGATTTCAACCACGGAGGGCTGTTTATATAGATTACAACTGACTTGGACTCCAAGTCTAATAGAGATAGAGTTACAATCCAAATAGGGAGAGGCGGCTCGTGCCCTAGCCGACCTATACTCTAATATCCCCCCGCAGTATCAACGTCAAGGGTAACGATGTTGAGACTAGAGCGAATGTCTGTAAAATATGAAGTGGGGAGTCCTTTAGTAAAAATATCATCAAATTGTGCACTAGTAGGAACATGAAGAACTCGAACGTCGCCAAGAGCCACCTTCTCACGAACAAAGTGAATGTCAATCTCAATATGCTTCGTGCGCCGATGCTGAACGGGATTGGAAGCCATGTAGACTGCAGAAATATTATCACAATAAACAATGGTGGCTCGCTCCAGGGGACGATGAAGCTCGACGAGTAGCTGACGCAGCCACACCGCCTCTGCCATGGCATGGGCAACCGACCTATACTCAGCCTCAGCAGAAGACCTGGAAAATATTACCTGCCTTTTAGAACACCAAGAAACAAGATTATCTCCTAAATAAACGCAAAATTCGGATGTGGACCGTCGAGTATCTGGACAACCTTCCCAGTCTACATCAGAATAAACTGTCAAGCTTGTAGGAGAAGAAGAGTTTAGAAGAAGACCGTGATCAAGAGTGCCTTTTAAATATCGAAGAATCCGTTTTACATGAGCACGGTGAGGAGCATGAGGATCATGCATGAAAAGACAGGCTTGCTGAACTAAATAAGAAATGTCAGCATGAGTGAGAGTGGCGTACTGAAGAGCACCAGTGATGCTACAGTAAAATGTGCGATCGGAAACAGGATCACCATCGGCCGACAGTTTGACACCTATATCGGCCGGAGTGCGAGAGGGTTAACAATCAGACATACTAGCCCATGAAAGCAAATCCAAAAGATATTGTCGTTGAGAAAGAAAAAGAGAGAACTTTGTGCGAGAAACATTAATACCAAGAAAATGATGAAGAGGTCCTAAATCAGTCATGAAAAATTCATGATGAAGTGAAGAAATAGTATGTTGAAGAAGAGAGTCTGAGCTAGCAGTAAGAATAATGTCATCAACATAAAGGAAAAGATGTGTAGTATGTTTGGAGGAACGAAAAATGAATAGGGAAGAATCAGATTTAGAAGGGATAAAGCCAATGGTTTGAATGAAAGTAGCAAAACGTTGAAACCAGGCACGAGGAGCCTATTTGAGACCATAAAGAGATATTTTGAATAAGCAAACAAGATTGGAAGAAGAGGGATGCTCAAAACCAGAGGGTTGCTGACAGTAGACAGTTTCATTAAGAGTAACATGGAGAAAAGCATTTTTAACATCAAGTTGATGAATCGGCCATGAAAAAGAAACAGCAAGACTAAGTACGACGCGAATAGTGCTTGGATTGATAACGAGGGAAAATGTCTCATCGAAATCAATGCCATATTGTTGTGAAAAACCGTGACAAACCCAGCGAGCTTTGTAACGAGCAAGAGAGCCACCAGAGTTAAATTTGTGTCGAAAGACCCATTTACCAGAAACAACATTAATACTAGAAGGTTTTGGAACAAGAACCCATGTATTGTTTTGTTGAAGAGCATCAAATTCATCACGCATAGCTGAAAACCAAAGAGGATAAAGAAGAGCACGTTTGTAGGATGTGGGTATAGGGGAAATTGTGGTTGTGGCTGTGAGATTGAGACGTTTAGAAGGGAAAAGAAAGCCGCGTTTGCCACGAGTGCACATGACGTGATCATTTGTAGGTGGTTGAATAGGAACGGCATTAGGTGGTAAGGTGGGTGTGGAGGAAGACTCGACAGTAGGTGTTAGTGGATCGGGTGATGGGGTAGATGGTTCGGTGGTAGGAGTAGGGGAAGTGGTGCTATGAGGGGTGGTCACGACAGTGGGGGGGGTGGTGACAGGTTCCTGTCGTGGCAAAGAATTGGGTGAAAGTTCTGCCGTGGCAAGCTGCCGCGATAGAGAAACAGGCGAAAGGTCTGCCGCGGCAGGCTGCCGTGACAGAGAAACGGGCGAAAATCCTGCCACGGCAGAGAAACAGGGCAAAAATCTGCCGCGGCAGGGGCGACAGTGGGTTGAACGAATGGTGTTTTGGTAGTGGTAGGGACTGGTGGTTTGGTTTGGGGAGTGAGTTTGGTGGCCGCATAAGGAAAAGTATTTTCATCAAAAGTAACATGGCGAGAAACAACAACACGACCAGAAGAAGGATCAAAACAACGATATCCTTTGTGATCATCAGAAAGTCCAAGATGAATGCAAGGTAGGGAACGTGGTTCGAGTTTATTAGATGTTATAGAGGCAATGTTTGGAAAACAAAGGCAACCAAAAACACGCAAGAAAGAATAGTCTGGGTGAGATAAAAATAAAGATTGAAAGGGTGAATAAAGAGGACACGTTTTGGTGGGGCGAACATTGATGAGGAAAGTGGCAGTGCGAAGAGCTTCAGCCCAGAAATGAGAAGGAATAGAGGCTTGCAAAAGTAAAGTGCGTAGAATGTCATTTATAAAACAAAGAGAACGTTCGGCTTTACCGTTTTGGGGAGAAGTATAAGGACATGAGAAACGAAGGATTCCTTGAGAAAGAAAGAAACTGCGGTTTGTAGTGTTGTCAAATTCTCGTCCATTATCATAGTGAATAAATCGAATAGGCAAGCCAAAGTGAGTAAGAACATACTGTCGAAAATTTATGAAAAATGTATGCACATCAGATTTTTCACGAAGAGGAAAAGTCCAAATATAGTGAGAGTAGTCATCCAGGATCACAAGATAATATTTATAACCAGAAACACTAGGGACTGGAGATGTCCATAAATCACAATGAAGAAGCTCAAAATGGAAAGGTACTAACAGTAGTTGAGGTGCTAAAAGGTAAACTAACATGTTTGAAGCATTAACATGCATTACAAAGAGAGGGATTGTGAGAGGAACTAGAGCTAGGTATACAAAATCTTGAAGCAAAGACGACAAAGTAGTTTTATTTGGGTGACCTAGACGACGATGCCACAAATCAACAGATGCTAGCATGGCATGGGGGTGGATATGGGTGTGCCATGAAGTGGATAAAGATCGCCCGTGCTATTGTACCAAGCGAGAACCTCCCCCGTTTTCAGGTCCTTCACAGACAAACCAAAAGGATCAAAAGACAGAATAACTTTGTTGTCAATACAGAATTGTCGAACAGAAATAAGATTTTTGATTAGGGAAGGAACAACAAGAATATTACGTAGAAGAAAATTAGCATAAGATGAAGATATGTGAGAATTTCCGGCGCAAGAGACAGGAACTGTGGAGCCATCGCCAATAGTGATTGTGGAAAAGGGAGAGGGGAAACAAGCTGACAACAAATTCATATTTGAAGACATATGCGAGGATACACCAGAATCGAAAATTCAATCCGTACCTTTGTTATTTAGTGTAAAGTTGTTCATGGTGTTGATGAAGGCGGCTTGGTCCCAGTTCGACTGCAGGGGAGGAGCAGAGGAGCCGGGAGCTTGCATGTTGATGTAGGGGAGGGGCGGTAGCTGGTTGTACGCGTACGGAGCTGGCATGGTGTCGTAGGAGCCCGAGATGTGGTAGTAGGGCACGCCGGATGGTGGTGTAGCAGTCGCGGTGTAGACGTGAGCCGGCGGTCGAGGGACGAGGAGGCCGGGAGAGCCCATGGCTAGACGAATACCGGGACTCCATGCACCTGTGTATGCAGGATGGGCGCCATATGGAGACGGGGCCGACCATGGCATCGACCAAGCCTGCACAAGGCCATTCCAAGGGTCATAAGGAGGCCCGGACGGTGGCGCAAACGATGAAGAGGTAGTCGATGACGAAGCAGGTGCAGGGCCAGAGGAGCACGCCATGGGAGGCATGTAGGTCGGGTTCTTGCTCCTGTAATTAGGGCTCGGGCGCCATCCAGGAGGCGGGGTCGGGGCCGCAGCTGGCGCGGCAGGAGGCGGGTGCGCAGGTGGCTGCCGCGGCAACCCAGAGGGTGGATTCCCTGCCGCGGTAGGAGTGGTGGCGTGGAAGACGTGTGGCGCTCGTTGTGCCTTGCGAGCTTGATTCTTTTCTTCTTGCTGGAGAAGGAAACGCACCTCCTTGAAGGTGGGGTAGGGCTTCAGCATGGGGATGAAGAACTGTTGTTTCTCGAACTGATCTCCGAGGCTGACGAGGAGAGCATTGATGAGGGTACGATCATCGACATGATCACCAAGCTCACGGAGTTCGTCGCCGATGGCCTTGATCCGCTGACAGAAGATGGTGACCGAGGCATCTCCCTGGGTGGTCGTGCGAAGCTCCGTGTTGAGCGCGTTGATGCGTGCGTCAGAGTTGTCCTGGAACAGCTGCTGGAGAGAGGCCCATAGATCGGCGGCGGTGGCTTCATCGGAGGAGACCAGGTTGAAGAGCTCCGTGGAGATGCGGGTGTAGATCCACTGGATGATGGCGAGATCATCTTTGATCCAGCCGGGATCGGCATGCTACGGAGGGTAGGAGGGATCTATATGATGACGGAGGCCGCAGCGACCGAGGTGGATGGTGAAGAGGTGGCGCCAGTGGTAGTAGTTGTGGGCGCCGAGGTGAGCGAGATCAGTATGAAGGGGGAGAGATCGGAGATGGTGTCGGCTAGAGAGATCATCGGAATTTGGGGAGGTGGTGGTTGGGTAGATGTAGGTGTGGAGGAGGAAAAGGAGGAGGTAGGAACGCCGGCAACACGGAAATCGTCCATGGAGAAGAGGGGCCAGTTGGGGGCGGCGGAGGCCTTGACGGCGCAGGTGGAGGCGCCATCCCAGGTGCGGAAAACCTAGGCGTCTGATACCATGATAGTTTGAGAGAATAATAACTTGTATTGATTTCAACCACGGAAGGCTGTTTATATAGATTACAACTGACTTGGACTCCAAGACTAATAGAGATAGAGTTACAATCAAAATAGGGAGAGGCAGCCGGTGCCCTAGCCGACCTATACTCTAATAGTTAACACTTAACTGAGTTGTGCATGGCCATGCTTCTGAATCATATCACATGAGAGGGCCCAGAGAATATCTCTTCATTACGGAGGGGCAAATCCCATCTTGGCAATCTATGTCACGCAGCTTGATTCATAACCAACACGAACTCTACCTTTATAACTGCCCACTTACGGAACAACGTTTGATAGAACCTAAGTTGACGATTCACAACTTGGATCATGCGATCACCTCAGGTCAAAGGATTCCATTGTATGAGACTGTAAATGACAACATGCTTGTTGCATCTCAATTGCGGGTCAGTCCAACTCGCTAAACACTTTAGCCGATTCTATGCAAGTTGGAATAGCATCACCATGCCCATGACAAGTGGAACCGAGTCATCAAGACAACTTCATATTGGTCTAAGTTGTGTGTCCAGCACAACCTTAACGACTAAGGACAACTTGTAAGAACAACATGAATATATAGTTCCACAACTGAATCACGTATTCAATGATATATATATCAGATGTTCACACAAGAGACAACTCTAGGGCATATTCCCAACATCGATCCATTGGTTGGGGGGGAGGGGGGGGGGTTAGCCCCCCTTGTCTCCGCCTCGCCTTTAGTCGTCCCTGTCGCAACACCTTTGATGCAACAACAACATGCATGCCTTCACACCTCCACCAAAGTCAACGTCACCATGCTATGTATCTACCGCAACAGGCATGACTTGACGCGACCTCATGTGATGTTGTGCATAGAACCTGCCGGCGACAAGGAAAACTTGATGCCTACGAAAGAGACGACGCACATAGCACCTACTGAGCCAGATCGAACTTGGTCCGGAGGTGGAAGGAGCGTCCCGTAACGCCTATAGCCTCGGAAAGGCCATCACCACGACTTACCTGTGATGAAATCCTAGTGGAAGCACCATATTCTTCCAATAAAAACACTCAATATGTTCATACCCTTAGTGCAGGTCCAATTTATCTGCAAAAATTCCACTGTTACCCTACCTCTTGTTCTTAGTTGTATGAAAGCACTCATAAGTAAAAAACACATCGTGATAGTGAAATTACTTCTAGGAGAATAACCTTTAATCTTGTTGCAAGTATCTTTGAATTTTTCTTATACATTTCCAATGCATAAATGCGACACAAACCCGACAATGTACCCCCTAAGGCAGACATGCGGATGCTCATGATTTAAATTAAAGATTCTCTAGGAGCGTCCTGTCGGACTCCTTCATGAAGGAAAAATATGTGTTAAGGAAGGATTTTCTAGAAGCTGAACGAAGAGATCACAACATATCTTCTTGAAGGACTCGAGCATAAAGGCAACACCAACCATGATACCTCATACAAAGGGGATAGTGTTCTTCTAAAGGGCTACATAATCCAAGGATTACATAAGCGCCATAGTCATCATCGTCAACATCCTCAAGAAAACGGATCTAGGGACTTAAAACCTTAGTTCATGCACCATAGCCTCATCGATATCATACTTTCAGTCTCACTGAGACCTCCCATGCATTTTAATTTTCGTTATACATCATATAATATAAGAGAAATGTAAGATTATGGCTTTTACCCACACAAGGGGGAGGGTCCAAGCCCAGGTAAAATCAGAGCTTTCAAGTTCCTTCTATTGATTTGAGTTCTCCCACAACTATAAAATTTACACGCTCTCTCGAGAGTAAGTTGGATATGTCATGACCCTTGGGGTTATTCCCTCAACAGTTAAACACTAACCGTGGGGAATTGCATCTTTAGATCATATCTACTTTATCAACACAGATTTCCTGCTCACGGTGGCTGTGGTGCATACTCTGCACACCATCGGATTGTGGTGCATGTTCTCCCTTGATGCATCTAGGCTGGTCACGGTTGTGGTGGGTGGTTAACGGAGTTAACTCGCCAGTTTTAATTCCTACACCAGAGCCTTTCACCATGGAGCTGTATTCAGCATGCACCACGAGCCATGAGCAAACTGCCATTAATTTTATTCCTATACGTAACGCACGGGCCATGGTGCATGGGACACCGATGACAACGACTGAGCATGTCCAGCCATTGTAAAGAATATTCTCGTATGGCTCACGGATAGCATGCATGCATGGTCCACCCCGTTTTAATACCTGATTAGCTCACGAACATAAGTGCATTCCCATCATGCCTAGCTACCATGGTGGGATTTTCCCATAAATCCGAGCACAGATAGTGGGTATTCTGTGGCCTCAACTTGGAAGTATGTACAATAATTTTTTAGCAAGTTGGTGCTATATTTAGAGGACAACTTTCCTGATCGAAGTGTGTGCAGGCTTTCTTCATGAACAGTTGGTGGGACCATGGCAAGTACTGTTTTGCAAACTAGACGACAGTAGGCACAAAAGCAAAAATATGTTTCATGGATCTAGTAAAGCAGGATAGAGCAGAATGGGCGGTATATATTTGCAAAACATTAATGTAGTTGATGGTGCGATCTAAGGTAGTATATAAAGATTCCATGAGATATCTCAATGAATAGTTTTACTAGAACGACAACAGCATAACAAAACATGTGTTTCACATGGAAAAAGATAGGAAGAAAAATACATAATTTCTAGAATCCAAAACTGCAAGGACTTAAGAAAGAGAAGCTAGAAGTTTCCCTAGCTTGATCCTTTCCCCAGGGTGGTATGTGACAAGCACAGATGGACTTGCCATAAGTTCATGTGGATCTAGATGAGTAGTAAAAAATAATCAAGGGGAAAATTAATATGCATGCTAATACGTCGTAAACGTATCTATATTTTTTGATGTTCCATGCATGTTTAGTATCAACTTTTTTTTGCTTTGTCTACAATTTGAGGTATTTTTATATGTTTTTCGCAACTAACCTATTAACAAGATGTCACAGTGCCAGTTGCCCGTTTTCTGCTATTTTTGGTTCCAGAAAAGCCAGAAAATGAATATTTTCGGAATTGGACGGGACACAAGCCAAAGTCAATATTTCACCGAGGAGAACACGAAACCAGAATACGATACGTAGGAGGGCCTCGAGGGGCCCACACCCCTGGCTGCACGGGACAGGCCTGGTCGCGCCTGGGGGGTGGCCGCCTCGGGCACCCCCTCGGCCTCTCCCTTTGCCTATAAGAATCCTCCAATACCTAAACCCTAAGTGCTCGATCAATCTTCCACGAAATAGTCCATATCCACCGCCACCATCGTCCCGAGATGGGAGGGGATCTGAAGCTCTTCCTGGCACCATGCCGGAGGAGATAGATCATCCCGGGGGCCTTTTTCATCACCATGCCAGCCTCCGGTATGATGCGTGAGTAGTTCCACCTTGGACCATGGGTCCATACGGTAGCTAGATGGTTGTTTCTCCTCCTTTATGCTATCATGTTTAGATCTTGTGAGCTTCATTCATGATCAAGATCATCTATTTGTAATCATATATGTTGTGTTTGCGGGGATCCGATGGATATTGAGATTACTATTGTCATATTAATTAATGATTATATCTTGTCTTATTGATTATTGATTCTATCATGTCTGTGTTGTTTGAGATCTTGCATGCTCTCCGTTTCTAGTAGCTATCTTGGCCAAGTAGATGCTAGTGACTCCAAGAGGGAGTATTTATGCTCGATAGTGGGTTCATGCCTCTATTGAATCTGGGGAAGTGACAGACATCTCTAAGGTTGTAGATGTGTTGTTGCCACTAGGGAGAAAACAACAATCTCTTGTTCATGAAACAATTGTATTGTTTACCTTACACACTTTGCTTAACGCAGTGATTCTTTGCTTACAACTTAATACTGGAGGAGGTTCAGATGATAACCTGAAGGTGGATTACTAGTCATAGATGCAGTTGGATGGCGGTCTATGTATATTGTTGTATTGCCCAATCAAATCTCATAGGATCATGAATGACTAGTATTGCATTGTTATGCATTGCTCTGTCCTGTCAATTGCCCCGTTGTAATTTGTTTACCCAACATGTTATCTTATCTATCTTAAGGAGAACACCTCTAGTGAACTGTGGACCCCGGTCAAATCTTTACCATTGATACATCTTATATTTTTACTATTTACTTTCTGCAAGCCACCATTACCTTCCACACCATATGTTTAACCCTTTGTTTTCAGCAAACCAGTGAGATTCACACCCTCACTACAAGTTGGGGCAAAGTCTCGAGTTTGTGTTGTGCAGGATTCCAAGTTGGTAGCAACACCTTGGGGTTGTTTCCTTGTTCCTACTGGTTCGATAACCTTGGTTTCATAACTGAGGGAAAATTTGCCGTTGTGCTCATCATACCTTCCTCTTGGGGTTTCTCAACCGAATCTCTATATAGTTGAGCCGCGTCAAGATATTTTCTGGCGCCGTTGCCGGGGAGTGTGGAGCAGCTTCACAAGGGGAGTCCTTCATAACCTTTCTCTTTACTTTGTTTTTGTTTTGCTTAGTTTCTTTTGCCTTGTTTTGCTTCGATTTATCAAAAATTACAAAAAAATAGTTTCCTTTGTTTTGCTTTTTCTTATCAAAAAACACAAAAAAATTAGTTCCTACTCTAGTTGTTGCTGCTGTTGGCTTGCTTCACCCTTGCAAAAATGAATTCTGATGAGAACACCAAGTTGTGTGACTTCACTAGTACAAACAACAATGATTTCCTGAGTACACCTATTGCTCCACCTGTTCCTAATGCTACCTTTTATGAAATTAAACCTGCTTTGTTGATTGTTGTTATGAAAGAGCAATTTTCTAGTGTTAGTTCTGATGATGTTGCTGCCCACCTGAATAGCTTTGTTGAAATTTGTGAGATGCAAAAATATAAGGATATAGATGGAGATATTGTTAAGCTCAAATTATTTCCTTTATCCTTGAGAGGAAAAGCTAAAGAATGGTTGCTATCCTTGCCTAGAAATAGTATTGATTCTTCGATTAAATGCAAAGATGCTTTTATTGGAAAATGATATCCTCCTGCTAAGATTATATCTATGAGAAGTGAGATAATGAAATATAAACAACTTGATAATGAACATGTTGCTCAAGCTTGGGAAAGAATGAAATCTTTGGTAAAGAATTGTCCCACTCATGGACTGACTGCTTGGATGATTGTCCAGACCTTTTATGCATGTTTAAACTTCTCTTCAAGAAATCTGTTGGATTCAGCTGCTGGAGGTACCTTTATGACGATTACTTTGGGTGCTTCAACAAAGCTCCTAGTTAATATGATGGTTAATTATTCTAAATGGCACACCGAGAGAGCTCCACATGGTAGGAAGGTAAATTCTGTTGAAGAAACCTCCTCCTTGAGTGATAAGATTGATGTTATTATGGCTATGCTTGTTAATGGATAAACTCATATTGATCCAAATAATGTTCCTTTAGCCTCTTTGGTTTCTCAAGAAGAGCAAGTTGATGTGAACTTCATTAGAAACAACAATTTCAACAACAATGCCTATAGAAATATTTTTGGTAGTAATAACTATAGGCCCTATCCTCCCAATAATGGTAATGCTTATGGAAATTCTTACAACAACAATAGAAGTGCTCCCTCTAAACTTGAAGTCATGCTTAAAGACTTTATTAGTAAACAAACTACTTTCAACAAGATTGTGGAAGAAAAGCTTTTGAATGTTGAGAAAAATATTTCATCTTTGTCTGAAGCACAATCCTCTTTGATTAATAGATGGCTGCTAAAATTGAAACCTTGGAAGTACCTTTGCTGCTACTCATGCCATACAAGTTACTATTGATGAAAATATTAGACTGTTAGCTAAATTGCATGCTAAGTGGGAAAGAGAATAAGAAATTGCTAGAAACAATAGTATTTGTACTGTTACTACCACTAATGTTGATGCTACCAAACCACAAGAAGTCCTCATTCCTCCTACAACAATGCTAAAGCCTACTACCTATGATGCTAAGTTTGATTTTGATCTTGATGGTTGCAATATTTCTGAAGTGATTTTGTTCCTACAAAAGCTTGCTAGAAGTCCTAATGCTAGTGCTATGAATATGGCTTTCACCAAACACATTAGAGATGCTCTCATTAAAATTAAGGAATAAAATTGAAACACACAGCTTCTATTCCTAGGAAAGTAGAAGATAGTTGGGAACCTATAATTAGTATGCAAGTGAATGACTTTTACCTCAAAGCTTCATGTAACCTTGGTTCTAGTGTCTCTATTATGCCTAGAAAGATTTATGAAATGCTTGATTTGCCACCTTTGGAAGATTGCTATTTAGATGTCCCACTTGATGATAATGCTAAAAAGAAACTTATGGTGAGTGTTAATAATGTTCTTATTATGGTTAATAATTCCTATGTCCCTGTTGATTTCTATGTTTTGGATGTTGAATGCAATTCTTCTTGTCCTATTACTTTGGGAAGACTTTTTCTTAAAACTGTTGGTGCCATTATTGATATGAAAGAAGGCACCATTAAATATCAATTTACATTCAAGAAAGGTATTGAACACTTCCCTATGAGGAGAGAGAAGTTACCTTTTGCTCCTCCTTTGAAAGCAAAATTTGATGTTGATGCTTCTTCATTTGAAAATACTTGATTCCTGTTTCTTGTGCCTAACTTAAAGGCGTTAAAGAAAAGTACTTATTGGGAGATAACCCAAAAGTTTTAGTTGAGTCTTGGAAGTTATTACTTCTGTAATAACCTCTCCTTATCCTTTCTATTTGATTTTTGTGCCAAGAATAACCTCTAATGAGAGTGAAATAATATTTGGGGAAGTTGTTGTCCCGAAACAGATTTATGTGCTTCACTGTAAAAATTCGTGAAACATATCTGTATGTCCGATTGATCTGTAATTTTTTGTGATTATGCCCCAGGTTGTTAGCTAACTTTAGTCAGTTTAACACTTTTTGATTTGAGCAACAGAAGGTTTTCTAAAAAAACGGTTTTCACCTGCTGGTCTGTTTTGATAGATTTCTGCCATTATTTGCATTTGCTTCTTATCGATTTATTTTTGAGTTCTTTTTGGGTGAATTGAGATTTTTAATGGCAATTGCTACAGTATATTGTGTCCTTAGTGAAAGTTTTGTTGTGTTGAACAAAACCCAAAGGTTTATTACTTTTGAATGCACTAATGTTGCTAATGAAGATTGTGTGAAGTTTTGTATGAAGGAAATTTTCAAGTGTAGGGGAAGAATGATGTAATGAGATGAAGAATTGATAAAATCTCAAGCTTGGGGATGCCACCCCGTGTCACCCCAAGAAATATTCAAGAGGTACAAGCATCAGAGCTTGGGGATGCCCAAGGCATCCCCTTCTTTATCAATAAAAATCTCAGGTCTCTTTCTAGACACTTCGTTTTTATTTTTTCATGCACAGTTGTGTTGTTCTTGGAGCGTCTTAGTTATCGTTTTTGGTTTTTGTTTATTTAGTTTGCTTGAATAAAGTAGTTGGACCCCCGTTTTCGATGTGATGTTTTCAAATAAGTTGATTGGTGTTGGAAAAGAGTAGAAAGTTTCATGCTTATAGTGGTACAAAAGTGAGATTGCTTTGACTGTGGCGTAGACTTTACCATGTCATGCTAGATGTTGTTTTGACCTTATGCTTAGTGGTTATTGTTGTAGCGTGACTTGCTCCAAAAAATTGAGATTGCTTAGTGTGCCTTGAAAGAATCATGCGTTGTTTTAGCATACAAAAGCATAGTATTGTGGTATTCTCCTTTAATGCTTTTTTGGGTTGACTTGGAACATGCTCACAGCATGTTATGACTATTAACCAGTCACCATAGCCTCTATAATCATTTAGTTTTTGACTTGTGATACCACTTTATGCTTTGATTAATAATGTTTCATCGCTCTGCATGATTATGGCCATTATTGCTCTCTTAGTTGGTCGCTCCTAGTCTTTTCCTAGCCTCCACTTGTATTGAGTAAGCTCTACTCATGCATCCAACTCCCAAGAAACCAAGTTATTCCAAAGTGTCCACTATAAATTCCTATGCATGGTGTGTTACACCATTTAAAGTATATTCTTGTTTTATCTACCTTCGAATTAAAAATTCACTTTGTTATGTGA
The DNA here is from genome assembly GCA_916181665.1 of Avena sativa. Classification (NCBI taxonomy): domain Eukaryota; kingdom Viridiplantae; phylum Streptophyta; class Magnoliopsida; order Poales; family Poaceae; genus Avena; species Avena sativa. The sequence continues at coordinate 392,977,888 of OV702284.1, forward strand.
AAAATTAGTGATTAAAGCTCTCACAAACTTGATGGCACACTTTATTTTTCTTTCCCATAATAAACTTGAACCATTATGCCCATCGATGTTGTATATGCTTGCACTTATAAGTTGGAATTAGCAGAACCATGTTGTCATGGGGAACGCTTTCAACAATTGGAAATATCTACCCAGTCGATATCATGCTCTTTTGTTTATGGATGTCGTCGGTGTGAAATAAAAGGGGAGCTTGTAAGTCCATGGAGTTATGTATATGTGTTAGAGAAACGCCTGGGCCGCTAGACTAAGCCATGCCTAATCATGATGGAAACTTGTAGCATCACCATAGTGAGCAATCTATGAACCTTTCTTCTTATAAAAAAAGAGAGACACCGAAAAAGAGGAAAGAGAGAAAAAAGCACCATTTTCCCATGGTAAATAAAAGATTGCCGAGATGCTCATTGTTTGCTTGCCTTGTCATTTTGATATGGGATAGCTCCTGTATCATGGGGCAAGGGGTACCCCGTTGGCAGTTCTCTATGATACACATGTACTTACTATGACAAGAACTTACCGGTAACTAAAGTTGAGTAACATGAGGAGCGACCCTCATACTCAAGGGACATGAGATTGCCAACTTATACTTTGTCAAGCATATACTCCATACTTTGTTCACTTTAACCTTAACCACTTCAAGATGCTTATGATAGGGGCAATGAGAGCTGAAAGCTAACAAGTACCATGATTGTTGGAAGCTCTTTATGAAACTTGAAATCCCTGCTTCCCTTTATGAAGGGCCTTTCTTCCACTTTTATATTGAGTATCCACCTTCTATTCTTAGGCACCAATTAAGAGAGCATAGTTGTCATTCTTAGTTCTATGTGCATTGTCCCAAAACTTATTGATTGATTCATAATGTTGATATTGCTTGTTCTTGAACTATTTGTATCTAGTCATCCTTATGAATTTTGAAGGTGTCCTATGCATTTATGTTTTGCTACTCTATGAGGGACAAACTGAATGACACTATGCTATGTTTTCTATATGTGAAACAAACAAACGTCTTTCAATGCATTGTTATTCATGATCTTTGTTTGTATCCTTTCATGTTGCAACAATAGTTGCTATGTCTTATTGTTAAAACTTCTGACGCGGCTCAACTATATAGAGCTTCAGTTGGGAAACCCCAAGAGGAAGGTATGATGAGCACAGCGGCAAATTTTCCCTCAGTTATGAAATCAAGGTCATCGAACCAGTAGGATCAAGGAAACAACCCCAAGGTGTTGCTACCAACTTGGAATCCTACACAACACAAACTCAAGACTTTTCCCCAAATTGAAGTGAGGGTGTCAATCTCATTGGGTTGCTGAAAACAAAGGATTAAACGTATGGTGTGGAAGGTAATGGTGGCTTGCAGAAAGTAAACAGTAACAGTAGAATATGTATCAATGGTAAAGATTGGACCGGGGTCCACAGTTCACTAGAGGTGTTCTCCTTAAGATAGATAACATAACATGTTGGGTAAACAAATTACAGCGGGGCAATTGATAGGACAGAGCAAGGCATAACAATACAATACTAGTCATTCATGATCCTATGAGTTTTGATTGGGCAATACAACAATATACATAGACCGCCATCCAACTGTATCTTGACTAGTAATCCACCTTCAGGTTATCATCCGAGCCCCCTTCGGTATTAAGTTGCAAGCAACGGATAACTGCGCTAAGCAAAGTGTGTAAGGTAAACAATACAATTGTTCCATGAACAAGAGATTTTTGTTTTCTCCCTAGTGGCAACAACACATCTACAACCTTAGATATTTCTGACACTTCCCCAGATTCAATAGAGGCATGAACCCATTATCGAGCATAAATACCCCTCTTGGAGTCACTAGCATCTACTTGGCCAAGATAGCTACTAGAAACGGAGAGCATGCAAGATCTCAAACAACATAGACATGATAGAATAAATAATCAATAAGACAAGATAGAATCATTAATCAATCTGACAATAGTAATCTCAATATCCATCGGATACCCACAAACACAACATGTAAGATTACAAATAGATGATCTTGATCATGAACGGAGCTCACAAGATCTAAACATGATATCAAAAAGGAGGAGAAACAACCATCTAGCTCGTGTATGGACCCATAGTCCAAGGTGGAACTACTCACACATCATACCGGAGGCTGGCATGGTGATGGAAGAAGGCCTCCGGGATGATCTCTCCCCTCCGGCAGGGTGCCAGGAAGAGCTTCAGATCCCCCTGATCTAGGGACGGTGGTGGCGGTGTCTACGGACTGTTTCATGGAGATGTGATCGGGTACTTAGGGTTTTGGCATCGGGGGGATTATATAGGCGAAGGAGGGACCGAGGGGGTGCCCGAGGTGGCCCGCGTGGTCAGGGGTGAGGGCCCCTTGTGGCCCTCCTCCGTCTCGTCTTCCTGCTCCGTGTTCTCCTTGGTGAAATATCGACTTTGGATTTTGTCCCATACATTTCCGAGAATATTTATTTTCTGGCTTTTTTGGAACCAAAAACAGCAGAAAACAAGGAACTGGCACTATGGTATCTTGTTAATAGGTTAGTTCCAGAAAACGTATAAAAATACCTCAAAGTGTAGACAAAGCAAAGCAAAGTTGATACTAAACAAGCATGGAACATAAAAAATTATAGATACATTTACGACGTATCAAGCATCCCCAAGCTTAACTCCTGCTCGTCCTCGAGTAGGTAAGTGATAAAAAGAATAATTTTTGAGGTGACATACACCATCACAATCATAATCAAACTATTTTTGCAAGATGGGATCAAATAAGATTGGGATGGTGCATGTCACCTCAAAAATTATTCTTTTTATCACTTACCTACTCGAGGACGAGCAGGAGTTAAGATTGGGGATGCTTGATACGTCGTAAACGTATCTATAATTTTTGATGTTCCATGCTTGTTTAGTATCAACTTTGCTTTGCTTTGTTTATACTTTGAGGTATTTTTATACGTTTTCTAGAACTAACCTATTAACAACATGCCACAGTGTCAGTTGCATGTTTTCTGCTATTTTTGGTTCCAGAAAAGCCAGAAAATGAATATTCTCGGAATTGGACAGGACCAAAGCCAAATTCAACATTTCATAGAGGAGAACACGGAGCCAGAAGATGAGACGGAGGAGGGCCTCGAGGGGCCCACACCCCCTGGCCACGTTTGGGGGGTGTGGCCACCTCGGGCACCCCATCGGCCTCCCCCTTCGCCTATAAGAATCCCTCGATACCTAAACCCTAAGTGCCCGATCAATCTTCCACGAAAAAGTCTATACCGGCCACCATCGTCCCTAGATCAGGGGGGATCTAAAGCTCTTCCCGGCACCCTGCTGGAGGGGAGAGATCATCCCGGAGGCCTTCTTCATCACCATGCCAGCCTCCGGTATGATGCGTGAGTAGTTCCACCTTAGACTATGGGTCCATATAGTAGCTAGATGGTTGTTTCTCCTCCTTTGTGCTATCATGTTTAGATCTTGTGAGCTCCGTTCATGATCAATATCATCTATTTGTAATCATACATGTTGTGTTTGTGGGGATCCGATGGATATTGAGATTACTATTGTCAGATTGATTAATGATTCTATCTTGTCTTATTGATTATTGATTCTATAATGTCTGTGTTGTTTGAGATCTTGCATGCTCTTCGTTTCTAGTAGCTATCTTGGCCAAGTAGATGCTAGTGACTCCAAGAGGGAGTATTTATGCTCGATAGTGGGTTCATGCCTCTATTGAATCTGGGGAAGTGACAGAAATCTCTAAGGTTGTGGATGTGTTGTTGCCACTAGGGAGAAAACAACAATCTCTTGTTCATGGAACAATTGTATTGTTTACCTTACACACTTTGCTTAACGCGGTTATCCGTTGCTTGCAACTTAATACTGGAGGGGGTTCGAATGATAACCTGAAGGTGGATTACTAGTCATAGATACAGTTGGATGGCGGTCTATGTATATTGTTGTATTGCCCAATCAAATCTCATAGGATCATGAATGACTAGTATTGCATTATTATGCCTTGCTCTGTCATGTCAATTGCCCCGCTGTAATTTGTTTACCCAGCATGTTATGTTATCTATCTTAAGGAGAACACCTCTAGTGAACTGTGGACCCCGGTCTAATCTACCATTGATACATCTTCTATTGTTACTGCTTACTTTCTGCAAGCCACCATTACCTTCCACACCATATGTTTAACCATTTGTTTTTAGAAAACCAGTAAGATTGACACCATCACTGCAAGTTGTGGCAAAGTCTTGAGTTTGTGTTGTTGATACGTCGGAAATGTATCTATAATTTTTGATGTTCCATGCTTGTTTAGTATCTACTTTTATTTGCTTTGTCCACACTTTGAGGTGCTTTTCATATGTTTTCTGGTACTAACCTATTAACAAGTTGCCACAGTGCCAGTTGCCTGTTTTTTCTGTTTTTGGTTCCAGAAAGGCATAAAATTAATATTCTCGGAATTGGACGGGAAAAAAGCCAAAGTCAATATTTTACCGTGGGGAACACGAAGCCACAATACGAGACGGAGGAGACTCGCCAGGGGTCCACACCTCCTGGCCACGCGGGTGGGCACACCCCGCGCCTGGGGGGTGTAGCCGTCCTGGTGGCCCCCCTGCCTCGCCTCTTCGCCTATAAAAGCCCCCCAATGCCTAAACCCTAGGCACCCGATCAATATTCCACGAAACCGTCTATAGCCGCTGCCACCATCATCCCTAGATCGGGGGGTCTGAAGCTCTTCCCGGCACCCTGCCAGAGGGGAGATCATCTCGGAGGCCTTCTTCTTCATCATGCCAGCCTCCGGTATGAAGCGTGAGTAGTTCCACCTTGGACTACGGGTCCATGTAGTAGCTAGATGGTTGTATCTCCTCCTTGTGCTTTCATGTCTAGATCTTGTGAGCTCCGTTCATGATCAAGATCTAATCTATTTGTAATCATGCATGTTGTGTTTGCGGGGATCCAATGTATATTGAGATTACTATGTCAGATTAATTAATGGTTTTGTCTTATTAATTCTATCATGTCTGTGTTGTTTGTGATCTTGCATGCTCTCCGTTGTTAGTAGCTATCTTGGCCAAGTAGTTGCTAGTGACTCCAAGAGGGGGTATTTATGCTCGATAGTGGGTTCATGCCTCTACTTAATCAAGGGAAGTGACAGAAATCTCTACGGTTATAGATGTGTTGTTGCCACTAGGGGGAAAACAACAGTCTCTTGTTCACGGAACAAGTGGATTGTTTATATTACACACTTTGTTTAAAGCAGTTGTCTGTTGCTTGCAACTTTATACTAGAGAGGGTTTGGATGATAACCCAAAGGTGGACTTCTAGTCATAGATGCAGTTGGATGGCAGTCTATGTATCTTGTTGTATTGCCCAATCAAATCTCATAGGATCTTTATGTCTTGTATTGCATTGTTATGCCTTGCTCAGTCCTGTCAATTGCACTGCTGTAATCTGTTTACCCAGCATGCCATGTTTTTTTATCTAAGGAGAACACCTCTAGTGAACTATGGACCCCGGTCCAATCTTTACCATTGATACATCTTCAACTGTTATTGTTTACTTGCTGCAAACCATCATCACCTTCCACACCATATAGTTAATCCTTTGTTACAGCAACCAGTGAGATTGACAACCTCACTGTTAGTTGGGGCAAAGTCTTGAGTTTGTGTTGTGCAGTTTTTCACGTTGCTTGCAACACCTTTGAGACGTTTCCTTCCTCCTCCTGGTTCAATAACCTCAGTTTCTTACTGAGGGAAGACTTGCTGCTGTGCTGCATTATACCTTGCTCTTGGGGTTTCCCGACGAAGCGCTTCCAGGTGCCATCAGTTGTGCAAGATTCCAAGTTGGTAGCAACACCTTGTGGTTGTTTCCTTGCTCCTACTGGTTCGATAACCTTGGCTTCATAACGGAGGGAAAATTTGCCGCTTTGCTCATCATACCTTCCTCTTAGGGTTTCCCAACTGAAGCTCTATATAGTTGAGCCGCGTCACATGCATGTGTGTTTGTCGTTGTGCTACAGGCGTGTGTTTTGCCGCGAACATGCATGTGTGCTACACCCATGTATTTTGCCGCCAACATGCATCCGTGCGTCACACATGTATTTTGCCGCTCACATACATGCGTGCTACTACTGTGCGACATGCGTGTGTGTTGCCGCCAACATGCATATGTGCTGCATGTATGTGAGTTTTGTAGCCATCGGAGATCCCTGCTTCACTTATGTGTTTTTCCGCAATGGGGTATCCATGCTGCATGCATGTCTCGTGCTACCGTTGTGCTCTCGAGAGAACCCATTAGAGTATTTGTTCACCGTTTATGTTTGCTCCCTAACACCGTGTTCTCCCTTAATCAGATCCGACGGTGGATACCTCATGCACCGTGGCCACCATGGGAAGCCCACTATTTTGTTCTAGTTTACTGATGTTCGATATCAACCTTAAGGCCCCCATCCAAGACATGAAACGACACCCCACCCTACAACCCACCCATGCCACACACACACCAACCAAGCGAGTTTTCATGTGCGCCGAGAAAATCGCATGCACTAGCCTGGTAGAATAAGCCTCGGAAACCCCCTTGCTAATCCAAGATGGTGTTGGCCTTGAAAACAACCCAAATTTCCATGTAAGATAATCGAGATGTAACTTCGAGAAATTCGCAGGCTCCACCATGAGTTGAGGAGGTAGAAGACACGACTCTACCGGGAAGCACACTTAGAAGTTCCAAAGCAAAGACGATTTGTGGCACCCTCGAGAGATTGTCGTAGCTAAGTCAGTGCACTAGAAAGAACAATCCACCGGGACGATGTCGTGGTATTACCAACGATTATGCCATGATGGGGTCCTTACAGAGAGTTTAGAAAGGCGGGGGGGGGGGGGGAGGGTGAAAGGCGGCAAGCATCCAGGAAAGGTGACACACAGCTTACCCAGTCTTAGATCCCACATCGATGGAATCCTACTCCTACTGTCAATCACTATATTGGCAATACACCGGGTTACAAAGATTACAATGGGTCACTACGCGTGGATTGTGTTGTGATGTGATCGTTCCCTAAAGAATCCCATAGGTCCGGCTTATAAAGACGTTAGAAGCTAGGGTTATAAGGAAGAGTCCTACACTAATATAACATAGTTCTACGTGTGTTGCACTCCAAGGCTCCATCTTCGTATATGTCGGTGCACGTAGCCTTCCTAGATCCGTCTTGGACCTCCCTTCTAGATTCCACTAACTGCCCCCTCCCCTCCCTCGACATGCCATAGGCCTTTCCACCATTTATGAGCCACCCCGGTTAGCCGGAATAAGGCCATGCTATTGTTAGCCCATTATGTATATCCCCAACATTAGATCTCATCGACAACCTTGAAGACGGATAGAATAATCCTTACACATACTCCGGTTTACACAAATTCATTCAATATGGGGTACAACTCTGTTTGGGTTGTGATTCTTTTGTATCCTAAATTTGTTTTGGGATGTTGCACACTTACACAATACCTTTGGATATCAAAATAAATTTGTTTTGATGTAATGAGTAGCTTTGAGTTACTTTGTTTGCACTAATGACTCTATGGAGAAAAGCAAAAGAGCGTTTTTTCGTGAATCTTTTATAGGTTATAAGGCTATTGGAACAAAGTATGGTGAAATCTAATATTGGGGAGGCCCCTACCACAATGATTAGTGGGATGCCTAGCATTCCCACATGTTCATTAACAACTCCTTGTTTAAACGTCTCATAGCTTTTTTGGTCACTATTATTATACTCTTTAAACTTGTAGTGTTTATAGTATTAATGTTCTCTTCTGTCTAGGGTTTACAAGAGGGGATAGGGGCATATATTGTCAACCATCAATCCAAGAGTATTTTAGGTATAAAATGTTAGGGCCGGAGGATACGTGGGCCTTGGCTTGCTGGATGATGTTTGTATGGCCCACTTATGCCAGAGACTCCGGTGGAGTCGGGCCGAAGACTCCGGGCATAGTTGAGACTCATGGGAAGGAGGTGGAGACTCCACTCGGACGTTAGGAGATCGCATAGTCTAGTCGAGGAAGGTTGGTCCGGATAATCCAGGTGTAGGGTTGGAGACTTTGCTCGGGCATCAGAGGATTGCGAGGGTTGACGAGGATTGGGCCAGAGACTGTGCTGCGCTGACCGGAGACTCTGGGTTTCTTCTACTTATTATTTATCTTGTCCATACTTTTGTTCCCCAACTGCCATGGTATCTTGGCGGTGATCATGTGGCTCATACATGAGGATACATAGGGCATTGGTATGAAATAGCAATCCATCCATTGTAGCATCAAAATTACACATAGATAAGAGCGGATTCACCTTATCATAGAGAGCCTTAACTCAGGCACGTATCATTGGTTCACTTGTGGGTCTTGGTATTGTCATAATAGGTTCATTCGTAGGGCAGGCCGTATCACAACCCTTCATCGTCGTCTCCTTGAGACCCTGAATTGTATACGTAAGAAAATCTCGGAGTCTCGAGAAAATCTCGGAGTCTAGACCTACTCTGATGACGCTGCCACATGTGCTCCTCTCGACCCGCATACGCCATCCCTAGTTGTGCCCCCACGTGGTTTCGGAGGCCCCGGGATGGTCACCCCTCCGACCCCCTCAGGGTCGGCCCTGCTCTCTTGGACCACCATTCATAAATTGTTGTGGAACCTAAATGCTTTATCTTTTATAAATGATCAAGTGGCGGTTCAAAACTATTGTGCTTAAAAGTTGCATGCAAAGAAAGGGATAAGTAATTGTGAGGTTGATATATGATCGCATGTTCATTTTGCATTTTGTCCTCTTGTAGATGAGATAGTATCTTTGGATATGGCTAGTAGCTCTCTTTAGTGGTCAACTTTCTCCCTCTTATTATGTTTTCACGTACTAAGCATTTATAATATGATTATGCATTAAACTCCCTTAAGCCAAAGTTATTTTCATATATGTCCTTCATATATACATGTATGTGGTATTTCAAGTCACTCCATGTAAATTTTCATGTGCTCCAAAAACTTTCAAAATTTTATCTCTTTTTGTGGTTTTCTCACAACCCATGGGGAAGCGGAATATGTAAGGTGCCCATGATCTGGACATGTTAGACCTTTCATGTTTATTGCTAGCCTATAAATTCAGTACTAAGCATGGTTCACGTGCCCATGCTTCCAAATCCCTAAGTCAAAATACCTTTGCCATTTGAGTCCACAGAAAACCTATTGGCTATGAATAGCCTTCCAAGAGCTTGAAGAGCTTGTGAGCGAGGTTGTTCGGCCTTATTAATTTTGATAAATCTGTTCACAAAGAGGAATACTTCTCCCATGGTATGACACCGCTGGAGGGCAACCAAGGATTCCGTTAGCCATGTGTTCTGATTGTTTGGTGGGGGTGGGGGGGGGGGGGGTGGCTTTTAAATCAAAAACAAGTTCTAAGGAACAACTCTCAAGTTGTTCAATCTCCTATCTCAAATAAAGAAATAAAATTCTAAAAATTTCTCAGTTGTTAGCATGGAAGGTGGAAACAGAACCACTCGCTTTCTGTAAAGAAAAGGAACCCCTCATTGCGATAAACAGTTGACGTTAGCAAGCACCTCTCAAAATGTTTCCATATATCTTTCTAGACCAAAATCTCGGACCAATTCCTTTTTCCGTGAGCTCGTCTCATGTTTTTCACTTTGCACAATTTCACGAGCTTGCAATTTTGCTCCATGATTCACGTAAGAATAATTTACTATGAGATTTTGATGCTATTCTTGATCCATGATGCTGAATGGTTTATGCTTTATTATGATGATTGATAGATGCTTTTTTTTTATCATCAGTAGTTCATGAGAATGTATTATGTATAGAGTAGATTGGATGGTACGTGTAACCTAAATAAATATAACAAACTTCAGAAGTAAAAAATATGTATTTGTCATCTACATGCTGGAGGATGAGTATAGACTAAGCTTGAGGACAAGAGAGAATTCCTTATTTGGCAATTTCTTCAGATATACTTCTTTATTTGGTCCTATACAAAATTTTCTTTCTTAGTTTACAATAAGTATAAATTTTTGTTCCTTTTTTGCGATTCCCCCCCCTAAACATGTAAAGATAGGCTCAACACAACCTCAAGTCTAGTTACTAAGTTGAACCTCCGAACTAGACAAAGACATATAGAGTGAAATAGCAAAGCAAGTCAAAGCATACAACACTATAAAACTAGCATGGACAACAACACGCACGCACACACAGAACGTGTGATCGAGTGCGAGAGTTAACAGTACTCACATTCATACATTGAACATTGAACAATAATAGGTCATGGTGGTACAGGTTTTTCTTTTCAAAAATCGTTGGTGCGCCTAGCAAGAAGAAGCCTGTGTTATGCGTCAGAGCGGACGACCGGAGAGCCATCTGGCGACCATGGCCAAGCACTCCTTGGGCTTGTACTCTGGAGCAGTGTGACCAGCGCCCTGATCAAACAATAAACAGAGCAATTTCTTCTCATTGATACCGCTGACCATTGGCATGGCAATCAAATGGGGCAAATAAAAAAATAAAAAAATAAATCAAACTAGCTAGGTCTTGCCAATCCCTTTGTACGCACCTTGACTGTTGCAAATGTGAGGTTATTCGAATACAGCGTTGCAAACCTGCACCAGAATGAAATGCAGACCAAATGTATCACATATACTATTAAGACAGAGAAGCTAGAAGTTTCCCTAACCTGAACCTATCCCCAGGCTCATTTGGACAATATATGTTCAGGCTCAAACTTACCCTGCAACTTGGTCGGTGACATACCACGGCCTCCACTCATCGACGACGGGGAAGCCGAGTGATCGGATCCACGCTTGGGTGCCCGTGAAAGGCACGGTCATATCGTGATCGCCGCTGTAAATCAGACTCCGGTAGCCTCTGCTGGTGACACTCCGGTGATACTCCAAGCTGCTCCAGATGTCAGTGGTGTATGATGTGCTCTGGTTGCACCTCAACCACACAGGTACCGTTCCCTGCATCCATCACGTACTTAACTTAATTTTGCTACTCAGTAAGACCCTGAAACAACATTGTTTTCTACCAAAGAAAATGTATTTACCGTGTGGACACCTAGAGCCTCTCTTACCGCCCTGTCGTTTGCCCATATGCTGGACATGGTGTATCCAGTTTCCTGCAATAATTAGTATATAGTGAGTAGAACATGCAATGTTATAATTAACATGGTCATTTCAACATCTGAGGTTTCTAAGTCACTAACTCTGCATTTCGAAGAAATATCAGACAGGGGAAGCTCTGCACTACTGTAGTCAAGTAGCATCCTGCCGGTGTTTGAGTCTTCATTGTATTCAGAACATTCGGGCTCTAGGATGTGATGTATGTTTATGCCCTTCAAACACTACATTTTGAAGGGGAAAAAATCATCATCAACAGTCGAGACAGACAAAACGGCTTCGAATTCACTTTTCTGCTGAAATTATCGTACCGTGTCTATTGCGTCAAGACAATTAATGCACTGAATGTTTCTGGCCTTAGGGGTGTCGGTGCCGCAGATTTCCTTGTATATCTGAGAAACAAATTTAAGCACATATAAACGTTACTTATAAGTTCATAACAGATGAATGAAGTAAGTCAGCTCATTGTTGCGATGCAAATTCACTCTGCCACCTCATATTGTTCATCGGAGATGAGGCCCATCCTATGGGCATATGGAACTTTGGCCGGCATATCGATCCGGACGTCCGTTAATGGGTTGCCGAGGATGTAACCCTGAAGCAATATATTTATAACATTAGCACACATACTCAAAACCCTTTTCCGGGATGATACTTGGGTGAATGGATCACCTCTAGCAACTCAATTTATCAGATTGTTCAGTATATATTTGTAACAAATGATTAATGTGAAGAAAGTCAACGATACTGGCTGGGCGTATATCGGATTTAGAAGATCTTTGAGGGGAGGACTGACGAACAGTGCAGTGAGTTTAACTGACAATCCCGACAGAGTTAGATGGAAAACTGAGAATCGGAATAATTTCAAAGTCAAAGATCTATACTTGCAGCTTAGGTCTGTTGGCCTGGTAAACTACATATTGTTATGGAAAATCAAATCACCCTGAAGATAAGAATCTTTGTTTGACTAATATGCTTAGGAATAGTATCCAATCCAAACATAACCTGAGTCGGAGGGGTGGGCAGGGAATGAACAATAATTAGTAGTTATAGTTTCTACTTTGAATAGCTGGTACTTTTTGTTTCTAGCTTGTATGACCGTAAAACCGACGGTTTCTTTAATGAAAATGACGAGGGGGCTCGGTGTTTCACACACAAAAAAGAACCTAGTCACAAGGTTATCCCAAGATTAATTGTTCTACAACACGGAAATGCCTAAAAATGGGATTCATATCTTTATTCCAGTTGTAAAGATGTTGCAGTGAAGGTTTGTCTGACCTTTAAATTAAGAAGTGGCCCATCACCCGTTTCTATACCTGGAAAAGAGGCACGGAGTAGGTCAAGTGAAGCAAGACTTGTTTATTGAAAAAAAAAGTGAAGCAAGATTTAAGGGTTGAACACTAAAGCCAAGTATTTGTAAAAGTTCGCAAATTTATGTTGAAAGTTTGCAGATTTTGAGGTTTATAATAAAGCAAAGTTAACAAAAATTTCATAGGAGGCATGCAATATTTGCGAAGAAGAACAAGTTTTACCTCTAGCAATTTGAAAGGTAAGAGGTGGCACAACTAAACCAGAATATGAATCTCCGGCAATGTAAAGTGGATTCGGTAGGAACTCCGGGTGCTCCTCATACCACTGCATATGGATGGTCAGAACAATGAGAGGAGGGCTGACATCATAAGAATTAAAAATGCTGTTACACGTGGAAAACACGTGTAAAAAGTAATACGTCCATATGAAAACTCCAAAGACGGGCAGTTGTGTGCAGAGAAGTATTAACAATTAAGCAACCTAACACCACCGAGTAAACCGAACTGGTTATACTAGTAAGTAAGGACTAAGACGATGTGTGACTGGACAGAGACCTTGGTAAGGAAGATGGCGATTTGGTTAATGGTTTTGGTATCGGAGGACTTGTATCCATCCTCTGTAGCAGAGTACGAGAAGCCAGCTCCAACAGGGGAATCCAGAAAGATTATGCTGGCCACCTAGAGATTAAATCGATGCGATGTAATTAAAGAGGCACAACGGGAATAAGAACATTTAAAAGTTGCATATATGCTATGCATGATGATAGATTAGTGGCACCAGCCTTGGTCCAGGAATCTGGCCTGTACACCAGCTCTGGCAGGCCATCGACGTAGGAATCGGACTGGAAACTGAGAGGACCTGCTCCAGCAACGAGCTAATTAGTTTTGACAATCTGTACATGGACATCACACCATGATGGATATGGAGAATGTGTGAAACTGTGAATGATAGTTGGTCGGTTACCGATCTCGTAGACGAGGCCGGAGAAGGCGGAGCATCCGGGGCCGCCGGTGAGCCAGAGCAAGACGGGATCCGCCGCCGGACTCCTCTCCGACTGGACGAAGTAGTAGAAGAGGCGGACGCCGTCGGTCTCGTCCACTTCCACGTAGCCTGTCTGCAGGGAGAAGGGGAGAGGTCCACGGTAGCCGGGGAGATGGCTCACCACGGTAGTACGAGTAGTATTCTCGCTCTGCACGATGACCACGAGCAGGAGGAGGACGAAGCTCAGTCCCAGTCCCGGAGCCAAGCCATGGCTGCTCGCCATTACCTCCTCCTTGCCTAGCTAGTTATTAGCTATTGTAGAGGAGTGGGATGGATCAACTCTGCTCAGCTCAATTGTAGTTTTATAGGATGATCATCAATGACGCGGCAACGTAGTTAATTTCCTTAAGTAGGAAGCTTTCACTGTCATTAGCAGCGTGCTTCCTCTTCAGTTAAACGCACAATCGGAACTCCACGCGTCTTACTAATTCCAGAAACTAGCCAGCACCGCTGTGCTCTAACTAGAGGCACCACGAAAGCAGTGTTAGATGGCACTAGTGTGTGTCCTCTGGTTTCAATAATCCCATGCATCACACGAAGCACGGTAAACCATGGGATATACCACCTTAGTCAATAGATTAATTAACTAAAACGAGATGTGTACGGCAAGTATCTGGAGCAAGTGACTTCCATTCCATGTGGAGCGGCCAATCTTTAGCAGTATATCGAGGTCATGGAAGCAGCAAGTAGTGAAATTATGGGGTCTAACTCAGGCTTATCTATCTATCTTCTATCTACTAATTTCTCCAGCGGTAGGTACGTTTGCCATCTTTTCCGTCCGCTTTTTTTTCCCGGTTTTACCCCTGTCCGTTCGGACATATTACATTGGATGCCACCGCCGAGTCGTTTTTCTGTTCTCGAGCGCCGACGAATTCTTCTCCTGCGGACATGGCTTGGGGTCGTTCGTCGCCTCCAGATTTTCCTTCTGCCATGCTGCCCCCGAACTCCGTCGCCTCGGCGCCTCCCTCCATCCACGGACTCATGCCCCACCGAAGAGCTGCGTCGTCAACCACTGGATGGGCCGCAGATCGTCTCACGCTGTCGACCGGCCTGGGACTCGGGAGGATGTGGTCGCAGATCGTCTCGCACTGTCGACCTTCATCTCTATGTGTGCAAGAGAGAGGCAACTCGGGAATATAAGTACAGAAGCTACTACATAACTCGTGGATGTTTTGGCGGTGCGCACTCCATGGCGAGCCTCCACACGCGGCCCCGAACCCGGCTCTGCACCGTGCGTAGGTATCGGCGGCGGACCAATTGGCGCAGCCAAACTCCTCGTTAGCAGGACGCCCTCCATGGTGAGCCTCCATGGTTGGATCTGCACCTTGAGAAGAGGTCGGAGGCGCAGCACAACTCCACTCGTGGATTTGGGGGAAAATAGTATTCGTGGAGTAGTAAAATCCTTTATCCTTATCCCTTCAAGTGGTGTGGGCAGAAGATATGGACCGAGGTGGGACCACAGCTCAGGTTGGACCGATTAGATGTGGATGACACTGTGATGCACTCCACTCCTTTTTTTTTTCTCTAGCCTATATAAATAAACTCCCTCCGTTTTAAAATATAAGGACGTCTAAGATTTAGTCAAAAGTTAACATCTTCTAAATTTAACCAAATTTATATAAAAATACGGATATCTACAATATCGAATGGACATATTGAAAAATATACTTTATGGTGAATCTATTAATATTATGGATGTTTATATTTTTATATATAAATTTGATCAAACTTACAATATATTGACTTTTGATTAAATTTTAGACGTCTTATATTTTAGGACGAAGAGAGTACCAATCAATTAGCTGCTGCAGCTGCTATGGTTTTCGTATAATAAAAGAAGCTAGGAGGCCTCTGGAAAATGCTAACTCACAGAAAGAGAGGGGGTGCGATAAAGAAGTCAAGGATGTAGAAAAAGAGAATGACCTAGATGTGTTCTCTTGCTGTTTTGGTTAAAACATATTGTTAGGTGCATCATTAAATTAAATCTTTGCTAAATTATTAAACAAATCCAGTTAATTAATATGTGTTCTCTGCTAACAGGAGTGCATTTCCAAATTTTTATTTGTTCAAAAAATTATTTCATACAAGTTGTATAAATAAACACACACGTTACACCTTTTCTGTCAAGTACACCGCTTTGATAAAGACAATACATTTATTTTTATCGTAAGATATCCTTCAGCCGTACGCACAGATAGCCATGCCGTCACCATTTTTTCCGCGACCTCAAGAGAGGCTCTTTGGCCCAGCTACAAAGCACAGTGACGACCTGATGGTATGGGTGAGGCACCCTACATTCAAGGCCTATATACGATGTTTGATTTTTTATGACTTGTTTTTCGAGATCAAGAGAGCAATAGAGATAAGAGAGTGCATTATGAGATGATAGTTGTACGCAAGAACACTTCTTGAGATGATTAGGGTGACATGAACTTGGCATATATTCTTAATAGGAAGTTTTCGGTAATATATGAGGACGTCTTTATATAGGTTGGTTAAAGTTTAAATATAAGCCAAAGCAGAAGATGTTGGAGTGATGTTGTATTTCTCGATGTATGAGTGGAATTCACATGATAAAAACTACGATCTTATCGTTTGGCGCCTTTTCCTAAATTAAAAGAATTATTTTATCTATGTGTTTATATAATTTTATAGTACCCGTTGCAACGCACGGGCATTCAACTATATATATATATATATATATATATATATATATATATATTATATATAATAATAAAGGACGAAGTGTTTCTTCCGGTCCAACACTTTTTTAGATAAAATTGCCCTCCCACAAAACTAAATATTACCGCTAACGCCACCTGTAAGTCAAACAAAAGTACCAGCTGGCCGAGCAAAAATACCGCACGTAGGACATCGCACAAACAAGAGTCTGCTCTGAACTAAAACAACGAGCTAGAGTCAATTGATTAGGACATTGGACTCCGTCTGACCTGATCCGAACCAAAACAATGAGCTAGCTAGGGATTAGAATCCAACCCTGCATCTATATATATGTGCTCGAACCGCCGTCCCAGCTTGTCGATCGCATCGTATCTAGAGAGAACGTGAATTGATTAGGTCTCCAGGGCAGCTCGGCGGCGATAGAGCCGATGATGGCTGGCTCCCGCCAGCAATCCAATTCCCAGAAATTGGCCGAGGACATCACGGTTGTGGCTGTACGATTCTAGGCCGGTGCTGCCAGAGGGGCAGTCGTGTGACCTTCCCAAACCGGCCGGTGCTGGTAGCGCAATCAGCCAAGGGCATTGTCAGCTGCAAGATCACGTCTGCCGATGCGTTCTCCGGAACTTTCCCCCGCTGAGCTAATCCCTTGTGATTTATTTTTTGGTCTGCCACTGCAACGCCGCATGTTGCTGCCTAAGAACCATGAGAAGAAAAAAGAACATCTCTCTTAGCTAAGTTCAATTCGGGAATTACTAGATGGAAATTTCATAGTGATTAAATAATTAATACATGGTAAAGAGGTAAGAAAACACACACAATATTTTTCTACTTCCTCTAACCCAAATTAGTTCACTTAGATTTATCTAGAGTCAATTGTATTTAGACATAATTTAGTATTAGATATATCTATATTTTGATAAATTTGAGTCAACTAATTTAGGTCGGAGGAGTATTATTTTTCTTGCCCATTTCTTGCCATGAAAATATTGAGAGGGATTTTTCTATGCACGCGTGTAACTCACTGCAACATGATTCATGCTACCTAACTGTTCATAGTTCTATTTTCGTTTCTGTTCAAATAAAACACCATATGAAACATTGTATGTAATTGAAAAATTAGAACTGAATGTGTAGAAAATAGTTTAATATGACGCCCGCTGCAGATCAGATTCAATGCGATGCCGTAGCAACGCACGGATTCTGTGCTAGTATAGGATAATATGTGATGCATAAGGCTATCAAATATCTGATGTACTCGGACACAACTCAGGAAAAGGACAAATTTCCCGTTCCAAAAAAGTACTCCCTCCGTTCCAAAATAGATGTCTTAGATTTTTTAAAATTTAGATAAATCTATATACTAAATAATGTCTATATTCATTCAAATTTAGACAAATTTGAAACATCTATTTGGAGACGGAGGGAGTAGAAATAAGGAAAGCCCTCCAAGGGCATAAATGTAAGAACATTATTGCTCCTCGTCATACATACATGTTTAGGGGTGCAAATATAAATGGTTGTTATTGATAAGAACACCCAAAAATTGACGGGTTGCAAGAGGATTGTCTATATAACAATTGATGTTGACCTTGAGGAAACCTTTTGTCGATCGTGTCACACAACTTACACCAGAACACCTTCCCTATTTTATCCTCTACACATTGGAATAACAATGCCGCGTTGCAAGATAGTGAAAAACTTTGTTTGAGTTGTTAGCATAAAACCATTACTTTTGTAGTAATTTACTATTATGTTGATGGCTTGGCAGCGGTGGCATACCGGTTGACTACCCGATGAGTATCTCCGCATAGGTGAAGATACTACTATTGAGAGTGTGTGTAGGTTTTCCAAGGTCATCATCCATGTCTTCAGTGATGTTTATCTTCGAGCTTCCAACGAAGAGGATACAAAGATATTAATAACGCATAATGAAAAGAGAGGTTGGCCAGGTATGCTTGGGATTATAGATTTTATGCATTAGAAATGGAAAAACTAACCCAAGGCATGGCATGGATAATATTGTGACGTGATCCTACAATTGTGCTTGAGGTTGTTGCTTTCGAGGACTTATGGATTTGACATTGTTTCTTTGGCTTGCACAGTTCTCTTAACGACATCAATGGGTTTCATAGATATCATTTGTTAGGAAGGATCGAAAGTGGTGATGCCCCAGCTTGCAACTACAAAGTCAATAACCATGATTACATAATGGGCTATTATCTTGCCGACGAAATATACCTTTAGTGGTCAACATTTGTGAAGACTCTTCATGAATCCAAAGTTAGGGAAGAACAATTGTTTGCCATGGCTCAAGAGGCATGCCGAAAGGACATTAAGAGAGCACTCGGTGTTTCGCAAAGTAGGTTTGCAATTGTTCGAGGTCATGCTTGTTTTTGGGACAAGAAGTCCCTACAAAACATCATGACATATTATGTTATTCTTTACAACATGATCATGGAAGATGAGAGGGGCCTGAACTTGGAGATCTTCTATGACAATGTTGGTAGCCGTGTGAAGCCAACTAGAAATCCTGACCGCATCCAAACGTTTCTTGAGACCTACATGTAGATTGAAGACTCTGCCACCCACACATCTCATTGAGCACCATTGGAGGCATACTGCTCCTTGATAATAGTGAGCATTGTCAGAAGATAAACTGAGTAGCACAACTTAATTGCGTGTATTTTACCTATAAATAAAATAGCACGATATTTCGGTGTTAATAACGCGCTATATCATATCTGGAGAGGTCACGCTAAATTTTAGCAATTTTGCTTGCTATGACACTATTTGCAAAATATTATGCTATATCACGCTAAAACGTTATAACGTTAGCAAAAATAGCGTGCTATTTTTTTCTATCCTGTTGAAATGTTGATATTATGCTTCTAGACATCAATGCTATGTTGTTACCTTATGGGATATTGATCTTAGGCTTCTATAAGATTGGAAAACTATTTTTGTATGTGGTTATGTATGTATTGTTCTAACTTTTTTGGAATATATCTTTTATTCTTGATGAAATCTTTTATTTTTAGGCTATATCTTGCATTATTTTTAAAACGCTATTTTGAAATATAGCACGTTATAGCGTGTATAGCATTTGGAGCAGGCCAACGCTATTTCTTGGCAAATTTTACAGTAGCTTTTACTACTCCTAAAACATGAGTAGTATAATCTGATCTGACGGTGTAGAGAGTTTTAGCCCAATAGGCCCAGCAAGTAATTATGTGGAAAAAAATAACAAAACTGGTCGACGAACAAAGATGAACAAACGCTGCCGCCGCCGCTTCTCCTGAGAAGAAGGCGAGGCGCTATTCTCCTGGGCGCTCGCCGCTGCCACCGCTTGTACCTTAGCCTCCGCCTGCCCGCACTTGCACCGGCGCCACCCCCTCTCAACTCCCCACATCTACCTGCACGTTGCCGCCGCCTCCACACGGGAGGTCGCCTCCACGGCCATCCACGCCGCCAAACCCCCGCTCCGATCTCCGTAGTGCCGGACCCCATCTCCACGACTGCTTCCATATCCTTCTACAGAGCCGACGCCGACGCCGACCGGCACGATGCCCTCAACACGGTTCTGTTCGAAGTACGTTTGGCATACTCCTGTTTATGTTTCCAATCAAAGTTGGAGATTGTTTTCCACTTGTCTTGTCTGCAATTGTATTAATTCTGCAACTGGTATCGAGTCGTAAAGGGCCTAATTGTGCCATCAAGACATAAGATTTGTTAATTTAGAATTGATCAATTGCTCAATAAATTACAGACGAGCGAAAATTGTTTTTGGACTTCTGATGCATTGCCATCTATTAAGTTTAGGTTAGTGAGCACCTGAAGCCCGAAGATGTAAAATAAAAAATATATTCTTATTACCCTGTCTCAGTGTACCGTGTAGACGATAAGAACAAAGTTTGGCAAACCAACTCGTGCATCTTGTCTGTCCTTAATGTTGGCAAACGGGAGCACTAAAGGTGTTTATTTGCTTCTGGACAGAAAATAAACGGTTGTTGGTGTTTGCTCATTCAGATCATCTGTCCTCAAATAATATTGATTGCCATCGACAACCTGTAATTTACCTGAATAGTGTACATCTTATTGCATTATCTTCCTTATGTATATTTTCTTGATGTGAAACAGGATTATGGTAGTTCAGTGGACCATTTGATTACTGTTGCATCTCCCAGTTCATTATCTTTTAGATTGTTACCATCTTATATTATCTTTTAGATTTCTTGCAGGACGAGGATTGACAATCTAGCTTAGGTTTGGATCAGCATGATGCTTGCTGAGTAGTTAAGAGTACTAAATGGGAAGTTACCTTTCTCCAAGTCAACAAGAGTTATGTCAAGCATTTTCCTAATTCCATCTGTGAGCGTCTGATGTGAGCATGCATTTGTCCAAATCTTTGTCACCCTGTCATTGCAGCTTCAGTAGACCAAACTATGCAGAATTTGTTGGAAAATCTATCTTGAACCCCATTTATCGGCACTTGATCATCTTACATGAAAATAGTACCTCCATTAGAAATTAGAGACACAATTGTTAAACTATTTGGTGATCCTGTCTCTAGACTTCTGTACCACCCATCTAGGTTTTAGAATTCAAACAACTATTAATGAAAGAGGTGTAGGGGTTCGTAGCATGGAAAACAAAAAATTTCTATCGCACACAAACAAACAAACCAAGATCTATCTACTATATTGTAGCAACGAGTCGATGGAATAACTTACCCTCGAAGATTCCAAAGTGTTTAACGAGAGCGGATTCTCGTGGGTGATGTAGTCGTACTCTTCCCGATCTCAAGATCGTGTAGACGATCCTTCCGGCGCTGCGTTCCGGCAGCGCTCCCGCAGTCGGTCACACGTTCGGTACTCGACGAAGACCTTCCTCTCCCTTGTTCCAGCAGGCAGCGGAGGTTGTAGCACTCTCCTCGTGATTCCGGCAGCACAACGGCGTGGTACCGGAAGTAGAGGGGAGATCCCGCAGGGCTTCGCCTTAAGCCGGAGCGAGTATGGTGGAGTATGAGAGAGGGCTATTAGTGGTCTAGGGATTAGACACACCAATTAGAAGGCTCTAAACCGAAGGCTAGGGCAATTAGAAGCTCTAAACCAAAACGGCTCTAAACCGGAGATTAGAGGATAGGAACTTGTGTGTCTAGAGGAGGAGGCCCTGCCCCTCCTCTTATAGGTGGGAGGCGCGGCCAAGGGGAGGGGAGTCCCTTCCCAAGTCGGACTTGGTTGGCGCGCCGGCTTGGGAAGGAGACTCCTCCCCCAAGTCGGTTCCAACCTCCTCTTGCTTGTTTCCCACAGTTTCTTGTTTTAGCCGTTTGACTTTCAAACTGGACATTTGACTTTTCTGTTTTAGGATTCAATTTAATCCTTTATTTGGAACAGCAAGAACACTTAGTACATGATGCAATCATTCCAATATGTAATGACACATTCATGTACCCCTCCCCCCTCCCGGAGTGCCGGACATTCCGGAACCTTCTAGAACATTCACCGGAATCATTTCCGAACTCCGAAACGGGACTTTCCTTATATGAATCTTATTCTCCGGACCATTCCGGATCACCTCGTGATATCCCGGATCCCATCCGAGACTCCGAACAACATTCGGTCTCTTTCTCATAATACCATAACTACTCAAACAACGTCGAATCCTTAAGTGTGTCTCCCTACGGTTCGTGAATTATGCGGACATGATCGAGACACTTCTCCGAACAATAACCAATAGAGGAATCTGAAAATTCATATGGCTCCCACATATTTCTACGATTACTTTGCGATCGAATGAACCACTTACATACGATACCAATTTCCCTTTGTCTCACGATATGTTACTTATCCGAGGTTATGATCGTCGGTATCTCTGCATACCTAGTTCAACCTCGTTACTGATAAGTACTCTTTTCTCGTTCCCGTGATATGTGATCCCTTGTGAGCCAGTCACATGCTTGCAAGCTAATTGGATGACATTCCACCGAGAGGGCCCAGAGTATATCTATCCGTCATATGGATGGACAAATCCCACTCTTGATCCATGTGTCTCAACCAATACTTTCCGAACACTCAATGCCACCTTTATAGCCACCCAGTTACGGTGTGGTGTTTGATGTCATCAAAGCATCCATCCGGTAAAGGTGATATGCATGATCTCATGGTCGAAGGAATTAGGTTACTATGTATCAGAAAGCATATAGCAATTGAACTATTGAAATGACTTGATCTTTATGCTACGCTTATCTATAGGAGTATGTCCACCATATCATTCTCCTAATGATATGATCTTGTTGTTGATAACATCTCAATGTTCATGATAGGGAAACCACAATCATTTATCAACCAACAAGCTAGTGAAGTATAGAGGCTATACTAGGGACTTCAAATTAAGTTTACAAATCACACAAGTATCAATGTTTCCTTGTTAATACTATTATAGCATGAATGTAAACATTTATCATAAAAGATATAATAATAACTACATTTTTTATTGCCTCTAGGGCATATCTCCAACAGTCTCCCACTTGCACTAGAGTCATCTAATCTAGATTACATGGTAATATACCGAACACCCATGGCAGTTTGGTGTTGGTCATGTTTTGCCCTCGGGAGAGGTTTAGTCAACGGATCCGCCACATTCAGATCTGTGTGTACTTTTGCAAATCTTTATATCCCCATCCTGGATATGTTCTCGAATAGCGTGAAAACGTAACTTGATATGCTTCAGCTTCTTGTGTGACCTTGGTTCTTGCGCATTGGCTATGGCACCCATGTTATCACAATAGATAGACATTGGGTCCAGCGCACTAGGAACCACACCCAGCTCTGTAATGAACTCTTTCATCCATATCGCTTCTTATGAAGCCTCCGAAGCAGCCATGTATTCTGATTCAGTTGAAGATCTCGCCACAACGCTTTGCTTTGCACTCCTCCAACTAACTGCTGCACCATTCAAAATAAATACGTATCCAAATTGTGATTTAGAATCATCCGGATCGGTGTTCCAACTAGTATCGGTGTAACCATTAACAACGAGCTGTTCATCACCTCCATAAGAAAGAACCATATCCTTAGTTCTTCTCAAGTACTTAAGGATGTTTTTGACCGCTGTCCAATGATCCACTCCTGGATCACTTTGATATCTGCTAGTTAAACTAACAGCATATGCAATGTCGGGTCTAGTACATAGCATGGCATACATTAGAGATCCTATGGCTGAGGCATAGGGAGTCTTACTCATCCTTTCTCTATCTTCTGCCGATGTCGGACTTTGAGTTTTACTCAAGATCGTATTAGGCAACATGGGCAAGAACCCTTTCTTGCTATCTTCCATTCCAAACCTCTTTAGAACTTTGTCCAAATATGTACTCTGTGACAATGATATTTGGCGTTTCGATCTATCTCTATAAATCTTTATGCCTAATATGTAAGCTGCTTCGCCAAGATCCTTCATTGAAAAACTATTATTCAAATATTCCTTGACACTATTAAGAAGGTCTACATCATTTCCAATCAACAATATGTCATCCACATATAGTATTAAGAATGCTACAGAGCTCCCACTCACTTTCTTGTAAATACAAGCTTCTCCATAAGTTTGTATAAAACCAAAACTTTTGATTACCTTATCAAAACGTTGATTCCAACTTCGGGATGCTTGCTTCAATCCATAAATGGACCGTTGAAGTTTGCATACCTTGTTAGCATCTTTAGGATCGACAAAACCTTTGGGTTGCATCATATACAACTCTTCATCAATATCTCCATTGAGGAATGCTGTTTTGACATCCATCTGCCATATCTCATAATCATAATATGCAGCGATTGCTAACATAATCCTCACAGACTTTAGCTTCGCTACCGGTGAGAAAGTATCATCGTAGTCAACTCCTTGAATTTGTCGAAACCCTTTTGCGACAAGTCGAGCTTTATAGACAGTAACATTACCATCAGCATCTGTTTTCTTCTTGAAAATCCATTTGTTCTCGACAGCCTTTCGGCCATCCGGTAAGTCCACCAAAGTCCATACTTGGTTTTCGTACATGGATCCAATTTCGGATTTCATGGCTTCTTGCCATTTATTGGAATCTGGGCTCATCATCGCTTCCTCATATGTCTCGGGGTCATCGGTGTTGTCCACCAACATGACACTCATAACGGGATCATACCAATCTGGAGTGGTACGAGTTCTCGTTGACCTCCGAGGCTCTGTAGCAACTTCAACCGAAGTTTCATGATCACCATCATTAGCTCCCTCTCTTATTGGTGCAGGCACCACAGGAACTTCTTCCGGTGCTGCGCTACTCGCAATTTCGAGAGAAGGTTCGACAACCTCGTCGAGTTCTACTTTCCTTCCAGTCACTTCTTTCGAGAGAAATTCCTTCTCTAGAAAGGATCCATTCTTGGCAACGAAGACTTTGCCTTCGGATCTATGATAGAAGGTATACCCAATAGTTTCCTTCGGGTATCCTATGAAGACGCATTTTTCCGCTTTGGGTTCAAGCTTGTCCGGCTGTAACTTCTTTACATAGGCTTCGCATCCCCAAACTTTAAGGAACGACAATTTAGGTTTCTTCCCAAACCATAATTCATACGGTGTCGTTTCAACGGATTTAGACGGTGCCCTATTTAAAGTGAATGCGGCTGTTTCTAATGCATAACCCCAAAATGATAGCGGTAAATCTGTAAGTGACATCATAGAACGAACCATATCTAAGAGAGTTCGATTACGACGTTCGGACACACCATTACGCTGTGGTGTTCCCGGCGGTGTCAATTGTGAAAGTATTCTGCATTTCTTCAAATGCTCGCCAAACTCGTAACTTAGATATTCACCTCCACGATCAGAACGTAGAAATTTAATCTTCTTGTTATGTTGATTCTCTACCTCACTTTGAAACTCCTTAAACTTCTCGAAAGTTTCGGACTTATGTTTCATGAAATAGATATACCCATATCTACTCAAGTCATCCGTGAAGGTAAGAACATAACGATAACCACCGCGCGACGCCACACTCATTGGACCACACACATCGGTATGTATGATTTCCAATAAGTCCGTAGCTCACTCCATCATACCAGAAAATGGAGTCTTAGTCATTTTTCCCATCAGACATGCTTCGCATCTTTCAAGTGATTCAAAATCAAGTGATTCAATAAGTCCATCGGAATGGAGTTTCTTCATACGCTTCACTCCAATGTGACCAAGACGACAGTGCCACATATAGGTCGAATTATCGCTTGATTTCAAACGTTTAGCCTCAATGTTGTTGATATGTGTATTTCCACTATCGAGATTCAATAAGAATAGACCATCTATCAAAGGTGCATGTGCGTAAAACATATTACTCATATAAATCGAACAACCATTATTCTCGGATTTAAACAAGTAACCGTCTCGCAATAAACAAGATCCCGATATAATGTTCATGCTCAACGCAGGCACCAAATAACAATTATTTAAGTATAAAACTAATCCCGATGGTAGATGAAGGGGTAGCGTGCCGACCGCGATCACATCAACCTTTGATCCGTTTCCCACGCGCATCGTCACCTCGTTCTTCGCTAGCTTCCGTTTATTCTGCAGCACCTGTTTCGAGTTACAAATATGAGCAACCGAACCAGTATCAAATACCCAGGCACTACTACGAGTACTAGTGAGATACACATCAATAACATGTATATCAGATATACCTTTCTTCTTGATGTTGCCGTTCTTCAAATCCGCCAAGTACTTTGGGCAATTCCACTTCCAGTGACCTTCTCCCTTGCAGTAAAAGCACTCAGTATCAGGCTTAGGTCCAGCCTTGGTCTTCTTCGCCGGCGTGGTAACTTTCTTACCACCCTTCTTGAAGTGTCCCTTTTGCTTAGACTTGCCTTTCTTGAATTTGGTGGTCTTATTGACCAACAACACTTGGTGCTCTTTCTTGATCTTAACTTCTGCAGATTTCAACATGGCAAAGAGTTCTGGCAACGTCTTGTTCATGTTCTGCATGTTGTAGTTCATCACAAAGTTCTTGTAACTTGGTGGTAGTGATTGGAGGACACGGTAAATCCCCAAAGCATTAGGAATCACTATACCCAAGCTTTGAAGTTTGTTTGCGTGCCCAGACATCTTAAGCACATGCTCACTGACGGAGCTGCCCTCTTCCATCTTGCAGTTAAAGAACTTTTCAGAAGCCTCGTAGCTTTCAATTGTCGCATGAGTCTCAAAGATCAATTTGAGATCCTCGACAATATCATATGGGTCTGAATTCTCAAACCTTTTCTGAAGCTCCGATTCCAAACCATACAAGATAGCACACTGAACTATGGAGTACTGATTCTTCCGAGCGAGGTAAACATTCTTTACTTCATCGGAAGCATCAGCTGCAGGTGGGTCACCCAGCGGTGCATCCAGCACATAGGTCAAATTACCAGCTGTGAGGACAATCCTCAAATTGCGGAACCAATCCGCGAAGTTGCTTCCATTGTTTTTCAACTTTTCTTTCTCTAGGAACGCATTAAAATTGATGGTAGGGGCTGCCATTGATCTACAACATATTTGCAATAGTTTAGACTAAGTTTATGACAAATTGAGTTCAAATTAATAATCTAGGTGAACTCCCACTCAAAACAATATCCCTCACATTGTTTTAGTGATCACACGAACCAAATCCACTACATCAACACTGATCATTACGAGAGTTGACATAGTTTCAATGGCGAACAATCGACATGTTCATCATATCTACTATATGATTCATGCTTTACCTTTCGGTGATCCGTGTTCCGAGACCATGTCTGTACATGCTAGGCTCGTCAAGATCAAACCTTAGTTTCCGCATGAGCAAATCTGGCTTGCTCCCGTTGTATACACTTGCAGAATCTAACACACCCGATCATCACGTGGTGCTTCGAAACAACAAGCTTTAGCAACGGTGCTAACTAAGGGTGAACACTTTATGACTTGAAATTCATGTGCATGAGGGATCATCTTATAATGCTACCGTCGTCTACTAATCAATACAAGATGCATAAAGGATTAACATCACATGCAATTCATAATATGTGATATGATATGGCCTTTCTTCTTTGTGCTTCCGATCTCCATCTTCAAGCACGAACATGATCTCCATCATCACCGGCATCGTATCAAGGTCAATGACGCTTCACCATGGTTGTCGTCCACCGGCTTCAACTATTACAACTACTTTGAATAGACACGCGGGTCTTAACATAAATTAAAGACAACCATATGGCTCATGCCGGTTGCCAACTTACAATAAGGAACATTGCATACATCAAATATAATCACAATCATGGCCATATCACATCACTGCACACCCCTGCAAAACAAAGTTAGACGCCTCTACTTTCTTTGCATATTTTACGTGGTTTGGGGCTTTCAATAAGTGTCGTTCTAACTTACGAACAAGAACCACAACATTGATACTAGCATTGTTGATCACCCGTTGTAAATTGGATCTTAACTATGCTAGGAGAAACAGGCACCCGCAAAGCCACTTATGCAATACAAGTTGCATGTCAATCGTGGAGCAAGTCTCATGAACGATGTCATGTAAGGTTAGCCCGGGCCGCTTCATCCCAACATACCGCAAGATGCAAAGTACACAAGAAGCAATCGACAATAAAAGCATCAACGCCCACAATGACCATTGTTTTCTACTCGTGCAACAGATCTACACATAGACACGGCTCTGATACCACTGTAGGGGTTCGTAGCATGGAAAACAAAAATTTTCTATCGCATACAAACAAACAAGCCAAGATCTATCTACTAGATTGTAGCAACGAGTCGATGGAATAACTTACCCTCTAAGATTCCAAAGTGTTTAACGAGAGCGGATTCTCGTGGGTGATGTAGTCGTACTCTTCCCGATCTCAAGATCGTGTAGACGATCCTTCCGGCGCTGCGTTACGGCAGCGCTCCCGCAGTCGGTCACACGTTCGGTACTCGACGAAGACCTTCCTCTCCCTTGTTCCAGCAGGCAGCGGAGGTTGTAGCACTCTCCTCGTGATTCCGGCAGCACAACGGCGTGGTACCGGAAGTAGAGGGGAGATCCCGCAGGGCTTCGCCTTAAGCCGGAGCGAGTATGGTGGAGTATGAGAGAGGGCTATTAGTGGTCTAGGGATTAGACACACCAATTAGAAGGCTCTAAACCGAAGGCTAGGGCAATTAGAAGCTCTAAACCAAAACGGCTCTAAACCGGAGATTAGAGGATAGGAACTTGTGTGTCTAGAGGAGGAGGCCCTGCCCCTCCTCTTATAGGTGGGAGGCGCGGCCAAGGGGAGGGGAGTCCCTCCCCAAGTCGGCCTTGGTTGGCGCGCCGGCTTGGGGAGGAGACTCCTCCCCCAAGTCGGTTCCAACCTCCTCTTGCTTGTTTCCCACAGTTTCTTGTTTTAGCCGTTTGACTTTCAAACTGGACATTTGACTTTTCTGTTTTAGGATTCAATTTAATCCTTTATTTGGAACAGCAAGAACACTTAGTACATGATGCAATCATTCCAATATGTAATGACACATTCATGTACCCCTCCCCCCTCCCGGAGTGCCGGACATTCCGGAACCTTCTAGAACATTCACCGGAATCATTCCCGAACTCCGAAACGGGACTTTCCTTATATGAATCTTATTCTCCGGACCATTCCGGATCACCTCGTGATATCCCGGATCCCATCCGAGACTCCGAACAACATTCGGTCTCTTTCTCATAATACCATAACTACTCAAACAACGTCGAATCCTTAAGTGTGTCTCCCTACGGTTCGTGAATTATGCGGACATGATCGAGACACTTCTCCGAACAATAACCAATAGAGGAATCTGGAAATTCATATGGCTCCCACATATTTCTACGATTACTTTGCGATCGAATGAACCACTTACATACGATACCAATTTCCCTTTGTCTCACGATATGTTACTTATCCGAGGTTATGATCGTCGGTATCTCTGCATACCTAGTTCAACCTCGTTACTGATAAGTACTCTTTTCTCGTTCCCGTGATATGTGATCCCTTGTGACCCAGTCACATGCTTGCAAGCTAATTGGATGACATTCCACCGAGAGGGCCCAGAGTATATCTATCCGTCATATGGATGGACAAATCCCACTCTTGATCCATGTGTTTCAACCAATACTTTCCGAACACTCAATGCCACCTTTATAGCCACCCAGTTACGGTGTGGTGTTTTATGTCATCAAAGCATCCATCCGGTAAAGGTGATATGCATGATCTCATGGTCGAAGGAATTAGGTTACTATGTATCAGAAAGCATATAGCAATTGAACTATTTAAATGACTTGATCTTTATGCTACGCTTATCTATAGGAGTATGTCCATCACATCATTCTCCTAATGATATGATCCTGTTGTTAATAACATCTCTATGTTCATGATCAGGAAACCATGATCATATATTAACCAACAAGCTAGTTTAACAAGAGGCTTTACTAGGGACTCTTATTTTAGTTTACAAATCACACAAGTATTAATGTTTCCGGTTAATACGATTATAGCATGGTATGTAAACATTTATCATAAGTGTGAAGATATGATAATAACCACTTTATTATTGCCTCTTGGGCATATCTCCAACAGTCTCCCACTTGCACTAGAGTCAATAATCTAGTTTCAAACCTTTGTGTATTCAACACCTATGGCTTTCCGGTGTTGTATATACGCGATTGCTAGTGGTCAACTGATCTCCGGATCTGACACTTCCAGGTCCGTGTGTAATTGCATGTCTTTGCGTCTCTACGCATCACTCATTCTCTAATGAGATGGCTTTGTATAAATTTGGTCTTTCGGTGTGACCTTTAGTTCTTTGGGGTTAAAACATGTTGATAATATTGTCGCACAATATATCTTCATAGTATTATCCCTCTGTGAACTACACCTAGTTTGATAACAAACTATTTGACACAAATGCCCTCTTTTGCTGCTATAATAGCAGTCATATATTTAGCCTTTTGTTGTAGTATCTGTCACAATGTCTTAACTTTGGAAATCATCCAAATCCATTATGGAACTCACTTTCCATTATATTGTGCCACCCTTAGTTTAGATTGAGATAAACTTAATTTGTACTTTGTGACAAAACTAGTATCAATGTAGTACTTTTACAATGAACTAACCATCTATTTGTCACTTCTACAAATATTATACTCTTAGTTCTTCCAAAAGATCATAAGAATATCCTTACTATTGTCCAATGATCATCTTACGAATCATTCTGGTATATGCTCACAACATTTAGAGCATAGGACATATCTGGATTTGTACATATCACAGTATGATTGATATAAATACTCTTTATGATTTCATACATCAAGTATCAATCTATACTTGATTATTTGTTTCACTTTACCAAATGTCAATACACTTGAATATATCATCAACATTGAACTCTTTCAATCCTTTCTGTGCGAGAAGAACCTTTCTTGTAGTTTCTATATTGAACTCATTCAATATCTCGTCTATGTACTTCTGGCACAACCATATTAGCGTCTATTGATGCCAAATATTTAGGTTTTGCCTAAGTCTTTCATCGGGATGAAATTCTTAATATGTGTTAATAAAAGATACATTATTTCCAATCAACAATATGTCTTCCACATAATGTATTAGAAACATGTCTTAGCGCTCCCACTTAATTTCTTGCAAATGCAAGCATCTCCATCGTCTCTGATGAACTTTTAAACTCCTTTAACAGTTTCATCACAGTGAAGATTCCAACTCCGCGATGCTCACTTTAACCATTGAAGTTTGCATATGCTTTTAGCATCCTTTTGAATTAACAAAACCCTATGGACCGTGTTATGCACATGTCCTAGGTAACGATTCTATTAGAAGAACTTGTTTTGTTTATTCAACTACCATATAACAAATTATATGTAGTGGTTGCTACATTAATCCGTCTAGACTAAATATCACTATGAAAGATCAAATCTTGTCATAGTCAACCTTTGAAAATTTTGTGAACTCTTTCCCAACATGTCGACTATTTCATAGATGTAAAACATCCATGTCTATTTCTTTATAGATCCAGACACAACTGTAAGGTCTTACACCTTTCTCGAGGGTCCTTCAAGTTCAAAACTTGATTTCTCGTGTATGGAACTATCACGGATTTTATGGCTTCAAGCCATTTGACGGAGTCAGGGCCCATCATCGCTTCTTTGTATGTAGTCGGTTCATTATTCTCAAATAATGATTCAACCCTCAAATCTTGGTATTTGATTGTTTACCCGATCTACTTGTTTCAATAGGAACTTAGATCTCCGTGACCACAACCTTTGAGGCACGTGAGCCATGAGCATTGTTGCTGCCTCCGGAACACTTTTCGGTGCTGCGCAACTTTGCACATATAGCTAAGGTTCTTTTAACCTTATCAAAGTTCTATTGTCCTCCCACTTAACTTTTCACGAAAAATTCCTTCCAAAAGAAACTTGACGTTCTAAGCGACAAACACTTTTGTCTCCGGTGTTATGGAGGAATACTTAACAAAGACAGGTTCATCCGACTTTGGTTGCAAACATCTTTCTTATGCATAGCATACCAATGTTTAAGAAAGGACAACTTGGGTTTTATCCCAAACCATAACATATGGTGTCATTTCAACGGATTATGATGGAGCTCTTTTCAGTGGAAAAACGGTAATCTCTAAAGCTTTTAATCTTTAAAATACAATGGCAGTTTTATGAATTATACCTTTGATCTTACCATGTCAAACAAGGTTTAATTACATATCTCGAATCCTCCATACTCTTATGGTGTTTCGGGAAATGCAAATCCACGGAACGATTCCTTAAATCTTAGGTATTATGCTAAACTCTGTAACTCAAATATCTTCCTTTATGATCTTATCATAAACTATTTATATTCTTGTTACAATGATTTTGCACTTCATCTCGAAAGTCTTTGAACTTTTCCAAATATTTCACACTTCATCCTTATTAAGTAAATATTCATATATTCACTCAAATTTTCGGAGAAGGCATATGAAGTTGAAATCCACCGCTCTTGACTACACATAATGGACTTCGTACAACAATATGTACAAATTCCAATAAGCTAGTCTTTCGTTCCCTTTTGGCCTATGAACGAAGTTTCAATTATCTCTAGGAAAGTTTCACAAGGGTCATTTTATCAAAAATCAGAAGACTCCAAAATTCCATCCACATGGAGTTTCTTCATGTTTTCTTTCCATTATAATTTAAACGGCGATGTCACTTCCTAAGTGATCTTTCAATCAATTTGTCTTTCGACATTTTTAGCACTAGTTTTATGGATGTGATTTCTCCAACGAGATTTGTGAATCATCCATCTTTTATGGATTACAGCAATTATTTGAACAACCCTTTTGTTCTCATAATACCTGATAAAACAAATCTTGAAGGCAAGCTTTGATGTTTAACGAGCAACACAATAACCCTTTATTTGTTCTCGATGAACATCATCACATATTCTTTTGCTAGTTACTTAGGCCATTGTAGTTCATGAATTGTGTTGTTTCGTATGACGATTCACACCAACAAATTCAGTATCAAATACTTGAGAACCACATTGTTTAATAAGCAAAGAATATAGCCATAACATGTATATCATCTATATACTTAAACTGAACAATTCTAGTCTTTTCTTTTCTGCCATATATTTATGAGATTCTCTTTCAATATTTCCTTTTCTGTTTGAAAGAATCTATCAATATCAATAGTGGAGTCATACATATGACATATAGTCCAAAGCGTGTATAATTAAATACCAATGTCTTTGGACTTGCACTTTGAAGTAGATCACCATCATCAAATATTTGGTGTTCTTTCAAATTCCTTTCTTTAGTAATCTCTTGGTGTAGTAAACATTTTACCTACATCAAATATTCACCCTTATCATGGAATTGTCCATGATCAAGCTACTGTTAGCTTGTAACGATGAATTTATGAGTATAATGTTGCTATCCAAAACCTTTTGGAGGATTAGGACAACAAGTGTCTCCAACCTTTTGCAAATTCTCATCAAATATGAGAACATGACTTTAGCCATATTATACTCTATCATGTTGCAACCAAAACTTCGTTTCAGATATCACAATATCTTCCACACATCATGGTTTCTGAAACAACTCTTTCAGATCCTAGATAACCTTGATATTAAGACAATCCTTTGAATATCAAGAATCATGGAAACAAACATGATACTAACACTTGGAATTGTTACTCTTGATTTAATACTATTTATTAAACTTCATGGAGTAACCGGAACTTACTGAAAGTTTGCAATAGGACTTTTAAACTTTAGATTAACACTTCAAAACAATACGATACCAGTTCGTAAAGTAACTAACCAGAATTCTATAGTTCTATCATCTCAATTAAAACTAAGCGCAAGGTGGTAAACGGATGCCAATGACTACAACAACTATGCAATTTCACTTTGATTTAGTTTATGATAAATTGAGTTCTAATTAATAATTAAATTAATCTAGGTGAACTCCCACTCAAAACAATATCCCTCACATTGTTTTAGTGATCACACAAACCAAATCCACCACATCAAAACCGATCATCACGAGAGTTGATATAGCTTCAATGGCGAACAATCAACATGTTCATCATATCTACTATATGACTCATGCTCTACCTTTCGGTAATCCGTGTTCCTGAGGCCATGTCTGTACATGCTAGGCTCGTCAAGATCAAACCTTAGTTTCCGCATGAGCAAATCTGGCTTGCTCACGTTGT
This sequence comes from Avena sativa, assembly GCA_916181665.1. Lineage (NCBI taxonomy): Eukaryota > Viridiplantae > Streptophyta > Magnoliopsida > Poales > Poaceae > Avena > Avena sativa. The sequence goes on from OV702284.1 coordinate 393,011,853, forward strand.
ATACACTTGTAGAATCTAACACACCCGATCATCACGTGGTGCTTCGAAACAACAAGCTTTAGCAACGGTGCTAACTAAGGGTGAACACTTTATGACTTGAAATTCATGTGCATGAGGGATCATCTTATAATGCTACCGTCGTCTACTAAGCAATACAAGATGCATAAAGGATTAACATCACATGCAATTCAATAATATGTGATATGATATGGCCTTTCTTCTTTGTGCTTCTGATCTCCATCTTCTAGCACGAACATGATCTCCATCATCACCGGCATTGCATCAAGGTCAATGACGCTTCTCCATGGTTGTCGTCCACCGGCTTCAACTATTACAACTACTTTGAATAGACACGCGGGTCTTAACATAAATTAAAGACAACCATATGGCTCCTGCCGGTTGCCAACTTACAATAAGGAACATTGCATACATCATATATAATCACAATCATGGCCATATCACATCACAGCACACCCCTGCAAAACAAAGTTAGACGCCTCTACTTTCTTTGCATATTTTACGTGGTTTGGGCTTTCAATAAGTGTCGTTCTAACTTACGAACAAGAACCACAACATTGATACTAGTATTGTTAATCACCCGTTGTAAATTGGATCTTAACTATGCTAGGAGAAACAGGCACCCGCAAAGCCACTTATGCAATACAAGTTGCATGTCAAGCGTGGAGCAGGTCTCATGAACGATGTCATGTAAGGTTAGCCCGGGCCGCTTCATCCCAACATACCGCAAGATGCAAAGTACACAAGAAGCAATCGACAATAAAAGCATCAACGCCCACAATGACCATTGTGTTCTACTCGTGCAACAGATCTAAGACACGGCTCTGATACCACTGTAGGGGTTCGTAGCATGGAAAACAAAAAATTTCTATCGCATACAAACAAACAAGCCAAGATCTATCTACTAGATTGCAGCAACGAGTCGATGGAATAACTCACCCTCGAAGATTCCAAAGCGGTTAACGAGAGCAGATTCTCGTGGGTGATGTAGTCGTACTCTTTCCGATCTCAAGATCGCGTAGACGATCCTTCCGGCGCTGCGTTCCGGCAGCGCTTCCGCAGTCGGTCACACGTTCGGTACTCGACGAAGACCTTCCTCTCCCTTGTTCCAGCAGGCAGCGGAGGTTGTAGCACTCTCCTCGCGATTCCGGCAGCACAACGGCGTGGTACCGGAAGTAGAGGGGAGATCTCGCAGGGCTTCGCCTTAAGCCGGAGCGAGTATGGTGGAGTATGAAAGAGAGCTATTAGTGGTCTAGAGATTAGACACACCAATTAGAAGGCTCTAAACCGCAGGCTAAAGCAATTAGAAGCTCTAAACCAAAACGGCTCTAAACCGGAGATTAGAGGATAGGAACTTGTGTGTAGAGGAGGAGGCCCCTCCTTTTATAGGTGGAGGGGCTGGCGCGCCAGGGGAGGGGAGGGGAGTCCCTCCCCAACTCGGCCTAGGCTGTCCGCCGGCTTGGAGGAGAGGGACTCCTCCTCCAAGTTGGTTTCAACCTCCTCTTGCTTGTTTCCCACAGTTTCCTGTTTCCCACAGTTTCCTGTTTTCCACAGTTTCCTGTTTTAGCCGTTTGACTTTCAAACTGGCAATTTGACTTTTCAGTTTTGGAACAGCAAGAACACTTAGTACATGATGCAATCATTCAATGACACATTCATGTACCCTCCCCCCCGGAGTGCCGGACAATCCGGAACCTTCTAGAACATTCCCGATGAAAACACTGGAATCATTCCCGAACTCCGAAACGGGACTTTCCTTATATGAATCTTATTCTCCGGACCATTCCGGATCACCTCGTGATATCCCGGATCCCATCCGAGACTCCGAACAACATTCGGTCTCTTTCTCATAATACCATAACTACTCAAACAACGTCGAATCCTTAAGTGTGTCTCCCTACGGTTCGTGAATTATGCGGACATGATCGAGACACTTCTCCGAACAATAACCAATAGAGGAATCTGGAAATTCATATGGCTCCCACATATTTCTACGATTACTTTGCGATCGAATGAACCACTTACATACGATACCAATTTCCCTTTGTCTCACGATATGTTACTTATCCGAGGTTATGATTGTCGGTATCTCTGCATACCTAGTTCAACCTCGTTACCGATAAGTACTCTTTTCTCGTTCCCGTGATATGTGATCCCTTGTGACCCAGTCACATGCTTGCAAGCTAATTGGATGACATTCCACCGAGAGGGCCCAGAGTATATCTATCCGTCATATGGATGGACAAATCCCACTCTTGATCCATGTGTTTCAACCAATACTTTCCGAACACTCAATGCCACCTTTATAGCCACCCAGTTACGGTGTGGTGTTTTATGTCATCAAAGCATCCATCCGGTAAAGGTGATATGCATGATCTCATGGTCGAAGGAATTAGGTTACTATGTATCAGAAAGCATATAGCAATTGAACTATTTAAATGACTTGATCTTTATGCTACGCTTATCTATAGGAGTATGTCCATCACATCATTCTCCTAATGATATGATCCTGTTGTTAATAACATCTCTATGTTCATGATCAGGAAACCATGATCATATATTAACCAACAAGCTAGTTTAACAAGAGGCTTTACTAGGGACTCTTATTTTAGTTTACAAATCACACAAGTATTAATGTTTCCGGTTAATACAATTATAGCATGGTATGTAAACATTTATCATAAGTGTGAAGATATGATAATAACCACTTTATTATTGCCTCTTGGGCATATCTCCAACATGGAGAGGTCGAGGTACAATCAGGTGCCGACGAGGAGCTGTCACCAACACACACAGAGGCCGCCAAAGGTGATGACGGAGAGCAATACGGCGATGAAGACGGAGTCGACGAAGGACGATCACAGCCGCCTGAAGAAACCGCAAGAGTCGATGTCGAGCGGCGGGACGACATAGACGGGGACGGCGAAGCGCGGCCATAACCACGTGAAGAGGCCGCGAAAAACGATGTAGAGCGGCAGGCCGACGTAGACGAAGTCGGCGAAGGGCAGCCATAGCCGCCTAAAGAAGCCGCAAAAGTCGATGTCGTGCGGCGAGCCGACGTAGACGAGGTCGGTGAAGCGCGGCCATAACCACGGGAAGAGGCCGCAAGAGTCGATGTTGAGCGGCAGGCCGACGAAGACGAAGTCGGCGAAATGCGGACAGAGCCGCGTGAAGAATCCGCGAGAGTCGATGTAGAGCGGCGAGCCGACATAGACAGAGTCGGTGAAGAGCAACAAGGCAGCGAAGACGAGGTCGGATAACCACAGGAAGAATCTGCGAGGACCGACGTAGAGTGACGCGCCGACAAAGATGAAGTCGACGGGCAAGGGCCAAGTAACGAAGGAAGACCCGAGCGCACGACGGGAGCATCGGAAGAAACAGCAGCAAGAGACGGAGACAACATCGTTTTTTTTTTTTTTTTTTTTTGCAGAACTCTCACAGGCAGATGAAATCCGGCGAAATTCGCACTGATCAGAACACCTCCGGCGAAATCAAGCTAACACCCAGCAAATTCCGGCCTGGCCGGACCTATTCAGGGCGTCCGGCGGCCGTTCCGAGGACGGGCGTGGGCGAGCAGTCGAGGCAGTGACGGACCACAGGAGCGGCGGGAGGCCACGAGCAGGTGGACCAGGGGCGGGACGGAGCCTGGAGCGGGCGGGGGCGGTAGCAGGCAGACGGGCGGCCACGCGGGCCAGGGAGGCAGGCGCGTGGAGGAACTTCCGCGTGGGTGGGTGGAGCAGGTGACGCAGGCCGCGTCAGGCAGGTGGCGGGGCCTCGCGCGCAGGTGACGCAGGCGGCCGACGCACGTGCAGGTGAGCAGGGACGCAGGCGGCCGACGCACGCGCAGGTGAGCAGGGACGCAGGCGGATCGGCGGGTGTGCACAGGAGCTGATGGTGCCCAATTGGTGGAGGTGGGGGCCGATCGGTAGTGAGGAGGGTAAGGGTGGATTGGGTGTAGTAGATCCGATCTGAACAAATCTAGGATCGAAATGACAAGAGCAATCTGGGACAGAGTACAAGAACAAAAGAACTCACGCAAGCAGTCAGAACGGGGTGGCGGCAGCGGCCGGACGCGGCGGCGGAGAGCCGGGGCGGGCGGCGGCTGCGGCAACGAGAGGAGAGGAGCGAAACCTAGCGCTCTGATACCATGTTAGGAATAGACAAGTTGTATTCCCTGGGGGCCAAAGGCCACAACATATAGTTACATGTACAGGTGAGAATATGCAGGAAACCCCCTAACAGGTGGGGAAAATACACATATACAAATATACATCTAACAACCACAAGGGAAAATTGGATGAACTACCCATCGCTAGGAATTTCCATACATATAAATGGGTGAGGTTCATGAGATAGGCACGCATGATTTGTTATACATTTTTCTCTTAGCCAGTTCATATGAGATATTGGCAGAAAACAAACCAGCAGATTCCCTAAAAACTCTATGCCAACAGGCCACAAAAGCAAACGGATAAACAACGGAGTGTGACAGTTGTCACTGATGACGGGTTAGAAGCCGCGGAGAAAGATTCAGGAGAGATTGGTCCTTATGTGGAGTGTAGATCGTTATGATGCGCCGCTAGCCAACTAGCAGGTGATAATTGCAGTTGTACATCACTTGAGACTTTACCCTTGGCCACTCGTGTACATACCAGGTACACAACAGGCGTCCCATCCCTTGGCTCGCGATGAGCTGGCACATATATGTCCGATAGAAAATCAGCCATGGGGACCTCACCATGGTTGTCTTGTACGAGTTTGGCCATCTGCCATTAGGTGTGATTTTGCCGATAATCGATCGGATTCAGAGTGGCATGGTGAATTTGACCATAATATGTGTCGGTTGGGTGATAGTTGAGCTGAAATTTCTCCTCCGGCCAACCATTCTATGGTTTATGGTTTATCATAAAAGTTCAACTCAATAGTGAGAATATGTGGTACGAGTAGCTTGTTTTAATGGTTACCTTAAAAATTATTGGATGACCACATTTACAATATACTTAGGACAATTTTCATTTAGAGGAGGTGGCAACAAATGTGGATTGTAATTTTGATGGTGCTCCTCGAGTACCGAGTCTCGATTTCTTGGGTGAAAACCCATGGTATGGTCTTTATTAGTTGTATCTAGCAATGGTGTTGTTGAAGGCATTGTTTTGGAAACTTGAACTTTCTTCCAGGTGAAAACCCTAGATTTTCGATCAGGCAACGATAACGCTTGTGTATTATTTCCTTTTTTGGAGGCGTTGCTTTTGGAGAATCTCTTTTGTAGTTTAGGTGTTGTCTTTTTTTTTGTGTGTGTATCCTTAGTATCTTTGGACATTTTGCAGATGCAGAGGTTGGATGTAATTGATATCTTCACAATATTAATATGAAGGAGCGTGTATGGTTATGTCCCAGTGATATAGATGCTCATCTTCATAATAAATCTCACTGCCATGCCGTTATGATTTCTTACCATTAGATGATCAATGAGTGACTCTGAATTTCTAATATACAATTGTTGCATCTTGAACATCCAGATAAACATCTAGGGTCATTTATGCCGGCAAAGTATCACAAACCATTTGTTATTTACCCAGCGAATTTGACCTGCCCCAACAACAAGCGCGCCTTGTTGCCAGACTCACCATGCTCCATCACCGAAAAATACTTTATACAAAGTGTGAAAGCTGAAAGGTGCAGCAAATCCCTTCTGTATGGCTACAGAATAGTGTGACCATTGGGGGGGGAGGGGGAAGGAAAAACTGATCGGCAACGGGGTAGGCACAGTTACTGTTCATCACTGTAGATGTCTACAGTGAAGCAGGCCAGTCCGATTTGTCCGTCTTTCATATAGGTATAGGTAAGTAGGGTAGGCTAGATGGTGTAATTGTTGGTATTAAATGAATTCATTTTTAGATTGCATATTAGTTGGTTACTTCTAACAAATATTTATACAGGTTTAGCCATTGATCTGCCAATGGCACCTATCCACACTACTATATACACAGATAGTTGGTTGTGTGGGCGTGTTTTGATCCTGGCTCGTCAGCGACCTGCATTGGTGTCTTCTTCGCTCGAAGAGAGGATGATGGCAATCCCTCTTGTTGGCATTGGAAAGGAGAGAATTAGTCCTTCAATCATGTGTGTTTCTGGGTGGTGCAGAGGGTGGTGGAGGAAGACCAAAGATCAGAGCGAGCTTTGGACCCGAGGCTCGGGCTCGTTGCCAAACAAGAAGTCGTTGCAGGATTCAACATGTATAAAATGGTATGCAAACGTATCATATCCTAAACCATATGATCACATGCGGACCTTCACTGGGGCAAACCTGGACGGTCCCCCTAGCGAAAAATATTTTTGTTCAGTACCCCTTAATATATTCAGTCCATAAGGCCCAATTGCCCCGTCTCGTCCCCTCTCGTCTCTAACAGCGGCCATTAGGCGGCGGTGACCGGAACGGTGTGTTGCCGTGGGCGTCACGGAGGCGGCCTGCCGAAGACGAGTCGTCTTGGTCACGAGCCGGAACGTTGAGCAGCAGAGCAGTAGCAGACTCGCAATCGCAGCATCGCCGACATCTTGAATCAATTGCAAGCTGGAGCTAGCTCTCCAGTCGTCCGGCAAGCGCCCCGGTGGTAATTTTTCCATATGTGAAGGTCCAAACTCTCAATTCTAGTTCTTGTCCCGATTCTTTATCTTAGAATCGGTAAAAAATGATACTCCATCGTCAGGATTTGTTAAAATTTAGATAAATTTAGTTACTCGCTCTGACCAATACTAGTTGACTTAGATTTTCTACATACAAATGTATCTAGTTAAATTTTAGTGCTAGATACATCCGTATCTAGACAAATTTAAGTCAAATTTGAGTGGATTGGAGGGAGTATTATTTAATACTCACTCTAATCCAAACTAATAGTCTTAGATTTGTCTAAATTTAGATATATCTAGTCATATTTAGTGCTAAATACATCCAAATATAGATAAATCTAAGACTATTAATTTGGATCGAAGGAACTCTATAGATTTATCCAAATAGACGAAGATATTCTTCTGCATTTTACCAGCACAAAGAGATGAAGATACTAATTGTCGGATGAGTCTAATGAAAATCCATGGTCAGATGATTTCTTTTGTTTTAAACTACCTTATGCATATATTGATCTTATAATCGTATTTTGTGGACAAGATCAATTTTAATATATAAGTTTATGAAATTGCTACAAAATCTATCTTGTAGCTATCATTTGATTTGGTTTTAAAACCAAATTACATGTTATTTTGTAGCTTCGCCCCTTCATGGATTTTCTGCAAGGTATGATGTGATTTTTAAGACCGCTTCAAGCACAAGGAATCATGGTTTAACATGGAAAAAAAATAACATATGGGCAGCATAGCAGAAGACAATGTTAAATTATGTTGTAATCCTGGAACAGTACATAATTTTGGAAATGGAGAACAGTACATAATGCTAACTCCTATGCATGCCACAGTCCTAATTCCACATGGTTATCCTCCTTGACACTGCTAAGCGACGCGTTCAAGATGCGTTCAAGCAGTAGGATCGACGGACGCGATCTGGAAGGTGGGATCGAGCTAGAAATGCATTTATCCGCAAATGCCGCTAGACGTGGGCGAGGAATAGCTTACGGCGGGAGGATGATGGCTGCCAGGAGTAGTCCGCCTCGGCGGCGGCGCCACCACCGGCGCCCTGCGCGTGCGTCCGCACCTGCGCATGATCCTCCCCCATCTCGTGTCAGAACCGCCGCGCACCCAGATGTTGCCCCATAATAGAAGGCACATGGATTTGCTATATTTGGGCGGTGAGGACCGAGGTCGTGCGCCGTACTCGGAGCCGACGGTGAGAGGCGGTGGCGGCAGCCGCCCCGGGATGGAGCAGCGGCTCGGTGTCCCGGGACGATGCGTGGAAGGCGTCCATGTACCGAGTGGCGAGGGGCAGACACTGCTCGCCATGGCCATTGTCTTGGCTTAAGCTTGGCCGCTGACGGTTTGTACTGCGCATAATTAGATGTCCAACTAAAGTACCAGTTAAATTACCGCTGTCCGACTCGGTTGAAATTTAACTGCCAAATTTAGTGAGTTCAATAAATCTTAGCCAAAAACTAGAATTAATAAAATTTAAATGGTCCTTCATAGGATACCAGGGACTAAATTTTAATTTTTAAAATTGGCAGGGGCCGCGCGAACGCGTACCCCCTCTACCACAAATTATGACGTCCACTCTCCCACTTAGGGAGATGGTAAGCCAGCGCGCCCACCAAGTGCAGTGTGGGCCACTAGCCTAGGCCACGAGGCTCCTTGATCCCCCGTCGACCCCGTCCAGGTAAGTATGGAGCAACGTCGCACCCGGCCCTCCTCTTATAGCTTCCTCTCCCGCTCGATCCTCCTCGGCTGGGCGAGGTGGGACTAAAAAGAAACGCAGCAGCCGCGAGCAGAACGGGGCATCGGCAGCACGCTCTGGACAGGCTCGCGTTTGTACCAGCTGGGCCATGCAGAATTACGAGCAACATGCATGGGCTTTAAGACCTGCCGAGGCTCTGCAAATCTTGCTCAGCCTTTTTTTTCTCTCGTCCTGTATATCTCACGCTACTCGTGGCAGTGCACTTCTCTCCAAAAACAAAAGAACTCATGACAGTGTGTTCCACTCGAAAAAACAAACTACGCCAATGCATCCTCTCAAAAGAAACTCACGCTAACCTCGTTCCTTTTCTTGCTTCTAATCTAATGCTCATGTAATAATCTATGGAGCAAACGATGTATGAGTGAATATATGCTTTTTTTTGTGGTAAAAGACACTGATATTAATCCGGATAGATTATAAAAAGGCCCTCGGAAGAAAGAAATCACAGCCCAACCCTTCTACATCTCGGCCACATCGGAGGCGACGCAGCTGTCGGTGGCGCGCCGCTGCTCATACTCCTCTTGACACCCTGGATTAGGAGCATCCCCAAGCCAGCGAGAAGTCGCCGAGCACCGAGCACGAAAAAGAGTGGGCCGCTTCTTGTCGTGGCAAGGGAAGGTGCTATCTCCGCTTCAAGCGACACTATCTAACGCGTCGCACACACGCACCATCCTCTCCCCACACCCGTGGGCTGTGGCCCACCACCTACCGCACGCACCCTTCTCTTCCCAGTTGTCCTCTTCCACGCGCATGTCCTCTCCTCTTCCGACCTCGCGCATGTCCTCTCCCCTGCCGATGATTCCCCCTGCCACCGGAACCTAAGAACCTGCACCCCTTCCCTAAGTTTTCTTCCTCGCCTCCACCAACGACGACGCGACCAGCCTCATGGTCCCCGTCGTTGGCGAGGTCCTGACCGGCCAATCCATCCCTCTAAACCCCCCCAACCTGCACCCCCAACCCTAGGTCCAATCGCCAACGAGCACCCACCATCCTAACCCTAAGTCCGGTCACCGGTGAGCACCACCCCACCCTCTCCCTAAGTTTTCTTCCTTGCCTCCGCAAGTGATGTCGCGGCCAACCACGCCGTTCCTGTCTCCGGCAAGGTCACGACCTCACCTCAGTCGGTGACGTCATGGTGAGCCGCGTCGTCCCCGTCGTCGGCGAGGTCCTCCGGTGGCGTCGTCGTCCTCCTCGCCAGTGGTCACCACACCCACCATCATCGCCATCTCCGGTCGTCCTCATGCCATCGATTAACAGGCTTGGCCCGAGAGAGAAATTGCACTGTAAGGGGGTATGCGGAAAATGCTATTTATCGTTCAGCCCGCACGTTTATAGGCTCCGCTCACACGGGTCGTGCGCGTTGGGCTGGCCTATTTAACGCTTTTTATCTTTTTTATGTTTCTTTTTTTATGTGCTTCTTTTCCCTTTTTCTTTTCTGTTTCTTTTGCTTTTCTGTAGTTTGTGAACATTTTTAAAATATGAACAATTTTTAGATCTGAACGTTTTTTGAATTTGAACATTTTAAGATTTAAATAGATTTAGAAATTAAACAGTTAGAAATTGAATATTTTAAATATATGTGAAAAAATTTCAAATTTCAAAACTGTTCAAACTTAAAAACTGTTCAAATTCGAAAAACTAAAAGCAGAAAACTTGTTAGTTTCGCTGCTTTGGGGCCTAGTGCGCGCGTCAGGTGGAAAATAGAATCTCCCCACCCGCGGCGGCAAATAGCATCTGCCTTGGCTGGGCCGTTCGTGCTTTGGACTGTACGTGCCCTGGCCGTGCCGGGCTGGCCCGATCGCCAGATTCCGCTCATCTGACGCAACAACCCCAGTAGGCCCGCACCCGGTCGACGCCCTTCTTCCCTTCCATTCCTCCTCCCGTCCAGGTCAGAAAGCTACCCCGAAATTCCCAGCCTCCAGATCCACCCGCCGCCGCCGTCCACCCCCGTCGCTGCCCGACCCCGCGCGTCCCAGCCAGCCAGGTACTCGTCGATCTCCCCTCTCCGCTCCTAACCCGACCCTTCCTCGATCTGCTCCGTCGACGCGACGTGAGGCGATGGAACGAGTCGTCGTGTCCGTCCCTGCGATCTGTAAGTCGCTGTATATGCGTGGACGATCTACTCGGTCGTCTGCGACGCGCCGGTGATCCTGTCGATGCGTCCTACTGGGCTGGGAGATTCGCCTCTAACTTTGCTCTCGGTTCGATGTGGTGTACTGGTGTTTGTCTTAACATAGATAGATTGAGGCCGGTTATATTGTTGAAATGTCTTTCGTTGGAATTATGGTGTTGCTAGATTGGTAATACCGTGGGAGCTCAAAGGAATCTCTTCGATTTATTAGATTAGCTGGAATGTGAAGAACACACTGGATTTTTGAGTGTCCTGATTCGGTTATGTGAATGTTACATCTGTGAGGTTCTGGTCATGATCAGCAATAGTCTAGAAAGGCAATATTGCTTGTAGACGTAGGATACTTGAATTTGCTGAGCATGGAAATGTTATGTTGCTCCATTAGTGTGTCATAAAGTCAAATACTTTGAGATGCTCTGAAAGAATCACTGGATTCAAAAAAAATTGTGTTATACTAAGTAAGTGATGTAGTGGATTGTACGTTTGGTAATTATTCTCCGTTTGGGTAGTTGCTTTTTCGAGTAGCTGAGCAACCATTAGAACCCTATATGGGAGTTAAATCAGTCTCACAATTTAAGGTCAATGTTCCTGAATCTTAGTGCTAAATCAGTCTCACTAGAACCGCCCATCTAAAGGTTAGAAATAAAAGAGTAGCTTTTCAACAGTGCTATATTTTTTTGTATGCAGGATGACAGCAGAGGAGGCACCATTTTTCCCACGCGAGAAGATCGTCCAGCAGCAGCAGTACTTCCAGAAGTTGAGCAAGCATACCCATCTCAAAGGGCGTTACGATATGGTCACCTCTGTTGCCATTCCCCTTGCACTTGCTGGCACCAGCTTGTTCATGATCGTAAGCTCAAAATCTCAACTGCTGCTTTCTTACTGGTGTTCTTTGATATTGCTTCCACCCAGCCAGTGAAACATCTCTTGGTCTATATAAACAGGGTCGTGGGATCTACAACATGTCTCACGGGATTGGGAAAAAGGAGTGAAGTTCCGTGCGGTTGCTAGCATCTCAGTACGTGGCATGGAAGCGATACCGCCCAAGCTATGGCGTCTTCTTTGTTTGCAAATAATATTGTTAAAGAACGAGTCCGAGTCCATTTCCAGTTCTCTTTTGTCGGTGTTTGCAGATATTTGATGTCAGCAAATTGATGCTAAACTTGCAATCATGATTCTATAACATCGGCATCATTAACTTTTTGGTTAATTTCACATTTCTGCTCTCTGTCTCCTTTCAGTTTGTGCTTGCTCTGTGCAGTCCATTGCGTGCCCATTGATGACGTAACTTTGTGTGAATTTGCCATTTCATTATTGCGGTATGCAGTAAGTTCTTACACAATTTCAGGTTGAAGCTTTACCCAAAAAGTCTTGAATAGTTGCATCTAAAAATATAGTACAATCTGATATCAAAGAGCTGATTGATTGTAAGGCTTTTTGGTGTTGTGCAGAATTGTGACTTTTTGAACAGTAGGATGTAATATAATTAGCTCAAGCTATATCTGATTTTGGTAAGAAGAGAACATCTGGACATTAAATGATTATTATTTTGGAGAACGATTGTAATCTCTTTAAAACCATGTCCTGGATGTGCATGATGAACTGCAGTTTTAGATGGCTGTTGGTTTGTTTAGGTAACCGGAATGGAACGTCCTGATCATTTGGAAATCGGAAGGCCATTCGCCATACCATGCTTCACTGGGATTACATGTGCTTGGTCTAAGGAAAGGGATGATGAGCGTCTGATTCTGAGGAATGACAAGCTTTTACCCAGTCGATCTGCTAGAGTTGCTCTAACAGCACGTCAGAAGGTCAAAATACAGAGGAACGCTAGATTAGTACGTCAGAAGGTCAAAATACAGAGGAACGCTAGATTAGTAATCATTTACAAACAACGTTCCAACTGTCACCGCTGCAACCAGACTTAATTAGTACTCCCTCTTGTTTCAAAATATAAGATGTTTTAGCTTTGTAAAGAAAATGTATTTAGACTTATTTTAATATGTAGGTTTGGAGTAAACTTCTATGAACCTACACACTAAAAATAGTCTAGATACATCTCTTTCACAAAGTTAAAACATCTTATATTATAAAACGGAGGGAGTATAAGATGTTTTAGGTTTGCGAAGAAGACGAGTGTCTAGATACATCTCCCTTACAAACCTAAAACATCTTATATTTCTAAAGGAGGAAGTACTTCTAGAGCTTCATTCTTCACATGTTGCTTCAACATTTGGAGAGATTGCCCACCTGAAAAGTGGATGGAACAGGAATCAGCTTCGCTAGAGTAGGAAATAAAGTTTCCAGAACATTTGGTTCTGTTATGTTTGAACAAGATCAACATAATGAAGTTCCATTTTACTCGCAATTTTTTTTGAATCTATGCCATTGCAATTCGCGTGACCTTCCACCATGTGACTACTGACTACCAAAGTACGATGACACCACCACCAAATTACCCTGGCCATCACCGCCCCCACTTAATCCTGCCATCGCAGTGTGGAGGGGCGACTTTGCCGCCTACTAGGATTCGTCGTCGAAGGCCTCCAACAGCACCTTGTTTCCAACCACTCGACTAGGAACAGTACGGTCTCCACCAGCCGGTCTGTGTATTTTTTTTTTTTTTTTGCTATTTTTGCTCATAGTCGTATGCTTGCTGTTTGTGTATGATTTCATACATGGAGTCAGATGTTTGCTGTGGTAGCATAAAATTGATGATTGTTGTTGAAGTTTGCAACAAATATTTTGTTGCCTGCCTTCATAAAGAGATGTGTTATCATATGATTTGCATTTTTTGAATTTTTTGGTGTCACGAAGACCTAAAAGTGTTGCCCCAATTTGAGCACAGGGTTAGTATGGTCAATACTAAAATGCAGTTGAAATACAAGTATTTTTCAAATAATTATTCTCTTAAGTGAAGAAAATGGCATATATAGAGGTATAAGAGAGTTGTAATGGCATACTTCCAACTTGAGCTTTTGTAATGGCATTTTACCAACTCAAGGAAGTTGCAGAAAATATAAAAAATCAAGGGAAATTCGTATGCACGAAGTGAGAGTCACTTTCAAACATGCCATTTAACCCCATCTAGACGAGCATAAGGAGCATCAAATCGTATATCATTTCCAGGCATGAGTTCTTTTATGTTACATTAAGATGATAATGTTTGTCTTTAAATACTATTCCTAAAACTATTGAACAACTCATGTAGCAGATAACTTAGTCACAAACTTATGTCAAAAATGAATAAACATGCAAGTCTACAACAAAAGCTGATAGCCTAGAAGACTATCATATCTAATCGTTTAATTGCTCAGGATGTAGGATACTGTTTCTACTTTGTTGTATCCAAAATGCCTATGCTGAACCCAATCTCTATCTCTACTACTCCCTCCGGCCAATATTAATTGACTCAAATTTGTCTAGATTGAATGAATCTAGACACTATTTAGTATATAGGTTCATCCAAATTTTGACAAATCAAAGTCAATTAATATGGGCCGGAGGGAGTAGCTAAAAAGAACATTGTGTTCCGTTTTCCTGCCGCGGAGCATTTCGCTCCATCCATCGTCAAGCATCTTCCTCCGAAACCGCCCGTCTTGTGTTTTATTGTTGCCTCCGTAATCCCCTCATAAAGTGGGAAATTAACCCATTGTCTTCCCCCGGAATTTTCTCCTTTCCCCTACTCCTTCCTTGGTCCGTCGCCGTTGTCCGTATGTCACCCAACCCAACCGCGGTGGGCCGCCGACGCATCACCCACCACTCTCCGTAGATCCATCTTCCGATGATGCAGGGAGCCGACGCCTTCACTACACCGTCCCATGACGCGCCGGTGGCAGCCCGTGGTTGAGGGCGATCACAAAGTGATATCGGATTACGGAACGAGTAAAATACTTGCCGTCAACGAGATTGAACTAGGTATGCCGATACCAACGATCGAATCTCGGGCAAGTAAAATATCGCGTGACGAAGGGAATACATATATGGGATTAATTGAATCCTGGCATCGTGGTTCATCCGATATGATCATCGATGAATATGTGGGAGTCAATATGGGTTTCCAGATCCCGCTGTTGATTATTGATAGAAGATCATGTCTGCATATTCTCAAACCCGTAGGGTCACACACTTAACGTGCCTCGACGCTAGGATAGAATGGATAATTGGTTTATGAATTTTTGTTCGGAGTCTCGGATGAGATTCAGGACATCACGAGAGGTTCCGGAATGGTCCGGAGAATAAGATTCATATAAAGGAAAGCAGTTTTTGGATTTTGGAATCGTTTCGGAGTATTCGTTATTGTACCGGAAGGTTCTAGAAGGTTCCGGAGTGGGACCAACGTGGGCCCACTTGTTGGGGGCCTGCGTGGGCCTAAGGGTAAGTGCCCTGACCACTTTGGGCCAGGGGCACAAGGCCCCAAAGGCCCAGCCAGCCAGCCTAGGGGAAACCCTAGGGGAGATCTTCTAAAAGGAGGGGGGAAACTTGCCCCCCACTCCAACCCTTGGGGCCGCCGCCCTAGGGCTTGGAGGAGGGGACAAGGGGGCCGGCCAGCCCCCTATACAAAGAGGGGAGGGGAGCACCCTCCCCCTCCCACTCCTCCAACCCTAGCCGCCGTCCTGCTGCCCTTCATCTCTCTCTCTCTCCCGACTGCGCATAGGCGAAGCCCTGCTGCAGAAATTCTCCACCATAAGCACCACGTCGTCGTGCTGCAGATCCAAGCTATCTCTCCACCCCACTTGCTGGACCAAGGAAGGAGGAGACGTCGCGGCCCCGTACATGTGCATCTCTCGGAGGCGCCGCCACTTGCGGCGTAGGATCGGATCAGATCGCGAGGAGGAGACGGCTAGTACGACTACATCAACCACGTTCTGTTGAACGTTTCCGCTGTGCGATTTCTTCAAGGGTACGAAGATCTCATCTATCTCTCTCGTTGATTGCATCTCCTAGATTAGATCTTGGCTTTCTTGTTCGCATCCGTAGAATTTTTTTGATTTACTATGCTGCGAAACCCTTCAGTGGTATCAGAGCTAGATCTATGTGTAGATGTGTTTCACGAGTAGAACGCAACATGCAAGTTGCGGGCGTTGATGTTTTCTGTTGCAAACCTCTTGTTGTGTATTTATTATGGCGCGGCATAGTGAGATCGAAGCGGTCCAGGCCAACTTTACGCGACCTCGTCCGCGAGACCGGCTCCGCTTTTGACATGTGGCTTGTTCCACACATGCGGCTGGTGGATGCCAGTTTCTCTCACTATAGTAGTCATGGGATTTATACCGGATGTTGGCAACCATAATATCACCATTGTGGCTTTCCGTAGGTAAGAATCGTTCTTAGCTTGTTACTCCCATAAGCCACGTAAAACATGCAACAACAAAGTAGAGGCGTCTAACTTGTTTTTGCAGGGAGTGTTTTGTGATATGGTATGGCCCAAGATATGATGTGTATGATGTATGCAATGATCATGTTTTGTAATGTTTCACAACTTGCATGTCGATGAGTTCACAACCGGCAGGAGCCATATGGTTGTCTTTATAATTGTGTATGACATGCGTGTCAACTTCTTATACGCCATGTAATAGCTTTACTTTATCGCTAAGTGGTTAGCAATAGTTGTAGTTGCTATTCGTGGTGGAGGAAATCATGATGGAGTGATGGAGATCATGCTGGTGCACACAAGATGGAGATCATTGCGCGGAGATTGGCTATACCATGTCACATAAAAACTATATGCATGTGATGTTTATCCTTTTATGTATCTTATTATGCTTAGATCGCGACAGTAGCATTATAAGATGATTCCTCACTTAAAGATCAAGATAAAATTGTGTTCTCCCCATGTATGCACCGTTGCGAAAGTTCGTCGTGTTCAAGAACCTCGTGATGATCGGGTGCTATAAACTCTACGTTCACATACAACGGGTGCAAGCCAGTTTTGCACACGCAGAAATACTTGGGTTTGACTTGACGAGCCTAGCATGTACAAACATGGCCTGGGAACACACGAACCGAAAGGTTAAACATGAGTCATATGAATAATATGATCGACACTTTGTTGTCCACCATTGAAACCATATCTCTTCTCGTGAAGATCGGATTAGGTGTGGTGAATTTGGATCATGTTCACTAGAAAACTTGAAGGATGTTGAATTTAGTGGGAGTTCATCTAGTAATTTGATTAAGTTGAACTAGTTATCATGAGCATAGTCTAAATTGTATTTGAAAATTTTGTAGATCAAATGGCTAAGTCCAACTTCAACTTCAACGTTTTTGCTGAGAAAGAAAAGCTTAAGAACAATGGGTCTAACTTCACCAACTGGTTCCGCAATCTGAGAATCATTCTCGCTTGCGGACAAAAGGACTATGTACTAGAGAAAGCGCTAGGTGACGCCCCTGCTATTGATGCGCCGGCTGATGAAAAAGCTGTTTATCAGTCACGCAAATATGATTATGGAGTGATTAAGAGTACCATGTTGTTTGCTATGGAACCGGACCTTCAAAATCGTTTTGAGGAGTTTGCCGGGCCCTTTGAGATACTTGAGGAACTGAAAACCATGTTTCAGACTTAGACCCGTTCTGAGAGATATGAGATCTCTGAGAAGTTCTTTAACTGCAAGATGGAGGAAGGGAGTTCCGTTAGTGAGCACGCCATTAAGATGTCGGGCTACACTCAATGTCTTGAGCAACTGGACTGCAAGATTCCAGAAGAGCTCAAGATTGACAGAGTTCTACAATCACTCCCTCCTAGCTACAAAGGTTTTGTAGTTACTCACAATCAAATTGATTCCACTGATACGATCACTGAGCTCTTCGCTAAGCTGAAAGCTGTGGAGGTGGATATCAAGAAAGATAATCATGTGTTGATGGTCAACAAGACACCTAGCTTTAAGAAAGGTAAGGGTGCAAAGAAATCTTTCAAGAAAGGCAGCTGCAAGCACGTTGCCCCTGCTGAGTAGAAGCTCAAGTCTGGACCTAAGCCGGACACTAAGTGCTTCTATTGCAAGGACAAGGGTCACTGGAAGCGCAACTGTCCGAAGTACTTAGCGGACAAGAAGGCTGGCACCATTAAAGGTATATTTGATATACATGTTATTGATGTTTACCTTACTAGCGCTCGTTGCAGTGCCTGGGTATTTGATACTGGTTCAGTTACTAATATTTGTAACTCGAAACAGGAGCTACGGAATAGACGGCGGCTATCAAGGGATGAGGTGATGATGCACGTTGGCAATGGATCAAAAGTTGATGTGATGGCCGTCGGCACACTCTCCTTAGTTTTACCTTCAGGATTAGTTTTAAACCTTAATAAGTGTTATTATGTGCCTGCGTTGAGCATGAACGTTATATCTGGATCGTGTTTATTGCAAGACGGTTATTCATTTAAATCGGAGAATAATGGTTGTTCTATTTATATGAATAACATCTTTTATGGTCATGCACCTGTTGTGAATGGTTTATTTCTTCTGAATCTCAAAAGCAATGAAACGCACATCCATAACATTGAGGCTAAGAGATGCAAAGTAGATAGTGATAATTCAACTTATTTGTGGCACTGCCGTCTAGGTCATATTGGTGTAAAACGCATGAAGAAACTCCATTCTGATGGACTTTTGGAGTCTCTTGATTTTGAATTATTTGACACGTGCGAGCCGTGCCTCATGGGCAGGATGATCAAAACCCCGTTCTCCGGTATGATGGAGCTAGCAACAGACTTATTGGAAATCATACATACCGATGTATGCGGACCAATGACTGTTTCGACGCGCGGTGGATATCGCTATTTTCTCACTTTTACTGATGACTTAAGTAGATATGGGTATATCTATTTAATGAAACATAAATCTGAAACATTTGAAAAGTTCAAAGAATTTCAGAACGAAGTGGAAAACCATCGTAACAGGAAAATTAAATTTCTACGATCCGATCGTGGAGGTGAATATTTGAGTTATGATTTTCTCACGCATCTTAAAGCAAGCGGAATCGTTTCGCAACTCACGCCACCCGGAACACCACAGCGCAATGGTGTGTCTGAACGCCGGAATCGAACTCTATTAGATATGGTGCGATCAATGATGTCTCTTACAGATTTGTCGTTATCATTTTGGGGTTATGCATTAGAAACCGCTGCATTCACTTTAAATAGGGCACCATCTAAATCCATTGAGACGACACCGTATGAACTATGGTTTGGCGCTAAACCTAAGTTGTCGTTTCTTAAAGTTTGGGGATGCGAATCTTACGTCAAAAAGTTGATGCCGGACAAGCTCGAACCCAAAGCGGAGAAATGCATCTTCATAGGATACCCTAAGGAAACGATTGGGTATACCTTCTACCACAGATCCGAAGGCAAAGTGTTTGTTGCAAAGAACGGATCCTTTCTTGAGAAGGAGTTTCTCTCAAAGGAAGTGACTGGGAGGAAGGTAGAGCTAGACGAGGTTATTGAACCTTCTCTTGAGTTGGAGAGTAGCACAACACCTGAAATTGTTCCAGTGTCGTCTGCACCAACAAGAGAGGAAGCTAATGACGAGGATCATGAAACTTCGAACGATGCTACTACTAAACTTTGCAGGTCGACAAGGTCACGTGCCACTCCTGATTGGTACGGCAACCCTGTCTTAACCGCCTTGTTGTTAGACAACAGTGAACCTGCGAATTATGAGGAAGCAATGATGAGCCCAGACTCTGAGAAATTGCTAGAGGCCATGAAATCCGAATTGGGATCCATGAGCGAAAACCAAGTATGGACTTTGGTGGATCCTCCTAGCGACCATAAGGCCGTTGAGTGCAAATGGATTTTCAAGAAGAAAACAGACACGGATGGTAATGTTACTGTCTATAAAGCTCGGCTTATCGCAAAAGGGTTTCGGCAAGTTCAAGGTGTTGACTACGATGAGACTTGCTCTCCCGTAGCGATGTTTAAGTCCATTCGGATTTTATTAGCAATTGCTGCATTTCATGATTATGAAATATGGCAGATGGATGTCATGACTGCGTTCCTCAATGGCAACATTGATGAAGAGTTGTATATGATGCAGCTCGAAGGTTTTGTCGATCCTAAGGATGCTGATAAGGTGTGCAAACTTCAGCGTTCCATTTATGGACTGAAGCAAGCATCTTGGAGTTGGAACCTTCGTTTTGATCAAGTGATCAAGAGCTTTGGATTTGTTCCAAATTTCTACGAGGCTTGTATCTACAAGAAAGTGAGTGGGAGCTCAATGACATTTTTAGTACTATATGTGGATGACATATTGATTATTGGAAATGACATTCGTATGCTTAATGATGTGAAGAGTTATTTGAATAAATGTTTTTCAATGAAAGACCTAGGAGAAGCTGCTTATATATTAGGCATCAAAATCTATAGAGATAGACAAAGACGCCTAATAGCTTTAAGACAAAGTACATATCTAGACAAAGTTATAAAAAGGTTCAGAATGGATAAATCAAAGAAAGTTTCATTGCCCATGTTGTCAGGTAAGATATTGAGCAAGGCTCAGTGTCCAGCTACGGTAAACGATAGAGATACTATGAGCAAAGTGCCATATGCCTCAGCCATAGGTTCTATCATGTATGCCATGCTGTGTACTAGACCGGATGTGTCCAATGCTCTTAGTTTGACGAGCAGATACCAAAGTGATCCAGGAGTGGAACACTGGACAACCGTAAAGAACATCCTAAAGTATTTAAATAGGACTAAAGAAATGTTCTTGGTCTATGGAGGTGATGAGCAGCTCGTCGTAAAAGGTTACGTCGATGCTAGTTTCGACACTGACCCGGATGATTCTAAATCTCAGACAGGATACGTTTATATTTTGAATGGTGGAGCCGTGAGCTGGAGAAGCTGCAAGCAAAGCGTGATCGCGGGATCTACAACAGAAGCGGAATACATGGCTGCTTCAGAAGCGTCAAGTGAAGGAGTTTGGATCAGGAACTTCATCACTGAGCTTGGTGTGGTTCCAAGTGCCTTGGACCCACTGGAGATATTGTGCGACAACACTGGTGCCATAGCACTGGCTAAGGAACCAAGATATCATCCAAAGACCAAGCACATCAACCACCGTTTTCATATAATTCAAGATTATATAACAGATGGAGATCTAAAGATTAGCAAAGTACATACGGATATGAATGTCGCAGATCCGTTGACTAAATCTCTTCCACGAGCAAAACATGATCAGCACCTTAATGCCATGGGTGTTAGATTGTTACCAGATGTAAACTAGATTATTGACTCTAGTGCAAGTGGGAGACTGTTGGAATTATGCCCTAGAGGCAATAATAAAGATGTTATTATTATAAATCTTGTTCATGATAAAGTTTATATTCCATGCTAGAATTGTATTAAGCGGAAACTTTGATAGTTGTGTGGTTTATGAACAACACCGTGTCCTTAGTACGCCTCTATGGACTAGCTCATTGATTAATGATGGTTAAGGTTTCCTAACCATAGACATGAGTTGTCGATTAATAATGAGATCATGTCATTAGGAGAATGATATGATGGACAAGACCCAAAATTAAGCAGAGCAATTAGATCGTGTCATCGTGTTCATCTTTGCGAAGCTTTTTCCTATGTCAAATATTGTATTCCTTAGACCATGAGATAATACAACTCCCTGGTATCGGAAGAAAGCTTTGAGGTCATCAAACGTCATCCTATGTGAGGGTGATCATAAAGGTGTCTCTCAGGTGATCGGAAAGTACTTGTTGGGTTGTATGTATCGAGATGGAATTTGTCTCTCCCGAGTCGGAGAGATATACTTTGGGCCCACTCGGTAATCGATATCAACACCATTGCAAGCACGTGGTTAAGGAGTTAATCATAAAGTGATATCGGATTACGGAATGAGTAAAGTACTTGCTGTGAACGAGATTGAACTAGGTATGCCGATACCAACGATCGAATCTCGGGCAAGTAAAATATCGCGTGACGAAGGGAATACATATATGGGATTAATTGAATCCTGGCATCGTGGTTCATCCGATATGATCATAGATGAATATGTGGGAGTCAATATGGGTTTCCAGATCCCGCTGTTGATTATTGATAGAAGATCATGTCTGCATATTCTCGAACCCGTAGGGTCACACACTTAACGTGCCTCGACGCTAGGATAGAATGGATAATTGGTTTATGAGTTTTTGTTCGGAGTCTCGGATGATATCCAGGACATCACGAGAGGTTCCGGAATGGTCGGAGAATAAGATTCATATAAAGGAAAGCAGTTTTTGGATTTCGGAATCGTTTCGGAGTATTCGGTATTATACCGGAAGGTTCTAGAAGGTTCCGGAGTGGGACCAACGTGGGCCCACTTGTCGGGGGCTTGCGTGGGCCTAATGGGAAGTGCCCTGGCCGCTTTGGGCCAGGGGCACAAGGCCCCAAAGGCCCAGCCGGCCAGCCTAGGGGAAACCCTAGGGAGATCTTCTAGAAGGAGGGGGGAAACTTGCCCCCCACTCCAACCCTTGGGGCCGCCGCCCTAGGGCTTGTAGGAGGGGCCAAGGGGGCCGACCAGCCCCCTATATAAAGAGGGCAGGAGCGCACCCTCCCCCTCCCACTCCTCCAACCCTAGCCGCCGTCCTGCTGCACTCCATCTCTCTCTCTCTCTCTCTCCCGACTGCGCATAGGCGAAGCCCTGCTGCAGAAATTCTCCACCATAAGCACCACGCCATCGTGCTACAGATCCAATCTATCTCTCCACCCCACTTGCTGGACCAAGGAAGGAGGAGACGTCGCGGCACTGTACATGTGCATCTCTCGGAGGCGCCGCCACTTGCGGCGTAGGATTGGATCGGATCACGAGGAGGTGACGGCTAGTATGACTACATCAACCACGTTCTACTGAACGTTTCCGCTATGCGATTTCTTCAAGGGTACGAAGATCTCATCTATCTCTCTCGTTGATTGCATCTCCTAGATTAGATCTTGGCTTTCTTGTTCGCATCCGTAGAATTTTTTTGATTTACTATGCTGCGAAACCCTTCAGTGGTATCAGAGCTAGATCTATGCGTAGATGTGTTTCACGAGTAGAACGCAACATGCTTGTTGCGGGCGTTGATGTTTTCTGTTGCAAACCTCTTGTTGTGTATTTCTTATGGCGCGGCATAGTGAGATCGAAGCGGTCCAGGAAAACTTTACGCGACCTCGTTCGACAGACCGGCTCCGCTCTTGACGTGTGGCTTGTTCCACACATGCGGCCGGTGGATGCCAGTTTCTCTCACTATAGTAGTCATGGGATTTACACCGGATGTTGGCAACCATAATATCACCGTTGTGGCTTTCCGTAGGTAAGAATCGTTCTTAGCTTGTTACTCCCATAAGCCACGTAAAACATGCAACAACAAAGTAGAGGCGTCTAACTTGTTTTTGCAGGGAGTGTTTTGTGATATGGTATGGCCCAAGATATGATGTGTATGATGTATGCAATGATCATGTTTTATAATGTTTCACAACTTGCATGTCGATGAGTTCACAACCGGCAGGAGCCATATGGTTGTCTTTATAATTGTGTATGACCTGCGTGTCAACTTCTTATACGCCATGTAATAGCTTTACTTTATCGCTAAGTAGTTAGCAATAGTTGTAGTTGCTATTCGTGGTGGAGGCAATCATGATGGAGTGATGGAGATCATGCTGGCGCGCACAAGATGGATATCATTGCGTGGAGATTGGCTATACCATGTCACATAAAAATTATATGCATGTGAAGTTTATCCTTTTATGTATCTTATTATGCTTAGATCGCGACGGTAGCATTATAAGATGATTCCTCACTTAAAGATCAAGATAAAATTGTGTTCTCCCCATGTATGCACCGTTGGGAAATTTGTCGTGTTCAAGCACCTCGTGATGATCGGGTGCTATAAACTCTACGTTCACATACAACGGGTGCAAGCCAGTTTTGCACACGCGAAAATACTTGGGTTTGACTTGACGAGCCTAGCATGTACAGACATGGCCTCGGAACACACGAACCGAAAGGTTAAGCATGAGTCATATGAATGATATGATCGACACTTTGTTGTCCACCATTGAAACCACATCTCTTCTCGTGAAGATCGGATTAGGTGTGGTGAATTTGGATCATGTTCACTAAACAACTTGAGGGATGTTGAATTTAGTGGAGTTAATCTAGTAATTTGATAAAGTTGAACTAGTAATCATGAACATAGTCTAAATCGTATTTGCAAATTTTATAGATCAAATGGCTATGTCCAACTTCAACTTCAACATTTTTGCTGAGAAAGAATAGCTTAAGAACAATGGGTCTAACTTCACCAACTGGTTCCACAATCTGAGAATCATTCTCGCTGGCGGACAAAAGGACTATGTCCTTGAGAAAGCACTAGGTGAAGCTCCTGCTATTGATGCGCCGGCTGATGAAAAAGCTGTTTATCAGTCGTGCAAAGATGATTATGGAGTGATTAAGAGTACCATGTTGTTTGCTATGGAATCGAACCTTCAAAATCGTTTTGAGGAGTTCGCCGGGCCCTTTGATATACTTGAGGAACTGAAAACCATGTTTCAGACTCAGGCCCGTTTTGAGAGATATGAGATCTCTGAGAAGTTCTTTAACTGCAAGATGGAGGAAGGGAGTTCCGTTAGTGAGCACGCCATTAAGATGTCGGGCTACACTCAACGTCTTGAGCAACTGGACTGCAAGATTTCAGAAGAGCTCAAGATTGACAGAGTTCTGCAATCACTCCCTCCTAGCTACAAAGGTTTTGTAGTTACTCACAATCAAATTGGTTCCACTGATACGATCACTGAGCTCTTCGCTAAGCTAAAAGCTGTGGAGGTAGATATCAAGAAAGATAATCATGTGTTGATGGTCAACAGACCCCTAGCTTTAAGAAAGTTAAAGGTGCAAAGAAATCCTTTAAGAAAGGCAGCGGCAAGCGCGTTGCCCCTGCTGAGAAGAAGCTCAAGTCTGGACCTAAGACGGACACTGAGTGCTTCTATTGCAAGGACAAGGGTCACTGGAAGCGCAACTGTCCGAAGTACTTAGCGGACAAGAAGGATGGCACCATTAAAGGTATATTTGATATACATGTTATTGATGTTTACCTTACTAGTGCTCGTTGTAGTGCCTGGGTATTTGATACTGGTTCAGTTGCTAATATTTGTAACTCGAAAAAGGAGCTGCGGAATAGACGGCGGCTAGCAAGGGATGAGGTGACGATGCGTGTTGGCAATGGATCAAAAGTTGATGTGATGGCCATCGGCACACTCTCCTTAGTTTTACCTTCAGGATTAGTTTTAAACCTTAATAAGTGTTATTATGTGCCTGCGTTGAGCATGAACATTATATCTGGATCGTGTTTATTTCAAGACGGTTATTCATTTAAATCGGAGAATAATGGTTGTTCTATTTATATGAATAACATCTTTTATGGTCATGCACCTGTTGTGAATGGTTTATTTCTTCTGAATCTCGAAAGCAATGAAACGAACATCCATAACATTGAGGCTAAGAGATGCAAAGTAGATAGTGATAATTCAACTTATTTGTGGCACTGTCGTCTAGGTCATATTGGTGTAAAACACATGAAGAAACTTCATTCTGATGGACTTTTGGAGTCTCTTAATTTTGAATCATTTGACACGTGCGAGCCGTGCCTCATGGGCAAGATGATCAATTAATAATGAGATCATGTCATTAATAATGGTTAATGTTTCCTAACCATAGACATGAGTTGTCGATTAATAATGAGATCATGTCATTAGGAGAATGATATGATGGACAGACCCAAATCAAGCAGAGCAATTAGATCGTGTCATCGTGTTAATCTTTGCGAAGCTTTTTCCTATGTCAAATATTGTATTCCTTAGACCACGAGATAATGCAACTCCCTGGTATTGGAAGAAAGCTTTGAGGTCATCAAACGTCATCCTATGTGAGGGTGATCATAAAGGTGTCTCTCAGGTGATCGGAAAGTACCTGTTGGGTTGTATGTATCGAGATGGAATTTGTCCTTCCCGAGTCAGACAGATATACTTCGGGCCCACTCGGTAATCGATATCAACACCGCTTGCAAGCACGTGGTTAAGGAGTTAATCACAAAGTGATATTGGATTACGGAACGAGTAAAGTACTTGCTGTGAACGAGATTGAACTAGGTATGCTGATACCAACGATCGAATCTCGGGCAAGTAAAATATCGCGTGACGAAGGGAATATATATGCGATTAATTGAATCATGGCATCGTGGTTCATCCGATATGATCATCGATGAATATGTGGGAGTCAATATGGGTTTCCAGATCCCGCTGTTTTTTATTGATAGAAGATCATGTCTGCATATTCTCGAACCCGTAGGGTCACACACTTAACGTGCCTCGACGCTAAGATAGAATGGATAATTGGTTTATGAGTTTTTGTTCGGAGTCTCGAATGAGATCCAGGACATCACGAGAGGTTCCGGAATGGTCCGGAGAATAAGATTCATATAAAGGAAAGCAGTTTTTTGGATTTCGGGGTCGTTTCGGAGTATTCGGTATCATGCCAGAAGGTTCTAGAAGCTTCCGGAGTGGGACCAACGTGGCCCCACTTGTCGGAGGGCTATGTGGGCCTAAGAGGGAGTGCCCTGGCCGCTTTGGGCCAGGGGCACAAGGCCCCATAGGCCCAGCCGGCCAAACCCTATGGGAAACCCTAGGGAACCCTTCTAGAAGGAGGGGGGAAACTTGCCCCCCACTCCAACCCTTGGGGTCGCCACCCTAGGGCTTGGAGGAGGGGCCAAGGGGGCCGGCCATCCCCCTATATAAGGTGGGATGGGGCGCACCCCTCCCCCACTCCTCCAACCCTATCCGCCGACCTGCTGCCCTCCACCTCTCTCTCTCTCTCCCCCGACTGCGAGTAGGCGAAGCCCTACCGCAGAAACTCTCCACCATAGCACCACGCCGTCGTGCTGCAGATCCAATCTATCTCTCCACCCCACTTGCTGGACCAAGGAAGGAGGAGACGTCGCGGCATCGTACGTGTGCATATCTTAGAGGCGCCGCCACTTGCAGCATAGGATCGGATCGGATCGCGAGGAGGAGACGACTAGTACGACTACATCAACCACATTCCGTTGAACGTTTCCGCTGTGCGATTTCTTCAAGGGTACAAAGATCTCATCTATCTCTATCGTTGATTGCATCTCCTAGATTAGATCTTGGCTTTCTTGTTCGCATCCGTAGATTTTTTTTGATTTACTATGCTGCGAAACCCTTCATCAAAAACATCCTTAAGTACTTGAGACGAACTAAGGATATGGTTCTTTCTTATGGAGGTGATGAACAACTCGTTGTTAATGGTTACACCGATGCTAGTTGGAACACCGATCCGGATGATTCTAAATCTCAATCTGGATACGTATTTACTTTGAATGGTGCAGCAGTTAGCTGGAGGAGTGCAAAGCAAAGCGTTGTGGCGAGATCTTCAACTGAATCGGAATACATAGCTGCTTCGGAGGCTTCACAATAAGCGATATGGATGAAGGAGTTCATTACAGAGCTCGGTGTGGTTCTAAGTGCACTGGACCCAATGTCTATCTACTGTGATAACATGGGCGATCAAAACCTCGAATAAGTAAACTATCATGAGACAAAGGGAAATTGGTATCATATGTAAGTGGTTCATTCAATCGCAAAGTAATCATAGAAATATGTGGGATCCATATGAATTTCCAGATTCCTCTATTGGTTATTGATCAGAGAAGTGTCTTGGTCATGTCCGCATAATTCACGAACCGTAGGGAGACACACTTAAGGATTCAATGTTGTTTAGTAGATATGGAATGTTAGTAGGGATACCGAATGTTGTTCGGAGTCTCGGATGGGATCCGGGATATCACAAGGAGATCCGGAATGGTCCGGAGAATAAGATTCATATAAGGAAAGTCTGATTCCGGAGTTCGGGAAAGATTCCGATGTTTTCATCGAAGAGGTTCTAGAAGGTTCACCGAACCGGAAGGGGAATGGACCATGAAAGTGTCATGGGTAAATGGAATGATTGGATCATATCCTAGGTCACTTGTTGTGGGCATTTGTAAGAGAGAATTAAAGGTCTAAATTGAAAGTCAAACGGGGAGTTTGAAAAGTCAAACTGGAACGATGGTTTCCTAGTGGGAGAAGAAACAAGTCCTTCTCTCAATCCAACTTGGGTTTGGGTTTGGATTCAAACCCACCCCTCCCAAGGTTGCCCCCCTCTCATAAATAGAGGGGGAGGGCTGCCCCAACACCACAAAAGCCAAGCCAAGCCCTCCCCACACCCGCGCCGCCGCCGTGCCGCTGCCGCTCGCCGCCGCCTAGCATCGTCGCACTGCCGCCGCCTCGTCGTCGTCGCTCTAGCCGCCGACACCTCCTCCTCCTCCCGAACTTCTAAACCCTAGATCTCCGGGAAACCCTAATCCACCATAACTCGCACCGGCTTAGGCGAAGCCTTGCAGGATCCTCCCTCTACTTCCGACACCACAACGTCGTGCTGCCGGATCACGAGGGGAGAACTACAACCTCCGCTGCCTGCTGGAACAAGGGAGAGGAAGGTCTTCATCGAGTACCGAACGTGTAACCGACTGCGGAAGCGCTGCCGGAACGCAGCGTCGGAAGGATCATCTACGTGATCTTGAGATCGGCAAGTGTACGACTACATCACCCACGAGAATCTGCTCTCGTTAACCGGTTTGGAATCTTCGAGGGTGAGTGCTTCTATCGACTCGTTGCTACAATCTAGTAGATAGATCTTGGCTTGTTTGTGTGCATGCGGTAGAATTTTTTTGTTTTCCATGCTATGAACCCCTACAGCACCGACACAGGACAATGTCGATGTGACACCTGTTGTTGGTTCTCGTGTGGTAACAATGAATGAAAATGAAGACCGTGTTACCACACATGAGGGAGAGCCGCAACAGCCCCACATAGAGAATGTGCCAGAAGGCGAGACCCTTAGAAGGTCTCAAAAAACAAGAAAGCCAGCTATTCCTAACAATTTTGAGATCTATATCAATGAAGAAGTTCAAATGGAGGGTGATCCCACCACATTTGAAGAAGCCATTAAAAGTCCTCATTCATCGAAGTGGCTTGAAGCCATGGAAGATGAAATGAAATCCACGAGTAGCAACAAAGTCTGGGATTTAGAAGAAATTCCTAAAGGAGCCAAAACGGTAGGCTGTAAATGGGTCTACAAAACCAAATGTGACTCTAGAGGGAATATTGAAAGATATAAAGCACGACTTGTTGCTAAGGGCTTCACCCAAAGAGAAGGAATAGATTACAATGAGACATTTTCTCCAGTCTCAAGTAAGGATTCCTTTAGAATCATAATGGCTTTAGTGGCACACTATAATTTAGAATTGCATCAGATGGATGTAAAGACGACATTCCTAAATGGAGACTTGGAAGAAAATGTTTACATGGCACAACCCAAGGGTTTTGTTGTGGAAGGAAAAGATCGTATGGGATGTCGTCTGATAAAGTCCATTTATGGATTAAAACAGGCAATGGTACTTAAAGTTCCATGAAACAATAAGGAAGTTTGGGTTCGATGAGAATGAGGAGGACAATTACGTATATGCAAAGTTCAAGAATGGGAAATTCATTTTCCTTATCATGTATGTGAATGACTGATAGGGCAAAGGTGTCCGATCTTTCGATGAGATGGCAATAATCGATTTGGTGGAGTTCGGGCTTGACGATCCGACTACACGTGCGAGCACGAGTGCCAATGCAATCGCTAGGCCAATCTCCTAGAGGTTACCGATCCTGCAGGGACACGATCGGCCTGACCAGCGAGGGTCTTAATTCCTACCTGAAATCGAGAACAAGTAAGAACTAATATTGCAATCAAGATATTGTGGATTAAGAGGAAAGCTTTATTGAAAAGGTGGGATCTTGTATAGGTGCGAAGTACAAGAGGCCTCTGCGACGCTCGAGCCTTGGCGAAGTTTCTATTATGGCTAACTTAATGTCTAAACAAAATCCGAGTCTATGGTGACGGCTATGGGGAGTATTTAAGGAGGAAAAGGTGGGGTTTCGGCCAGCCATGGAAGTGGTGGCCGAATCCAACCCTAGAAGTCCTTTTCCCATCAAATACGGACTCTAAAAAGTGGCTATTTAAAATCCTGCAAAAATTACATGGGCCTGGCCCAAAATAAAGGTGTCGCAGCACCATATTAAGCTATGGACGAATTTGTGAAGTATTAATCTTGAATATTTCGTCCAAGCCTTCTTTCTTCATTATGGAGGCCTCAAAGTTCTGAAATCTTCATCCGTGGCCTTCTCTTGAATCATCACATGCTTGCTGCCATCTCCATGCATGGCCATGCTCCAATGCTTGTCCCTCTCATCCATGCTTGGTCCATCATTCCTAAGAGTAAGAAATACATCTGATTTAGGCAACATCATATTCTCATGTATATGTGTAAGATCCCTCCTTTGTAAAGGAAAAGGATCCCTGTGATTGCAATGCTAGTCCCTGGATCATTGCTAGCATCCACAGTTTAAGATGAAGTACACAGATACAAAGGTCATTTTTTACATCCATTCCAGAGATAACATAGTCTTTACAACTCAAGGCCACATGCCTAATACAAGAGTTTGAATAAGTAAATAAATATAAGTCTTCATCTTCATGTGCCACAGGCAAACATGTTGAGTGTAGACTCATGACACCTAATCCTCATCAGAGTAACCTGCAACATCACAAGTTACAGCCACAGTGGGTCAATACCTTGGAATAGTATTGGCAAGTGATACCTTAGTAAATTTTAAGTGGACTATATTACTATATGCAATTTGGCTAAGTGTAGCTTGGCTTGCTTTGCTCAAAATAGGTTTTTCCTATTAGTTGAAATCACTAAGTTTTTCTTTGTCAAAACTTTTCCCAAGAAACCATCAATAGACATTGAGGTCCTTCACCCTTGTTCACCCACAAGTTTTTACTTAGAAGTTGGAGTGATGAGATTTTTGATAGCTTCTAGGCCTTGATGCTCAAGTTGTCCATTGCCATGGACTTGGCTAAGTACTTAGATTTTTCCATCTACAGAGGTTGTGCACTTTCCCCACCAGACTTGGTTTCCCAAGACAGGACCTTTCAGAAGCCTTTCCTTAGACCAAATGGACGCGCTCCAACCTATCATTCCCACTACCACCAACTGTCCAAATGGCTAAGTTCTAGCAACTTATGTGATCCAGGCAGAGCCCATATTGCCAAGTGGCTGCACTAGAAGCTTCTCAACACTTGGCCACTAAAATCCCTTTGTTCCTGGGTGGCAATCCACAAGTGTGATACACAAGGTAAACCATAGCCATGGGCCTTGTGTAACCACTCAACCAAAAACCACCAAGCAATTACCATTCCACCCAGGTGATTCATTGACTTAGTTGTTTTATTAAGAAAAACCTAAGTCCAAAGACTTAGAAATATTTTCACCATAGCATGTATATTTTACCAACCCTTGTTTTCTACTAGCTAGGCTAAGCTTGGCATAGATAGTACTTAACTTAGAAAATTTCCTAGCAATTCTACAACTACTTAGGATTTCCCAACATGGCATTTGGCAAAATAGTAACATGCAAGACTTAGCAAAAATATTTCTAATGCTTGTAGAAAAATATATAGGGATGGAAATATTCATGAAGTACCACTTGCCTTGGTAGTTGGGAGAGTAGCACTCTTCACAATCACAATCACTAGCACCAAAGTCTACACAAAGAATATAGCCACAATCACATACAAGTCATATACAAGCAAAAATATATATGCATGCATGCAAGATGCTAAGTGATGATTTTTGAAACTCAACCAATCAAGTGCATAGTACTGAATCATAAACAAGTCAAAAACTTGCTAAACCAAGTTTATTTTACACTAAAACAATTTCCTAAACAATTCTTATACTCAAAATAGTCCTAAACAAGTTTCTGCAAATAAAGTCATTTTAACAGAAACTAAACACTAAACACATTGCATAAACAGAAAGGGCTTGTCTCCCCGATTCCAACGGTATAAAATTTGCTAAAATCTAACGTGGGAATCAAAAGTTACAAGCAAATCAAATTTGGATACAAATCTGATTTCAAGTTCTGTTTTAATTCAAACCCTAGCCACGCGTCTTAATCTTACTGGCGCGTACCGGTCCGCGTTGGATCACGCACGCGAGCCGTAGGATCTAAGTGGCGATGCACGGTTCAGATCAAAACGTAACGCTTCGCTAAGTGGTTCTATCGCACGCGTTGGATCTAGATCCAACGGCTCTTGATCAAACGGCCAAGGTCTGGCGGGGCGCGGCAACGGCGAGCGGCGGAGCGCTCTGTCCGTGGCGGTGCCAGAGTTCTAGGTCGCCCGGGGAGGAAAGAGTGTGCTTACCAGAACCGTAGGGTCGAGGCGAAGCTCAACGTGGAGGTGGCTTGGCAAGGGGCGCACGGCAGGGGCTGCTGGAGCTCGTCGGAGTCGTGCACGGCGTCAGGAGGTTGCAGACGATGTAGTTGCCGAGGTTTCGCATCGCCCTAGCACGAACCATATGGATTAAGAGACGCGCAAAACAGTGGCGAACATCCTCGTATGCAAGAGGGGGCAAGGGGCGCGCTCTGCTTACCGTAATTGGTCGCCGGAATTGAGCGGCGGCTCGGTCGGTTGCGGGCACGAACGGGGACGGCGTCCTGGGTCACGAGCAGGCAAGCGAAGAGTATCAGGAGATGCACGAGATCACGCTGGGCACGATAGTTTGAACCAGAGAAAGGGGGCGGTCGAAGCTCACCGGAATCAGTTGCCGGAGGTCGTCGGTGCTGCGGGGTTTCGAGGTCGAATGCGCGCAGCCTGGTGGCGGAGTGAGCGAGGAAAGTGGGGGGAAATGACCGCGGCGGCGAGGGGTTTAAGTAGCCAGAAGCGGGGCGAGGATTGCGTGCTGAATCAATGGAATTTAAGCGAGTTTTAATCGCGGCGTCACTGCACGGTGGTAACGGCGGAGCGGTGTCTGCGCGCGAGAAATTGGGGAAGACGACGCTGACATGGAGAGGGCCCGCTCGTCAGCGAACAGAACAGAGGGGAGTGGGGTCTGGGTGTCAGCGACTTGCTGGGTGCATCCGCGCGTGCGAGAGAGAGAGAGGGGAGCCGGGTGGGCTAGCTGGGCCGGTTTTGCTGTTGGGCTAGAATAGGAGCGCCGTCCTTTTTCTTTTTCTTTAATCCTTTTCTATTTTTGAATTGATTTTCAGGAATGGTTTTCAAATGATTTCAAAAGCTATTTGAATTCAAATCTTTTTGGAAATTTTATAGTGTGCAACAATCACAAAACTTGGCATAAAATCCATGTGGTCACTTTGAGTTGGCTTGGTCATCTTTGGAAAAACAAAATAACAGGGACATTGCACTTGGTTTGCAAATGTTTGAAAATGGTTTTTGAAACCACTTCTATTTTGTAAAATTTTGTTCTAACTCCACACTCAAACCAATCAACAAGGGAGACAAACAATCTAGGTTTAAAACATTCAAGCTCTCAAATGGGGATGGGCATTTGATTCAAGTTTGCTCACATAAAATGATAGCACTATGTGCTTCTGTTTTCTTGAAATGAGTTTGAAATTGATCTCAATTCTATATGCATGCATGAATGATATGCAAACTTTGAAATCATGATTTTAGGGATGTTACAATATGAGGAATAGTTCCAAGAAACGAAAGTACCTGATAGTTAAGTTGTTTGGCACGAGATCGAGTGATAGGTCCTTGTATGTGTGTAGTTGTAGGTACCACGGTTGTATCAATAGATGGGATGTCCACATCATGCTCCCCTTCTTGAATTGAAGTCGTCCTCGACGCAATCTCATCTTCTTCACCAAAGTAAGGCTTCAAATCTGCAATGTTAAACGTAGGACTAACCGTACCAAAGTCTGCAGGCAACTCAAGTTTATATGCATTATCGTTTATTTTCTCTAACACCTTAAAGGGACCAGCAGCACGCGGCATTAACTTAGACTTGCGTAAATTAGGAAAACGATCTTTATGCAAATTTAACCAAACAAGATCTCCAACATCAAACATAACATGCTTTCTCCCTTTATCCCCAACAAGTTTATACTTAGCATTCATGTGTTCAATGTTATCTTTAGTAGTCTTATGCAAGTTTAATATCATTTCAGCGCGTTGTGTAGCATCCCAATTATTTTGCACCGAAGAAGGTAAAGGCAATAAATCAATAGGTGCACGAGGAACAAAACCATACACGATCTCAAACGGGCACATCTTTGTGGTAGAATGCAGCGAGCGATTATAAGTAAATTCTATATGAGGTAAACACTCTTCCCACAATTTTAAGTTCTTCTTTAAAACAGCCCGCAACATAGTAGACAAAGTTCTATTTACTACTTCAGTTTGTACATCAGTTTGGGGATGACATGTAGTACTAAACAACAATTTAGTCCCCAACTTAGCCCATAAACATCTCCAAAAGTGACTAAGAAATTTAGTATCGCGATCAGAAACAATAGTATTTGGCACACCATGCAAACGAACAATTTCACGAAAGAACAAATCAGCAATAAGCGCAACATCATCCGTTTTATGACAAGGAATAAAGTGTGCCATCTTAGAAAACCGATCCACAACAACAAAAATACTATCCCTCCCCTTCTGTGTTCGTGGCAATCCCAAAACAAAGTCCATAGAAATATCCTCCCAAGGAACATTAGGAACAGGAAGAGGCATATATAAACCATGTGGATTAAGGCGAGACTTAGCTTTTTGACAAGTAGTGCAGCGTGCCACAAATCTCTCAACATCTCGACGCATACGTGGCCAAAAGAAGTGTGCAGCAAGAACATCCTCCGTCTTCTTGACACCAAAGTGTCCCATCAATCCTCCTCCATGCGCCTCCTGTAACAATAAAAGACGAACAGAACTATCTGGAATGCATAGTTTGTTAGCGTGGAACACAAATTCATCATTGAAGACGAACTTGTTCCATGTTCTACCATCTCTACAATTCTGCAACACATCTTTAAATTCAGCATCATGCACATATTGTTCCTTAATAGTTTCCAATCCAAATATTTTGAAGTCAAGTTGAGATAATAAAGCATATCGGCGTGACAAAGCATCAGCAATAATATTATCTTTACCCTTTTTGTGTTTGATAACATAAGGAAAAGACTCAATAAATTCAACCCACTTTGCATGACGACGATTCAACTTAGCTTGACTACGAATATGCTTCAAAGATTCATGATCAGAATGTATAACAAATTATTTAGGCCATAGATAATGTTGCCAAGTTTCTAATGTCCGAACTAACGCATATAATTCTTTATCATAAGTAGAATAGTTCAGACTAGCCCCACTCAATTTCTCACTAAAATATGCAACATGTTTTCCCTCTTGTAATAACACACCTCCCAAACCAATTCCACTAGCATCACATTCAAGCTCAAAAGTCTTATTAAAATCATGAAGTTGGAGTAAGGGAGCATGTGTTAGCTTATCTTTCAATATGACGAAGGCATGTTGTTGTTGTGCATCGCCCCAAACAAAGGGCACATCCTTCTTGGTAAGTTCATTCAGCGGCGCGGCAATTGATCCAAAGTCTTTGACAAAGCGCCTATAAAAACCAGCGAGGCCAAGAAAACTCCTCACTTGTGTGACCGTCTTGGGCTACGGCCAATTCTCAATAGCTTCAATCTTGGCTGGATCCACTTCAATACCCTGTGATGTAACAACATAGCCAAGAAACGCAACTCGATTGGTGCAAAAGGTGCACTTCTCAAGATTACCAAACAAACGTGCATCACGTAAAGCATTGAAAACAACACGTAAATGGTCCAAATGATCCTCTAAAGATTTGCTATAAATCAGAATATCATCAAAGTAGACTACCACAAAACGTCCAATGAAAGCACGTAAAACTTCGTTCATTAATCTCATGAAAGTGCTAGGTGCATTAGTTAATCCAAACGGCATCACTAACCACTCATATAAACCGAACTTAGTTTTAAATGTTGTTTTCCATTCATCTCCTAATTTCATACGAATCTGGTGGTAACCACTACGCAAATCAACTTTAGAAAACATGGTAGAGCCACTCAATTCATCAAGCATGTCATCTAAACATGGAATAGGATGACGATATCGAATGGTAATATTATTGGTAGCTCTACAATCAGTACACATGCGCGAAGAACCATCTTTCTTAGGTACCAAAATAATAGGAACAACACAGGGGCTAAGGGACTCACGAATATGATCTCTGTCGAGTAGTTCCTGAATTTGGCATTGTATCTCCTTTGTCTCCTCTGGATTGGTTCTATATGGCGCGCAGTTGGGCAATGTAGCACCAGGAATTAGATCAATTTGATACTCAATTCCTCTAATAGGAGGTAGTCCTGGTGGCAGCTCAGCGGGAAAAACGTCCTCATATTCCTGCAAAAGGTTAGCAATAACGGGCGGCAAAGAAGAAGGCATATCCTCAAATGAAAACAAAACCTCTTTGCAGATAATTGCATAACATTGAGTATTGTTTACATCTAGTTCAGCAATATCAATTTTATTTGCAAGCATACATGGACTCTTCAAAGAATTTCAGTAGCATGTTTAGAATCAGATTTAGTGTTTTTTGGTGGTACAAAATCTGCAGCAACAATCTGATTCTCACTTTTATTTTTCTCCTCAGTTTTAGCTCTACTAGCTCTAGCAAGATCATCTTTTAAAATCTGTTCGGGAGTCATAGGTTTTAGACCAATTTTCTTTCCATCATGCAAAAGAGAATAGTGATTAGTTTTGCCATTATGAACAGATTCTCTATCAAATTGCCATGGTCTACCAAGTAACAAAGAACAAGATTGCATAGGTACAACATCACAATCAACAAAATCAGAATATGTACGAATAGTAAATACACACGTACCGTTCTTGTTACCTTGATCTTGCGAGAACTCTCAAACCATTGGATGTAATATGAATGTGTGCGTTGTCTTGTTGGAAGTGCAAGCTTCTCTACCATGTCAACACTAGCCAGATTATTACAACTCCCTCCATCAATGATGATCTGTATAGATCTTTCCTTGACAACACCACGTGTTTGGAACAAGTTGTGGCATTGATCTTGCTCAGATTTGCTCAATTGCACACTCAACACACGTTGTGTAATTAGGCTCTTGTATTGATCAGCAGCTTCAGCTCCCATTACCTCTATCTCTTCATCAGAATCACAATTGTCTCCATCTCGAGCAGAAATAAGGGCTAATGTATCTTCATCAAAGTCACTCGCTGAATCGTATTGACCATCATCACGCACCATCATAACACGTTGTGTTGCGCACTGTCTCTCAATATGACCAAAACCCTAGCACTTGCGGCATTGTATATCCTTTGTTTTACCCGTGGAAGCCATAGAAGATGCACTACGAGCAGGAGAATTGGATGACGGTGGAGGAGCAGCTGGAAATCTTGTGGTGGCCTTGGATGTGGTAGGAGCTGGTGGCGAATCACGAGAAGGAGGCGCTGACTGTCGGGATGTCCAAGTGGATGTGCGACCTGCAGAATTAGTCCTCCTCCATGGTGTTTGGCGATCCGGTGGTCGAGCGTTGCGGTGGTAATGTCGGGGACGGCCAGGAGGGTGTGGAGGTTGTTCAACCTCCTCGTCAAACAGATCGTCCCCGTCGGGGTCGTAGTAGTACCCGTCGTCTGTCCCCAATGTAGCAGCAGCAGCCACAACGGAAGTCTGAGGTGCGTCAGCTGCAGCGGTAGCCGCCTGAGGTGCGGCGGCAGCCGAACCAGCAGTACGACCCGTGATCAGTATGCGCCGTGCGCCATGCCGAAGTGCCAATGAGGCGGGTGCGGGTGCGGGTGCGGGTGCGGGCAATCTGTTCAAAATCTCCTTGAACCGAGCTTCAAGCTTGGCGTTGAAGGATTTCTCGAGTCCATCGATCTTGTCCATGGCGTTGGTGAGCTTGGTGTCAAACTCCTCAAGGCGTGCATCCACATCTTCAGCGCGACCGACCAAGAGTTTGGAGAAGTGGGCATTTAGTTCTTCGTTCTTCATTGTGGCAGGGTTCCGCGAAGTATCTTTCATGGTTAGTCCTTTAAAAAGCACAGGTATATACTACGAAAATATGGTGGAAGACACGCGTAATCCGTCAAGCAATATACGAAGATCTTACAAGTTCTTACCAAACAGCAGGAAAAGGCGATGTGTAACCGCGAGGATCAGTGGGTCCAGAGATTGAACCGAGCGATTACCGGGAGTCGAGACACCGCACGTGGAGAATATCTGTGGAGCTCTGGGAAGGCTTAGCAAAGGGGTTAGCAATTATCAAAACAGCAATGCAAAAGTTGAAAGAATGCTCAACGATGGTACTGTGCTGGTCCTAGGTAGACCGTACTAGAGACGCGAGCCTAAATCACCAACGATGTCACGACGCAACACAACAAGCAATGTATGATGATATGGCACCCTGAAAAGCGAACCGAGATGCTGAAAATCACTATGATGGCGAGTGTTTAAAACTGATCTACGGGGTCTAAAAACAGGTTAGCCCCAAAAATTTTTGTCGAAAATTTTCTATTATGCTCCGGAAAGCGCGCAGGCGCCAAAAAAATATTGCTATAACGGCCGATGGAGAAAAGTGATCCCCGGGGCCGAAAATCAGTATAGCCAGAAATTTTTTTTGGAGGAGATTCCAGACTTTTTTGCTCTCCTTCTGGACTTACGACTGAACTTCTAACTCGACACGAATTTTAGCTCAAAACGGAAACAACAAGGAAGGAAAGTAAACAAAAAAAACTACAAAACAATAACTCTACTCGGACTTGTGTCGCGACAGGAAAACTGATCGGATCTGTGTCGCGGTAGACAGGCGGTGGCGGAGTATTAGGGTTTATGGTGGCTGGATATATGGCGGCGGAATATGGTTGCGGAATATGGTGGCGGTGATCGGTGAGTGTGGCGGTGACTACTATGATCAGAACTCGAAACTCTAAGGGACGAGACACTAAGACCAGCAACTCGACGCGACGATGTAGACACAAATTCAACAATGCAAAAACTGAAAAGATAATGCGAGGCATAGATTGGTTATGGGATGGATCTAAACTCTAACTGTGTTTTTGGATTTTTCATGGGTTATAGGTAAAACAGATCTAATCTACGAAAACAGTAAAATCTCACCGAGCAACCTGAGCTCTGATACCACTTGATAGGGCAAATGTATCCGATCTTTCGATGAGATGGCGATAATCGATTTGGTGGAGTTCGGGCTTGACGATCCGACTACACGTGCGAGCACGAGCGCCAATGCAATCGCTAGGCCAATCTCCTAGAGGTTACCGATCCTGCGGGGACACGATCGGCCTGACCAGCGAGGGTCTTAATTCCTACCTGAAATCGAGAACAAGTAAGAACTAATATTGCAATCAAGATATTGCGGATTAAGAGGAAAGCTTTATTGAAAAGGTGGGATCCTGTATAAGTGCGAAGTACAAGAGGCCTCTGCGACGCTCGAGCCTTGGCGAAGTTGCTATGATGGCTAACTTAATGTCTAAACAAAATCCGAGTCTATGGTGACGGCTATGGGGAGTATTTAAGGAGGAAAAGGTGGGGTTTCGTCCAGCCATGGAAGTGGTGGCCGAATCCAACCCTAGAAGTCCTTTTCCCCTCAAATACGTACTCTAAAAAGTGGCTATTTAAAATCCTGCGAAAATTACATGGGCCTGGCCCAAAATAAAGGTGTCGCAGCACCATATTAAGCTATGGAAGAATTTGTGAAGTATTAATCTTGAATATTTCTTCCAAGCCTTCTTTCTTCATTATGGAGGCCTCAAAGTTCTGAAATCTTCATCCGTGGCCTTCTCTTGAATCATCACATGCTTGCTGCCATCTCCATGCATGGCCATGCTCCAATGCTTGTCCCTCTCATCCATGCTTGGTCCATCATTCCTAAGAGTAAGAAATACATCTGATTTAGGCAACATCATATTCTCATGTATATGAGGAATAGTTCCAAGAAACAAAAGTACCTGATAGTTAAGTTGTTTGGCACGAGATCGAGTGATAGGTCCTTATATGTGTGTAGCTGTAGGTACCACGGTTGTATCAATAGATGGGATGTCCACATCAATGACATTCTACTCGCTAGTAGTGATGTTAGTCTACTATTGGAGACGAAGAAGTACTTGTCCTCGAACTTTGATATGAAAGATCTTGGTGAAGCTTCATTCGTTCTTGGAATTGAAATTCATCGAGATAGACAAAAGGGGGTTTTAGGGTTATCGCAGAAGGCATACTTAGAGAAGATTCTGAAGAAGTATAGTATGCATGCGAGTAATCCTACGCCTGCTCCTATAGTCAAGGGAAATAGATTTGGGAACTTTCAGTGTCCCAGGAACCAATATGAGATCGATCAAATGAAAGCGGTTCCATATGCTTATGCTGTCGGAAGCTTGATGTATGCTCAAGTGTGTACACGCCTTGACTTAGCTTTTGTTACCGGGGTACTTGGCAGATTCCAAAGTAATCCAGGGATAGATCACTGGAAAATGGTGAAGAAGGCATTGCGTTATGCAAAAGGCACAAAAGGCCTCATGCTAACATACATAAGAACTGATTCCCTCGAGATAGAAGGGTATTCAGATGCAGACTATGCGGGAGATGTAGATGAAAGAAAATCCACGTCAGGATATGTATTTACTCTCGCAGGTGGAGCTATATCGTGGAAAAGCTCCAAACAAACCATCACGGCATCGTCCACGATGGTAGCTGAGTATGTAGCATGTTATGAGGCCACGAGGCAGGCAAACTGGTTAAAGAAGTTTATACCCGGGTTGAGAGTGGTAGACAACATTAAAAGACCACTCAAGATGTACTGCGACAATGAGCCAGCAGTATTCTATGCTCACAACAATAAGTCAAGTGTTGCTGCCAAACACATTAACATTAAGTTTTATGTTGTGAAAGAAAGAACCCAGGATCATACCATAAGTTTAGAGCATATAAGTACAAAAGAAATGCTCGCGGATCCGCTCACAAAAGGCTTACCACCCATTGTGTTCAGAGAACACTTAGCCGGCAATGGGTTTAAGGGAAAGCCTATGATACCTGGATATTAAGGGCCTAGTACAAGAATCTGTTTCAAAATAGAGAGGTGTATAGTGGCTGTTGAATCTATGGTGCGTAACTGACCATTATGACGAGACATGCTCTATATGTTGATCTGTGATGAAATGGGTACCAAAGTATAAGTTAAATGAAAGATGAGATCAAGGGGGAGAATGTTAGCTTGATCTCCCGTTCAGCCTAACGGCCCGAACGAACCTTAGTCTCGCGCCCTGATCGGGGGCGCCCAACGTCACAATCGTTGGTGGGCCCCCGTCGCGCAGCGCAATAAATAGAGGTGGGGGCCGGGAGCACAAACGCCAATGTTCGTCGTGCCCACTCTCCCCACCGAAACCCTAAACCCTAGCCACCGATCCGGCTTTGCACTGTAGCGGCTGGAATCACCCCCTCGCGCCGCCACCACTCCGACAAGCTCAATGGCGAGCTCATCGTCGACCGAGAAGGCCGATGGTAAGGTTTCCTCTCTCTCATACTCCCTAGATCGACCCCTAGAGATCCTATCACGAGGTTGTGGGCGGCGGCACCGAAGCAGGGCGTAGGGACGCAGAACGCTAGGCCGGAGCGGGGGTGGGGCAGCGGAAGGACAAGAGGAAGTTGGGGGCGGAGCCACGGTGGCACTGGCCGGAGCAGACTGCAGAGACCGGGGCCGACCGGAGCTCGGCGGCCATACGCGGCCAGCGCGCGTCTCCTCTGTTCGGAGAGTGGGTTAATCCCACTCTGTTAGTAGGTAAACAGAGGCTGACCCGTGGGCCCCCTTTGCTGATTGGTTTCCTGAATATGGTGTGAAGGGGCATATGCCAGGTGGGCCTAGGGGCATATGTCAAATAATTTTAGTCAAGGGACTTTTTTGCACAAAATTTATCGTTGTAGATTGGTCAAAGTATGTCATGTCAGCGAATACACGGTTGTATAGAGGCCTAGTGACCATAATGAAACAACCAACGTATTTAGTGACCGTAAGTAGCGTATTCCTGAGATCGATGATCGTATCGAAAAGAGGTGTCAAGTTTAGGTAACTACGGTGTATTTTACTTTTCCAACAATGTGCAGTTGGGACTTGGGACTGGGAGTCCTGCTTTCCCCGCACCTGAGTACACTGCATGCCGCGTGTAGGGTGTGGGCGTTGCCGCTTGGGATTAGTAATTCCCAGACTCCCCAGGTATTTCCGCTTCACAAAGCTTGCTTTGGATGTAGGAATCGGGATCATTAATACCGAACATACGCAATTTCTGAAACTAAGCAAAAAGTATATCTGTAAATTTTCAAAAGTTCAAAAAGAATACTTAGCTGAAACTGTAGTACTCTCATTTCACCAAGGGCACATACAGTTATATATTATTTAGAAATTTTACATGTCTAGGTTTCTAAACTATGTGTGGTTTTTTTTTCATAGTTGTTCAAAAATTACACAAGTATATGTTTTTTGCTAAGTTCTAAGTGGGTTCGCCTAGGTTCCAAAATCCACTCTAGAGACTATAATCATAGCAAGCTCCCTTGACCTTTGAACTTGTATGCAAGAAAAGAGAAAATGATGCATGCTATGTTTTTCTCCACGCCAAGGTTTGCAAGCACTTTTCGTCTTCTCTCTGCTTCAGTAATAACTCACTAGTTTACGGTAAACTGGTGTTCAAATATAGATATTTTGAGGACAAGATTTCAACCAAAGCTTCTAAATATTTGAACACCAGTTTACAGATCTATAGATTGAAGCTTCAAAGTTCCAAATATGTATAGATATATCTTAAAAAGAGTTCTCATACAATTTCTTGCCTTTACACATGTAAAGTAGTAGCAAATTGTGGTTAAAGTCATATCTTGAAGACTCCATTAATGTTCAAAAAATTTACTTGATATGTCACACGAGTTCATAATTTGCAATGTAAGGGAATGTTATATTATATTTTTATTTTTTTCCACACATTCTACATTAAGCAATGTATAATCTACACAATAACAAGACAGAGAATTTTATTGGAACAAAATACAAGTATGTGGCAGAAGAGGCTTGTGAAGGATTGAGATTGACAACAGCTTCTCTATATGGATTGTTTGATCTATGGTAGGACTGAATTTTCGTAGATTTTTTTTTTTGATAAACAATATGCACTACATTTCAAACGAATTTTTTCATCCAGTTATAAGCCTCCTGGAAAAAATATTTTGTTTCCTGTGACACAATCAAACAACCAAAATGTTGTAGGACTCAAATGGACAGAGCATGGCATTGCACTCCTATTTGAACCATTGAGAGGACTGGACTATGAATGATGGTACACCGCAAATATGAGAAACCACCTGGAGTTTATAGGTTCAGGAACTTGAGAAAGCACTGGAATAATACCTATTTTATCTTATGTGACTACACAAAATCAACTGAGCAGTCTGAGCTGTGAACAGACAAAGAACTATCAAGAGATAAGGTCCCATACATCAGAAGAACAGATTATCCTTCACAATGTTTAGCAACAAAATGCTTCGTTTGGGTAAAATCTATTGATCCGCGGGTAAATGCAAGCATCCTGGTTGCCAATAAGAGCACTGTTAGGAACATGGCGTTACACAAGAACATTCTGTACAGAATTGTAAGGTACAAGCACGACCAGCAACTGGCGTGGTGTCAACTGCGAAATATGA
The DNA here is from genome assembly GCA_916181665.1 of Avena sativa. Taxonomy (NCBI): domain Eukaryota; kingdom Viridiplantae; phylum Streptophyta; class Magnoliopsida; order Poales; family Poaceae; genus Avena; species Avena sativa. Next base: position 393,055,109 of record OV702284.1, read on the forward strand.
TGAGTTCACATGAAATTCTGTCTGCAAAACAAACTCCGATGAACAAGCTTCAGCCCAGTATTGCAGTCCAAATATTGACAGACTGGCAGTAAAGGCAATTGGAACTTGAGGAGTTCACTGTTGTGTTGTATGTTATGAAGTGCATGATTTTGCGTCATATAGTGCCATCAGTGACGAAATGTTCTGACAGCTTGGTCAATTCTTCTCCGGCAAAGTGGGCAGTTGGTTACGTGCGAAGAGCAGGTCATACAGCAACACATGTGGCCACACCTGCATAATGTTGAACGGTCATGTACTTCTTTTTGGTGACAATATAATAAGAGCAGAACTAGTAGGGAAAGATGCTTATCAACGAGCATTATTAAGGAAAAACATCATTACTAATCAAAGTAAAAATATGTAAATAAAGCCTGCAAGGTCAAGGGCAACGACTCTGCAGTATAAATATTTAATCAGATTCCAACCAAAATTTGAAATGTATAGTTTACAATAATGTTTAGTAAGTTGTATGAGGAAATGTGGAGTAATAAGGTACTTACGGCACAAAAACTGCATTATACTCCTGTTCAAGGCATATGACGCATATTTCCAAGACCAATTGGTCTTTCTTACTGTTAGGCTCTCCATCTGATGTACCATCTGCCCATTCACATAATAATAAAGGATATCATAAGATAGGAACTAGTACTGACAAGACAGCCTAATCAATCTTTAAGAAGATCACCTTCAGCTTCCCTAGCCTGCCTTTGTGCTGCAGCAGCACGAGCCCTGTATGGATAAAATAAAATGAATACATAATTTTACATAAATCATTGTTGTGAAACTCCAGATAAAAAAAGTGTGGTGCTTGCTAAAGTAGAGTTTTGCTCCGATGTCCTCCCCCTCCTCCCAAACTTAAAAAGCTGAAAATACAAGGACGGCTAGGATTAGTCGATAACCCATCGTTCCCTCCGAACCGTATGGGTATTGGTTAATCCTGACTGTCCTTCTGTTTTTAGTTTCTTAAGCTTAGGAGGGGGAGGACGCCGAAGCACACCTCACTAAAGTATCTTACTCCCTCCGTCTCAAAATAGATGTCGCGAATTTGTCTAAATTTGAATGTATCTATATACTAAATAGTGTCTAGATACATCCAAATTTGTGAGAGTGGTTCTTGGTCAAATGCATGATGGCTAGTTTGTGGTGTTCACCGAACACAAAATATAGTTCCATGTGTAAAAGCATTATGCATAAAGTGTCTCTAGAACATTCCTTTTCAATTGCATGCGACCTTTAGAAGAAATATACTAGGTGCAGATGGGGAATACGCAGTTTTTCAAATGAAAAGCATAGGGATATTAATATACGACTCAGTGATCAAGATAGAAAAGGGAGATCATTCAAACCATGTCCAGCATATATGAATGAACCTCCTGAATAAATGAACACAAAGAGCCCTTTATTCTAAATAAAAAGAACTGATGCTTGTACATACTTCCTGTGAAATTCATGCTGACGCTTTTTTTGTAGAAAATGCTCTAGCGCACGTTTAGCAAGAAGAAAGACACCAAAAGCTGCAAAGCCCATGGAAGCAAGCTTATACAACCTGTCATAAAAAGGCACGCCATTAGCAGCAAGACCCCTCAAGGCTACAAAGAGAAAACTAGTAGTCTAGATCATTTCCCTACTTGGCCCATTTGCCGAGATTCAATATAAGTTGATCGATGCTTTTTGGAGATGCATAAAATGGTCCTTTGTGTGGTCGCTGAATTCGAATAGTTCCAACGTCATCTTTAATGGCCTGGCCAAAAGCATAAGAACCCAGAACAAAGGGACTAAGGAGATCAGCCGTGCCAACAAATATTCGCAGTACCTTGAAACCCAATTAAAGCTACAGATACTACCTCACCAACAACAGTCAATGAAGTTCCAGTTGGAAGAACCCTTTCAGTTCGCTTTACTCCGAGCATCTACAAAGTTTATTGCTAAATTCGTTAATAGGAATTCTATAAGCATTGGCTTTGCTTAAAATGTGATTAGGCAAACCTTCAATCCTTGTAAGTAATCTAGAGTTCCTCGTACAAGTGTTCGCCCTGACTCCTCAAAAACCTCACTTGCAACAGTTAAAACTAACCCGGCTGCAGAACGAGCGCCAACAACATAAACACGCCCACTGCCATCATCCTGGCGATGAATTAGATGTTAGAAAAGTAATAACTAGGAAGCTATCACAAAATCATAAGATATTATCAAGCTAAATAATTGAATTTAGAAATACGATTAACTTTTATTCTAAGGGCAGTCACTTTCATTTACGTTTACATAACAACTTGGCCTAGCTAAAGCTTAGGCATATTGTTTTATTGAATATAAGCATGTGTAATCATCAACACATTAACAATGCCTAAGCTAAGGGCTTAACGGGCAAACTAGGTGCTGAGAGCAGTCTTTTCAAAACAATCCTGCTAGCTACTCTTGCCATAACCCGTAGCACATAGCACCACATAAGGTGCCAATTGGTACCAAATGTTTTACAGTTTCGTTCCTAGCTTAAGCTTAGGCATCATGCATGTTAGGCATATTGTTTTATTGAATATAAGCATAGGTATAATCATCAAGACATTAACAATGCCTACTGTTAGCTACACTTGCCATAAACCATAGCACCACATAAGGTGCAAAATGGTACCAAATCTTTTACAGTTTAGTTTTTACCCTTGAACAACGAATGATTTAGCATCACACTTCAATCAACCACATCAATGTTACCAACATTCTCTCACCTATACCACTATCTTAGCAGCTAGAGACGCAGATGCTCTTGTTTGGCATTAATCCGGTCTACAAACAGAGAAGGTAGTCCAGACTCCAGAGTAGAAACAGAGACAGGATATAACCCAAGCTTTCCCCAAATGAACTTCTAGATAACTCCAAATTTGGACACGAAAAATAGCACTATCAATAATCAAAATAAGGCTAAACTGAACCAATTGTAGACTGAGCAAGAGAAAAAAAGATCCAGGGCCTATTACCAGGTACCATGGAACCTCTTTGCTAACAGAAAGCATCACAGCAGAATCCTGAATCCAGGATCCAGCATCATTGTGTTTCAGGAAGTGTTGCTCTGCCTACAAACAACAAAAAGTTAGCACAATGCTACAATAACTAAACAGACCCATCTGCTAAGTAAGAAAATATATGGAATGAGTAGCTACCGTTTCCTCGACTATTACACCTCTCATACCACTTTGTTGGCAGACAAGTGGTGTATCCGAACTAACTCTCCCAGAGACTGCCACCACAAGTGGCAGGACTTTGCTTGCAGTGTCCAAGATAGCAGCTGTTGAAGAGAGCGAGAATATGTTGAAACATACCATCCTCATTACGTATTTAACCAAACATATCAAATACTACAATCTCTGTACAAAGTACATCACATGTAAAGCACATTGACAGAAAATGTCCAAGTCTTGACCATATCTAAGAAAATGCTGGACTGCCAATTTGATAAATCCAGAGCTCTTAGGTTAACACATTATGCTGCTGCCGAGACAGTGGTGGCACAGACATCTACTTGTCTACCTACAAACGCAAGGAAATCACTGATAGCCAAACTAGACACCGACTTACGAGCGAATAGCACACAATATTAACACCAGATGCAATCCTAGTCATTAACATCACTAATCTAATTCAAATCTAACTATCTAAGTCCATTTCATTGCAGGATGCTTGGGTCAGACTAGCTCAGAGCATAAGCACTTGCTGAAAATTAGTGCTCAAATAACATCACCGCCACAGTACCGAATAAACTACAACCCAGTGTACCGCTACTTGGAAATCCATCAGACAACCTACAACACATGGACCAAAGCAACCCTAGCTCCTCACAGCTCACCCACCCAAATCCTTCAAGCTGCCAGTCCTCGCCACGGATCGCAGCACCTCCGCATCCCCGAGGAGAAAAATCTCCACCAATCAGCACCACAAAAAATCCCCACCCCAAATCGCCAAACCAAAAACAAATTTAAAACAAAAAAAATCCGCACCTCCCGCTGCTCCTCCCGAGGAGATACAGCGCCGCGGCGCTGAGGCAGCACCCGACTCCGCCCCACGGGATCATCATCTCGCGGAGAAGAATCGGACAGGCGAACGGCGAATCCGGCGCGCGGGAATGGATTGGCAAATTTGGTCGGGGGCGGGGGGAGAGGAAGGTACGGATGGAGCCGTGATTTTTTTTCTTCTTCCTTGATTTAAGGAAGGATTACGGCGAGGTGGGCAAAGCACTGGATACCAGACCTGGAAGCGAACGGCAATGGTCACGAGTGGGTCCTGCTTGTCAAAGAGGGATCTCTCCTGACGTGTGGGGCCGAGCAACTGGATAAGCAAGCGCGCGTGGGACCCACGGTAACCGACGGAGAATGGCAGTCGCTCTCAGATCTGGACCGTCGAATCTCGATCAAAGAAACTAGCCAAGCTCCGTGGCTGACATGTGGGGCCAAGCTTCGTCGCTGCGCATGGGACCGTGCTAGGGTTTAAGAGGAAGAGGAGGCTCCCCGGCGGCGGCGAATCCACCCAGCACCATGGAGAAGTCGAGCCTCTCGTCGGCGCTTTTCGCCGGCACCCGCTTCGACCGCAAGCGCTTCGCCGAAGACATCGCCCGCTTCCGGAAAGGTGGACCTCCCGCGCCCGTCCCCGAAGCCGCGCCGCCGCCGCCCACGGAGAAGAAGCGGAAACGCAAGAGCAAGTCCAACGCGAAGCAGAACAGCAAGAAGAAGAAGCGCGCCGAAGCGTCCGCCTCCGCGTCCCGTGAGCTTTTAGTTCCTGTTTGTTCCGCCTCGGGCGGCTGGTGCTTGGAGTGGCTGTGCTGGTAAATTTGATTCTGCTTGGGTTTGCTCTGCAGATATTGTGGAGGGGTTCAGTGTGTTCAAGGGAGCGGAGGCGAAGGATGCTGCGGAAGATACTGTGAAGGTGGAGGTGAGGAAGGATGGTGGCTCGAAAGCTGAAAGGCGGCGGAAGGAAGCGGAGAGGGAAATCGAGGTAATGCTCATGATTCATCCCTTTTGTGGTTTAGTTAGCATGCTTGCAAATTCTGATGTCTTATTTTGCAAAAAAAGAAGAAGAGGTGTACCTATACATCTGATGAGCAGAGTAGCTTCATTATGACTTATGATCCCATCACCATCTTGATTGAATAGAACAAGTGGTGCTGAATTGCTATGTTCGCAACTGTATGTCTGTAACCTGTGGTTTAATCTTTTGCTCTGTTTCCAGAGAGCTGCCATTCTCCGGAAGAGGTTTGACATCCACATTTCGGGCCACAATGTTCCAGCACCACTCGAGAGTTTTGAAGAACTGGTTTCGAGGTTAGCATTTTTGGTCACTTAGATTCCAGAAATTGCCCATTGTAGGCCCACATGATGTCAGGTCATTATGCAATAATGTAAGGTCGCAATGCTAAGACCTTTATTTGTGTCTAGGTATGGTTGTGATTCATATTTGGTTGGAAACTTGTCAAAACTTGGCTTTCAAGAACCCACACCTATCCAAAGGCAGGCCATTTCCATTCTTCTTTCAGTGAGTGATTTTCCCCTCAGTTTTGGATTTTAGTACCCTGGCACGGGAAATTATAGTTGCTTACATGAATTACCCCTTTTTGCTTCCTTCAGGGCAGGGAATGCTTTGCCTGTGCACCTACAGGCTCTGGCAAGACACTGGCTTTCTTGCTCCCTATACTTATGAAAATCAAGGTATTTGTCTTCATAATATTGTGTTATGATGTTTAGATTCAATATACATGCTTTATGATGATTGTTGTTCTAATAGCCAGGGTCCAAAGGAGCTGTTAAAGCTGTTATTCTTTGCCCGACAAGGGAATTGGCAGCACAAACTACGAGAGAATGCAAGAAGTTTGCAAAGGGAAGAAAGTTTTCTATCAAGCTAGTGACCAAAGATCTTTCACAAGATGGGAATTTCAAGGATATGCACTGCGACATCCTTGTATCCACCCCACTTCGTTTGAACCATGCTATACAAAAAAGAGACCTTGACTTAAGTAGGTCTGTGATCATGCTTTTCTGTTTAGTTATGCAGCACCACCAGTTTAATACAAGCATGATGTTATAGCTTCTCTGGGTACATAATAATGTTTATTTATGTTAGATCATAATTTGTCAACCTGAGGTGCCATTTACTGACATTTTCATCAGAACACTAACTGCTTGGATGGTTACACTTATAGTACTTAAACTATACTAGTAGTTGATAAATTGCACTGGAATTCAAAATTCTTCATTTTATATTTGAAAAATATATCCATGTTAAGTGTTTTTATTTATCAAGAAATATGGAGAGCCTTAAGTTATGCTGTATTTGGTATTATCTTAGTCATCTATGTACTCATGTTTTTAGCAGAGAAATCAAGAATTTTGCAACATTTTCTTTCAGAACTACTATGTATGTAGTGCAACAGTAACACAGGATTGCCTCATGCAGGGTGGAGTACCTTGTCTTGGATGAATCTGATAAACTTTTTGAGCTGGGATTTGTTGAAGTGATTGACTCAATTGTCAAAGCATGCTCAAATCCTTCAATACTTCGATCTTTGTTCAGTGCCACATTGCCTGAAACAATTGAGGCTCTTGCACGCACAATAATGCACGATGCTGTTCGGGTCATTGTGGGAAGAAAGTGAGTGTCATGTCTTTTTGTGAGCAAGCAGATCACTTTTGCAGGGGCTATTTTCATAATGAATCGATGAACTTGCAGGAATTCAGCGTCCTCACTGATTAAGCAGAAGTTGATTTTTGCTGGAACTGAGAGGGGGAAGTTGATAGCTCTTCGCCAAAGCTTTGCAGAAGTATGTCATGATCCTTCACTGGCAGTTTCTCCTGGTTTCCATATATCTGGCATTGTTTTAGTACTGTTTCTGCCGGTCAAGTTTGCCACCAGCTGAGCACACTCTAATGCATCAATCTCTTCTCATGCATGCAGATATATAAATAGCAAAGCTAAGCCTATCATGCTGCCTGTAGCCGTAAAATAATCTAACTACTTGCATAAGAGCTTCTCTGTGTTTCAAAATTTATTACTAGTTCTTGATCTACTGTGTACTGTCTTCACTTGTAGTCTCTGAATCCTCCGGTGTTGATCTTTGTTCAAAGCAAAGAGAGAGCAAAAGAGCTGTACAAGGAACTGGCATTTGATGACATTAGAGCTGATGTGATTCATGGAGACCTTAGTGAAGAACAGGTAAATTTGTGCATAATATATTATTACTTTTTTTGATAAATATATTCACGTTAGTTAATTTTCACTGGTGTAATATTGTGGACATCGATCTCACTAGCTCAGTTTGTATTTCTTAACTGTAGCGTGAAGATGCTGTTGACAACTTGAGAGCTGGAAAGAGCTGGGTACTTATAACTACGGAGGTCCTTGCCCGGGGAATTGATTTCAAAGGTGTTAACTGTGTAATCAACTACGATTTTCCGGAGTCAGCCTCTGCCTATATTCACAGGATAGGTAAGAAATATTTTAGGCTTTCTCAACTACACACAGCCGTTACAGTAATAAGATTCTAAATCCCTTCCCTTGTTATACACAGGACGGTGTGGAAGAGCAGGCAGATCGGGGGAGGCGATCACATTCTTCACAGAGGAGGACAAGCCATTCCTGCGCAACATCGCCAACGTGCTGGTGTCTTCAGGCTGCGAGGTCCCTTCCTGGATGGTGGCATTGCCGAAACTCAAGAGCAGGAAGCATAGGGTGGAGAGGGACCACATCTCCATTTTAACCGACGAAGATTGAGGGGCTCCTGTTGTAAGTTTGTAACCGGAACAGCTTTTTTAGATGGCACGTTTGGCTTCAGTTTTCCCTGTTTGATTGCCTTGTGTCATTCAGTTTGACTAAAAGTTTATGCCTGAGGTCGGCATATACATGTCCTTTTTTGCTACAGTATTATTGGATTGACAATGTAGTCTTGTTATGGAATCTGGGTGATAATTAGATTCATCAATAGATGATAGAAAGAGTAACAGATAAAGCCCCAGGCTGTTGAAGAACAGGATGGTGAGCTCGCCGCCTCATTCTTGTCACGGCGAGCTCAGCTTGACGGCCAACCTTGTCACCGTTGGCATATTTGATTCTTTACTGGAACCTTTCACTTCACGGTGGTCTCTCAGAATCTCCACCCTGTGTACCCTTGTGCTTCATGAATTCTACTGTACGGTTGACTCCCTCTCCACAAGGGAAAAAAGCCTTGGTCTCTCAGAATCTCCACCCTGTGTACCCTTGTGCTTCATGAATTCTACTGTACGGTTGACTCCCTCTCCACAAGGGAAAAAAGCCTGATAAGAATATATACCTTCCTTGATTTTTTTGGGGGGGTCCCTACCAATGCTCTCACTTGCCCTGAGCAGTGGCGGAGCTCCAGCCCGGCCTGGGCTTGGCCGTCCGGCACAAGCTATTTCTAATGAAATTTGAAAAATAATTGTACGTTTGGTCTTCAAATTTACAGTTTGTCCGTGTTTTAAAATCATCCCGGGTCCACGACTTTCCCTGAGCAAAGGATTTGCTCTTAGAGCATCTCCACTCGCCTATCCAGGAGGCCGATCCGGACGTCGAATTTCGGTCCGGACGTCGAAAATTGGCCCAGTCGCATACCTAAGGACCGGATTTCGGCGTGTTTTGGTCCGGCCTACCCAGGTCGAACCCTGGATCCTGGGTATGCCCTGGGAACACCGCACGAAGCGAATTCAGCGAGTGGACCCGCCTAGTCAGCATATGTTCGCCCTTATTCATCTAAAGTTTGCCCATATTCGCCCAAAGTTCGCCCATATAGACCATATTCGCCCAAAGTTCGCCCAAAATTCGGGCATATTCGCCCAAAGTTCGTTCGTATCGCCATATTCTTCCAAATTTCGCCCAAAGTCGTCCACATAGACCAGATTCGCCCAAAATTCGGGCATATTCGCCCAAAGTTGGTCCGTATCGACCATATTCGTCCAAATTTCGCCCATATAGACCAGATCGCCCAAAGTTCGCCCAAAATTCGGGCATATTTGCTCAAAGTTCGTCTGTATCGCCCATATTCGCTCAAAGTTCGCCCATAGTTCGTCCATATCGCCCATATTCGCCCAAAGTTCGTCCGTATCGACCATATTCGCCCAAAACCGCTTATATTCGCCCAAAGTTTGCCGAAATTTGTTAAATTTTAGCCAACGCGGGAACTCGCCTGGGTATACCCAGGCCGAAATCAAGCTCCGTCCGATAAAAAAAAGGTCCGGATTTCGGTCTGAATTCACCCAACGAGTGGAGATGCTCTTAGGCATGACGGTACTGTAATCATGCATGCACGTTAACAAAGATCTAAAAGTAAAGCATTAGAACAAGATAAGGGACAAACAAAAGGGAAAAGGAAGAACCATATTCGGATAGAAAAGGGAAAGCATGGTACATTCGAATAGACAAACTTAAATCATTTATTTCTGGACACAGGGAGTAGTTTTCTCCACAATATCGATTTCACCAACGGTACCTTGTAAATACACCGAGTGCCTGAAAATCTGCCAAAGAGACAGGGTTCCTTAGCTTACTCCAAAATTGGAAAGAAGTGAAATCCAGCACGTGCATCCAGAAGGAAATACCCTTTCTGAGATGTGCAATGTTGGGTTTGCAACTTTGAGAGCAACGTCTAATACATAGATACATTAAGACAAAAATGAACCACTCAAGACCAAAAAAAAAATGAACCACTCTTATGGACGAGGGAATCTGTCGCATTCTGGGATATGATACTCCTTGCTGTTAGGCAATTATGAAAACAACTATGTCAGGCTCAGGCAATCAAAATCAAGCCTTTCACGCCAACTCAGGCAAAGTCGAAAATTGTTTAAAATTGTTATAAGTAGAATTGTAGACGAGGGGCAACAATTGACCGCTCGATTATGTGAAAGTCCTATTAAGTCTTCTCCAAAAACCATGTGGAAAAATATGCAGAGTATGATAGGATATGTTGTTAAAACTCCTTTAAACCCAGTGAAAAAAGGGAGAGAAAATAACACAACATATAATGATTAGTGCCTTCGTTAACTCGATATGATGTAAATCCATATATAGAATATAAAGGTTAATAAATATGTTGTGTATACCAATCTAAAAATCCCGGTGGGAAAACAGATAGTATGACATATGATCTTATGTTGATATTACCGGATATTCAAAACTGATCTCGAGCTCACCTGCTCTTGATATCCTAGTCGATGGAGGTTTTGAGATTGTTAGAAATAATGGGCTAAATCATTAGACCCATGTGTGATTTCATATTTTCCCTAAATCTCAAAGCCTATGTATGTGGAAGCCCATATGTGATTTGGTCCAAGTTGGTGGCAGTTCACATGTGTGTGACAAGAGCAGTGGGAGCTAAAGTTTAGAAGGTGGAGTGTTGCACCACTTTGTAAGTGAGTGACAATAAGAGAGCTACACGCGCGCTCCTCCTCCTCCGACGCCGCTCGGACGCACGCGCGTCGCGGGTTGCGGGAAGAAAGCGCTCCCCACGACTGCTCAAGTTCGTCATCACGGCGCGTCTTCCCGGTCGTCAAGCCGGACCTACTGCACGTCGACTCCTTCGACAGGCTACTGCACCAACGGCACCTACATCGACAACCGATCAGTACATACACCATCATCAGATCTGTTGTTTTACTATGGCTGTTAGTGTGTATACTCTGCTACTGTTCATGTTGATCAATACATCCAGTATGTTAGAGGTTCACGTGATTGTAGTTGTTACTGCCATGCTTTATATTCTGGAATTAATTGTGGAAATTATGCCTAATAATCCAACAATCCCAAAACCTTATTATAGGCAATTTCCTGAATTAAACATGGGACACTTGGCCGATGCTATGAAGCCGGAAAAGTTTACCGGTGTTCATTTTAAGAGGTGGCAGTATAAGACCACTTTGTGACTACAAGCTCTGAAAGTATTCGAGGCTAGTGAGGGTTTACCTGAAGGAACTACATCTGATGAGGTTCAGGACAAGTTCAAGAAAACCAATCTTGCCTTTATGGGATGCATTCTGAGTGTTCTTGACAACAAGTTGTTTGATGTGTATATGCATATTAAAGATGGAAAAGAGCTATGTGAGGCACTGAACGCTAAGTTCGGTGTAGAAGATGCTGGCAGTGAGTTGTACATCATGGAGAATTTTCATGATTACAGGATGGTTAACAACCGTTCTGTAGTTGAGCAAGCTCATGAGATACAGTGCTTTGCCAAGGAGCTTGAAATCCTTAAGTGTATCTTACCTGACAAGTTTGTGTCTAGGTGGAGAAACTTCGCCACAACTCTCAAACACAAGAGATAGGAGATATCAGTTGAAAACCTGATAACGTCTCTTGATGTTGAGGAGAATGCTCGGGCTAAGGACACTACTGAGAGAGGATGCGAGGGTCAGTCTAGCGCCTACATGGCGCAGAAGAAGACCTTCGGCAAGAACAAAGGGAACTATAAGCCCTCGTTCAACAAGCCTAAAAATACTACAACCTTTAAGAAGAAGAAGCCGAACAAGGCCGAGCTATATTGTTACTCATGTGGAGAGCTCGGCCACTTTTCCAAGGACTGCCCAGATCGTGAAGTCGCAGAGGGAAAGGTAGGAAGACTGTCAACGTCGTGACCACTAGCAACACTGATGGGTATGGTAATTTATTTACTATTCTTTCAGTATTTCAATCACCATGTTGGTGGATTGATACGGGTGCTAATGTTCATGTGTGTGTTGACATCTCTATGTTCACTTCTTATCAGGTCTCTCGGGATTCATCCGCCCTAATGGGAAATGGATCACATGCTTCTGTTCATGGTTTTAGCACGGTGGATCTGAAGTTTACTTCCGAAAAGATCATGTAGCTGAGGAACGTGCAGCATGTCCCTACTATGAACAAGAATCTCGTTAGTGGCTCCCTTCTATGCAGAGATGGGTTTAAGGTTATGTTAGAGTCCAATAAAGTCGTTGCTTCGAAACATGGACAATTTATTGGTAAAGGTTATGAGTTCGGAGGCTTGTTCCGGTTTTCACTTTCAGAGTTTTGTAATAAATCCGTGAATCATATTTGTGGTGGTGTTAATGATGATACCAATGTTTGGCGTTCTCGTTTATGTCATATTAATTTTGGTTTGATGTCTTGAATATCCAGTATGAGTTTAATTCCAAATTTCACTATTGCCAAAGTTTCTAAGTGCCATAGTTGTGTGCAATCAAAGCAACCTCAAAATCCTCACAAGGCTGCCGATGAGTGTGTCAACAAAAGGTGGAAAGAGATATTTCATGACGTTGATAGATGATGCTACTAAATTTTGCTATGTTTACTTGTTGCAAACTAAAGATGAGGCTTTAGACTACTTTAAAATCTGTAAGGCTGGAGTTGAAAATCAACTAGAGAGAAAGATCAAGCGTCTTAGGTCGGATCATGGTGGTGAGTGATATGTCCAAAACGTATCTACTTTCCTGAACACTTTTTATATTGTTTCTCCTCTAAACTTGTGTGATTTGGATACAACTAACACGGACTGACGTTGTTTTCAGCAGAATTACCTTGGTGTCTAGTTTTTGTGCAAAAAATCAACTATCAGGAAAAATCCCAGAAAATATGCCAAAAATCCTATTTCACCAGAAGATCCACGGAGCCAGAGTACGAGACGGAGGGGAGCCCTGGGTGGCCCACACCCCCTGCCGCGCGGGTGGGCCCACCCCGCGCCTGGGAGGGGTGTGGCCATCCCAGGCACCCCCTCGGCCTCTCTCTTCGCCTATAAGATGCCTTCTGACCTAAAAACTCAGGCGGGTTCGACGTTTTTCCAGAAAGAGTTCCGCTGCGCCGCCACCACCAGAAACCGCGATTTTGATCCAGAAACTCCGTTCTGGCACCCTGCCGGGACGGGGAATTTGGGGAGGATCATCGCCATCATCATCACCAACGCCTCTCCATCAACCATCAATGTTTCCCTCATCCATGAGTGAGTAATCCCCCGCTGTAGGCTATGGGGATGGTAGGGATTGGATGAGTTCTATCATGTAATCGAATAAGATTGTTAGGGCATGGTGCCTAGTATCTATTTTAGTGCTATTTGACTTTATTGCAACTTGTTGTTCTTAATGCTTGTCACTAGGGCCCGAGTGCCATGATCTCAGATCTAAACTTATTATTGAATCTTTATGATAGTATTGTTTGTGATCTTATCTGCAAGTTGTGTACACATATCATTTTCCGGATCCAAAGGCCCTGAAGTGATAGAAATTGGGACAACCGGAGGGGATGGCTGTGATGTGAGGATCACATGTGTTCACAGAGTGTTAATGCTTTGCTCTGGTGCTCTATTAAAAGGAGCACCTTAATTGCCAGTAGTTCCCTTGAGGCCCCGCTGCCACGGGCTGGCAGGACAAAAGATGCTGTGCAAGTTCTCATTGCGAGCACGCATTACTATATATGGAGCACATACCTATGATTGTTTAGTACTTGGATGCTTATTCTTATTTATCTGCAATTGCCCTAGATCTTGAAGTTACATGTTTAGACTCGTCCATATCCTGCTATTTGTTGCTACTGTTACTATTGCTCCTATTTTACTGCTGCTGTTGCTTTGTTGTTGCTACTACAAACTATTGCTACTGATAAACTTCTATGAGCAAGAACTATTTCCAGGTGCAACTGAATTGACAACTCAGTTGTTAAGGCTTGAAAGTATTCTTTGGATCCCCTTGCGTCAAATCAATAAATTGGGTAATACTGCCCTCGAAGACTGTTGCGATCCCCTATACTTGTGGGTCATCAAGACTATTTTCTGGCGCTGTTGCCGGGGAGCATAGCTTTATTTGTAAGTTCACTTGGATCTACTATTGTTCACTGCTACTCCTTTCATCATGGGTAAATCTAGTGATGGAAAGTTTCCTATTTTACCATCCACTACAAGAAGAGGTACAGTCCTAAACACCTCTGTTGCTCTTGATTCACCGTTTGCTATAAGTAAGATTGTTACACCACCACCACATAATCATGCTACACACACTGCTACTACTGCTGAATCTAAAACTGCTTTTGATACTCATGATGTTACTTCTACTGTGCTTGATGCAAGTGGTTCATTAGGTCATTTCCTAGATGCTACTATGGCTAGTCTAGGAAATACTGAAACTCCTAGTGAAGACACTGTTACACCTGTTAGCTCACCTGAGTCTAGAGAGAGATACGATATCAATGATGGTTACATTGAGTTTATTGATGAATTTATTGAAGAGTGCCGAAACACACATGGTGTTAGTGCTATTAAGAGTCTCCTTGAGAGACGTACTATTATTCCTAAACTGTCCTCCGATCCTAAGTTTGCCAACTCTCCCATAGATATTAAAGATAAAGATTATGATTTCTCTCTTGATTTATCCTATTTAGACATTGTTGAGAAAGAACCATTTTGTGGGGCTGAAAATGAGAGTGCTATAGCTCATATGAATGAGCTTTCTACTATGAGTTCTTTATTCTCTGATGATTTTAAGATGTGCAAGCACTTTGTTACTAAGATCTTCCATTTTTCACTAAAAGGAGAAGCTAAGGCTTGGTTTAATAGATTACCTCCTGGTTCCATTGATAGCCCTGATTGCTTGATTGCTTCTTTCTTCCAGAAATATTTTCCTCCCAGTGCTAGACATGCTGCTTTGCAGAGACTTTTTGATTTTAAACAGGGAGAAGAAGAGAAATTGCCTGAGTCGTGGACAAGGTTCTGTGCCTTGATTCATGCACATCCTAGATGTCCATTACCTAAAAATGACCTTCTTGATATTTATTATAATGGACTAACTGATGATTCTAGGACATACCTAGATGGCTTTGTTGATTGTGTTTTTAGGAAAAGAACTCCTACAGATGCTGAAGAATTAATGGCTAAAATAAGCAAGAATTATGATGATTGGACTTCAACTGAGCTAAATACACCTGAGCCTATTACTCTTGAACCAGTTGTGCCTGAACCAGTTCCAATACCAACACCAAAGAAGAGGGGAGTTATTGCATTAAATGATGAAGTGATGAAGGAAGCTAAGAAATGTCTAAAGGATAAAGGTATTAGAGCTGAAGATGTGAAGAATCTATCTTCTATAGAATAATTATGTAAGCCAATTCCCCACTCATCTACTATTGAGGTACACTCTCTCCACTTTGATGAAGGTGATATTCCCTATGGTAAGCCTACTGATCAATGCTTAGAGGAACTTGACACATTTATTGTTAAACAAGGTAATTTTAATAAACAAGTTCAGAATCATTTATTGAAAACTCTAGAGCTATTAATGAGTTGAAAGATATTGTGGAAAGAACTGCTAATGATATTAAAATGCTTTGTAAATACCTTCAAATGGTTCAAACCCAAATTGATCAACTTGCTAAGGTATAAAAGGATATGCTAGTTAATGTCTCAAGAGATAAACATGCTTATGGAATTAGAACTAGGAGTGGTATAGCTACTCAAGATCCTTTATATCCCGAAGGACACCCTAAAAGAATTGAGCAGTATTCTCAACAAGGTGAAAGTAGTGGTAGTCCTCGTAAGAGAAAGAAAAAGAAACATAAAATAGTTGAGGAACCACTTGAATCTGCTGTAGATCCTAATAGTATATCTGTCTCTGATGCTGAAACTGAGAGTGGTAATGATAAAAATGATGCTCATGATTGTAAGATCCCACCTTTTATAAAGGTAAATATCCCTGTGATTGCAATGCTAGTACCTGGATCCATGCTAGCATCCACAGTTTAAGATGAAGTACACAGAAACAAAGGTCATTATTACAAGTCATTCCAGAGACAACATAGTCTTTTACAACTCCATGGCCATAGGCCTAATACAAGAGTTCAATCATAATAATATAAATAAGTCTTCATCTTCATGTGCCACAGACAAGCATGTTGAGTGTAGACTCATAACCCCTAATCATCATTATGGGTAACCTGCAACATCACAAGTTACAGCCACAGTGGGTCAATACATTGGAATAGTATTGGCAAGTGATACCTTAGTAGAATATTAACATCTAGTTACTACATGAATTTGGCTAAGTGTAGCTCAGGCTTGCTTTGCTCAAAATAAGTTTTACCTATCAGTTGAAAACACTAAGTTTTTCTTTGACAAAACTTTCCCAAGGAATCACCAATATAGATTGGTGAACCTTCACCCTTGTTCAACCACAAGTTTTTTTAACTTAGAAAATTGGTATGAGGAGATTCTTGATAGCTTCCATGTCTTGATGCTCAATTTGTCCAATACCAGGGACATGGCTAAGTACTTAGATTCTTCCATCTGCAGAGGTTGTGCACTTTCCCCACAAGACTTGATTTTCACCAAGACAAGACCTTTCAGAAGCCTTCCCTTAGACCAAAATGGACGCGCTCCAAACCTATCATTCCCCTACCACCAACTGTCCATTTGGATAAGTTATTGCAACCTATATGATCCAGGCAGAGCCCATAATGCCATGTGGCTGCACTAGAAGCTTCTTAACATTTGGGATCTCAAATCCCTTTGTTCCTGGGTGGCAATCCACAAGTGAGATACACAAGGTAAACCATAGAAATGGGCCTTGTGTAACCACTCAACCAAAAATCCACCAAGCAATTACCATTCCACCCAGGTGTTTCATTTACTTAGTTGTTTTATTAAACAAAACCATAAGTCAAAGACTTAACAATATTTTCCATAGCATGATTATATTCCACCCTTGGTTGCTATTAGCTAGGCTAAGCATGGAGATAACAAGTATCCTAACTTAAAGGAAATTCTACCAATTATACAACTACTAGGTTTTCCCAAGCATAACATATAGATACTTAGCAAATAATCATGCAAGTCCTATACAAAATATTTCTAATGCATAAGTAAAAATATTGGGACTAAAACATGAAGCACCACTTGCCTTGGTAGTTTGGGGAGTAGCAACAATCTTCACAACCACAATCACTATTAGCACCAAAATCTACACATAAAATAATGGCACCAAATTCACATATCAAAAATATACAAGCAAAAATATATGAATGCAGGCAAATGCCATGTGATGATTTTCTACACCAAACAAGACAAGTATACAGTAATGAATCATAAACAAGACCAAGACACACTAAATAAACTTTATTTGATCTTTAAATCATTTTTCAAATCATTTCTATACTCAAAATAAGTCTATAAATGTTTCTGAAAAAATAACCAATTTTACAGAAGCAAAACATTAAACACATTGCATAAATGGATATCATTCTTTCACCTGATTCCAATTATATAAAATTTGCAAAATTTGAACGTGTGGATCAAAAGTTATGAATTTTGCAAGTTTGAACAACTAATAGATCTAATTTCTGTTTTTAAAACTAAACTCAGGACACGCGGCGTGTTCTGATTGGCCCGTACCGGTTCGGCCGGATCGACCAATGTGGGCCGCACGATCTAAGTGAAAACGCACGGCCAGATCTAAAACGTACCCCTTCGATAAGTGATCTATTCCTATGCGCTGGATCTAGATCCAACGGTTGCCAAGCATGCGACCAAGGATGGGCGGCGCTAGCGACGGCGGCGCGGCGGCGGCGCTCTGTCAGTGGTGTTCCGGCGGCTACGGAGGGGGCTGGGGTTAGCAGAGGTGATTACCGGACTCGCAAGGTCGCGCTGATGCTCAACTACTTGCTGGCGTGGGCGGGGGCGTGCTGTGGAGGTCACTGGGGCTCGTCGGAGTTGCGGGCGACGTCGGGTTCCTGCAAATGACGATGTTGCCGATGATGTGGACCGCCCTAACACAAACCAAAGGCGTCAGGGTGTGCACAACAATCTGGCGATCAAGATAGGGTTAGAGAGAAGGCAAGGGGCAGTCTGGTATTACCTAAATCGTTCACCGGAGTTAGGCGACGGTTCTGTCGTTTGCTGAGGTGGTCGGGGACGGCGACCTGGGTCACGCGCGGTCAAACCAAAGGCATCAGGGAAAGCACAGAGACACGGTGAACTCGACAGGGTTAAGCAGAAGGCGAGGGGCGCTCAGGACTTACCGGAATCGGTCGCCGGAGCTCGTCGGTACCGCGGCAGAGTTTGATGAAATCTGGGTAGCCTAGTGGCGAGGAGAGGGTGTTGTGTGGGGGAAAATGGCCGTGGCGGGGTAGGGTTTAAGTAGCCAGGAGCGGGGCAAGGATTACGCTCCGAATCAATGGAAATTAAGCGGGGTTTAATTCGCGCGTCACTGCGGCGAGGTAACGGCGAAGCGGTGACTGTGCGCGTGATTCTGGGGAAGAAGACGCTGACGTGGAGAGGGCCCATGGATCAGTGGCTGTGGGGTAGGTTCTGCGCAGGTGAGGGAGAGAGCAGAGGGAAATGGCCCGGGTGGGCTTAGTGGGCTGGGTTCGTTGCTGGGCCAAATTGGCAGCACCGGCCTTTTCTGCTTTCCTTTTTCTTTTTCTATTTCGATTTTCAGGAAACATTTTCAAATGATTTCAAATGTGTTTGATTTCAAAATCTTTCTAGATTTTTATAAAGTGAAACCTGCACATATTTAAGTGTAAAACCATGTTGTTTCACCAAACCTGCTTGGTCCTTTGAAGTTTTCAAAGAAAACAGTGCCTTTACCAATGTTTAATAAAGATCTAAAAATAGTTTTAAAATCATATTTTGTTTTTGAAATTTTTATCCAAGCTTTGGAATACAACATTCAACCATAGTATCAAATATATTTGGTTTTAAAACAATCAATCTCATATTAAAGAGTAGCATTGGGCCAATGCTTTGCTTACATAAAATAATAAGCATTCAAATGCTTCTGTTTTGTAATGACTTTGAAAATGATCCCTAAATGATTATGAATGCATGGATGATATGCAAACTTTGAAAACATGATTTTAGGGATGTTACAATGATAAGGAGGAAGTTGAGGAAGAACCTGAGAAGCACATTAAGAACACTAGGTACGCTAAGGAATATTGTATTGCTCAAAAACATGGTAGTGAGAGAGAACCTTGGGTGCAGAAACCTACGCCTTTTCCAAATAAGAAACACAAGTCAAAAGAGGAAGAACACTACAACAAGTTTTGTGAGTGGATGAAACCTTTATTTTTGCAAATTCCTTTGACTGATGCTATTAAGTTGCCTCCTTATTCAAAGTATATGAAGGATATTGTCTCTAATAAAAGGAAGATTCCTAATGAGGAAATTTCTACTTTGCTTGCCAATTATTCCTTCAATGGTAAGGTTCCAAAGAAACTTGGTGATCCAGGTATACCAACTATTCCTTGCTCTATTAAGAACAATTATGTTAGAACTGCTTTATGTGATTTGGGAGCTGGAGTTAGTGTTATGCCTTTTTCTCTCTATAAGAGACTCCGGTTAGAAAAGTTGATACCAACTGATATATCTTTGCAAATGGCTGATAAGTCAACTACTATTCCTATTGGTATATGTGAGGATGTTCCTGTTCAAGTGGCTCATAATTGCTTGGTTTTAACTGATTTTGTTGTGCTTGAAATACCTGAAGATGATAATATGTTTATTATTCTTGGGAGACCTTTTCTTAATACTGCAGGTGCTGTCATTAATTGTAATCAAGGAAAATTAACTTTTAATATTAATGACAGAGCATACTGTCTATTTCTCCAAGAAGGTTGCTAAGAGCTATTGCCTGAATTCCATTGAAAATATTGATAGCATCAAGGTTGGAGAAATATATTGTCCCATTCCACAAGAAAATTTTGAAACTATTATGATTGGGACCATTGCTATCAGGTTTGAGGTAACATAATCACTTTGTGGAATGCAAAGTTTTGTTTCATATAAGATTGTTTTGGCAACAAGACTTGATCAACCTTGTTAAAAAAAGATTTTAATGAACAAAGCAATGCTTTCACTATGGTTATATGTGCTCACTTTTACCTTTCTCCTTCCTAGTCTTTGCGTTTTCTCTTGCTAGCTTTGGTTTTGCTAGTTGTTTGCTTGTTAGAGTGTCTTAGAACTTCTGTAGTTTTGGTTTCGGTTTGCTTTTGCTTCTTCTAAAAAATCTTTTCTGCGAGAAAATCAATTTTCATATCCTGAAAATTGGCCAAAAATAAAGTTTCCCAAAAAATTCCAGAAAATTTAAAATAATTTTTTCCTCAAAAAAGGGGCATAGGGACACCTAGAGTGGCCCAGGGCCCCCCAGGCCAGCACACCCCTAGGTGGCGTGGCCAGCCCCCAGGTGGCGCCTCGCATGGGTGTGGCCCACCTGTGGCCCTCCAAAGTGTCTCCTCCCAGCCATCTTCTTTCTCTCTCCCGAAAAACACCGGAAAACTTTCTCAAGCTCGAGTTCCTGCTGTTCTTGCTCCCGATTTTCGATCTCCTTGCTCAGCCCACCTTTGCTGCTGATTTTTGGAGGGAGTGCTCCTTGGTATGTACCTCCTCCGCTTGTCCAATTAGATTTGTGATGATAGATTGTATCTTGAGTATTTTGCTGCTATAGGTGTCAGGTTGTGTGAGCTTGCATGCTTGTTATATGCTTAGAGATTACGTTTTGATGCGTGTGTAGCCTTCTAGCAAGTTCCTATAGTAGTTTCTCATCATTTACCAACTTGGAAATCACTTGGTTTGATGTTTGTCTAAAAATTTCAGAAAGGAAGATGAGTGCATACCCACTGAATCAATATGATTTGATGGTACCTGAGCCAATGAAAGTCCATCATGAGAAAGGAGTCTTCCCTTCCATTTATCCATGCCCTGAATTTATGAGAGCCACGGGGATCTTCCAAGATTTCCAGACTATGATTACCAATGCAGGGTTGGAACACTTTGTTGAAGGGGAACCTTTTCAGTATGTTAAGATAACCATGGCTGTGGTGCAGGACTTCCGGTTTACTTGGTCTTCATCTAATCCCATGGTCCATTATAAAATATACAATCTGGCTATCGACCTGCCTTTTGCTGATTTCTGTGCATCAATTAGAGTACCTCATTGGGGATGTGAGAAGATCAAGGAGAGGCCTAAGTCACTTATGGATTTATATGCTGAAATTTGCCAAGGTTTCAACTTCTCGAAGGAAATTGGTAAATTCGGAACATTCAGTTCCCATCCATTAGATATTTTGCCTATTTCATTACCAAGTGTGTTCTTGCTAGAAAGATTGCTAGAAAGTTATCTTCTTTTGATCTAGCTTTATCTCAGCTGCTTTGAATAGGGATAGATCTTATAACCTGGGTGCTTTGATAGCTTATCGTCTTACCACTAACCGCGAGAAGGGTGGAATTTGTGGAGGTCTTATCGCCTCTAGGTTGCTAGATTTCCATGGTTTAGAACCTCACCATTCAGATTATCGGTTCTCCATAGGGAGGCTTGATCTTGATTCCATGGTTCAGCATAACTTTGTTTCTCTAGGGGCTACTGTGAGAAGTTTACCATACGAATTATCCTTTGTCAGGCGTGGTTGGAGAGGGGGTAGGACTGAGAAAGTAGTTTATTTTCCTGTACCTGCTTTGTTTAATTTTGATAACATGCAGGGATGTTCGCTCACGGAGGAGGAGTTTGACACATACATGGTGGAGCTCTCCCAACAAGAGAATGTTGGAGAGGATGCCGAAGACGATTCGGTTCAGCCCTCCAACTTGGGAGAGTCTTCATACCAGCAGCCCTCCTATGATTGGGGCACGTCTTCTTCTTCATCGCAAGCACCTGACTATGATCATTCCTATGATAACCCACCAGCTTGGGTTTACTACCCGCGCTATTGAGCCCCACTTAGGCCAAAAACCTAAGTTTGGGGGAAGGTATACCGACATCACACTCATCTATATATCATGTTTCGTCGGTTCTTTGTTTATCCATTGTTTTGCTTTCTTTTTGGTTTTTGTTTCTGCTTTCTCAAAACACAAAAATACCAAAAATATTTTCGTTGTTTCTCTTGGTTTGTTTCTTTGCTTTTTAGCTTTGGTTTGCCTTAAAGAAAAATCCAAAAAGATTTTGCTTTGTTTGTTTTTGCTTTGTTTTGCTTGCTTTAAAAAATCAAAAACACCAAAAATATTTGTTATTCTTCTTTGGTTTTGTGAGTTCTTTGCAGGGTTCAGCCGTCCTCAGTGGAGCTTGGTTTCATGTTATTATTCAAGTCACACAAGTGAAGGAAATAATGAAGATTAAGACAACTTGAGGTGTGGTAAGAGGCTGGTAATGAACACTATTTGTTTTCATTTTTGTACATATATTCATCATTGTGAGCATGCTTAGTCTGTTCATGTAAGGTGTATGTTGTTTATGGATGCTTAGTAGTTCTTGCTTTCTTGTGATTAGCTCCAGCTTGCTAATAGTTTGTAACATGTCATATGAATGTTTGCTTGCATTGTTTTATTCATAACTTGGTATGATATTGTGGTATCCTCCTCTAAATGTTTCATGTGAATCGACTTGGCACATACTCACACATGCATATGACTAAACAATAGTTAGTAAGCATCGATGATTTATTTTGCCTCAGAGTTCTTGTATCACTTTCATGCCATAATTAGTCCTGTTTTGTTGCAAGCATGATTATGACAGTTATTGATCTCTCGTTTGTCGCTCCCTCTCTATTGCTAGCCTTCACTTGCACTGAATATGAGATCCACTTGTGCATCCAACTCCCCAAAACCATTATTGCCAACAGTGTCCATCATACCTACCTACTAGCATCATTTGCTATTTTCGTCCATATTTATTAGGCCTTGTTTTCTTCCAAATAAAATGTTTGACTGTTTTGAAAAGGTTAGTTAGTAAAGCTCTCACGAACTTGATGGCACACTTTATTCCTTGCACTTAATAAACCTGAACCATTGTTACTGTCCATGAAAGTTATATGCTTTCAAATTATAGGCTGGGAGTTAGCAGAACCGTGTTGTCACGGGGAATGCTTTCAACACTTATGGATACATATCAAGTTGATACCATGCTCTTTTGTTTGCGAATGTGGCCGGTGTGAAATAAAAGGGGAGCTTGTGAGTTCATGGAGTTATATATATGTGTTAGAGAAACGCCTGGGCCGCTAGCCTAACCCATGCCTGTAGGGGTTCGTAGCATGGAAAACAAAAAAATTCTACCGCATGCACACAAACAAGCCAAGATCTATCTACTAGATTGTAGCAATGAGTCGATTAGAGTACTCACCCTCGAAGATTCCAAAGCGGTTAACGAGAGCAGATTCTCGTGGGTGATGTAGTCGTACACTTGTCGATCTCAAGATCACGTAGACGATCCTTCTGGTGCAGCGTTCCAGCAGCGCTTCCGCAGTCGGTCACACATTCGGTACTTGATGAAGACCTTCCTCTCCCTTGTTCCAGCAGGTAGCGGAGGTTGTAGTTCTCCCCTCGCGATTCCGGCAGCACGACGGCGTGGTGTCGGAAGTAGAGGGAAGATCCCACAAGGCTTCACCTAAGCCAGTGCGGGTTATGGTGGATCTAGGGGTTCCGACGATCTAGGTTTAGAGGTCCGGAGAGGAGGAGGTGGAGTCGGCGGTGGCTAGGGCGACGTCGACAGACCGGTGGCGGCGCGAGGCGGTGGCGGCGGCTTGGAGGTGGGGAGGGCTGGTTGTGGTGCTTTGGGGCAGCCCCTCCCCTCTATTTATGAGAGGGAGGGCAGCTTGGGAGAGGGGAGTTTGAATCCATCCCCAAACCCAAGTTGGAGAGAAGGAAGGACTCTTTCCTTCTTCCACTAGGAAACTATTGTTCTAGTTTGACTTTTCAAACCTCCCTTTTGGCTTTCAATTTAGAGCTTTATTTCTCTCTCGCAAATGCCCAACCAAGTGACCCAGGACATGATCCAATCATTCCACTTAACCATGACACATTCATGAACCATTCCCCATACGGTCCGGTGAACCTTCTAGACCCTTCTAGAACCTCTCCGATGAAAACATCGAAATCATTCACGAACTCCGGAATCGGACTTTCCTTATATGAATCTTATTCTCCAGACCATTCCGGATCTCCTCGTGATATCCCGAATCCCATCCGAGACTCCAAACAACATTCGGTCTCCCTACTTTCATTCCATATCTACTAAACAACATCGAATCCTTAAGTGTGTCTCCCTACGGTTCGTGGATTATGCGGACATGACCGAGACACTTCTCCGATCAATTACCAATAGAGGAATCTGGAAATTCATATGTCTCCCACATATTTCTACGATTACTTTGCGATCAAATGAACCACTTACATACGATACCAATTTCCCTTTGTCTCGCGATAGTTTACTTATCCGAGGTTTGATCGTCGGTATCTCTGCATACCTAGTTCAACCTCGTTACCAATAAGTACTCTTTTCTCGTTCCCGTGATATGTTATCCCTTGTGAGCCAGTCACATGCTTGCAAGCTAATTGGATGACATTTCACCGAGAGGGCCAGGAGTATATCTATCCGTCATATGGATGGACAAATCCCACTCTTGATCCATGTGCCTCAACACATACTTTCTGAACACTCAATGCCACATTTATAGCCACCCAGTTATGGTGTGGTGTTTGATGTCATCAAAGTATCCTTCCGGTGATGGTGATTAACATGATATCATGGTCGAAGGAATTAGGTTACTATGTATTAGAAAGCTTATAGCAAACAAACTATTGAAATGACTTGATCTTTATGCTACGCTTATCTATAGGAGTATGTCCATCATACCATTCTCCTAATGATATGATCTTGTTGTTAATAACATCTCAATGTTCATGATCAGGAAACCACGATCATCTTATTAACCAACAAGCTAGTATTACAAAGAGGCTTTTACTAGGGACTCTAATTTAGTTTACAAATCACACAAGTATTAATGTTTCCGGTTAATACTATTATAGCATGAATGTAAACATTTATCATAAACACAAAGATATAATAATAACCACTTTTATTATTGCCTCTAGGGCATATCTCCAACAATGCCTAATCATGGTGGAAACTTGCAGCATTACCATAATGAGAATCTGTGAAGCATCCTCAATAAAAACCAATGCAAATAGCAAATAAAAAGATCGCTGAGATGCTCATTGTCTGCTTGCATTGTCATTTTGATTATGGGTGATGAGTGCAGCAACACTTTGTTGGGAGACCCCAAGAGGAAGGTATGATGCAGTTCAGCAGGCAAGTTCCTCTCAGTAAGAAACCAAGGTTATCGAACCAGTAGGAGGAAGGAAACGCCCCAAAGGTGTTGCAAGCAACGTGGAGACCTGCACAACACAAACTCAAGACTTTGCCCCAACAAATCAGTGAGGTTGTAAAGCTCACCGGTTTGCTGTAACAAAGGATTAAATGTATGGTGTGGAAGGTAATGGTTTGCAGCAAGTAAACAAGTAACAGTTGAAGATGTATCAATGGTAAAGATTGGACCGGGGTCCATAGTTCACTAGAGGTTCTCTCCTTAGATAGACAACATGGCATGAAGGGTAAACAAATTACTGCGGGGCAATTGACAGGAACTGAGCAAGGCATAATAATGCAATACCAGACAAAAATATCCCATGAGATTCAATTGGACAATACAACAATATACATAGACCACCATAAAACTGCATCTATGACTAGAAGTCCACCTTTAGGTTATCATCCTAACCCCCTCCAGTATTAAGTTGCAAGCAATAGACAACTGCTTTAAGCAAAGTGTGTAAGGTAAACGACCGTTGTTTTCTCCCTAGTAGCAACATCACATCTACAACCTAAGAGATTTATATCACTTCCCTTAGAAACTAGAGACACGAACCCACTATCAAGCATAAATACCCCCTCTTTAAGTCACTAGCAACTACTTAGCCAAGATAGCTACTAACAACAGAGAGCATGCAAGATCACAAACAACACAAACATGATAGAATCATAAAGACAAAACCTTTAATCAATCTGACATAGTAATCTCAATATCCATCGGATCCCCGCAAACACAACATGCATGATTACAAATTGATTAGATCTTGATCATTGTCACATCCCAAGATTTTCCAAATCTTGTAATGTGAAAAATAATAAAACTTTGTTGAATTTTCAGGGTGAGAAGAAACTTTTTGAATCCAATTGGAAACTTTCAAACTTATTTGGATCAAATAAAATCCTAAAAGGATTTAAAAAGATAAACAATTAATAAAGGAAGTTTTAAAATATTTGGATTTACTATTTTGAATCTTTTAATAAAAAGATTTGGTTTTCAAATGAGAAGGTAGAAATATAAATAAAGATTATTTTATAAGCCAAATTAAAACTTGGCCAAGCCTTTGAAACAAAATATTTCTATTTGATAAAAAGAGTAAAGGTTTATTTAAAATAAAATAATAAGGATTTAATATCCAAGTATATTAAAAATTAAAGGTTTTACTATTTTTAATTAAACATCAAAACTTATTTATTTATTTTAAATAAGTTTTCCAAGTATTTTATATTCTCAAATAAAACCTACTGAAGTGTTTTGGTTTTATTTAGATTTCAAATAAAGATTTTAAATAAAACAAATCCTATTTGATTTAATAACTAAGGTCCATTTTATTTAATTATAAATGGACCCTAAAATAAAAATATTATTTTATTTTGGGATTTAGTTTTGTGTTGTTAAACAGAACCAAACACAATACAAAAGTAGGTGGAAGTTTGGATTAATTTGAATGCTTGATTGGTTGTTTGAATTTCAAAACAGAAAATAGAATTAGAAAAATAAAAAGCTTTTGGACAGAAAAAAATAGAGTCAGACTCGACCCAACTAAACCTGGCCCAACAAGCCCAGTACTAGCCCAGCTACTCCCCACGCGCGAATCGTTTTCCACCTGAACCCGCACCCGCAGAGCGACTGACCAGTGGACCCCACCCTCCCCCTCTCTCTCTCGCTGCCAGACGGCCCCACTGCCGCGTCATCGTCTTCCTCACCCCGCGACCAGTTCCTCCCCCTCATCGTCATTTGCTGCCTCTAATTGCTCGCATCAATTCGAGTAAATGGCCGATTAAATTCTCCCAGTAACCTCGCACATTTAATCGCCCACGCTCCCTCCTCCTTTCCCCTCAGAACCCATTCGACCAGAGCCACTAGGCTGCTCGAAATTTCCCTGACACCGCCACTGCTCCGACCACCGTCCCCAGCAAATTCCGGTGACCCCGCACCGCCCCTTGCCCCATTGACCAAGCTCGCACACTCCCCAGACCTAGGCGTTTCTCCCTGTGTCTTCCATTCACTCGCGGGCGCCCCAGAGCGTCGACTTCGACAACTTCTGAGCGCCGCCGCGTCTGCTTCCCACTCCGGCGAACTCCACAGGTAAACTCCGTTCGCCCCAGCACTCCTCGATGATACTTCCACACTCGCCACACTCTCCTGCATCTGACCATGCTCTTGTCTTGCCTTAGGGCGATCTGCAACGTCGCCCCCGACAACGAACAGAACCAACTGACGCCGACGACGTCTCCGGCGAGCGATTAGTCCCACCCCAGTACGCCCCTCGCCTCCTCACAACCACGTTGAGCATCGCCACGATTCCCTGAGCACGGTGAGCATCCTCGTTTCCTCTATTGCTTCCTGTAGCCGCCGATAGCACATCGTCCGACCGTCGCCGCCGTCTGCCGCCGCGCAGCGCCGCCAGCCTTTGGCCAAGCGTCTGAGACCGTTAGATGAGAATCTTGTGGCTACGATTAGAACTAGACGAAGGGGTACACACCCATCTGATCCGTTCATTTAAGTTAGATCCAACGCCCCGCAGAGGCCGATCCACCCGAATCGGTATCAGCCAGTAGCATTTCGCCGCGTGTCACCAGTTCTGTTTAAAACAAAGTTTGAAATCAGATTTAGATGCAAATTTGAAACCCTTGTAACTTTTGATCCACACGTCCAAAATTTGCAAACTTTATATCAATGGAATCAGTGGAACAAGCCCTAGCCAACCATGCATTTTGTTTAGTAAAAAGCTTCTGGTAAAATGTTTGTTTTTGCAGAAACATTTGTATTCTTGTTTAGGTTATAAAAATTATTCCAAAATGTTTTTAGGGTTGAAATCTTTGCAAATTGGTTTGTTGTGAACCTACTGACCTTAGGAACCAACTTGTGGATTTAAAAATGCATTTTGAAAAGATTAGGATGGATTAATTGATTTAGCCCATTTCTAGTCAAATAAAAATATTGATTTTGTTATGAAAATGTTTTGGAGTAAAAACTTGGGAAAATGATTTGAAACAAACCTAATGACCCTTAATACCAAGTTTTGAGAATTAACAACTTATTTGGTGAAAGACATAAAGTTTTTGCTTTGATAAAAACATTTTCCACCACATAAAATATTGATTGGATTTAAAAGTGACCTATACATAAAACCCTTTTGCAAATGGTTTTACCACTTGAGAAAATGACCACCTTGAACCTTACAAAGTTTAGATCCTAGTGGAAACCACCTTTGCAAATAAAACTATCTTTGGCATGCTTGCATGCATGACTTAGTTCCTATGATTTTATGTGTGATGTTTTGTTTGATTGGTTATTGGTTGGAATGCTAGTTGATATTGTGTTTGCTTGATTGATTTGTAGTGAAGTTAGAAAAGTGTGAAACTAGCAAGATCAAGAAGTGAACCATCATTCCCTACCAAAAAGGCAAGTTACACTATCATCTAAAGTCCTACTATTTTCATTATACTTAGTGGATTTTGGAACATGCATGAAAAGAATTTCTATACTTATGCTATGCTAAATCCTAATAGGATACCCTATATATTCCTTAGTGAAAACAATGTAGTTGTAGTATGCTTAGCCCAGCTATATATTGGGATGGGATACATGTTATGATTATATGAAGTATTGAAAAGACTTATGTTTTATATAATAAAACAAGTACTCAATGAACCACCTGGGTGGACAAGGATACTCAAGCTTTTGGACAAGGCGGCAACAAAAGGAACCATGTTTATATGGCAATCTCTTTTTGTTGTGCACTAAAAGAAAACCACCCAGTGACTTAGAGATTGAACATGTTTCTCGTACAGTGGCTTCCGTGTACAGCCACATGCTAAATGGGCTCTGGCTTAGTCAACTACATAGTGGAAGACCCATGCATTAGCATCTTCAGGTTAACTAGATTTGTGTAAGGGAACATGAAACCCTACATTGGTGCCTGGTAGACAAGCTAGCATTGTGTATTGGGAGGACTCCTATGGAAAGACTTTGTCACATTATCAATCTGCCAGTACTCCATCTTGGTGAGTACTTATCCAGTGGCCACTGGTGGCAAAAAGATGAGATTGTGTCATGTGGGTAAAGTGTACAACTTCTGCAGAAGATCAAAATTCTAAGTACTTAGCCGTGTCCCCGGTTATGGACAATACTGAGCAACTAAGGCCTGAAGCTATCGAAGATCTCGACATTCCAATTTCTGAAAGTTAAAACTTGAGGGTGACAACAAGCGATTTTGAAACACTTGGTGGATTCCAAGGAGTTCAGAAACATTTGATAAAAGAGCAAAACTATTTTGAAAAGATAGGATAAAACTATATTGCTTTCTGCAAATGAGCCTAAACCCCACTTAGCCAAATATGCATGTATTGAAAGGATCCACCTATATTCTACATAGTAGTGAAACTTGCCAATACAATTCAAATGTATTGACCCTTGTGGCTGTAACTTGTAATGTTGCAGGTTTGATTGAAATTAGTGAAGTTGATTGATTAGGATTACAAAGTCTACAACCAACATGTTTGTCTGTGGTACTTTGAAGATGAAGGACCCCATGCTTATAGACTTTCTGCTACAATGTAATGTAATAGCCAAATGAGCTATGTAAGATGTAATAAAATTATGTTATTCCTGGTTATAAAGTTATATTATGACCTTTGTTTCTTGATATTACATCTTAACTGTGGATGCTAGCTATTGATCCAGGGACTAGCATTGTAAACACAGGGGACTCTACCTTATTAAAGGTTGGGACCCTTACAGATGGTATCAGAGCACTGTGTTGCCTGTAGGATTGTAACCCTAGGATTGGACAAAACCCCTTAGAAAAATAGGAGTTGTTTTTGTTCCAAAAACTTATTTACAAACAATCTTGTAAACTCTTTCCTCAACCTTTTTGGTTTTGACTCTACATCTCTCTATTTCAACTTGATGGACAAAACCTACCCCATGGCCAAAGACTTCACCATGAGCTAAGAATATCTTCAACTCTAATGACTTCAACATCTTCAACTCTAATGACTTCAACATCTTCAACATTTTCACCAAGGACTTCAACCTTAGATATCACTAAGGACTACAAGTGAAAACCAAGAGACACTAGATTTCCTACCAAAAGACATTGATATCAAGTTAGAGTATGGATCATATTGTCGTATGAGGTATGATTATACTAAGTTATTATTTTCAAGAAAAATTGTTGTTTCCTTCAACTCATGAGTTAAGCTCATAAGTTGTTAAGTGGTTAGTTGCTTGTTGATTGTTTGATGGTTTGATTGATTGATTGAACTTGGTTGTTTTTGGGTTGTGTGTTAAAACTTCTTAAAAACCTATCCACCAATACTTATCCCTATCAAACCAACAGATGCCTCCCCGTCGTGCCAACCCCAACCAAAACAACAACAACATCACCCCTGAGATGCAACAGATGATGGCAGCTCAGACACAGTTGATGCAGAAGATGACCACATTCATACAGAATCAGAATAACAACAACAACAACAATAACAACAATCAGAATAACCCTCCAGCACTTGACATGCTCACCAAGTTTCTGAAACTTAGGCCTGCAAGATTCTCTGGAACAACTGATCCAATGGAAGCTGATGATTGGTTACATTCAGTGAACAAAGACCTAGTGACTGTTGGCTGCACTGATGAAGAAAAAGTAAGGTTTGCAGCATTTCTGCTTGAAGGACCAGCAGCAACATGGTGGGACAACTTTCAGATCACCACTCCCCTTGAAGATGTAACTTGGGATATTTTTGAAGATGGATTCAGAACCACTCACATCTCACCTGGAGTAATGTACTTGAAGAAAAAGGAATTTCATAATCTAAAACAACGTCACCTCAGTGTGGCTGAGTATATTGAAGAATTCAACAATCTGGCACGCTATGCACCGGATGAAGTTGATACAGATGCTAAGAGAAAAGAAAAATTTCTTGAAGGACTTAATGATGAGTTGAACCTGCAGCTAGCTGTTGCCTATGTCCCAACTTATCAATCACTCTGTGACAAAGCCACAATATTGGAAAACAAGATGAATCAAGTTGAGAACAGAAAGAGGAAGCATAAACTCAAGAATCATTCGGGATCATCAAAGAAGAAACATTCATTCAAAAGGAGCAATGAAGATTCTGAACCACATCAGTATCACCACAACAGCAATGGAAGTGAGAATAATGGAAATGATACTGACAATGGAGATGACCCTGGTCAGAACCAACATGACACCTACAGGAAGAAGGACATTAGCTAGTTGCAATGCTATAATTGTAAGGAACTTGGACACTATGCATCAGACTGTCCAGAGAAGAAAAAGAAAAAGGATGCTAGAAGAGCCAATGGAAATGACTCCAATGTGACCCAGAAAGGACATGTGAACCACATTGACATGAATGGAAACTTTGAAGAGATAGAAGAAGTGGATTTCAGGATTTAGATAACTCAGAAGAGTCAAATAAGGATTCCTTGTCTGGTTATTGTGTTGAACTTTTAGTCAAGTGAACCATCAATGTAACCCTATGAGACTTTATTTTAAGGGTGGTAGTACCCAAGATACTTTGATGCCTACTTGTAACCCTAGCCTTCTCAAATCTCGGGACGAGATTTATTTTAAGGGTGGTAGCCTGTCACATCCCAAGATTTTCCAAATCTTGGAATGTGAAAAATAATAAAACTTTGTTGTATTTTCAGGGTGAGAAGAAACTTTTTGAATCCAATTGGAAACTTTCAAACTTATTTGGATCAAATAAAATCCTAAAAGGATTTAAAAAGATAAACAATTAATAAAGGAAGTTTTAAAATATTTGGATTTACTATTTTGAATCTTTTAATAAAAAGATTTGGTTTTCAAATGAGAAGGTAGAAATATAAATAAAGATTATTTTATAAGCCAAATTAAAACTTGGCCAAGCCTTTGAAACAAAATATTTCTATTTGATAAAAATAGTAAAGGTTTATTTAAAATAAAATAATAAGGATTTAATATCCAAGTATATTAAAAATTAAAGGTTTTACTATTTTTAATTAAACATCAAAACTTATTTATTTATTTTAAATAAGTTTTCCAAGTATTTTATATTCTCAAATAAAACCTACTGAAGTGTTTTGGTTTTATTTAGATTTCAAATAAAGATTTTAAATAAAACAAATCCTATTTGATTTAATAACTAAGGTCCATTTTATTTAATTATAAATGGACCCTAAAATAAAAATATTATTTTATTTTGGGATTTGGTTTTGTGTTGTTAAACAGAACCAAACACAATACAAAAGTAGGTGGAAGTTTGGATTAATTTGAATGCTTGATTGGTTGTTTGAATTTCAAAACAGAAAATAGAATTAGAAAAATAAAAAGCTTTTGGACAGAAAAAAATAGAGTCAGACTCGACCCAACTAAACCTGGCCCAACAAGCCCAGTACTAGCCCAGCTAATCCCCACGCGCGAATCGTTTTCCACCTGAACCCGCACCCGCAGAGCGACTGACCAGTGGACCCCACCCTCCCCCTCTCTCTCTCGCTGCCAGACGGCCCCACTGCTGCGTCATCGTCTTCCTCACCCCGCGACCAGTTCCTCCCCCTCGTCGTCGTTTGCTGCCTCTAATTGCTCGCATCAATTCGAGTAAATGGCCGATTAAATTCTCCCAGTAACCTCGCACATTTAATCGCCCACGCTCCCTCCTCCTTTCCCCTCAGAACCCATTCGACTAGAGCCACTAGGTTGCTCGGAATTTCCTTGACACCGCCACTGCTCCGACCACCGTCCCCAGCAAATTCCGGTGACCCCGCACCGCCCCTTGCCCCATTGACCAAGCTCGCACACTCCCCAGACCTAGGCGTTTCTCCCTGTGCCTTCCATTCACTCGCGGGCGCCCCAGAGCGTCGACTTCGACAACTTCTGAGCGCCGCCGCGTCTGCTTCCCACTCCGGCGAACTCCACAGGTAAACTCCGTTCGCCCCAGCACTCCTCGATGATACTCCCACACTCGCCACACTCTCCTGCATCTTACCATGCTCTTGTATTGCCTGAGGGCGATCTGCAACGTCGCCCCCGACAACGAACAGAACCAACTGACGCCGACGACGTCTCCGGCGAGCGATTAGTCCCACCCCAGTACGCCCCTCGCCTCCTCACAACCACATTGAGCATCGCCACGATTCCCTGAGCACCGTGAGCATCCTCGTTTCCTCTATTGCTTCCTGTAGCCGCCGATAGCACATCGTCCGACCGTCGCTGCCGTCTGCCACCGCGCAGCGTCGCCAGCCTTTGGCCAAGCGTCTGAAACCGTTAGATGAGAATCTTGTGGCTACGATTAGAACTAGACGAAGGGGTACGCACCCATATGATCCGTTCATTTAAGTTAGATCCAACGCCCCGCAGAGGCCGATCCACCCGAATCGGTATCAGCCAGTAGCATTTCGCCGCGTGTCACCAGTTCTGTTTAAAACAAAGTTTGAAATCAGATTTAGATGCAAATTTGAAACCCTTGTAACTTTTGATCCACACGTCCAAAATTTGCAAACTTTATATCAATGGAATCAGTGGAACAAGCCCTAGCCAACCATGCATTTTGTTTAGTAAAAAGCTTCTGGTAAAATGTTTGTTTTTGCAGAAACATTTGTATTCTTGTTTAGGTTATAAAAAATATTCCAAAATGTTTTTAGGGTTGAAATCTTTGCAAATTGGTTTGTTGTGAACCTACTGACCTTAGGAACCAACTTGTGGATTTAAAAATGCATTTTTAAAAGATTAGGATGGATTAATTGATTTAGCCCATTTCTAGTCAAATAAAAATATTGATTTTGTTATGAAAATGTTTTGGAGTAAAAACTTGGGAAAATGATTTGAAACAAACCGAATGACCCTTAACACCAAGTTTTGATAATTAACAACTTATTTGGTGAAAGACATAAAGTTTTTGCTTTGATAAAAACATTTTCCACCACATAAAATATTGATTGGATTTAAAAGTGACCTATACATAAAACCCTTTTGCAAATGGTTTTACCACTTGAGAAAATGACCACCTTGAACCTTACAAAGTTTAGATCCTAGTGGAAACCACCTTTGCAAATAAAACTATCTTTGGCATGCTTGCATGCATGACTTAGTTCCTATGATTTTATGTGTGATGTTTTGTTTGATTGGTTATTGGTTGGAATGCTAGTTGATATTGTGTTTGCTTGATTGATTTGTAGTGAAGTTAGAAAAGTGTGAAACTAGCAAGATCAAGAAGTGAACCATCATTCCCTACCAAAAAGGCAAGTTACACTATCATCTAAAGTCCTACTATTTTCATTATACTTAGTGGATTTTGGAACATCACTACAAGGAATCTGTCTATATATGACCCTCAATTTTCGTCACAGAATCGTCATAGTAGTCCGTTTATGACGATTCTATGACGATTTTGAGATTGTCGAAAGCTGGGCGTCGCAAATGAACTATAACGATGTTTTTGGTAAAATCGTCATAACCGTCTATGACGATATTGAATCGTCATAACGTCTATGACGATCCAATATCGTCATGGACCATCTAGCCAGGCCAGCTCAGATCCTACGTGGCTGATCCTACGTGGCAAAATTGTGACGAAATGAAATCGTCTTAAATCAAAATCAGCCCAGTCCATTTTAGTGATCTAAATGGGCTGGCCCAATAATTCTAGCCTTTTATTTGCTAGGCCTTGGCCTTTTTAGGTTTGTCACTTTTGGACCTTGCCTTCTTACGGTACACTTATTTATTTTCAGATTTGTTACAATATATTTTGGGCTACAGCCTTTTTAGAGCCCAAATATATTTCATCCAGTCCAGATTTCTGCTATTTTTTTAACTAGAATTTGCATTTTCATTTCTGGAATTGCTTCAGCCATGCAATAAATCGAGAAAATACACCAGAGTTTCCAAATACATCAATAAAATACACCATTTTCAGCAAATACACAGCATGCAGATAATTTATCAGCAAATAGCAGGCTCACAAATGCACATCCAAGATTACAATTCAGTATTTACATTCACTTATTAGCAAATAGCACCAATTGCAACACCTCGGACAAGCTCCTCGGATCGCTGCACGAACAAGCTCCTCCGCTCTCCCAAAGTGGCGCAGCTCCACTCCAGCACGATCAGCTGAAACATGAACAAAGCTTGTAGTTTCAGAATATGGGTAGCAGCAAATTTTACATATAGTTCTAGCAATCCAGAATAGGGGTAGCAGAAAATTTACATAATGTATTAGCATTCATAATCAGTGGTTTCATATCCACAAAAGCTTTCTAATCATTTGATTAAGTTTAAATCAGATTTGAAAAAGTTCTATTCACTCATTCCTATCACTGTAAATACTATGGATCTTGTATAACTCATTTACAAGCACCACTCCAAGAACTCGTTTAATAATTAACATGATATTACATGGAGTAGCTTTGTAAGCCACTGAACTAAAGATAACATTGGCATGGTACCTGATATATTACATGGAGTAGCTTTGTAAGCCACTGAACTGAAGCTAACATTGGCATTGTACATGATATTACATGGAGTAGCTTTGTAAGCCACTGAACTGAAGATAACACTGGCATGGTACATGATGAATGATAGCGGAATAATTCCGAGTATGATCAAATGCCCCTGGATCATGTAAGAGTCATAAGACTCAAACTAACCCTATTAAAAGAGCACTCATATTTACACTACCAGACTAGTGATGCTTGCAGTGTGTTCAAATTAAGGACGTCAGGAGTTCTCCCTTAACTACAACTACTGATCTACATGCATACCCAATTTATCCAACTACTAGCAAAACCGAGCTTGACCATTGCCTTATATTTACAAACTTCTACAAGCTCGGTTAATGAATAAAACTTGATAATCTGAACTTTTGGAATGATACCACACAAGAACAGATAAAATTAATTCGATAAACAAAGGGAGAATCGGTTATGTACATACTGTCAGTTGGGATTCAGGTTGCAATCTTCTGCAAATTATCAGCGGGAGCCTCACCAGCAGCCTGACCATGCTTCATATCATGTTGTTTCTCGCTAATTACAGAAACTCGAGACATACATCTAGTACTTCATATCATGTTTTTTCTCGCTACTTATTAAGAAACCTGATTCCAACACTGTGCTAAGAAACCTGTGACAATCAGGAAACAAATCACAATTATTGAGACATTGTAGATTACGACAAGCCAAATTTAGGATCAGGAAAAGTAATTTATAGCTCCAACATAACATGTCTACCTTACATGAACATATAGTTGAACAATCAAACACTATAAAATCACTTAGTGTAAATTTATAACTATAACAATATCCAAATGATTGAGCTCATAGGTATACACTAGAAACAATCAACTAGCCTGGTCTCACATAGCAAGTGTAGGAGAAAAGGGAGGAACCATAGACATAAATGCATCATAGAGACCTTGAAAATAAATTGTTTTATACTAATTGTTTTATACATGAACACATGCACTAATTAGTTCCTTGTTCGTGCAAAACCAAACCCAAAAAAACATATATGGAAATAAATTGTTCGTGCACTAATTAGTTCCTTGTTCGTCCATTAAGAGAATAAATTGTTAGGGATTGGCAAGCTAACATACACATGACCAAGTATTTTACACGGAGGGAGCACATGCAGATAATTACAAGAAATAAACAAAATCTAACAAGGAGGAGAGGGACCTGACTAGCAGCCACTCGTTTTGGAGGTGACCAGCAGTAGCAGGTCGTGGCGTTGCCGATCCATGCGACTTGGCGACTGCGGCCTTGGCCCTGACCATGAGGTTGGAGTGGTGGACATAGGCCCCGAGCTTCTTTAGCAGCAGCAGGTGAGGCATGGACGTGGACATGGCGCACATCGCCTTCTCAGCCTCCTCGGCCACGGACTGCTTGTCCCGTGATGCCTTGAGCAGCAGCTGGAGGAGCAGCTTGTCGAAGGGAATCAGACAAAAAAATCATAAGGGAATCCACCATGATCGAGAGGGGAATAAAACAAAACAAAATTCAGAGAAGCGGACAGATATGGGGGAACAATACATACATGATGGGGGCGAGGAGCGTGGGGTGGTGGATGGCAAGGTGGCGCGCGTTGTTGAGCGCCTCGCAGACCTTCACCCAGTCCTTGGACTCGATTTCCGCAACTAGGCCGGCAGCCCGTGACTTCGTCACAGCCATCGGTTGTCGATCCTCGGAGCGGACGTACTCCACGGCCTGCTCCACCGCCACCAGCGAGGTCGACTTGCCCTTCGGCGCCGCGTTCTTGTTGTTCCGCTTCCTGCCACTTGGCGTTGACAGCTTGGCGGTCTTCTTGGGCCGCTCTGTCGGTGTGGGAGAGCAATGTTGTTGTCCCGGCACTACCAACTAGGTAACAACACTTTTCAGCTTGATATATATCTGCATTTGAGCAACACAGTGTTACTCCATAGTGTTTATAGGTTACTCCACAGTGTTTATATAACAGATAAAAGCTGAAGGCAATAGCTACACACATTAAGATCAGAGAAGAATTCCTTATCTTATTTTTAAAGAACCAAGAAAGAATTATAAGAACCACACAAGGCAATAGCAAGTA
Organism: Avena sativa; assembly: GCA_916181665.1. Lineage (NCBI taxonomy): Eukaryota > Viridiplantae > Streptophyta > Magnoliopsida > Poales > Poaceae > Avena > Avena sativa. The sequence goes on from OV702284.1 coordinate 393,092,853, forward strand.
TTGCAATCACAATGTCATTACTGTAATCACTAAAGAAAACCTAATAAGCAGCAGCATATTTTATTCCCTCGTGAATACAAATCAGACCCAACAGATGTTATACAAGTAAATTGTTCATATGAAGAGGAAAATTTATGAGTGATCAATATGAAGGAATACCACGGAAGAGTTGAATGACGGGACAATGCAAAACTTCTACACAAACTATACAGAAAGTTATGCAAGTATTCATCCATGAGTTGACAGAACATAATTGAACAAGAAAACACAACTGACCAATGTTCCCACTTAGCTTGACTGCACACTTGAATGAAACCAAACAGACTAGGAGAAACAAGCTTACAGGGGGCAACACAGGAAGATGGAGACGCCGCTGGGCCTCGGTTGAGGTGTTACACTGCTTGTGGTTCTTTGTCTAGGGCAGATATGTCGATGGATACAGGAGCAATTGACTTTGTGACACCACAGTATGGACTATATATGGTCTTCAATGGTTATTGCCTGAAAGATTGTGTACTTCAGTTCATGTAAAAATATTCTAGCAAACAAATTGCCTTTATGAAAGTATTCTATATAGAATGAAAGTACGAGAAATCACTAGTTATTGTAAGTTATTGCCTTCATGAAAATATTCTATATATAATGCAAAAAAAATGATGGAAAAAAGATAACAGGAAGGGAGATCGCAGTGTACAATTATTCTAGCAAACAAGTTTGTAATTATTTGTTTCTCCTCATTCTTATAGTTAACAAGTTTTAGTTACAAGTAAACAGAACATAGTACATCCATGGTCTTGCAAAATACTGGAATTTTCTATCTACTACACTGTGATCCTTTAAGAAAACAAAAAAAGAACAGAACAAATAATGTTACCATGAGTCATCAGAATCAAACCACAACACTCGTCATATTGTCGATGTTACCATGAGTCATCAAAATCAAACCACAGCAAATAAAGGAGAGATTATGCTCTTGTAACAGGGAGATGCAAATAATGGAGCTAACAGGGAACAACATCTTATTAACAAAATCAAAACAACATTATTACAACCTCTTATTTTTAACAGATCACACTTTACACATATGACAACTACCCTGTAAATGGAATCCGGAAGAACCAAGTAAGTATGCAAAACAATATCATGCAGCATCGGGACATAATGGGATGATACAATAGCCTATTCCACTATCAGGTCATAATTAGCTATTGGTAATACAATAACCCATATTTATAGGCATGAACTAACAAGAACACATGACATGAACTAGCTCAATAAGGTTTGCAGGCCACAGGGAGATGCACTGAGAATTGCATCTAGCGCAACAAGGTTTGTAGGCCAGAGGGAGATGCAAAAACACAAGTTACAGAAGTCGCATGATCATATCTGGGTGTTAAGTACTTGCCTTTACAGAAGTTGATGGCCTCGATCTCGGTGATGCGTGGGTTGCTGGCATCGATCTCGCTAACGAAGCGCGAGTTATAGAGGAGGTGAATACCTCGCTGTCGAAGATGGATGACTCGCTGATGTTCCCCGTCGTCTGTGTGTGCAGGTTCCTCCTGGGCCCGTCTTCCCCCATTGGCCCGTGATGCAGAGGCCACCCTCGATCTGGCGCCCCACCTGCCGCCGCCGCCCTTGATTGGGTCCCCATCTGTCATCGCCGCCCTGATCTGGCACTAGGATGTGCCCCACCTATCGTCGCCGCCGAGTCCGCACGCGTCCGGACCTGAAAAAGCGACAAGAAAAATGTGAGATCAGCGCGCATCGAAGCCAGAGATGTTGGATGTCTGCTCGTCATGCTCTGGATGCGTGCCTGTGATGCTCACCTGGATCCTGGGTGTGGAGCTACGGGCGGCCGTAACCGTCAGCGTCGACGGTCGGGATTCCCAGATCCGCGGTCATTGAGGTAGGGAGCTCGGACGTCCTCACACAGAGCATGGTGGCTCTCCTAGCGCCAAGTACCGTCGCCGCGGCGCTGGACACCCCACTGCCAACCATGGAGCACCGCTGCCATCTACTAGGGCACTATGCTGAGGCCCAAGCGGCCAGATCCGCGGGCATCGAGGAGGATACGGCAGCCGCCATAGGGATCTACGGGCATCGAGGTCAGCCACCGGTGGCCATCGAGGTGCGGTGAGGAGAGGAGGATAGGGTGGTGGTGCTGTGGATCCATCGGAGGAGAAGAGCGAGGGGAGAGAAAGACCGGAGATGGGCGTGGTGTGGCGGCGGGGGAGAGATAAGGGTTAGGGTTAGAGGATAGAGGGTTGCGGCAGGGACTTTGGTGTGTGCGCCAAATATTTGCCACTATGCGCGCGCTGGATGCCAGGTCATCGATCCACACAACAAGTTTCCATACTTCACCATCCATCCGTTCATTATGTTTACATCCTACGGCTGATATTGACCTTCTCTTATATCTTGATCTGTCTAGCAATTATGACGATTTTGTCTATAGAAATTACGACGTTTTTTCACGAAATCGTCATAGTTTAATAAGGATTTGGCCCGCCCAAACAACCTACGACCATCTGATGTAGAATCGTCATAAATCTATGACGATTTTATTTACGGTCACTACCAAAACGTCATAGTTTGACACATTCCTTGTAGTGCATGCATGAAAAGAATTTCTATACTTATGCTATGCTAAATCCTAATAGGATACCCTATATATTCCTTAGTGAAAACAATGTAGTTGTAGTATGCTTAGCCCAGCTATATATTGGGATGGGATACATGTTATGATTATATGAAGTATTGAAAAGACTTATGTTTTATATAATAAAACAAGTACTCAATGAACCACCTGGATGGACAAGGATACTCAAGCTTTTGGACAAGGTGGCAACAAAAGGAACCATGTTTATATGGCAATCTCTTTTTGTTGTGCACTAAAAGAAAACCACCCAGGGACTTAGAGATTGAACATGTTTCTCGTACAGTGGCTTCCGTGTACAGCCACATGCTAAATGGGCTCTGGCTTAGTCAACTACATAGTGGAAGACCCATGCATTAGCATCTTCAGGTTAACTAGATTTGTGTAAGGGAACATGAAACCCTACATTGGTGCCTGGTAGACAAGCTAGCATTGTGTATTGGGAGGACTCCTATGGAAAGACTTTGTCACATTCTCAATCTGCCAGTACTCCATCTTGGTGAGTACTTATCCAGTGGCCACTGGTGGCAAAAAGACGAGATTGTGTCATGTGGGTAAAGTGTACAACTTCTGCAGAAGATCAAAATTCTAAGTACTTAGCCGTGTCCCCGGTTATGGACAATACTGAGCAACTAAGGCCTGAAGCTATGGAAGATCTCGACATTCCAATTTCTGAAAGTTAAAACTTGAGGGTGACAACAAGGGATTTTGAAACACTTGGTGGATTCCAAGGAGTTCAGAAACATTTGACAAAAGAGCAAAACTATTTTGAAAAGATAGGATAAAACTATATTGCTTTCTACAAATGAGCCTAAACCCCACTTAGCCAAATATGCATGTATTGAAAGGATCCACCTATATTCTACATAGTAGTGAAACTTGCCAATACAATTCAAATGTATTGACCCTTGTGGCTGTAACTTGTAATGTTGCATGTTTGATTGAAATTAGTGAAGTTGATTGATTAGGATTACAAAGTCTACAACCAACATGTTTGCCTGTGGTACTTTGAAGATGAAGGACCCCATGCTTATAGACTTTTTGCTGCAATGTAATGTAATAGCCAAATGAGCTATGTAAGATGTAATAAAATTATGTTATTCCTGGTTATAAAGTTATATTATGACCTTTGTTTCTTGATATTACATCTTAACTGTGGATGCTAGCTATTGATCCAGGGACTAGCATTGTAAACACAGGGGACTCTACCTTATTAAAGGTTGGGACCCTTACAATCATGAACGGAGCTCACAAGATCTATACATGAAAGCACAAGGAGGAGATACAACCATCTAGCTACTACATGGACCCATAGTCCAAGGTGGAACTACTCACGCTTCATACCGGAGAGAAGGCCTCCGGGATGATTTCCCCTCCGGCAGGGTGCCGGTAAGAACTTCATATCCCCTCTATCTAGGGACGACGGTGGCCGTGGCTACAGAAGGTTTCGTGGAGTTTTGATCGGGTACTTAGGGTTTCTGCATCGCGAGCTTCTTATAGGCGAAGAGGCGAGGCCGGGAGGCGACCAGGGGGCCATACCCTGCCCAGGCGCGGGTCCACCCTAGCCCGCGCCTGGGGGTGTGGTGGCCCTCTGGCACCTCTCTGTCTCGTCTTCTGGATTCGTGTCCCCCACGGTAAAATATTGACTTTGGCTTTTGTCCCATCCAATTCTGAGAATATTGATTTTCTGCCTTTATGGAACCAAAAACAGAAGAAAACAGGAAATTGGCACTGTGGCAACTTGTTAATAGGTTAGTTCCAGAAAAGATATAAAAACACCTCAAAGTGTAGAGAAAGCAAAGCAAAGTAGATATTAAACAAGCATGTAGCATCAAAAATTATAGATACGTTTCCGACGTATCAAGCATCCCCAAGCTTAACTCCTGCTCATCCTCGAGTAGGTAAGTGATAAAAAGAATAATTTTGAGGTGACATGCACCGTCAAAACCATTTGCAAGCATTGAAATCTAGGAACAAAGAACTCTAAACATGTGCATGAAAGATGGAGTTCTAACAATAAGACATAGTAACTATGCATGCAACATGAAAGGCTACAAACAAAGATCATGAATAACATGTATTGAAAAACGTTTGTTTGTTTCACATACAGAAAACATGGCATAGTGGCATTCATGTTGTCCCTCATAGAGTAGCAAATAGATGCATGTGACACCTTCAAAGTTCACAAGGGTGACTAGAAGCAAGTAGCACAAGAGCAAGTAATATCACAATATGCATGGATCAATAACTTTTGTGACACTGCACACAGAATGACAACTATGCTCTCTTAATGGTGCCTAAAGGTAGAAGGTGGAGACTCAAATAATGGTGGAAGATAGGCCTTTCATAAAGGAATCAAGGATTTCAAGTTTCAAAAAGAGCTTCCAAAAATTATGGTACTTGTTAGCTTTCAGACCTCTTTGCCCCTATCATAAGAATCTTGAAGTGGTTAAGGTTAAAGTTAACAAAGATGGATTATATGCTTGACAAAGTATAAGTTGGCAATCTCAAGTCCCTTGAATACGAGGGCCACACCTCATGCTACTCAACTTCAGTCACCTGTAATTTCTTGTCATTGTAAGTACATGCATATCATAGAGAACCGCCAACAGGGTACCCCTTGCACATGGTACAGGAGCTATTGCATAACCAAAATGACAAGGCAAGCAGACAATGAGCATCTCAGCGATCTTTTTATTTACTATATGCATACCTTTTTATTGAGGATGCTTCATAGATAGCTCACTATGGTGATGCTGCAAGTTTCCATCATGATTAGGCATGGCTTAGGCTAACGGCCCAGGCGTTTCTCTAACACAAAATACATACTCCATTGACTTACAAGTTCCCTCTTTATTTCACACCGGTGACATCCATAGACAAAAGAGCATGATATCAACTGAGTACAAAGTACAAGTGCAATGTTGAAAATGTTCCCCGTGACAGCACGGTTCTGCTAATTCCAACGTATAAGTGCAAGCATATACAACATAGAAGACACAATGGTTCAAGTTTCTTAGGGACAAAGAATATAAAGTGTGCCATCAAGTTTCTGAGGGCTTTAATCACTAAGTTTTCACATAACAAAATAGTTTTTTAATTGGAAGATAGCTGAAAACAAGAATATACTTGGAATGGTGTAACACACCATGCATAGGAATTTATAATGGACACTTTGGAATAACTTGGTATCTTGGGAGTTGGAAGCATGAGTAGAGCTTACTCATACAAGTGGAGGATAGCAAAAGACTGGGAGCAACCAACTAAGAGAGCAATAATGGCCATAATCATGCAGAGTAACAAAACATTACTAATCAAAGCATAGAGTGGTACTATAAGTCAAGGACTAAATGATCATAGAGGCTATGGTGACTTGTCATAGTCATAACATGGTGTGAGCATGTGCCAAGTCAACCCAAGCAAAGCATCAAAGGAGAATACCACAATACTATGCTTTTGTATGCTAAAACAATGCATAATTTGTTCAAGGCACACTAAGCAATCCCAATTGTTTGGAACAAGAAATTCTACAACAATAATCACTAAGCATAAGGTCAAAACAACACCTAGCATGTCATGCTAAAGTCTAAGTCACAGTCAATGCAAGCTCCTCTTGCATTTTCAAGCAAGAACTTCCTACTCATTTCTAACACCAAGCAACTTATTTGCAAAACAATAAAGCGAGAACGGGGGTACAAACTACTTTATTCAAGCAAACTAAACAAACTAAGCAAACCAAAGTAAAATTAAGACGCTCCAAGAACAACAGAACTGTGCATGAAATAAAAACAAAGTGTCTAGACAGACCTGAGCTTTTTATTGATGAAGAAGGGGATGCCTTGGGCATCCCCAAGCTTTGACGCTTGTACCTCTTGGATATTTCTTGGGGTGACACCGGGGTGGCATCCTCAAGGTTGAGCTTTTGTCCATTCTTCATCTTATTATATCATTTTCTCTCTACACCTGAAATTTTTCCTTCATACAAAACTTCACACAATCTTTATTAGCAACATTAGCATATTCAAAAGATAATAGACCTTTAGGCAAACCTTTGGAAAAGCAAGACTTTTCACTAAAAACACAAGCTACTGTAGAAACTTCTTCAAAAAGCTCAATTCACCTAAAGAGAACTCAAAAAGGAATCAATAAGAAGCAAATGCAAATAATGGCAGAAATCTATCAAAACATACCAGCAGGTAGAAACCGATTTTTTCGAACATCTTCTGTTGCTCAAATAAAAAAGTTTTGAACTAACGAAAGTTATATAACATACTGGGGGATTTATTCGTAATTTTTTAGCTCAATCCGAGTTACAGAGACACCTCACGATTTTTTTTGGTGGAGGACAGAAATCTGTTTCGGGACAGCAACTCCCCAAATCTTACTTCCTCTCATTAGAGGTCATTTTTGGCACAAAAAACAAATAAAAAGGATAAGGAGAGGTTATTACTGAAGTAATAACTTCCAAGACTCAAGGAAACTCTTGGATTATCTCCCAACAAGTACTTTTCTTTAACGCCTTTAAGTTAGGCACAAGAAAGAAGAAGAATCAATTATTTTCAAATGAGGAAGCATTAACATCAAACCTTGCTTTCAAAGGAGGGGCAAAAAGCAACTTCTCTATCCTCATAGGGAAGTGTATTCTAAGAAAAGGTCTTCCCAAAGTAATAGGACAAGAAGCATTGTATTCAACATCCAAAACATAGAAATCAACAGGGACATAAGCATTGATAACCATAATGTGAACATCATTAATACTCCCCATGAGTTTCTTTTTAGCATTATCATTGAGTGGGACATCCAAATAACAATCTTCCAAAGGTGGCAAATCAAGCATTTCATAAATCTTCCTAGGCATAATAGAGAGACTAGAACCAAGATCACATGAAGCTTTGAGATAGGTCATTCACTTGCATATTAATAATGGGTTCCCAACTATATTCTACTTTCCTAGGAATAGAAGCTTTGTGTTTTAGCTTCTCTTCCTTAATTTTCACAAGAGCATCTGTAATATGTTTAGTGAAAGCAACATGCATATCACTAGCATCAGGACTTCTAGCAAGCTTTTGCAAGAAAAGAATCACTTCAGAAATATTGCAACCATCTATATAAAATTCGAACTTGGCATCACTAGTAGTAGAATCAATAGGCTTAGGCATAGTAGGAGGAGGAACAGTGACTTCTTGTGGTTTAGTGGTATCCATTCTAGTGATGGTGCACACACTATTGTTTCTATCAATTTCAGCTTCCCTTTCCCACTTAGCATGAAGTTGAGATAACAGCCTAACATTTTCATCAATAGTAACTTGTATGGAATGAGCAGTAGTAAAGGTTTTTTCCATAGTTTCAGGTTTAGCAGCCATTTTATTAATCAAGGAGGACTGTACGTCAAACAAAGAGGAAATATTATTCTCAACAGTTAAAAGTTTCTCCTCCACAGTTTTGTTGAAAGCATTTTGTTTACTAATAAAGTATTTGAGCATGACTTCAAGTTCAGAAGGGGCACTTCTAGCATTGCTGTAGGAGTTTCGATAGGAATTGCCATCATTAGGAGGATAAGGCCTATAATTGTTGTTACCACCAAAATTATTCCTATAGGCATTGTTGTTGAAATTGTTGTTTCTAATGAAGTTCACATCAACTTGCTCTTCTTGAGCAACCAAAGAGGCTAAGGGAACACTATTAGGATCTAGAGGAGCTTTCCCATTAACAAGCATAGCCATAATAACATTAATCTTATCACTCAAAGAGGAGGTTTATTCAACAGTGTGGAGCTCTCTCAGTGTGCCATTCAAAGTAATTAACCATCATATTGTCAAGGAGCTTTGTTGCAGCACCCAAAGTGAGGCCCATGAAGGTACCTCCAGCAGCAAAATCCAACAGGTTTCTTGAGGAAAAGTTTAAACCTGCATAAAAAGTCTAGATAATCATCCAAGCAGTGAGTCCATGAGTGGGACAATTCTTAACCAGAGACTTCATTCTTTACCAAGATTGAGCAACATGTTCATTATCAAGTTGTTTAAATTTCATAATGTCACTTCTCATAGATATAATCTTAGCAGGAGGATAGTACTTTCCAATAAAAGCATCTTTGCACTTAGTCCAAGAATCAATACTATTTCTAGGCAAGGATAACAACCATTCTTTAGCTTTCCCTCTCAAGAAGAAAGGAAACAACTTGAGCTTAATAATATCTCCATCTACATGCTTATACTTTTGCATCTCACAAAGTTCAACAAAGTTATTGAGATGGGCAGCAACATCATTAGAACTAGCACCGGAAAATTGCTCTCTCATCACAAGATTCAACAAAGCAGGCTTAATTTCATAAAAGGTAGCATCGGGAGCAGGTGGAGCAATAGGAGTGCTAAAGAAATCATTGTTTTTGGTGATAGTGAAGTCACACAACTTGGTGTTCTCAGCGGAGTTCATTTTGGCAAAGGTGGGGAAGCCAAAAACAGCAGCAGCAGCTAAAGCAGTAACTAATTTTTTGTGTTTTTTGGATAAAGAAAGCAAACCAAACTAGACTATTTTTTTTGGAGTTTTTGAAAAGAGACAAACAAAACCAAGCAAAAGAAACTAAGCAAACTAAAAACAAAGTAAAGAGAAAGGAAGTGAAGGAATCCCCTTGTGAAGACGTCCTTAGCCTCCCCGGCAATGGCGCCAGAAAAAGGCTTGATGAGTGCAGCAGCACTTCGTTGGGAGACCCCAAGAGGAAGGTATGATGCAGTTCAGCAGGCAAGTTTCCCTCAGTAAGAAACCAAGGTTATCGAACCAGTAGGAGGAAGGAAATGCCCCAAAGGTGCTGCAAGCAACGTGGAGTGATGACCCACAAGTATAGGGGGTGTATCATAGTACTTTTGATAAATAGGAGTGTCAATCCCAACGAGGAGAAGAAGGTGCTGAACAATGGTATGGAGCAGGAAATCCCTGTGAATACTTAGCAAACGGATTTTTAGTGGTTTTCTGACAAGGTAACAAAACAAGGAGCAAGTAACAAAGGTAACGAACAAACGGAGCAAGTGGCCCAATCCTTTCTTAGCAAAGGACAAGCCGGTGGAAATACTTATAAGGACCAAACGTTCTCGAGGACACATGGGAATTCTGTCAAGTGCTTTCGCTTCAAATATCTGAGTACTCTTCTCTGGTGTTGTAAGTGTTGTGTGTGTGAACCTGTGCTAATGTACCGACCGTACTTGGACTAATACATACTTGTGATTAAACCCCCTGCAAACATCCGTAACTATAGGAAAGTAATTAAGGTATAAATCTAACCACAACCTTAAACTCTGAGATCCTACGCTCCCTTGTGCAAAGGTGTCCTAACGGGGGTTTAGGTTTCTGTCACTCCGGAAACCCCACAATTAGTAGCGAAATACACAATGCATTCCCCTAGACCCATAAATGGTGAATTGTCATGTAGTCGACGTTCACATGACACCACTAGAAGAATAGCACCACAACTTAAATACTAAACCATTGAATAATAACTCAACACAGATCCACTAATAACAACATGACTTCTCCCATGTCCTCAAGAACTAAACGAACTACTCACAAGACATCAAATGGATCAAGATCAAAGATGATATGATAATGGATAACAATCTTAACATAAACAATAATCCAATGGTTCCACTCACAAGCATTAACTACAATAGTAATCAACACCGGGAAAGTTTCCCCTAAGAACTAAAGCAATATCCAACACAATTGTTACAGCGGGACGGAGTGGTGATGATGGTGCTGGTGGAGATGATGGTGTGGATGATGATGATGATCCCTATGAAGCCTAGCTTGATGACGTTGTTGATGGCGACGGTCTCCCCTCTCGGGGAAGGAATCCCCCCGGCAGAAATCTGCCGGCCGGAGAGATCTTTATCTCTCGGTGTTTTCTGCCCCCCAGAGGCGGAGGAAGTCTATATGTGGTCGCTCCCCGAGGCTTAGGGTTCCATAGAGAAGATATAGGCGAAGGGGCAGAGTCGGAGGCCGGGCAGGTGGGCCACATCTACCCTAGGCGCGGGGTTAGGTGGGCCCACGCCTAGGGGGGTGTGGGCCCCCTGAGGCCCTTCTTCATCCCTCCTTCTGGCTCCCTCATTCTTGTGGAGAAATAAAATGTTTCCATATTTTTCTGGTATTTTTCTGATCTTTGCGAAATTGCACCGAATCGCCTTCTTTTCCATCAGAATCTAGACTCCGGCTGTCCATCCTCCAAGAATCATCCAACATGCATAAATAGATGAAAAAGCCATAAGTAATACCTCATAATAAGACAAACATCAATGAATAGAGGTAAATTATGATATAGAATGGTGATGCAAATTGGGCGTATCAACTCCCCCAGGAAGCGAAAACGGAGCTCGGTAAACATGTCCACAGGTTTATGGAGTGAAGTGTCGATAAAAGAATATGAACAAGAAGCATCACACTTACCAATGCACAACTCATAGAAGAAAGCAACTCACCATTATATAACTTAGCTTGCAACCAAGTACAACAGTCACAATAGAGATGCATAAAGATAAATCATAATTGGAATTGGCAAACTTGTTCTTGGTCAGAAAACAACTGGCAAACATTTTCACAAAATCTTTTTGTAGAAGTTTCAAAACAGGAACACTCTTTGCACAAAAGGTTTTTCACAAGTGAAGGCTTTCAAAGTAATACTCAATAGATAAGAGTTTTGTGCAAACAAGGAAGATAAAGAACATGATTCAATAAATCACCATATGAATGCTTGGAAAACAACAACTCAAATGCTTGCTAGAGATAGAGAGGAAGTAGGTTTACTGACTCAACTGGTAACTAGAAGAGAGGTCCATTCTTAGAGGGTAGCATGGATTACAAGTCATAAAGAGCTTCCAAAATATTATGGTACTTACTAGCTTTGAGCACTCATTGCCCCTATCATAGGCATCTTGAGATGATTAAGGTTAAAGTGAACAAAGATGGAGTATATGCTTGACGAAATATAAGTTGACAATCTAATGTCCCTTGAATACGAGGGACACACCTCATGCATACTCAACTTTGGTCACAGGTAAGTTCTTTTCATTGTAAGTATTTGCATATCATTGAGAACCGCCAACGGGGTACCCCTTGCACATGGTACATGAGCTTTCCCATAACCAAAATGACAAGGCAAGCAGACAATGAGCATCTCAGCGATCTTTTTATTTACTATGTGCATAGCTTTTTATTGAGGATGCTTCATAGATGACTAACTATGGTGATGCTGCAAGTTTCCACCATGATTAATCATGGCTTAGGCTAGCGGCCCAGGAATTTCTCTAACACAGGATACAGACTCCATGGACTTACAAGTTCCCTCTTTATTTCACACTGTTGACATCCATAGACAAAAGAACACGATATCAACTGTGTACAGAGTACAAGTGCAATGTTGAAAACATTCCCCGTGACAACACGGTTCTACTAATTCCAACGTATAGATGCAAGCATATACAACTTCGATGTTCATAATGGTTCAAGTATATTAGGGGCAAGAAAATAAGGTCTGCCATCAAGTTCGTGAGAGCTTCACTAACTAGTTTTCCCATAACAAAATACTTTTTAATTCGAAAGGTAGATGAAGCTTGAGAATTTGCTTGGAATAGCAAAAGCTACTAGGTAGATATGGTGGACACAAATGGCGGAAGTTTTTGGTTCAAAGGATTTTGGAAACATGAGAAGTATGCCTTCTCAAAACGGGTTTTTGGCTAGCAAGGCTGAGTAGCAAGCAAAAGAGTTGAAAGAAATAAGCAAACATACAAGTAATAAAGCCAAACATGCAATCTTCTTTTAAGACACAAAAGGATCTTAAATAAAGAATACTAAGCTTATGAGCCAAAAAGAAAGAAAACAAATGATACGAAATACATGTAAGATTTTTCTTTCTTTTTCTCTTTCATAGTAATGCTACTGACCAGAATTTGGTTTGCCAAAAACAATTTAGATCCACTTGATGATCCCAAAGTGGTGCCAATACTGATCAACAAGATCCATCATATAATAGAGATTGCAAACTAAAATAAGAAGTGCAAAAAGTAAAAGATGAGACTTCTCATTAATATTCAATAAAGGCACTCACACCAAGGGATACAAACATAATCAACTAAAGGAGAGATACTTCCACATGCAAACCAAACTATAAGATAACCCCTCTACCACATATATGAATCCACTAAAAAGGTAAAAGATAAAGTATAATGGTGGTGATAACGCGACACTCCCCCAAGCTTGGAACAAGCCAAGGGGATGCCAAACCTGAAGACGAATTACTCCTTCGGTGGTGGTGGTGTTCTCTTGATAAGCTCCTCAATAAGTTTCTTCAAATCCTCGAACTCAAAAGTAAGAGTACGGATTAGCTCAGAGTTTTGCTCTATACGGTTCATGATCATGTCAGTCCGAGAATCCCAGTTCTTGTTATTCTTCCCCCACTCTTCATCCTTAGCATGATCCTTCTCTGCATTGTTAGAGTGAGGCATATCGCAAACCGAGGGAAAATTCCCTTTGGGCACATGTTGATATTGATATTCATGCATAAGTGTATGGAAGGGTCTCTTTTTACGTGGAGGAGATGATCGTGGAGAGATAGTATGACGTCGAGATTTCCCTCCTGTAGACATCTGTGTCGTCCTCTTAAGCTTGGTAGGTCGTGCCACCAAACCAATGCTTGCGACGGTAGCACGAGTGTCCGTTTGCTTGTCCTTCTCCATGTCACCTTCATACCCTACCGAAATCTCCTCCATGGGGACTTGAGGTTCTTCTTCCTCGGGCTTCTTGCCTTTGTCGTTGGCGGAGGCCATGGTGCTCTAAACTTGAGAAGATTTCCTGACAAAAACAGATTGAAACGAAAACACGACGAGAACATGATGCACGAACCTCGGGGAACCCAGGGGGTATATATTACGAAGTTTCAATGCATAAGTAAGGTTTTGATACGAAAACGATGCGGAGACGGAGTTCGAGGGTGGAACACTCCCCTCAGGTGCGGCCAGGCTAGGCCTGCGCCTGGGGTGGGTCTATCCACCCCGGGCTCCATTTCCTTTTTAGTTTTGTCTCGCAAATTCCCTTATGTATTAAAAACATCAAAAATATAAAAAGACTGGGGTTTCACAAACCTTCTGTTTTCACCACTTTTACCTATTCAAGGACGAACTCTGCAGTTTCTGGTGTTTGGTTTCTGATAAATTCTTCTGGAGTCACCATTTGAATTACATCCACATCTTCATTGTAAGAATATCCAGAAATATAATGTCTTAGTCTTTGACCATTAACCACCTGTGTTGTGTCATCCTTTAGAGAAATTTTTTTGATGGCACCTGAATGGTACACTTCCTTGATAACAAAAGGTCCTTCCCATTTAGAGAGTAGTTTCCCTGTAAAAAATTTGAGACGAGACCTATACAAAAGAATTTTCTCACCAACATGGAACTCCCTTTTGAGAATTCTCCTATCATGCCATCTTTTTACTTTTTACTTAAAGAGCCTAGCATTTTCGTAAGCTTCACCTCTCCACTCATCTAGATTACTTAAATTGAGCAGTCTTTTCTCACCAGCAAGTCTAAAATCTCTATTCAGCTCTTTCACTGCCCAATACGCTTTGTGTTCTAATTCGAAAGGAAAGTGACAAGCTTTCCCATAGACCATTTTGTAAGGAGACAACCCCATAGGATTTTTATAAGCAGTTCTATAAGCCCACAAAGCGTCATTCAACTTTTTAGCCCAATTTTTCCTAGATCTATTGACAGTCTTCTACAAAATAGATTTAATTTCCCTATTGGAAAGTTCTACTTGCCCACTAGTTTGGGGGTGATAAGCTGAAGCAATTCTGTGGTTTACATCATACTTAGCGACAGTTTTTCTAAAACCCCCATGAATAAAATGAGAGCCTCCATCAGTCATGAGATATCTAGGCACACCAAACCTAGGAAAAATGACATCTTTAAGCATTTTCAGAGAGGTCTTACCATTAGCACTGTTTGTAGGTATGGCTTCCACCCACTTTGTAACTGTTGGAATTATGCCCTAGTGGCAATAATAAAGATGTTATTATTATAATTCTTGTTCATGATAAAGTTTATATTCCATGCTAGAATTGTATTAAGCGGAAACTTTGATACTTGTGTGGTTTATGAACAACACCGTGTCCCTAGTACGCCTCTATGGACTAGCTCATTGATTAATGATGGTTAAGGTTTCCTAACCATAGACATGAGTTGTCAATTAATAATGAGATCATGTCATTAGGAGAATGATATGATGGACATACCCAAATTAAGCAGAGCAATTAGATCGTGTCATCGTGTTCATCTTTGCGAAGCTTTTTCCTATGTCAAGTATTGTATTACTTAGACCATGAGATAATACAACTCCCTGGTATCGGAAGAAAGCTTTGAGGTCATCAAACGTCATCCTATGTGAGGGTGATCATAAAGGTGTCTCTCAGGTGCTCGGAAAGTACTTGTTGGGTTGTATGTATCGAGATAGAATTTGTCCCTCCCGAGTCGGAGAGATATACTTCGGGCCCACTCGGTAATTGATATCAACACCGCTTGCAAGCACGTGGTTAAGGAGTTAATCACAAAGTGATATCGGATTACGGAACGAGTAAAGTACTTGCTGTGAACGAGATTGAACTAGGTATGTCGATACCAACGATCGAAACTCGGGCAAGTAAAATATCGCGTGACGAAGGGAATACATATATGGGATTAATTGAATCCTGGCATCGTGGTTCATCCGATATGATCATCGATGAATATGTGGGAGTCAATATGGGTTTCCAGATCTCGCTGTTGATTGTTGATAGAAGATCATGTATGCATATTTGTAACATCCCTAAAATCATGATTTCAAAGATTGCATATCATTCATGCATGCATATAATTTTGAGATCATTTTCCAACTATTTTCAAGAAAACAGAAGCACATAGTGCTATTATTTTATGTGAGCAAACTTAAATCAAATGACCATCCTCAATTGAGAGCATAAGTATTTTAAACCAAGTTTTGTTGGCTTCCTTGTTGATTGGATTGAATGTGGAGTTTGGACAAAAATTCATAGAACAAATGTGGTTTCAAAACCATTTTCAAAACATTTCCAAATCAAGTGGTCACTGTTTATTTTTATTTTATTCTAAATGACCAAGCTAATTCAAAGTAACCACTTGATTTTATGCCCAGAAGTGTGAATGTTGCACCCTACAAAATCCTGAAAAAGTTTGAATTCAAAAAGCTTTTGAAACCATTTGAAATTCATTCCAGAAATTCAAAACAGAAAAAGAAAAAGAGAAAGGAAATAGAAAAGGGCCAGCGCCAGTCTTTTGGCCCAACTGAGAAAGCAGCCCACCCGGGTTTCCTCTCTCCCTCTCTCACTCGCAGACGCACCCATCGAGTGACTGACGCCAGGACCCCACCCCCCCTCTGTTTCTTTCATTGACAACTGGGCCCCGTCCACGTCACCGTCGTCTTCCCCAAATCTCGCGAAGAACACGTCGCCGCGGGCCGTTGCTGGCGTTGATCACGCGACGTAATTACCATTGAATCCGCAGGCATTTCCTGTCGAGCCCCTGCCTACTTAACCCCCTCTGCACCGCGAACATTTCCCCTCACTCAATTTCCTCTCCACGCCACCAGGCTGCCCGTAGTCTTGCCCATACCGCCGCAGCTCCGACGACCTCCGGCGTGCGATTCCGGTAAGACCCCGTCGCCCCTTGCTGTCTAAGTTTGCCAGAATGATCACGACAACCATGCGCATCTTCTCACCCTATTGGTGCATGCTAGGACCGTCTGGAGACTCGCCAACTACGACGACCGCAAGTGCCTGACGCTTTATTCTTCTCCGGCGATCGATTGCGGTAAGCACTGAGCGCCCCTTGACCTCTCTCGCATACGACTAGGTTCGCCTTGTCCTTGCGCAGTTACTGATGCCTCTAGTTGGTACTAGGAAGACCCAGAGCGTCGGCAATAACTTCGTCTGTAACCACCCGACTCCGTGCACGACTCCGACGAGCTCCAGCAGCCCACTCCGTGCGCCCCTTGCCAAGCCACCGCCAGGTTGAGCATCAGCATGTCGCCACGGTTCTGGTAAGCCCCTCCGACGACCCTAGGACGACCTGTAGCGCCGCGCCGCCGTAGGCAGAGCTCGCCGTCGCCAGTAGCCGCCGCCAGCGCCGCTCAGTTTTGGTCGATTGATTCTTAGCCGTCAGATCTAGATCCAGCGCGTAGGATTAGTTCACTTAACGAACCGTTACGCGTTAGATCTGGCCGTGCATCTTTAGTTAAATCGTGCGGCTCTCGTTGATCGATCCGCTCGAACCGGTACGGGCCAATTAGAAACAGACGCGTGGCTAGGGTTTAGATTTAAAACAGGATTTGAATCTGATTTATATTCAAATTTGTATTGGCTATAACTTTTGATCCCCACGTTAGAATTTGACAAATTTTATACCGTTGGAATCAGGAGAGCAAGCTCTTTCTAATTGTGCAATGTGTTTAATGTTTAGCTTCTGTTAAAAAGGTTTTATTTGCAGAAACTTGTGTAGGACTAATTAGAGTTTATGAAATGTTTAGGAAATGATTTAGGGTTTAAATAATTGTTGTTTGGCAAGTTTTTAACTTGTTAGTGAATCAGTACTGTATACTTGCTTTGTTGAGTTTTAAAAATCATCACATATCATCTTGCATGCATGCATATATTTTTGATTGTATATGTTTTGTGTGTAATTTGTTGCTACCATTCTTTGCGTAGATTTTGGTGCTAGTGATTGTGATTGTGAGGAGTGCTACTCTCCCAACTACCAAGGCAAGTGGTACTTCATGAATATTTTATCCCATGTTTTATACTAAGCATTAGAAATATTTTTGCTAAGTCTTGCATGATATTATCTTGCTTATATGCCATGTTGGGAAATCCTAGTAGTTGTAGAATTGCTAGGGAATCTCTAAGTTAAGTTGCTATATATGCCATGCTTAGCCTAGCTAGTAGCAACCAAGGGTTGGTGAAATATATACATGCTATGATGAAAATATTTCTAAGTCTTTGGACTTGTGTTTTACCTAATAAAACAACTAAGTTAATGAAACACCTGGGTGGAATGGAAGGAAAGGTTTATGTTGAGCGGTTACACAAGGCCCATTTCTATGGTTTACCTTGTGTATCTCACTTGTGGTAAGCCACCCAGGAACCAGAGATTTTAGAGGCCAAGTGTTAAGAAGCTTCTAGTGCAGCCACTTGGCAATATGGGCTCTGCCTGGATCACATAAGTTGCTAGAACTTAGCCATTTGGACAGTTGGTGGTAGTGGGAATGATAGGTTGGAGCGCGTCCATTTGGTCTAAGGGAAGGCTTCTGAAAGGTCCTGTCTTGTTGAAACCAAGTCTGGTGGGGAAAGTGCACAACCTCTGCAGATGGAAAAATCTAAGTACTTAGCCAAGTCCATGGCAATGGACAACTTGAGCATCAAGGCATGGAAGCTATCAAAAATCTCATCACTCCAACTTCTAAGTAAAAACTTGTGGGTGAACAAGGGTGAAGGACCTCAATGTCTGTTGATGGTTTCTTGGGAAAAGTTTTGACAAAGAAAAACTTAGTGATTTCAACTAATAGGAAAAACCTATTTTGAGCAAAGCAAGCCAAGCTACACTTAGCCAAATTGCATATAGTAATATAGTCCACTTAAAATTTACTAAGGTATCACTTGCCAATACTATTCCAAGGTATTGACCCACTGTGGCTGTAACTTGTGATGTTGCAGGTTACTCTGATGAGGATTAGGTGTCATGAGTCTACACTCAACATGTTTGCCTGTGGCACATGAAGATGAAGACTTTTATTTATTTACTTCTTCAAACTCTTGTATTGGGCCTGTGGCCTTGGAGTTGTAAAGTATATGTTTATCTCTGGAATGGCTGCAATAAATGACCTTTGTATCTGTGTACTTCATCTTAAACAGTGGATGCTAGCAATGATCCAGGGACTAGCATTGCAATCACAGGGATCCTTTTCCTTTATAAAGGAGGGATCCTACAATATTCTCGAACCCGTAGGGTCACACACTTAACGTGCCTCGACGCTAGGATAGAATGGATAATTGGTTTATGAGTTTTTGTTCGGAGTCTCGGATGAGATCCAGGACATCACGAGAGGTTCCGGAATGGTCCGGAGAATAAGATTCATATAAAGGAAAGTAGTTTTTGGATTTTGGAATCGTTTCAGAGTATTCGGTATTGTACCGGAAGGTTCTAGAAGGTTCCAGAGTGGGACCAACATGGGCCCACTTGTCGGAGGGCTGCGTGGGCCTAAAGGGGAGTGTCCTGGCCGCTTTGGGCCAGGGGAACAAGGCCCCATAGGCCCAGCCGGCCAAACCCTAGGGAAACCCTAGGGAACCCTTCTAGAAGGAAGGGGGAAAACTTGCCCCCCACTCCACCCTTGGGGCCGCCGCCCTAGGGCTTGGAGGAGGGGCCAAGGGGGCCGGCCAGCCCCCTATATAAGGTGGGCAGGGGCGCACCCTCCCCCTCCTGCTCCTCCAACCCTAGCCGCCAACTACTGCCCCTTCCTCCTCTCTCTCCCGACTGCGTGTAGGCGAAGCCCTGCTGCATAAATTCTTCACCATAAGCACCACGCCGTCGTGCTGCAGATCCAATCTATCTCTCCACCATTCTTGCTGGACCAAGGAGGGAGGAGACGTTGCGGCACCGTACGTGTGCATCTCTCGGAGGCGCCGCCACTTGCGGCGTAGGATCGGATTGGATCGCGAGGAGGAGACGGCTAGTACGACTACATCAACCACGTTCTGTTGAACGTTTCCGCTGTGCGATTTCTTCAAGGGTATGAAGATCTCATCTATCTATCTCGTTGATTGCATCTCCTAGATTAGATCTTGGCTTTCTTGTTTGCATCCGTAGAATTTTTTGATTTACTATGCTGCAAAACCCTTCAGTGGTATCAGAGCTAGATCTATGCGTAGATGCATTTCACGAGTAGAACGCAACATGCTTGTTGCGGGCGTTGATGTTTTCTATTGCAAGCCTCTTGTTGTGTATTTCTTATGGCGCGGCATAGTGAGATCGAAGTAGTCCAGGCCAACTTTACGCGACCTCGTTCGCGAGACCGGCTCCGCACTTGACGTGTGGCTTGTTCCACATATGCGGCTGGTGGATGCCAGTTTCTCTCACTATAGTAGTCATGGGATTTACACCGGATGTTAGCAACCATAATATCACCGTTGTGGCTTTCCGTAGGTAAGAATCGTTCTTAGCTTGTTACTCCCATAAGCCACGTAAAACATGCAACAACAAAGCAGAGGCGTCTAACTTGTTTTTGCAGGGCGTGTTTTGTGATATGGTATGGCCCAAGACATGATGTGTGTGATGTATGCAATGATAATGTTTTGTAATATTTCACGACTTGCATGTCAATGAGTTCACAACCGGCAGGAGCCATATGGCTGTCTTTATAACTGTGTATGACCTGTGTGTCAACTTATTATACGCCATGTAATAGCTTTACTTTATTGCTAAGTAGTTAGCAATAGTTGTAGTTGCTATTCGTGGTGGGGGTAATCATGATGGAGTGATGGAGATCATGCTGGTGCGCACAAGATGGAGATCATTGCGCGGAGATTGGCTATACCATGTCACATAAAATTATATGCATGTGATGTTTATCCTTTTATGTATCTTATTATGCTTAGATCGCGACGGTAGCATTATAAGATGATTCCTCACCTAAAGATCAAGATAAAATTGTGTTCTCCCCATGTATGAACCATTGCAAAAGTTCATCGTGTTCAAGCACCTCGTGATGATCGGGTGCTATAAACTCTACGTTCACATACAACGGGTGCAAGCCAGCTTTGCACACGCGGAAATACTTGGGTTTGACTTGACGAGCCTAGCATGTACAGACATGGCCTCGGAACACACGAACCGAAAGGTTAAACATGAGTCATATGAATGATATGATCGACACTTTGTTGTCCACCATTGAAA
This sequence comes from Avena sativa, assembly GCA_916181665.1. Taxonomy (NCBI): domain Eukaryota; kingdom Viridiplantae; phylum Streptophyta; class Magnoliopsida; order Poales; family Poaceae; genus Avena; species Avena sativa. The sequence goes on from OV702284.1 coordinate 393,113,505, forward strand.
CCACATCTCTTCTCGTGAAGATCGGATTAGGTGTGGTGAATTTGGATCATGTTCACTAAACAACTTGAGGGATGTTGAATTTAGTGGGAGTTCATCTAGTAATTTGATTAAGTTGAACTAGTTGTCATGAACATAGTCTAAATTGCATTTGCAAATTTTGTAGATCAAATGGCTAAGTCCAACTTCAACTTCAACGTTTTTGCTGAGAAAGAAAAGCTTAAGAACAATGGGTCTAACTTCACCAACTGGTTCCGCAATCTGAGAATCATTCTTGCTGGCGGACAAAAGGACTATGTACTAGAGAAAGCGCTAGGTGACGCCCTTCTACTGATGCGCCGGCTGATAAAAAGTTGTTTATCAGTCGCGCAAAGATGATTATGGAGTGATTAAGAGTACCATGTTGTTTGCTATGGAATCGGACCTTCAAAATCGTTTTGAGGAGTTCTCCGGGCCCTTTGAGATACTTGAGGAACTGAAAACCATGTTTCAGACTCAGGCCCTTTCTGAGAGATATGAGATCTCTGAGAAGTTCTTTAACTGCAAGATGGAGGAAGGGAGTTCCGTTAATGAGCACGCCATTAAGATGTCGGGCTACACTCAACGTCTTGAGCAACTAGACTGCAAGATTCCAGAAGAGCTCAAGATTGACAGAGTTCTGCAATCACTCCCTCCTAGCTACAAAGGTTTTGTAGTTACTCACAATCAAATTGGTTCCACTAATACGATCACTGAGCTCTTCGCTAAGCTGAAAGCTGCGGAGGTGGATATCAAGAAAGATAATCATGTGTTGATGGTCAACAAGACCCCTAGCTTTAAGAAAGGTAAGGGTGCAAAGAAATCCTTCAAGAATGGCAGCGGAAAGTGCGTTGCCCTTGCTGAGAAGAAGCTCAAGTCTAGACCTAAGCCGGACACTGAGTGCTTCTATTGCAAGGACAAGGGGCACTAGAAGCGCAACTGTCCGAAGTACTTAGCGGACAAGAAGGCTGGCACCATTAAAGGTATATTTGATATACATGTTATTGATGTTTACCTTACTAGCGCTCGTTGTAGTGCCTGGGTATTTGATACTGGTTTAGTTGCTAATATTTGTAACTCGAAATAGGAGCTACGGAATAGACGGTGGCTAGCAAGGGATGAGGTGACGATGCGCGTTGGGAATGGATCAAAAGTTGATGTGATGGCCGTCGGCACGCTCTCCTTAGTTTTACCTTCGGGATTAGTTTTAAACCTTAATAAGTGTTATTATGTGCCTGCGTTGAGCATGAAAATTATATCTGGATCGTGTTTATTGCAAGACAGTTATTCATTTAAATCGGGGAATAATGGTTGTTCTATTTATATGAATAACATCTTTTATGGTCATGCACCTGTTGTGAATGGTTTATTTCTTCTGAATCTCGAAAGCAATGAAACGCACATCCATAACATTGAGGCTAAGAGATGCAAAGTAGATAATGATAATCCAACTTATTTGTGGCACTGCCGTCTAGGTCATATTGGTGTAAAACGCATGAAGAAACTCCATTATGATGGACTTTTGGAGTCTCTTGATTTTGAATCATTTGACACATGCGAGTCGTGCCTCATGGGCAAGATGATCAAAACCCCGTTCTCCGGTATGATGGGGCGAGCAACAGACTTATTGGAAATCATACATATCGATGTATGCGGACCAATGAGTGTTTCGACGCGCGGTGGATATCGCTATTTTCTCACTTTTACTGATGACTTAAGTAGATATGGGTATATCTATTTAATGAAACATAAATCTGAAACATTTGAAAAGTTCAAAGGATTTCAGAACGAAGTGGAAAGCCATCGTAACAGGAAAATTAAATGTCTACGATCCGATAGTGGAGGTGAATATTTGAGTTATGATTTTCTCACGCATCTTAAAGCAAGAGGAATTGTTTCGCAACTCACGCCACCCGGAACACCACAATGCAATGGTGTGTCTGAACGCCGGAATCGAACTCTATTAGATATGGTGCGATCAATGATGTCTCTTATAGATTTGACATTATCATTTTGGGGTTATGCATTAGAAACCGCTGCATTCACTTTAAATAGGGCACCATCTAAATCCGTTGAGGCGACACCGTATGAACTGTGGTTTGGTGCTAAACCTAAGTTGTCGTTTCTTAAGGTTTGGGGATGCGAAGCTTACGTCAAGAATTTGATGCCGGAAAAGCTCGAACCCAAAGCGGAGAAATGCGTCTTCATAGGATACCCTAAGGAAACGATTGGGTGTACCTTCTTCCATAGATCCGAGGGCAAAGTGTTTGTTGCAAAGAACGGATCCTTTCTTGAGAAGGAGTTTCTCTTGAAAGAAGTGAGTGGGAGGAAGTTAGAGCTAGATGAGTTTATTGAACCTTCTCTCGAGTTGGAGAGTAGCGCAGCACCTGAAATTGTTTCAGTGCCGTTTGCACCAACAAGAGAGGAAGCTAATGACGAGGATCATGATACTTCGAATGATGCTACTACTGAACTTCACAGGTCGACAAGGTCACGTACCACTCCTGAATGGTACGGAAACCCTGTCTTAAACGTCTTGTTGTTAGACAACAGTGAACCTGCGAACTATGAGGAAGCAATGATGAGCCCAGACTCTGAGAAATGGCTAGAGGCCCTGAAATCCGAATTGGGATCCATGAGCGAAAACCAAGTATGGACTTTGGTGGACCCTCCTAGCGACCGTAAGGCCGTTGAGTGCAAATGGATCTTCAAGAAGAAAATGGACGCGGATGGTAATGCTACTGTCTATAAAGCTCGGCTTGTCGTAAAAGGGTTTCGACAAGTTCAAGGTGTTGACTACAATGAGACTTTCTCTTCCGTAGCGATGTTTAAGTCATTCGGATTTTATTAACAATTGTTGCATTTCATGATTATGAAATATGGCAGATGGATGTCAAGACTGCGTTCCTCAATGGCAACATTGATGAAGAGTTGTATATGATGCAGCCCGATGGTTTTTTCGATCCTAAGGATGCTAATAAGGTGTGCAAACTTCAGCGTGCCATTTATGGACTGAAGCAAGCATCTCGGAGTTAGAACCTTCGTTTTGATCAAGTGATCAAGAGCTTTGGATTTGTTCCAAATTGCTATGAAGCTTGTATCTACAAGAAAGTGAGTGGGAGCTCGGTGACATTTTTAGTACTATATGTGGATGACATATTGATTATTGGAAATGACATTGGTATGCTTAACGATGTGAAGAGTTATTTGAATAAATGTTTTTCAATGAAAGACCTAGGAGAAGCTGCTTATATATTGGGCATCAAAATCTATAGAGATAAACAAAGACGCCTAATAGCTTTAAGCCAAAGTACATACCTAGACAAAGTTCTGAAAAGGTTCAGAATGGATAAAGCAAAGGAAGTTTCATTGCCCATGTTGTCAGGTAAGATATTGAGCAAGGCTCGGTGTCCAGCTACGGTAAATGATAGATACACTATGAGCAAAGTGCCATATGCCTCGGCCATAGGTTCTATCATGTATGCCATGCTATGTACTAGACCGGATGTGTCCAATGCTCTTAGTTTGACGAGCAGATACCAAAGTGATCTAGGAGTGGAACACTGGACAGCCGTAAAGAACATCCTAAAGTATTTAAATAGGACTAAAGAAATGTTCTTGGTCTATGGAGGTGATGAGCAGCTCGTCGTAAAAGGTTACGTTGATGCCAGTTTCGACACCGACCCAGATGATTCTAAATCTCAGACATGATACGTTTATATTTTTAATGGTGGAGCCGTGAGCTGGAGAAGCTGCAAGCAAAGCGTGATCGCGGGATCTACAACAAAAGCGGAATACATGACTGCTTCAGAAGCGTCAAGTGAAGGAGTTTGGACCAGGAACTTCATCACTGAGCTTGGTGTGGTTCCAAGTGCCTTGGACCCACTGTAGATATTGTGCGACAACACTGGCGCCATAGCACTGGCTAAGGAACCAAGATATCATCCAAAGACCAAGCACATCAACCGCCGTTTTCATATAATTCGAGATTATATAGCAGATGGAGATCTGAAGATTAGCAAAGTACATACGGATCTGAATGTCGCAGATCCGTTGACTAAACCTCTTCCACAAGCAAAACATGATCAGCACCTTAATGCCATGGGTGTTAGATTGTTGCCAGATATAAACTAGATTATTGACTCTAGTGCAAGTGGGAGACTGTTGGAATTATGCCCTAGAGGCAATAATAAAGATGTTATTATTATAATTCTTGTTCATGATAAAGTTTATATTCCATGCTAGAATTGTATTAAGCGGAAAATTTGATACTTGTGTGGTTTATGAACAACACCGTGTCCCTATTACACCTCTATGGACTAGCTCATTGATTAATGATGGTTAAGGTTTCCTAACCATAGACATGAGTTGTCAATTAATAATGAGATCATGTCATTAGGAGAATGATATGATGGACAGACCCAAATTAAGCAGATCAATTAGATCGTGTCATTGTGTTCATCTTTGCGAAGCTTTTTCCTATGTCAAGTATTGTATTCCTTAGACCATGAGATAATACAACTCCCTGGTATCGGAAGAATGCTTTGAGGTCATCAAACATCATCCTATGTGAGGGTGATCATAAAGGTGTCTCTTAGGTGATCGGAAAGTACTTGTTGGGTTGTATGTATCGAGATGGAATTTGTCCCTCCCGAGTCGGAGAGATATACTTCGGGCCCACTCGGTAATCGATATCAACACCGCTTGCAAGCACGTGGTTAAGGATTTAATCACATAGTGATATCGGATTACGGAACGAGTAAAGTACTTGCTGTGAACGAGATTGAACTAGGTATATCGATACAAACGATCAAATCTCGGGCAAGTAAAATATCGCATGACGAAGGGAATACATATATGGGATTAATTGAATCCTGGCATCGTGGTTCATCCGATATGATCATCGATGAATATGTGGGAGTCAATATGGGTTTCCAGATCTCGCTGTTGATTATTGATAGAAGATCATGTCTGCATATTTTCGAACCCGTAGGGTCACACACTTAACGTGCCTCGACGCTAGGATAGAATGGATAATTGGTTTATGAGTTTTTGTTCGGAGTCTCGTATGAGATCCAGAACATCACGAGAGGTTCCGGAATGGTCCGTAGAATAAGATTCATATAAAGGAAAGCAGTTTTTGGATTTCGGAATCGTTTCGGAGTATTCGGTATTGTACCGGAAGGTTCTAGAAGGTTCCGGAGTGGGACCAACGTGGGCCCACTTGTCGGAGGGCTGCGTGGGCCTAAAGGGGAGTGCCCTAGCCGCTTTGGGCCAGGGGAACAAGGCCCCATAGGCCCACCCGGCCAAACCCTAGGGAAACTCTAGGGAACCCTTCTAGAAGGAAGGGGGAAAACTTGCCCCCCACTCCACCCTTGGGGCTGCCGCACTAGGGCTTGGAGGAGGGGCCAAGGGGTCCGGACAACCCCCTATATAAGGTGGGCAGGGGCGCACCCTCCCCCTCCTGCTCCTCCAACCCTAGCCGCCAACTGCTGCCCCTTCCTCCTCTCTCTCTCTCGACTGCGTGTAGGCGAAGCCCTGCTGTAGAAATTCTCCACCATAAGCACCACGTCGTCGTGCTGCAGATACAATCTATCTCTCCACCATTCTTGCTGGAACAAGGAGGGAGGAGATGTCGCGGCACCGTACGTGTGCATCTCTCGGAGGCGCCGCCACTTGCGGCGTAGGATCGGAACCGATCGCGAGGAGGAGACGGCTAGTATGACTACATCAACCACGTTCTGTTGAACGTTTCCGCTGTGTGATTTCTTCAAGGGTATGAAGATCTCATCTATCTCTCTCGTTGATTGCATCTCCTAGATTAGATCTTGGCTTTCTTGTTTGCATCCGTAGAATTTTTTTTGATTTACTATGCTGCGAAACCCTTCAGTAACATAGTCAACAGCAACAAGAATATGAGTATACCCCTTTGAAGGAGGAAAAGGCCCCATAAAGTCAAATCCCCAACAATCAAAAGGTTCAATAACAAGAGAATAATTCATAGGCATTTCATTACATCTAGAGATGTTACCTACTCGTTGGCATTCATCACATGATAAGACAAACTTCCTTGCATATTTAAAAAGGGTAGGCCAATAAAATACAGATTGTAAAACCTTTTGTGCAGTCCTATCCCCAGCATGATGTCCTCCATAAGCAGTGCCATGACATTTTCTCAATAACTCTTGTTGTTCAAATTCTGGAACACATCTTCGCATAATACCATCTACTCCTTCTTTATATAAGTGTGGGTCATCCCAAAAGTAATGCCTTAGATCATAAAAGAATTTCCTTCTTTGTCGAGCTATAAAGGTTGGAGGCAAATACTTGGAAACAATAAAGTTAGCATAATTAGCATACCAAGGACTCTCATGCGGACTTACTCTTATTGCAGCTAACTGCTCATTTGGAAAGCTATCATTAACAGGCAAAGGGTCAAAAGAAATGTTTTCCAAACGAGATAAATTATCAGCAACAGGATTATCAACACATTTCCTATCCACAATATGCAGATCAAACTCTTGCAAAAGCAACACCCACCTTATAATCCTAGGCTTAGCGTCCTTCTTTGTCATAAGGTACTTAATAGACGCATGATCAGTATGAATAGTAACCTTAGAATCAACAATATAAGGTCTAAACTTATCACAAGAAAATATTACAGCTAAGAACTCTTTTTCAGTAGTAGCATAATTCTTCTGAGCAGCATCCAGGGTTTTACTAGCATAATGAATAACATTCAGCTTCTTGTCAACACGTTTTCCAAGGACAGCACCCACAACAAAGTCACTAGCATCACACATGATTTCAAAAGATAAACTCTAATCAGGTGGTTGGACAATAGGAGCAGTTGTCAAAGCTTTCTTCAAAGTTTCAAAAGCTTCCTTACAATCATCATCAAAAACAAAAGGTACATCTTTTTGAAGAAGATTAGTGAGGGGCTTTGAAATTTTGGAGAAATCTTTAATAAACCTCCTATAGAAACCAGCATGACCAAGGATACTACGAATACCTTTGATATCCCTAGGACAAGGCATCTTCTCAATTGCTTCAATTTTGGCTCTGCCAACTTCAATGCCTCTTTCAGAGATCTTGTGTCTAAGAACAATCCCTTCATTAACCATGAAATGGCATTTCTCCCAATTAATAATAAGGTTGGTTTCTTCACATCTCTGCAAAACTTTATCAAGGTTGTGCAAACAATTATCAAAATAAGTTCCATAGATGGAGAAATCGTCCATGAAAACTTCCACAATTTCTTCACAAAAACCATGAAAGATATTAGACATACACCTCTGAAAGGTAGCAGGAGCATTACATAAACCAAAAGGCATACGCCTATAAGCATAAGTACCATAAGGACAAGTGAAAGTAGTTTTCTCCTGATCTTGTGCTTTCATAGCAATTTGAGAAAACCCAGAATAACCATGAAGAAAGCAAAAGTGAGTCTTTTTGGACAACCTTTCAAGCATTTGATCAATAAACGGAAAAGGATAAAAATCTTTCTTACTAACTTTATTGATCTTTCTAAAATCAATGCACATTCTATACCCCAACCACTACTCTTTGGGGTATAAGCTCATTATCTTCATTGGGCACAACAATTATTCCCCCTTTCTGGGGAATGCAATGAACAGGACTAACCCATTGACTGTTAGCAATAGGATAAATAATACCAACATCAAGGAGTTTTAATACCTCATTTCTTACCACATCCTTCATCTTAGGATTTAGACGGCGTTGGTGCTCAACAACTGGTTTTGCATCAGGCTCAATATTAATAGCATGCTAACATATAGTAGGAGAAATTCCTTTTAAATCATCAAGAGTGTAAACCATAGATCCTCGGTGTTTCTTAAATACTTCCAATAACCTTTCTTCTTCCTTTCCTAAAAGTTTAGAACTAATAATAACAGGATATTTTTTCTTATTATCAAGATAAGCATATTTAAGATCACCAGGTAAAGGTTTTAATTCGAAAACAGGATCCCCTTTAGGTGGTAGTGTGGTACCCAAATCTTCCACAGGTAGATTATGCTTAAGCTGTTTCGGCTGACGAAGGAAAACTTCGTTAATCTCATTTCTTTCCTTCATGAAGACATCACTTTCATGGTCTTCCATGAACTGCTGCAAAGCATTGTTAGGAGCAAGAGAAATAGCAGACAGTTGTTCAACCCTTAAATCCTCATCAGGTAGTTCATTTTCATAAGGAGTTTTGGCAAATTTGGAAAAATTAAACTCATAAGATTCTCCAGCAAACTTAGTCAAAACTTTTTCCTTCCTACAATCTATGATAGCCCCACAAGTATTAAGGAAGGGTCTACCAAAGATAATAGGATAGGTTTTACTAGCTTCTTTACCAAGTACTAGAAAAGCAGTAGGATATTTAATCTGACCATAAAGGACCTCCACATATCTTACAATACCAATGGGGCAAACTTGCTCTCTATTAGCGAGGTGAATAACCACATCAATGTCCTCAAGCTCACAAGGACCAATCTCATGCATAATTTCCCTGTAAAGCTCATAAGGAATAACACTAGAACTAGCACCAATATCACATAAACCATAGTAGCAATGACTACCAATTTTAACAGAAAGCACAAGAACACTGGATTTTCTAACTTTCTTAGGATGAGAAACAATATTAGTAGCATCTTCACAGAAGACAATATGCTCATCCTCTATATTTCTAGTGACAAGATCTTTCACAATAGCCACCACAGGTTCAATATCAATAAGCTCATCGGACCCTACAGTTTTCTTTGCGCTTTTACTAACCACATTAGCCATAATAGAGTGATCCCTTACCTTGGAGGGAAAAGGGATTTTCTCAACATAAGGTTCAGGAAAAATAGGATTGATAGTATAAACCTCTTTGCTAGCAGGAACATGGGTGACAATGTCTTTATAAGGAGCGTGGTACTTGTCCCAATCTTTCTTGGGAATTTCAATATAAGAGGCAACAACACTAAAACATTTTACAAGAACTTGAGGATCAAGACCAAACTCATTGCTAATATCACGAAAGTTATCAGTTCCCATAAAAGATTTAATACATTCATAATCATAGTTTATACCTGACTTTCTTCCTTTGTCATTCTCCCAAGCTTCGGTGTTATCTTGAATACGGTCTAAGAGATCCCTTTTAGCTTCTTCCTTCATACATGTGAATGATCCAACACAAGAATCATCTAGTAAATCTTTATCATGAAGAGGAAGCCTAGCATAAAAGTTATTGAGAATAATATTGTCAGGGAGTTCATCAATAGGACATTTAAGCATTAGTAACTTCAATCTCCCCCAAGCTTGAGCTGTACTCTCTCCATCAAGAGGCCAAAAGTTATATATAAGATTTCTATCCTGATGAATCTCACTGGGAGGAGAAAATTTAGAGTAAAAGAGAGATGTCATCTCCTCCCATTCCATGGATTGTCCATTCTTCAGTAGCTTATACCATTCTTCAGCTCTCCCTTTCAAGGATATGAAGAGTAACTTCTTCTTCACCTGTTCAGTTGTGATACCTGCACACTTAAACAACCCGCATAATTCATGGATAAAAAGAAAGTGATCACCGGGATGGACAGTTCCATCCCCAAAATAATAATTATCCATAACACGATTAAAAATACTTGTAGGTATATTAAAAGGATCTATCTCAACAGGTGGTGGTTCATCTACTACCCTAGCAGTGGTAGTAGTATTCCCAAACAGAAAACCAAGTGAGTTATCCATATTGGAAACAAAGTAACAAGAAGTAACAAAAGCAATACTCATAGTAAAATTTTCCCTTACCAGTTCCACTCTTCAATAGCGCTTCACTCCCCGGCAATGGCGCCAGAAAATAGTCTTGATGACCCACAAGTATAGGGGGTGTATCATAGTACTTTCGATAAATAGGAGTGTTAATCCCAACAAGGACCAGAAGGTGCTGAGCAGTGGTATGGAGCAGGAAATCCCTGTGAATACTTAGCAAACGGATTTTTAGTGGTTTTATGACAAGGTAACAAAACAAGGAGCAAGTAACAAAGGTAACGAACAAACGGAGCAAGTGGCCCAATCCTTTCTTAGAAAAGGACAAGCCGATGGAAATACTTATAAGGACCAAACATTCTCGAGGACACATGGGAATTTTGTGCTTCCTCTTCAAATAGCTGAGTACTCTTCTATGGTGTTGTAAGTGTTGTGTGGGTGAACCTGTGCTAATGTACCGACCGTACTTGGACTAATACATACTTGTGATTAAACCCCCTACAAACATCTGTAACTACAGGAAAGTAATTAAGATATAAATCTAACCACAGCCTTAAACTCTGAGATCCTACGCTCCCTTGTGCAAAGGTGTCCTAACGGGGGTTCAGGTTTCTGTCACTCCGGCAACCCCAAAATTAGTAGCCAAATACACAATGCATTCCCCTAGGCCCATAAATGGTGAAGTGTCATGTAGTCGACGTTCACATGACACCACTAAAAGAATAGCACCACAACTTAAATACTAAACCATTGAATAATAACTCATAATAGATCCACTAATAAGAACATGACTTCTCCCATGTCCTCAAGAACTAAACGAACTACTCACAAGACATCATATGGATCAAGATCAAAGATGATATGATAATGGATAACAATCTGAACATAAACAATAATCCAATGGTTCCACTCACAAGCATTAACTACAATAGTAATCAAAGATGATGGTGTGGATGATGATGATCCCTATGAAGCCTAGCTTGATGACGGTGTTGATGGCGACGGTCTCCCCTCTCCGGGAAGGAATTCCCCACGGCAGAAATCTATCTGCCGGAGAGATCTTTCTCTCTTGGTGTTTTCCGCCCCCGGAGGCGGCGAAAATCTATCTGTGGTCGCTCCCCGAGGCTTAGGGTTCCGTAGGGAAGGTATAAGCGAAGGGGCAGAGTCAGAGGCCAGGCAGGTGGGCCACACCTGCGCTAGGCACGGGGTCAGGTGGGCCCGCGCCTAGGGGGGTGTGGGTCCCCTGAGGCCCTTCTTCGTCCCTCCTTCTGGCTCCCTCATTCTTCTGGAGAAATAATACGTTTCCATATTTCTGGTATTCTTATGATCTTTGCGAAATTGCACCGAAACGCCTTCTTTTCCATCAGAATCCAGACTCTGGCAGTCCATCCTCCAAGAATCATCCAACATGCATAAACAGATGAAAAAGCCATAAGTAATACCTCATAATAATACAAACATCAATGAATAGAGGTAAATTATGATATAGAATGGTGATGCAAATTGGGCGTATCATGGAGACCTGCACAACACAAACTCAAGACTTTGCCCCAACGAATCAGTGAGGTTGTTAAGCTCACCAGTTTGCTGTAATAAAGGATTAAACATATGGTGTGGAAGGTAATGGTTTGCAACAAGTAAACAAGTAACAATGGAAGATGTATTGATGGTAAAGATTGGACCGGGGTCCATAGTTCACTAGAGGTGCTCTCCTTAGATAAACAACATGGCATGAAGGGTAAATAAATTACAGCAGGGCAATTGACAGGAACTGAGCAATGCATAACAATGCAATACCAGACAAAAAGATCCTATGAGATTCGATTGGGCAATACAACAATATACATAGACCGCCATCCAACTGCATCTATGACTAGAAGTCCATCTTCAGGTTATCATCCGAACCCCCTCCAGTATTAAGTTGCAAGCAACAGACAACTGCTTTAAGCAAAGTGTGTAAGGTAAACAATCCACTTGTTCCATGAACAAGAGACCATTGTTTTCTCCCTAGTAGCAACATCACATCTACAACCAAAGAGATTTCAGTCACTTCCCTTGGAAACTAGAGGCATGAACCCACTATTGAGCATAAATACCCCCCTCTTGGAGTCCCTAGCAACTACTTGGCCAAGATAGCTACTAACAATGGAGATCATGCAAGATCACAAACAACACAGACATGATAGAATCATAAAGACAAAACCATTAATCAATCTGACATAGTAATCTTAATATTCATCGGATCCTCGCAAACACAACATGCATGATTACAAATATATTAGATCTTGATCATGAACGGAGCTCACAAGATCTATACATGAAAGCACAAGGAGGAGATACAACCATCTAGATACTACATGGACCCATAGTCCAAGGTGGAACTACTCACGCTTCATACCGGAGAGAAGGCCTCCGGGATGATTTCCCCTCCGGCAGGGTGCCAGGAAGAACTTCAGATCCCCCGATCTAGGGACGACGGTGGAGTTTTTATCGGGTACTTAGGGTTTCTGCATTGGGGGCTTCTTATAGGCGAAGAGGCGAGGCCGGGAGGCGACCAGGGGGCACACCCTGCCCAGGCGCGGGTCCACCCTAGCCCGCGCCTGGGGGTGGTGGTGGCCCTCTGGCACCTCTCCGTCTCGTCTTCCGGATTCGTGTCCCCCATGGTAAAATATTGACTTTGGCTTTTGTCCCGTCCAATTCCGAGAATATTGATTTTTTGCCTTTCTGGAACCAAAAACAGAAGAAAACAGGCAACTGGCACTATGGCAACTTGTTAATAGGTTAGTTCCAGAAAAGATATAAAAACACCTCAAAGTGTAGACAAAGCAAACAAAGTAGATACTAAACAAATATGGAGCATCAAAAATTATAGATACGTTTCCGACGTATCAATTGGATAGCTCCTGTATCATGTGCAAGGGGTACCCCGTTGGCTTTTCTCTGTGATATGCATGTATTTACAATGACAAGAACTTACAGGTAACTAAAGTTGAGTAGCACGAGGAGCGGCCCTCATACTCAAGGGACTTGGGATTTCCAGTTTATGATCTATCAAGCATATAACTCATATTGGGCTTCACTTTCACCATTAACCATATAAAGATGCCTATGATAGGGGCAATGAGAGCTCAAAGCTAATGAGTACATTACTTTCAGAATTTGGAAGCTTTTCAAAACCTTTTCACTTCCTTGTTGAGTCACCACCTATTCTATGAGCACTTTCTTGAGAGCATAGTTATCATTCTTGTGTTTGTCTCAAACCTTGGTTAATTATGACATGACTTTGATGCTTGTATCCCTGATATCTTTACTTCTAGTATTCACTTGAACTTTAGAGGTGCCTTGTCATTTATATTATGCTCTACAAACAAAGGCAAGCGAGATACCACTCTATCATACTTTATTATGAGCATTGCAATGTTGCTTATGTTTATGTCTCATGCTACTTATTATTATTGATTTGGTTTCTCTTCACATCTTGCAATGGCTATTGAGTAGACTTAGTTGCATACTTCTTATTATGAATGGTTTAAGTATGTACTCCTGTGCTGAGAATATACATCATATGAAGCAAATGTGTTCGTGAAAGTTCTTTTATCGCACTCAGTTTTCAACTAAATTGCTTGAGGACAAGCAATAAGCTAAGCTTGGGGGAGTTGATACGTCCAAAACGTATCTACTTTCCCGAACACTTTTGCTATTGTTTCTCCTCTAAACTTGTGTGATTTGGATACAACTAACACGGACTGACGCTGTTTTCAGCAGAATTACCTTGGTGTCTAGTTTTTGTGCAGAAAATCAACTATCAGGAAAAATCCCGGAAAATATGCCAAAAATCCTATTTCACCAGAAGATCCACGGAGCCAGAGTACGAGATGGAGGGGAGCCCTGGGTGGCCCATCCCCTGCCGTGCGGGTGAGCCCACCCCGCGCCTGGGAGGGGTGTGGCCAGCCCAGGCACCCCCCTCGGCCTCTCTCTTTGCCTATAAGATGCCTTATGACCTAAAAACTTAGGGGGTTCGACATTTTCCAGAAAGAGTTCCACTGCGCCGCCACCACCAGAAACTGCGATTCGGATCCAAAAACTATGTTCTGGCACCCTGCCGGGACGGGGAATTTGGGGAGGATCATATCCATCGTCATCACCAATGCCTCTCCATCAACCATCAATGTTTCCCTCATCCATGAGTGAATAATACCCCACTATAGGCTATGGGGATGGTAGGGATTGGATGAGTTCTATCATGTAATCGAATAAGATTGTTAAGGCATGGTGCCTAGTATCTATTTTAGTGCTATTTGAATTTGTTGCAACTTGTTATGCTTAATGCTTGTCACTAGGGACCGAGTGCCATGATCTCAGATCTGAACTTATTATTGAATCTTTATGATAGTATTGTTTGTGATCTTATCTGCAAGTTGTGTACACATATCATTGTCTGGATCCAAAGGCCCCTAAGTGACAGAAATTGGGACAACCGGAGGGGATGGCTGTGATGTGAGGATCACATGTGTGCATGGAGTGTTAATGATTTGCTCCGGTGCTCTATTAAAAGGAGCACCTTAATTGCCAGTAGTTCCCTTGAGGCCCCGCTGCCACGGGCTGGCAGGATAAAAGATGTTGTGCAAGTTCTCATTGTGAGCATGCATGACTATATATGGAGCACATGCCTATGATTGTTTAGTACTTGGATGCTTATTCTTATTTATATGCAATTGCCCTAGATCTTGAAGTTACATGTTTAGACTTGTCCATGCAACGCCTGTCCATCCATACCTATGCCTAACGCACTCATATCCTGTTGTTTGCTGCTACCGTTACTATTGCTCCTATTTAACTGCTGTTGTTGCTTTGTTGTTGCTACTAGAAACTGTTGCTACTGATAAACTTCTGTGAGCAAGAACTATTTCCAGGTGTAGCTGAATTGACAAATCAGTTGTTAAGGCTTGCAAGTATTCTTTGGCTCCCCTTGTGTCGAATTAATAAATTTGGTAATACTACCCTCGAAGATTGTTGTGATCCCCTATACTTGTGGGTCATCAGTGAGTATTTTTCCAAAATATTTGACGAATTCTATGAGGAACACAGAATTATTCATGAGAGGACGCCTCCCTACTCGCCTCAATCAAACGGGGTTGCCGAGAGGAAAAATCGCACGTTGAATGACTTGGTGAATTCCATGTTAGACACTGCTGGTTTATCAAAGGCATGGTGGGGGAGGCTTTGTTGACTTCGTGTCATGTCCTGAATAGAGTTCCTAACAAGAATAAAGAAAATACCCCTTATGAGGAGTGGGCTGGGAGGAACCCATCACTTTCGTATTTGCGCACTTGGGGGTGTTTGGCGAAGATCAACATACTGATTCCCAAGAAACGCAAGCTCGGACCTAAGACAGTGGATTGTATCTTTCTAGGATATGCTCCAAGGAGTGTAGGGTATAAATTTTTAGTGGTTAAATCTGAGGTACCTGATATGCATGTTGATACTATAATGGAATCTCGTGATGCAACATTCTTTGAGAATATATTTCCTATGAGAGATATGCATATCATTGATAGAATTTCTTCTAAAATACTTCCTGAATCTAGTGCATCTATCGAGAATTCTGAATAACCACATGAGGAAGTCCTTGAGAAGGATGACGATGAACCTCTCACGAGGAGTAAGATACATAGGATTACAAAATCCTTTGGTAATGATTTCATCATGTACCTTGTGGATGATACTCCCAGATCCATTACAGAGACATATCATCTCCTGATGCAGATGATTGGAAAGAAGCTGTCCAAAATGAGATGGACTCGATTCTTTCTAATGGAACTTGGGAATTATCAGAACGACCCTATGGTTGCAAACCTGTGGACTGTAAGTGGGTGTTCAAGAAGAAGCTAAGGCCTGATGGTACTATTGAGAAGTACAAGGCGCGACTTGTAGCTAAAGGCTACACACAGAAAAAAGGCAAAGATTACTTTGACACATATTCACCTGTCGCTAGACTGACCACAATTCGGGTACTACTGTCCCTGGCTGCCTCTTATGGTCTTCTCGTTCATCAAATGGACGTGAAGACAAATTTCCTTAATGGAGAGTTGGAAGAGGAGATCTATATGGATCAGCCGAATGGGTTTGTGGTAAAAGGTGAAGAGAAAAGGTGTGCAAGTTATTAAAATCTTTATATGGCCTGAAACAAGCACCTAAGCAATGGCATGAGAAGTTTGACAGAACTCTACTTTCTGCTGGCTTTGTCATTAATGAGGCTGATAGGTGTGTTTACTATCGCCATGGTGGGGGCGATAGTGTTATATTATGTTTGTACGTGGATGGCATTCTGATCTTTGGTACAAACATGAAAGTGATAAATGAAGTCAAGTATTTCCTGTCAAAGAGCTTTGATATGAAAGATCTGGGAGAGGCTGATGTGATTCTGAACATCAAGCTTATTAAGAACGAGAATGAGATTACTTTAACGCATTCTCATTATGTTAAGAAGGTCTTGAGCCTATTTGGCTTTGTTGATGGCAAGAATTCTCCAACACCTTATGATCCCAGTATGACATTACAGAAGAATAAGAAAGAACCAACAGATCAGCTGAAATATTCACAATTTGTTGGTTCTCTCATGTACTAGCAAGCGCTACAAGACATGATATCTATTTTGCTGTGAGGAAGTTGAGTAGGTTCATGTCTAACCCGGCTATTGATCATTGGCATGCAATTGAAAGGATCATGCTCTATCTATGTGGTACAATGAGCTATGGAATTTACTATTCAGGGAACCCTGCCGTGCTTGAAGGACATAGTGATTCGAACTGGATCTCTAACGTTGATGAACTCTACGCCACGAGCGGGTATATGTTTATCCTTGGAGGTGGTGCAGTGTCGTGGAGATCCCGTAGACAGACCATATTGACAAGGTCAACTATGGAAGCAGAACTTACTACTTTAGAGACAACCACTGTTAAGTCAGAATGGCTGCGTGAGCTCTTGATGGACCTGCCTGTGGTTGAGAAACCTGTGTCGGCAATACTTTTGAATTGTGACAACCAAACTATTATTGTGAAAGTGAACAATTCTAAGGATAACGCGAAGTCATCAAGACACGTGAAAAGACGTTTGAAATTTGTCAGGAAATTGAGAAACTCCGGAGTAATAACTGTTACATATATTCAAACAGTCAAAAACCTGGCAGATCCCTTTACAAAGGGACTATCACGAAATGTGATAGAAAGTGCATCGAGAGAGATGGGGTTGAGACCCATGGATGTCACACCTAGTGGTAACCCAACCTATGTGATCGGAGATCCCGTGAATTAGGACCTGGGAAGGACAAGCTAGTGGGTGGACTGAGGAGAGTATTTTGTAACCATCTCTATGTGAAGATACATAACTCTTATAATCTGTAAGGCAGGTTTGCAACATGCCTTAATAAGTGAAATCTATTGGCATTAAACTTGTAATTTAAGGGTCGTCCATTTGAGATCTGGTGGGGAATTGTTAGAAATAATGGGCTAAATCATTAGACCCATGTGTGATTTCAGATTTTCCTTAAATCTCAAAGTCCATGTATGTGGAAGCCCATATGTGATTTGACCCAAGTTGGTGGCAGCTCACATGTGTGTGGCAAGAGTAGTGAGAGCTAAAGTTTAGTCCCACATGGAAAGTTGAAGGAGAGTTGCACCACCTTATAAGGTGGAGTGTTACACCACTTTGTAAGTGAGTGATAATAAGAGAGCTACACGCACGCTCCTCCTCCTCCGACGCTGCTCGCATGCACGCTCGCTCGCTCGCTCTCCTCGCCACGACGCGGCGCGGGTTGCGGAAATCTCGCCGAGCCGAGCTTTATTTTGCTGCTCAGAAAAATGTGTGCGGTTAGATAGACGTGACAACAATTAGTGGATTCGGATCGCTCCTAGATCGTGTGCTATCTGTAACCGACCCGAATGTGCGCGGCGTGGGTTTGGTTCACTTCGTGTCCTGTACGGAATTTCCGAGCCGCTCTATATAAACGCCTGTGCGGCTTCACAACACAGAACACCGAAACAATCTAGGGTTTTGCCATCCTCTTTGCTTGCGCCGCCACCGTAGTCTACTCCATCCCGTTTGCCGGCGGTCGGGAGAGCAGGTCTCCGGAACCACTCGCCTTTGTGATCCTGTACGGGAGAGGCGAATAAGGTTTTTGGGAAGCGCTCCGCGCGACTGCTCAAGTTCGTCATCACGGCGCGTCTTCCCGGTCATCAAGCCGGACCTACTGCATGTCGACTTCTTCGACAGGCTACTGCACCAACGACAACTACATCGATAACCGATCAGTACGTACACCGTCATCAGATCTGTTGTTTTATATGGCCGTTAGTGCGTATACTATGCTTCTGTTTATGTTGATCAATACATCCAGTATGTTAGAGGTTCACATGATTGTAGTTGTTGCTGTTATGCTTTATATTCTGGAATTAATTATGGAAATTATGCTTAATAATCCAACAGGGACGTGTGCAGGATCTTGTATTTGGCTCTGTATTTTTTTCGGATGTAGCCCGTGATTTATCCCACAAACATGTAAAAAAATCAATTTCAAATACTTTGTATTTTGAGCAGTACAAAAATGACAACAATGTAGGTCTGTAGAAGCATCCGATTTGTCATTTTTGTGTAGGCGAAAATACAAAGAGTTTCACGTCACGATTTTAAATGCTTGTGGGATACAATATTGATTATGCCCAAAATTATTTTCAAATATTTTTGAAACCTGCAAAATGTAGTTTTTGTTTTTTTAATGAAGAGAGCACGGGTGCTCGGGAGCCAAAGACATTTTCCGTCCTATTTCTGACTATAATACTTGCATTCGTCTCTGCCATTAGAGTTCTGCCATTTCTATCAAAAGCTGCTTTTGTTATCGATTTCATTTGTTTATTGATATCATTTGCGCTGTTCAAGCTGCTAAGGTGTCGATTTGCGAGGTACAAACTCACCCATGTTATCTCCACGGACACCCTCAACTCTGACAGAAGCATCTTGCTAAAGGTTGTTGATCAGAGCATCTTCACTAGCATTCTCGGGACATCGATCCCAGAATGAAATTTAGATCCAGACACCGAAAATCGTCTAGTCGCGTTTTTAGGACCTCGGTTTCGTTTAGATTTGGACGAACTTTGGTCCGGACTTCCCAGACCATTCCCAGCATTCCGGAAACGACCTGAAAACGCCGGACGAAGCGGAAACGGGCGTGGGCCAGCTCTGTCGGCGACAGAAGGCCGAATTCCCCACACTCACTCGCCCAGTCTGCAGCGAAGAGCCCCCAGCTTTCTCTGCCGCCATGGCTTCACCGGCGGAGCTCGTCCACGCTGAGACATGCCCACGCCTCTAGATATGCTCGCCGTAGTCGCCGCCCCTTCCGCCGCCGCTTTCTCCGCCCAAACTTCGCCGTAGTTCGGCTTCGCTGCGAACTCCAACCACCTTGCTCGCCAAGTGTTCGGCGTTTTTCCGGTTTGGCTATGGACTCCGACGAAGAGGAGATGTTTGCTGTGTTGCTGGAGGAGGAGAACGCCGTTGTCGCCAAACTATGTTTGAATTTACGCCGAACTTTGGTCCAATGTATGCCGAACTAGGCCGAACAACGTTCCGTATTCAAATTATACCGAGATCTGGACAAATTTGAACCGAATTTAGGCGGAAAAGGGCGTCTCGGAAACTCGGCCTAGGAACGCAAATGGAAAACTCGGCGTTCCCAAACCGAAAACGAGCTTCGTCCGGCCATATTTTGGTCCAGATTTGAACACCCAACGAGTGGAGATGCTCTCATGTTCTTCATGATTACTACGCTTCACCACTCTCGAAATAGGCTTTCGCCCCGCTATATTAATATAGCAACCACACGATACAACTGCTGGGCAACAGCACAATCAAGCCCAAAACGAAAAAGAAGAGAAAGAAAGAGAAAAGAAAGCCAACAATGGCAGATCGACAAAACAAGGGAAACCCGCAATCGCTGCGCCCTCCGACGATGTACCACCGCAAACCTAGCAATCCGGAGCACCGCGTACCAAGTAACACCTTCAGGAAGGGGGGCGACGACGACGACGCTGTTACCCGGACTAGTCCTAGGGGTTTCCCCCGGTACTCGGAAGGGAGTGGAGAAGGGGTACACCCGATGCCCTCCAGGAAGGAACGATGACACCCTCAGGCGTCACCGCGTTAGTGCCGGACGAGCCGACATGGATTTCTCCCGACCCCCCCAAAAAACCACTCCCCCAGATGCTCCGACGTGCTCCACCACACATTGCCGCCCACCAACATGCGCCACCACGATCGAGATGCCGCCCTTGTCTGTCTCCCTGAGATCACCAGCACGAGGCCTAGAGGAGAAGGACAACACAGCAGGAACCGGAGGTGCTAGCAGTGCCGCTGACGGGAGGGAACTACCTCCACCGTGTCCCGGTAGCCGACCGGACGTGGTAGTAGGGTCATACCAGGCCCCGCCGGGCCCGGCCGGACCCAGATCAGGCCCGCAAAGCCCCCACTTCCTCGCTGCAGCAAGTCAGCAGCACCGCCACTGCCATCCAGATGCCCACGCGAGCTAGACCTCCACCTCCGGGAACCACTGCAGCAGCACGACGTCCGGCCCGCCTGGACCCAGATGGGGCCCAAAGGGCCCAGATCTGGGCCGAGCGGGCGCCGCCGCCAACCGCAGCAGGGCTCGCCACCAACGGCCGCGCCCCACACCGGCGAGCTCCCAGCTGACGCCGAGCTACCCCGCCGCCATGCCGAACCACCGCTGCCGAGGAGCACCGCCGCCGGCCGACCCTCCCGAGCCGAGCCCCGTGCGCGCGGGGAGAAGAGCGCCTGCCGCCGCCGGCACCGCGCGGGCAACGCCCGGCGGCGACCGCCAGCGACGGCGGGGAGGGAGAGGCCGGGGAGGCGCTAGGGGAGAGGGGGGCCACTCAAAGCTCTGTTTTGGTGCTTCGCCGCC
Organism: Avena sativa; assembly: GCA_916181665.1. Taxonomy (NCBI): domain Eukaryota; kingdom Viridiplantae; phylum Streptophyta; class Magnoliopsida; order Poales; family Poaceae; genus Avena; species Avena sativa. The sequence goes on from OV702284.1 coordinate 393,134,239, forward strand.
CAGGGGCACTCCAGCTTGTTTTTCCTAGGTGTTTTCTAGTACGTTCTCTGGACCAGAGGAGGAAGAGGAATACAGTCAAAGTACCAGCTGCAGTGAAGGCTTACATCATGAACACGCTAAGAAGCGCCTGCAGCAATGGAGCCCTTAGCAAAGGCACAGCGTCGCTGCGCCAAAGCCAAGATGGTGAGAGCTTGCTCTGGGGCCTGGGCCTGCGGCGACAGCAAAGGTACATCTGACACCATGCTCGTATGGCACATTGCTACGGCCATCCTTGAGGCGAGGCATCCACGCCGCCACCGAGGTCGTGGCTCGTCTGTTTCTGACAACATGACTGCCGCCACTCACCTATCACGCTACTGCGCGTACCTGCTGGAATCCTGTCCCGAGCTGCTTCCTGATGCCGTTGCATGGAGCAAGGGCTTGTACAGGGACGTCCAGAAGGACGCCGAGCGTGCCCTCGCCGGCGGCATTAAGGTGTCAACACCAGAAGCCATCGGCCGAGGCGGCAAGCTGATAACGCTTCTGTAGGCGTTGCTCACCCACGTCGGGTTGGAGGATCGTCCGGACGACACGGCGGCCGCTGCTGTTGATGCTTCCGTTCGTGTTTAATTAAGCGTGCTCTTTCGAAATAGACATACACCCAGCTATATTAATAGCAACCATGTGAGGTTGCTGGACGGAACAGCATAACACTTAAAATAAGAGACATAACAAGAAACAAGATGTTGTAGCAGCACACACACACCTGAACGAAAACAAAGAAAAACAGAATGGAGACGGAGGCGGATCAACTAAACACCGGTAACCCGCAACCGCTACGCCCTCCGAAGAATTACCACCATCAGCGTGACCGAGATATACGTATGGGCTGGATTGTTCAACCATAAAGATAGTATGGGCCAATCCGGCCAAATCCGTTCAATGGGCCATTATTTACAAAATTTGGTTGGTCAAATGGCTTAATAAACATGAATTTTAGTTTGGAAAGACCGGGCCACCACCCAGGTTGACCACCATGCTTCTTGCTCTAACTCGTCGAGCACCAAGCAACACCCTCAAGAGGGAAAGCAACCGCTGCTGTCCGGACCAGAGATGGTCCTAGGGTTTCCCCGGCACACAGAGGGAGGTGGATGAAGGGTAGCCACGACGCCCTTCATGAAGGCATGATGCCACCCGCGGGCGGCACCGCGTCGGTGTCGGGCAAGCCAACAAGGATTTCTTCCGAAAACCCTATTCACAACCCTCTGACAAGCCGTTGCACAGGAGTCCCGCGAGGACGAGGCCTTGCCACCACCAAAACTTGTCGTCCACGAGCATGCGCCACCACGGTCACGAAGCTACCATCGTCGTCGTCTCACCGAAGCTACCAACACGTGGCCAAATGGAAGTGGACAATAGTCCGAATCGGGGCTGGCAATACCACGGCTGTGCGAGAGGGAACTGCCTCCACCACCGGAGGCGATTGTCGACCGGACGTGGCAACAGGACACATCAATCCCAGTTGGGTCCGGCCAGGTCCAGAGAACCCGTAAAGCCCCTTCGGGGGCACACCAGTCCCAATAGGGTCTGGCCGGGCCTTGTTTGGGCCCATAAAGTCCAATGCCACGCTGCAACCGGTCGGCCGCAGTGGCCACCATCCCCGCGTCATGCTACAATCACCGCCATCCTGGAAGCCGCGTTGTCACGAGAAGGCCGGCCCGCCATTGGCCCAGATGGGCCCTACAGGGCCCAGATCTGGCTCGTCTGGTCGCCATCTAGCTGATCCGGCGCCGCGCCGCAGAGGTAGCACCGCCGTCACCTCGCTCCTCGGCCGGAGCCGCGTCCATGCCACGCCCGTGCACGCCCTCGTCAAGAGGAGGGAAAGGAAGGGCCGCCGCCGGCACCGCCCGGGCTGCGCCCGGTGGCTCGCGCCGGCGGCGGCGGAGGTAGATAGGGGTGTGGGGGTGGGAGGTGCGGCGACAATGGGCTCCTGCCCGCCCGCGCGGGGAGCAAGGCAGGAACAGGGCTTTTTTTCTTGCTCAGCGTCGGTGTCGCGCATTCTTAATTAAGTGTGCTCCCTGGTTCCTATCCATCCATGCATGTTTTTTCAGTGATTTTCATATCTCTCCCGTCCTCCTCTTTGCTATCGGTGTTCAATCTTAATCCAGATGTATCGTATCAATTTAAGATAGAATCTATGTCTTAAGGATGTTGTCTTTGAGCGTTTCTAATTTCACTATGTTGAGGCATTAACCAAGTTGGTTATTTTAGTTTTGCGTTTCTAAGACGACATAACCGTTATGAAATGGTCAATGGAAATCAATAGAGGATAGTTTTGAGAAGAAAACTAAGCAATTGGATAGGCAATTGTGATTATATGGTGATTTTCTAGTCCTTATAAAGTATGCTTACTATCTTAACTGTTTTCATGCTTTCTTTCTTGAAAATACTCAAAAGGGTATGAAAGAGACTTGATTTTTATAGGTCTAGATTCTTCTGGCAGAACTATGACTAAAAAAGTATAAACTAACTAAATGAAACATCATCGGTAGTCCCAAAGATTAGAAAGACTTGGCGTGGAGGTTTGATAGACTAAAAATAAAATTTTACCCAGCAAGCGGTGGTATAAGATTGTAAATGGAGTGTGAATACCTTCACTCTAACACGTTAGCTTAAGTCAAATCGAAATCTACTGATTCACCTTTCTCAAAATGTTTGATAAATGCAAAGGATGAGTTCTTTAGTACTCCCTCCGTTTGGGATTATATGTCCCGCGCGGATAACTAGGTTGGCAATTTAACCAACAAAATATAAATATTATAGCATAAAAATTATACCATTACAAACTTTAGAGGTTATATTTTCTAATGGTATAACTTTTATGATATATAAGTTATATTTTGTTAGTCAAATTAACAATCTAGGTATGCGCGTAGGACCTATAATCCCGAACAGAGGGAGTACTCCACATAAATGGAGTACTAGATGTTAACGTAGGAAATAGAGTAGGTACTCGTTTTGGGAGGATATATGCCTAGTGGATATGCCCACTATTTATAACATTACTCAATGAAAACAAGTTTTGATAATAAATGTTATGAATAAATATCTTTCAAATATTGTTTTTTACATGGACTCTAACAAGGGAATAAATGGACTCGTTGGTCGCATCTCGTACATCAACTTATGGAAGTTAACCTGATATTTTGTTTGGAAGTTAACTTCTTCGGGTATTTTTAAAGTTATAAGTCAATATACCTAGATTTACTCAATGAGGATACTAGATGCTTTCAAAATAACATATGATAAATAAAAGTACTAAAGATCAGAATATTTATGTGGTTCCTAAATCGTAAGGTTTATTAACTAAATGAAATTTGGCAAAGAGAAACTGACAAAGCAATATGAAATGTTGTTTTCGTGATAAAGACTAATCATTTCAACATTTGTTTATTGAGTGGCCCTTTACAAAGATTGTTTGGCGCATTGTCATATAAATTTTAGTAACTCCCCAACTAATATAGTTGGGTAAAAGGTATTAATAAGAAGGATAAAGTACATATTCTGGTGGGAGTATTTGCTTTAATTTGGTCTATTGATAATGTCCGAAATGATTTTGTTTTTTATAACAAATTAAAAACGAATTATTTTTTGCTGGTTGTTCTTTTGGCTATCCATTAGATCATCTCTAATGGAGCCCTTAAAAGGGCTAAACCTGCGAAATTTTGGCTTGAATACGGGCTGCGGGCCGAAAGGCCAAGCTAACCTAAAGACCCTGACCCGTATTTTTTTTCACGGACCCCCTTGAACCCCCATCTGCAGCCCCTATAAGTAGTGTGCATGCAGGCGGATATGGGTTCCAACCCACAGGCCACCGCCGCCCAACAAACCCTATCCCTCCGTCGTCACCACGCAGACCAACCTCCTTCAGCGAGCGAATCAGGCCACGACAGTTGCAGACCGACGACGGCGCCCTCACCATGCCAATGCTGCACAGCGGATGCGGGCAGGGAGGAGGCCGTAGCGGCAGAGGAGGAGGTGGTGGCTGGTGGCCGCTCCCGTGGTCGTTCCCGCATCCCTGCTCCGACGAGGCGGTCGCGAAGCTAGTGCGGTCCATCGAGGCCAAGCGCCGGGCGGCGCGCCACTGGAACAACAGGGGTCTGCGGCCGCCTCCCTCGCTGGCGCCCTATGTTGCAGGCCTGCCCGAAGCGGAGGCGCCGCGAGCTCTCCTACCCCTTCCGGCGAGGCGTTGTCCTCGTCCTTTTCACCGCGCCCGAAGCGGATGCGCCGCGACTACGAGGAGGAGATGGATCAGATGCTGCGCGCGCTCGTTGAATCCAAGGAGGACGCGGAGGAGCGGGAGCCGTGATCGGGAGGAGGTGGAGGCCGTCGTCGCCGACGCGCCGAGGAGGTGGAGGCCGAAGCAATCACGGGCGGATCCGAAGGCGGCGCCGACGGGGAGATGGAGGCCGGCGTCACGGACGACGAGATGGAGGTAGAGGTCGTCGTCCTCGACGACTAGATGGCCGGCACGGAGCTCCAGTGGTCTTCACGGAGAGCTAGATTTTGGCCACACGTGGACGCGCCGGCGTCCCTAGCGAGCTCTCTTCCTATTTAATTTTCTTTAATGATTTTGATGTATTTTATACGAACTGCTCCATCTAATGACAAACTAGTGCATTCACATTCGAATTTGCGTCGCGAGTGCGATGCTCTTAGATCGGTATATGGTAGGTTGTCGGGTGGTATCCACCAAAGTTTCACATTTAATTCGTTTGTCAAAAATCTAGCGTGTGTGGTCAGGGGACCCGCCGCTGCGCGCGCTCACCCGCTTGCCCCTACTAAAAATCCCCTTTCCGGCCGCCGGTGACGCGCCAGCGTACTCCATCCTCTCAAGACCCGGCAATGGGTGAGGGTGCGTCGGGTGTCGACCCTTCGATGAGGGAGGGCGCGGCCGGAGACTTGGCTGGGATTGAGGGTCGTCCGCGGGTGGGTGCCTTCTTGATCGGTGCAGACCACGACGTCTCCGGTCGGTAAGATGAATGCCCGCGCGCGCCTGTGGATGCGGCTGGACCGGTGGCGATTTTCTGCGATCTGGTTCGTCGGCTGACACCGCGTCACGCGATGCCTCGGTCCCCGCCCAGAGCACGGTTGCGGCGGTGGCAACGGTGTCGCACGCCGACGAGGAGAGCTGCAGCAACGTCAAGACGAGGTCCTAGGCTGGTAGACTCTAGAGCTCGCCGTCTGCAGCTTCCGTCTCTCATCGGGGATCAACGCCATCAGACCTCCATCTGTTTGAAGAGGTACTCAAAATCATCCATTAATTTCGTTTGTTTATTGTGTCTTGGTCAAGTTCCAGTTCCGGTGTGATGCTGGCAAGGCCTTCTGTACAACGGGCTTGCATTTTCAACTGCCTACTAGGCACACCGATAAATCTACAAGCAATTTAATTGTAACTCTGCTACATTTTCTCCATAGTAAAAGTATTCTCATGCCTAGTATCATCAGAATTATGTGCTCAATAAACTGTTCAATGTTCAGATAAATTGATGCCCAACACAGGCCGATCGCCACGGCACAAAAGACACATTGCAGGTAGGTAGCAACCTTGTCTGTTTCGAATACTACTGTCCTGCAACCTGAGAGAATACTGATTGATTTAGCAGCTAGCTGGAATGATGCTTCGCCAAATCGGATGTTTGATGTTTTATGTTTGTCAAAGTTTACTAGGAAAGCCACACAATCTGACTCTGTTTCGAAAACATGCGTGTGTAGTACCAAAAGTTAGACCCTTAGATCAATGGAATTTTACTAAACATAAAGCATACCTAGTTTCACTCTACACGGAATTTGACCTCTTGTTGTTCACCAAATGAATAATTATAATATGATCCTGAAAGTAGTGACTCTTTTTTATATACAAATCGGTGTTCTTATTCTCTTTTCGTAAACTGGGTGCTTTCTATTCATAACCACTATGGCTTTTACTATATTTGTAATTTCACTTCAAGACACGACATGACGCAAAAGCTTTCACTTAGAAATAGCCAACGTTTTAACTTTTCAGGTTAAGTAAGATTTTTGGAACATAACTTAAACTAGTTACCTCGTTTAGAGTTTGTTATGCCATCATTGAGTTTAGATGAAACCATTTTAGACGATTCAGGGGTCCGTCATATGACTTCACTATGTTGGTTCAGATTTAGTTCCTATATATACCAGGACCAATGTCATAGTACTTCCATGAGAACGTTTCAGATTGAGTAAAAGGAACAGTCGAACAGATAACACTTCAGATCAAAGCATATCAGTCTTCAGGTACTCCATGAGAAAACTTTGTAGCTACTGTAAACGGTAAATACAAAGATGACAAATTAGGGATGCCATCGTAGGTTTTCATTGGTCTATTCTCTGAACACGTGATAGAACTAGGCCTGCTACGGTGGCAACATGTTCAACTGATATACAGATAGCTATACAATGGAAGCGTTCTGGAAGATGTCACAACAATTATGGAACTAACCTTGCTCAACCTGGAACTTGCGCTTGATGGCATAGGCGTACTGGAAGATGTCGCCCGCTGGCTTCTTCTTGGGCCGAAACTCGCACTCGACAGCTTGGGCAGTGGTGGAGTGCAGGGACGATGCCGGCACGGGGGTTCAGAGTGGGAGGTCCTGGGCGGTGCCGGTGTAGTGCGACCTCCTGGGAGGATGCGGGCGAGCTCGTGGGCAAGCAGGCTACGCTCGCAACCTGCTAGGAGAGGTGGGCATATACATGTATTTTTTCCACGATTTTTACTGAATTGACAAGGTAGGCTTGTTCTGGAATCTAACTGATAGTAAGATTTATCTCGGCACATCTTAGAAAGAGTAACGGATATACTTGAGTCGTCTTGGACCTGGATGTCATGTAGGAGTAGGGCGATCAAATCCAGTATCATCTTTTATTTCGTTGCATTCCAAGCAAGAATTCTCGACCTCATGGCTCAACACGTTCTGTCAGCTATCCCCTAGCTCGGGACTGCAGCTCGTCACCGTTGGTCATCTCTCAGAATATCCATCCTGTGTGCCCTTGAGCTTTATCAAACTGATTATTGTTGAGTTCCCACATAATCTTATGTCTCACAATGCAGTGAGAAATTTACAAGGTTAACATGGATACACATGTGCTCACTGCAGCTCTGAAGGACATGTTCAACATGATCATGGTCTCTGTTACTAAGTTACAGCTACAGAAATACTGGAGAACACACGATTCTGATGCTGTAAATCTATCTATCTGATTCTACGCCGGTTGCGAGCGACTAGCATCATCAGCTTCAGCTCCCCATCCCCATGTGGAGAGGGCGTAGAGTATCGTGCCTTTCCATCCCAGCAGAAGCCAACGGCCATCCTCATTGATCATGAAATGCCTGTGGTACTGCTCCTTCACTTGGTCCTTGAGTACCTCAACAATGTCAGGGTCCAGCGGCAGCTGCCTCAGCCCTGCCCGCCGGTTCTGTGCCTGCCATTCCTTGTAGTTCTGAGGGCGCTCCACCCGGTCAGCGCCCTCGCAGGCGATGATATTCATAGCGCGCCGGGCAAAGACTTCGCGCTCCAGCAGTACCCTCCTGCCGTTGTCCCGCTCCCGCGGCATGGTGGTCTCCATCATGTCAAACTGCGCCGTGAAGTTGCGGAGCGTTTGGCGGAAGCGCGTCTTGAAGAGCGCCGAGCTGTAGGATCCGTTCACGGTGGCGTGGACGAACACGGACGGCTTCATCTCCCTGATGGTGCTGAGCACCAGGTCCCTCGGGTTTACCGTGTCAAAGCCGAGGCTCTCGTCCATCAAAGTCCTAAAATTGAACATGTTGTTCACGACGAGCACCTCGTCAGGATCGATGTCCAGGTCCTCGGCACGGACGACATCAAACTTGGCTATGATTGCACGGAACTTGAATGGCACACCCAACTGGCCTGCGCAGTAGCTGAGCCTGCGTTTTGACTCCTCGGCTACCGTGGCCGGACACAGCCCGGGCTGCGGGCTAGTGATTCCGGTCAATCTCACCTCCGGCGGCCCACCTTCCCTGTACGCTAGCCAGTGGAGCAGCTCCGGCCACTGGAACTCGTCGTTGACGCCGTAGTGCACAATGTGCAGCTTCTTCCTCCCCGCCACTGCATTGCAGATGCTTTTGTTGGAGAAGTGGATGGCCACCTTCAGGAAGCAGCAGGCGGCCATGTACAGGTGGTAGCCCTTGAGGAGCTCCATGATGTAGGAGTGCTTCGGCATGGTGATCGAGTTGTAGAGCTGCCACCCTGTGCCTGCCAGCCGCGCCTCCATCCCCAGGGCGAAGTAATGTGCCAGTCGCTGTGTCGCGTTCCCCGTCGGCAATGAGTGCCACTTGATCCGCTCCAGAAGATCCCCCGCTGTGCGCCGGTCGCTGGCAGCCACCGCCTCAGCGCACCGGATCAGGAGCGTTTCCAGGTCAGCCACCATAGCCTGCCTCGCACCGCGCCTCACACGCGGTGCCTTCCTGCAAACACTCTGCTGCGCCACTTTGCCTCCCCTCTCCTTCATCATCTCGCCGGGATACATGTCGTAGCCGTCGAGGATGATCAGGTCGTCTGGCATCTCGACCTTCTCTGTGTCAGTATGCACAAGCACTACTTCCTTGCTGCTCCTGCCCATGCACGGCGCCGACTCACCATCCATCAACCCATTGTGTGTGGGTAAGAACCTGGTGGCTTCCTCCATGCCTTTGAGGAAAGCCATGGTTGACAGCGTGCCCATGCTGGTGCTACCGCTGGGCTCCTCCGCAGTGACCGTGACATTCAAGAAGGCAGGATTATGTACCTCGCCGGACAAGAACCCAGAGACCATGCAGCCGGGGGAGGAATCATGGGCATCAGATTCAGATGAGGCGGTGCCTGAAGCAGAGAGGATCTCAGCGAAGGGCTGCTCGGCTTGCAGGACCATCGGGTGGTCAGGGTACCCGTAAAAGAACCTGTCGACGGTAATGTCCTCCTCCATGAGCATCTCTGAGATGTATGCCAGGGCCAGGTCATCTTGCGGCGGCTGAGAATCACCATGGGCTGTTGAGGGGCAGTCGAGGAAGAGGGAAGGGGATGGCGGTGCAGGCTCGACAAGCGCGAACAACTTGTCCTGGGTGTCTGCCATTGTATGCGGTGCACGGTGCATGCACGCGTGGTGCTTGGTGATGGTGTAGAGGAAATATCTCCCTATCCATCGTCCCATGTGAAGCCAACAAGCCCATCTTTTTTGCTGTTGGAACCATCGAAGCTTTTCATTGCACAAGAGATCGGTTTAACCATCGGGCAGCGCCTGCACGTATATGGACATACAAATAAGGTCTGCTAGCTGTGAATATCTATGTTTGTCTCGGTGTTTCAGCCATCCCTTTGTCCCTTTTCTCTAATCAAAGGCTTCATTTGTCCTGTGCAAAAATCAATTTATGTGTGGGGGTGATGTGCTGTACTGCTGTTGTTGAGTTCATATATGATTCGTATCTGGATAGATATTTGGTTTTCTAGTGGCTCTCTCCTTAAATACTTATGCCAACACCTGGCTTCCAGGATCTTTAGGTCACATTTTGGCGACCTGTTCTTTAACAAGTGGCTTCTAAGATCATACCTTTTTTTTTGACAAAAAGGCAGGCTGGCCTGCTTTTCATTGAAATTAGGAGAGTACAGGACGTACGAATGTTACCAAAGGAAAAAACAACAACTAAAATATAGACAAAGATGCCACAACAACAGCTAACAAAGAGGAGTGGAATTGAAGGTTTGGTTCAGTCCAGTTTCCTGGGTCTTTGAAGCAGCTCACAGGCGTTCGACCTGCCGGCGCCTCTCCAGTTTCGTGCTTCCTCTGTGATACATGAAGGAAGCGATGCTGCTGCATTGTGAAATATCCGAGCGTTATGCTCCTTCCAGATTGTCCTTCCAGATTGCACAAGACGGTCCAGACAGGGCCTGCTTTCTTCATCAAGATCGCCAGCCAGGAAGGCACAAGGCATTTGAGGGGTAGGCAGGAGTGCGAAGTACTGGCCGTCCGCGGTCAGAGCCAAGTCAGTGCGTCCCGGACGTCGGGCTATACCTTTTTCTTCCAACGCTTGGAAGAGCCAGGTGTTGGAATAGACTACCACATTTGCCTGTGCGATTGATTTAATTTTAATTTAGTATTTTGTAGGCCTTGAAGAATTTCACTAGTGAAACTTTAATATTTTTGGGGCCTTTAAATTTTTCATTATGGCTTGTCTCTTTGTACCATGCGGGTGGCGAGGAGTGGGCGTCGGGGTCTCATGGTGTTGGCGGTGACAACTTGGTGGGCGCCCAGATCGTGTGTGGGAAGCTCGGGCCTATCGGTGGCCTAAGGTACCAAGTGCGGGAAAGGTTTTTTAGGGCTTAAGCTCAGCGCTTCGACGGCGACGCCTCCTGAGTGTCGTGACCTTCTTGAGAGAGTCGTTGTGGCTACTCGCTCTGCTTTAGGGCCCCGGGTGAAAAACCTGGACCCTGTGGTCTCGACGACGGCGGCGTTTTAGTGCACCGTTGTCATGGAGTTCTAGTTCACTTGGTCTCAATACGATATCTTCAGTGGCAAACTAGTTGCTTCTTACTTTTTCTTGTCTATCATTAATCTGCCTTTAAGAAGTTTCGCTCATCATTTTATATCGGTTCAGCCGTTTGACTTTATTTATAAAATAGGGCGAAAGCCTATTTCGAGGAAGTAAGACTCGAAAATGGTATTTTATCGAGGAGGAGTATAATCCGACCAGCGCCATCTATTATATACTAAAAGCAATATAATAGTGTTTTTCGAGGCACCAGGTTGATCCATATCATTTGAATTAATTTTAATTGTTAGATCTGTAATATACGGTTAAGATTTAGCGAGCTATTGCGTAACTTTTGTGTCAGCCTAATAAACATATCCAGACTTATGTCTACGTGTCAAAGAAAAAATAACCAACATGTGTACAAGATTATTTACAAAATAAATGTGTACAAAAACATGAGAAGTGCACGGCCGGCCTACACATTTGCTTAAACGGGCTTTTACTTCTCACGTGTCATATAAGGAGACCATCCATGTGGGCCTGTGGCGAGATGAAAAATAAAATAAAAAAATCGTTACATAAGCACTGGCTGCAAATAATTGTAGATACAAAGTTTAGCAATCAGCCTAATAACTTTAAGGCCGAGAACGGACACGAACGTTCCAAAATATACTTGGTACATCATTATTTTTTTCTGAACGGTGAATATCCAACTCTCAACCTTTGCTATGTACGTACGTATGCTATGAACGTAGCCATATTTATTTAAGATGTACGTGGCCATGTTTAGGTGTACACAAATTGTGTTTGTCATTTAATTCCATTTGGCAAGTTTTTTCCTTGAAGAGTCCGTGTCGAATACTATTAAATGGAAACAACATTGAGTTAATTGCTAGATTTTGGTCTCTACATCGAATATTAAAATGAAAACAAGACCAAGTTGATCTCTAGATTATGTGTCATCAAGTAGTGTCCCATTCTGTTCCAACTTTTTTTTGACATATATAACTATATAAGCTACTCCATCCAGAAAAAGTAAACATGCACGTCTCAAATTAACCGTAGAGTCGTGTGCCATGTGAAATGCCCAAGCTATTTTTTAAAATAGTAGATGGTACATGCTAGGATATAAAAGTGCGACTTAGATATAGATCAATGAGTATATATACAAAATAATCTGGAAAATTATTACTGCCTCCTACCAGAAATAAGTAATTTGAATTTGTCTAGAATCACATGTATTTGGACATATTTTAGTGTATATATATGTGTGAATCTAGACAAATGCAAGTCACTTATTTCTGAACGGATAGAGTATTAATTAGACTGCTTAGCGCAAAACTAATAAAGTATTTTGAAAACTAACTGATAAAACATTTTCTCATGTTTTCACGATCCTTTCTTTTTAACACATATCCAATTTTATCGATTCATGAAATAACGTGCTCTTGTACCTTAAGTCGTCGTAGAGTAGAGATTGGAGGGGAGAGCGATATATGCAACTATTTATCTTATTGTCACTAGGAGAAGGTTCAAAGGCTGACATTGATGATCAAGCATGTAGGAATCAACGGATGGTGATCAAGATGCTCTATATGACCTTAAGATTTAATGTCAAAAAGTGAACTACATTGGATTTCTTAATATTAAATGAGCTTCACAGTCACTCATAAGGTATTTGAACAATTACTGCAAAAATCATGCAAGGGAGAGACAGAGGGAGAGATCAAGAGAGCTGGTGGTAGCTAATTAGGCATGTAAAATCGCAAGGGAGAAGATTGATATCATTAAGAAAGAACATATCAGCGTCAATGGCTTATGAGTTTCTATATTTTTCCTACCAAACAATCACTCAAATTTAAAAGGACATTTATTCAATCAATGGCTAATTGGTAATGTTAAAACTATATTGTTCATTATAGCATAGCATAGTCATGATACATTAAAGAAAAAATATAAATACAAGTGAGAAATTAGAATAAATGTTTCAAATATAAGGGATATATAGGCAAAGAGTCAACCAAAACCAGAAAATGCTATGCTACCTCAGTTTCAAAACAAATAACTATCTAGAAAAAATATTGTTAAACTTCTCTAACTTTTATAGAAATGTCCATACATAAAACCATGGTCAAAGTTGTATCCTCGAGAATTTTAATGTCCTATGCATGATGTATACTGTAACAAATGGAACTTTACACTGTCATATGTGAAATTGAGATTCGACAGAGGTTTTATGGGTGAATGATACACCAATCCATTTATATTATTCTCATCAGAAGAGATTCAAAGTCAAGGAATGACTTGAGCAAACATCTAGGTAATTTAATGTCAAAGGGTAAAATCAGTCAAATATTTTATAGGATATGAGCTTCACTATCACTCATAAGTTATTTATAGAATTAGCAGCAAATACATCCAGGAGAGGGAAAAATAGAGAGAGAGGGAGAGAAATTAAAGAGTCGGTGGTAGCTAATTAGGGATGTGCTTTTCTAAGAGAGAACATCAGTACAATTAAGGTAGATCAATATCGGGCAATATTAGCGGCTTATTAGTTTCTAAATTTTTCTTATGATGTGGTAAGAAATATATACGTTTGCGTTAACTTCAGTGGTTCGTAATCCGTTTATAATTTAAGAGGACATTCACTCAAATTGACCGATTAGTATATTTAAACTATGAGTTGTTCATTTTAACATAATCATGTCACATTACACAAAAAATATATATCGGAGAGAGAGCTTGGAATGATTGTCTTTGGTAGAGGGGATATCTAGGCAGATAGTCAAGCAAAATAGACAACCACAATGTTATCTCGGTTTAGAACAAATGAGAATCTAGAAAAATTACACCGTAACAAATGAACAATGCACTCTAAATACTCTAACCTATTACTAAAATATTCATAAGTACAATTTTGGTCAAACTGGAACGCAGTAACTTAGGTATAATAGCACAAATGGATAAGTTCACATATTGTAAATCAAAATAAGATGCTCATTCATTTTACAGTGAAGGAAATAAAACAGATTTGAATTTGGCACAGAGTATAATGATAACTCTTACTTTCGATTAGGATTTGGAAGATAAGTTATTTTCATTTAGTTTATTTTGTGATCATTATAAAGATCATCTAGACATCATATGAGAAACTATCTGGTAGACCCTAATTATTATCTGCAATTTTTATATACATCTGAATACATCAAGTCGCCAATTCAAATGTTAACCCGGAAACTAATAATCTAACAACTCATAAAACTACTGAGTTAATCATGGCATAATTTATTGTAATTTTATATGACTATAAAAATGTATTATTTCGTTCATATAATGTGAATATTTATGAGAAACTAATTTTATTTCCCAATCCTTTAAAATAATAAAAATGATGCCCTCGCATTTGCGAGGGCCACCTTGCTAGTTTAAATACAAAAGACATTCCCTTTGTTTAACTGTCGCAACTTTGTATGTTGTACAGGATGTTCCGCCACGGTAACAGGTCAGATTACCAATTGTTCTTCCGTACACGAGAGGTGCTTTCAGGTCTCTTGGCTGGAATGGCCTGATCGTGCTTGTATTCTTTTGCGACGTTCTGGTGAGCTCGGCTATATGGAATATGCACGCCAATACAGGAATACCACCCGCACTGCTGGCAATACTTGCAGCCGGACCATTTCTGTTTCCTCAAGCTGCAAGACTGATATGCAGCCCGGTACACCGCGCAATCTCACTATGGAGCCCAATGGTACTGTTTGGCGTCAACAGTACCAAGTGTACCTGGTACTGTTTGGCGTCGTGCTCCTACTAACAATCACAAGGCTGCAGTTCCCAAGTGTCATCAAACTAGTAGACTGGGCTCTCGGCAACAAATTACTACTAGCATTTTGGCGCCGGGTTATTCTAAACATTTGCATGTTTGCTGCGATGATGACGATGTGGGTATTCACTTTTGAAGGCATTATCTCTCGAATCACGATTGTCACGAACGAAGTAATTGTTCTAGCGACAGTGTCTTTCGGCAACCTCCAGACTCCAGCAGCAATATTCCTGCATCGTGGTGGCGTTGTTACGCCTCATACCACAACACTACTATGGTGACGAGGAACATGGTGGGGCAAACCTTGTAGCATCTCTCAATATCTTCTATGTGATGATACTTGGCCAAGGAATACTCTACGTTGTTGCATGCATTCTTGAGGTCTTCTCGGTCATCCTCCGGAGATCCCTCGTTCGCCGTGCTGGATTTAGAGGTCCCTTAGGAGTGAAGTATGTCAATTTGTACTACGCATATGCCTTTGACAAGTGCATGGGAGGATCTGTACTCTCTCCGAAGAAAATGAGCCTCGTCACATTTGCAATGGATTCCTTGAAGTCGGATTCACCCAAGATGCGGCTCTATGGGCTTCAAATGCTACATAGCTTTCTGGAAAAGGAGCCCTTTAAGACTAAATTCATCTTGAGACTAGCCACTTCCACAATCACAATGATCTCCTTGTTCAACATGTTGAGCTGGACAAGTGACAGGGACAAAGAAGTTATATCATTGGCCGCGAAGGTCATGGCAGAGCTTCCTGATTACCTCCTAGTTGTCCATGTCCCTGGGAAAATTCAGCTCATAGAAAAGAAAACATTGCCTCAGACCTCCTTTTATTTTTCTTGTGCAGAGAGCTAAGCGATGACATTGTTAGTGTACATGACTTTGTCTTTCAGTCCGTTGTATAGAGCTAGTCAGCTAGTCCTAGTCGGCACGCCACGATCAGATTTATCTTCAGATTAGTGGCATGCATCTAGGAGTAAGGGGTAAGTTCAGCACTCAAACGTGCCATGTACCTGTATCTAAACCCCTCATGACCATCAATACAATTCGTGTGTTGAGTGACTCTCTTGTTACAGTCATCACAGTCACACGGAGCTGTTTCGTGGTTCTTCCGATGGCCACTTGTTAGGCATAATCCCGTTGACGCGAGAAAAAAACCCATCCTCCGCGTCGCTCCTGCGAGCGACGGGAGGAACCCTAGCCGCTTCTGCTCCAGGCCGCCTCTCCCGCCCTCCCTGCCTCGCCGCCGCCGGACGGCGCCGTAGGGCAAAGCCAAGGCGCTGGCTGCGGCGTGACCTCCCTTCCCCCACACACGGTAGCAGCAGCGCGGGCCGTGGCGGCAATGGTGGGCGACACGCTCAACGCGGGGCGCGGTCGTCGGCGGCCTGGTGGCTGCGTGTGGTTCTGGCGCATCCGGGGGGGCGGCGGCGACGGGTCCTTGGGGCCGCGCGGCGGCCTCGATTGGCGTAGCGACCTCGGCCTGGTGGTGGCAGCAAGCATGGCGGACGGGCTCGGGCTGATGCGTGCAGGGGCGACGGGGGTCTGCAGGTGGACGCCGATGAAGGCCATGACGCTGCAGAGGGATAGCGGGCCCCCTCGGGCCTGATCTGGGCCTATATATGGGCATGTTTGGGCCTGATTCGGGCCTGATCTAGGCTTGACGGTCCGTGCCTGTCCCGTCCGGTCGGCGAATGCACTGGCGGTGGAGGGCAGATCCCCTCCCGATGGCTACTGTGCCGACCAACTGCCACACAGGTTGTCCTCCTGCGTGCCAACGCTGACCTTGCGTTGGACTGTCTGTCGCGCCACGGGCTCGAGGCCGAGGATGCCGGGGCGGTGGCCTCGGAAAGTGGTCTGCACGGGCGTCCCTCTGGCAGCGGCGGCTCCGGGAGGTGGCACGCGTTGGTGAGTCTCAAACCAGTGGCGGTTCGGTACCGGGTGAGCTCGGTGGTGCGACGGAGCTGCTACTTGGCAGCAGGGATTTGCCGAGGTGGCGAATCCCCCTGGTGGACGATGGAATAGGAACTGGTGTCGAGGTTGGTGTGTACGGTAGCACCCTTGCTGCAATGCGGCGACGGGACTTCACGAGCCTGTTGGGCTCGGTCGGGCCAAGAGGGCCTGGTTTGTCTTGTTGCTGCATCGGTCGGCTATCGCCTTCTGGCGATGGAAGTAGTCCTCTCCCGCATGCTGATGTTATGCGGACCCTCGCCAAAGTTTCCGCTCTCTCAGTCCTACCGGCCTCGCTCCATGGCTCACGGTGTGACTACGGTGGCGACTTCAAGACTTGGTGGCGCGTGTTCGTGGGTGAAATGATTGGTGGAGCTTTACAAAGTGCTCGGGAGTGTGGTTCTAGAGGGGTCAGGAGAAATCCTTGTCTGCTTGGTACCGGCACGGTGACGCCCACGGGTGTCATATTCCTTCTTGAAGGGTGTCGGGGGCATCCCTCCCCACCCCTGCTGCGTACTTGGGGAAACCCTAGGTCCAGGCCGGATAGCAGTGTCGTCGTCGTTACTCCCCTTCTTAGAGGTGCTGTTTGGTATGCGGCGCTTTGGACCGCTAGACGTGTGGTGGTACTTCTCTGAAAGGCGCATCGAATACGAGTTCTCTATGTTTTCTTCACACCGCCGTTATCGGCTTTTTTTCTTTTATTTCTTCTTGATTTTCGTCTTGGGCTTGGGTTCATCCTAGGCGGCGGCCTCAGGCGGGCTTGGGCACAATGGTCTGATTGGGCTTGTGTGGCCTGATCACGCCGGCGACCTCAGGCGGGCGGAAGTACATCATCCTCATCGTCGACGACTACTGACGTTACAGGTGGTTGGAGGTGCTCCAATCAATGGACGAAACCCTGTCATTCTTCAAGAAGATTAGAACAACAACGGAAGTATAATATGAGTGCAAACTGATCGCATTCTGATCTAACCGTGGCGGGGAGTTTAACTCTAGTGATTTCGTCGAGTTCTAGGAGGCCAACGACATCAACCATCAGACCACTGTGCCATTTACACACACAACAAAATGGCATGGTGGAACGCCTTAATCAAACCATAGGGTTTTCACCCCGAGAACTGAGACGCGGAGCTGAAAGAAAACCACCACGAACGAAGTCATGCTATGTCGCTGCCCCACTTGCCGAGCTGCTACAAGTGTCACTGATCATCCAACTCCTCTCCCGCGTCGCTCCCGCGAGCGACCGGGGGAAACCCTACCGTCGCCGCCGGGCCGCCCCCCTTCCGCTCCTCCCGCCTCGCCGCCGCCGGGACGCGCCGGCGGCAAAGCCGCTCGGCGTCGGTGGCGGCGGGGCTCCTCTTCTCCCCCTGGTTCGCCAGATCTAGGCGCGGGCCAAGATCGACGACCGGTGGCGGCGCGCGTGCGTGGGGCGCGAGGCGTCCGGCTAGGTGGTGCGGCTCGGCGCAGTAGCGTCACCCTTCTGTGGCGAGGAGGGCTACGTGGAGCCGTGGTTTCGTGCTCGAGGCCGGCGGCTGCTGGACCGGGGCGGCGAGGGCCGTGGGCAGCGTTGACCGGGATCTGGGGGAAGCGGCGGACATGGTGCTGCAGGATGGAGGCGATGGCGCGCCCTTAGTGGCGGTGCTAAGCCTACGTGCTCATCGGTATTGTGACTGGCAATGACCTTGTTGAAGGTATTGTTTTGTGAGCGAGGACTTTTTCTAGGGTGAAAACCTATGATCTTTGATCGGGCAACGACAACGCTTGGGCACTGTTTCCTTTTTGAAGGCGTTGTTATTGGAGTTGAGGACTATTGGTGTTGTTCTGATGGTGTCAGTGTCGTTGCTTCGACGATTAGTTCTCTGTAGCGGGACTTTTCTTTTTTATAATTCTTTTTTTCTGGGCTGTGTGCATCCGTAGAGCCGCTAGGGCATGCGTTGTTGCAGAGGCTGGATATAATTGATATCCCTGTGATATTAATATATACTCTTTTTCAAAAAAAAACTCACATTCATCACGTGCATGGTTCCGCAAACACACGCACACAAAGAACAACGAATCACCATCTTCTCATCCGCTGCGAGTACTCACCGGGATAGAAACCAACAGTAGGCAATCTCGACTCAACAAGAGCATGCGAGATAATACATTCAGAGCCTATCCGATCTACAATCACGACCGCCTTAAATCCCCACATAATCTTGGAATCAGGGCCATGGAGATGCCGCTGTCGATGTCCAAGGTGTCGAAAAACCATGGTTGAGAATCTCCAACACTTGAGCACAAAGCCTTCCACAGTGTTGACGATGAAACCGCATCCGAGGCACAGTCATGTCGGATGAGAAGAAGTTGAGGCGACATCCTTGGAAAGACGAGCAGATCGGGATCGCTATGGAGACAAGGCGCCACTAGGCCCGGCAGGACGCAGCAACGTGTGAACCTCTAGGTTCAACGATGACCAGACATGGCGGTCTTGGAAGGTAAGCCGATGTGATCTAGGGTCACGGAGTCAGGGAGGAGAAGCATCAAGGGCCGCTTGGTGCCGACCGCAGTGGCGCGGCCCACCAGCAGCCTCTCCACCAAACCGCAACAGGGCCGCCGTCCCGGAATCTCCCACCCATGACCTCTGATGCCCCACACATGGTGGGCCTTCACCGGCAGAAGAGAGCCCCCCACCATCCTTCGGTAGCGGCCCTGCTGCCACTGCAGCTTAGGCGTGCGACAGCGGTGGCCGAGATAGCAGGTGGAGGGGGGAGGTTGGTGGCGGCGCTAGAATTCCCCTAGCGTCGTGTGGGGCGCGACACGAGGGGATCGAGGAAAAAAAGGTTCACGGTGAAACAAAATCAGCTACATACAATGCTGGAGATGATGTGAACTGTCAAACAATGCTGGTGCCAAAGACTTTGAAATGGGTCAGCAAACGCGGCTCTGCCTAGGGCGTCCTTGTTTGCCCACGGAATATCGCAGGAGGATGGTCTCTCACGCGAATGCTGTGTCATCATGTGTCGTTGCTTGCATGCCTGTCCCACGAGGCCACGACATCGCACAGGCACGCACCCAGCGCGCGTCTTTGGCCATTGGAATTTGGAAGAGAGCAAAGAGCGTACGTGCGATCGAGGCTCTCGAGTTACACAGGATGATGACTCTGAAGACGACGACCGTCCTTGTCAACGGCTCGACTGGGCAGTGGGGGCTAAGCAGTACGTATGTGTACTGGGCCGCGGAAATTTCCTGGGGTTCACTCGTCTCATGCACGTTGCATGTGGCTCGATCCGCCCGTGCTTCTTCCCATCCTGCTCCACTAAACAATTCACACTCGGCATTGAGCTCTTCGGACACGAGAGCATGAAGGACGTACGGGACCCAGACATCGGTACGCCATATAAGTGTAGTCAGTCACCGAAGACCTGTGCCCGTGAGTCGCGGTCATGGAAGCAGTTGTGCGGCCTTCTGTCAACAGGCTTGTCGTGAAAAGTGGATAGCTAAAATCATGACTACTAAGATTGAACCTAATATGTTGTTTCTTCAGTAAATGGTTTTACAAATTTCTTAACGAGGAAGGGTTGTGGCAGAAGCTATTACACAACAAGTACCTCACTCAAAAGATATTATCCGAGGTCCAAGAGAAACCAACCGACTATCCCTTTTGAAAGTGACTTATACGGGTGACGGATGACTTCTTTAATAGACACCATTTTGTTGTGGGGGTTGGCTCCTCTACAAGGTTTTTGGAGGACACTTGGATAGGCGATACTCCTATGTTACAACAATATCCATCCTTGTATAACATCGTGCAATAAAAGAATGCTTTGGTGGTAGATGCTTTAACACAAGTATCACTGAATATTAGTTTCAGAAGGACACTACGGGTAACAAGTGGTCGGATTGGTTGCACTAACGCCAACGACTAATGATGGTTCAACTAACCGATGAACTAGGTCTGTAAAAAAAAAACCTGATGAACTAGGTAAGTTTATGTGGAAATTAACGACTTCAAAAATCTTCTTTGTGAAGTCTATGTATGAAGACCTTATGAATGATTATATGCTTTTTTATTCCAAAATATCTATGGAAGTTAAGAATCACCATGAAGATAAAGATTTTTATGTGATTTCTGAACAACAAAGTTTTACTAACCAAAGATAACTTTGCAAAAAAAGAATTGTGTGAGATGCACAAAATATTGCTTTTGTGGTGCACAAGAGACCGTTGAGCACTTATTTATCTCGTGTCCTTTTACTAGTCTCTATGTAGCATAGTGAACTTTACATATGACTTCCGACCTTCAGCCAATATTACAAATATGTTTAGAAATTGGTTGGATAATGGGATTGACAAGTACTTTAAGGCTAGAATTCGAATTGCTGTTTTTGCCTTATATTGGTCTACAAGAAAATGCATGAACGGTATTGTCTTTAACAAAGGTGGAAGATTATGCGCAACTATGGGTGTTCGTACTCTCACAGGACCAGCCGGATACAATGGCTACTTGATGCAATAGTCCGTTGACGGTTGCTCAGGATATCTTCGGGCAGGCTGGCTGCCAACATACTAGCCCAATACAGGATGTTTAGTCTACTATGCTTATTGTTTTTCGCTAGTTGATTTATGTGTCAACTTCGAGCAACCATTGTGTTTGTAATAATTTTGGATGATGAACTTTTAATAAAAGACTGTGTGCACCGATCGATACAGAGGGCGGGGTTTTATTCCCCCTTTTTTTAAATTTTTTTTTGTCAATAAGTGTTCAACAAAACAACTTCAATAAGAAAAGTGAATATCATGAAGGAGATTGTATCTATGCATGTGATCATGCATCATACTCCGTTATGCCCATTTTAAGAAGCAAGCCTCGATTATGATTCAGATTGTTTTTCGGTACTTTCCTCACGCATACATACGAGGCTCTCTGAGTTCCATGAAGAATAGGAATTTTGAGGACGACGACCATCCTTCTAAAAACATTAAAAAACAAGATATATGTATGTGCACATGGTAAGTGTAAATTTCCTGGGTATTTCCTGGAGTGCGCTTTTCTCATGCGTGCGGCTCGATCTGTCGGTGTTCCCCACCTGGTCCACTGAACAGAACACTCGGCAGTGAGCTCTTCGGAGGAGAGCGTGGAGGCACTAACAAGCGATGGACCTAGGGGTGGGCAAAATACCAAACCGTGGAAACCGGCCAGCAATAACCTAGTTCATTTTCCTGTACAATTTGATTTCTTGCCCCAGATCTAGCACAAACTTTTGAACTAGCCCAAACCGTGTTAAACCAGCAAACCGTGTATGCACACCCCTAGATGGACCTACGGCCTCACGCTCTGTGTTCATGGGAACCTGGGTACCGGGTACACCTTACAAGTTACAACAAGTATAATCAGTCTCCGGGGACCTGTTCCCATGAGTTGCGATCATGGAAAACACTTGTGTCCTTCTAGTAACAGACTTGCCGTGAAATGCGGATACCTAAAACCATGAATATTACTCTATTTGTTCTAAAATAGATGTTTTGGATTTGTCAAAATTTATGAATCTAGACACTATTTAATATACAGGTTCATCTAAATTTTAATAAATCTAAGACATCTATTTTGAGATGGAGGGAGTAGAATTAATTAAGCCTAAATCTGATAGGTTGATAAGTGTCCAACAAAATGCATTCATTAAGAACATGAATATTATGAAGGAGATTGTATCCCTGCATGTGATCATGAATCATATATATCCCATTAGAGCATCATAATGTAAAAGAAATTTCGTGTCCAAAAAAACTGATTTTTGACGAGAGGCCAAAAACGGTGCTCCACTAGATGCCCTATCCCTATCTGGTGCTGTAAATATTTTTGGGCTGCCCCAAACCCTCTCATGCTTTATATTTGAGGCACCTCTAGCTGTCCCAAAACAAAACGCAGCCACGAGCAAATACCAACTGCGGCGCTAAAAACTTCCAGCACGACTGCCTCCCTCTCACTGTGACCACCGCCGGTGAAATCCAGGCCTTACGGTGGCTGCCGGCACTGTCGGCCCTCCTCTCACCCCTCCAGTCCCTTCCGGCCTTACGGTGGCTGCTGGCACACTTCCCCCACCGGTGACAATCACCACCTCCTCTGCGTCGAACCCTAAAGTCGCCTTGTCGGTGATGATGAAGGTGCCATGGTCCACGTCCAAGGCCAGCGGCATGAAAAGGGTGTTGTCCATGTCAGCTACTACAAAGGAAAATAAGATTAATGCCTCCGGCGACCATCGACGACTACCGAAGACATCGACGACCAATTGCAAAATCATGCCACCTTCCGACGCATCCAATGTTGCTAGTGAAGGTGAGACACAACATGTACCCCCCTTTCTAATATATATATATATATATATATATATATATATATATATATATATTTATTTAGCCGATTTAAAAAACACATGTATGTAGTTGTATTTTAGTGTGTAGGTTCAGAGCAAAATGAGTGCACCTATGCACTAAAAGACGTCTAGATACATGTGTTTCATAAAAAGGCTAAAACATCTTATATTTTGAAACCGAGGGAGTAGATGCCAGCGATGGTAATGAGCCATGAGTGGCTATGCATTTTCTATGATTGTGATGTGATTGTATGAACTTTACTTTTGTCTGCGTTCTTGTTGAACTACGCTATACGTTTGAACTTGATATGTGTGTGATGATAACGCTAATTATGATCTAAATTCATATGTTATTAGTATGCATGATGGTTTTGCAAAGATGTAAATTCGTATGTCCTTGACATGTTTCTGCTGATCCTGCAAAGTTAAAATGTGGTATGTTCCTATGTGTGTGGTGCACCATTTTAAATCATTTGAAATTTCACGATGTTGCCCTATTTTAGATTATTTGAAACCGGTGCCATCAGCTATGTCGTCCCCTAAAATCTAAAAAGTGGTGCCTAAAACAGTTTTTAGGTGCCCTATTTTAGATTATTTGAAACCGGTGCCATCAGCTATGTCGTCCCCTAAAATCTAAAAAGTGGTGCCTAAAACAGTTTTTAGGTGCCATATTTTACATCATATGCTTGAGATGCTCATATACCCATTTGAAGAAGCACGTGAAGATTCAGTGAGCTTGATACTCAAAAATCATAATAGCAAGGTTAACAAGGGCTTATTGTTGAGTTATCCTAGAGTTTGATGTTTAATGCAAAGAACCGAGATAGGATTAGCCAAGTTCTTCATAATGGCACGGCCAGTGTGAAGATCAAGAATGAGATCAGTCCCTTGCAATTCCAAAGTTCTAAGGGTGTTAGGTAACGTGACCGCACGCCACCTTTTGTACAATCTTGTTGCTGAGTGCTTGACTAGGGTGGTCACTAAGGCTCAGAGCAATGATTTGTTCCTAGGTTCATCACCTTACTTGGTGTGAAAGGCGCCGCTATTAAGTAGTACACGGATGAAAATGTATTATGGATCAATCATGATCCTGCAAAGGCTTTGAATTTGAAACTTCATCTATACATCTTTGAGTTGAGTTGAGAAATCAATTCCATAGCAAGTGAGGTTTATAGTATTGGTGAAGATGATATATACCATAATTGAGCTCTATGCTAATAACGCAAAACACAACCCGCCGATACATATATACTGCGTTACAATATACTCCCTCCGTTTTAAAATATAAGATGGTTTAGGTTTATTAAGGAAATGTATCTAGACTTTGTTTAGTGTGTAGATTCACTCTAAACCTAAATAAACCTATATACTAAAAAAAGTCTAAATATGTTTGCTTCATTAAGCTAAAACATCTTATATTTTGAAACGGAGGAAGTACACGCAGACTCAGTTATGAGTTACCTATGATCAATCTGCTCGGAATCCATACTTCAGTTATAGAAAAATGATCAAGTATTACGTATGGAGTCACGTATGAAAACAAGGTCAGCATGCAGCAATGATGCCCGAGCCCGACACACACGGTGAGGACTGAGGAGGCATGTGATCACACAGGCTTCACCGAGAACATTTCACGCGGAAGAGCGTGGAAACGGAAGCCGCCCGAGGGCCACTGCTAGCATATAAAGGCAATGCCAGGGACGCTCCCTTGCACACACACCTTCATGCTTGTGCTTCTGTTTGCTCAAGTTTTAGCCTCAATCTAGCGGATGATGGCCATCCACACGGTGCTTCAGCTGCTCCTGCTGCTTGCTTGCAGCATCAGCAGCACCACCGCTACGACTCTATTAGCAAGGCAAGTTTCCGGTTCCGGAGCTTCACGAAACAAACAGGCCATCAGGCGATTCCCAGCTGCCCATTGTCCAAACAAATGCGGCGATCAGCCAGTCGAGTTTCCCTTCGGCATCGGTCCTGAATGCTCCCGACACGCCGAGTTCGCCCTCATATGCAACACCACTGCGAACCATACGAGGCTCTTTCTCATGGACGGCGTCACGGAGGTTATCGAGGCCGGCATCCTAGCTTCCGACCCCGGTAAGATCTTCAAGTACTTTCCTACGTGTACATGCATTTATACATGTTTAATAATTGATTAACATAACTCTTGTAATACTACGTGTGCATATGTTTTTCAAATTTTTGGTACACAAAAAATCTCTAAATGAAGTGGCATGGGGGTGTAGGTGTCATGGTGCTTAGAACAACCAGTCTCGTTCCTGAAGTCCTTCGGTAGTTCGTTAATTAGTACTCCCCTCGTTCAGAAATATAAAACATTTTAGTTTTGTGAATCGAATGTATCTAGACAACTTTTAGTGTATAGTTTCGTAGAAAGTATTTTTAACTCTACAATTAAAATTAATTGGTCTTGTATATGGACTCCTCTGCTTTTTTATTTTTTCAATATGATTGAAAATATGTCATGTCTTAAAAAAATCCCTCTTGTCTAGGAATATTCCTAGTCTAGTAGTCAAACTTTTAAGAACTTTGACTTGTAATACGTATTTCAAGTATTTTGATTGAATGTGTGAAAATAATACTCCCTCCGCCTCAAAATATATGTGCATGTTTGATAAAATTTAGATGAATCTGTATACTAAATAGTGTCTAGATTTATCCAAATTTTAACAAATCTGCGACATCTATTGGGAGACGAGCATAGAAAATTTAAATACCATTTGAATTTATGGAAAACTAGCATCGTGGCCCTCGCAAATGCGAGGGCACCGTCTTTACTGTGTTGAATGTGTCTGAGAAATATAGTTGTTGTTTCATGGATATCACATTTTGTAATAAGAAATAATATTGATCTAGGGCTGTTCAAAAATTATGGTAAATATAATGTCACATTTGGATATAGATTTAAATAACTGAAATTTGTGGGATAAAAATGGTTGCATCATCTGTCAAACATATGTAATATTAGCTCAATAGTAAAATTCTGTGTGGTGATTAGATAAGTTTTGCTAGTTTGTTTCACATGGATAAATTTTTTTGATGAACTTAAAGAGGAAATAATTCATCATACTTAATATTTTGACCAAATAAAATATTTAAAATTATTACTTGGTCCGTGTTTCTTCCTCAAAACTACTTACACAATTTGAAAACGTGAAACCTTAAATTCAATGACGAAAAATTTACATTATTTTGTATGTTAATCATATGATGTCAATCTAGCTAGGCTTTGTGTATGTATTTTTTCTTGAAAGGGACTCAGCTATTGTGGTTTTTTTTTCGCGAACAAAACTGCCTAGCTAGCTTTTTTTGGACAATAACCTGCCTGGCTAGCTGGTGTATTCTATTTTATCAAACGGACTCGGCTAGTTTTCTGGTGTACGTTTTCTTTCGGAATGGACTTGATAGCGTGTCAAACGGAACTACATGCATAACGTAATTAATTTTTTTATTAAATCTTAGCCACAAATTTTTAATCTAACTATTAAAATAATTCAAGTGATGTGAATCAACGTAATACCTCGAAACATCCTCTTATATTGTTTTTAGTATATAATAATAGATAGATAGATAGACAGATAAACAGATAGATAGATACATAGATAGATCTAAACAACAGAGCCCATTATTTCATCTAATCTAGCGGGCGCGAGTCGCGACAACCATTGGATCCGGAGCGAGCGGACGAGATCACCGTGTGAATTCCTCCTAATTGCATTCACAAGCACTTTATTCCCTCTTGTGTTGTTCTCACTTGTTCACACACGTGCATGTATTTCTCTTGCTTGACAGGTTATTTCGGTGTCGATATCTCGCATGCCGTATCAACGAGTCCGGATGTTGATGGCTACAACTTATCGTGGAAGGCCCCAGTCAGCAATTTCTTACTCGCGTTGTCTGCCCTCAGCATCACCTCGTGTGACGATGCCTACATAATCGGAGTTCCGGGTGTAGATCCGAAATATCCGATTTGCACTACCTGCAACGAACAAGAGTCGTACCAGATGCGGCAATGCTACTCTCTTGACGATGGTCATGGCTCCTATGTCGTTGACGGTGTTAATGGCTCCTATGGTGGCCCTGTTAGCTCCCTCCATCTCAAGTTCGTCCACCGCAACGAGCTCCACGGGCAGCAGCGCCAAAATGCACAGGTCCTTGCTGGGATATATTGGATGATAGATGACCAGCCGTCATGCGCCGCTGCTTTGGCAGATAAGGCCAACTTGGCCTGCGTCGGCAACCACAGCTCGTGCGATGACTTCTTGTCTGGTTATTCATGCAGTTGCGCTGATGGGTACCCCATGGGTAACCCCTAGGCTGCTCGCGTGTTTACGGTAATAATCAACAATTCACTTTTGAATCTGCGTACATACGTGTTTGCAACTAATCTTTCTTTGTAAAATAATGCTTACTAGTACTTACTCCCTCCATTTCAAAATATAAGATGTTTTAGCTTTGTGAATAAAATGTATTTAGACTTGTTTTAGTGTGTAGATTCACTTCAAACATGAGTGAACTTACGTATTAAAATCAGTGTAGATACATTTATCTCACAAAGCTAAAACATCTTTTATATATTTTGAAACGGAGGAAGTATTAATCATCATTTTATCTTCCACTTCTTTTTGAAAAAACAACAATAGATTACAATCCGTCGGCTGGACGAAACGTGAAGTGCTCTCGGTCATGTGGCAAAACCAAGGTTCCATTTCCGTTTGGCATCGAAGATGGCTGTTCCGCAAGTGCCGAATTTACACTAGAATGCAAAGACTCCAGGCTACAAGGAGGAGAAGGAGCATTTATCACATACATCAATATAAATGAGGGATACATAGACACCCAAGATGCCTCTCATGAACCACAGCCTGAATTTGATTCAATCTACATTGATTATACGGAATCAAACAAGCAGCACTGGGTCGTTGCGTATCTAACATGCGAAGAGGCACGCCAAAATTCGTCAGCATATCCATGTATTAGCCCTAACAGCATGTGCTTGCTCATCAATTCGACAAAGGGTGGCATAGGTTATCGCTGTAAATGCAACGAAGGCTATGCAGGAAATTCTTATGTCACCGGCCCAGATGCCTGTCAAGGTGCCACCCCCGCCCACCCCTTTCTTTTTTTCCTCTATATGTAGTTATCTTTTGGTAGTGTTAACTATAAGTTTATATGCAGAGTAAATGACACCGTAAGTCACTCAATTTGTACAACATGTGCACTTAAGTCACACATCTTAAAAACTAAACTAATCGGTCACACAACTTGCAATCGTGTGCACCCGTGGTCACAAACCTGCCCGCTAACCGGTTTTTGACAAAAACCGGTGACATGTCCAACCCGTGAGGGTAAAAGCAGACAAAAAAAACACCCTACATTTCTATCTTGTTACAGAATGATTCAATCATCACGTAGTTCACTTCTATTTTTTGTTTACAAATACGATTTCATACTGTTTTATATGTGGGACCCATTTGTTAGCAATGAAAGAAGTATTCAAAATAATTGGGCCACGTGGGATTCAAACTGTTGAACTCCAGGAGAATACGTATATAACAGATGAATATATTAGTGAAAAGCTTTTTTCTTTTGATCTTTTTGCAACTCTGCACGTACAAATAGAATCATTCTATTTATCTTTTTAACATTAATTACAAGAATCGAGCCTATTTATTTTATTTATAAACGCAACACACACACATGTATTTGCGCTATCTATGGTTTTCTACAAAATGTTCATATAGTTATATAAATATTCGTAAATTCACTTTAGAGGACGGGCTCACTCGAGTCCCTTTTTGAATTTTTCAAAACTATTAAATATTTTCAAAAAAATACCTACATGTAGCCACTAATACGAAATACATGTATACAAATACTATTTTGTGTGCAGAAAAAAGATAAATATCATAAAATTTGGAAAAATGGAAGCCCATTTAAAATTACACTGTTTATATTTACATTCAGATCTGAAATCTTCACTTTTTTACAGAGGATAGAATACAAAATATTTTCATATTTTTATATTGACAATAAAAAAAATAGAGATCTCTTTTTGCAAAAGTCTGTTTGCCCTTACCCTCACGTGTTGGGCACGTGACCGATTTTTGTCAAAAACCAGCTAGCAGAACGGTTTGTGACCACGAGTGCACATAATTGCAAGTTGTGTGACCGGTTAGTTCTGTTTTTAAAATGTGACTTAAGTGCACATACAGAACAAGTTCAGTGACCCATGCTGCCATTTACTCTTTATATGCATATTGTCCATTTATCCACCAAATCACAGCAATATTGTTATATCTCATCTCTGAACTGAAAGGGAAATTTAATAAACGCTTAAAGGTTGCAGTTTCTGCCAATGCAAGTGTCGTATATTCTTGTACTTCCTCCGTCTCAAAATAGTTGTTTTAAATATACCTAGATGCGGATGTATCTAGATACATCCTATTTAGACAAATCTAAGAGAACTAATTTGAGACGGATGAAGTAGTATAGAAGCAAACAATGACATCAGTAAATTATACTAGTAGCCTTTTAATATTAAATAATACTTCTGTGTTATCTTTTATAATACTTTTTGGGGAGCTTAATTAGCTTGCCAAAACGTCTTATAAAGGTAATAATGGAGGGTGTGCTCACTAACATATGTTCCATTCTGATTAATAGCATTATTCTCCTATATTAGTTTCTCAAGAAGAATCGCATGCTTTAACTTCTCTAATTATTTTGTGTTGATCTGCAGATGTTAACGAGTGCAAGGAACCTGGCCTTTGCCATGGAGAATGCCACAACACTATTGGAAGTTACTTTTGTACCGAGTGCCCTGCTAAAACTGAATACGACACTATAAAAATGAAGTGCACTCCATCGAGAAGGCAAAATATTATATTAGGTGAATTTTCTGCTCCCTTCAGTTTCACTATGAACACACCAATGAATCCGAGATTAAAATGCCACACAATTCATTGCAGGTGTTGCTATTGGGCTTGGTGTTGGATTTGGACTTCTTCTCCTTGGCTTAGGTGCAATGTTTCTCATCCGTAGATGGAGAAGAGACATCCAAAAGCAACTGAGAAGGAAGTATTTTGCAAAGAATCGTGGCCTCCTTCTAGAGCAATTAATATCATCAGATGAAGATGCAAGTGAAAGGACGAAGATTTTCTCTTCGGAGGAGTTAAAGCTGGCAACAAACAATTTTGATCATACAAGAATCCTTGGCCGAGGAGGACATGGCATGGTATACAAAGGCATCTTATCTGACCAGCGTGTGGTGGCTATAAAAAAATCCAATGTCATTAAACAAGATGAGATTCGCCAATTCATCAATGAGGTCGCCATCCTTTCACAGATTAACCACCGTAACATCGTAAAGCTTTATGGATGCTGCCTTGAAACTGAGGTCCCCCTATTGGTGTATGATTTTGTTCCTAATGGTTCACTATTTCAATGCCTTCATTCTGGATCAAGCAACAGTTTTTCCTTGTCATGGGATGACTGCCTAAGAATCGCTACGGAAGCTGCAAGAGCTCTCTATTATCTCCACTCTGCGGCTTCCATATCGGTCTTCCATCGTGATGTCAAGTCTTCTAATATACTCCTAGATGCAAGCTACACTGCAAAAGTTTCAGACTTTGGTGCATCAAGATTGGTAAATATAGACCAAACTCATGTTTCCACACGCGTCCAAGGCACATTTGGGTACCTAGATCCAGAATATTGCCATACTGGGCAGCTAAATGAGAAGAGTGACGTGTATAGTTTTGGTGTCGTAATTTTGGAACTACTCCTTCGAAAGAAACCTATTTTTTCTAGCAGTGAGTCCAGATCAGATCAGAATTTAGCCAGCTACTTTCTTGGGGAGATAGAGAAGAGGTCAATAAAGGAGATAGTTGCTCCACAAGTTCATGAAGAAGCAACCGAGGAGGAAATTACCAATGTTGCCTCTCTTGCACAGATGTGCTTACGGCTCCGGGGCGAAGAAAGACCTACCATGAAGGAAGTGGAGATGTCTCTGCAGCTTCTGCATACGAATAGATTGAAGTCGTCTCTACATGAAACAACTGAAGCCGGTGTTCAATCTCACTCGGGTCACACAATTGATCCAAACTATGCAAACAACCAACGATGTTATAGCTTGGAGCAAGAGTTCATGTCATCAGCTAGCATACCACGTTAAGCTGGGCTTCCTTCTTACAAGTGATTTCGTTTTCGTATGTATGGGGTTACCGTATGTGTGTACTTGTTAGACTTAATCTTGTTACAAGTTTCTGGTTAGTTTATTTTCTTTAGAACTTGTCACGTTGTGTTTCATTTAGTAGCAGTATTGTAGCACGCATGTACTGAAGTTTTTTGTACGTGCAAGTCTTGTACGGCCAGAGGCGTGCTGGGTCCACGCTGCGGCCAAAGTTAGTCGTGGTAGTGAGTCCACGATCCAAAGCCGTGGGATGGCGCGTGCATGTTAGATCGTGGTATAGATCTCGCTCAGTCTGTTTTCATGAGGAATAAAAGGAAGGCAAGAAAGAAAAGACGCAGCTGGTTAAAGCGTCACAAAATTATCTCTCGTGTGTCTAAAACTCTTGTTCTGACCTGACGTTGAGAGCGAGAGAACCATCGTGTATTCTAATGTGATCGTGTGAGTTTTCCACCGTGATCGTGTGAGTGAAAATCTGGCCTTAACCCGTCGGTACTTTCTACATCTATCTTACATAACGGAGTAGTACTTATTCTAGTTGGCATTGATGTCCGTCTGGTAGTGACGAGGTATAACCTCGGCAATGCCCATTGTTATAGATTTGAGTTTTAAAGAAAGGAGGACGCTGATGATTTCGTCGGTTTAACAGACAAAAAAGGGAGACGATTTATCTAGGTTCAAGTCCTCGTAGAGGAAACCCTACTTCTTGCTCATATTATCCTTGGAGAGTACAAACTCATTGAGTCGACTAGATATGATCTCGCAGAGAGAGAGAGAGAGAGAGAGAGAGAGAGAGAGAGAGAGAGAGAGAGAGAGAGAGAGAGAGAGAGAGAGAGAGAGTCGGGTATTGGGTGTTACAGGTCGTGTCCTCCTTGTTGGACTCTCCTATGCTTTATATATGGGGAGACTAGGTCTCAGATACCAATATGAGTAGGTTATACGTTAGAGTTTGTATATAGTCTAGTCTTGGACTTTCCTTGTCTTGTTTCGCCAGGAGCCTGTGTCCTTGTGGGCTTCTCATCTATTGAATCGTCATGGGCTTCATGGATATTGACATATCTTCGAGTGAGACTTCGGTTGGATCACACCATATGTACCAATAGTAGGCACCCAAAGGGTTATGCCCATGTCAGGAAGCTTTTAAATGTGTTAGAAAAATAAAGCGACATGCATGTTTTCGATATGTAATAAATCTGTGGCAAGGAGGATGGCATTGCTTCTATGCTACCTATTGTGTTTTAGGGTTTTCTATCATGATGTTGTATGCCTTCTTTCCTAAGAACATCTTGACATCATTCCTGCAAACACAAATACACAATAGGGTAACCACCACTGCCAACCTTTGAGCACCTTGATGTCATCCCCAGGACACTAGATTTTTGTGCACTCACCGGTAGAGAAATGACCATTGGTGGCATGTAAAAACAACGTTATTGACGTTCATGTGGCATGCCACCAATATCTCTCCACTAGTAAAGGTTACTAGTGGCATGTAGCCGACACACCACCACTAACATAAGTACCGGTGGCATGCAACAACAATTGCACAATGTCGCTATGTTTTTAAAATTTTAAAAAATTGGTTGCAATTATTGAATGTCACACCAATATTATATAATAGAGAATGAATAGTATAAGATGGCATGATCGAAGAGACGTGGGTGGTTGACTATTGACTATTCATGAGTGTACAAAACGACGATGCTCCATGTTAGATGGGCGAAGAGTGTCGAGTTTCAAAACTATTATTTTACTCCCATGGAGGAAATGACGAGAGGATGGAGGCAACCAGACTACCTCACTATGGTGAGGCCTGAAGATGAAGAGGAAGCCACATGGGAAGTGATGCACGGAGTCGCTCAAATTTATTGTCATCAACTACTCTTCACCCAAGCGTAAGAAAGTTAATCGAGTTTATGCATAAACTTATCAGGAGACTACGGTACACACTTTTACAAAAAAGAAGATCACCATGAACGCCCACATGAGCGTGAAGCCACATAATGATTGGGGATTTAACCTCATGGACGTACTTATTGCCTCGAAAATCCCAGAGACCGAGTAACGCCTTCTCAAGATAGAGAAGGGCTAGAAAGAAGCACTTCTCCATCGGGAAGTCATTCGCAAACGCCTCCTAGATTTGGAAGGCAAGAAGGAAATCAATGAAGTGCTAGGTAAGGTTGTTGATACAATGTACTCCATGCGTTCTGACCTGCAGAAGTGCCATCGCCGCATATCTGCTCTAAAGAAGATGAACAAAAAAAAAATTCTGCATCTGTCTCCAACATCGTGCCTTCACCGTGAAGAACGTTATGGTATCGAATAATCGCGAGGGATTATTTGATCCCACCGGCTTGATTCTAATCTTGGGGAGATCTATAACATCTTGTAATCTATCTTTCAGTTTTAGCATGTTTATTTTTTCTGCACGCATGTTATGTTCTTAATTCCAAAATTTGCATTAGTTGCATCATCAACCTCCTTTGGTTCAAGGAAAGAATTATAAACGTTGAGTTTTGAGACTTTATGATATTTCAAGTAATTTTTTATTTTGATTATTGTATTAGATGTATGAATTAGGTTGAGTGCTATGACACTTGTACCACTATTATGATTTTAGGATCTTTCACACAAACAAAGTATTGATAAATTATGAGAAGAAAATATTGATAGTATGTTATAGTTATAAGTTTGAACCAAAAAGAGCCGTAAAGAGTATTAACATGAACCAATTCTATTGTTGAGAAAAAAATAAAAAGGCATCGCTATCAAAGAAGTCCAAAAAAAAATAAAAAGTACAAATTGAAAAACGGGGGTTACTCAAGCAATGATCATGAATTATTCATTACTCAAATCAAGTTCTCGTCTATTTTAATTTGATGATTTTATAATATGCCTAATCTTAAAACTTTCTATAAACTATTGATACAAAAAGGTGTGGAAGCCTCTAAGTCATGTGATGTATGAGAGTGTGATATAGCTCACGATGAAGTTCTATATCTGATATTACAATTATGCTTCAAATTGCCTTATTTATTGTAACGACTCGTGTCTTATGAACATGATGACCTTATCGATAAGCCACCATCTTACTCAGGGACGAGCAAGAGTCTAACTTGGGGAAGTTGATGAGTCCACATTTTAAGCATGTTTACCTTATGTTTTTGCACAAGTAGAGTAGGAGTTTTAGTATTTCACTATGCTCGTGCGCACCTTTTGTCCTTGTTTTGGCAGGATCCCAAATTATTATGTATTTTATGAATATATCAATTGGAACTATCATGTTATGTTGTAATATGATATTTCTAAGTGATAAATTTCATATAAATGATTTTTCCTCGCACCTAGGAGAATAGAGAACACGAAGGGAAGCTACAAAGGGTTTAACGACCACTGGTACGGGCAAAACTTGCATGTACGACCTGTCAGCGCGTCCGCCTCGTCAAATACTCTCACCATGCAAAGACGGATCTAAGATCCGATATTCACAGAAACACTCAGCCTCGAAATACCACGCTACAGAGGGATCTAGTAGATGAACTAAGAGAAGGGCAAATCCTTGCTGCTTCACGGATCATAGGAGCACATCACATCATCCCCTTCATCATCAACCATTTCCTTATTATTCCCTTATTCCATACTTTAGATGTTGTTGTAATTCCAAATACAATTGTAGTTTGCACTAGATTTATCTTCATACTTTTATCCATCCGTTTGAATATGATAATGTTGTTGATTGCTTCCATGTGTGAGTAGTTCCCTTTGTTCTTGGAGATATGGAGACACCCTAGCATTATTATAAAATGAAATAAATATGATCTATTACTTTGGTCCATGATGATCCATTGATCTCTCTCTTTAGATGGTATGTGTAGTCAGCCATATATCATTTGCCTTTGGGTCAAAAGAGAGGGTGATATCCTTAGAACGTGTATGGGAGTATGGCTAGTATTACTTTTGTGACTACAAGCATTGGCTTATAACCTAAATGGACAAAGGGGAAATTAAGAGAGATTCACTAATATTATTACGATATCCATAGGAAGCCCTTAATTGTGTTCGTCTATATATATGAGTGACCATATTCAGTCATCGCAATGGTTATTTAGAGATGACCTTATTACCTGATTCAAGAAGTGACTGCTCACGAGTCTTGTAGTGAACATATTATTATGGAGCTCTCTCCACACATATCATGATGAAATAAATAGACTATCCTAATTATGATTAATTATCATATGCTAGTGGTGTATCCTACATCCTCGAGGACTCTTTGGTATTATTGAGTACCAACACCTTTTCCAACGTTGTTGTTACTTGGTTTACTTTATTTGTTTTATTACTTTCTTGCACACAAACAAAAACCTTTCAAACACCCTTTACTTGAAATCAAAGGCATCTTACAAGTATCCTTCGGTAGACATTGACGAGGGGCATGAAGAATTCAACCAAATATCTCTCTATCGGTTTGATACTCTTATTTCAAAACTAGCTACAATCGATCGGTGCACTTGCAGTCATCAAGTAGCATAAGGAACTAGGTAATTATGGTCAAGGGGCATGAAACATTTATCTTGTAAAAGGTCAAACACATAAACTGTACCCACTTCTGCCAAAAAATATGCTTGGAACCCCCATTCTTATGAATACCGTTGACCTGAGCTACATCTCTCAAAACTTTATTTTTCTTTATCTATTATTGAAAGACTAGCACATATGTTCCCTACTTACTTTTTGTTACAAAAGTCTCAAAAGATCAAAAGGTGCAAAAGAGTCTTCCATACTTTCATAGGTTCATCTAAGCATGCTTAATTATTCATGGTACTTTCATTTATTTTCATTACAAAGCAACTTATTGTTAATCATATTTGTAGTGTATAAGATATATCACCTTATATCTCACTTGATTATTACTATTCTTTAAATATTGAACCTTGTAAACTTAGTGTAACAATGTATGACATGAAGAATAGCAACAAATGCCAAAGTCCATGTTTGGTTTTATCACCTTCATGCTCGAGGACGAGCATAGGTTAAGCTTGGGGATGTTGATGCATGTAAAATGCATACATGAACTTTGTAGTTTATTGATACATATTCCTACATATCTACAATATTTATAATACAATAACCATGTTTTATATTGATTTTTGATGATTTACCAATGATCCCCCTTTATTTTGGTTTTAACTCTACTTGACAGGAAAACCATGTTTTGTGTATTTTGATCTTTCACGGACCTAAACGAAGTCCAATGGAGCTGAAACTCTGGGAAATCCAATATTTCACAAAGACAAGGATCCAGAGTGCTTGGACCTCACGAGGGAGGTCCAGAGGCCTGAAAGAGGCATGGTGATGTGGCTAAGCTCATTACACGTGCCACCCACCCTCTTTCGGTCCTAGGACGTCCGATTCGCTTCAAT
This sequence comes from Avena sativa, assembly GCA_916181665.1. Classification (NCBI taxonomy): domain Eukaryota; kingdom Viridiplantae; phylum Streptophyta; class Magnoliopsida; order Poales; family Poaceae; genus Avena; species Avena sativa. The sequence continues at coordinate 393,170,516 of OV702284.1, forward strand.
CTTGCGCCCCCCAACTTGGTTTGACCTAAAAATTGCTATAAAAAGGGTCCTCCAGGCCATCCTCGAGGAGAGCGTCGCAGAAACACAGAAACACCAAAAAGAAGTCAGAACCAGGAAAGATTGGAGGGGAAACTCTTCCAGAGCCGCCGCCAGGGGGGTCTCTACCTTCTCCAACATCTCCAACTTCATCACTATGATTAACAGGGAGTAGTCCACCTCTGGACTATGGGTTTGTGCTAGTAGCTTGATCTCACTCTCTCTTGTTCTTCATGGACCTAGTACCATATGAGCTGCCCTACATGATTATGGTCTTATATGTAATTCCTATGTGGTAGATCTTTATTCTATGATTTGATATTTTATATTGAAATTTATATATGTGTAAAATGTATTGAGAGATACATACTTGTTTTGATCCAACTTGTGTGGCATCCCGCTAAAACCACTACTAGAAAATCGCGTTGTTTTTGTGCATTGCATCGTCATCATCATGCATTGTTTGTCTGAAACTATTTTCGAAACGCCTAGTTTTGTTTTCTAAATAGCCCCCGTCTTATTTCAAATTAAAACATCGTTCTGTTCCGGTCTTTTATTTGTCTAAAACTATTTACAAAATTTATTTTAAAATAAAAGAAAACCCTAGTCTAAAATTCCTAGTTCTAAATTTACCCAACCCTAGTCTACCCACCAATCCCCTCCCTCCACCTCACCGTTCCCTCTACCTCATCACAACCACCGCCACCTCACCAATCCACCAGCCACCAGCTGCCCCGGCCCCACCTCCTGCACCTGGACCCCACCCGCAGCCCCTCCCTTCCTGGCCACACACGCACACAAAACCACCCCACCCGCCTGATCCCTCTCTCCCTGCCAGCCCGGACCCACCCCCTGGACCCCACCGCCCACCAACCCACTCCCACCCCGACTCGATCCCCACCACCCCGCTCGGCCTCCCTCGCACCCTCCCGCGAGCGCCGCCCCCACCAGCGCCTTCCCACCGCCGCTCCCTCTTCGGCTCCGCCCCGGAGCGCCGCCCTCTCCTCCGGCCGGCTCGCCTCTTCTCCGGCCGCCGCACTGCCGCCCTTCGCCGCTCCGGCCCGGCCCGACCGCGTCGCCCTGGGATCCCTCCTTCCCGCGACCGCGCCTGCTTCCTCCGTCGCCTCCTCCCTCTTCCTCGGCCCGTCGCCCCCGCCCTTCGCCGCTCCGGCCCGCCCGCCTCTGCACCGGCGCCGGCCCCCTTTTCCCCGCGTCCCCGTCGTCGGCCGGCCACCCTCTGCAGCAGCCCGCCGCCGTCCGCAGCAGCCCCGACGGCCTCCATCGCACCCTCGCTCGCCCGCCGGAGCGCCTCCTCTCTCGCCGCTCGGCCTGCCTCGCCTCCGACCCCGCGTCCTCGAGCTTTCCCATCTACCGCCGCCGGCCACGTCCCTGTTGCCAGCGCGTCCCACAGCCCCGCCTTCTCCTGCAGGCTGCCGATGTTGCTGTTTTCTGACCGCTTCCGTGGGCGCCCTCTGCTTGCCGCCGGACTTTTTCGCCTATCGTCTGCAGTACCGACCCGGCCGGCTCGATCCAAGTCCAGCACTCATAAACGATGCCGATCCAAGTTCCGCTTTCAATGAACAGAGGCGAATCCGAAGCCGTCCCCGAAACCCGAAGATCATCGTCATGATTCGACAAACCCTTCTTCATGGATCCTCAAGTACTCCTTCACCGTTCCTCGAAGCCCGAACGACAAGTTCGTCTTCCCAGAGTCCGAAGACCGATCCCGCCGAACGCCAAGATCTCTGAAGGTTCTATTGTTAACCAAGTTCACCAACGCCCGTGATACCGACGTCACCTTCGCGGATGCGACAAGACCTTCCCGTTGACAAGGCTACCGACAAGATCTTCGACATACATCGCCATACTCGAAGCCCACTTCGCGGACCCGGCGACCACACATGCGACAAGACCGTCGTCCAGGATGCGAAGCCGGGAACCTGAACGCCAAGATCGCCGATGCGATTACGCCAAGTTCGTCTACCCTGGACACCGTGCGACAAGATCTACTTCACGGATCCGAAGACCCCGGTACCCGATCCACTCAAGTTCGCCATCGACGACAAGATCGGCACCGACCAGGGCGGATCCGAGGTGCCCCCGACGCCAACCAAATTCTTCTTCTCGGATGCGGCAAGATCGACCGCTTGGACCCAAGTTCTCCATCTTGTATCCGATCCCGCTGATCCCGTCAAACCCTGAGACCGACCCCGAACCCCTCGAACCCCAAGATCTGCCGAACCCTAATGTGTGACCCTTATCCGAGCCCCTATTTTATAAATGCCATATTTATAAATTGTTGCATATTAAATTGTTCATGCATGCATCCTTGTCTGTGGTTTGGGGGCCTTATGCCGATTCACCTAAATTAAATATGGGGCCCATATGCGGGCAAATCTAGTCTTATATTGATCTCATTTAAAATTGTGTAGCGAACCGGTAACTTATCTTGCCCTGTTATTACAACATTTAATTTGCGGGGTAGATAAATAACTTGAACCGTTTAATTAATTGTCGGGACCCCAGTTCCGCTTAATCTTGCCTAATTGCATCGCACCTTTGCCATGTCATACATCATACATGCATCATGCCCGATCTTTTGCCGTAGTATTAAATAGTGCATCCGGTGTTTCTTCTAGTGTTTTGGTTCTTCGCGGATAAGGCCGTTGAGTTGATGCGAGTGTCGACCCGATCTTCGGTTGAACCTTCGGCAATGCTTTTCAGGCGAGCATCTCCCCCTTTCTACCTATCTTACTTTTATAGTATTTATTCCCTCCTGTTAATCTATTGCTATCTGTGTTGCGTTGCTCTAGCTTCCGTACCCGTGATATCCCTTGCCGCCTTATATTGCCTTGGACACCTCCTATTACCGTTGTTTGGTAGATAGTTGGACCTGCGCGTCATAGTCGCTTGCTCAAGTGCTGTTGCGTGTCGTCAAGTACCACAGTTGTTGGAGCATTGCCGCATGTTTAATGTTGGAGATGATCATGGCTTTATTTATCGTTCACTTTAATTATTGTTTAATAACTAAAATTGAAGTAGGTAAGCAGAGGCACAGGTGGGCAATAGATGTTATTTGGTTGTTAACCGTCCACTTGTGTCCCGTAGGACCCCGAGTACTTGATACCTGTTCCTTGAATATTCGCGCTATCCACATACGGGGGAATTATGGGACCCCCCCTGAGCCAGAGCTTGATTCATTCTTATTTCTTGGGGCCACAAACTAGTTTGAGGTTTTATTTACTATCCTGTACCTATGCCATGCTTTACTGCTTTATTTACGATTGTGCGAGGAGCACCTGTACTGTTTAGGTAAGCGGAGTGTTTTCGCGGTATCGACAAGCCCAGTTTTGGGTTCCCAGTCGTTTACAGCCATTGACGCAAACCTTGAGTCCGTCTCAGAGTCAGCTAGCTTCGTTGCGGGTGTACTCAATGGGGTGGCCCCCTGAAATAATTCTGAATCCTATGATTGCTTTGTCGTGAAAGCCTCGTTGGGTTTTGATTTGGTTTTTCCGAGGTTGATCGAGTGTGTGTTGCTATTTGTGCACCCCTGCAGGGTAAAACTTTCTGAAAGCCGTGTCCGCGGTTATGGACGACTTGGAGCACACTATCTCGATCATAGACAACTATAACTAAAGTAGTGCTATAAATTTGACTTTATAATGACTAGTAATCAGATTCACTATAATGGAATGGCTAAATAAAACTGCCAACAATTGCTTGTGTGGGTTGTCGCTTGCGACCATTGTATCTGTCTAGTAAGTATTGCAACTATAACGGAATGGCTAAATAAAAGTGCCAACAACTGCTGGGTTTTGGGATATCTCATGCTAATTGTATTTGACTAGTAAGTGTCGCAACTACAACGGAATGGTTAACTAAAACTGCCCACTGCTTATTAAATCAGGATGATTATCTATACTTGACTAGTAATTGCTGCAAAGATAACTGAATAAATAAAACTGCCAACTGTGTGAGTTCCTCGGTTGACTTCCTCGTTTGGTCTCGAGGGGGAAATACCAGGATGGGTATGTTTGGAGGTAGTATCAGGTTGGTTCCGAATAGGTCTTTCTTACCCCTCTCTGATAGCCGACCGTTGTATCGAGTCTCTATAGGTTGTTTAGTGCATGCTGCCGCTGCCGCTTCAGTCCACCATACCTATGTAGGCGAGGACCGCCGAATTCTAGCCTCGCCGTGTACTGGCCTCAGTACTGACCGCTCTCTCTTTTTCCTTTGCCCTTTGTCGGCACCCCTTTTGTTTAAGCAGGTTTTGAGATCGACGTCGTTAGCAGGGTTACTCTTCCGGCTTGGCCTGGGCAGGGTTATGGACGCCATTGGTTATTCTTCAGGGCTCTTAGCCCCATTTGCGTCTTGTCCGTAGTCGGACGCTCTATCATTTTCAAGGTGATTTGGATCTTTGTATATTATATATGTATTCTTGACTCATGGAGTCGTGTTGTATATATATCTGTTCTGTGGGTCCCATCGAGGACTGTTGTGTAATGTTATTACTTCGTTTTCCACCCGCACGAAAGTGCCTGGTGGGCACCTTTGAATTGTTTCTATGCGGGTTTGGCGGGAATCGCTGAAACTTGCATAGGGCCGATTCTGAGGGTGTTACAGAGTGGTATCAGAGCTCAGCAGTTGCGATACCCCACAAGTCCAGCCTGTAGGATAACCTAGCTAACGGCCGAAGTAGAGTGTCAAAACTATTTTTGCAAAAATCGGTTGGATAGATCTGATTAGGTCTGTTTTTACTCCTTACCCCTCTGCTCTCCTCTCACCTCTGTGTGTTTTGAACCCGCTCTCTTCTCTCTCTTCGAGTCCAGGATTTCTCGTGGTTGGGTTCCATCATACCTTCAGGGTTTCGCTTCCTCCTTTGGTAACGGTGTTGCTACATCTGGTCTTCATGCTATCCGAGGAATCCTTCGTCTGGTGGACTTCTCTTTGCTCCTTCTCGTGCCTTCCGGTGTTTTTCGACGCGACGACATCATCTACGCCAGATCCGATGCAGAGTCTGCATCACTCCTTTATTCCTGAACCTCGATTGTCGAGATCTTCAGTCTGATTCCGAGAATGGTTGCACGCTTTTCCACTGATTGTGCAGAGTAATAGTTTGGGTGCGTGATGGATTGGCCCCCATGCCGACTACTCACTCTATTCGCTTGTGTACATTGAAGTGGATGAGAATGCATCGGTTCTCTCTTTCTATCGGAGTTAGAGGTGGCTTTATTTGTTGATACCTCTACCTTCGACCTTTTGTTCCCGGAGTGTTCCCTCGACGATCACGGACAACGACCTCTTGTTAGTGGTGTCGTGAGGATCTACACGAAGCGAGAAGATTCAGATCGCCGACCTTCTTCCCGGTACCATGAGGCGGATCTCGAGGGCGAGATCCATTGTTAGTGGTGTCGAATTGTGGCATCCCGCTAAAACCACTACTAGAAAATCGCGTTGTTTTTGTGCATTGCATCGTCATCATCATGCATTGTTTGTCTGAAACTATTTTCGAAACGCCTAGTTTTGTTTTCTAAATAGCCCCCGTCTTATTTCAAATTAAAACATCGTTCTGTTCCGGTCTTTTATTTGTCTAAAACTATTTACAAAATTTATTTTAAAATAAAAGAAAACCCTAGTCTAAAATTCCTAGTTCTAAATTTACCCAACCCTAGTCTACCCACCAATCCCCTCCCTCCACCTCACCGTTCCCTCCACCTCATCACAACCACCGCCACCTCACCAATCCACCAGCCACCAGCTGCCCCGACCCCACCTCCTGCACCTGGACCCCACCCGCAGCCCCTCCCTTCCTGGCCACACACGCACACAAAACCACCCCACCCGCCTGATCCCTCTCTCCCTGCCAGCCCGGACCCACCCCCTGGACCCCACCGCCCACCAACCCACTCCCACCCCGACTCGATCCCCACCACCCCGCTCGGCCTCCCTCGCACCCTCCCGCGAGCGCCGCCCCCACCAGCGCCTTCCCACGGCCGCTCCCTCTTCGGCTCCGCCCTGGAGCGCCGCCCTCTCCTCCGGCCAGCTCGCCTCTTCTCCGGCCGCCGCGCTGCCGCCCTTCGCCGCTCCGGCCCGGCCCGACCGCGTCGCCCTGGGATCCCTCCTTCCCGCGACCGCGCCTGCTTCCTCCGTCGCCTCCTCCCTCTTCCTCGGCCCGTCGCCCCCGCCCTTCGCCGCTCCGGCCTGCCCGCCTCTGCACCGGCGCCGGCCCCCTTTTCCCCGCGTCCCCGTCGTCGGCCGGCCACCCTCTGCAGCAGCCCGCCGCTGTCCGCAGCAGCCCCGACGGCCTCCATCGCACCCTCGCTCGCCCGCCGGAGCGCCTCCTCTCTCGCCGCTCGGCCTGCCTCGCCTCCGACCCCGCGTCCTCGAGCTTTCCCATCTACCGCCGCCGGCCACGTCCCTGTTGCCAGCGCGTCCCACAGCCCCGCCTTCTCCTGCAGGCTGCCGATGTTGCTGTTTTCTGACTGCTTCCGTGGGCGCCCTCTGCTTGCCGCCGGACTTTTTCGCCTATCGTCTGCAGTACCGACCCGGCCGGCTCGATCCAAGTCCAACACTCATAAACGATGCCGATCCAAGTTCCGCTTTCAATGAACAGAGGCGAATCCGAAGCCGTCCCCGAAACCCGAAGATCATCGTCATGATTCGACAAACCCTTCTTCATGGATCCTCAAGTACTCCTTCACCATTCCTCGAAGCCCGAACGACAAGTTCGTCTTCCCAGAGTCCGAAGACCGATCCCGCCGAACGCCAAGATCTCTGAAGGTTCTATCGTTAACCAAGTTCACCAACGCCCGTGATACCGACGTCACCTTCGCGGATGCGACAAGACCTTCCCGTTGACAAGGCTACCGACAAGATCTTCGACATACGTCGCCATACTCGAAGCCCACTTCGCAGACCCGCGACCACACATGCGACAAGACCGTCGTCCAGGATGCGAAGCCGGGAACCTGAACGCCAAGATCGCCGATGCGATTACGCCAAGTTCGTCTACCCCGGACACCGTGCGACAAGATCTACTTCACGGATCCGAAGACCCCGGTACCCGATCCACTCAAGTTCGCCATCGACGACAAGATCGGCACTGACCAGGGCGGATCCGAGGTGCCCCCGACGCCAACCAAATTCTTCTTCTCGGATGCGGCAAGATCGACTGCTTGGACCCAAGTTCTCCATCTTGTATCCGATCCCGCTGATCCCGTCGAACCCTGAGACCGACCCCGAACCCCTCGAACCCCAAGATCTGCCGAACCCTAATGTGTGACCCTTATCCGAGCCCCTATTTTATAAATGCCATATTTATAAATTGTTGCATATTAAATTGTTCATGCATGCATCCTTGTCTGTGGTTTGGGGGCCTTATGCCGATTCACCTAAATTAAATATGGGGCCCATATGCAGGCAAATCTAGTCTTATATTGATCTCATTTAAAATTGTGTAGCGAACCGGTAACTTATCTTGCCCTGTTATTACAACATTTAATTTGCGGGGTAGATAAATAACTTGAACCGTTTAATTAATTGTCGGGACCCCGGTTCCGCTTAATCTTGCCTAATTGCATCGCACCTTTGCCATGTCATACATCATACATGCATCATGCCCGATCTTTTGCCGTAGTATTAAATAGTGCATCCGGTGTTTCTTCTAGTGTTTTGGTTCTTCGCGGATAAGGCCGTTGAGTTGATGCGAGTGTCGACCCGATCTTTGGTTGAACCTTCGGCAATGCTTTTCAGGCGAGCATCTCCCCCTTTCTACCTATCTTACTTTTATAGTATTTATTCCCTCCTGTTGATCTATTGCTATCTGTGTTGCGTTGCTCTAGCTTCCGTACCCGTGATATCCCTTGCCGCCTTATATTGCCTTGGACACCTCCTATTACCGTTGTTTGGTAGATAGTTGGACCTGCGCGTCGTAGTCGCTTGCTCAAGTGCTGTTGCGTGTCGTCAAGTACCACAGTTGTTGGAGCATTGCCGCATGTTTAATGTTGGAGATGATCATGGCTTTATTTATCGTTCACTTTAATTATTGTTTAATAACTAAAATTGAAGTAGGTAAGCAGAGGCACAGGTGGGCAATAGATGTTATTTGGTTGTTAACCGTCCACTTGTGTCCCGTAGGACCCCGAGTACTTGATACCTGTTCCTTGAATATTCGCGCTATCCACATACGGGGGAATTATGGGACCCCCCCTGAGCCAGAGCTTGATTCATTCTTATTTCTTGGGGCCACAAACTAGTTTGAGGTTTTATTTACTATCCTGTACCTATGCCATGCTTTACTGCTTTATTTACGATTGTGCGAGGAGCACCTGTACTGTTTAGGTAAGCGGAGTGTTTTCGCGGTATCGACAACCCAGTTTTGGGTTCCCAGTCGTTTACAGCCATTGACGCAAACCTTGAGTCCGTCTCGGAGTCAGCTAGCTTCGTTGCGGGTGTACTCAATGGGTTGGTCCCCTGAAATAATTCTGAATCCTATGATTGCTTTGTCGTGAAAGCCTCGTTGGGTTTTGATTTGGTTTTTCCGAGGTTGATCGAGTGTGTGTTGCTATTTGTGCACCCCTGCAGGGTAAAACTTTCTGAAAGCCGTGTCCGCGGTTATGGACGACTTGGAGCACACTATCTCGATCATAGACAACTATAACTAAAGTAGTGCTATAAATTTGACTTTATAATGACTAGTAATCAGATTCACTATAATGGAATGGCTAAATAAAACTGCCAACAATTGCTTGTGTGGGTTGTCGCTTGCGACCATTGTATCTGTCTAGTAAGTATTGCAACTATAACGGAATGGCTAAATAAAAGTGCCAACAACTGCTGGGTTTTGGGATATCTCATGCTAATTGTATCTGACTAGTAAGTGTCGCAACTACAACGGAATGGTTAACTAAAACTGCCCACTGCTTATTAAATCAGGATGATTATCTATACTTGACTAGTAATTGCTGCAACGATAACTGAATAAATAAAACTGCCAACTGTGTGAGTTCCTCGGTTGACTTCCTCGTTTGGTCTCGAGGGGGAAATACCAGGATGGGTATGTTTGGAGGTAGTATCAGGTTGGTTCCGAATAGGTCTTTCTTACCCCTCTCTGATAGCCGACCGTTGTATCGAGTCTCTATAGGTTGTTTAGTGCATGCTGCCGCTGCCGCTTCAGTCCACCATACCTATGTAGGCGAGGACCGCCGAATTCTAGCCTCGCCGTGTACTGGCCTCAGTACTGACCGCTCTCTCTTTTTCCTTTGCCCTTTGTCGGCACCCCTTTTGTTTAAGCAGGTTTTGAGATCGACGTCGTTAGCAGGGTTACCCTTCCGGCTTGGCCTGGGCAGGGTTATGGACGCCATTGGTTATTCTTCAGGGCTCTTAGCCCCATTTGCGTCTTGTCCGTAGTCGGACGCTCTATCATTTTCAAGGTGATTTGGATCTTTGTATATTATATCTGTATTCTTGACTCATGGAGTCGTGTTGTATATATATATCTGTTCTGTGGGTCCCATCGAGGACTGTTGTGTAATGTTATTACTTCGTTTTCCACCCGCACGAAAGTGCCTGGTGGGCACCTTTGAATCGTTTCTATGCGGGTTTGGCGGGAATCGCTGAAACTTGCATAGGGCCGATTCTGAGGGTGTTACACTTGTATGCAAGAAAATGTGTGGGGGAAAGTGTGTATTATATGGAGTAACATGGTGGTGGTGATTGAATAGTGATAGCAAATTCAAGATCTACTATGCTTTTACCTTTCTTTTATTACCTCACTAGGGATTAAGTAAATTCATATTCTATAATTATCTAGTGATAGCATGATAATCTTGTTTGGTTAAGGTAGAATATTTTTGATCAAAACATCATGTCAAAGTACTTAAGGCTATACTCTGGTAATTTTTAATTGTAGATTGCTTGGATTTTCCCTTTCTAGGGGAGTATAAGAGAGATGTGTTGCATCATCTCTATGTTAGGACGTGATACCCATATGAATGCTTATCAAACACATAGTGATATTCCACCAATATAATATTGATGATGAATTATTTTATGTCCATTCCAACTAAAAAGAGAGTAGACAAGTGACCCATGAACCCTGGTCCAACATTTATCATAAGAAACAACCTTTAAATACTATTGTTATCATTTACCATTCCTGCAATTTATTATCTAGAAACACAAAAATACTTTCTTTCTTACAAACACAAGAAGACCTTTTATTACTGTTTACTTCACTATTTTACTATACTTAGTTATTATTTTAATTTCATATTACTAATACGAACCCTTGTGCTTGAAAACCACATGGTGAATTTGGGGACTCAAGGCAAAAAACTTTGCTTTGCAGGTTGCTTGAGAAGAGAAGAAAAACATAATCTTTGTTAATTTACCGAGATTTCAATATAAACCCTCGAATCACCCTTGTGGGGGAAAAGTTGCTTGCTACGACACTCTGCACTTGGAGTCCCAACAAGTTGGTACACACGGAGTTGTTTCCATCGGCAACTTAGTTAAGTGTTATCTGAGGAGTTCAACTAAATGTTAGTGCAGTGAATCGTAAATCACATAACAAGAAGAGAGTTAAGATATTAAAGGGATGGTGATAACTCGCCTATAGCTTGATAAGGTATATCAGTATGGCAAAGGGACTTGGATGAAAGTCACATTGAAGGTTGTCTTCCATACTTTACGACACTTGTGAGTTGACACGTCTTGCTAGAGGCTGCTATCATCTATCAAATTGAGACCAAGTGCTCATGGGAGTGAGTTGGACTCAAAGCCATGAAGGGAAACTCAGAGGTGTAGCTCATGTCGTATCCAGATGTATGTGAACCTACAAGGTCACACACTTAAGGGTAAGGAGCCCATGTGGATTAGATCTATATGGATATTGGAGTATAACCTAACTGGGCCTTAAGAGTTGAGCCCAACTAGGGATGTACTCCCTTCATTTATTAATATAAGGTGTATATATTTTTAGAATAATTCCAAAATATAAGGTGTATTGCATTGAAACACTCGTTTGGATAATATGTTTAGGTATTTGGTTATATTTCCTTATCTCAGGCAAACTCCTCTATTTTCTCATGCCAATTAGCGAGATGTAATCTCGCCCAAAACTTGTGTATCTTACCCTCCATGTTTGTTCTCTAATTTCCGTGTCAAAAACTATACACCTTATATTTAGGAATGGAGGGAGTATATAAGTGAAATGACAAGGGATAGTCTCTAACCTAGCCATCACTTTCTTCTCTCCCAAATCGGGCTAGACACGATCTAGGAATCCTATGCCTGGTGCTCCTTCTTATATGTGTGAATACTGATAGAGGCGTTATACGTGTGATGCTGGAGACGAAGGAGTTCCTAGGGATCCGGGGAAGGAGTTCGTGGGATCCGGATCTGGAGGAGCTGTTCGTGGGATCGATAGGAACTGTCTCGACGCGCTACATAAAGTTCTGCAATCATGCGTCTAGTGGTAATATCGTGGCCTATCACCTGAGCTAAATCTTGGGATCACCGTGTAGGAAAGCTTTTGTTTATCTATGTCTAGCCCAACACATGAGTGCCAATGTTTGAGCGAAACATTGATTCATTTTTGTTTTGTCAAACTTCGGCAACCCAATATGTTCCTTTTTATGTTAAGGTCATGACGAAGTTTCTTACTAATTTTATACATATTTATAAGAAATTGTATAGTTTTATAGATATTTTTAATATCATCTAACAATTTAATCTATAGATCAAAGATGACCAAGAATAATCCCAACATGGCCTCTTCTCTTTGGTCATCAAATTCGGTAGGATTGATGAATATGTTTTGATTTTGTTATATGAATCATGTATGAACTTGTGATGTTTAGGTTGTGAATGTTGAATATGGTCTTATGCCTTGCTACGATAAGTGGTATGCTGTGTACATATGATATACTTCATGAGTCTACGACACATGAGAGGAGTGTAGTACAAGCAGGGCCGATTCACATCTATTAGAGGCCCTAGGGCAACACAACATCAATGGCCCATTCTTTGAAGTGACAGAACCTCCGTGAGGTCAAGGGGGGCCATTGCCCCATACTCCGGAAAACGCCTTAAAATATTTTTCATATTTATGTTAAAACTTTAAAGATTACTCAAACTTTAAGAATTATTAGAATTTTGGGGCCTCTCAACAAATGTACAAGTGATAGGTTGTTACAATAATTGCTATAAAGGGTTTGCAACTAGAGAGAATGCATAAAAAGAGTATTTCAACTACTTAAGGGAAAATAGGAACAACCATGAAGTTGGGAAGGAAACCGGGTCTAGCAGGCTTAAACCATGTATCCATTGTAAGAAACTAGAAAAGTTGTTTGTTGCTCCAATTAGTATATGTAAAAATGCATTGTCTTAAATAAGAAAAACCAATTAGTTCTTTCAAATTAAGTTTCTCTCTAATTACTTTACATGTATAAAAACAATGAAGAATTCGAGGCCGCATCGCCCCCCCCCCTAAAAAATCAAGTTTTTTTTGAACCAAGGGAGGTCCCGAAGGACCTAGATAGCTGCATTAGTCAAAGCGGTGGAGGTACAGATTACATCGGGGTCACCAAGAAAAACAAGAATTACACACAAGCCCCTGGTTTTTGCACAAAAGACCCTAGATCTAAAACCATAAATGAGATCCAGTTCCCCTTCTCCTCCGCTGTCTATGAGTGTACTCAGACTCCGGCCGCCGTTGCCTTCATCGGGGAGCAAGCCACTTGGGAAGGTGACAACAAAGAGCACCGTAGTCAAGCCACCAGAACCAGGCCTCCGATGGAGGTTGTAGTAGTGCCTTGCTGGCACCGCGAGCTGCCGATTCTCGGCGTGAATCAGAGACTAGCACTCCGCCGTCTCTATGGAAGAACTTGCCATAGTAGCCATATGACCCCACCTCCGGTCGAGATCTGGATGAAGGATTCCAAGACACTGCACCCCCTCTCCTCCATGGCCGGCCAGGGGCAGGATCTCCTCGTCAGCATCCAGAAACCGCTGAATCAGGCGCTTATTTGGGGAGCTTTACACCCGAGGCCATCATAGCCTTCCACCATGGAAGGAACATCAGCCTCTTCGACACCTCCTCCGTTGAGCGCACTACCAGCAGTAAAGGAAGGCTCCGGGCTTCAACTTTATTGACGGATATGCCTGATCTCCTACCTCACAGCGGCAACCGCCCCAGCCGGAGCATAGCCATAAGAAAGAAGAAGGTCAAGGCGCGCCGATGACAGTTGAGAACCATCGACGGCCTACTCCCAGACACGGCCAACATGGCCAAACCTAAACCTAGACTAGCCCTATCTACTACGGCGCCGCCCCTTCCCCGCCTCGGTCCGACCTCTTTTGCCGGCCTGATTTGGGTCGTGGGGGGGGGGTGGATCTCACAGGAGAAGGGGAAACAAGGAGGAGAGGGGAGGAGAGAAAGAGTGTACGTCCTAAAAAAATAAAAACATCACTAGTGCATGTGCACCTAGTACCGCGTTTGAGGCATGCCACCGAATTATCTATTTCAAGTGGCCTATACTGCACACGCCACTAGAAACACTTAACAGTGCCGTCTAAATGCCAAACACCACTAGTATGTCCATTAATTACTGATGGTGTGTCGGTGACATTACTGATAACCTTAACTTGTGGCATGATATTAACAGCGTGCCCATGAAATCCACTAATGCTATTTTTGACACCCCACCAATGGGAATTTCTCTACTGGTGTGGGTTGGCGACAGGGAATCGCCTCGTGAGCCACGGAGCGAAACAAATCATATGAAAATTGTTACTCATGTGTGCCTTGTGTTGTAGAAACATACAATGTGTTCCTCTAGGGGTGCCAACATTGATCTCATTTATCACCATAGGTCAAAACACTAGTCTTTCGTCCAAGCCATTAGTCTCGGCTGTGGCTGGGGCCGGGACTAATGGCCCGCACCGGACGGCCCGAGCCACCCCAAACCATAGGTCCCGGTTCGTTAGACACCATTAGTCCCGGTGTGAGATACAAACCAAGACTAAAGGGTCTGGGGCCTGCTTCTCGCTGCGGGCACCCCCTTTAGTCCTGGTTTCTATCTCAAACCGGGACTAGTGGTCTGGCCCTATATATATGGCACATCCCCTCCCCCTCTCAACTATTTTTTTCCTTGTGGGAGAGGTGGTGGGTTTGTGCTATTTTTTTTCTTGTTCATATGCACTAGAGGTGTTCGGTGAAATGCCCATTAGAGCGATGCGACTTTAGGTCACACAAGATAGACATGATATGAGATGCCCGAGACACACTTAAGTTTTCTCATCTTTGTTTCCAAGTGTGCTAAAAGGTTAGCAACTATTTTCTCTTTTAGACTGCGCGGTACTAATTTTAGCATCGTAATTGCGTTTGATATATATATTTGTATGATACAGATGAGCCATCCATGGATGTACGGTGATCGACGCTCTGTCGCTTTTAGAGAAGGCGTGCATTCTTTTCATCTTGTGGCCGAGGAGAACGAGCGGCGGGATGGTTTTGTGTGTTGTCCATGTGTTGACTGTAGGAATGAGAAGGCTCACACTTCCGCAAGAGTTATTCAGAGCCACCTGCTTTGGTCTGGTTTTATGTCTAGCTACAATGTTTGGACCAAGCACGGAGAAAGAGGGGTTGCGATGGAAGACGGCGATGAAGAAGAGAACGATGATGACAACTACCAATCTATGTTTCCTGAATACGCTGATACCGCAATGGAAGACAATAAAGAAGAAGGAGGTGAAGAACGGGAACCAGATGAGCCCGCTGATGATCTTGGTCGGGTCATTTCTAATGCAAAACGAGACTGCGACATAGAAAAGGAGAGGTTGCAGTTTGAGCAGATGTTATAGGACCACAACAAATTGTTGTACCCAACTTGTGAAGATGGCCAGAAAAAGCTAGATAACACACTGGAATTGCTGAAGTGGAAGGCAGAGACTGGTGTGACTGACTCGGGATTTGAGAAATTGCTGGTACTCATGAAGAAGTTGCTTCCAAGAAATAACTAATTGCCCGCCAGTACGTACGAAGCAAAGAAGCTCGTTTTCCCTCTAGGATTAGATGTGCAGAAGATACATGCGTGCCCTAATGACTGCATCCTCTACCGCGGTAGGAAGTACGAGAATATGGATAAATGCCCGGTATGCACTGCATTGCGGTATAAGATCAGAAAAGATGACCCTGGTGATGTTGATGGCGAGCCACCCAGGAAGAGGGTTCCTGCTAAGGTGATGTGGTATGCTCCTATAATACTACGGTTGAAACGTTTGTTCAGAAACAAAGAGCATGCCAAGCTGTTGCGATGGCACATGGAAGAACGTAAGAAAGACGGGATGTAGAGGCACCCCGCTGATGGTCGGCTGATACGCCCAATTTGCATCACCATTTTATATCATAATCTACCTCTATTTATTGATATTTGTGTTATTATGAGGTATTACTTATGTATTTTCCATTGTTTTTGCATGTTGGATGATTCTTGGAGGATGGACTGCCGGAGTTTGGATTCTGATGGAAAAGAAGGCGTTTTGATGCAATTTCGCGTAGATCAGAAAAATACCAGAAAAATGTGGGAAAATAATATTTTTCCAGAAGATTGAGGAAGCCAGAAGGAGGAGAGAAGAAGGGCCGCAGGGGGGCCACACCCTCCTAGGCATTGGCCCACCCTGGGTCGCGCCTAGGGCAGGTGTGGCCCACCTGCCCGGCTCCCGACTCCGCCCCTTCGCCTATATCTTCCCTACGGAACCCTAAGGCCAGGGGAGCGACCACAGATAGATTTCCACCGCCTCTGCGGGGCGGAAAACACCGAGAGAGAAAGATCTCTCTGGCAGACATATTTCTGCCTAGGGAATTCCATCCCGGAGAGGGGAGATCGTCGCCATCAACACCATCGTCAAGCTAGGATTCATCAGGATCAACATCATCATCATCCACACCATCATCACCACTCCGTCCCGCTATAACAATTGTGTTGGATATTTCTTTAGTTCTTAGGGGAAGCTTTCCCGGTGTTAATTACTATTATAGTTGATGCTTGTGAGTGGAACCATTGGATTATTGTTTATGTTCAGATTGTTATCCATTATCATATCATCTTTGATCTTGATCCATATGATGTCTCGTGAGTAGTTCGTTTAGTTCTTGATGACATGGGAGAAGTCATGTTGTTATTAGTGGATTTGTGTTGAGTTATTATTTAATGGTTTAGTATTTAAGTTGTGGTGCTATTCTTCTAGTGGTGTCATGTGAACGTCAACTACATGATACTTCACCATTTATGGGCCTAGGGCAGTGCATTGTGTATTTGGCTACTAATTGTGGGGTTGCCGGAGTGACAGAAACCTAAACCCCCGTTAGGACACCTTTGCACAAGGGAGTGTAGGATCTCAGAGTTTAAGGCTGTGGTTAGATTTATATCTTAATTACTTTCATGTAGTTACGAATGTTTGCAGGGGGTCTAATCACAAGTATGTATTAGTCCAGGTAAGGTCGGTACATTAGCACAGGTTCACCCACACAACACTTACAACACCAAAGAAGAGTACTCAGCTATTTGAAGCGAAAGCACTTGACAGAATTCCCATGTGTCCTCGAGAACGTTTGGTCCTTATAAGTATTTCCACCGGCTTGTCCTTTTCTAAGAAAGGATTGGGCCACTTTTGCTGCGTTTGTTCTTTGTTATTTGCACTTTGTTTTGTCGCTTTATCAGAAAACCACTAAAAATCCGTTTGCTAAGTATTTGCAGAGAGTTCCTGCTCCATACCACTGTTCAGCACCTTCTTCTCCTTGTTGGGATCGACACTCCTATTTATCGAAAGTACAACGATACACCCCCTATACTTGTGGGTCATCAAGACTATTTTCTGGCGCCGTTGCCGGGGAGTGAAGCGCTATTGAAGAGTGGAACTAGTAAGGGAATCTTCTACTGTGAGTATTTCTTTTGTTACTGCTTGTTACTTTGTTTCCAATATGGATAACCCACTTGGTTTTCTATTTGGGAAAAATACTACCACTTCTAGGGTAGTAGATGAACCACCACCTGTTGAGACAGATCCTTTTAAGACACCTACAAGTATTGTTGATCGTGTTATGGATAATTATTATTTAGGGGATGGAACTGTCCATCCTGGTGATCACTTGCTTTTTATCCATGAATTATGCGGGTTGTTTAAGTGTGCAGGTATCACAACTGAATAGGTGAAGAAGAAGTTACTCTCCATATCTTTGAAAGGGAGAGCTGAAGAATGGTCTAAGCTGCTGAAGAATGGACAATCCATGGAATGGGAGGAAATGGCATCTCTTTTATTCTAAATTTTATCCTCCCATTGAGATTCATAAAGATAGAAATATGATATATAACTTTTGGCCTCGTGATGGAGAGAGTACAGCTCAAGATTGTGGGAGATTGAAATAAATGTCCTATTCATGAACTCCCTAACAATATTATGATCAATAACTTTTATGCTAGGCTTTCTCTTCATGATAAAGATTTACTAGATGCTTCTTGTGCTGGATCATTCACACGTATGAAGGAAGAAGCTAAATGGGATCTACTAGACCGTATTCAAGAAAACACTGAAGCTTGGGAGAATGACAAAGGAAGAAAGTCAGGTATACACTATGATTATGAATGCATTAAATATTTAATGGGAACTGATGACTTTCGTGATATTAGCAATGAGTTTGGTCTTGATTCTCAAAGTATTTCCAACTGTTTTAAGGACTTTGCCTCTTACATAGAAATTCCCAAAAAGAAGTGGAACAAGTACCATGCTCCTTATAAAGATATTGTTAATCATGTTCCTGTTAGAAGTACTGAAGTTCATATTGTGCCTGAACCTCATGTTGAGAAAATACTGTTGGAGATATGCCCTAGAGGCAATAATAAATATAGTTATTATTATATATCTTTGTGTTTATGATAAATGTTTGCATTCATGCTATAATAGTATTAACAAGGAAACCATTAATACTTGTGTGATTTGTAAACTTAATTTGAAGTCCCTAGTATGGCCTCTATACTTCACTAGCTTGTTGGTTGATTGATGATGTGGTTTCTTTGTCATGAACATTGAGATGTTATCAACAACAAGATCATATCGTTAGGAGAATGATATGGTGGACATACTCCTATAGACAAGCGTAGCATAAAGATCAAGTCATTTCAATAGTTCAATTGCTATATGCTTTCTGATACATAGTAACCTAATTCCTTCGACCATGAGATCATGCATATTGCCTTTACTGGATGGATGCTTTGATGTCATCAAACACCACACCGTAACAGGGTGGCTATAAAAGTGGCATTGGGTGTTCGGAAAGTATTGGTTGAAACACATGGATCAAGAGTGGGATTTGTCCATCCACATGACGGATAGATATTCTCTGGGCCCTCTCGGTGAAATGTCATCCAATTAGCTTGCAAGCATGTGACTTGGTCACAAGGGATCACATATCACGGGAACGAGAAAAGAGTACTTGTCAGTAACGAGGTTGAACTAGGTATGCAGAGATACCGACGACCATGACCTCGGATAAGTAACATATCGTGAGACAAAGGGAAATTGGTATCGTATGTAAGTGGTTCATTCGATCGCAAAGTAATCGTAGAAATATGTGGGAGCCATATGAATTTCCAGATTCCTCTATTGGTTATTGTTCGGAGAAGTGTCTCGATCATGTCCGCATAATTCACGAACCGTAGGGAGACACACTTAAGGATTCGACGTTGTTTGAGTAGTTATGGTATTATGAGAAAGAGACCGAATGTTGTTCGGAGTCTCGGATGGGATCCGGGATATCACGAGGTGATCCGGAATGGTCCGGAGAATAAGATTCATATAAGGAAAGTCCCATTTCGGAGTTGGGGAATGGTTCCGGTGTTTTCATCGGGAACATTCTAGAAGGTCCCGGAATGTCCGGCACTCCGGGGGGGAAGGGGTACATGAATGTGTCATTGCAAGTTGGAATGATTGCATCATGTACTAGGTGTTCTCGCTGTCCAAAATAAAGGGTTTATTTAATTCCTAAATTGGAAAAGTCAAACGGCTAATTTGAAAGTCAAACTGCCAATTTTGGGAAGTGGGAAAAGAGGAGGATTGGTGGAGGCCGAATTGGGGGAGGACTCCTCCCTTGGCCGGCGCCCCACCAAGCCGACTTGGGGAGGGACTCTCCTCCCCATGGCGCAGCCAGCCCTCCCACCTATATAAGGAGGGGCAGGGCTCCCCTCCTAGTACACACAAGTTCCTATCCTCTAAACTAGAAACTAGACCTAGACCCCGGTTTAGAGCTGTTTCGGTTTAGAGCCTTCTAATTGGTTTAGAGCCCTCTAATTGGTGTGTCTAATTACTAGACCACTAATAGCCTCTCTCATAAGCTCCACCATACTCGCACCGGCTTAAGGCGAAGCCCTGCGGGATCTCCCCTCTACCTCCGGTACCACGCCGTTGTGCTGCCGGAATCGCGAGGAGAGTGCTACAACCTCCGCTGCCTGCTGGAACAAGGGAGAGGAAGGTCTTCGTCGAGTACCGAACGTGTGACCGACTGCGGGAGCGCTGCGGGAACGCGGCGCCGGAAGGATCGTCTACGCGATCTTGAGATCGGAAAGAGTACGACTACATCACCCACGAGAATCTGCTCTCGTTAAACACTTTGGAATCTTCGAGGGTGAGTTATTCCATCGACTCGTTGCTACAATCTAGTAGATAGATCTTGGCTTGTTTGTTTGTATGCGATAGAAAATTTTTGTTTTCCATGCTACGAACCCCTACAGTGGTATCAGAGCCGTGTCTATATGTAGATCTGTTGCACGAGTAGAACACAATGGTCATTGTGGGCGTTGATGCTTTTATTGTAGATTGCTTTTTGTGTACTTTGCATCTTGCGGTATGTTGGGATGAAGCGGCCCGGGCTAACCTTACATGACATCGTTCATGAGACTTGCTCCACGCTTAACATGCAACTTGTATTGCATAAGTGGCTTTGCGGGTGCCTGTTTCTCCTAGCATAGTAAAGATCCAATTTACAACGGGTAATCAACAATGCTAGTATCAATGTTGTGGTTCTTGTTCGTAGGTTAGAACGACACTTATGGAAAGCCCCAAACCACGTAAAATATGCAAAGAAAGTAGAAGCGTCTAACTTTGTTTTGCAGGGGTGTGCAGTGATGTAATATGGCCATGATTGTGATTATATTTGATGTATGCAATGTTCTTTATTGTAAGTTGGCAACCGGCAGGAGCCATATGGTTGTCTTTAATTTCTGTTAAGGCCTGCGTGTCTATTCAAAATAGTTGTAATAGTTGAAGTTGGCGGACGACAACCATGAAGAAGCGTCATTGACCTTGATGCTATGCCGGTGATGATGGAGATCATGTTCGTGCTTGAAGATGGAGATCGGAAGCACAAAGAAGAAAGGCCATATCATATCACATATTATGAATTGCATGTGATGTTAATCCTTTATGCATCTTGTATTGCTTAGTAGACGACGGTAGCATTATAAGATGATCCCTCATGCACATAAATTTCAAGTTCTAAAAGTGTTCACCCTTAGTATGCACCGTTGCCAAAGCTTGCTGCTTCGAAGCACCACGTGATGATCGGGTGTCTTTGATTCCGCGGGTGACTACAACGTAAGCAAGCCAGATTTGCTTATGCGGAAGCTAAGGTTTGATCTTGACGAGCCTAGCATGTACAGACATGGCCTCAGGAACACGGATCGCCGAAAGGCAAAGCATGAATCATATAGTAGATATGATGAACATGATGATTGTTCGCCATTAAAACTATATCAGCTCTCGTGATGATCGGTGTTGATGTAGTGGATTTGGTTCGTGTGATCACTAAAACAATGTGAGGGATGTTGTTTTGAGTGGGAGTTCACCTAGTTTAATTTCATTAATTAATTTGAACTCAATTTGTCATAAACTTAGTCTAAACTATTGCAAATATGTTGTAGATCAATGGCAGCCCCTACCATCAATTTTAATGCGTTCCTAGAGAAAGAAAAGTTGAAAAACAATGGAAGCAACTTCGCGGATTGGTTCCGCAATTTGAGGATTGTCCTCACAGCTGGTAATTTGACCTATGTGCTGGATGCACCGCTAGGTGACCCACCTGCAGCTGATGCTACCGATGAAGTAAAGAATGTTTACCTCGCTCGGAAGAATCAGTACTCCATAGTTCAGTGTGCTATCTTGTATGGTTTAGAATCGGAGCTTCAGAAAAGGTTTGAAGAGTCAGATCCATATGATATTGTCGAGGATCTCAAATTAATCTTTGAGACTCATGCGGCAATTGAAAGTTATGAAGCTTCTGAAAAGTTCTTTAACTGCAAGATGGAAGAGGGTAGCTCCGTCAGTGAGCATGTGCTTAAAATGTCTGGGCACGCAAATAAACTTCAAAGTTTGGGTATAGTGATTCCTAATACTTTGGGAGTTTACCGCATCCTCCAATCACTACCACCAAGTTACAAGAACTTTGTGATGAACTACAACATGCAGAACATGAACAAAGAGTTGCCAGAACTATTTGCTATGTTAAAATCTGCAGAAGTGGAGATCAAGAAAGAGCACCAAGTGTTGATGGTCAATAAGACCACCAAATTCAAGAAAGGCAAGTCTAAGCAGAAGGGACACTTCAAGAAGGGTGGTAAGAAAGTTACCACGCCGACGAAGAGGACCAAGGCTGGACCCAAGCCTGATACTGAGTGCTTTTACTGCAAGGGAGAAGGTCACTGGAAGCGGAATTGCCCAAGGTACTTGGCGGATTTGAAGAACGGCAACATCAAGAAGAAAGGTATATCTGATATACATGTTATTGATGTGTATCTCACTAGTACTCGTAGTAGTGCCTGGGTATTTGATACTGGTTCGGTTGCTCATATTTGTAACTCGAAACAGGAGCTGCAGAATAAACGGAAGCTAGTGAAGAACGAGGTGACGATGCGCGTGGGAAACGGATCAAAGGTTGATGTGATCGCGGTCGGCACACTACCTCTTCATCTACCATCGGGATTAGTTTTATACTTAAATAATTGTTATTTGGTGCCTGCGTTGAGCATGAACATTATATCGGGATCTTGTTTATTGCGAGACGGTTACTTGTTTAAATCCGAGAATAATGGTTGTTCGATTTATATGAGTAATATGTTTTATGCACATGCACCTTTGATAGATGGTCTATTCATATTGAATCTCGATAGTAGAAATACACATATTAATAACATTGAGGCTAAACGTTTGAAATCAAGCGATAATTTGACCTATATGTGGCACTGTCGTCTTGGTCACATTGGAGTGAAACGTATGAAGAAACTCCATTCCGATGGACTTCTTGAATCACTTGATTTTGAATCACTTGAAAGATGCGAAGCATGTCTGATGGGAAAAATGACTAAGACTCCATTTTCTGGTATAATGGAGCGAGCTACGGACTTATTGGAAATCATACATACCGATGTGTGTGGTCCAATGAGTGTAGCATCGCGCAGTGGTTATCGTTATGTTCTTACCTTCACGGATGACTTGAGTAGATATGGGTATATCTATTTCATGAAACATAAGTCCGAAACTTTCGAGAAGTTTAAGGAGTTTCAAAGTGAGGTAGAGAATCAACGTAACAAGAAGATTAAATTTCTACGTTCTGATCGTGGAGGTGAATATCTAAGTTACGAGTTTGGCGAGCATTTGAAGAAATGTGGAATACTTTCGCAGTTGACACCGCCGGGAACACCACAGCGTAATGGTGTGTCTGAACGTCGTAATCGAACTCTCTTAGATATGGTTCGTTCTATGATGTCACTTACAGATTTGCCACTATCATTTTGGGGTTATGCATTAGAAACAGCCGCATTCACTTTAAATAGGGCACCGTCTAAATCCGTTGAAACGACACCGTATGAATTATGGTTTGGGAAGAAACCTAAATTGTCGTTCCTTAAAGTTTGGGGATGCGAAGCCTATGTAAAGAAGTTACAGCCGGACAAGCTTGAACCCAAAGCGGAAAAATGCGTCTTCATAGGATACCCGAAGGAAACTGTTGGGTATACCTTCTATCATAGATCCGAAGGCAAAATCTTCGTTGCTAAGAATGGATCCTTTCTAGAGAAGGAATTTCTCTCGAAAGAAGTGACTGGAAGGAAAGTAGAACTCGACGAGGTTGTCGAACCTTCTCTCGAAATTGCGAGTAGCGCAGCACCGGAAGAAGTTCCTGTGGTGCCTGCACCAATAAGAGAGGAAGCTAATGATGGTGATCATGAAACTTCGGTTGAAGTTACTACAGAGCCTCGGAGGTCAACGAGAACTCGTACCACTCCAGATTGGTATGATTCCGTTATGAATGTCATGTTGGTGGACAACACCGATAACCCCGAGACATATGAGGAAGCGATGATGAGCCCAGATTCCAATAAATGGCAAGAAGCCATGAAATCCGAGATTGGATCCATGTACGAAAACCAAGTATGGACTTTGGTGGACTTACCGGATGGCCGGAAGGCTGTCGAGAACAAATGGATTTTCAAGAAGAAAACAGATGCTGATGGTAATGTTACTGTCTATAAAGCTCGACTTGTCGCAAAAGGGTTTCGACAAATTCAAGGAGTTGACTACGATGAGACTTTCTCACCGGTAGCGAAGCTAAAGTCTATGAGGATTATGTTAGCAATCGCTGCATATTATGATTATGAGATATGGCAGATGGATGTCAAAACAGCATTCCTCAATGGAGACATTGATGAAGAGTTGTATATGATACAACCCAAAGGTTTTGTCGATCCTAAAGATGCTAACAAGGTATGCAAGCTTCAACGGTCCATCTATGGATTGAAGCAAGCATCCCGAAGTTGGAATCAACGTTTTGATAAGGTAATCAAAAGTTTTGGTTTTATACAAACTTATGGAGAAGCTTGTATTTACAAGAAAGTGAGTGGGAGCTCTGTAGCATTCTTAATACTGTATGTGGATGACATATTGTTGATTGGGAATGATGTAGACCTTCTTAATAGTGTCAAGGAATATTTGAATAATAGTTTTTCAATGAAGGATCTTGGCGAAGCAGCTTACATATTAGGCATAAAGATTTATAGAGATAGATCGAAACGCCAAATATCATTGTCACAAAGTACATATTTGGACAAAGTTCTAAAGAGGTTTGGAATGGAAGATAGCAAGAAAGGGTTCTTGCCCATGTTGCCCAATATGACCTTGAGTAAAACTCAAAGTCCGACATCGGCAGAAGATAGAGAAAAGATGAGTAAGACTCCCTATGCCTCAGCCATAGGATCTCTAATGTATGCCATGCTATGTACTAGACCCGACATCGCATATGCTGTTAGTCTAACTAGCAGATATCAAAGTGATCCAGGAGTGGATCATTGGACAGCGGTCAAAAACATCCTTAAGTACTTGAGAAGAACTAAGGATATGGTTCTTTCTTATGGAGGTGATGAACAGCTCGTTGTTAATGGTTACACCGATGCTAGTTGGAACACCGATCCGGATGATTCTAAATCACAATCTGGATACGTATTTATTTTGAATGGTGCAGCAGTTAGCTGGAGGAGTGCAAAGCAAAGCGTTGTGGCGAGATCTTCAACTGAATCGGAATACATGGCTGCTTCGGAGGCTTCACAAGAAGCGATATGGATGAAAGAGTTCATTACAGAGCTGGGTATGGTTCCAAGTGCGCTGGACCCAATGTCTATCTACTGTGATAACATGGGCGCCATAGCCAATGCGCAAGAACCAAGGTCACACAAGAAGCTGAAGCATATCAAGCTGCGTTTTCACGCTATTCGAGAACATATCCAGGATGGGGATATAAAGATTTGCAAAGTACACACAGATCTGAATGTGGCGGATCCGTTGACTAAACCTCTCCCGAGGGCAAAACATGACCAACACCAAACTGCCATGGGTGTTCGGTATATTACCATGTAATCTAGATTAGATGACTCTAGTGCAAGTGGGAGACTGTTGGAGATATGCCCTAGAGGCAATAATAAATATAGTTATTATTATATATCTTTGTGTTTATGATAAATGTTTGCATTCATGCTATAATAGTATTAACAAGGAAACCATTAATACTTGTGTGATTTGTAAACTTAATTTGAAGTCCCTAGTATGGCCTCTATACTTCACTAGCTTGTTGGTTGATTGATGATGTGGTTTCTTTGTCATGAACATTGAGATGTTATCAACAACAAGATCATATCGTTAGGAGAATGATATGGTGGACATACTCCTATAGACAAGCGTAGCATAAAGATCAAGTCATTTCAATAGTTCAATTGCTATATGCTTTCTGATACATAGTAACCTAATTCCTTCGACCATGAGATCATGCATATTGCCTTTACTGGATGGATGCTTTGATGTCATCAAACACCACACCGTAACAGGGTGGCTATAAAAGTGGCATTGGGTGTTCGGAAAGTATTGGTTGAAACACATGGATCAAGAGTGGGATTTGTCCATCCACATGACGGATAGATATTCTCTGGGCCCTCTCGGTGAAATGTCATCCAATTAGCTTGCAAGCATGTGACTTGGTCACAAGGGATCACATATCACGGGAACGAGAAAAGAGTACTTGTCAGTAACGAGGTTGAACTAGGTATGCAGAGATACCGACGATCATGACCTCGGATAAGTAACATATCGTGAGACAAAGGGAAATTGGTATCGTATGTAAGTGGTTCATTCGATCGCAAAGTAATCGTAGAAATATGTGGGAGCCATATGAATTTCCAGATTCCTCTATTGGTTATTGTTCGGAGAAGTGTCTCGATCATGTCCGCATAATTCACGAACCGTAGGGAGACACACTTAAGGATTCGACGTTGTTTGAGTAGTTATGGTATTATGAGAAAGAGACCGAATGTTGTTCGGAGTCTCGGATGGGATCCGGGATATCACGAGGTGATCCGGAATGGTCCGGAGAATAAGATTCATATAAGGAAAGTCCCATTTCGGAGTTGGGGAATGGTTCCGGTGTTTTCATCGGGAACATTCTAGAAGGTCCCGGAATGTCCGGCACTCCGGGGGGGAAGGGGTACATGAATGTGTCATTGCAAGTTGGAATGATTGCATCATGTACTAGGTGTTCTCGCTGTCCAAAATAAAGGGTTTATTTAATTCCTAAATTGGAAAAGTCAAACGGCTAATTTGAAAGTCAAACTGCCAATTTTGGGAAGTGGGAAAAGAGGAGGATTGGTGGAGGCCGAATTGGGGGAGGACTCCTCCCTTGGCCGGCGCCCCACCAAGCCGACTTGGGGAGGGACTCTCCTCCCCATGGCGCAGCCAGCCCTCCCACCTATATAAGGAGGGGCAGGGCTCCCCTCCTAGTACACACAAGTTCCTATCCTCTAAACTAGAAACTAGACCTAGACCCCGGTTTAGAGCTGTTTCGGTTTAGAGCCTTCTAATTGGTTTAGAGCCCTCTAATTGGTGTGTCTAATTACTAGACCACTAATAGCCTCTCTCATAAGCTCCACCATACTCGCACCGGCTTAAGGCGAAGCCCTGCGGGATCTCCCCTCTACCTCCGGTACCACGCCGTTGTGCTGCCGGAATCGCGAGGAGAGTGCTACAACCTCCGCTGCCTGCTGGAACAAGGGAGAGGAAGGTCTTCGTCGAGTACCGAACGTGTGACCGACTGCGGGAGCGCTGCGGGAACGCGGCGCCGGAAGGATCGTCTACGCGATCTTGAGATCGGAAAGAGTACGACTACATCACCCACGAGAATCTGCTCTCGTTAAACACTTTGGAATCTTCGAGGGTGAGTTATTCCATCGACTCGTTGCTACAATCTAGTAGATAGATCTTGGCTTGTTTGTTTGTATGCGATAGAAAATTTTTGTTTTCCATGCTACGAACCCCTACAAATACCTTTCCCAGCTAAGGTAAAGGAGTATTCTATGATTATTATTTCAAATAACAAAGGTACAATGGAAACTGTGGAACCTAATGAGCAATTAAATATTGAACATGTGGTAACTATTGTGAAAGATCTTGACGCTAGAAATATAGAGGATGAGCACATTGTCTTCTGTGAAGACGCTTCTAATATTATCTCTCATCCTAGTAAGGCTAGAAAAGCTAGTGTTCCTGTGCTTTCTGTAAAAATTGGTGAACATTGCTACTATGGTTTATGTGATATTGGTGCTAGTTCTAGTGTTATTCCTTATGAGATTTATAGGGAAATTATGCATGAGATTGGTCCTTGTGAGCTTGAGGATATTGATGTGGTTATTCCCCTTGCAAACAAGGAAACCATTTACCCCATTGGTATTGTAAGAGATGTGGAAGTTCTTTGTGGTAAGATTAAGTATCTTGCTGATTTTCTAGTGCTTAATTCAGCAGCTAGCAAAACTTGTCCTATCATTTTTGGTAGACCTTTCTTGAACACTTGTGGATCTATTATTGATTGTAAGAAGGAAAAAGTTTTAACTAAGTTTGATGGGGATCCCTATGAGTTTAACTTTTCCAAATTTGCTAAAGCTCCTCGTGAAAACTACTTGCCTAATAAAGATTTCAGGGTGGAACAACTTGCTTCTATTGATCCAGTTTATGACCTTGGACCTCTTTTTGGTGATTGTAAGTATGCTCATTCTGATGATAAAGTTGTTGCCACTGACAGTTATATTGTCAACTTTATTTAAAATGCTACTGAAAGTTATTATGAGAGAGGGAAACACGGTTTTTATGCATCTCATTAATGTTAAGTTTCCCCATTTTATTTTGAAAGCTTTGGAGTTGCATCTATTTTTTCTTCCCATGCTGGTGGCTTTTTGTTTCAACAATTTGTTTTCTCATGATACCCCCATGCATAGGAAGTGGGTTAGACTCAAATGTGTGGGTTATTTGCTTCTTGATGCTCTTTTTCACTCTAGATTTATATCTCCTATGTGAGCATTTTTTAAAAGTTTCAAGCCTAACTTAAAGGCATATAAAGAAAAGTACTTGTTGGGAGATAACCCAAGAGTTTGGTTGAGTCTTGGAAGTTATTACCTCAGTAATAACCGCTCCTTATCCTTTTTGTTTGGTTTTTGTGTCAAGTCCAACTACTTTTGTGGAGAAGAGGAGTTGTGAAAAGGGGCTATCCTGGGACAGATTTTTGTGTTCTATTGTAAAATTTCGTGAGGGAGCTCAGTACGTCGGATAGATCTGTATTTTTTTGAGCTTGTTCTCCATGTTGTTACCCAACTTTCATTAGTTCTGCACTTTTTGATTTGAGCTACAGAAGATTTTCTAAAAAATTAATCTTTACCTGCTGGTCTGTTTTGGCAGATTTCTGCCATCATTTGCATTTGCCTCTTACAGACGCCTTTGTTTTGATGGATTTCAGTTGAAGTGTGCACCTAAAGGTTAATTGTTTTTTCTTACACTAATGTTGCCATTGGAGTTGTGTATTGCCTTGTGAGAAAGGAAAATTCTAGGAGAAGGAGAAAAGGAGTCTGCAGAGTTCGTCTTTGAATATGTAAAAGTGGTGCAAACAGAAGGTTCGTTAAACCCAAATCTTTTTATATTTTTTATGTTTTTAATACATAAGGGAAGTTACAAAACGGAACAGAAGAGGAAACAGAGTCCGGGGTGGACAAACCCACCCCATGCACGGGCCCCTGCCTGGCCTCGCCTGGAGGGGGTGTGCCACCCCTGAGCTCTGCCTTCGCCTCTTTTTCGTATCAGAACCTCCCTTATGCTTTGAAACTTCGTAATATATAACCCCCGGATCCCCCGAGGTTCATGCATTGTGTTCTCGTCGTGTTTTTGTTTCGATCTGTTTCTGTTAGGAAATCTTCTCAAGTTTAGAGCACCATGGTCTCCGCAAATGACAAAGGCAAGAAGCCCGAGGAAGGCGATCCTCACAAACCGAAGGAGGAGGAGATTTTGGTAGGTTATGAAGGAGACATGAAGGAGGACAAGCAACCGGACACCCGCGCTACCGTCGCAAGCATTGGATTGGTGGCAAAACCTATCAAGATCAAGAGGACAACACGGATGTCTATAGGAGCGAAATCTCTACGTCATGCCCTCTCTCCACAGTCACCTCCTCCAAGTACAAAGAAACCCTTACACACTCTTATACATGACCGTCAATATCAACATGTTCCCAAAGGGAACTTGCCCTCGATGTGGGATATGCCTCATTCTAACCATGCAGGGAAGGAGCACACACTAAGAAGGAAGAGTGGGGAAAGAATAACAAGGACTGGAATTCTCGATCTGACATGATCATGAACCGCATTGAGCAAAACTCGGAGTTGATTCATACTCTAACCTTCGAGATTGATGATTTGAAGAAACTTATTGAAGAGCTTGTCAATAAAACACCACCACCATCGAAGGAGTAATTCGTCATCAGGTTTGGCATCCCCTTGGCTTGTTCCAAGCTTGGGGGAGTGCAGCGGTATCACCACCATTATCTTTCATCTTTTACCTTTTTAGTGGATTCATATCTTTGGTAGATGTGTTATCTTATAGTTTGGTTTGTATATGGAAGTATCTCTCCTTTAGTTGATTATCTATGTATCCCTTGGTGTGAGTGCCTTTATTGGAATATTAATGAGAAGTCTCATCTTTTACTTTTTGCACTTCTTATTTTAGTTTGCAATCTCTATTATATGATGGATCTTGTTGATCAGTATTGGCATCACTTTGGGAGCATCAAGTGGACCTAAATTGGTTTTGTCAAACCAAGTTCTGGTCATTAGCAATACTTTTTGAGGTTTGAAAGAAAAAGAGAAAAAAAAGAGCTTGTAGGTATTTTGTATCATTTGTTTTCTTTCTTGTTGTCTCATAAGCTTAGTATTCTTTATTTAAGATCTTTTGTGTCTTCAAGGAAGATTGCATGTTTAGCTTTATTACTTGTATGTTTGCTTGTTTCTTTCAACTCTCTTGCTTGCTACCCATCCTTGCTAGCCAAAAACCTGTTTTGAAAAGGTATACTTCTCATGTTTCCAAATCCCTTTGAACCAAAACATTTGCCACTTGTGTCCACCATATCTACCTAGTAGCTTTTGTTATTCCAAGCAAATTCTCAAGCTTCATCTACCTTTCGAATTAAAAAGTATTTTGTTATGTGAAAACTAGTTAGTAAAGCTCTCACGAACTTGATGGCACATCTTATTTTCTTGGCCCTAATAAACTTGAACCATTGTGCCATCGAAGTTGTATATGCTTGCATCTATACGTTGGAATTAGCAGAACCGTGCTGTCACGGGGAACGTTTTCAACATTGCACCTATACTTTATACTCAGTTGATACTGTGTTCTTTTGTCTATGGATGTCAATGGTGTGAAATAAAAAGGGAACTTGTAAGTCCATGGAGTCTATATTTTGTGTTAGAGAAACGCGTGGGCCGCTAGCCTAAGCCATGCCTAATCATGGTGGAAACTTGCAGCATCACCATAGTGAGCTATCTATGAAGCATCCTCAATAAAAAGCTATGCACGTAGTAAATAAAAAGATCACTGAGATTCTCATTGTCTGCTTGCCTTGTCATTTTGGTTATGGGATAGCTCCTGTACCATGTGCAAGGGTTACCCTGTTGGCGGTTCTCTATGATACGCATGTACTTACAATGACAAGAACTTACCGGTGACCAAAGTTGAGAAGCATGAGGAGTGGCCCTCATATTCAAGGGACATGAGATTGCCAACTTATATTTCGTCAAGCATATACTCCATCTTTGTGCACTTTAACCTTAATCATCTCAAGATGCCTATGATAGGGGCAATGAGGGCTCAAAGCTAGTAAGTACCATAATAATTGAAAGCTCTTTATGACTTGTAATCCCTGCTACCCTCTATGAAGGGACCTTTCTCCTATTTTCAAGTTGAGTCAGTAATCCTACTTCCTCTCTATCTCCAGCAAGAATTTGAGTTGTTGTGTTTCAAGCATTCATATGGTGATTTATTCAATCATGTTCTTTTATCTTCCTTGTTTGCACAAAACTCTTATCTATTGAGTATTACTTTGAAAGGCTTCACTTGTGAAAAACCTTATTGAGCGAAGAGTGCTCCTGTAGTAAAACTTCTACAAAAAGCTTTTTGTGAAACTATTTGCCAGCTGTTCTCTGACCAGGAACAAGATTTTGCCAATTCTAATTATGATTTATCTTTATGCATCTCTATTGTGACTGCCGTACTTGGTTGCAAGCTAAGTTATATAATGGTGAGTTTCTTCCTTCTATGAGTTGTGTAATGGTAAGTGTGATGCTTCTTGTTCGTATTCTTTTATCGACACTTCACTCCATAAACCTGTGGACATGTTTACTGAGATCAGTTTTCGCTTGGGGACAAGCGAAGGTCTAAGCTTGGGGGAGTTGATACGCCCAATTTGCATCACCATTCTATATCATAATCTACCTCTATTCATTGATATTTGTGTTATTATGAGGTATTACTTATGTCTTTTCCATTGTTTTTGCATGTTGGATGATTCTTGGAGGATGGACTGCCGGAGTTTGGATTCTGATGGAAAAGAAGGCGTTTTGATGCAATTTCTCAAAGATCAGAAAAATACCAGAAAAATATGGGAAAATAATTATTTTCCAGAAGATTGAGGAAGCCAGAAGGAGGAGCGAAGAAGGGCCGCAAGGGGCCCACACCCCCTAGGCGCGGGCCCACCCTGGGTCGCGCCTAGGGCAGGTGTGGCCCACCTA
Organism: Avena sativa; assembly: GCA_916181665.1. Lineage (NCBI taxonomy): Eukaryota > Viridiplantae > Streptophyta > Magnoliopsida > Poales > Poaceae > Avena > Avena sativa. Next base: position 393,202,240 of record OV702284.1, read on the forward strand.
CCCCCTCCCGACTCCGCCCCTTCGCCTATATCTTCCATACGGAACCCTAAGGCCAGGGGAGCAACCACAGATAGATTTCCACCGCCTCTGCGGGGCGGAAAACACCGAGAGAGAAAGATCTATCCGACAGTCAGATTTCTGCCGAGGGAATTCCTTTCCGGAGAGGGGAGATCGTCGCCATCAACACCATCGTCAAGCTAGGCTTCATCGGGATCAACATCATCATCATCCACACCATCATCACCACTCCGTCCCGCTGTAACAATTGTGTTGGATATTGCTTTAGTTCTTAGGGGAAACTTTCCCGGTGTTAATTACTATTGTAGTTGATGCTTGTGAGTGGAACCATTGGATTATTGTTAATGTTCAGATTGTTATCCATTATCATATCATCTTTGATCTTGATCCATATGATGTCTCGTGGGTAGTTCGTTTAGTTCTTGAGGACATGGGAGAAGTCATGTTGTTATTAGTGGATTTGTGTTGAGTTATTATTCAATGGTTTAGTATATAAGTTGTGGTGTTATTCTTCTAGTGGTGTCATGTGAACGTCGACTACATGATACTTCACCATTTATGGTCCTAGGGGAATGCATTGTGTATTTGGCTACTAATTGTAGGGCTGCCGGAGTGACAGAAACCTGAACCCCCATTAGGACAACTTTGCACAAGGGAGTGTAGGATCTCAGAGTTTAAGGTCGTGGTTAGATTTATATCTTAATTACTTTCCTGTAGTTACGGATGTTTGTAGGGGGTTTAATCACAAGTATGTATTAGTCCAAGTAAGGTCGGTACATTAGCACAGGTTCACCCACACAACACTTACAACACCAAAGAAGAGTACTCATCTATTTGAAGCGAAATCACTTGACAGAATTCCCATGTGTCCTCGAGAATGTTTGGTCCTTATAAGTATTTACACCGGCTTGTCCTTTGCTAAGAAAGGATTGGGCCACTTGCTGCGTTTGTTCTTTGTTACTTGCACTTTGTTTTGTTGCTTTATCAGAAAACCACTAAAAATCTGTTTGCTAAGTATTTGCAGAGAGTTTCTTCTCCATACCACTATTCAACACCTTCTGCTCCTCGTTGGGATCGACACTCCTATTTATCGAAAGTACTACGATACACCCCCTATACTTGTGGGTCATCAAGACTATTTTCTGGCGCCGTTGCCGGGGAGTGAAGCGCTATTGAAGAGTGGAACTAGTAAGGGAATATTCTACTGTGAGTATTTCTTTTGTTACTGCTTGTTACTTTGTTTCCAATATGGATAACCCACTTGGTTTTCTATTTGGGAAAACTACTACCACTTCTAGGGTAGTAGATGAACCACCACCTGTTGAGACAGATCCTTTTAAGACACCTACAAGTATTGTTGATCGTGTTATGGATAATTATTATTTAGGGGATGGAACTGTCCATCCTGGTGATCACTTGCTTTTTATCCATGAATTATGCGGGTTGTTTAAGTGTGCAGGTATAACAACTGAATAGGTGAAGAAGAAGTTACTCTCCATATCTTTGAAAGGGAGAGCTAAAGAATGGTATAATCTGCTGAAGAATGGACAATCCATGGAATGGGAGGAAATGACATCTCTCTTTTATTCTAAATTTTATCCTCCCATTGAGATTCATAAAGATAGAAATATGATATATAACTTTTGGCCTCGTGATGGAGAGAGTACAGCTCAAGATTGTGGGAGATTGAAATAAATGTCCTATTCATGAACTCCCTAACAATATTATGATCAATAACTTTTATGCTAGGCTTTCTCTTCATGATAAAGATTTACTAGATGCTTCTTGTGCTGGATCATTCACACGTATGAAGGAAGAAGCTAAATGGGATCTACTAGACCGTATTCAAGAAAACACTGAAGCTTGGGAGAATGACAAAGGAAGAAAGTCAGGTATAAACTATGATTATGAATGCATTAAATATTTAATTTGAATTGATGACTTTCGTGATATTAGCAATGAGTTTGGTCTTGATTCTCAAAGTATTGCCAACTGTTTTAAGGACTTTGCCTCTTACATAGAAATTCCCAAAAAGAAGTGGAACAAGTACCATGCTCCTTATAAAGATATTGTTAATCATGTTCCTGTTAGAAGTACTGAAGTTCATATTGTGCCTGAACCTCATGTTGAGAAAATACCTTTCCCAGCTAAGGTAAAGGAGTATTCTATGATTATTATTTCAAATAACAAAGGTACAATGGAAACTGTGGAACCTAATGAGCAATTAAATATTGAACATGTGGTAACTATTGTGAAAGATCTTGACGCTAGAAATATAGAGGATGAGCACATTGTCTTCTGTGAAGACGCTTCTAATATTATCTCTCATCCTAGTAAGGCTAGAAAAGCTAGTGTTCCTGTGCTTTCTGTAAAAATTGGTGAACATTGCTACTATGGTTTATGTGATATTGGTGCTAGTTCTAGTGTTATTCCTTATGAGATTTATAGGGAAATTATGCATGAGATTGGTCCTTGTGAGCTTGAGGATATTGATGTGGTTATTCCCCTTGCAAACAAGGAAACCATTTACCCCATTGGTATTGTAAGAGATGTGGAAGTTCTTTGTGGTAAGATTAAGTATCTTGCTGATTTTCTAGTGCTTAATTCAGCAGCTAGCAAAACTTGTCCTATCATTTTTGGTAGACCTTTCTTGAACACTTGTGGATCTATTATTGATTGTAAGAAGGAAAAGGTTTTAACTAAGTTTGATGGGGATCCCTATGAGTTTAACTTTTCCAAATTTGCTAAAGCTCCTCGTGAAAACTGCTTGCCTAATAAAGATTTTAGGGTGGAACAACTTGCTTCTATTGATCCAGTTTATGACCTTGGACCTCTTTTTGGTGATTGTAAGTATGCTCATTCTGATGATAAAGTTGTTGCCACTGACAGTTATATTGTCAACTTTATTCAAAATGCTACTGAAAGTTATTATGAGAGAGGGAAACACGGTTTTTATGCATCTCATTAATGTTAAGTTTCCCCATTTTATTTTGAAAGCTTTGGAGTTGCATCTATTTTTTCTTCCCATGCTGGTGGCTTTTTGTTTCAACAATTTGTTTTCTCATGATACCCTCATGCATAGGAAGTGGGTTAGACTCAAATGTGTGGGTTATTTGCTTCTTGATGCTCTTTTTCACTCCAGATTTATATCTCCTATGTGAGCATTTTTTAAAAGTTTCAAGCCTAACTTAAAGGCATATAAAGAAAAGTACTTGTTGGGAGATAACCCAAGAGTTTGGTTGAGTCTTGGAAGTTATTACCTCAGTAATAACCGCTCCTTATCCTTTTTGTTTTGGTTTTTGTGTCAAGTCCAACTACTTTTGTGGAGAAGAGGAGTTGTGAAAAGTGGCTATCCTGGGACAGATTTTTGTGTTCTATTGTAAAAGTTCGTGAGGGAGATCAGTACGTCGGATAGATCAGTATTTTTTTGAGCTTGTTCTCCAAGTTGTTACCCAACTTTCATTAATTCTGCACTTTTTGATTTGATCTACAGAAGATTTTCTAAAAAATTAATCTTTACCTGCTGGTCTGTTTTGACAGATTTCTGCCATCATTTGCATTTTCCTCTTACAGACGCCTTTGTTTTGATGGATTTCAGTTGAAGTGTGCACCTAAAGGTTAATTGTTTTTTCTTACACTAATGTTGCCATTGGAGTTGTGTATTGCCTTGTGAGAAAGGAAAATTCTAGGAGAAGGAGAAAAGGAGTCTGCAGAGTTCGTCTTTGAATATGTAAAAGTGGTGCAAACAGAAGGTTCGTTAAACCCAAATCTTTTTATATTTTTTATGTTTTTAATACATAAGGGAAGTTACGAGACGGAACAGAAGAGGAAACAGAGTCCGGGGTGGACAAACCCACCCCATGCGCGGGCCCCTGCCTGGCCTCGCCTGGAGGGGGTGTGCCACCCCTAAGCTCTGCCTTCGCCTCTTTTTCGTATCAGAACCTCCCTTATGCTTTGAAACTTCGTAATATATAACCCCCGGATCCCCCGAGGTTCATGCATTGTGTTATCGTCGTGTTTTTGTTTCGATCTGTTTCTGTCAGGAAATCTTCTCAAGTTTAGAGCACCATGGTCTCCGCAAATGACAAAGGCAAGAAGCCCGAGGAAGGCGATCCTCACAAACCGAAGGAGGAGGAGATTTTGGTAGGTTATGAAGGAGACATGAAGGAGGACAAGCAACCGGACACCCGTGCTACCGTCGCAAGCATTGGATTGGTGGCAAAACCTATCAAGATCAAGAGGACAACACGGATGTCTATAGGAGCGAAATCTCTACGTCATGCCCTCTCTCCACAGTCACCTCCTCCAAGTACAAAGAAACCCTTACACACTCTTATACATGACCGTCAATATCAACATGTTCCCAAAGGGAACTTGCCCTCGATGTGGGATATGCCTCATTCTAACCATGCAGGGAAGGAGCACACACTAAGAAGGAAGAGTGGGGAAAGAATAACAAGGACTGGAATTCTCGATCTGACATGATCATGAACCGCATTGAGCAAAACTCGGAGTTGATTCATACTCTAACCTTCGAGATTGAGGATTTGAAGAAACTTATTGAAGAGCTTGTCAATAAAACACCACCACCATCGAAGGAGTAATTCGTCATCAGGTTTGGCATCCCCTTGGCTTGTTCCAAGCTTGGGGGAGTGCAGCGGTATCACCACCATTATCTTTCATCTTTTACCTTTTTAGTGGATTCATATCTTTGGTAGATGTGTTATCTTATAGTTTGGTTTGTATATGGAAGTATCTCTCCTTTAGTTGATTATCTATGTATCCCTTGGTGTGAGTGCCTTTATTGGAATATTAATGAGAAGTCTCATCTTTTACTTTTTGCACTTCTTATTTTAGTTTGCAATCTCTATTATATGATGGATCTTGTTGATCAGTATTGGCATCACTTTGGGAGCATCAAGTGGACCTAAATTGGTTTTGGCAAACCAAGTTCCGGTCATTAGAAATACTTTTTGAGGTTTGAAAGAAAAATAGAAAAAAAGAGCTTGCAGGTATTTTGTATCATTTGTTTTCTTTCTTGTTGTCTCATAAGCTTAGTATTCTTTATTTAAAATCTTTTGTGTCTTCAAGGAAGATTGCATGTTTGGCTTTATTACTTGTATGTTTGCTTGTTTCTTTCAACTCTCTTGCTTGCTACCCAGCCTTGCTAGCCAAAAACCTGTTTTGAGAAGGTATACTTCTCATGTTTCCAAATCCATTTGAACCAAAACATTTGCCACTTGTGTCCACCATATCTACCTTGTAGCTTTTGTTATTCCAAGCAAATTCTCAAGCTTCATCTACCTTTCGAATTAAAAAGTATTTTGTTATGTGAAAACTAGTTAGTAAAGCTCTCACGGACTTGATGGCACATCTTATTTTCTTGGCCCTAATAAACTTGAACCATTGTGCCATCGAAGTTGTATATGCTTGCATCTATATGTTGGAATTAGCAGAACTGTGCTGTCACGGGGAACGTTTTCAACATTGCACCTATACTTTATACTCAGTTGATACTATGCTCTTTTGTCTATGGATGTCAACGATGTGAAATAAAAAGGGAACTTGTAAGTCCATGGAGTCTATATTTTGTGTTAGAGAAATGCGTGGGCCGCTAGCCTAAGCCATGCCTAATCATGGTGGAAACTTGTAGAATCACCATACTGAGCTATGTATGAAGCATCCTCAATAAAAAGCTATGCACATAGTAAATAAAAATATCACTGAGATTCTCATTGTCTGCTTGCCTTGTCATTTTGGTTATGGGATAGCTCATGTACCATGTGCAAGGGTTACCCCGTTGGCGGTTCTCTATGATACGCATGTACTTACAATGAAAAGAACTTACCGGTGACCAAAGTTGAGTAGCATGAGGAGTGGCCCTCATATTCAAGGGACATGAGATTGCCAACTTATATTTCGTCAAGCATATACTCCATCTTTGTGCACTTTAACCTTAATCATCTCAAGATGCCTATGATAGGGGCAATGAGGGCTCAAAGCTAGTAAGTACCATAATATTTTGAAAGCTCTTTATGACTTGTAATCCCAGCTACCCTCTATGAAGGGACCTTTCTCCTATTTTCCAGTTGAGTCAGTAAACCTACTTCCTCTCTATCTCCAGCAAGAATTTGAGTTGTTGTGTTTCAAGCATTCATATGGTGATTTATTCAATCATGTTATTTTATCTTCCTTGTTTGCACAAAACTCTTATCTATTGGTTATTACTTTGAAAGGCTTCACTTGTGAAAAACCTTCTTGAGCGAAGAGTGCTCCTGTTGTAAAACTTATACAAAAAGCTTTTTGTGAAACTATTTGCCAGCTGTTCTCTGACCAGGAACAAGAGTTTGCCAATTCTAATTATGATTTATCTTTATGCATCTCTATTGTGACTGTCGTACTTGGTTGCAAGCTAAGTTATATAATGGTGAGTTTCTTCCTTCTATGAGTTGTGTAATGGTAAGTGTGATGCTTCTTGTTCGTATTCTTTTATCGACACTTCACTCCATAAACCTGTGGACATGTTTACTGAGATCAGTTTTCGCTTGGGGACAAGCGAAGGTCTAAGCTTGGGGGAGTTGATACGCCCAATTTGCATCACCATTATATATCATAATCTACCTCTATTCATTGATATTTGTGTTATTATGAGGTATTACTTATGTCTTTTCCATTGTTTTTGCATGTTGGATGATTCTTGGAGGATGGACTGCCGGAGTTTGGATTCTGATGGAAAAGAAGGCATTTTGATGCAATTTCTCAAAGATCAGAAAAATACCAGAAAAATATGGGAAAATAATTATTTTCCAGAAGATTGAGGAAGCCAGAAGGAGGAGCGAAGAAGGGCCGCAAGGGGCCCACACCCCCTAGGCGCGGGCCCACCCTGGGTCGCGCCTAGGGTAGGTGTGGCCCACCTACCCCCCCCCCCTCCCGACTCCGCCCCTTCGCCTATATCTTCCATACGAAACCCTAAGGCCAGGGGAGCAACCACAGATAGATTTCCACCGCCTCTGCGGGGCGGAAAACACCGAGAGAGAAAGATCTATCCGACAGTCAGATTTCTGCCGGGGGAATTCCTTTCCGGAGAGGGGAGATCGTCGCCATCAACACCATCGTCAAGCTAGGCTTCATCGGGATCAACATCATCATCATCCACACCATCATCACCACTCCGTCCCGCTGTAACAATTGTGTTGGATATTGCTTTAGTTCTTAGGGGAAACTTTCCCGGTGTTAATTACTATTGTAGTTGATGCTTGTGAGTGGAACCATTGGATTATTGTTTATGTTCATATTGTTATCCATTATCATATCATCTTTGATCTTGATCCATATGATGTCTCGTGGGTAGTTCGTTTAGTTCTTGAGGACATGGGAGAAGTCATGTTGTTATTAGTGGATTTGTGTTGAGTTATTATTCAATGGTTTAGTATATAAGTTGTGGTGCTATTCTTCTAGTGGTGTCATGTGAACGTCGACTACATGATACTTCACCATTTATGTTCCTAGGGGAATGCATTGTGTATTTGGCTACTAATTGTAGGGTTGCCGGAGTGACAGAAACCTGAACCCCCGTTAGGACAACTTTGCACAAGGGAGTGTAGGATCTCAGAGTTTAAGGTCGTGGTTAGATTTATATCTTAATTACTTTCCTGTAGTTACGGATGTTTGCAGGGGGTTTAATCACAAGTATGTATTAGTCCAAGTAAGGTCGGTACATTAGCACAGGTTCACCCACACAACACTTACAACACCAAAGAACAGTACTCAGCTATTTGAAGCGAAAGCACTTGACAGAATTCCCATGTGTCCTCGAGAATGTTTGGTCCTTATAAGTATTTCCACCGGCTTGTCCTTTGCTAAGAAAGGATTGGGCCACTTGCTGAGTTTGTTCTTTGTTACTTGCACTTTGTTTTGTTGCATTATCATAAAACCACTAAAAATCTGTTTGCTAAGTATTTGCAGAGAGTTCCTTCTCCATACCACTATTCAACACCTTCTGCTCCTCGTTGGGATCGACACTCCTATTTATCGAAAGTACTACGATACACCCCCTATACTTGTGGGTCATCAAGACTATTTTCTGGCGCCGTTGCCGGGGAGTGAAGCGCTATTGAAGAGTGGAACTAGTAAGGGAATCTTCTACTGTGACTATTTCTTTTGTTACTGCTTGTTACTTTGTTTCCAATATGGATAACCCACTTGGTTTTCTATTTGGGAAAACTACTACCACTTCTAGGGTAGTAGATGAACCACCACCTGTTGAGATAGATCCTTTTAATACACCTACAAGTATTGTTGATCGTGTTATGGATAATTATTATTTAGGGGATGGAACTGTCCATCCTGGTGATCACTTGCTTTTTAACCATGAATTATGCGGGTTGTTTAAGTGTGCAGGTATCACAACTGAATAGGTGAAGAAGAAGTTACTCTCCATATCTTTGACTGAAGGTATATATTTGGATAAATCTTAGTAACATATTAGGACAGACGAACAAGGGATACAATGCATGCACACACTGTTTAGCTGAGACTGAAGGTATATATTTGGATAAATCTAGGAAGATTGTGTACCCGTGCAATCGTGGTTTTCTTCCGCCCAGACATCCCTTAAGGAAAAAAGGCAAGAATTTAGATGGCGAGTGATGACTCCTTGGTAGCGCCAAAGAACTTGGTGCTTGATGTGGAGTCTTGGTGGGAACCCCAAGAGAAAGATGTGAAGCAGCACAACAGCAAGTTTTCCCTCAGTAGAGACCGAGGTTATCGAACTAGAAGGAGGAAGGAAACGTCACACAGGTATTGCAAGAAACGCGGAGACCTGCACAACACAAACCCAAGACATTGCTCCAACTAATCAGTGAGGTTGTCAAGCTCATCGGTTTGCTGTAACAAAGGATTAAACGTATGGTGTGGAAGGTAATGGTTTGCAGCAAGTAAAAAAGTAACAGTGGAAGACGTATCAATGGTAAATATTGTATCGGGGTCCATAGTTCACTAGAGGTGCTCTCCTTATATAAACAACATGGCATGAAGGGTAAACAAATTAAAGCAGGGCAATTGACAGGAAATGAGCAAGGCATAACAATGCAATTACTAGTCAGAAAGATCCTATGAGATTCGATTGGGCAATACAACAAGATACATAGACCGTCATCCAACTGCATCTATGACTAGAAGTCCACCTTCAGGTTATCATTCGAACCCCCTCCAGTATTAGGTTGCAAGCAACAAACAACTACTTTAAGCAAAGTGTGTAAGGTAAACAGTCCACATGTTCCATGAACAAGAGACCGTTGTTTTTTTCCCTTGTAGCAACAGCACATCTACAACCGAAGAGATTATTGTCACTTCCCTTGGAAACTAGAGGCATGAACCCACTATCGAGCATAAATACCCCCTCTTGGAGTCACTAGCAACTACTTGCCCAAGATAGCTACTAACAACGGAGAGCATGCAAGATCACAAACAACACAGACATGATAGAATCATAAAGATAAAACCATTAATCAAACCAACATAATAATCTCAATATCCATCGGATCCTCACAAACACAACATGCATGATTACAAATAGATTAGATCTTGATCATGAACGGAGCTCACAAGATCTATACACGAAAGCACAAAGGAGGAGATACAACCATCTAGCTACTATATGGACCCATAGTCCAAGGTAGAACTACTAACGCATCATACCGGAGAGAAGGCCTCTGGGATGATCTCCCCTCCGGCAGGGTGCCGGGAAGAACTTCAGATCCCCACCCCGATCTAGGAACGATGGTGGCGGCGGCTACAGACGGTTTCGTGGAGATTTGATCGGGTGCTTATGGTTTCTGCATCGGGGGCTTATTATAGGCGAAGGGGGAGACCGAGGAGGCGGCCAGGGATGGCAAACCCTAGCCAGGCGCGGGGCTGGGCCCACCCGCGCCTGGGGTGGGTCTGGCCCCCTGGCTGGCCCCTCCGGCTCTCCTCTGGACTTCTTGTTCCCCACGGAAAGTAATTGACTTTGACGTTTTTCCCGTCCAATTCCGAGAATATTTCTTTACTAACTTTTCAGAAACCAAAAACAGCAGAAAACAAGCATCTGGCACTGTTGCAACTTGTTAGTAGGTTAGTACCAGAAAACATGTAAAAAGCACCTCAAAGTGTGGACAAGTAAAGCAAAGTAGATACTAAACAAGCATGGAGCATCAAAAATTATAGATACGTTTCCAACGTATCATCATCCCCAAGCTTAACTCCTGCTCGTCCTCGAGTAGGTAAGTAATAAAAATAAGAACTTTTGAGGTGACATGCACCCTCACAATAAATATCCAACCATTTGCAAGCATTGAAAGCTGGGATCAAACAACTCTAAACATGTGCATGAAAGATGGAGTTCTAACAATAGGAATAGCAACTATGCATGCAACATGACAAGCTACAAACAAAGATCATGAATAACATGCATTGAAAAACGTTTGTTTGTTTCACATGCAGAAAACATAGCATAGTGGTAATCAGCTTGTCCCTCATAGAGTAGCAAATAGATGCATAGGACACCTGCAAAGTTCACAAGGGTGACTAGAAACAAGTAGCACAAGAACAAGTAATATCACAATATGCATCAATTAATAAGCTTTGGAACACTGCACACAGAATGACAACTATGCTCTCTTAATGGTGCCTAAAGGTAGAAGGTGGAGACTCAAATAATGGTGGAAGAAAGGCCTTTTTTGTAAAGGAAGCAGGGATTACAAGTTTCAAAAAGAGCTTCCAAAAATTATGATACTTGTTAGCTTTCATCCCTCATTGCCCCTATCATAAGCATCTTGAAGTGGTTAAGGTTAAAGTGGAAAAACTAGAGTATATGCTTGACGAAGTATAAGTGGCAATCTCAAGTCCCTTGAATACGAGGGCCACACCTCATGCTTTCTCAAATTTGGGTCCAGGTAAGTTCTTGTCATTGTAAGTATTTGCATATCATTGAGAACCACCAACGGGGTACCCCTTGCACATGGTACATGAGCTTTCCCATAACCAAAAATGACAAGGCAAGGAGACAATGAGCATCTCAGCAATCTTTTTATTTACCATGTGCATAGCTTTTTATTGAGGATGTTTCATAGATAGCTCATTATGGTGATGATGCAAGTTTCCACCATGATTAGGCATGGCTTAGGCTAGCGGCCCAGGTGTTTCTCTAACACAGGATACAAACTCCATGGACTTACAAGTTCCCTCTTTATTTCACACTGTTGACATCCATAGACAAAAGAACATGATATCAACTTAGTACAAAGTACAAGTGCAATGTTGAAAACATTCCCCGTGACAGCACAGTTCTGCTAATTCCAACTTTTAAGTGCAAGCATATACAACGAAGTTGTCACAATGGTTCAAGTTTATTAAGGGCAAAGAATAAAGTGTGCCATCAAGTTCGTGAGGGCTTTAATCACTAAGTTTTCACATAACAAAATAGTTTTTAATTGGAATATAGATGAAAACAAGAATATATTTGGAATGGTGTAACACACCATGCATAGGAGTTTATAGTGGACACTTTGGAATAACTTGGTTTCTTGGGAGTTGGAGGCATGAGTAGAACTTACTCATACAAGTGGAGGCTAGCAAAATACTGGGAGCAACCAACTAAGAGAGCAATAATGGCCATAATCATGCAATGCAACAAAGCATACTAATGAAAGCAAAGAGTGGTACTACAAGTCAAGGACTAAATGATCATAGAGGATAATGGTGACTTGTCATAGTCATAACATGGTGTGAGCATGTGCCAAGTCAACCCAAGCAAAGCATCAAAGGAGAATACCACTATGCTTTTGCATGCTAAAACAACGCATAATTTATTCAAGTCACACTAAGCAATCCCAATTGTTTGGAACAAGACATTCTATAGCAATAATCACTAAGCATAATGCCAAAACAACACCTAGCATGTCATGCTAAATTCTAAGTCACTGTCAATGCAAGCTCCTCTTGTACTTCAAGCAAGAACTTACTACTCCTTTCCAAACACCAAGCAAACTTATTTGCAAAACAACATAGCGAGAACGGGGGTCCAAGCTACTTTATTCAAGCAAACTAAACAAACTAAGCAAAGCAAACGAAAACTAAGACGCTCCAAGAACAACACAACTGTGCATGAAACAATAAAAATGAAGTGTCTAGACAGACCTAAGCTTTTTATTGATAAAGAAGGGGATGCCTTGGGAATCCCCAAGCTTTGACGCTTGTACCTCTTGGATATTTCTTGGGGTGACACCATGGTGGCATACCCAAGATTGAGCTTTTGTCCATTCTTCATCTCATTGCACCATTCTCTCTCTACACCTGAAATGTTTCCTTCACACAATCTTCTTTAGCAACATTAGTTTATTTAAAAGATATTAGACCTCTGGCAAAGCTTTGAAACTGCAAGGATTTTCACTAAAAACACAAGATACTGTAGTAACTCCTTCAAAAAGCTCAATTCACCTAAAGAGAACTCAAAAACGAATCAATAAAAAGAAAATGCAAATAATGGCAGAAATCTGTCAAAACAGACCAGCAAGTAGAAACCGATTTTTTCGAACCTCTTCTGTTACTCAAATCAAAAGGTGTTGAACTAACTAAAGTTAGCCAACATATTGGGGGATTTACTCGTAACTTTTGAGCTCAGTTCGAGTTACAGAGACTCCTCACGAATATTTTTGGTGGAGGACAGAAATCTGTTTCGGGACAGCAACTCCCCAAATCTTACTTCCCTCTCGTTAGAGGTCATTCTTGGCACAAAAAGCAAACAAAAAGGATAAGGAGAGGTCATTAATGAAGTAATAACTTCCGAGACTTAAGGAAACTCTTGGGTTATCTCCCAACAAGTACTTTTCTTTAATGCCTTTAAGTTAGGCACAAGAAGCAAGAAGAATCAAGTATTTTCAAATGAACAAGCATTAACATCAAATCTTGCTTTTGAAGGAGGAGCAAAAAGCAACTTATCTCTCCTCATAGGGAAGTGTTCAATACCTTTCTTGAATGGAAAATGATATTTAATGGTGCCTTCTTTCATATCAATGATGGCACCAACTGTTCTAAGAAAAGGTCTTCCCAAAGTAATAGGACAAGAAGCATTGTATTCAACATCCAAAACATAGAAATCAACAGGGACATAAGCAATGTTAACCATGATGAGAACATCATTAATACTCCCCATGAGTTTCTTCTTAGCATTATCATTGAGTGGGACATCCAAATAACAATCTTCTAAAGGTGGCAAATCAAGCATTTCATAAATCTTCCTAGGCATAATAGAGACACTAGAACCAAGATCAAATGAAGCTTTGAGGTCAAAGTCATTCACTTGCATATTAATAATGGGTTCCCAACTATCTTCTACTTTCCTAGGAATAGAAGCTTTGTGTTTTAGCTTCTCTTCCTTAATTTTCACAAGAGCATATGTAATGTGTTTGGTGAAGGCAACATGCATATCACTAGCATCAGGACTTCTAGCAAGCTTTTGCAAGAACATAATCACTTCAGAAATATTGCAACCATCAATATCAAAGTCAAACTTGGCATCGCTAGTAGTGGGCTCAATAGGCTTAGGCATAGTAGGAGTAGGAATAGGGACTACTTGTGGTTTAGTGGTGATAGTGCACACACTATTGTTTCTATCAATTTCAGCTTCCCTTTCCCACTTAGCATGAAGTTGAGCTAACAACCTAACATTTTCATCAATAGTAACTTGTATGGCATGAGCAGTAGCAAAGGTGTTTTCCATATTTCAGGTTTATCAGCCATTTTATTAACCAAGGAAGACTAAGCTTCAGACAAAGAGGATATATTTTTCTCAACAGTTAAAAGCTTTTCCTCTATAGTCTTATTGAAAGTAGTTTTATTACTAATAAAGTCTTTGAGCATGACTTCAAGTTCAGAGGGGGCACCCCTAGCATTATTGTAAGAGATTCCATAGGAATTGCCATTATTAGGAGGATAAGGCCTATAATTGTTGTTGCTACCAAAATTATTTCTATAGGTATTGTTGTTGAAATTGTTGTTTCTAATGAAGTTCACATCAACTTGCTCTTCTTGAGCAACAAAAGAGGCTAAGGGAACTCTATTAGGAGCTAGAGGAGCTTTCCCATTAAAAAGCATAGCCATAATAACATCAATCTTTTCACTCAAAGAGTAAGTTTCCTCAACAGAATTTACCTTCTTACCATGTGGAGCCCTCTCAACATGCCATTCAAAGTAGTTAACCATCATATTAGCATGGAGCGTTGTTGCAGCACCCAAAGTAAGGCCCATAAAGGTACCTCCAGCAGCTGAATCCAATAGATTTCTTGAGGAGAAGTTCAAACCTGCATAAAAAGTCCGGATAATCATCCAAGCAGTGAGTCCATGAGTAGGGCAATTTTTAACCAAAGATTTCATTCTTTCCCAAGCTGGAGCAACATGTTCACTATCAAGTTGTTTAAATTTCATAAGATCACTTCTCATTGATATAATCTTAGCAGGAGGATAGTACTTTCCAATAAAAGCATCTTTGCACTTAGTCCAAGAATCAATACTATTTTTAGGCAAATAAAGCAACCATTCTTTAGCTTTTCCCCTCAAGGAGAAAGGAAAAAAGCTTGAGCTTAATAATATCTCCTTCTACATCCTTATACTTTTGCATCTCACAAAGTTCAACAAAGCTATTAAGATGGGCAGCAGGATCATCAGAACCAGCACCAGAAAATTGCTCTCTCATCACAAGATTCAACAAAGCAGGCTTAATTTCATAAAAGGTATCATCAGGAGCAGGTGGAGCAATAGGTGTGCTAAGGAAATCATTGTTGTTGGTGCTAGTGAAGTCACACAACTTGGTGTTCTCAGCAGAGTTCATTTTGGCAAAGGTGGGCAAGCCAAAAACATCAGCAGCTAGACCAGGAACTAATTTTTTTGTGTTTTTAGTAAAGCAAGCAGACCAAACTAGACTAATTTTTTTGATTTTTTTGAAAAGAGGCAAACAAAACCAAGTCAAAGAAACAAAGCAAACTAAAAACAAAGTAAAGAGAAAGGAAGTGAAGGACTCCCCTAGTGAAGACGTCCTTGACCTCCCCGGCAACGGCGCTAGAAAACTTGCTGATGACTCCTTGGTGGCGCCAGAGAACTTGGTGCTTGATGTGGAGTCTTGTGGGAACCCCAAGAGCAAGGTGTGTGAAGCAGCACACAAGCAAGTTTTCTCTCAGTAGAGACCGAGGTTATCGAACCAGAAGGAGGAAGGAAACGTCATACAGGTGTTGCCAGCAACGCGGAGACCTGCACAACACAAACCCAAGACTTTGCCCCAACGAATCAGTGAGGTTGTCAAGCTCACCGGTTTGCTGTAACAAAGGATTAAATGTATGGTGTGGAAGGTAATGGTTTGCAGCAAGTAAACAAGTAACAGTGGAAGATGTATTAATGGTAAAGATTGGACCGGGGTCCATAGTTTACTAGAGGTGCTCTCCTTAGATAAACAACATGGCATGAAGGGTAAACAAATTACAGTAGGGCAATTGACAGGAACTAAGAAGGCACAACAATGCAATTACTAGTCAGAAAGATCCTATGAGATTCGATTGGGCAATACAACAAGATACATAGACTGCCATCCAACTGCATCTATGACTAGAAGTCCACCTTCAGGTTATCATCCAAACCCCCTCCAGTATTAGGTTGCAAGCAACAGACAACTTCTTTAAGCAAAGTGTGTAAGGTAAACAGTCCACATGTTCCATGAATAAGAGACCGTTGTTTTTCCCTAGTAGCAACATCACATCTACAACCGAAGAGTTTATTGTCACTTCCCTTGGAAACTAGAGGCATGAATCCACTATCGAGCATAAATACCCCCTCTTGGAGTCACTAGCAACTACTTGGCCAAGATAGCTACTAAAAACGGAGAGCATGCAAGATCACAAACAACACAGACATGATAGAATCATAAAGACAAAACCATTAATCAAACCAAGATAATAATCTCAATATCCATCGGATCCCCACAAACACAACATGCATGATTACAAATAGATTAGATATTGATCATGAACGGAGCTCACAAGATCTATACATGAAAGCACAAAGGAGGAGATACAACCATCTAGCTACTACATGGACCCATAGTCCAAGGCAGAACTACTCACGCATCATACCGGAGAAGGCCTCTGGGATGATCTCCCCTCCAGCAGGGTGCCGGGAAGAACTTCAGATCCCCACCCCGATCTAGGGACGATGGTGGCGGCAGATACAGACGGTTTCGTGGAGATTTGATCGGGTGCTTATGGTTTCTACATCGGGGGCTTCTTATAGGCGAAGGGGAAGACCGAGGAGGCGGCCAGGGGTGGCAAACCCTAGCTAGGCGCGGGGCTGGGCCCACCCGCACCTGGGGTGGGTCTGCCCCCCTGGCTGGCCCCTCCAGTTCTCCTCTGGACTTCTTGTTCCCCACAGAAAGTAATTGACTTTGACGTTTGTCTCGTACAATTCTGAGAATATTTCTTTGCTAACTTTTCTGAAACCAAAAACAGCAGAAAACAGGCATCTGGCACTTTTGCAACTTGTTAGTAGGTTAGTACCAGAAAACATGTAAAAAGTACCTCAAAGTGTGGACAAGTAAAGCAAAGTAGATACTAAACAAGCATGGAGCATCAAAAATTATAGATACGTTTCCAACGTATCAGCATCCCCAAGCTTAACTCCTGCTCGTCCTAGAGTAGGTAAGTGATAAAAAGAATAATTTTTGAGGTGACATGCACCCCCACAATAAAGATCCAACCATTTGCAAGCATTGAAAGCTGGGATCAAAGAACTCTAAACATGTGCGTGAAAGATGGAGTTCTAACAATAGGACATAGAAACTATGCATGCAACATGACAAGCTACAAACAAAGATCTTGAATAACATGCATTGAAAAACGTTTGTTTGTTTCACATGCATAGCATAGTGGTAATCAGCTTGTCCCTCATAGAGTAGCAAATAGATGCATAGGACACATGCAAAGTTCACAAGGGTGACTAGAAACAAGTAGCACAAGAACAAGTAATATCACAATATGCATCAATTAATAAGCTTTGGAACACTGCACATAGAATGACAACTATGCTCTCTTAATGGTGCCTAAAGGTAGAAGGTGGAGACTCAAATAATGGTGGAAGAAAGGCCTTTTTTGTAAAGGAAGCAGGGATTACAAGTTTCAAAAATAGCTTCCAAAAATTATGGTACTTGTTAGCTTTCATCCCTCATTGCCCCTATCATAAGCATCTTGAAGTGGTTAAGGTTAAAGTGGCAAAGCTGGAGTATATGCTTGACGAAGTATAAGTTGGCAATCTCAAGTCCCTTGAATACGAGGGCCACACCTCATGCATACTCAACTTTGGGTCCAGGTAAGTTCTTGTCATTGTAAGTATTTGCATATCATTGAGAACCGCCTATGAGGTACCCCTTGCACATGGTACAGGAGCTTTCCCATAACCAAAATGACAAGGCAAGCAGACAATGAGCATCTCAACAATCTTTTTATTTACCATATGCATAGCTTTTTATTGAGGATGCTTCATAGATAGCTCATTATGGTGATGCTGCAAGTTTCCACCATGATTAGGCATGGCTTAGGCTAGCGGCCCAGGTGTTTCTCTAACACAGGATACAAACTCCATGGACTTACAAGTTCCCACTTTATTTCACACCGGTGACATCCATAGACAAAAGAACATGATATCAACTTAGTACAAAGTACAAGTGCAATGTTGAAAACGTTCCCCATGGCAGCACGGTTCTGCTAATTCCAACTTATAAGTGCAAGCATATACAACGAAGTTGTCACAATGGTTCAAGTTTATTAAGGGCAAAGAATAAAGTGTGCCATCAAGTTCGTGAAGGCTTTAATCACTAATTTTTCACATAACAAAATTGTTTTTAATTGGAAGATAGATGAAAACAAGAATATATTTGGAATGGTGTACACACCATGCATATAAGTTTATAGTGAACACTTTGGAATAACTTGGTTTCTTGGGAGTTGGAGGCATGAGTAGAACTTACTCATACAAGTGGAGGCTAGCAAAATACTGGGAGCAACCAACTAAGAGAGAAATAATGGCCATAATCATGCAATGCAACAAAGCATACTAATGAAAGCAAAGAGTGGTACTACAAGTCAAGGACTAAATGATCATAGAGGATAATGGTAAATTTTCATAGTCATAACATGGTGTGAGCATGTTCCAAGTCAACCCAAGCAAAGCATCAAAGGAGAATACCACAATATTATGCTTTTGCATGCTAAAACAACGCATAATTTATTCAAGGCACACTAAGCAATCCCAATTGTTTAGAACAAGACATTCTACAGCAATAATCACTAAGCATAATGCCAAAACAACACCTAGCATGTCATGCTAAAGTCTAAGTCACAGTCAATGCAAGCTCCTCTTGCACTTCAAGCAAGAACTTACTACTCCTATCCAAACACCAAGCAAACTTATTTGCAAAACAACACAGGGAGAATGGGGGTCCAAACTACTTTATTCAAGCAAACTAAACAAACTAAGAAAAGCAAACAAAAACTAAGACGCACCAAGAACAACACAACTGTGCATGAAACAATAAAAACGAAGTGTCTAGACAGACCTAAGCTTTTTATGGATGAAGAAGGGGATGCCTTGGGCATCCCCAAGCTTTGACACTTGTACCTCTTGGATATTTCTTGGGATGACACCATGGTGGCATCCCCAAGCTTGATATTTTGCCCATTATTCATCTCATTGCATCATTCTCTCTCTACACGTGAAATTTTTCCTTCACACAATCTTCTTTAGCAACATTAGTTTATTCAAAAGATATTAGACATCTGGAAAAGCTTTGAAACAGCAAGGCTTTTCACTAATAACACAAGATACTATAGTAACTCATGCAAAAAGCTCAATTCACCTAAAGAGAACTCAAAAAGGAATCAATAAGAAGCAACTGCAAATAATGGTAGAAATCTGTCAAAACAGACCAGCAGGTAGAAAACGATTTTTTGGAACATCTTCTGTTGCTCAAATTAAAAAGTGTTGAACTAATGAACGTTAGCTAACGTACTGGGGGATTTACTCGAAAATTTTGAGCTCAATACGAGTTACATAGAATTCTCAAGAATTTGTTTGGTGGAGGACAGAAATATGTTTCGGGACAGCAACTCCCCAAATCTTACTTCCCTCTTATTAGAGGTCATTCTTGGCACAAAAAGCAAACAAAAAGGATAAGGAGAGGTCATTACTGAAGTAATAACTTCCAAGACTCAAGGAAACTCTTGTGTTATCTCCCAACAAGTACTTTTCTTTAACGCCTTTAAGTTAGGCACAAGAAGCAAGAAGAATCAAGTATTTTCAAATGAACAAGCATTAACATCAAATCTTGCTTTCAAGGGAGGAGAAAAAAGCAACTTCTCTCACCTCATAGGGAAGTGTTCAATACCTTTCTTGAATGTAAAATGATATTTAATGGTTCCTTCTTTCATATCAATGATGGCACCAATTGTTCTAAGAAAAGGTCTTCCCAAAGTAATAGGACAAGAAGCATTGTATTCAACATCCAAAACATAGAAATCAACAGGGACATAAGCATTGTTAACCATCATGAGAACATCATTAATACTCCCCATGAGTTTCTTCTTAGTATTATCATTGAGTGGGACATCCAAATAACAATCTTCTAAAGGTGGCAAATCAAGCATTTCATAAATCTTCCTAGGCATAATAGAGACACTAGAACCAAGATCACATGAAGCTTTGAGGTCAAAGTCATTCACTTGCATATTAATAATGGGTTCCCAACTATCTTATACTTTCCTAGGAATAGAAGCTTTGTGTTTTAGCTTCTCTTCCTTAATTTTCACAAGAGCATATGTAATGTGTTTGGTGAAGGCAACATGCATATCACTAGCATCAGGACTTCTAGCAAGCTTTTGCAAGAACATAATCACTTCAGAAATATTGCAACCATCAATATAAAATTCAAACTTGACATCACTAGTAGTGGGCTCAATAGGCTTAGGCATAGTAGGAGTAGGAATAGGGACTACTTGTGGTTTAGTGGTGATAGTGCACACACTATTGTTTCTATCAATTTCAGCTTTGCTTTGCCACTTAGCATGAAGTTGAGCTAACAGCCTAACATTTTCATCAATAGTAACTTGTATGGCATGAGCAGTAGCAAATGTGTCTTCCATAGTTTCAGGTTTAGCAACCATTTTATTAACCAAGGAAGACTGAGCTTCAGACAAAGAGGATATATTTTTCTCAACAGTTAAAAGCTTTTCCTCTATAGTCTTATTGAAAGTGGTTTTCTTACTAATAAAGTCTTTGAGCATGACTTCAAGTTCAGAGGGGGCACCCCTAGCATTATTGTAAGAGCTTCCAGAGGAATTGCCATTATTAGGAGGATAAGGCCTATAATTGTTGTTGCTACCAAAATTATTCCTATAGGCATTGTTGTTGAAATTGTTGTTTCTAATGAAGTTCACATCAACTTGCTCTTCTTGAGCAACCAAAGAGGCTAAGAGAACACTATTAGGATCTAGAGGATCTTTCCCATTAACAAGCATAGCCATAATAACATCAATCTTTTCAATCAAAGAGGAAGTTTGCTCAACAGAATTTACCTTCTTACCATGTGGAGCCCTCTCAACATGCCATTCAGAGTAGTTAACCATCATATTATCAAGGAGCCTTGTTGCAGCACCCAAAGTAAGGCCCATAAAGGTACCTCCAGCAGCTGAATCCAATACATTTCTTGAGGAGAAGTTCAAACCTTCATAAAAAGTATGGATAATCATCCAAGCAGTGAGTCCATGAGTAAGGCAATTTTTAACCAAAGATTTCATTCTTTCCCAAGATGGAGCAACATGTTCACTATCAAGTTGTTTAAATTTCATAATATCACTTCTCATAGATATAATCTTAGCAGGAGGATAGTACTTTCCAATAAAAGCATCTTTGCACTTAGTCCAAGAATCAATACTATTTTTAGGCAAAGAAAGCAACCATTCTTTAGCTTTTCCCCTCAAGGAGAAAGGAAAAAGCTTGAGATTAGTAATATCTCCATCTACATCCTTATACTTTTGCATCCCACAAAGTTCAACAAAGCTATTAAGATGGACAGCTGAAGGGAATATGCCCTGAGAGGCAATAATAAAGTGTTTATTATGTGTATTCCAAGTATATATTTATTTTGCATGCTATAATTGTATTAATACGGAAACATTAATACATGTGTGTTTAATAAACAAACAGAAAGTTCCTAGTTATGCCTCTCTCATAAACTAGCTCGTTGATTAACAAGATGATCAAGGTTTCCTGATCATGGACATTGGATGTTGTTAATAACGGGATCACAACATTAGTGTAATGGTGTGATGAACATTCATCCGTAGTATAGCATTACGATCAAAGTCATTGAGTTTATATTGCTATAACAACTTACGAAGTGATCCTAATCCTTAGACCATGAGATCATGTCAATCACTAACACCGGAAGAGTTTCTTGATAACATCAAACGTCACACCGTAACAGGGTGATTATAAAGATGGATTCAGAACTAATAAAGTGTTATGTTGAGGCTCATGGATCGAGAGTGGAATTTGTTCATCCCGATGATGGATAGATATACTCTGGGCCCTCTCGGTGATATCACATTGATTAGCTTGCAAGCAAGTGATTTGATCACTAGAATGTTATATCACGGGAACGAGAAAAGAGTGCATGTCGGTAACGAGATCAAACTAGGTATGGAGATACCGATGATCGAATCTCGGACATGTAGTATATCGTGAAACAAAGGGATTAAGATACTAGCGTAAAAGGTTCCGATGATCACAAGAAAGTCATCGTTGAATGTGTGGGAGTCAGTATGGGTCTCCAGATCCCGCTTCTGATTATTGATGCGAGAGGGGTCTCGATCATGTCCGCATTATTCACGAACCGTAGGGTGACACACTTAAGAGACACCGACATCCAATTGGAGCAAAAGTTTCATGCCGAAAGAATGAACAAGCGCAGGAATTTATTTCACTAGATACCGAAACAGGTTTTCGGGTGAAATTGCATAAAGTGGTTATGCATGTGAAATAGAATTCTAGCAAGGGGTTATTTGTGAATGTTTGTCATTAAAGTAATTGAAAAAATTCTGAATAAAATAAAAGAGTTTTATTTAATGAGAGTTTGCATTAAATTTGGTGGAAATTTAATGGGAATTTGAGTGGACTTTTGAGTGGAGAAAATTGAAGGGCCATTTTGTGAGTGGAGTGTCCACCCACATGAATGAAGGAGGGGAGGGGGCAGCCCCCATGGCCGGCGGCCACCCCCTTGGGTGCCCCCCTCCTCCTATAAAAGGAGCCCCTCCTCTCACTTGTCTCTCACACCTCCTCGTGAAGGATCTCTCTCCCCCTCTAGAATTTATCCCCCATGGTCTCGGACTAGTGAGATACGTGTTCCCGGTGGATATTCGGCAAGAAAGAGTTGTGCTTCCGCTGCATCGCTGGAGCGAGGAGGCGGAGGTTACTCGGTGCCTCGAACGTGTGTGCGAGCACGGATGCGCTGCTGATTTTCGGCGCTAGGACTTCCTCTTGATCTTGAGATCGGCAAGAGATCGTCTACATCAACCACGAGTTGAACTCGTTAAGCTTTGTAGGTCTTCAAGGGTATGTTCTCTACGTATATACATCTGCCCGTTGTTTGTATCTAATAGATAGATCTTGGTACATAGTTCACATCGTAGGAAAATTTTTGTTTTCTATGCTGCGAACCCTACAGTGGTATCAGAGCCAGGTCTATGCGTAGATGCTTTACACGGGTAGTACACATATGAGTATGTGGGCGATGATGATCATGTTGTTGCTCCTTTGTTGTAATTTTGGATATTTGTGGCATAGTGGGATGAAGCGGCCCGGACAAACTTTACATGTCCTCGCACATGAGACATGTTCCACGCTTGACATGCAACTAGTTTGCATAAGTGGCTATCGGGTGTCTGTCTCTCCTACTATAGTCAATATCTATTTTGCAAACGAGTTCTCAACAATTTGGTTATCTTCGTTGTGGTTCATGTTCGTAGGTAAGAACGGTTCTATCTCGAAAGCCCTAACCCACGTAAAACTTGCAATGGATAAATTAGAGGCGTCTAGTTTAGATTGTTGCTGGGCTAGTGTTATGATATGGTAGTGTTGTAAGTAGAAGTATGAGATGATACTCTTACAACACACATAGCGTGTAAACTCCATAGACCTTGGATTTACACATATAGGTATGATAGTGATCATACCACGGTGCACATGATAGAGATCATATGCGGGAATCATATCATTTCACTAATAAACATGTGATGTTTGATAGCATCTTATATTGCTTGTTTAGCGCTTTGTTAGCATATAAGACGATCCCTCATTTAAATATCAAGATAAGAATGTGTTCTTCCTTTAGTATGCACCGATTATGTTTCGTCGCTCCAAGACATCATGTGATGATCGGGTGTTCTTGGATCCACGCCCATATTTCGGGTGTAAAACAGTTACACACGCGAATAGTAAGGTTCTAACTTGGCGAGCCTAGCATGTACAGACATGGCCTCGGAACACGGACCGAAAGGTTAAGCATGAGTCATATAGTTGATATGATGCCCATTTGATGCTCGCCTTTGAAGCTATACCGACTCACGTGATGATCGGACTTGGTATAGTGGATTTGGTTCATGTAATCACCAAAAAGGCACGAGGGATGTCGTTTTTGATTGGGAGTTCATTCGTAATATGGATTAGTTGAACTCAATCTATCATACACTTAGTCTAAACTTTACAAATTCTGTTGTAAATGGCACCACCTGCTTTTAATTTCAATGTGTTCATGGAGAAATAGAAACTAGCAACGAACGGTAGCAACTTTACCGAATGGGCCATGAATTTGAGGATTCTCCTCTCTGCTGCATAAAAGCAATACGTGCTAGAAGCGCCACTAGGCCCCCCACCTCTTGATGATGCCCCTGACGAGGAAAAGAATGTCTATCAGACTCGTCAGGAGGACCACAACTTAGTTCATTGCGGCATATTGTATGGGCTAGAGCCGGAACTTCGAAAGCGTTTCGAAAACGGCAATGCATTTGATACAATGGGTGAGTTGAAAATGATTTTCGACACACGTGCTGCTGTAGAGAGCTACAACGCTTCAGAAAAGTTCTTTAGCTGCATGATGGAAGAGCACAGCTCCGTTAGTGAGCATGTACTCAAGATGTCGGGTTACGCCGATAAGCTTGTGTCCTTGGGAAAATCGATTCCCATTGACTTAGGCATCCATCGTGTTCTGCAGTCTCTTCCACCTATCTATAAGAGCTTTGTGATGAACTATAATATGCAAGGCATGAAGAAGTCTCTCCCCGAGCTTCTGTCAATGCTTAAAACTGCAGAAGTGGAGATCAAAAAGGAACATCAAGTGTTGATGATCAATAGGAACACTGGTTTCAAGAAAGACAAGAAGGGAAAACGGAGTGGGTAGTAAGGGCGGCAAGCCTGTTGCCGTTCCTGAAAAGAAACCCCGAGTTGGACCTAAGTCTGATACTGAGTGCTACTATTGTAAGGGGACTGGCCACTGGAAGCGCAACTGCCCCAAGTATTTGGCAGACAAGAAGGCCGGCAAGGCAAACAAAGGTATATATGATATACATGTTATTGATGTGTACATGACTAGTGCTCGCAGTAGCACCTGGGTATTTGATACCGGTTCAGTTGCTAATATTTGTAACTCGAATCAGGGGCTGCGGAACAAGCGACCGCTAGCAAGGGGTGAGGTCAAGATGCGTGTCGGCAATGGATCAAGCGTTGATGTGATCGCCGTCGGAACGCTGCCTCTCCACTTGCCATCGGGATTAGTTATAAACTTGAATTGTTATCTGGTGCCTGCACTGAGCATGAACATTGTATCTGGATCGTGTTTGATGCGAAGTGGTTATTCATTTAAATCCGAGAACAATGGTTGTTCCATTTATATGAATGAAATCTTTTATGGTCATGCACCGATGATGAACGGTTTATTTTTATTAGATCTCGATGATAATGTTACACATATTCATAATGTTGATGCTAAAAGGATTAAACTTAATGATGATATATCCGCATATATGTGGCACTGCCGTCTAGGTCATATTGGCGTTAAACGCATGAAGAAGCTCCATTCGGATGGACTTTTGGAATCACTTGATTTTGAATCATTTGATACATGTGAGCCATGCCTTATGGGCAAGATGACTAGAACTCCGTTTTCCGGTTCAACGGAACGGGCGACAGATTTATTGGAAATCATACATTCTGATGTATGTGGTCCAATGAGTGTGTCGGCGCGAGGTGGATATCGTTATTTTGTTACTTTCACGGATGATTTGAGTAGATACGGTTATATCTACTTGATGAAACACAAGTCTGAAACCTTTGAAAAGTTCAAGGAATTTCAGAATGAAGTGGAAAATCATCGTAATAGAAAGATCAAATTTCTACGGTCCGACCGTGGAGGTGAGTATCTAAGTTACGAGTTTAGCACTCACATGAAAGAGTGTGGAATTGTTTCACAACTCACGCCTGCCGGAACAACACTGCGAAATGGTGTGTCGAAACATCGTAATCGTACTTTATTAGATATGGTTCGATCTATGATGTCTCTGACGGACTTTCCGTTGTCATTTTGGGGTTATGCACTAGAAACTGCTGCATTCACTTTAAATCGGGCACCATCTAAATCCGTTGAAAAGACACCGTATGAATTGTGGTTTGGAAACAAACCTAAGCTGTCTTTTCTTAAAGTTTGGGGATGCGATGTTTATGTGAAGAAACTTCAACCGGATAAACTCGAACCCAAAGCGGAAAAATGCGTCTTCATAGGATACCCTAAGGAAACTTTTGGGTATTCCTTCTATCACAGATCCGAGGGCATGGTTTTTGTTGCCAAGAATGGATCCTTTCTAGAGCAAGAGTTTCTCGCGAAAGGTGTGAGTAGTCGGAAGGTAGAACTCGAAGAGGTTATTGAACCTTCTCTTCAAAGTATGGCGAGTAGCGCAGCGCCGGAAGTTGTTCCGGAGTTGGCTCCACCTTTTGAAGAGGGAAATAATGATAATGATCATGAAACTCCGAAAGAGAGTATTGTCGAACCTCGCAGGTCAAGCAGGACGCGTGCAGCTCCCGAGCTGTACGGAAATCCTGTCATGAATTTCATGGTTGATGAAAATGACGACCCTGCGACGTATGAAGAAGCGATGATGAGCCCGGATTCCAACAAATGGTTAGAAGCCATGAAATCCGAGATGGAATCCATGTACGAAAATCAAGTTTGGAACTTGGTGGAATTACCTCACGACCGAAAGGCCGTGGAGAACAAATGGATTTTCAAAAGGAAAACTGATGCTGATGGTAATGTGACCGTCTATAAATCTCGACTTGTCGCAAAGGGGTTTCGACAAATTCAAGGAGTTGACTACGATGAGACATTCTCTCCCGTAGCGATGCTAAAGTCAGTTAGGATTATGTTAGCAATTGCTGCATATTTCGATTATGAGATATGGCAGATGGATGTCAAAACCGCGTTTCTCAATGGTAATATTGAAGAAGAGTTGTATATGATACAACCAAAGGGTTTTGTCTATCCTAAGGATGCTAACAAGGTGTGCAAGCTTCAGCGATCCATCTATGGATTGAAGCAAGCATCACGAAGTTGGAATCTCCGCTTTGATGAGGTGATCAAAGAGTTTGGATTTGTCCAAACTTATGGGGAAGCTTGTATTTACAAGAAAGTGAGTGGGAGCAATGTGGCATTTCTGATATTATATGTGGATGACATATTATTGATCGGAAATGATATAGATCTTTTAAACAATGTTAAAAGTTATCTAAACAGCAAATTTTCAATGAAGGACCTAGGTGAAGCGTCATACATATTAGGCATAAAGATCTATAGAGATAGATCTAGGCGCCTAATAGGGCTATCGCAAAGTACATACCTTGATAAGATTTTAAAGAAGTTTAAAATGGACGGAAGTAAGAAGGGGTTCTTACCTATGTTGCAAGGCAAGACATTGAGTAAGACTCAAAGTCCGGCTTCAGCGGAAGAAAGAGAGATAATGGACAAAGTCCCCTATGCTTCAGCCATAGGCTCTATAATGTACGCCATGCTATGTACAAGACCGGATGTGGCACATGCTATTAGTTTGACTAGTAGGTACCAATCAGATCCAGTTTCGGAACACTGGATAGCGGTCAAGAATATCCTTAAATACTTACGAAGAACTAAGGATATGTTTCTTGTATACGGAGGTGAAGAAGAGCTCGTCGCTAAGTGTTATGTTGACGCTAGCTTTGACACCGATCCGGATGACTCTAAGTCTCAATCTAGATACGTATTTCTCATGAATGGCGGAGCGGTTAGTTGGAGGAGCTCCAAACAACCTGTGGTAGCGGGATCAACAACGGAGGCCGAATATGTTGCTGCTTCAGAAGCGGCTCAGGAAGCAGTTTGGATGAAGGAGTTCATATCCGAACTAGGAGTAGTTGCAAACGCGTTGGACCCAATGGTGATCTATTGTGACAACAATGGTGCCATTGCCAATGCCAAAGAACCAAGGTCTCACAAGCATTCCAAGCATATTAAGCGCCGGTTTCACTCCATCCGCGAGCATGTCAAGGATGGAGATATAAAGATTTGTAAAGTACATACGGATCTCAATGTAGCAGATCCGTTGACTAAAACTCTCCCTAGAGCAAAACATGATCAACACCAGAACTCAATGGGTGTTAGATTTATCACTATGTAACTAGATTATTGTCTCTAGTGCAAGTGGGAGACTGAAGGGAATATGCCCTGAGAGGCAATAATAAAGTGTTTATTATGTGTATTCCAAGTATATGATAGATGTTTATTTTGCATGCTATAATTGTATTAATACAGAAACATTAATACATGTGTGTTTAATAAACAAACAGAAAGTTCCTAGTTATGCCTCTCTCATAAACTAGCTCGTTGATTAACAAGATGATCAAGGTTTCCTGATCATGTACATTGGATGTTGTTAATAACGGGATCACAACATTAGTGTAATGGTGTGATGAACATTCATCCTAAGTATAGCATTACGATCAAAGTCATTGAGTTTATATTGCTATAACAACTTACAAAGTGATCCTAATCCTTAGACCATGAGATCATGTCAATCACTAACACCGGGAGAGTTTCTTGATAACATCAAACGTCACACCGTAACAGGGTGATTATAAAGATGGATTCAGAACTAATAAAGTGTTATGTTGAGGCTCATGGATCGAGAGTGGAATTTGTTCATCCCGATGACGGATAGATATACTCTGGGCCCTCTCGGTGATATCACATTGATTAGCTTGCAAGCAAGTGATTTGATCACTAGAATGTTATATCACGGGAACGAGAAAAGAGTGCATGTCGGTAACGAGATCAAACTAGGTATGGCCGATGATCGAATCTCGGACATGTAATATATCGTGAAACAAAGGGATTAAGATACTAGCGTAAAAGGTTCCGACGATCACAAGAAAGTCATCGTTGAATGTGTGGGAGTCAGTATGGGTCTCCAGATCCCGCTTCTGATTATAGATGCGAGATGGGTCTCGATCATGTCCGCATTATTCACGAACCGTAGGGTGACACACTTAAGAGACACCGACATACAATTGGAGCAAAATTTTCATGCCGAAAGAATGAACAAGCGCAGGAATTTATTTCACTAGATACCGAAACAGGTTTTCAGGTGAAATTGCATAAAGTGGTTATGCATGTGAAATAGAATTCTAGCAAGGGGTTATTTGTGAATGTTTGTCATTAAAGTAATTGACAAAATTCTGAATAAAATAAAAGAGTTTTATTTAATGGAGTTTGCATTAAATTTGGTGCAAATTTAATGGGAATTTGAGTGGACTTTTGAGTGGAGAAAATTGAAGGGCCATTTTGTGAGTGGAGTGTCCACCCACATGAATGAAGGAGGGGAGGGGGCGCCCCCCCCCTTGGGTGCCCCCCTCCTCCTATAAAAGGAGCCCCTCCTCTCACTTGTCTCTCACACCTCCTCATGAAGGATCTCTCTCCCCCTCTAGAATTTATCCCCCATGGTCTCGGACTAGCGAGATACATGTTCCCGGTGGCTATTCGGCAAGAAAGAGTTGTGCTTCCGCTGCATCGCTGGAGCTAGGAGGCGGAGGTTGCTCGGTGCCTCGAACGTGTGTGCGAGCACGGATGCGCTGCTTATTTGCGGCGCTAGGACTTCCTCTCGATCTTGAGATCGGCAAGAGATCGTCTACATCAACCACGAGTTGAACTCGTTAAGCTTTGTCTTTCTTCAAGGGTATGTTCACTACGCATATACATCCGCCCGTTGTTTGTATCTAATAGATAGATCTTGGTACATAGTTCACATCGTAGGAAATTTTTTGTTTTCTTTGCTGCGAACCCTACAACAGCAGGATCATCAGAACCAACACCAGAAAATTGCTCTCTCATCACAAGATTCAACAAAGCAGGCTTAATTTCATAAAAGGTAGCATCCAGAGCAGGTGGAGCAATAGGTGTGCTAAGGAAATCATTGTTGTTGGTGCTACTGAAGTCACACAATGGTGTTCTCAGCGGAATTCATTTTTCAAAGGTGGGCAAGCCAAAAACAGCAGCAGCTAGAGCAGGAACTAATTTTTTTGTGTTTTCGAATAAAGCAAGCAAACCAAACTAGACTAATTTTTTTGGTTTTTTGAAAAGAGGCAAACAAAACCAAGCAAAAGAATCAAAGGAAACTAAAAAACAAAGTAAAGAGAAAGGAAGTGAAGGACTCCCCTAGTGAAGACGTCCTTGGCCTCCCCGGCAACAGCGCCAGAAAACTTGTTGATGACTCCTTGGTGGCGCTAGAGAACTTGGTGCTTGATGTGGAGTCTTGTTGGGAACCCTAAGAGCAAGGTGTGAAGCAGCACAACAGCAAGTTTTCCCTCAATAGAGACCGAGGTTATCGAACCAGAAGGAGGAAGGAAACGTCACACAGGTGTTGCAAGCAACACGGAGACCTGTACAACACAAACCCAAGACTTTGCCCCAATGAATCAGTGAGGTTGTCAAGCTCACCGGTTTGTTGTAACAAAGGATTAAACATATGGTGTGGAAGGTAATGGTTTGCAGCAAGTAAACAATTAACAGTGGAAGATGTATCAATGGTAAAGATTGGACCGGGGTCCATAGTTCACTAGAGGTGCTCTCCTTAGATAAACAACATGGCATGAAGGGTAAACAAATTACAGCAGGGCAATTGACATGAACTGAGCAAGGCATAACAATGCAATTACTAGTCAGAAAGATCCTATGATATTTGATTGGGCAATACATCAAGATACATAGACCGCCATCCATCTGCATCTATGACTAGAAGTCCACCTTCAGGTTATCATCCAAACCCCCTCCAGTATTAAGTTGCAAGCAATAGACAACTACTTTAAGCAATGTGTGTAAGGTAAACAGTCCACATGCTCCATGAACAAGAGACCGTTGTTTTTCCCTAGTAGCAACAACACATCTACAACCGAACATATTATTGTCACTTCCCTTGGAAACTAGAGGCATGAACCCACTATCGAGCATAAATACACCCTCTTGGAGTCACTAACAACTACTTGCCCAAGATAGCTACTAACAACGGAGAGCATGCAAGATCACAAACAACACAGACATGATAGAATCATAAAGACAAAACCATCAATTAAACCAACATAATAATCTCAATATCCATCAAATCCCCGCAAACACAACATGCATGATTACAAATAGATTAGATCTTGATCATGAACGGAGCTCACAAGATCTATACATGAAAGCACAAAGGAGGAGATACAACCATCTAGCTACTACATGGACCCGTAGTCGAAGGTGGAACTACTCACGCATCATACCAGAGAGAAGGCCTCCGGGATGATCTCCCCTCCGGCAGAGTGCTGGGAAGAACTTCAGATCCCCCGATCTAGGGATGATGGTGGCTGCGGCTACACTCGGTTTCATGGAGATTTGATCGGGTGCTTAGGGTTTCTGCATCGGGGGCTTCTTATAGGCGAACGGGGAGACCGAGGAGGTGGCCAGGGGTGGCAAACCCTAGCCAGGCGCGGGGCTGGGCCCACTCGCCCATGGGGTGGGTCTGGACCCCCTGGGAACACACGACCGAATCTCATCCATCCAGCAATCTCCAAGCCTGAGTCATCATAGGGAATTGCCAGCAGAGCCTTCCAGAACTCGACACTCCGGCTAGAACAAGGAGATAAACATCAAGTAGATCTTCGTCTTACGCAAAAGGAACCCTGACCGCCACCTTCATTCTTTGATGCGGATGATTAGGCCCCCACGCCACCATCCGCTACCCAACTACGACGAAGGAGATTCAGGCAACCTCCACCGCATTAAGAAACGACAAGTGCACCAGCGACATATGAGCAACGCGGTGCCCACCATCGCAGCACAACCAACCATCAGCCCAGGGCCGACGTGGTACCACTAGTGGAAAAAGGGCCATCCGTTCGCGACCCCTCAGAGAATTAGTCCCGGTTGCGCCACCAACCGGGACTAATGCTGGCACGCGTCCCGGTTCGAGCGGGCACGGGGCCAAGGGGCATGCGTCCCGGTTGGTAAGGGGGAATACGTCCCGGTTGGAGCCACCAACCGGGACTAAAGGTTTGGCCACAGCCACGTGGCGTGGCACACACCTTTAGTCCTGGTTGCTGGCTCCAACCGGGACGTATTCTCCTGCCCTCTATAAATGCAACGCCCCAGCCCCCTCTGCCTCCACTCTGTTTTTTCTCTTGGTGGAAGGTGTGAGGGGTGTGCTAGTTTTTTCTCTTCTATGCATGCATTGAAGGTGTTTGATGAAATGTTTGAGTGAATAATCCCGTTGAATTTCTCATAGAACAAAAATATAGAAGGTCTCCGAGACGCACTTGAGCTTTCTCCTCTTTATTTCCCTCGATCGAGGTTAGCAATCTTATCTTTTCTCTGTCATTGATACAATTCATGTGTCGATGTGAATTGGTTATTTCACTATTTATGATGTCCTGTTTTTTGATAAACTTACTTATATGATGCAGATGAACGGTCGGGAATGGATGTACGGTGACCGGCGCGTAGCCGGGTATATGAAAGGCGTGGATAAATTTATCGATGTGGCTACGGAAAACAAAGAGAATGGTTTTATACGTTGTCCATGTGTTCAATGTCGGAACAACAAGGAGTACTCTTCCTCGAAAATCATTCGCTGCCACCTGATTATGAAAGGTTTCATGCCCAACTATAATTGCTGGACCAAGCACGGGGAAAGAGGGGTTATGATGGAAGATGGTGAAGAAGAGGATGATGATAACAACTATCATCATATGTTTCCTGAATACAGTGATACTGCAATGGAAGACAATGGAGAGGAAAGAGGTGACTGGAATTGTTGCGATGGAAGGAAGAGTGTGGTCTAACTGACTCCTCATTTGAAAAGATGCTGAAAATAATGAAGCCGAAGTTTCCAAAACATAACGAACTTCCCGAGAGTACCTACGAAGCAAAGAAGACTCTCTGTCCTCTGGGATTAGATGTGCAAAAGATACATGCATGCATTAATGACTGCATCCTCTACCGCGGTAAGGAGTATGAGAATTTAGATAAATGCCCGGTATGCAATGCGTTGCGGTATAAGATCAGACGAGATGACCCTGGTGATGTTGAGGGAGAGCCCCTCCGGAAGAGGGTTCCTGCTAAGGTTATGTGGTATGCTCCTATAATACCAAGGTTGAAACGCATGTTCAGAAACAAAGAGCATGCCAGGTTGTTGCGATGGCACAAAGAAGACCGTAAGAAAGACGGGAAGTTGAGACACCCTGCTGATGGGTCACAGTGGAGAAAAATCGAGAGAGACTTCCCAGACTTTGCAGGTGACGCAAGGAACTTATGGTTTGGTCTAAGTACGGATGTCATGAATCCTTTTGGGGAGCAGAGCTGCAGTCACAGCACCTGGCCCGTGACTCTATGTATCTACAACCTGCCTCCTTGGTTGTGCATGAAGCGTAAGTTCATTATGATGCCAGTGCTCATCCAAAGCCCGAAGCAACCGGGCAACGACATTGATGTGTACCTTAGGACATTAGTTGAAGAACTCTTACAGTTGTGGGGCAAACCAGGTGTACGTGCGTGGGATGAGAACAAACAGGAGCCATTTGATCTACGAGGGTTGTTATTCGTAACCATCAATGATTGGCCTGCTCTTATTAACCTTTCAGGACAGACAAACAAGGGATATAAGGCATGCACCCACTATTTAGATAAGACTGAAGGTACATATTTGCATAAATTCAAGAAGGTTGTGTACCTGGCGAATCGACGATTTCTTCCGACCAATCATCCCGTAAGAAAGAAAGGCAAGCATTTCAAAGGTGAGGCAGATCACCGGAAGAAGCCCGAACTCCCTGCTGGTGATGATGTATTTGGTATGTTCAAGGACATAGAAGTAATCTTTGGAAAGGGTCCCGACGGTCAATCAGTTCCGAACGACGTCGCTACCGGACACGCACCCATGTGGAAGAAGAAATCTATATTTTGGGAGCTGCCATATTGGAAAGTCCTGCGTGTCCTCTCTTCAATCGACATGATGCATGTGACGAAGAATCTTTGCGTGAACCTGCTAGGATTCCTAGGCGTGTATGGGAAGACAAAAGATACACCTGAAGCACGGGAGGACCAACAAATTATGAAAGACCCAAAGAACATGCATACACATAACAAGACGGATAAAGGGCGTCACTTAAGTCGTGCCAGCTATGCTCTTACCAAAGAAGAGAAGGAAATCTTTTTTGAAGTCCTTTATAGTATCAAGGTGCCGTCGGGCTTCTCATCTAATATAAAGGGGATAATAAATATGGCAGAGAAAAAGTTCCAAAACCTGAAGTCTCATGACTGTCACGTGATTATGACACAGTTGCTTCCGATTGCATTGAGGGGGCTTCTACCGGAAAATGTTCGAGTACCCATTGTGAAGCTGTGTGCATTGCTCAATGCAATATCTCAGAAGGTAATCAATCCAGATATTCTGCCAAGGTTACAGAAGGATGTGGTACAATGTCTTGTTAGTTTTGAATTGGTGTTCCCACCATCCTTCTTCAATATTATGACGCATCTCCTGGTTCATCTAGTGGAAGATATTGCCATTCTCGGTCCGGTATTTCTGCACAATATGTTCCCCTTTGAGAGGTTCATGGGAGTCTTAAAGAAATATGTTCATAACCGTGCTAGACTAGAAGGAAGCCTCTCCAAGGGATATGGAACAGAGGAGGTCATTGAGTTTTGTGTTGACTTTATTCCTGACCTTAAGCCGATTGGTGTTTCTGACTCGCGGCATGAGGGAAGACTAAGTGGAAAAGGCACGCTGGGAAAGAAAGCAATGATATGTAGGGACGGGGATTCTTTCACTAAAGCACACTACACAGTTCTACATAATTCCACCTTGGCAGCTCCGTATATCGAGGAACACAAGAATATTGTACGCTCCAAAAACCCGGGGAAGCCTGAATCATGGATTACAGATGAACACATGAAGTCTTTCGGTGGTTGGATGCGGACACATCTCTTGAATGACACCACTATTGGAGATCAGCTATACTTGTTGGCCGCGGCACCATCTTCTACTGTATTGAATTTCCAAGGGTACGAAATAAATGGGAATACATTCTACACGATCGCCCAAGATAAAAAGAGCACCAACCAAAATAGTGGTGTCCGCTTTGATGCAATAGACGAGAATGGACAAAAGGACACATATTATGGTTACATAGAGGAGATATGGGAACTAGACTGTGGAGTCTCTTTTAAGGTCCCTTTGTTTCGCTGCAAATGGGTCAACCTGAATGGGGAAGGGGTAAAGATAGACCAGTTGTACGGAATGACAACAGTGGATCTCAACAATCTTGGTTATAGAGATGAACCATTCGTCCTAGCCAATGATGTGTCTCAGGTTTTCTATGTGAAGGACATGTCCTCCAGACCGAAAAAAAGAAAAAAATATGCAAACGAATACATCATATGATGAGCCAAAGCGTCACATAGTTCTTTCAGGGAAAAGAAACATCGTGGGAATCGAGGACAAGACAGACATGTCAGAAGATTATAATAAGTTTGATGAAATTCCGCCCTTCACAGTGAAAACTGACCCAAGCATTCCGTTAAGTAAAGAAGATGCTCCATGGTTACGTCTGAAGCGATCATAAGGAAGGACATATGCCAAGAAATTCATGCTCATATTATGTAACTCTAGTTCATGTCTTTCGCGGTTTGTGGCTTGACCGAAGGATATCTTTCGCGGTTTGTGGCCTTTAGTCCCGGTTTTGTAGTCTCAGTTTTTAATATTAATAAATGTCTTGAGTGTTAGTCCCGTTTTGTGGCTGGACCGGGACTATGAAGAAGTTGTCCCAATTCGTACTTACCATTAAGATCTGATCTCCAAACGCGCGCAGTCACATATTAGGGAGTGCCTCTATGACCAGTTTCTTGGAGGTGCCGGAGGACTGGGATCCGGCGGCATCTCCCTAAAACTGGTCGTAGTGGTGTCCCTGCTCTCGAAAACCATCTTGCAGCTTGTAACTTCTCTAACTAGATCAATACGCCTCGGAGCTAACTAATTTCACATATTAGGGAGTGCCTCTATGACCAGTTTCTCGGAGATGCCGAAGGACTGGGCTCCATCGGCATCTCCCTGAAACTGGCCGCAGTGGTGTCCCAGCTCTCGAAAACCATCTTGGAGATGCCTCAAACTGGCTGGAGGACTGGACTCGCAAGGAAACCTATTTATAGTACAAGCAGCTTGGCATAGTGTCGACACATACGAAATAATGTCGACACTCACCCCTATCATTAGTGCTGACTCGTGTTTTGTCCCGGTTGGTGTCTCCAACCGGGACTACAGGTTGATCTTTAGTCCCGGTTGGGGTGACACCATCCGGGACAAGGTACACGCCGCACGACATAATGTCGACATAATGTTGTGCCCATATTATGCATGCGTGTGGACATTGGTATGGAGAACAATGTTGTAGGAGGAAGTTTTCCTTTTTGTCGCACAGAAAAGCCCTTTTCCATTTTCCTAGCGCAAAAAACGGGTCATTTTATGAAGTAACCACCAAAATGCCGTTTCAGAATGCTACCGTCCCAT
Source organism: Avena sativa (assembly GCA_916181665.1). NCBI lineage: Eukaryota > Viridiplantae > Streptophyta > Magnoliopsida > Poales > Poaceae > Avena > Avena sativa. The sequence goes on from OV702284.1 coordinate 393,238,491, forward strand.
TTTCCTAAAATACTAGACCACCTTACATGGACTATCTCCCAACAGGGATATCTCAAACCTTTTCGTCCATCCCGGGTAAAAAGGACAAATGTCTGCCGAATCGGCAGGAAGTGGGTCCGGTTTGTACTATAGGTACATGATCTATCGCCCGTGATTTTTTGAAAAAATCATTTTTAGACTCGCAATATGTGGTTTCTTTAGAGATCCAATGCAAGTTCTAACGATGCTCGTCCCCTATCTTCATGCACACCGGTTCGACCATAGTTAGAAATTCAGATAATTCAAAACGGGCATAATAAATTCAAAAAAAAATCCGAACAATGAAAATCCTTCGCGTGGTGTCATATTATGTTACATAGTTGAAAGGAAAAATACCAGACTTGGTATATTGATCATGTTTCGAAAAAACCTTCACAAAATGACCTATCATGTTCGAGGTTTCATGGCTTTCGGTCCAAATGACCGATGTTATGTGCTGAATCACGGCATAGTTTGTGATGTTGTTCCCATATTATGCATGTGTGTGGACATTGGTATGGAGAACAATGTTGCAGGAGGAAGTTTTCCTTTTTGTCGCACGGAAAAGCCCTTTTCCATTTTCCAACACTCACCCCTATTATTAGTGCTGACTCGTGTTTTGTCCCGGTTGGTGTCTCCAACCGGGACTAAAGGTTCATCTTTAGTCCCGGTTGGTGACAAGGTACACGCCGCACGACATAATGTCGACACGCCATTTTTCCCGCCATTTTTCTTCCCGCTATTTTTTTTCGCCAGTTCTTCCCTCCAGTTCTTCCCGCCAGTTCTTCACTATATATATATATGTAGGGTTGGCCTCCATTGTCATTGCACATCTCTAGACTCATATCTGCAACCTCATCACTCTTTCCCATGGCTTCCACCGTAGCACTAACTCCCAGGGAGGCGGAGGCGCTTTGCGCCTCGAACTACCCCTGCCCGCCGGGCTACTGTGTCCCCGTCGGCTGGATGCTGAGCGCCGGAGGCGTGCTGGTTCCTCCTGTCCCTCTAGGTGTGGCGCGTCGGATGGCCATCACGAACCACTACTACTTCGAGCTCACGCCGGAGCAGCGGAGGAATCCCAGATGGCATCCCGACTATTTCCCGACTTGGGAAGCCTTCTTCGTGGATCGGCTTGAGAGGGCACTCGCCAGGCACGAGGAGGAGGGCCCACCTCCTCCGAACTTCAACGAGGCCGGCCGTCGGCTGTGGTGGCGCGGTCGGACTCTCCAGAGCGTCATGGCCTACGACACGGCCGCTGACTCTAGCCCCCGCCTGCGCTACCCTCAAGTCCAGCCCACTCGTACTCAACCTTCAAGGTTCAACTACGGCGACCCCGACGATGATAGCAACGACGGCCGCGGCGAGTATGACGACTACAGTGGCGAGTATTACAGGTGTAGGCAGGAGCATGACTGAATTATTCCAACATTGCAAAACAAGTTCGACCGATTGTGGATTAATCTGGCCATGTATCTTAATTTTGAGTTCTTCTATGTAACTTTGTGTTAGTTGCGTTATGTACTTTAATTCCAGTTCTATCCTAATCAAATTTTCTTTCCGTCCATTATTTTCTGTCCTTTTTTTTCTGCCCATTAAAAACAGAAAATGGTTTTGAATTACTTATTCAAATCCAAACATTTTTTATGTTTAAAGTTTTTCTAAATTCCAAATTGATATTAAAAAATATAAGTTAATTCATTTTAAATTGTAAATGGTTCATATTTTAAATGGTTACATTAATTATTTTTTAAAACAGAAAATGGTTTTGAATTATTTATTCAAATCCAAACACTTTTTATGTTTAAAGTTTTTCTAAATTCCAAATTAATTATCATTTAAAAAACAATACAAATTTAAACTCCAAAATAAAAAATAAGGCGGGAACAGAGAGAAAATAGCTGAAATTTTTTGAAAACAGGGGAATATGTCCCGGTTGGGGCCACCAACCGGGACTAAAGACCCCCTGCGCGCCAACCCTTGGTCTGCTGAAAATATTGGAGTATACGTCCCGGTTGGTGGCTCCAACCGGGACGTATAACCCTTTAGTCCCGGTTGGAGCCACCAACAGGGACTAAAGGCCCCTCCTCTTCTTCTTCCCTTCCCCATCTCACTTCTCTGCTTCACCGACGCGCGCACAACCGCCCCCGACGTCGGCAGGCTGCCCGAGCTCGCCGCCACCCGCGCGCTCCGTCCGCCACCACCGCTGCCTCCGTCCACGCGCACCCCGGCTACTTTTCCCCCTCGCGCGTGACCTCAATCGCCTGGATTGGAAGCTCCGTCCGCCGTCTGTCTCCATCGATTCCGGCGTCTCCCGAGCTCGCCCGTCCTCGCCACCACCTCTGTCGTGTTCCTAGTGAGCTGCTGATCCTCACGGTGTTCTTCTTTCTCTCCCTCTCCTCCTGTACTATTCTCCCCGCGTGTGCCCGACGCCGCCGCCGCTCGAGCTCGACGGAGGCGACGCTCCGGTGACCAACAAGGAGCGGTGCCGCCACTCTCTTTCTCCCTGCATCGCGCTCTCTCTAACGCGCCTGGGAGCTCACCGCCAGCGTGACGTCATGCTGACATCACTCGTGCGTCACCTTGCTCGCGTGGCAGCTGATGTGGCCTGGGGCCCATCAGTCAGCCTTAGTGGGTAGGCTCCTATGTGGTATAAAAATGATCTGTATGCGTGGAGGCTGAGTTGGCACTGGGGCCCTTCTGTCAGTCTCACTGGCTAGGGGTCTCCCCGGTGTAAAAACTATTTGCCTTTTTTTTAATTCCAGAAAATGATTTAATATTGTAAAATCAATAACTTATTGTTTATAAGTCAAAAAAATACAAATAATATATCAAATTGTTCAGAAAATGAAACCTATCTATTTAACCTATAATCATGCATTGTTCAACAACTTAAATGACAAGTATAATTAGAAGAACAAATGCACCCCTCTCATATGTTCCGGAGTTTCCCCGAGTTAGGGTTTTCACCCCTCGGAACCCCGATTAAATCGTCGAGCATGTATTAGGGTTACATTCCAATGCAAATTAACTTGTCATATCATCATACTTGTTTGAGCATTGCATCGATGCCATGTGTTGATTGTTTCCCTTTCTTTTCGGTGTTTGCATTACTAGGTTTATTATTAGTTAGGTATTATTAGGTTTATTAATTAGTTTGGTATTATTGGTCTTCGGCCCCACTGGTCAGTCACTGTGGGTAGCCCAGACCCGATTCACATTGTCAAGCAACTTAAAAGCCCTATCTTAGATAAGGAATCATTAATACCCCTTAGGTGCATGTGGGTTCGACGATGTGCCTATCTACTACACGGTTTCCTTTTTGTAGATAGGTTTAGGGTTTAGGGTTTCTCTTCATTTTTATTATTGTGTATGTATATATTAGGGTTTCTCTGAATTAGGGTTTATATCTCTCAACACCGTACCTAACTTTCTCCTTTAGCCGCTTTGACTTATTCGTTTTTCCACCTATGCAGAAAATATGGACCCACACGTCAGAGACGAAGAAAAGGAAGAGTTGATCCAAGGTGTAATCCTGGGGGAAGAAAATTTAGACGTATCAAAGTTTCTGAACAATTCCGGTGAGGGTGATCCTCTTTTTATCGGAATAGATGACTTGTTTGAGGTTGAAGGTGTTGCCTTCCGCGAGGGAGAAGGCGATGCCTTGTGTAATCGAGAAGACGACCGCTCCGGCGAGGTGCATGTAATATAATCAATTCATTAATTAATCATCTTCTATCTATATAGAAATAGTAACGAAGACCTTTCTTCTTTTAGCCCTCCGGATCGAAGGAATCTACTGAAAAGAGCAGACGAGGCCCAACCAAAAAGTTGCAAGACCATGAGAGGTTCAGGATCGAAGATGTCGCTGAAGACGGCAAACCGACGGCTCCCGAAGTTGTCGCAAACAAATTTGTGGCACAATGCGGAGTAATCGTTAGGGACTTAATCCCGATCACCATTAGAAATTGGAATAGGCCTGCTAATGCGGATGAAGAGGGAACATGTTTATTTGTCCCTAACCACGCCAAATATTTACTGTGGAAGAGGCTCATGGTTACTTTCAAACTACCGAAGATAGAGCTGGATCCAAATGCGGAGGATCCAGTTGAGGACGCCTTACAACATGGGAGAGCCATGGAGGCTAAGGTCAGGGAGTGGGCTTTGAAGAAGATGGCCCAGTGTTTCACCAACTGGAAGAAAAGATTGCACCTTAACTATGTCATGAAAGAGAAGACTCCCGATTTCAAGAATATTCAGTTTGAGAAGATAAAACTATTCTGGGCTGAGTTTGTGGAATACAAGACATCAGAAAAAGCTAAGAAAATGTCTACAACGAATAAGCTGAATGCTGCTAACAAGAAGTATCACCGTACTATGGGGCAAGGTGGCTACAGAGCTGGCATTCCTAAGTGGGAGAAACTTGAGAATGAACTGCGTGCTAAAAAGATCACCCCAGAGACAGACGATTGGGTAGAACGTGGAAGGAATTGGTTTTACGGGCATGGGGGCACGTTGGACTAGGAAGGGAGGTGTATATATAACATACGACATAAAGAAGACCCCTTGCCAATCGAGAGGATGAGAAAAGCAGTAAAGGCTGTTAAAGATGGGGACTTCATTCCCGATAGAGAGAATGATGAGCTCACACTCGCCCTTGGAAATAAGGAACATGATGGACGAACACGAGGCACAAGAGGCTCCCAACCATGGAGGACTGGGTTTCCCGAAGAGAGGAAGAAATATCCTGATAGAAGCCGTCAGAGGAGAAAGGACAGGGCGGAAGTTGAAGCAGATAGTCAGAAAGAGCGAATGCGTTTAATTGAAGAACGATTAAAGCAACAACAAGATGAAATTAACGCACTTAAAGAGCAAAGTACTACCGGCCCATCTCAGCAGCACACTGCATTCGATGCTACCGGCCTATCGAATAATCGAAAAAGCAGTGTGGCTTCCACCGAGGTCCCGGGTGATGACAATGGCGATGACGATGGTGCACCGACGATGGCTCCTGTTGGCTACCCAGTGGATGATATCACAGAGATGACACACTGCGAGCTACATGTCAAAGTTGTGAATATATCAATGAAGGTGGCGGTCGGCTATGCCTTACCAATTGGACCCACACCAACTTACCACTGTCGTCCGGTTCCAGAGGGCTACGCTGTTGTCGGGGTGGATGAAATCATGCCCACCTTTGAAGTTTTGGATCTTCACTACCCTGCAGGTGAAGGGGATGTGACTGTACTGGGAGACGCAAAAAACGTCACCATTCTATGGCCGAAGGAATGTATCGTGCTTAGAAATCACACGCCAAGGCCATCTTCGCCGCCGCCGCCTCACCCGTCTCCAGCGAGGTCGTCGCCGCCGTGGTAGCCGTCTTCGTCGCCTCACCCGGCTACGTTGCCTCACCAATATCCGACGCAGCCATCGCCGATGCCTCAGGATAAAAAGCGTAAGCGTACCGCTACTGTGCGTCGTGGTAAGCGATCGCCAAAACGTAAACAAGAGCCTCTTCCAAAAGTACCAAAGGTTCCTCCCAAGAGAGCTTATGACTGTACTGAAGAGGAGACTGCGGCGATCGTTGATGCGGAAACGACAGCGTTTTTCGCTAAGCTGAGGCGGCCGAAAGAGCCAGAGTTCCCCAGCACCAAAGAAGAAAAAGCCAAAGTGTTGAAAATGCTAAAGACTCTTCATCAACCCGAGCCAAAGCTGTCATCAGACTATGAGCGTTCTATTCTCAAGTCACATGCGGCACAAAAAGCCTCGAAGAGCAGTACTGATGCAAGCGAGAAATCTGTTGCCCAGCTCGGAGAACAAGCAAAACAGACTTGCGCCCCTCTCAAGGTGATTTCCAAGCCAATGTGGGGTCGAGCAAATATGGGGCCGAAGAGCAGTATGATCCAGAGGTAGTTGCACAATACGGAGAAGTTGTCGCTGCTCAAGGTATGAGTATTGCCCAGTACTTATCCCAGTTAGAGTTCTTCCCCGTGAGTGAAGTAGCATACAAATACCAGTACGGCAAACCTCTCGTCAAACCTGAGGAGGTAAACAATCTTCCAACAAAAATGCGAAGATTGCATAACTGGTATATGCATGCCACAAGGGTCGGAGCTAACTGGATAGTGCTGAGGGTTACCAAAAAGCATCATGGGAAAGAAAAGGATGACATGATATCCATTGAATTTGATGAACTATTTCAATTATTCAATCAAGACGCCTTGGACAAATCGATCATCAGTTCCTATTGTCTGTAAGTACTAATTCTGTAATTAATTTAGTCTCCAGCTATATTATTTTGTTTATTGCATGTATATAATCATACTGTAATATGCAGAATGAAGATTCTCGAATGCAGCAGAGGACAAATCTATGACATTGGCTTCATTGACCCATATTGGGTTCATGAAGCTAATCTCAAAATAAGCCCCTAGGATACGGAGGATAATATAGTACACGCGTTAAGGTTTCAAGAAACCAAAAGGGAAATACTATTTCCTTACAACTTCGAGTGAGTGTTATTGTCTTGTATACACTTTCTATTTCGCTTACTCGATGTTAAGTATATAATTGATTAGTTATGCATTTGCAGCTTCCACTATATTCTGTTAATCATTCAACTTGACAAAGGGTGTGTACTAGTCATAGACTCGAAACATAAACCCCTTGAGACGTGGAAGGACATGCAGATACTTCTCCAGCGGTAATTCTAATCATTACGACACTATATCGGCAACGTTCGTGAATATTATGATATCAAGTACTTAATAACTTATTTTATTCGTTTTCTACGTCGGGCAGCGCTTGGAAACGGTTCACCAACAAGGCTAGGGGTGTTTGGAAAGAGGAGCTTACATTTCAACCACTACATGTAAGCACCAGTAGCTATATCCGCGCATCTCTTTGATTCTAGTTTTGATACAGTTATTATCATGCTTGATTATTATTTTGATTGAACTCTGCTCTCGTAAAGTGCCTGACGCAGGGACCAGGTACAATCTATGTGGATACTATGTTTGCGAGTTCATCCGGCAGACGTGCGATGAGAAGGGCAGAAATTTAGAGCAACTCCACGTACGTAAACAATTTCTATAGTTTTTAATTACAATCAAATTGTGTTTAGTTTCATTCATATAGGCTGACTCCTTTTTTAAATCAGATCGAACGTCTACGGGGCGGTCTTCTGCCAAAGGATCGCGTACGAGCAATTCAGGAGGAATTGGCGGGATTCTTGGATGCAGAAGTCCTAGACCCAAAAGGGAAATACTATTCGGCTGTGTAAACTTTTGAATTTTTCTTAAACTTTTGAATTGTTTGACTCTTTAATTTCTCACATCTCTCGTTTGTAACACTAATTATACGTAATCTTAGGCCAAATCACACTTATGGACAAATTTCCCGGCCGGTCATCCATTCTAGCACTACTCCGCCCCCAACACGTTTAACTTCTTCATTTCATCTCTCCCACCCCGCGCGAAAGACCCTTATACCTTGTCAAAACTAGTATATCAATCCTATTAATTCATATCAATATGTGACACGTCTTTATTTTTTGAAATTACGAACAACTATTTTTAGTAAACAACAATAAATAAATAAATAAATAATAATATTTTATTCCAATAAAAGTAAAAACTAATTAAATTAATATTTTATTCATTTTTTGCCATTTATTCATTTAATATGACATAAATAATATCTTCAAATCTGTAAATCGAAATTCGACAAATAATATCCATTACTATCAGAAAAATGTGAGGAATTCAAATATGACATAGAAAATTACATAAAAAAATTTAATTTCTGAAATAACTTGCCGTTCTCCTGTCGCGATAGGATTTGTGCTTCCTGCCGCGGCAGAACTTAAGAATTTTTTTGTGCCTATTTTCTTTAGTCCCGGTTGGTGGTACGAACCGGGACTAAAAGGGTTGGCACCGTGCACCTCCTTTAGTCTCAGTTGGTGATACGAACCGAGACTAAAAATTGTTGGCGTTCTAACCATTAAAACCAGAACTAATGCTTACATTAGTCCTGGATCTAACCATAACCAAGACTAATGCTCTAAGCTGGGGTGGTGAGATATCTCTCCGGGTCTATTTATTGGAAAGAAGGTACTTCCAGCTAACTAGAGCAAAACCGCGTGGACTCACTACTAACTACCCCTGCGTTTGCTGCTGCTCTGGTAGGTAGTAGCGCCTGGTGCAGAATGGCGAGCGTCACCGAGCACCGCCTAGAGATGCCCGTGGTTCCTGCCACCGACAAGGCTGCCGCGGAGCTGCCGGAGAAGCGGCTGAACCGCTTCGTGCATTTCGTCGCCATGATGGAGAGGTTTGGCAACGCGCTGGGCACGCTGGCCTTCACCTGGGCCACCGTTGTCCTGCTCGGCGGCTACTCCAGTGACCTCCGACGGGATTTCTACGTCGCAACGGCCATCATTTTCCTAGAAGCCCTGAGGTATGTATGCAGCTACTACTACATGTCGCACAATAACTCCTCCAGTTTACTTCTTTCAACGGTGAAGGGGTAATAACACTGGCGACACCTGTTTTAGAATAGAAGAAGTTTTGATAGATTCTTTTAACTTAACTAAAACATCTTACAATTTTGAAAATGGAGGTAGAATCTAGCAAGTGAAGCAAATCAAGTGTTTTACTCACAAAAGAGGAAAACACAATCTAGAGTAAGAATGTGCCGAGGAATCATCGGATCAGGAGCCTCGCCTTTCAATTAGGAATACGAATACCTAAATTTTGATTACTGGAAGAAGGATTCAAGCCCACAAACTAAACCTGTTTAACATTCATGTAGAAATTCTTTGACGATCAATAAGGACCCTTCCTCTGGTTACCATTTTTTCTCCAAAAAGGGGAGATACCCAGCATCTGCGCCAATCGATGCAGACATCTTTTTTTTTTTCAAAGTTTACGACAAAAGTATTACAATTCCCGGATCACATAAAACGGATATACATAAAACAATCAGTGGAAAAGGCAAACATAAAGCCTCTATGCATTATAAAGTTGATTATAATGCGCAGCTGGAATCACCCGTACGTGAAGCCGTGGGCGACGACCATGGCGCCCAGGACAGGCGCGCCACCGTCAGGGACCCAGCCATGGTGCCCAGGGGCTATGACTGCGTGGTCCCTCGGCCAATCAGGGCACGAACTATGGTGGCAGTGGTATACCATTGCTTAGTGATGTCATCTATGAAAAAGTATGTGAAACCATCGGTGCAAACCGCTAGCTTCCAACGCAGTGACTGCCCCAGTTGGCTCTCTTTCTCTCACCGGCTGTACTTCTAATGCTCCTCTTTCCTATTTTTATGAGATTTTAACCAATGAAACGAGCCCGTGTAGCTTTGTCCCAAGAAGGAGGCCGCTTCCTCTACAAGATCCCGTCTAGCTCTGTCAGCAGCTACTTTCCTTATGCTGGACCATCCAAGCCTAAAAAAGCCTGCGAAGCAGCTGTCCACGGTGGAGCATTGGCCATGCTCTCAGACGCCGGCGCTGGACCTCGTCCAGGGCCACGGCTACGTGGGGCCTCGGCCAGGGCGATGGCGACGCGGAACCTTGGCCAGGCCGACGGTGGCGAGGGTGCTCTGCCATGGCGACAACGGATGGGGCATCCGTGCGGTTGGCCGGGGAGGGGCGCCGGAGGATTGGTATGCCTTCCTCTGACGTAGAGGGGAAAACTGCAGAGAGACGTTGTTGGTTCTGGCCGTCCGCTCATCTCCCGTCTGACGGCAACTGCTTGAACTGGTGGAAAGTGGAAACGCAGCGACACAGCCGGCCCAAAGCCCAGTTCTAGGACGAGGCGACGGAAAGAGGCGGCTCCAGCTCAGGAAAAGGCGCGAGAGAAGGAAATCATTGGAACCTGGAAGGGAGACGCTGCTCTGCTTTCCTCGTCAATCTCTCCGTTTCTTATACAGTTTTCCACATGAAGAAAATCATTTGAATTAATCAAACTTCCCCCTTCAGATTGCTTCGGGACTTGATCAAATTCCATTTTTCTCATGGAAGTAGTTTTTTAAGTAATCATATATTTCATTAGACAATCCAAAAATTACATGTATGGTCAACATGTAAGACAAACATGATTTTCAAGCAACTTTGCATAAAGAACCCCGCAAGTAAAATTACAATTTCACCCTTAGAGAAACTTGTGCCTCGCCGAACCGTCGTCCATCGGCCTCCGCCGTCACCATGGTAGCTCGGAAAAAGAGGCGAAAAACCGCCATACCTAGATCTGAGCACCATCGCATACAAGGATGCTTTTCGAGCCGATGAACGGAGTCGTCGCAAGCGACAAGCTCAAGACTTTGTGGCACGTCGGTCGGGGATATTCCCCGTGGTCACTAGATTCCGACACGGTCGTCTTCATTCGGCACAGTTAAATAAGAGAAACGCCAGCGCATGCCGTCTTCCACGCACACAGCTGCAAGACGTCAAAACACTACTACAGCAGCCGACGCGACCGCCACCCGCGAGAGTGACAAACATCGACCACCAGACATGAATCTCACCGGATTCAAAGACCAGTGAGAAGACCGAGCCACCTGTCCCCTGACGCCACCGGTTGGAGCGACAACGAGATGGAGAAAGGGAGGGACAAATTATTCCGACGTGACGCAGTCTCCTCCATAGGAAGAACGCCCTAAGGAAACACTAGGTCAACACGTGCACCGGAATGCTCTCCTCCCACTTGCCATGGAGGCGTATTGCCCATCTCTTTGTTGGTACGTTTCTCATGGCGTCCATGGATGACATCTTCGTCAACGATGTTGGCATGGGCATGGCCCCCATCCGAACCCTAGCCAGCCGTTGCCGTCGCTCCCCCACCGGCCGCTTCCTCTGCCCTCATCGGCGGTGGCGGCCATGCCTAGGCTGCTGAAGGCGAAGAGAGTGATAGCGCGTGGTAGGCGCTTCGTTGAAAGATCCCAAGAGCAAGGTGTGATGAGCACAGCAGCAAGTTTTCCCTCAGTAAGAGACCGAGGTTATCGAACTAGTAGAAGAAAGGAAACAACTCAAAGGTGTTGCTAGCAACTTGGAGACCTGCACAACAAAAACTCAAGACTTTGCCCCAACGAACAATGAGGTTGTCAATCTCACCGGTTTGCTGTAACAAATGATTAACTGTATGGTATGAAAGGTAATAGTGGCTTGCAGAAAATAAACAGTAACATTTGAAGATGTATCAATGGTAAATATTGGACCGGGGTTCATAGTTCACTAGAGGTATTCTCCTTAGATAAACAAACATGGCATGCTGGGTAAACAAATTACAGCAGGGCAATTAATAGGACTGAGCAAGGCATAACAATGCAATACAAGACATTCATGATTCTACGAGATTCGATTGGACAATACAACAAGATACATAGATCGCCATCCAACTGCATCTATGACTAGAAATCCACCTTCAGGTTATCATCCGAACCCTTTCCAGTATTAAATTACAAGCGACAGATAGCTGCTTTAAGCAAAGTGTGTAAGGTAAACAATCCACTTGTTCCATGAACAAGAGACTGTTGTTCTCTCCCTAGTGGCAACAACACATCTACAACCTTAGATATTTCTGTCACTTTCCTCAGATTAAATAGAGGCATGAACCCACTATCTAGCATAAATAACCCCTCTTGGAGTCACTAGCATATACTCGGACAAGATAACTACTATAAACGGAGAGCATGCAAGATCACAAAGAACACAGACATGATAGAATCAATAAGACAAAACCATTAATCAATCTGACATAGTAATATCAATATCCATCAGATCCCCGCAAACACAAAATACATGATTACAAATAGATATGATCTTGGTCATGAAAGAGCTCACAAGATCTAAACATGATAGCACAAAGGAGGAGATACAACCATCTAGCTACTACATGGACCCGTAGTCCAAGGTGGAACTACTCACCTTCATCCGGAGGCTGGCATGATGAAGAAGAAGGCCTCCGGGATGATCTCCCCTCCGACGGGATGCCGGGAAGAGCTTCAGATCCCCCTGATCTAGGGATGATGGTGGCAGCGGCTACAAACGGTTTCGTGGAATATTGATCGGGTACTTAGGGTTTATGCATCGGGGGGTCTTTATAGGCGAAGAGGTGAGGCAGGGGGCCGCCAGGGTGGTCACACCTCCTCCAGGCGCGGCTAGCCCTAGCCCGCTCCGCCAGGGGGTGTGGACCCCTGGTGCCTCCCCTCCGTCTCGTACTCTGGCTCCGTGTTCCCCACGGAAAAATATTGACTTTGGCTTTTATCCCGTCCAATTCCGAGAATATTGATTTTCTGCCTTTCTAGAACCAAAAACAGAAGAAAACAGGCAACTGGCACTGTGGCATCTTGTTAATAGGTTAGTACCAGAAAACATATAAAAACACCTCAAAGTGTAGACAAAGCAAAGCAAAGTAGATACTAAACAAGCATGGAACATCAAAAATTATAGATATGTTTCCGACGTATCAGAGAGATCCGCGCGGTCTCTTTGATCCTCTTTGCGCCAGGGGGTGGACATCATGGGACGATGTCAGTGGATCCAAGCGGCGGGAGGCAGCGCTCGCCCGAGCAGCGTTTACCGGCGTCTTGGAAGGAAGGCGCGGCGGAGAAGATGGGAGTGATGGTGTAGACTTGGAAGCAACATGGTGGTTGCCTCAGGTGGCAACACTGCATTTTGGTCTCTCTAACCGATCTGTGGGTTCACCATGGCTTCGAAAGGGCTGAAGGCTAACCCGCTAGTTCCGTTCCTCGGAAGTTGGCTGGCTATGTGGGGACTGCTGGATCAGACTGAATAATGGTGGCGGTCCTAGGGTCTTCCGCGCGGAGATGAATATATGATGGTTGTCTATCCTCGATGATCTGACCTGGAGCGACGAGTTCCGAAAGGCTCCTCCGGTGAACTCCCACGGGAGACTATGCCTGGAGATTGTTGTATTGGATTGAATTAGGTCGGGTGTACATGTTTTTTCTGACCGTTTGGTTTCAGCAGGAGAGTTGCGAAGCTCTCATATCTGTTACCATCATGTGCCATGTCTTCGACGATCTATGGTGAAGTCAGGTGCATAGAATGTCAGGAAAGCTGGAACATCAGGGAATAGATGGTGATTTGAGTATTTGTGGCGACGATGAATCGACCGCGTGATCTGTGACTCGCATCAACGACTGTTCGTCGAGAAGACAACACAGGAGGAGTTCCCAATTTTACCTTGCAGGATGAAAACCCAAGGTCTAGCCTTAATTGGTTGTGCCTGGAAATGGCCTTGTTGAAGGCATTGTTTTGCGAGTGAGGACTTTCTCTAGGTGAAAACCTATGATCTTTGATCGGGTGACGGTAGCGCTTGTGCACTGTTTCCTTCTTGAAGGCGTCACTATTAGAGTGGTTGGACTAGTGGTGTTGTTCTGGTGGTGTTAGTGCCATTGCTTCGAGGAATCGTTCTCTGTAGCGGGACTTTTTTTTGTAATTCTTCTTTTTTGGGTTGTGTGTATCCGTAAGGCCACTAGGGCATGCGTTGTTGCAAAGGCTGAGTGTAATTGGTATCTTTTGACATTAATATATACTCTTTTACAAAAACAAACAGCTAGAGCCGAAGCACCAGGGTCTGCACCCCCTCCTGTGGCCATGATGGCCAAAGGAGGAGGCAAGGACCGGCGGCGGCTGGACTTGGGGGCAGATGGGGTTCCGCTCGATACGTTTTTTATGAGGCGGTGCTGCGATGCGTTATAAATGCCGCTCCGCCGCCCCGCACCACCTCCGGCGCGCCTCCCCCGCCCTACATTCGGCCCGTGCCGCCCCCACCCCACCTCCGGCCCACGCCTCTCCCCACCTCTGGTCGCGCCGCCCCACCCCACCTCCGCTGCCGTCCCATCCCACCTCCTGTGTGCCGCCCCGCCCCACGTCCCGCACTACTGCCCCACCTCCCATGCGCCCCACCTCTGTGCCGGCCCACCTCCCGCGCGTCGGTCCCCATCGCGGAAGCTCCGGGGGTCACAGTGGGCTGCTTATTTTCTGCTCTTCTGAATTTCTTTTCCTCCTATTCTGAACTGCTCGTCATGTTCACACAAAAAGTTGACCACGTGAATCTAGTGCTACATTAGAAGTTCACTTTATACTACATAGAAGTTCACATCTTCCATCGTGAAAGTTTAGAAAGCCCCCCAACCTCCCCCCTCCCTCTCTCTTCCCACGTGAATCCAGTGCTCCGACAGGAAGTTCACTTGCTATCTACAGAGAAGTTCACATCTTCCATCGCGCAAGTTCAGAAAGCCCCCCAACCCCCACCCTTCCCCCTCTTCCTACGTGAATCTGGTGCTCTGCCAGGAAGTTCACTTGCTACTATAGAGAAGTTCACATCTTCCACTGTGGAAGTTCAGAAAGACCCCCTCCCCATCTCTCTTCCCACGTGAATCTGGTAGTCCGCCAGGAAGTTCACTGTCTAGTCGTGTGAAGTTCAGAGAGAGTTCCACGGAAGTTCAAAAAGGATTATAGAATAGTTATTCTAGAATAACAGATATATATATCTATATATGGAAAATAGTGGGCTACTCACCCGGCTAGTTGTGCATGTCCGCAACACCATAGGATTAAAATATGAGAGCACAATCGGATTAACGGATATGATATAAATCTATTAGACAAACTAACGGCCATTGTATCGGGAGCATGAGATTGATTTTAGAAGTAAATGAAACATGTCATCCACACACACATGAGTTCTTACCACGGTGTTACGCATGTCATCCACACACATGAGGTATTCCCACGGTCTTACTCATCCACACACGAAAGTTCTCTCTACCTGGCTTTAAAATTTACCACGACAACATTGCATTTTTTGCATGTCAGGATGCTAGGACACACAACCAAGAACATGCGTCATATCACGCATGCTAGGACACATAGCCAAGAACATGCGTCTTTCCACGAACCAAGAACATACTCTTTTCTCCAAAATGAAATACGGTGTCCTCTCGCTCAGCCGACATATGTCCATTGAGGCATTAAGAAGATACCAATTTTTTTATGTTTCATATATGCGATTTTCCATCCGTATGCATCAATTCGCTAGCATCTCAAACGCTACCACCAGAGAATAGAGGGCATTGCCAGGGCGATCCAATCCATCACAAGATACGACACCACACTCTCAAATGAAGAGACACATCAGTACCACTCCATGCTCAGCGACACTGACTGTGTCAAGTTGGTGCTCCCCTCCGACTCCGACGACATCAAGGACTACTACTTACCGAGCGACACCGACTCTGTCACTAACTTTGAAACATATGACAAAGACTACAAGCTCGTTGTACGTGACTCGCGCCGTATAGAGATGGAAGCGAAAGCAAGCCGGGCAGCTCAAAAAGAAAACATGAAGGAGAACAAGACGATTGACGATTGGCTTGAAGCCGTTCGCAACATCACATACGACGATGTGGAAGGGGCGTCTGTCAAAGTGGAGCAAGCCAGCAACAAATATGAAGAAGACGGTAAAGAAAAGAACATTGTCATCATCGACATCTCCGACGATGACGAACCATGAATCCTAGCAGCAGCATGTGCTACGGAGGGAATCATGCCCGCTTGTCTGTTTCACTTCCCATTATAGCCCGCCGTTTAGTATCGCTTGTTAGTCGTTGTCCACAAGGCACCATCCGGCATAGTTAAGCACCTCTTAATATTCCTCGGATGTAATAAAAAGCACTACTACTTTTATCAATAGTTGTTTGTTCACCAATACGCATTTGTTACCATATACTAACTATGGCGGGTTTTTAGTAACTACATGTACTTTTTATTGCCCAAATTCACCCGGTGTGATGCGTGAAAAGAGACATAATATTGTTTTGGGTGAAATAGAGGATAACGGATGCGATTGACCATCAAATCGGTGTTAATGCGCGGCCGCAATAATAATAGCAAAGGGAACTTAGCTATACTCGCATTCTTTTTTCATTTTTAGCGGTTTGACTTTGGTGACTATGTGGGTCATATAATTTCTTTTTTCACACGAAATACTATATATATAGTCCTCGACCAAATAAAATACCGACGGCCTATGGCAATTCCGCACGAGAGTGTGCATGATAGGATACTTCCGTTACACCTCCCTTCCTATGTCTTTGAGATTTTACTCTTTGTGATTTTGCCTTTTCATCTTTTTCGGGACATTTATTAATCAAGCGGTGCGTAGGACGGAGTCTACGCGAGCTGAAAGGTTGTTTATAAACCCTTAGTAGGTTGCTATACTTTAACCGTTGTGAGCAATGGTGCATGCATGGTGTTTGTAAGTTTTTTGCGGTACCCCATGTTCACTTGGCGCCTATATGTAGTGGCATGTAGCTTTCGCGGGAATGGAGGATAGAAAGTGCGACAAAATGACAAGGCCAGTTGTCCGGACAAGCCACGAACAAATGTACGTGGTATCGAGTGCATCCTCTAAAAATCACAAAACATGCGACTGTGGTGTCTACGGTACATGTCAAAAACCACAATAATGTAACGATGGTGTCTAAAATATAAATGAAAACCACAACGATGTGAGAGTGGTATCTGAGAGACAAATGAAAGGACAAAGGACATGTTATATGGCCTATTCTTAGCAGAATTTGATGGATGGAAAGAGGATGCCGTTAGCAGAATAACGGATACATATATCGACGCGGATTTGCTACCCACCATGCTACCTGTGCACGCATGCATTGTCATCCGATATAGCCATCATATGCTCCCGCAATATCCGTATCGTCGGTTGTTGTCATTATTCTGCTAATAGCGTTCTCTTGGCATCCGTCAAATTCTGTTAAGAATAGACAGTAGAAGATGTCCTTTGTCCTTTCACTTGTGTCTTAGACACCGCACTCACATCGTTGTGGTTTTCATGTATGTCTTAGACACCATCGCACATCATTGGTTTTTGACATGTGTCATAGACACCACCGTCAAATGTTTTGTGATTTTCGGTGGGTGCACTCGATACCACGTACATTTGTTCGTGGCTTGTCCGGTCAACTGGCCTTGTTATTTTGCCACGCTTTTTATCCTTCGTTCCCGCAAAAGGTATATGGCACTACATATAGGCGTCAAGTGAACATGGGGTACCGCAAAAAAAATCACACAAACACCATGCATGCACCATTGCTCACGACTGTCAAAGTGCAACAACCTGCAAAAGGTTTATGAACAACCTTCCAGCCCGTGTCGAGTTCGTCCTGCGCACCGCTTGATTAATAAATATCCCAAAAAATATAAAAAGACGAAACCACAAAGAGTGAAATCTCAAACGGAAGTGAGGTGTAACGGAAGTACCCTATCGTGCACACTCATGTGCGGAATCGCCTCAGGTTGTCATTATTTTATTTGGTCGAGGACTGTATATATATTGTGTTTCATGTGTAAAAAAATTATATGACCCACGTAGGAACCAAAGTCAAACTGCTAAAAATGAAAAAAAATGCGAGTACAATTAAGTTCCCTTTGCTATTATTATTGCGGACGCACATAAACACCGGCTTGATGGTCAATCGCATTCGTCATCCCCTATTTCCTCCAAAACAATATTATTTTTCTTTCCAAACATTGCACCGGGTGAATTTGAGCAATAAAAGTTGCATGTAATTACTAAAAGACCGTGATGTTATTTAGCCTGGGCGGCTGGGCCTTACGTGTTGTCATTTGTTGTTCTGTTTGTACCATGGATACCACAATCATGTGTTTGTGGATTTCCAACTAGCGGTGCGCAGACTGTTGTTCCTTTGTATCTTGGATAGCATGACCATGTGTTCGTGGATTTTCAATTAATGATGCATAACCACTTATTTTTTCCATTGACTAGTTTCCTTTGTATCTTGGATACCATGACCATGTGTTTGTGGATTTTTAATTAATGGCGTACAACCTTTTGTTTTTTCCGTGCACTTTCTTTCTCCATTCCTACATGGTCCTATATTGAGTACCAAGTAAACGTGAGTACCTAAGAACAACTCCAAAAAGCTACATGGTGCCGGATGAACGAGAACACACGGATGATCCATGAACTTGCGTTCTAGAACAAAGCCATTGTAATCAACATGTCTCCCGGTGAACCATCTACATCGTCTCCAATGCTGCCCATTCCTCGGGCTACACAATTTTTTTTCCCAATATGACCCTATGCAACAGCCACACGGTTCGTTGGATAAGATGTGTGGTCAATTGCTTGTATCCGATGGTGTGCTAGTTTTCTTCCTCCTTACATGCAACATTCTAATTGCTCATCGTGCTCCGCTCAGGACAACATTGTTCACTGAATCGAAAAGATGTCGGCTCACTAGATAGGAGGAAAATCATAGTCCCTGTAGATGTAAGATTATTCACGCAAAATTCAAAAACACAGAAAATCACACGAACTGATGCATATGGGTGGACTTGCGGAGATGAAACATCAAATTTGATATCTGCCGGAGGCCTCAATGGACATTTATCGGATGAACAAGAGCGCACTCTATGTTAGTTTTGAGAAATTGTATGTTCTTAGCTCATGTTCATGAGAAGCCGTGTGTTCTTAGCTCGTGTTCTAGCATGCGTGAAATGCAAATGCATGTAGTCATGGTAAAAGACCACACCATGAAGAGGACGTATGTGTGTGGATGAGCCACACCGTGGGAAAGACTTATGTGTGTGGATGACATGCGTGATGTACATCTGAAACCAACATCATGCTCCTGTTACAACGTCCGTTAGTTTTCTTGATGGGTTTATATCACATCTGTCAATCAAATTCTGCTCTCGTCTTTTAATCCTACGGTGGTAAAAGCATGCACAACTAGCCGGCTAGCTGTGCATGGACGTTAGCTGTGCATGGACGTATGTGCATGGACGTTATACCGTAGGATAAACAACGAGCACATAAACGGATTAAACGGAACGTAATCTAGACCTAAAAAAGAATTAACGGACATTGTATCCAGAGCACATCTTCGGTTAGAGGTGGAAATGACGGCAACCATCCACATGGAGGAGTCTTTCTCACATCTTTGTTACTTACCATGTCATATGTCCTTTCCTTTTTACACCTCAAGGTGACACATGCAATATAAAACACCTCTGCACAAATATTTTTTGTCTGCGTGTTTGTATCCATCTCACATGAATCCATCTTGGTGCCATGCAACTCGTGAGTTTTTGTGTTTCCTGCATTGTATGTGAAAAATCTTTTTTGCGCATAGGATATATGATATTCTACCACTATCCATCTATCTGAAGTCGGGTTGTCTCTCTTTAGCCCCTACCAACCGACCAGAGCACAAAGATTAGCGGGAACGCGGAATGGGTCTTTAGTAAGGGGCGGACGCCGAAGGCAAATGCGTCGAGAGAATCCGAAGAAGGAACGTTGCGGGAGTGTTTCGTGTTTTCGTCGATGGTTCTAGAAAATGATTATGTTTAATACGGACATGTTCCCCTCACACCAACCCTTCGCAAGCATATGCGCACGCAACATGACACCAAGTTTGTACAAGATCTAGAAGAATAAGTTATTGTATTTTAAAAGTTGGTGTGACGTCTAATTCAATTTTCGCCTTATTAAAAAAAGTGTCGAACCTTCCTTTTTCCACACCATGTAAACAAAAACCAGTGTCCAATACCGTCTAGTTCAATAATATTTTCACACACCCTTGACGAATTCAAACATGTTCCCCTTCCCATCCCATCACAAGCAGGCATAAACCAAACTCGTTTCGCCAACAAGGAGGGTAGCAGAGCAACACAACCGAATGCGTCACTCGAGAACTCGTAGCACATGTCACGCTGCGATCCCAGTGCATATTATTTTTTACCAAATTCGTCAATCTAGACAAATACATGAATAATAAACATGTATTTTTTTAGGTGCTTTGATCGATCGACTCTCGCAAGTTTGGAGCAATTAACTTCTCTCTACCCTTTTGATACTCCGAACTAAGACAAAAGATTTCTATCTATTTTATTAAGTAGACACGATTTTTTGGAGTTGTTCTTAATGAGTGCATACATTTATTTTGGTGCTCATATAGTACCAAGAGGTGCTGCGTGGGGATGGGAAAAAATGTGGGCAAAATATCAAGCTGTATGGAGATGGATTTGTAAACCCACAAACAAACGTATGTGATATCAAATATACAAATAGAACAGTAGGGATGAAAAAAATCACGAACAAAAGATCAAACTGCATGGAGATGAATTTGAAAACCCATAAACAAACGTCTCTAGTATCAAATATACAAAAGGAACAACAAAAGAAAAATGACAAAACCCACGTTCACGGAAGTGAACTTGTGCATCAGCAGTAGAGACGACGAAGGATATCGTTAACGGAAAACCATTAGTAGGCGACGTTGACCATATTGCGGGATTAAAAGGTAGCAATATCAGACAATAAAATCCGCATGCACGGGTAGCATGATGAATAGTAAATCCACGTCGTGTATATATATATATATATATATAGGGTAGCGCTATTTGACCCTGGGTGTCAAATATGGTTTCTATATACGGCATGTAAACAAAAAAATTATGACATATCTATATTTTCTTACGTTCTTCTCAACTCTCGAGGTAAGACAAAATTTACACGACGTAAAAATAATATACAGTTCTAAAGATAGAGAATGGGTGTAGAATAACTATTCTACATCCTAAGAGTCAAATAGCGCTACCTTATATATATATATATATATATATATATATATATATATATATATATATATATATATATATATATATATATATATATATATATATATATATATATATATTATTCTGCACCAGACCCGCACGGCCGCACCAGTCCAGCGGCCCACGTGAGAGAAACGACGCTCGATGTAAAATTATGTTGCAACGCTTCCCACCGCTCAATTGCATGCAGTGTCCACGATCCCTTTTTCCAAACCAACGACGTCAGAGCCTTTGCATGCGACATAAAAAATGCTTGTTGTTTTATGTTTACTAAATCAGAGTATGAGGTAATTTGCCAACCACAAATTTGAAGGATGTTACAAACTTCGTAACATAATTATTGCTTAAAAAACAATGCGTGAGATTGTGCATAATTACATTGCCTGATAAAACGAAGATTTTCTATAACCCGGTGTAAGATTATGCGTAATTGTATGGCTAGATGACATGCACACATCTCTAAGGATTACGGGCATAACCTAATTGTATGGCCTACCTATTAAAAATAAATGAATAATACATCTCTAGATATTTAATTAATTAATGACTCAATAGAGATTACGTCTCAAATCAATTTCATTACACGATCAATTGGATGATCTATTTCCATCCTATCAGGCAGCACGTTGTTGATGGCCACCTCTTCTTCATGCTATGATCAAGCCCTTCAATTACTTGCTCCTCGTCAGTTTAGAAATGGATATCCTCATCACCATCATGGCTTTTCTTCACAAAAGGGAAGCACCTCCCCAACTCCCCAATAATTTTCACTGCAAAAATAGAATGATCAGTACCATGTAGTTCAAAAACTAAAAACAAAGTACCCTTCTGAAATAGTTTGAATGTAAAAGTAGCAACAATCACATTTAGAAATATATCTTATAATTACATAATTGTTGGGAGGACAGACCTTAGTCTTCAGCCTGCCGGAGAATCTTCTTATCATTACTTATCTCAGTAACCATCTTCCAGGGCTCCAACCTCCAACCAAAGATTGTGCAGTACTGGATGCTGCTGCTTCCTCTCTATACGATGGCCTGCATTAATCACCAAAGCAACTGTTCACCATACATGACTTAACAAAAGAGGTTATTCCATTGTTACATTCCACTATCACTGCAACCAAAAATAGGCCTTGGTAATTAAGTGGCCTTCTCGTTCTTCTTAAGTATAGATATGACGCAATAACGTAATGTAGTCTCTAAGGTTTCAACTGGCAGATAGAAAGCAAGAAAATTTTAACTGTTACTGAAGTAGTGAAGTCGTTTCGCTGTTGTAGGGTCCGAGTTAATTGATAAGACTCTAGCCTAATTGGCAGGAAACAAGACTAGTGTTATAATCATCTAATTCATACTCTTCTTGCTACTTGCCATTTGGAGCTCGAACTTTCTATTTAATGATACCGTCACAGAAACTATATTTGATTAACATAACATCATATAAAAAAAGAGTTGTGTGGACATAAAATAAAGGACACCTTGGTTTAATGTGCCACAAAATTGCGCCATGTAACAATATTGTCACGGTCTAATAATGTGCCCATAAAAAATGGAACATAAGACCTACCCACACGACCTTGGCCCAACGTAAGAATTACCCGCATGCCTTGACATGCCCATAAAAATTATCATAAGAACTAATGGCGATGTCCGCCTAATATCACACAATCTAAGAACGGCCAGTAAAACTTCATCCTTCATGTGTAACGGAAAAAGTACAACGAGTACGAAACACTAGTATGTCCCCATTCTCTAATCGTGGCCTTATGGATTCTCAGTGTCCTTGGGAATAAAGAAAGCCATTTAACAAACAGATTCCATTTCATATACTCCAAAAAACTTGATGACAATTTGGGAAATACCGGACAATTGCAATTCAACGTCAACCTATAGTCTAGTAGACAAAATGTAGGGTTTCGTAGCATGGAAAACAAAAATTTTCTATCGCATACAAACAAACAAGCCAAGATCTATCTACTAGATTGTAGCAACGAGTCGATGGAATAACTTACCCTTGAAGATTCCAAAGTGTTTAACGAGAGCGGATTCTCGTGGGTGATGTAGTCGTACTCTTCCCGATCTCAAGATCGTGTAGACGATCCTTCCGGCGCTGCGTTCCGGCAGCGCTCCCGCAGTCGGTCACACGTTCGGTACTCGACGAAGACCTTCCTCTCCCTTGTTCCAGCAGGCAGCGGAGGTTGTAGCACTCTCCTCGCGATTCCGGCAGCACAACGGCGTGGTACCGGAAGTAGAGGGGAGATCCCGCAGGGCTTCGCCTTAAGCCGGAGCGAGTATGGTGGAGTATGAGAGAGAACTATTAGTGGTCTAGGGTTTAGACACACCAATTAGAAGGCTCTAATCTGAAGGCTAGTGCAATTAGAAGCTCTAAACCAAAGCGTCTCTAAACCGGAGTCTAGGGCTAGGATTTAGATTAGAGGATAGGAACTTGTGTGTCTAGAGGAGGAGGCCCTGCCCCTCCTTTTATAGGTGGGAGGGGCGGCCAAGGGGAGGGAGTCCCTCCCCAAGTCGGCCTTGGGTGGCGCGCCGGCTTGGAGAGGAGGAACTCCTCCCCAAAGTCGGTTTCAACCTCCTCTTGCTTGTTTCCCACAGTTTCCTGTTTTAGCCGTTTGACTTTCAAACTGGCCATTTGACTTTTCAGTTTTAGGATTCAATTTAATCCTTTATTTGGAACAGCGAGAACACTTAGTACATGATGCAATCATTCCAATATGTAATGACACATTCATGTACCCCTTCCCCCCGGAGTGCCGGACATTCCGAAACCTTCTAGAACATTCCTGATGAAAACACCGGAATCATTCCCGAACTCCGAAACGGGACTTTCCTTATATGAATCTTATTCTCCGGACCATTCCGGATCACCTCGTGATATCCCGGATCCCATCCGAGACTCTGAACAACATTCGGTATCTTTCTCATAATACCATAACTACTCAAACAACGTCGAATCCTTAAGTGTGTCTCCCTACGGTTCGTGAATTATGCGGACATGATCGAGACACTTCTCCGAACAATAACCAATAGTGGAATCTGGAAATTCATATGGCTCCCACATATTTCTACGATTACTTTGCGATCGAATGAACCACTTACATACGATACCAATTTCCCTTTGTCTCACGATAGTTTACTTATCCGAGGTTATGATCGTCGGTATCTCTGTATACCTAGTTCAACCTCGTTACCGATAAGTACTCTTTTCTCGTTCTTGTGATATGTGATCCCTTGTGAGCCAGTCACATGCTTGCAAGCTAATTGGATGGCATTCCACCGAGAGGGCCCAGAGTATATCTATCCGTCATATGGATGGACAAATCCCACTCTTGATCCATGTGTCTCAACCCATACTTTCCGAACACTCAATGCCACCTTTATAGCCACCCAGTTACGGTGTGGTGTTTGATGTCATCAAAGCATCCATCCGGTAAAGGTGATATGCATGATCTCATGGTCGAAGGAATTAGGTTACTATGTATCAGAAAGCATATAGCAATTGAACTATTGAAATGACTTGATCTTTATGCTACGCTTATCTATAGGAGTATGTACATCACATCATTCTCCTAATGATATGACCCTGTTGTTAATAACATCTCTATGTTCATGATCAGGAAACCATGATCATATATTAACCAACAAGCTAGTTTAACAAGAGGCTTTACTAGGGACTCTTTTATGTTTACAAATCACACAAGTATTAATGTTTCCGGTTAATACAATTATAGCATGGTATGTAAACATTTATCATAAGTATGAAGATATGATAATAACCACTTTATTATTGCCTCTTGGGCATATCTCCAACAGTCTCCCACTTGCACTAGAGTCAATAATCTAGTTTCAAACCTTTGTGTATTCAACACCTATGGCTTTCCGGTGTTGTATGTACACGATTGCTAGTGGTCAACTGATCTCCGGATCTGACACTTCCAGGTCCGTGTGTAATTGCATGTCTTTGCGTCTCTACGCATCACTCATTCTCTAATGAGATGGCTTTGTATAAATTTGGTCCTTTGGTGAGACCTTTAGTTCTTTAGGGTTAAAACATGTTGATAATATTGTCGCACAATATATCTTCATAGTATTATCCCGTTGTGAACTACACCTAGTTTGATAACAAACTACTTGACACAAATGCCCTCTTTAGCTGCTATAGTAGCAGTCATATACTTAGCCTTTTGTTGTAGTATCTGTCACAATGTCTTAACTTTGGAACTCATCCAAATCCATTATGGAACTTACTTTCCATTATATTGTGCCACCCTTAGTTTATATTGAGATAAACTTAATTTGTATTTTGTGACAAAACTAGTATCAATGTAGTACTTTTACAATGAACTAACCATCTATTTGTCACTTCTACAAATAATATACTCTTAGTTCTTCCAAAAGATCATAAGAATATCCTTACTATTGTCCAATGATCATCTTATGAATCATTCTGGAATATGCTCATAACATTTAGAGCATAGGACATATCTGGATTTGTACATATCACAGTATGATTGATATAAATATTCTTTGTGATTTCATACATCAAGTATCAATCTATACTTGAATCTTTGTTTCACTTACCAAGTGTCAATACACTTGAATATATCATCAATATTGAACTCATTCAATCCTTTCTGTGCGACAAGAACCTTTCTTGTAGTTTCTATATTGAACTCATTCAATATCTCATCTATGTACTTCTGGCACAACCATATTGGCGTCTATTGATGCCAATTATTTGGGTTTTGCCTAAGTCTTTCATCGAGATGAAATTCTTATCTTGTGTTAATAAAAAGATACATCACTTCCAATCAACAATATGTCTCCTACATAATGTATTAGAAATATGTCTTAGCGCTCCCACTTAATTTCTTGCAAATGCAAGCATCTTCATTGTCTCTGATGAATTTAAACTCTTTTAACAATTTCATCATTGTGAAGATTCCAACTCCGCGATGCTCACTTCAACCATTGAAGTTTGCATATGCTTTTAGCATCCTTTGATTTAACAAAACCCTATGGACCGTGTCATGCACACGTCCTAGGTAACAATTCTATTAGAAGAACTTGTTTTGTTTATTCAAATACCATATAACAAAATTATATGTAGTGGTTGCTACATTTATCCGTCTAGACTAAATATCGCTATGAAAGATCAAATCTTGTCATAGTCAACCCTTTGAACATTGTTGTGAACTCTTTCCCAACATGTCGACCATTTCATAGATGTGCAACATCCATGTCTATTTATTTATAGATCCAAACACAACTGTAAGGTCTTACACCTTTCTCGAGGGTCCTTCAAGTTCAAAACTTGATTTCTCGTGTATGGAACTATCACGGATTTTATGGCTTCAAGCCATTTTACGGAGTCAGGGCCCATCATCGCTTCTTTGCATGTAGTCGGTTCATTATTCTCAAATAATGATTCAACCCTCAAATCTTGGTATTTGATTGTTTACCCGACCTACTTGTTTCAATAGGAACTTAGATCTCTGTGACCACAACCTTTGAGGCACGTGAGCCATGAGCATTTGTTGCTGCCTCCGGAACACTTTTCGGCGTTGCGCAACTTTGCACATATAGCTAAGGTTCTTTTAACCTTATCAAAGTTCTATTGTCCTCCCACTTAACTTTTCACGAAAAATTCCTTCTCAAAGAAACTTGACGTTCTAAGCGACAAAAACTTTTGTCTCCGGTGTTATGGAGGAATACTTAACAAAGACAGGTTCATCCGACTTTGGTTGCAAACATCTTTCTTATGTATAGCATACCAATGTTTAAGAAAGGACTACTTGGGTTTATCCCAAACCATAACTTTATATGGTGTCATTTCAACGGATTATGATGAAGCTCTTTTCAGTGGGAAAAACGGTAGTCTCTAAAGCTTTTAATCTTTAAAATATAATGGCAGTTTTATGAATTATACCTTTTGATCTTACCATGTCAAACAAGGTTTAATTACATATCTCGAATGCTCCATACTCTTATGGTGTTTCGGGAAATGCAAATCCACGGAACGATTCCTTAAATCTTAGGTATTTATGCTAAACTTGTAACTCAAATATCTTCCTTTATGATCTTATCATAAACTATTTATATTCTTGTTACAATGATTTTGCACTTCATCTTGAAAGTCTTTGAACTTTTCAAATGTTTCATACTTCATCCTTATTAAGTAAATATTCATATATTCACTCAAATTTTCGGAGAAAGCATATGAAGTTGAAAGCCATCGCTTTTGACTACACATGATGGACTTTGTACAACAATATGTACAATTTCCAATAAGCTAGTCTTTCGTTCCCTTTTTGGCCTATGAACGAAGTTTTAATTATCTCTAGGAAAGTTTCACAAGCGTCATTTGATCAAAAATCAAAAGACTCCAAAATTCCATCCACATGGAGTTTCTTCATGTTTTCTTTCCAATATAATTTAAACGGCGATGTCACTTCCTAAGTGATCTTTCAATCAATTTGTCTTTCGACATTTTTAGCACTAGTTTTATGGATGTGATTTCTCCAACGAGATTTGTGAATCATCCATCTTTTATGGATTACGGCAATTATTTGAACAACCCTTTTGTTCTCATAATACCTGATAAAACAAATCTTGAAGTCAAGCTTTGACGTTTTAACGAGCAACACAATAACCTTTTATTTGTTCTCGATGAACATCATCACATATTCTTTTGCTATTTACTTAGGCCACTGTAGTTCATGAATTCTGTTGTTTCGTATGACGATTCACACCAACAAATTCAGTATCAAATACTTAAGAACCACATTGTTTAATAAGCAAAGAATATAGCCATAACATGTATATCATCTATATACTTAAACTGAACAATTCTAGCCTTTTTCTTTTCTGCCATATATTTATGAGATTCTCTTTTAGTATTTCCTTTTCTGTTTGAAAGAATCTATCAACATCAATAGTGGAGTCATACATATGACACATAGTCCAAGCGTGTATAGTTAAATACCAATGTCTTTGGACTTACACTTTGAAGTAGATCACCATTATCAAATGTTTGGTGTTCTTTCAAATTCCTTTCTTTAGTAATTTCTTGGTGTAGTAAACATTTTACCTACATCAAATATTCGCCCTCATCATGGATTTATCCATGATCAAGCTACTTTTAGCTTGTAACGGTGAATCGCGAGTATAATGTTGCTCTCCAAAACCTTTTGGAGGATTAGGACAACTAGTGTCTCCAACCTTTTGCAAATTCTCATCAAATATGAGAACATGACTTTTGCCATATTATACTCTATCATGTTGCAACCAAAACTTCGTTTCAGATATCACAATATCTTCCACATATCATGGTTTCTGAAACAACTCTTTCAGATCCTAGATAACCTTGATATTAAAACAAACATTTGAATATCAAGAATCATGGAGACAAACATGATACTCATACACTAACTCTTGGAATTGTTACTCTTGTTTTAATACCAATTATTAAACTTCATGGAGTAACCGGAACTTACTGAAAGTTTGCAATAGTACTTTTAAACTTTAGATTAACACTTCAAAAGCAATACGATACCAGTTCGTAAAGTAACTAACCAGAATTCTATAGTTCTATCATCTCAATTATAACTAAGCGCAAGGTGGTAAACGGATGCCAATGACTACAACAACTATGCAAATTCACTTTGATTTGATTTATGATAAATAGTGTTCAACTTTTAATTATATTGCCGTTGAACTCCCACTCAAAACAATATCCCTCACATTGTTTTAGTGATCACACGAACCAAATCCACCACATCAAAACCGATCATCACGAGAGTTGATGTAGCTTCAATGGCGAACAATCAACATGTTCATCATATCTACTATATGACTCATGCTTTACCTTTCGGTGATCCGTGTTCCGAGACCATGTCTGTACATGCTAGGCTCGTCAAGATCAACCTTAGCTTCCGCATGAGCAAATCTGGCTTGCTCACGTTGTATACACTCGCAGAATCTAACACACCCGATCATCACGTGGTGCTTCGAAACAACGAGCTTTAGCAACGGTGCTTACTAAGGATGAACACTTTAATACTTGAAATTGAGTGTTTGAGGGATCATCTTATAATGCTACCGTCGTGAACTAAGCAATACAAGATGCATAAAAGGATTAACATCACATGCAATTCATAATATGTGATATGATATGGCCTTTCTTCTTCGTGCTTCCGATCTCTATCTTCAACCACGAACATGATCTCCATCATCACCGACATTGCATCAAGGTCAATGACGCCTCTCCATGGTTGTCGTCCACCGGCTTCAACTATTACAACTACTTTGAATAGACACACGGGTCTTAACATGTATTAAAGACAACCATATGGCTCCTGCCGGTTGCCAACTTACAATAAGGAACATTGCATACATCAAATATAATCACAATCATGGCCATATCACATCACTGCACACCCCTGCAAAACAAAGTTAGACGCCTCTACTTTCTTTGCATATTTTACGTGGTTTTGGGGCTTTCAATAAGTGTCGTTCTAACTTACGAACAAGAACCACAACATTGATACTAGCATTGTTGATCACCCGTTGTAAATTGGATCTTAACTATGCTAGGAGAAACAGGCACCCGCAAAGCCACTTATGCAATACAAGTTGCATGTCAAGCGTGGAGCAAGTCTCATGAACGATGTCATGTAAGGTTAGCCCGGGCCGCTTCATCCCAACATACCGCAAGATGCAAAGTACACAAGAAGCAATCGACAATAAAAGCATCAACGCCCACAATGACCATTGTGTTCTACTCGTGCAACAGATCTACATATAGACACGGCTCTGATACCACTGTAGGGTTTCGTAGCATGGAAAACAAAATTTTTCTATCGCATACAAACAAACAAGCCAAGATCTATCTACTAGATTGTAGCAACGAGTCGATGGAATAGCTTAC
The DNA here is from genome assembly GCA_916181665.1 of Avena sativa. Classification (NCBI taxonomy): domain Eukaryota; kingdom Viridiplantae; phylum Streptophyta; class Magnoliopsida; order Poales; family Poaceae; genus Avena; species Avena sativa. The sequence continues at coordinate 393,268,138 of OV702284.1, forward strand.
CCTCGAAGATTCCAAAGTGTTTAACGAGAGCGGATTCTCGTGGGTGATGTAGTCGTACTCTTCCCGATCTCAAGATCGTGTAGACGATCCTTCCGGCGCTGCGTTCCGGCAGCGCTCCCGCAGTCACACGTTCGGTACTCGACGAAGACCTTCCTCTCCCTTGTTCCAGCAGGCAGCGGAGGTTGTAGCACTCTCCTCGCGATTCCGGCAGCACAACGGCGTGGTACCGAAAGTAGAGGGGAGATCCCGCAGGGCTTCGCCTTAAGCCGGAGCGAGTATGGTGGAGTATGAGAGAAAACTATTAGTGGTCTAGGGTTTAGACACACCAATTAGAAGGCTCTAATCTGAAGGCTAGTGCAATTAGAAGCTCTAAACCAAAGCGTCTCTAAACCGGAGTCTAGGGCTAGGATTTAGATTAGAGGATAGGAACTTGTGTGTCTAGAGGAGGAGGCCCTGCCCCTCCTTTTATAGGTGGGAGGGGCGGCCAAGGGGAGGGAGTCCCTCCCCAAGTCGGCCTTGGGTGGCGCGCCGGCTTGGAGAGGAGGAACTCCTCCCCAAAGTCGGTTTCAACCTCCTCTTGCTTGTTTCCCACAGTTTCCTGTTTTAGCCGTTTGACTTTCAAACTGGCCATTTGACTTTTCAGTTTTAGGATTCAATTTAATCCTTTATTTGGAACAGCGAGAACACTTAGTACATGATGCAATCATTCCAATATGTAATGACACATTCATGTACCCCTTCCCCCCCCCCTCGGAGTGCCGGACATTCCGGAACCTTCTAGAACATTCCTGATGAAAACACCGGAATCATTCCTGAACTCCGAAACGGGACTTTCCTTATATGAATCTTATTCTCCGGACCATTCCGGATCACCTCGTGATATCCCGGATCCCATCCGAGACTCCGAACAACATTCGGTCTCTTTCTCATAATACCATAACTACTCAAACAACGTCGAATCCTTAAGTGTGTCTCCCTACGGTTCGTGAAATATGCGGACATGATCGAGACACTTCTCCGAACAATAACCAATAGAGGAATCTGGAAATTCATATGGCTCCCACATATTTCTACGATTACTTTGCGATCGAATGAACCACTTACATACGATACCAATTTCCCTTTGTCTCACGATAGTTTACTTATCCGAGGTTATGATCGTCGGTATCTCTGCATACCTAGTTCAACCTCGTTACCGATAAGTACTCTTTTCTCGTTCCTGTGATATGTGATCCCTTGTGAGCCAGTCACATGCTTGCAAGCTAATTGGATGACATTCCACCGAGAGGGCCCAGAGTATATCTATCCGTCATATGGATGGACAAATCCCACTCTTGATCCATGTGTCTCAACCCATACTTTCCGAACACTCAATGCCACCTTTATAGCCACCCAGTTACGGTGTGGTGTTTGATGTCATCAAAGCATCCATCCGGTAAAGGTGATATGCATGATCTCATGGTCGAAGGAATTAGGTTACTATGTATCAGAAAGCATATAGCAATTGAACTATTGAAATGACTTGATCTTTATGCTACGCTTATCTATAGGAGTATGTCCATCACATCATTCTCCTAATGATATGACCCTGTTGTTAATAACATCTCTATGTTCATGATCAGGAAACCATGATCATATATTAACCAACAAGCTAGTTTAACAAGAGGCTTTACTAGGGACTCTTTTATGTTTACAAATCACACAAGTATTAATGTTTCCGGTTAATACAATTATAGCATGGTATGTAAACATTTATCATAAGTATGAAATATGATAATAACCACTTTATTATTGCCTCTTGGGCATATCTCCAACACAAAATTCGTTTGGACACAACTCAGTGTCACTCTTAAGAAAGCAGCAAAAAAATCAGATAGCATTATATTTTTTAAAAATCTTACTAGACTAATTACATCAAGGTCAGAAGCTATGGTCTGCACCAGTATGTGCTTTAACATCCACTCTACATGGCTGCTTGGGGTCCGTCAATGATCTTGCCGCGACTAATGATAACAAGTTTAAAATTGCCACGCGTAGATCTAGCAAGTTGTTTGTATGGAGTCCTACTGGACCGATATAACAAAATGGAAATGATCAATAGCAGACTCGATAAGAATTTACGAAAAAAGCATGGATATAAAAGCACTAGATTGGAGATACCATACCATTGCAGCCAACAACTTCAAAATCATACAGAAATATGCATAGCATGACCAACATTGTCCATGTCTTGCACAGCCACCACTTGTCGCACGAAGAATTACTCCCATCAACTGTTAAAACAAAGACACAATGTTATAATAAAATTGAAAATGGTTGTCACTAAGTACACAAACTCAAATCATTACTCCAGAAGATACAAAAGTAACACCTAATACTATACTGCTCTGAACAATTTTCCAATGACATCCAACTGAAAGAAATATTGTTTCACCGAACTGCACAATCAGAACTTAGTGTTTTTTCTGCCCATCCCAATTTGAGTAGCATCTTCTCCATAATTTTGAATGCTAGCACCTAGCAACCTTGTTATTGTTAGAGAAGATGTGCCAAGATTTGAGTACAACCGAGTTATGCAACACATAGTAACAATAAATTCTACCTTTTGAAAACAACAACAAGATAACTCTAATAGCAAGACATGCAAAGAATAAAAGTGCCAATGCAACATGAATGCAACTAGACTCAAGACACAAAACTAAGAAAGACGTCTAATGAGTTCCGAGTTGCCTCCTGAGAAGCGCTTTCTTATAACCAAGTAGCCAGGCTTTTATACTCCACATTTATTCAGCAATGGAGACAGCTGTAGGAGTGGTTTTGCTTATCTCCAACGAGTGTTTGCAGGATTTATATCATAGTTTGCTTTAAGACGTACCCGCTTGAGGTGCATCGGTATCTTGTAAGTGTTCTCGTTGCCACGTGAGGATGGATGCACCAAGCGCGGTAAATATGTATTCTTTCCTTCCTGCATAGAGGGTGTTAAAGATTTATTATCAAACTTTGAGTCTTTACCTTGATTACTATTTTGAGGGTACAGCTCATAATGTCATTTTGGATACAGTAGCTTGGTCTTTTCCACCGTACTTTCTTGCACCTCATTAGTAAAACAAAGGTCATAGCAAACAGATATGGGAGGCACACAAGTTCCGTCTTTGGCTCATCATAATTGATTTCCCCGAAAAGAGTATTTAAACAAATACTACTAGAATCATCAAAAACTTCTTCAGGGCAATTATCAGGGATTCTAGAATAATTTAAGTCCTCATAATCACTAGAGTCAGAAGAATAATAAATATCAGGAATAGGTGAGGGATAAGGTTTGAGAGCTGCTTTCAATTTATTCCATTCCTTGATTTCTTTTTTCTTTTTTCTTCTTGATGCGTCTTTCATTTCTCTGACACTCTTCATAAAGCCGTTTCACTTCATCCGCAGATGTCAGATGTGTGGGATATTCAACACGAGGCTTTTTTTTCCTGGTTTTAGGCTTCATGGATTTACCCTTCTTTCCTGCTTCAATGATGCAACAAGTGGAAGATATGGGAGTAACAGTAGAGGGTTGTTCTCCATCGTTAGTAGCAGCAATTCTAATATGATTAAAATAATCAGCTATGAAAGGCATTGCTTTAGAAAGAACATCTCTAACTAAGATATCATCATAAGGAATTTGTCCTCTTCTATTTTCATCTTTAAGAAACTCATTGACCAAGTTCTCTAGATCAGTAGGGAGAGGTTTTTCTTCATGCACAATTTCACATTGCCATTGATGAAAATTATTATGTATATCTCTTAAGAGTTGCCAAGCTTCTTTCAAAGTTTTTCCAAGGAATGCACCATCACACATCATGTCTAGCTTATCCTTAGAAGAGTGATTTAAGCTTCCATAAAAGTGATTCAACAATAACCAATCAGGTAAATTATGATGTGGACAATCATGCATCAATTTTGAGAACCTACTATAAGCTTGTATTAAATCCTCATTGTTGCTCTACTTGAGATTCAGGATATGAAGCCTACGCTCATAAGTTTGCTTTTGTGAGAAATACTTAACGAGAAAAGCTTCGGAGATATCTTTCCATGAATTGAAGTGTCCCGCGGGATGCGATTTTAGCCAATCTTTAACTTTTCCTTTCAGCGAGAACCGGAACAGATATAACTTTAGCCTATCATTTGTCCATCCATTTGCCTTCATCGTAGAACACAATGAAGTAAATTTGTCAATGTGCTCATATGAATCATTGTCCGGATCTTCTTCTCATAAGTAAATTTGTCAGTATGCTCACTATTAATTAAGAAGACGAATAAGAATAGTAGAGGCGGCTACTAGCGGCATAGAGAGTACCCAGGGGGTGTCTCGACATGCACCTGCCATAGCAGCCAGGGTAGACGACGTAGCAATCATAGAGGGCCATCTCAACAACGTGATGGAAAAGGTTGGATTTAGATTTTTATCTTTAAATTCCTCACGCCGCGGCACCAAATCCATCGCCCGCTCCAGCTGTGTGGTGTCAGCGTTAGGCTGAGCGCGAACGCAATCACTTGACCGAATCTCAGTAGCCCGTCTTCGGAATGCCTCCAAAGGCAATAATCTCAGCCAAGGATGTGTTCTGTCTAGTGAGAATGCCCCTAGTGGATGCCGGATCCATGCTACGGTGCATTCTTGTTGCATTAGGCGTGAATGGTATTCCCAAATGCATTCTCGGTGCCAGTCTTGGTATGATTGAATGTCTCCGCTTCCTTATCTTGAACCAGCTCTTCTTTGTCTAGACAAACTTGTTCAGTACCTCTCTCTACCAGCGAGCCCTCAGAAAAACGGACATCCTCGTTACCGCTGTTGCAGCAAAAGAAACATGCCCAATCTGTGGCGCGGCAGATTCCTCCGACATCATTACCTCAGCCTTGCTAAATGTGGGTGTCAGCCCGCTAACCATCATGCCATCCTCAGGGATCTTCGGACTATCCTACTCCGCAGGTTCTGCCGTGGCAGGAAATAAGGCCTCGGCAGCCTGCCACTGCACGTAGCCGCTGTTGGCCCAGACCCGACAATACTTTCGCCGGGACGTTGCGACGAGACGACCTGCAGCAATTTCGTAGTCCGTCGAGTACTTTCAACAATACCTGCTTGCAATGCTAACTTGAATACCTCCTGGATGAAAACCTCCGCTGACATATTCTTTTAGCCGAGCGGAACATGCAAACATGCACGTAGTCTGCTACTCACGTACACAAGTAGCTAGCTGGATCGATCCTGTTGCACAAGTATACACACGCAATATGCTGGGACTAGATTGGATTGCTACACGCGCATATCGCGCGTCTTTTCTTTCCTTTATTTCTGTCTCGGCCGCACACTTTGATTACATGGGTATACACGTGTATATGTAGTAGTTCTAGTGTAGCTATTCTAGTAGGATTAGGACTCCTAATTCCTACATCAACCGTGCTACACGTACTCGTATACTACTTTTATACGACAGAGTGCACCGCGCGCCGTGCCGGCATCGGTTTAGACGTGCTTATTGCTAACAATCACCCCCTAAGCACGACGTGCGCTTCATATCGACCTGGGTCCCAAATACGCCAGCTACTCCTCGCGGGCGCCATCCACGACATTGCTTTTGCCGCTCCCTTCCTCAGCATCCATGTCACCGACTTTGCTTTTGTCGGCTTCTCCATGGCTTCACGCCGACAATCCTTGTCCGCGTCCTTGATGTCTGCATCTTCAGTCTTCATCGGTTCCTTGATGAACAACCATTGCCTTTTGTAGTTTATCGTTACTGAGTTTTTTACCATCCGAAGTATCTCCTTCGGGTAGTAGTCCAACACGCCTCGCATGCGTGCTCGTGTCGGTTGTAGTCGTCTCGGCTCTTGTACTCTTGGAGAAGGCACGACATACTCTTCCGCGCCCGACATAGCGCTTGTTCCTTCAGTTATGAATCCTCCTTTTACTGGCTTAGGTACCATATCACTCTCTCGCGACTCGCCTGCGACATCACGCCGAAGTACTTTCTCACCGGGATTCACATGAACATGAATGACAAAATTGGCTAGCTCCTTTCCTGATAGATGCAACTCCGGCCGATACTTTTGGCCTCTATGCACCGACGTACAAGCTAGCTCATGTTTAGCTAGGCCGATTAGTTCTGGACTTGATCGATTAGCCTTATGCTTGCCATGCTCCTTTGTATTTTTTTGCTAGGATGTCTACTCCCAACACGTCTGGTACACCCCGAGCCAGGGATTCCCTTGACCGCTCTTCCTCCGGCCCAATTTCTAGGCTGCGCAAAACCCATTGTGGGATCCTTCCTGGATCACCAGATTCCACCCGACCGTTTTCTTTTTCTACTCCAATTTCTGGGATGGATGTCCCTGAACCTCCTGACGGAGCTCCTTCAGGCAGGCCTTTTCCTTTTAGCCCGCCTCCTTCTGGCGTTTCTGGGTCGCCAGCCCCTGGACCATCCTCTGGTCTATTTTTTGGGTCTCCGTATGAAGCCCCTACCGGCGGATCACATACTTTTGGACCGCCTCTTTCTGGCGTTTCTGGGCCGCCAGCCCCTAGACCTTCCCTTGGCCCGGGCTTCACACGTGAAGCTCCTCCTCCTGGGATGCCGAGCAGAATACATGTGCCACGTCTTCCTACTGTTGCTGGTGGCCATCCTGCCGTGCCATTGCCTTCATCATGCAACGCCACGTCTTCTCGATCCTGGACGTCGTGTCTAGCGACGTCGGTAGTCCGAGTACTCTCCGGTTGCGCTTCCGAACTTGAGGTGAACTCCTCCTTCTCAGATGTATCCGTGTTCACGCCGACTTCTTTTGACGCCTTGGTCGCCGTACTTGGCGTCGCCACACTTGACGAACCAACCGGGGTCACTTCCGGTTCTACCAATGTCATCTCGTCGTTTAGGACAGTCTCCTGCTGCCCCACGTGAACACTAGTGTCGTCAACACCTGCGCATACTACCTTGATCGCTCCCCACACATCCTTCGCCGATTTCTTTCTGACGAGGTGTTGTAGCATGTCCGTCGGCATAACCGAGTAGAGCGCCATCAATGCTTGACTACCCTCTCGGTACTTCACACCTCCCTTGACGTACTCATCGCCACCAGGATCGATGGCCTCCCAAATCTGTTGACCTTCCATGGTGCACTGCATCACAAACGCCCATAGGCCGTAGTGCTTGCGATCCAGACGCGGATACAACTCCGCGCCCACCGTCTCAAACGCTGATGCCGATGTCGATCTCTCGTCAAACTTCACCGTCACCATGACCTCCTAGTACTTTCAGCAGATCACGAACTACGACCTTGGCTCTGATACCAATTGTTGGCCCAGACCCGACAATACTTTCGCCGGGACGTTGCGACGAGACGACCTGCAGCAATTTCGTAGTCCGTCGAGTACTTTTCGACAATACCTGCTTGCAATGCTAACTTGAATACCTCCTGGATGAAAACCTCCGCTGGCAGATTCTTTTAGCCGAGCGGAACATGCAAGCATGCACGTAGGCTGCTACTCACGTACACAAGTAGTTAGCTAGATCGATCCTGTTGCACAAGTATACGCACGCAATATACTGGGACTAGATTGGATTGCTACACGCGCATATCGCGCGTCTTTTCTTTCCTTTATTTCTGTCTCGACCGCACACTTTGATTACAGGGGTATACACGTGTATATGTAGTAGTTTTAGTGTAGCTATTCTAGTAGGATTAGGACTCCTAATTTCTATATCAACCGTGCTACACAAACCTACACGTACTCGTATACTACTTGTATACGACAGAGCGCACCGCGCGCCGTGCCGGCATCGGTTTAGACGTGCTTATTGCTAACAGCCGCAAACTGTGCCGCGGCAGCCTGCGGCTACTCCTTGGAAGGCGAAAAATGTGCCGTGGCAGCTTGCCGCTGCACCTCGGCAGACGAAAGCTGTGCCACGACAGCGACTTCCGAGGAGAGCTTCTCCTCCACTGATGAAGTCCTTCTCTCCTCTGAATCAATCAAATGCTCGACCATAGTTGCAACAGTGCAAGATGGAGAAATCGTATAGAGTATAACCTTTGAGATCATAACAATGACTGTGTTGTTCCACCCCTCTGGTATATACCTTGTATTGATTGTTGTCAAAAGCGTGTGGACTAGTTCATCTTCCGTCATAGTCCAACCATTTAAAAAATATAGCATGCAGGCCTTCAGATCTTCAATACTAAACAAAGCTTAGTGTACTTGTTCTAGGGTAAAAGGCTTCATCAATGATTCATTCATATCCAACATCACCCTTCTGTGTATTTTATTAATCACTTTAGGATCCGGTTGTAATACTTCAGATTGGAATAAATTGGGGAAAGAGTTGGCCACCAGATCATTTAAATCAGATTGACCTTCTTTCCACACTCCCATGTCATCCAATAGCTTCTTTATATCATTTCTTTTCTTCCTTTGAGTGGCCAAATGGTGAAAGAAAGAAGTGTTCTTGTCACCATGCCGTAATCAATTTTCCGTCCTCTCTGGATCCACAAAATTTCCTCCTGCTCCAGGAGGTTTTCAATGACCAGTTGGACTTATTTTTGTCTAGCCAAAGATTTAGCCATTACTGGTCCCCGTCTTAGCTCTTCGAGCTCTTCCTAAAACTTGTGATCAATCTTTGGTCCTTTTAACTCTTCCATGTCCGAGATGTGAAGCTCCTGATACACCGCTGCCGAGAAGTCCATCACACCGTATAGGCCTCTAGATTTAGCTTTGAGCCAAAGGATTTTCACAATCTCTTCCATCGTTTCTTCCCTGAGCCAACGGGCTTCGAACTACCGGGCACATGTTCTCGGTTGGAGCATACCTGAATGGTACTCCGTATCAACCACGATTGGCCTATGATCTGATCTTGTGTGTTGTCCATTGATTACAGCTGCACATGGCATTGTGGACCAACGCTCATTGCCCACTGCTCTATCAATCCATTCTCTTATCTCTTCTCGACGCCATGTGAATTGATCTCCTATGAAGCCAAGGTCCTCGAGTCCAGAGTCTGAGACACATTCTCTAAACTTTTGTATCATTACTGGGGGTCTCGCATTCCACGTCCTTCTGATGAGCATAGAGGATCTCACTAAAATTCCCCACGATAAGCCACAACAAATCCAATTCTAGTTTTTATTGCTTGATGTAGTCCCAAGATTTATATCTGTCTTCCCATCTTGGTTCTCCATAAAACCCAGTGAACCTACATTGAGAAGAGACCCCCCCGCTCCAATAGTCACATCTACGAAATTCGGTCCAGAATACTGGAAAACCACTTTATTGTCGTTATTTGATAAGAGAACAAGACCACCACTCCTACCATCACTCTCATCAATAACCATGAAATTAAAACCTAATTGACGGCGAACCAACTCTGCCTCTTCCCTATCAAGATGGGACTCTCATATGAGCACCACATCGGCTCGCACACGCCCCTGGATATCCTGGAGCTCACGAACTACTGCCTCTGTAGCTAGACTACGACTATTCCGGCCTGATAGTTTCATTGTTCACCCGCAGTCAAATCCATAACTTCTGCAAACTCTACGAACAAACGATCCAAAAGCTTCCGCAACCAGATCAAGATTAAAAACAACTCACCACCTCAATCAACTCTAGGAGCACTTATCGTCAAGCTGTATGAAGACAAGAGAACATAGCTGATCTAGATCGGAGAAACACGAAGTCAACGCAGGACGCAGTCTGAATAGAGAAAAAGAACCCTATGGAAGGGAAAATACCAACGATGCCTAGCAAGACACCGGAATTAGAGCCACCGCCGGCAGCGGCGGACAAGACCCGGTGGTCGCTAGGGTTATCTTGAGCCAGGATGGCTGGCAGCATTTTAGTCGATTACAGGATGCTTAAGTGTTGCATGCTTTTTATTTTCCGCTGGTTGATTCTTGTATCAACTCTCATCGATCTTTGATTTTGTTTTTAACTTTGTAATAACTCTGGATGGTGAACTTTCAATAAAAGGTTGTGTGCATCTACCGATGCAGAGGTCGGGATTTTATTCCCCTTTTTGAAAAACAAATGGCCATACGTATGGGAGACAAAAAAGGGTCCGGATCCTCTAGGGAAAATGTTATAAAGGGTTAATATGGAAAAGAAGGAGTATTAGTTATATTCTACTATTAAAATGCTAATTACAGTATCTTCCATGTTACCTTTCAATTGCTGCATCGTCCTTGTTTTATTGATCGTATGTTATTGTTTTGTTTACTTATATCATATATGTATGTACTTCAGGATGTTCAGCCGCAACAATAGGCTGGATTACCAATTGTTCTTCCGCACGAGAGGTGCTTTGCGATCTCTTGGCTGGAATACAGTGATTGTATTCTTCTGTTTTCTCCTTGACCTGGTGTGCATTGATGTTATGTGGGGCAGTTATTACCCTATAGTGGACAGACTGACTTGGTCAATGATAATAATTGTGAATGGCACAATTCTATGTCCAGAAGCTGCAATGCCAAGAATGTGCAATCCGCTACGCCGCATGATATCATTATGGAGCCCAATGGTTACAATACTGTTGCTTTTTCCCACCGTATTCCATGATTATTCCAGTCAGAGATCCAGTTTCAAAATCTCAATTGCCGACTTGCTAGTGTACATGGTACTATTTGCGGCAGTGTTCCTGCTCACAGTTAGCAGGCTGCGGTTCCCAACTATCATCAAACTAGTAGACTCGGCTCTTGGCAGAAAAATATTATTTTGGCGTCAATTTATTTGGAGCGTGTGCATGTTTGCTGCAATAGTGATGCCATTATTGAATTATGATGACATCTTCTGCACTACTCATGGAAATTTGGCAATTATTGTCCCATTCGAAGCTCTTATGGTAGCGTCATTTGGCAACCTCCAGATTCCAGCAGCACTATTGCGCGTTGGGATGGCACTGTGGGGCCTTAGAGTTATACCACAAAACTTGTTTGGTTCTTATGAACAAGTTAACACAAACCATGTTTACAAGGCAAACCTTTTGCCATCTCTCAATATCTTTTATGTAATGGTGCTTGGCCAAGGAATGCTATATATCAGTGCTGGAATCCTTGAGCACTTTTCATTCATCCTACGGAGATCCCTCGTCAGTTGTGCGGGATTAAGAGGACTCCAGGGAGTGCAATGTGTTAATTTGTATTATGCATATGCCTTCAACAAATGCATGGAAGGGGCTGTACTTGCTCCAAAGAAGACCAGCCTCGTCACATTTGCAATGGATTCTTTGAAGTCAGACTCACCCAAGATGCAGCTATATGGGCTTAAGATGTTGATCAGCTTTCTGAAAAAGGAGCCCTTGAAGACTAGAACCAAATCAAAGCTCACCACTTCAATGAAAACAGTGACCTTCTTGGTCAACATGTTGGGCTGGACAAGTGAAGGGGATAAAGTTATTAGATCACTAGCGGCGAAGGTCACAGCAGAGATCGCTGATAACCTTCGCGTTGTCCCTGTCCCTGGGGCAATGCAGCTCATAGCGTCGCTTCTGGAGACTGTTCATGTACAGAAGATAAAAAATCCTCTTCTAGATATTGGCATCCCTGAGGGTAGACAAGGTAACCTGATTGAGGAAGTTGTCCATGATGAACAGACCTCTCCAATGCTTTGGTTGAAACAGATGGCACTATACTGTTTGCTTCCGAGAGAGGAACCAAGTAACGTAAATGAGCAAAACTCCCATATACTGGGATGCTGGAAGAAAATTACGGAATGTTGGTCCATTCCAGAGGAGGAGCCATCAACCGACCAAGATCTCCTCCCTGTACAGGGCATGTTAATTCTTGACAGGCTTGCTAGCTTTGATCTTGACACCTGTACAGAAATCTACAAATCACCTGGCCTCATCTCAAAGGTCATAGAGTTCACAAGCAACCGAGCGGACATGCCAGATATAAATGAGATACACCAGACAATGCTGAAAACCTCATCACTGAAGGTGCTGAGAAGACTTTCAAGTACTGAAGGGAAATTTGGTGTAACTTTGCGCCAGAAGATTTCAGAACATCCTTTCCTTTTGAGCCATCTTGCAGAGATCCTGGATGACAATGCGAGCAGCCGCGAACTTAGGGATCTTGCAATAGAGCTCCTTAGAAACCTTGCCATGGACAGAAACATAAATGAGGAGATAGGCAGCATCCCAGTGATAATCAGCAAGTTGATGCACGCCTTTTTCAGCCAAGGTGCAGCCTCTTCAACTGAAGATTCAGGTCAGTTGGTTCCCGGGCAAGCACTTGCAGTACTCGCAATGGATAGTGCCAGTAACTGTTTGGCTATGTTAGCGGAAAAAGGGGACTTATTCATCAAGGAACTCACAGATATGATCAAGGGTGACAGGTGCAGGTACGTCGCATCATGCCTCTTGCGGGATATTTGTGTGCATGCTCGATCTAAGCTTCGCAGCTGGGACCTGAAGGAAATCTCCTCCATCCTGAGAAAGGTGAGTGCAAATATAAGCTATGTGCAATATTAGATGTGGATATTGGAACTTAATATTTACACACGTTATTGCAACCTTTTCTTTCTCATACATGCATGTAAGCTACTATTCAAGTATATATATACTTGCATCATGAATGACCACATGACACAACTAAATGTATAGGTGGCAACACCGGCGGACCTTATTGGAGGCAAAAAGGGCCATGGCCCCCTAACCCAACTACAATTTACATAATACTACTTATCATTTATCATTTTTTACCATATAAAATACAAAATATTTTAAGTTGCCTACCTCAACTACCATCTATTCTCTTTTGTCCCCTCCTATATTTGTGATCAAGGGTCCGCCACAGGGTGGCAACATCATTGATTAATTACTACATAAACAACAAATTTAAATATTAGTGAAGTTTAATCATGGTTTCCATAACTTAGCTATTTCCACTGCAGGTGCTGGATCTAATAATTTCTGCAGAAGGGGCACACCTGGAGGTCCTAGTTGGCCTTAGTTCACAGATATGTAAGGTCATTCCTGAAGACTTTGAGCGAGAACTAGAGCATGGTGAGATCAAGGAAATGTTTATAAAGAGCCTTGTCCAGGAACTTAACTCAAATATGATACCCACTGCTCACTGTCCCGGAATCAGGAGGGTGATAGTTGAACATGCCATACACATCATGGAGTTTAACCCTAGCTACGCCAACTGTTTCATCACATGCCAAATGTTCGAAGCACTGCTCGAGGTAGAGCGCAAACCTTCAAGGGCTGAAAATTACAAGTTCTTCTTGGGTGATGCAGGACTCATGAAGCATGACGTACCTCTGTCCGCTCTCGTGTCCAGAGCAAAAGAACTGATGAAGCCATGAGTAATCAGCAGTGTGACCTTTATAAGCATGTTTGAGTTTACTACGTATATGTTGGCATAACCAAAACTTGTCTGGATCCTAATTGAGACCGGTTGGTTATTTTCCATGTTTGAGTTTACGTACTGCGTCTGTTGTAGTCGAGTAGTATGTTTATCCTATCAGCGCCGGTGGTTATAGCAGAGTCCTCGTAGTTTAAGTCGTGTTTGTACGAGCTGGCTATGCATGTCTACATGCATCACCAGGGCGTATGTGTATCGGTTGTGAGATCAAGCAAATAGGAATATCAGAAAAGTTCTGGCTCCGTTTGGGCAGAGCACCAAATCGCTTTTTTTAGCTGAAACAGAAAATTCCATTAACCAGACAGCAAAGTTGCTGGCTAAGATTACATTTGCAAACTCCGGTGCTTTTTCATCCCATATTACATAGCTACTCTGTTCTAAATTTGCACCGTAATTCGCTAAAGCATCTGATATTTTGTTACAGACCCGGGGACAATAGTTGATCTCAAAATGACTAAAGTTTAATCTAGCAAAGAGCTTAATTTCTCTAAATAGACTGCCATTGATAGCCATGTCTTGGTTTTCTCCTTTGATCGCCTGGGCCAGCATTAGAGAGTCAGTTTCCACTTGATTTTTTGTCATTCCCCGTTGCTGAGCGTATTGGAGGCTGGAGAGACAAGCAAACCCTTCAGTCTGTAGCACATCATATGCGTATTGAATATAGCCTGCACCTACAGCTAGAAATTCTCCATTAGAATTCCTGATAACAAAACCCCATCCGCCATTATGTTTATCAGCAGCAAAACTGCCATCTATATTGATTTTAAGTATATCCCCTACTGGAGGAACCCAGGAAAGCACTATTTGTTTTTTACTCATTTTATATTTTTTGAAGAATTGTTCAAATTCAGCTGCTGATCTTCCAGCAAGGACGGGAATTGAGCCTTGTAGTTTTTTTGTCACCCGCCACTATTTTGTTTCTTGCTTGCCATATCCACCATAATAAACTAATTGTCTTTAGTTTTTGTCCTTGCTCCAGCAAAGTAATTTCTTTTATGAAATCTTGAGCATTTTGGCATTGTAGAAGCTTTTCCCTGACTTTATGCAACTGGAGATCTCTCCATCCTTCCTTCGTCATCTTGCACTTGAGGAATAGGTGAGCCCCATCTTCATTATTTTTGTTACATACAGGGCATATTGGATTCACATCCATACCTCTTCTGATCAAGTTGAGTCGAAAAGGTAGACTATTATGAGCTATTCTCCATATAAATATTTTGATCTTTGTTGGGCATTCTAACTTCCAGATGGAAAACCAGTCAAAATTGTTTCCTATAGTTTGGCTTCCTGCTTGTCCTTTCTGTTCCACTTCTTCCAGTTGCCTTTTAAGCCTATAAGCTGATTTTACGGTGAATTGACCTTTTGCTTCAAAATGCCAGGCCCATTTATCTTCATTGTCTTCGAAAACATTAATTTGGAGAATCAAATTTGCATCTTGAGGCCAGAATAATTCCCTTACACGGTTTTGGTTACAGGACCCTGTAGATGGATCAATTAGTTCACTAACTTTAGTGGTGGTGGCTTTTCCTCTAGGAGTTATTGGTCGTCTGCTCCATAACCTGGGTAACCATGGGTCTTGCCAAATGTTTATTGTCTCTCTATTCCCCACTCTTTTTATTATGCCTTGCTTTAGTAGATCGATCCCTTTGAGTACACTACGCCAGGTATAAGATATGCCACTTTGGACCTGGGCTTGTAAAACTGATTTATTGGGATAATATCTTGCTTTCATGACTTTAGCACATAAGGAATCAGGTTTGGTTAACAGACGCCATCCTTGTTTTGCAAGAATAGCCAAATTAAAAGTATACAAATTTTTATAACCAAGGCCACCATCTTTCTTTGAACAAGTAAGCTTTTCCCATGAAAGCAAGTGGGTCTTGTTTTCCTTGTCCTGTTGTGACCACCAGTATCTGCTTATCATGCTATTGATCTCATCACAAAGTCCTTTTGTTATATCAAAGCAGGTCATGGCGTAAATTGGTATTGCTTCAGCACAGGCTTTGATCAAAATTTCCTTTCCAGCCTTTGACAACATTTTTGTAGGGTTTCGTAGCATGGAAAACAAAAATTTTCTATCGCATACAAACAAACAAGCCAAGATCTATCTACTATATTGTAGCAACGAGTCGATAGAATAACTCACCCTTGAAGATTCCAAAGTGTTTAACGAGAGCGGATTCTCGTGGGTGATGTAGTCGTACTCTTCCCGATCTCAAGATCGCGTAGACGATCCTTCCGGCGCTGCGTTCCGGCAGTGCTTCCGCAGTCGGTCACACGTTCGGTATTCGACAAAGACCTTCCTCTCCCTTGTTCCAGCAGGCAGCGGAGGTTGTAGCACACTCCTCGCGATTCCGGCAGCACAACGGCGTGGTACCGAAAGTAGAGGGGAGATCTCGCAGGGCTTCGCCTTAAGCCGGAGCGAGTATGGTGGACTATGAGAGAGAGCCTCGGCGATCTAGGGTTTAGACACACCAAGGAGGAGCAAGGCCGGCGGCTAGGGTTTGCCTAGGCGGCGGTGGCTTCCCCTAGGCGGCGGCGGCAGCAGGAGGTGGCGGCGCCGGCGGCTAGGAGCTAGGGTTTTGGGTGGAGGTGTTGTGTTCTTGGAGGGGCAGCCCTGCCCCTCCTTATATAGGTGGAGGGGCGCCAGGGGAGGGGAGTCCCTCCCCAACTCGGTATCCAAGTGGGCCGGCGGTGGAGGTAGGGAACTCCTCCCCAAGTAGGTTTCCTACTTCCCCTCCACCTCACAAAATAGCCGTTTGACTTTTCAAATTGGCGTTTGACTTTTCAAACTAGGATTTGATTAAACCATTTATTTTGTTCAGCGATGACACCTAGTACATGATGCAATCATTCCAACTTGTTATGACACATTCATGTACCCTTCCCCTCCGGAGTGCCGGACATTCCGGAACCTTCTAGAACATTCCCGATGAAAACACCGGAACCATTCTCCAACCCCGAAACAGGACTTTCCTTATATGAATCTTATTCTCCGGACCATTCCGGATCTCCTCGTGATATCCCGAATCCCATTCGAGACTCC
Organism: Avena sativa; assembly: GCA_916181665.1. Taxonomy (NCBI): domain Eukaryota; kingdom Viridiplantae; phylum Streptophyta; class Magnoliopsida; order Poales; family Poaceae; genus Avena; species Avena sativa. Next base: position 393,284,567 of record OV702284.1, read on the forward strand.
AAACAACATTCGGTCTCTTACTCATCATTCCATAACTACTTAAACAACGTCGAATCCTTAAGTGTGTCTCCCTACGGTTCGTGAATTATGCGGACATGATCGAGACACTTCTCCGAACAATAACCAATAGAGGAATCTGGAAATTCATATGGCTCCCACATATTTCTACGATTACTTTGCGATCGAATGAACCACTTACATATGATACCAATTTCCCTTTGTCTCACGATAGTTTACTTATCCGAGGTTTTGATCGTCGGTATCTCTGCATACCTAGTTCAACCTCGTTACCGATAAGTACTCTTTTCTCGTTCCCGTGATATGTGATCCCTTGTGAGCCAATCACATGCTTGCAAGCTAATTGGATGACATTTCACCGAGAGGGCCCAGAGTATATCTATCCGTCATATGGATGGACAAATCCCATTCTTGATCCATGTATTTCAACCAATACTTTCCGAACACTCAATGCCACCTTTATAGCCACCCATTTACGGTGTGGTGTTTAATGTCATCAAAGCATCCATCCGGTAAAGGTGATATGCATGATCTCATGGTCGAAGGAATTAGGTTACTATGTATCAGAAAGCATATAGCAATTGAACTATTAAAATGACTTGATCTTTATGCTACGCTTATCTATAGGAGTATGTCCACCATATCATTCTCCTAACGATATGATCTTGTTGTCAATAATATCTCAATGTTCATGATTGGGAAACCACAATCATCTATTAACCAACAAGCTAGTATTATATAGAGGCTTTACTAGGGACTTCAAATTAAGTTTACAAATCACACAAGTATTAATGTTTCCTTGTTAATACTATTATAGCATGAATGTAAACATTTATCATAAACACAAAGATATAATAATAACTACATTTATTATTGCCTCTAGGGCATATCTCCAATAGTCTCCCACTTGCACTAGAGTCATCTAATCTAGATTACATGGTAATATACCGAACACCCATGGCAGCTTGGTGCTGGTCATGTTTTGCCCTCGGGAGAGGTTTAGTCAACGGATCCGCCACATTCAGTTTTGTGTGTACTTTGCAAATCTTGATATCCCCATCTTGGATATGTTCTCGAATAGCGTGAAAACGTAGCTTGATGTGCTTCATCTTCTTGTGTGACATTGGTTCTTGCGCATTGGCTATGGCGCCCATGTTATCACAGTAGATAGACATTGGGTCCAGCGCACTAGGAACCACACCCAACTCTGTAATGAACTCTTTCATCCATATCGCTTCTTGTGAAGCCTTCGAAGCAGCCATGTATTCCGATTCAGTTGAAGATCTCGCCACAATGCTTTGCTTTGCACTCCTCCAGCTAACTGCTGCACCATTCAAAATAAATACGTATCCAGATTGTGATTTAGAATCATCCGGATCGGTGTTCCAACTAGCATCGATGTAACCATTAACAACGAGTTGTTCATCACCTCCATAAGAAAGAACCATATCCTTAGTTCTTCTCAAGTACTTAAGGATGTTTTTGACCGTTGTCCAATGATCCACTCCTGGATCACTTTGATATCTGCTAGTTAGACTAACAGCATATGCAATGTCGGGTCTAGTACATAGCATGGCATACATTAGAGATCCTATGGCTGAGGCATAGGGAGTCTTACTCATCCTTTCTCTATCTTCTGCCGATGTCGGACTTTGAGTTTTACTCAAGGTCGTATTGGGCAACATGGGCAAGAACCCTTTCTTGCTATCTTCCATTCCAAACCTCTTTAGAACTTTGTCCAAATATGTACTTTGAGACAATGATATTTGGCGTTTCGATATATCTCTATAAATCTTTATGCCTAATATGTAAGCTGCTTCGCCAAGATCCTTCATTGAAAAACTATTATTCAAATATTCCTTGACACTATTAAGAAGGTCTACATCATTCCCAATCAACAATATGTCATCTACATATAGTATTAAGAATGCTACAGAACTCCCACTCACTTTCTTGTAAATACAAGATTCTCCATAAGTTTGTATAAAACCAAAACTTTTGATTACCTTATCAAAACGTTGATTCCAACTTCGGGATGCTTGCTTCAATCCATAGATGGACCGTTGAAGTTTACATACCTTGTTAGCATCTTTAGGATCGACAAAACCTTTGGGTTGCATCATATACAACTCTTCATCAATGTCTCCATTGAGGAATGCTGTTTTGACATCCATCTGCCATATCTCATAATCATAATATGCAGCGATTGCTAACATAATCCTCACAGACTTTAGCTTCGCTACTGGTGAGAAAGTCTCATCGTAGTCAACTCCTTGAATTTGTCAAAACCCTTTTGCGACAATTCGAGCTTTATAGACAGTAACATTACCATCAGCATCTGTTTTCTTCTTGAAAATCCATTTGTTCTCGACAGCCTTTCGGCCATCCGGTAATTCCACCAAAGTCCATACTTGGTTTTCGTACATGGATCCAATCTCGGATTTCATGGCTTCTTGCCATTTATTGGAATAGGGGCTCATCATCGCTTCCTCATATGTCTCAGGGTCATTGGTGTTGTCCACCAACATGACACTCATAACGGGATCATACCAATCTGGAGTGGTACGAGTTCTCGTTGACCTGCGAGGCTCTGTAGCAACTTCAACCGAAGTTTCATGATCATCATCATTAGCTTCCTCTCTAATTGGTGCAGGCACCACAGGAACTTCTTCCGGTGTTGCGCTACTCGCAATTTCGAGAGAAGGTTCGACAACCTCGTCGAGTTCTACTTTCCTTCCAGTCACTTCGTTCGAGAGAAATTCGTTCTCTAGAAAGGATCCATTCTTGGCAACGAAGATTTTGCCTTCGGATCTATGATAGAAGGTATACCCGATAGTTTCCTTCGGGTATCCTATGAAGACGCATTTTTCCGCTTTGGGTTCTAGCTTGTCCGGCTGTAACTTTTTTACATAGGCTTCGCATCCCCAAACTTTAAGGAACGACAACCTTGGTTTCTTCCCAAACCATAATTCATACGGTGTCGTTTCAACGGATTTAGATGGTGCCCTATTTAAAGTGAATGCGGCTGTTTCTAATGCATAACCCCAAAATGATAGCGGTAAATCTGTAAGTGACATCATAGAACGAACCATATCTAAGAGAGTTCGATTACGACGTTCGGACACACCATTACGCTGTGGTGTTCCCGGCGGTGTCAATTGTGAAAGTATTCCGCATTTCTTCAAATGCTCGCCAAACTCGTAACTTAGATATTCACCTCCACGATCAGAACGTAGAAATTTAATCTTCTTGTTACGTTGATTCTCTACCTCACTTTGAAATTCCTTAAACTTCTCGAAAGTTTCGGACTTATGTTTCATGAAATAGATATACCCATATCTACTCAAGTCATCCGTGAAGGTAAGAACATAACGATAACCACCGCGCGATGCTACACTCATTGGACCACACACATCGGTATGTATGATTTCCAATAAGTCCGTAGCTCGCTCCATCATACCAGAAAATGGAGTCTTAGTCATTTTACCCATCAGACATGCTTCGCATCTTTCAAGTGTTTCGAAATCAAGTGATTCAAGAAGTCCATCGGAATGGACTTTCTTCATACGCTTCACTCCAATGTCACCAAGACGACAGTGCCACATATAGGTCGAGTTATCGCTCGATGTCAAACGTTTAGCCTCAATGTTATTAATATGTGTATTTCCACTATCGAGATTCAATAAGAATAGACCATCTATTAAAGGTGCATGTGCATAAAACATATTACTCATATAAATCGAACAACCATTATTCTCGGACTTAAACAAGTAACCGTCTCGCAATAAACAAGATCCCGATATAATGTTCATGCTCAACGCAGGCACCAAATAACAATTATTTAAGTATAAAACTAATCCCGATGGTAGATGAAGGGGTAGCGTGCCGACCGCGATCACATCAACCTTTGATCCGTTTCCCACGCGCATCGTCACCTCGTTCTTCGCTAGCTTCCGTTTATTCTGCAGCACCTGTTTCGAGTTACAAATATGAGCAACCGAACCAGTATCAAATACCCAGGCACTACTACGAGTACTAGTGAGATACACATCAATAACATGTATATCAGATATACCTTTCTTCTTGATGTTGCCGTTCTTCAAATCCGCCAAGTACTTTGGGCAATTCCGCTTCCAGTGACCTTCTCCCTTCCAGTAAAAGCACTCAGTATCAGGCTTAGGTCCAGCCTTGGTCTTCTTCGTTGGCGTGGCAACTTTCTTACCACCCTTCTTGAAGTGTCCCTTCTGCTTAGACTTGCCTTTCTTGAATTTGGTGGTCTTATTGACCAACAACACTTGGTGCTCTTTCTTGATCTCCACTTCTGCAGATTTCAACATGGCAAAGAGTTCTGGCAACGTCTTGTTCATGTTCTGCATGTTGTAGTTCATCACAAAGTTCTTGTAACTTGGTGGTAGTGATTGGAGGACACGGTAAATCCCCAAAGCATTAGGAATCACAATGCCCAAGCTTTGAAGTTTGTTTGCGTGCCCAGACATCTTAAGCACATGCTCACTGACGGAGCTGCCCTCTTCCATCTTGTAGTTAAAGAACTTTTCAGAAGCCTCATAGCTTTCAATTGCCGCATGAGTCTCAAAGATCAATTTGAGATCCTCGACAATATCATATGGGTCTGAATTCTCAAACCTTTTCTGAAGCTCCGATTCTAAACCATACAAGATAGCACATTGAACTGTGGAGTGCTGAGTCTTCCGAGTGAGGTAAACATTCTTTACTTCATCGGCAGCATCAGCTGCAGGTGGGTCATCCAGCGGTGCATCCAGCACATAGGTCAAATTACCAGCTGTGAGGACAATCCTCAAATTGCGGAACCAATCCGCGAAGTTGCTTCCATTGTTTTTCAACTTTTCTTTCTCTAGGAACGTATTAAAATTGATGGTAGGGGCTGCCATTGATCTACAACATATTTGCAATAGTTTAGACTAAGTTTATGACAAATTGAGTTCAAATTAATAAAAAACAATTAATCTAGGTGAACTCCCACTCAAAACAATATCCCTCACATTGTTTTAGTGATCACACGAACCAAATCCACTACATCAACACCGATCATCACGAGAGTTGATATAGTTTCAATGGCGAACAATCGACATGTTCATCATATCTACTATATGATTCATGCTTTACCTTTCGGTGATCCGTGTTCTGAGACCATGTCTGTACATGCTAGGCTCGTCAAGATCAAACCTTAGCTTCCGCATGAGCAAATCTAGCTTGCTCACGTTGTATACACTTGCGGAATCTAACACACCCGATCATCACGTGGTGCTTCGAAACAACAAGCTTTAGCGACGGTGCTAACTAAGGGTGAACACTTTATGACTTGAAATTCATGTGCATGAGGGATCATCTTATAATGCTACCGTCGTCTACTAAGCAATACAAGATGCATAAAGGATTAACATCACATGCAATTCATAATATGTGATATGATATGGCCTTTCTTCTTTGTGCTTCCGATCTCCATCTTCTAGCACGAACATGATCTTCATCATCACCGGCATTGCATCAAGGTCAATGACGCTACTCCATGGTTGTCTTCCACCGGCTTCAACTATTACAACTACTTTGAATAGACATGCGGGTCTTAACATAAATTAAAAAAACATATGGCTCCTGCCGGTTGCCAACTTACAATAAGGAACATTGCATACATCAAATATAATCACAATCATGGCCATATCACATCACAGCACACCCCTGCAAAACAAAGTTAGACGCCTCTACTTTCTTTGCATATTTTACGTGGTTTGGGGCTTTCAATAAGTGTCGTTCTAACTTACGAACATGAACCACAACATTGATGCTAGTATTGTTAATCACCCGTTGTAAATTGGATCTTAACTATGCTAGGAGAAACAGGCACCCGCAAAGCCACTTATGCAATACAAGTTGTATGTCAAGCGTGGAGCAAGTCTCATGAACGATGTCATGTAAGGTTAGCCCGGGCCGCTTCATCCCAACATCCCGCAAGATGCAAAGTACACAAGAATTAATCGACAACAAAAGCATCAACGCCCACAATGACCATTGTGTTCTACTCGTGCAACAGATCTACATATAGACACGGCTCTGATACCACTGTAGGGTTTCGTAGCATGGAAAACAAAAATTTTCTATCGCATACAAACAAACAAGCCAAGATCTATCTACTAGATTGTAGCAACGAGTCGATAGAATAACTCACCCTCGAAGATTCCAAAGTGTTTAACGAGAGCGGATTCTCGTGGGTGATGTAGTCGTACTCTTCCCGATCTCAAGATCGCGTAGACGATCCTTCCGGCGCTGCGTTCCGGCAGCGCTTCCGCAGTCGGTCACACATTCGGCACTCGACGAAGATGTTCCTCTCCCTTGTTCCAGCAGGCAGCGGAGGTTGTAGCACTCTCCTCGCGATTCCGGCAGCACAACGGCGTGGTACCGGAAGTAGAGGGGAGATCTCGCAGGGCTTCGCCTTAAGCCGGAGCGAGTATGGTGGGCTATAAGAAATCCCTCGACGATCTAGGGTTTAGACACGCTGAGGAAGAGGTGCTAGAGCCGGTGGCTAGGGCTTGGTGGTGCCCAAGTCGGCGGCAAGGAGATCCCTAGGCGGCGGCGGCTTGGAGGGCGGCGGTGGCTAGGGTTAGGGTTTTCGGGGCAAGGGACTTGTGTGTCTCTAGGAGGGAGCCCTGCCCCTCCTTATATAGGTGGAGGGGCCGGCCGGCCAAGGGGAGGGAGGGGAGTCCCTCCCTAACTCGGCTTGGGTGGTGCGCCGCCGGTTGGAGGAGGGAAACCCTCCCCAACTCGGTTTCCCACTCCTCCTCCTCTTTCCAAAACTTGTCGTTTGACTTTCAAACTAGCCGTTTGACTTTTCAAACTAGGATTTGAATAAACCCTCTATTTTGAACAGCGATGACACCGAGTACATGATGCAATCATATCAACTTGATATAACACATTCATGTACCCTTCCCCCCAGAGTGCCGGACATTCCGGAACCTTCTAGAACATTCTCGATGAAAACACCAGACCCATTCTCCATCTCAGAAACAGGACTTTCCTTATATGAATCTTATTCTCCGGACCATTCCGGATCTCCTCGTGATATCCCGAATCCCATTCGAGACTCCGAACAACATTCGGTCTCTTTCTCATCATTCCATAACTACTCAAACAACGTCGAATCCTTAAGTGTGTCTCCCTACGGTTCGTGAATTATGCGGACATGATCGAGACACTTCTCCGAACAATAACCAATAGAGGAACCTAGAAATTCATATGGCTCCCACATATTTCTACGATTACTTTGCGATCGAATGAACCACTTACATATGATACCAATTTCCCTTTGTCTCACGATAGTTTACTTATCCGAGGTTTTGATCGTCGGTATCTCTGCATACCTAGTTCAACCTCGTTACCGATAAGTACTCTTTTCTCGTTCCCGTGATATGTGATCCCTTGCGAGCCAGTCACATGCTTGCAAGCTAATTGGATGACATTTCACCGAGAGGGCCCAGAGTATATCTATCCGTCATATGGATGGACAAATCCCATTCTTGATCCATGTGTTTCAACCAATACTTTCCGAACACTCAATGCCACCTTTATAGCCACCCAGTTACGGTGTGGTGTTTAATGTCATCAAAGCATCCATCCGATAAAGGTGATATGCATGATCTCATGGTCGAAGGAATTAGGTTACTATGTATCAGAAAGCATATAGCAATTGAACTATTAAAATGACTTGATCTTTATGCTACGCTTATCTATAGGAGTATGTCCACCATATCATTCTCCTAACGATATGATCTTGTTGTCAATAACATCTCAATGTTCATGATTGGGAAACCATAATCATCTATTAACCAACAAGCTAGTATTATATAGAGGCTTTACTAGGGACTTCAAATTAAGTTTACAAATCACACAAAATTAATGTTTCCTTGTTAATACTATTATAGCATGAATGTAAACATTTATCATAAACACAAAGATATAATAATAACTACATATCTCCAACAATTTTCTCTGTATAGCCTTGTATTTTGCTCCATATTCGGTCCGTTATATATGCAAAGGTTTTCTTCTTAGATTTCCCCACATAAACTGGCATGCCAAGGTATTTACTGCTTCTTCACAACTTATCTTTAGAATCTCCATCATTTTCCTTCTCACACTGATTTTAGTGTTTTTGCTAAACACTATGGAGGATTTGTCTACATTTATAGTTTGCCCCGAGCAAACCTCATACATTTTTAGGATACTTTGCAGATGATACACACTTTCTTCTGAAGATTTTAGAAGAATTAATGAGTCATCTGCAAACAGTAAGTGGTTGAAGCTTGGGGCTTCTTGACAAATCTTAATACCTTCAAGTTTTCCATCTTGATCTGCCTTGTTTAGCATACTTGAAAAGGCTTTCGCACATATCAGAAAAAGATAAGGGGAGATGGGGTCTCCCTGTCTCAGTCCTCTTTCTGGGATTACCTCTTGTGTTAAGGAACCATTGATTTTAAATCTGTACTTGACTATTGAGCAGCATTTCATAACCAGCTGGATCCATTTTTCTTCAAACCCCATTCTCCTCATTATTTTTTCCAGAAAGTACCATTCTACCCTATCATAGGCTTTACTCATGTCTAGTTTTAGGGCAGCATATCCAATTTGGCCACTTCTTTTATTTTGCATAAAATGATTTACTTCATAAGCCAATAAGACATTATCTGTGATTAAGCGACCCAGAACAAAAGCACTTTGATTGGGCGCAATGATAAATTCAAGGATAAGTTTTAGTCTATTGTCTAAAACTTTAGATATTAATTTGTAGATAATATTGCATAAACTAATGGGGCGTAAATCTTTCATGCTTTGAGGGTTCTTTACCTTTGGTATGAGCGCGACACAAGTATCATTCCAGCCTAGAGGGATGTCACCACCGTTTAGCACTTGGAGAACCTCCGCTACAACTTGATCACCGACAAGATCCCAATAGCGCTTGTAAAAAATAGTCGGCATGCCATCGGGGCGTGGGGCCTTGAGGTCACCAATGCTGTCCAGAGCTGCTTTTATTTCTTCTCTTTTGAATTCTTGTAATAATGCTTCATTCATAGCTGGTGTAATACGGTGAGCCACCTGCTCAAGCATTTCATCTAGATTTTTTCCTGCAGTAGTAGTAAACAAATTGTTACAGTATTAGGTGATCACCGCCGCCATCTCAATATCATTATCAACCATATCCCCATTTTCCTTCACCAACTTTTTGATTCTATTATTCTTCCTTCTTTCAGAAGCAAAGGAATGAAAATATTTTTTATTTTTATCACCTTTTTTAAGCCAGTCGACATGTGCTCGTTGCCTCCAATAGATATCTCTCTGAGTTTCCAACTTTTCTAATTTGTATCTCAGGATGTGTTCTCGATTTACTTGGTTCTCGGAGATGGAACTTCTTTTGCATTTTTCAAGATCTTTCTTGATGCTTGCTATACATTTCTCTAGATCTCCTATCGAATCCTTGTTCCAGGATTTCAACTTTGCAGCCACACTATTTAGTCTTTCTGCTACTGTGAGACTCCCCAATTTTTCAGAATTATACCAGGCATTATGCACTACAGCATCACAGTTTTCCTCTTCTAACCATCGTGCTTCAAAACGAAAATGGCCCGGGTCCCAATTAGCTGGTCTTCGATATTTTTCCTCTTCTATATGGATAATTAATGGCCTATGATCTGAATGTCCTGGATCCCCATTCACAACCTTGTATTCTGGGAAGTGCTGGCACCAATCTTTTGTTGCAACTTTCCTATCTAGTCTTTCTTTTATGTAATGTTCACTAGAGTGGCTGTTATTCCTCCAGGTGAATGGATCTCCCAAGAATCCCAAGTCATGAAGTCCACAATCTTCCAAAACATTCTTAAAATGATCCATTTGGCTCTGTGATCGAGCCCCACCTCCTTATTTTTCAAAATCAAACATGATTTCATTGAAATCTCTTGCACAGATCCATGCCAGCTTACTATGGTGTTTAATTGTTCGAAGAAGCTTCCATGTTTTTTCTCTATTTTCAGTCTTTGGATCACCATATATACCAGTGAACCTCCATTTGAAGCCATCTGGCTGTGTTATAGTTGCATCGATGTGATATCTACACTTTAGACTAGCTGTGAGATTTATTTCTTTCCTCCAGAATAGAGCCAGTCCTCCACTCCATCCTTCACAATCTTTAGCAACCATATTAGTTAAGCCCAGTTTCCACCTAAACCATTGCAACCTTCTTTCATCTAGTTTTGTTTCTGAAAGGAACAAAATGTCGGGGTCCTCCCTCTTCTGGAATTCCAGACGTCTGCGAATTGTCGGGCCATTCCCCAAACCCCGGCAATTCAGGCTCCCTATTCTCATTGGTTCCCGCAGGGCTGTTCCGACAGCCCCGCAAAATTGGTTTGATCATCTTCTTGGACCTCAATCTTCTTGAATTTCTTTACTGTTGTTTTAGTATCCACTTCCATATCTTCCCATGTACTTGTTATTTTTAGACCAGTACATGCAATAGCCTCACCCGTTTTTGCCATACTCGTTTCTGTTTTTTTCCTTGCTCTTCATCTGAAAGTGGAATTTTTATGTTCCTTTATTTCTCCATCCTTCATATGTAACGATCCTATTTCCACTGGTATAGATACCAGGTCTTTTTCATTCGTTACTGTGATCTTATTTTTTCCTTCTTCAATTGTCTTTTCATTCGTTCTTTGTGTCATGTCTTCATTAGCTTTTGTTTTTTCATAGAGCTCAATATCCACTGGCTTCATTTCAACCTCCTTTGTCTTCCCTTTTCCTATGACTAAAAGACTCCCTTTTGATTTGTTCATGTCAGCCTCAGAGGCCATTATAGCCATCTTCTGCCTTGGGCTAGTAACCTCCTTTTCCTCTCCTTTCTTGTCAATTTCCTTCACTAGAGATAGATCCTCCTTTCGCCAGGACCGATTATCACTTCCTGATCCAGTTCCTCTGCTATCAAAACTTCCATGATTTTTTTATCCCCATTTCTACTGATACTTCCTTGAGATTTGTCAAAATTTCCTGCCCCCTTTTGATTAGGGGTTCGCTTTAGCCATTTACCAAATTGTTGAGTTTCTCCTTCCTTCAGTTTAATTGAACACCCTTTGTCTGTGTGTCCAATCATACCACAAGTGAAACAAAAGTCAGGGACAAATTCATACTCAAAGGGCCACCATCTTATTTTTCCTTCATCGCCTATTTGTACCATTTTACCTCTCATCAAAGGTTTTATAACATCAAGTCTAACCTTTATGCGCAGATATTTCCCATATGCCATACCATCCTCATCAGTTTCAACCTCAATGAATTTCCCTATCTCTGCACCTTAGGCTGAGCCTGTGTCTCTACTCATCGTACCTCGAGGGAGTTTGAAGACACGCACCCAGATCGGAAAGCTGGAAAATTCATATTCTTCTCGATCTTTATATTCATCATAATCTTCTAGGATTAACAGGTCATTACCAAACATCCACGGACCATCTTCTAAAGCTTTCTGTTTGCCACTGGCTTGATAGAAAGTGAAGAGGAAGATATTCTCACCTACTTTCTTGCAATGGATGCCCCGTAGAGGGCACCAAATTCTTCCCAGCGCATTTTCAATTCCATCTGCATTAGCTGGCTTCTCAGAAAAAACCTTACCCATTGCTTTCGGATCCGACGTAGAAGCTTTCCCCTTGCTGGTACTCCCAATCTTCAGTCCCCTCTTCTCTACTTCCGAAAGCTTCAGTTTCTTTAATAGGCCTTCAACTTTCTCCATGGCACCTGCCATTGAAAAAGGCAGGGCTCCTCCTACCGGCTACCTCGGGGTACTTTTCTGGCCAACAACGCCTCAAGCTCTGCTCAGGGATTGAGGAAGTTGTACCAGGATTGGATTATGAGGGGGTGGCAAGGCGGGGCAAGGGAGGGGGGGTCGGGGGTGGGGGTGGGACAGGGGAGGAAAACGAGCAGGGGATTGACCTCGTCGGAGCTCAGGGAGAGGCGGCGGTGGCGGATTGTGAGAAAATTTCGACGAGGATCCTCACCCCAAACTCCAGACAAGACTCACCAAGATGGGATTGAATTTGATGGGATCTAGTGGATTTGTGTTTTTTTTTGGCTTGGATTAATCACTGGAACTTGGATTTGGCTGGGGATCAAGCGGCAAGAGTTGCCGACGAAGACGCGACAGAGTCGCCCACGAAGTCGCCAGAAGCGGCACGAACCGTCACGAGAGCTGACGGACAACTTAGCGCTCTCACGAGCACCAAATCGTTTGCAACATGTGCACTCGTGTCTAGTTCCGGGGAGTTGTATGCGAGCTACTCCCTCGGTTCCATTTAATCTCTTCTCTAACATGCACTAATGTAGACATGTTTTATTAATACATAGGTTCAGTCATTTTAGAGTCTATTTTGAAATACCTAAAATGTCTTATATTAGTGAAGGAGGGAGTAGCTTTTTGCGTGCAATTTACTCCGGTTTCAGAAGCAAAGCAAATCGAGCCAGCTCTTGCAGGTCGCTCTTGCCTAGGCGCAATCCGCATGTCAGACCTGCAGGTTACATCGGCGGTACCAGGTCTGGTTACACACTCAATCTACTCACCACACTTGTGCCTATCTCATAAACCCATTAATAACTGAACAGATCTATGCCTGCAATCCACCGCTAGATTTTAGTACTTGGTAGAGTTTTAGCGCCATTCTGAACCGCATCTAAACCTCCACACGGCTTATTGCTGGATCGTTAGAGCTTTTAACTGGGATAGTGACTTTCCTATTTAGAAACTGTTTGATGCTTAGGACTCGGCTCACACAGCTGGAATACTTTGAGGACCGTTAATATATTTTATTTTGGTGTGCGTGTCTAAGGATGGCAGTGCATTAGCTAGGGTATTATCCTACTTAGTACAAAAAAATGAACTAAGTATTTAAAGAAAAACTAATTTATTTGTTTAAACTAGGCTAAACTAAAGTTCCATCTCTACATGTCTCTTCTCAAGGTTCAGCTGGCGTTTTGGGGCGGGGAGGATCCAGTTGAAAACACAACTTCGACTCATGTTAGTGCAAATGACAATAACACATCTGGGTGTTTTTCCTTCGCGCGGAAGCATCATCGGGGCATTTTCCTTTTAAGGTCCAAGAGTTCAGGCGTCCGGGCTCTGGGGCTGAGTTACATGTAATTACTTTTGTTTGTAAATTTCATGTGTCACTTACCGAGAGGGGTCTTTTTAATGAATATCGGTCAAACTAAACTTTCCCGCGACTTGCCCGGTTATAGAGGCGGATGGGTCATGTTTGTTAGGCGCGTATATATGTTGACCAGCTGTTGTTGGAGCACATGTTCCCTTTCTATATTATACATACCCTAGCCCTAAGTCTAATTCCAGCGGAGACGGCGACGGCTTTGGCATTCATTTTTCTCCCTCTCTCTCTCTCTCTCTCTCTCTCTCTCTCTCTCTCTCTCTCTCTCTCTCTCTCTCTCTCTCTCTCTCTCTCTCTCCGCGGCTCCTAGCAATGTCTAGCAATGTGAACGGGGGAGTTAGGCCAGCAAGGTTGGCGCCTGACTCGGCATCTCGCGTGGAACCTAAGCCGGCTCCGTTGGTCCTAGATCCTGAGACTCTGCGTTGGAGCATTGAAGTAGCGGCGAGGAGTTCTACCTAGGGGAGCCAGTGGGTGAGTCAAAAGTCTTGTAGCCAGGTGCCCTCGAGTAGCTTGGTGAAGAAAAGAGCTAGCCAAGCAGCGGAGTCTTCGGGGTCGATGGGGGAGTGCCGCACCAAGATCTCAAAGAGTGGTAGAGTTCTGGATAGTAATCTACCATCAGCGAGAGGAGGAAGAGATGAATTTTTTTATCTATGCTTTTTTCTTACTGGTAGTTGATTTACTGAAAAAAATACAGAACAAGAGTGAGACATACACACCAACTGAGCTCTCCCAGGTTTGGGGTAAGTATTCAGATAAACGTCGGGTGAAAATATTTGCTATGGTTAATGATGTGGGTATAGAAGATTATGATCTCCCATGAACTTCCTATGCTCGCTTAAGGACATGAAAGTCTATGCTATATCATCTTTAGTCATAGTTCATATTTATAGACGACACTGTCTCTTTCAAAAAATAAAAAATATAGTCGGCGATAGTCCTCAAACCCTAGCGTCGCCTACGGTCAATGACGACATGAGACGGGGGGATGTTGCATGAAATGAAACAGGTGAAAATACCATCGTACCCTCCCTGATCTCAAGTGAAATTATGACTTTGGCCTTCGTTTTTATTGGAGGGATATTCAAAATCGAGTGTAATGCCTAAAATGCCCCGCAGGACGAGATGAACTACTCATAATCTAAAGGAAAATGATATTGTTCCCCCGGGGATCGTTCCGTTCGATCCCCCGGGTCCTCGCTTTGCCTCGCGTGCCCGTCTCGCTGCTCTGCCTTTGCGTGTCCATCTCGCTTGCCTCGCGTGCGTGCGTGTGTGGCCCACCAGTTTTTCTTCATCCAAAACGACGCGATGTCCAGGAAACTGCTCCAGCAGCCGCCACCGCCGGATCCGGCCGACCGTCACGGGACTTGGCCGCCGCCTCTGCTCTCGGGCGAGTGTCGCAGCTGCTATTCCCGCTGCCGCCATTCCCCCCGACGATGCTGGTTCTGCAGCGCGCCGCCGGCACCTGCGAGCTCCGGCCAGCGAGCTTGTGCGCCGCCATGACCACACATCCTTCGCCTTCGTTTCCACCGCCGCCCGTTTCTGCAGCGCCCTGCCGCGATTCCTGCGAGCTCCGACCAGCAGAGCTCCGGCTGGGCCTTCATCTTTGTCTCGGCATCGACAACCGCCACGGCCAGCCTCCATCTTTGTCTCGTGGACAACCGAGTCGGCCAACCTCCATCTCTGGAGTTACTTAAGGCGACAGCGCTACATACGACTGGAAGAGTTGCTACTTAAGGCGACCTGACTTGCTACTAACGGTGCCCGGAGGTGCTACCCGACGACATGGATTGCGTTCTGGGATTTTATTTTTGCTGTGCTGGGGATTTGCTACATACATGTATTTGTTTTGCTAGAACTGTTCTATGTGTTCGCTACAATATTGTAAAAAAATTGCTACAAGATCTCCGGCGAAGTAGGTTTTGTTATGGTAGCAAATATTTTTTTTGCTACAAGATTTTGCTCCGACGATGTCTCCGGCAAAGTTGCCTTTTGCTACATTAGCATAATTATTTTGCTATATCAGTTTTCTAAATTTGCTACAATAGTGCAAACTTCTTGCTACAAGGTTTCCGGTGAGGTCTCTGGTGAGATTCTCCGGCGATGTCTCCGGCGAAGTCGGTTTTGCTACGTTAGGATTTTTTTTTTGCTACACGATCGCCGGCGAGGTCTCCGGCAAAATATCCGACGAGGTCCAGTCTGTTTTTCTATTTTTTTTACAAATTTGAACATTCAAAGTGACATTGCACGCCTACAACAAGTAGGACCCACCAATCGGCTGCACTGAATCTACGCAAGCTCGAATCGATTCGAATATAAGAGTATTGTACTATCAATGATCATCCAAGGCATGCTATTCCAATCAGCTCGAGCCAATTTCTTTCCATAGGCCGCAGTGGCCGGCCGGCTACTCGACCTGTCCCCTTGGCAAGCGCTACATGTAACAAAGAATCTATCTGGCATTTTCCCACCCGCATTGTAAGTAACGCTAAGGCCCTGTTTGGATAAACAGTATTAGCAGAACTGGTTTCCCGTAAACCATGTTAACCGTCTAACAACCTAAAATCCTATTTGGGCGTGACCTCTAAAACGCAAACGAATAAAACTGAGTTTCCACTAAGCCAGAAAACCGAGTGTTGGCAAAAACTACTATTAGTCGTTTTTCTCAAAACGCGATTAGGCAAACCTCGATGACAACTTGATATTCCTCTCATCCTTCACGAAACTCCACACTCGCCAAATGGAACACGACGTCCAATCGTATTCCCAACGCCGTTTCTTCTCATGCTGCTGCCTGCACCGGCCGCCGCCGGCCCCGGTCGGAGCGCAACAGAGTCCACATGTTCGTCGAGCCGCGCCCTCGTCTGTACCTCGTGAGTAGGCGCGGCCGCGTCCACTCCGCCGGCACCGATCGCAAGCACAACGGAGTCCTCATTCTCGTCGTTCCACACCCCAGTCTATACCTCCTGCGTCGGTGCGGCCGCATCCACGTCGCCGGCGCCGCCGAGTTCATCCCAATCTGGGGTAGGGGCTCGACTTCTGCACCGCCTCCTCATCCACAACAGATTTCTGTAGTCCCTGGCGTGACCAGAGCCAACATCACCTCCATAGCCGCCCATCTCAAATTCTCGCCCAGACGCGTCGAGGAGGTCCTCAATATGGAGCAGGATCACAATCACCTCACTGGGTATGCGTTGGATAGCCCCACGAACTCAAGTCTCCACATAATAGCAATTCGATGAACAATTTGACAGGCCGCTGTGTGCTTTCAGTCCCAACGTGAATGTGAGTCTCGCCGACTATCCAGAGTTCAACAGCTCGGCTCTAGGTGTACCCGCTCGCCGCCCATGCCATGTTGTTGCCGACATGCCGTCGCCTTTTCTTGCTGTCCTCGCCAGACTTGGGCACTGATGATGCCGAAGTCAGCGGGACCGACGAACGACGGGACTCCAGGAAAGATAAACAGCCCAGTCAAGGAAGAGTATAAAACGGGTTTTAGAGTCTGCATGCACAAACGAGATTTTCCGTAAGCCAATTCTTAGCAGAGAAGTTAGTAAAACCGGTTCTCCTAAAAATTCTATTAAAACTCGTTTCCCGTAAACCGATCGCTAATCCTCATCATCCAAACAACCACTAAGACTGCCGAGCGCTTTTGAAGTTTGAGAGGCGAAGCTCGTTCAAAGATGGCCAACTGGGCTGCCGCCGGCGGAGAGCACCGTGTCGACGTGCCGGCTGCTGCTTGCGGCGGCGGGCAAGGCAAGGCGGCCGCTCCAGAGAGGTGGCTGAATTGCTTCGTTTCCGCCGTAGCGATGATTGAGAGGGTGGGCAACGCACTGGGCACGCTGGCATTCACATGGGCAACCGTCGTCCTGCTCGGCGGCTACCCGACGGTGCTCAGACCCGTGGACTTCTGGTTCGCGACTGTCATGGTATTCTTAGAAGCCGTGAGGTACTCAGCTATACATTACAGTTATGGTTTTCCTATATCACATGAGTATAACACGCTTATGCTTCAAGATATGAGTATATTTCATCTAGTTAATAATTTGAGTATATTCCTCAATCAACATCCTCTAGCTCCACGCACTCTTGATTTACACATACTTTCTCCGTTCAGAAATATAAGACGTTTTAGCTCTGTGAATCGAACGTATTTAGACGTCTTTTGTACAAGTTCGTAGAAGTTAGGAATAAGTCTATACACTAAAAGATATCTAGATACATTCATTTTTACAAAACTAAAATGTTTTATATTTTTGAACGAATGAAGTATATTTTTTAGATTAATACATATAGCCAGTGGCGGAGCTTCAAAAAAATCCCAAGTGGGCCAAAGTAAAAGCATAGCACAAAAAAATTGCATTGTAATTTGTAAAGCATATATTTACTACCTCCGTTTCAAAAAAAATAAGGCGCACGTACATTTTAAAGCAAAGTTTAACCCAAAAAAAGCTTTTAAAATTTGATTATATTGTGTAAAATAAATATTATTGGATTCGTATTGAAATACACTTTTCAATGATGTTAGTTTTTTACCAATATTTTTATATATTTAATGAAAATCTTGATCAAAGAAAAACACGCAAAACGAAGACATCTTATTTCTTGGCACGAAGGTAGTAGTAGTCAACTATGCATTAGTCAATGATCAATACCTTTGGTAGTATATGACATGTGTATACATACACAAATCTCCGACACATTGAAATTGGTACTTAGAGCATCTCCACTTGGCTACCCAGGACGCTGATCCGGAGGCCAAATTTAGGTCTCGACGCCAAAAATTGGCCCAGTCGCGTACCCAGGAACCTGTTTTTGTCCGGATTCGGCGAACTTTGGTCCAGGCTTTCCAGGCCGTATCCAGGTTCCCGGAAACGCCCCGGGGACGCCGGACGCAGCGAAAACGGGCGTGGGTCAGCTCTGTCGATGAGAGAAGGCGAACTCCCGCCACTTCGCCGACCTCCCGCCCTTTTCTTTCTCCCCTCCCGCCTTTCTTCCCCATTCCCCCACTCCCTCCACTCCGCCGAGCTCCCGCCCACCATGCCGCCCAAGAGTTTCGTCCAACCCAGATCGAACCTCGGCGAGGCTTCGGAGGAGAAGAAGGCGAGGAAGCCGAGAGTGCCGGCGACGAAGCCGGAGGGCATGTCCTGCGCCGAGTGGGCGGTGAAGGAGCACGCCAAGAAGATCGCGTTGGACGACCGGAAGGGCAGAAAGGAGAGGGCGAAGCTCCGGCAAGAACAAGAGGTGGCGACGGCGAAAGAGCAGGCGACCGTCGGGGCGAAATAGGCAGCGCCGATGAGGTCGGCGATGATGACGGCGCCGTATCCCCCCCCCCCCATTGGGGAAGCCAGGCAAGCGTCGGCTCGTCGGCCGGATTCTCGCCGATCTCTCCGGTCAGCTTCTAGGAGAGCCAGGCGATCGCTCCGCACAGATACTCCTCGTCCCCCGAGTTCGATGGCGGGTTCAACCCGAACTGGTCTTCCCCTGCCCGGCGCCGCGCCCTCCTTCAGCCTTCAACGTCGACATCAACATCCCCTACTCCACCTCTCCAGCATACGCATGCCCCACGCTGCGCCGCGGCCCACTGCCTTTCGTCAGAAGCTCGGCGCAAGCAACCTACAGCGAGGCTGACGCGCACAACATGTTCGCAGAATGACGGCCGGCATGTCGGCCGAGACATACATGGAGGACATGATTTCCCAAGGCTCGGTCTCCAACCCCTCCTTCTTCACGGAAGAACAGTCCCGGGCCGATGCCAAACATGGCATCGAGTCTCAGAATTTCGCCGACCTCGACGCCGAGGAGACGCAGGCCGAACCGACGCAGGCAGAGGACGCCGAGGGTGAAGCCGTGCTTCTGGCGAAAGGCAAGAAGGGGAAGAAGAGGCCGGACACTTTGACGTTGGAGGCGCGGATCAAGTGGACCGTGCCCGAGGACACCTGTCTCGCCGAAGCATGGAACACGGTGAGCATGGATTCCATCACCGGTGCCAACCAGAACTCCGACAACTATTGGAGGCGCGTGAAGCTAACGTTCGACGAGGCATAGCATTTGCGACCCGAAGTATAGAAATTCACATGGAGTGAGGGGAGAAGGCTATTAACAACAATTGGGCGATCATCTAGACCGCATGCAGCAAGTGGCACAGCTGCGTGGAAGAGGTGGAACGCACACAAGCCAGCGGGGAAAATATAGACAACAAGGTATTCGCGAACACTAGTCGTAGTTATGACATGCTCAAGCAAAACTTGACACACTTTGCCATCCATTTTGCAGCTTCGTCGTGCACTCGCTTTGTATCGAGAGGACATGAAGGCGGAGGTCAAGTTCCACCATGTGTTCCAGGAGATCGAGAACTGCGAAAAATGGTGGGACACTCGCCTGAGCCTCTCCAAGACCAAGGACGGCGTGTACAACACGGAGGCCCCTCCCGCTGCTGTCGGCGAAGGAAGGCTGAAGATCGGCCAGAAGAAGGCGAAGATGATCAAAGCCGCCGGACCTCCCGCCGAGCGTCTCCAGGCTTCGATCGAGAAATGCATCGTCGACACGAGGGCGCATGCCGAGAAGAGGGCCGAGAAGAGCGACGAGAGGTGGAAGCAGCTGATTGAGACCCAAGGGCAAAAGGTGGCTCTCCTCAAGGCCAACTATGCCGCCAAGAAGAGGAACACGGATCTCAAGTTCCTGGTGGGCGACGAGGACACGTCAAAGATGAGTTCGCTGATCAAGGCCTGGTACATGGCGCAACGCTAGGCCATCCTCCAGGGCGAGATCACGCCTGCCGATGCGCCGAACGACGCCACCACTACGCCGATCTTCGCTTCCATCTCCTCCAACCAGTCGGTGTCCGCCGGCGAGACGCCCAACCCCGCCGCAGGAGCCCATCCCCATCGACGACTGAGAGATGGCCGAGCCTTTTTCCCTGTTCTGTAATAATCTGTCGCCGAACTTGTGGGCATTAATTCTGTCGAACACCTTTTGGCCGAGCTTTTGCCGACGGAAACGATAAAAATTCAAATATATCGTCGTTTTCTACTCGCCTGGGAACTCGGCCTGGGAACGCGAGTGAGAAACTCGGCGTTCCCAGGCTAAAAACGAGTTTCGTCTGGCCAAAAAAGGTCCGGATTTTGGCATGGGTTCGTCCAACGAGTGGAGATGCTCTTAAAAAGAATTAAAAATACAATGACGCAGCTGTGAAGTAATTTGGGGAAGTGACGTGCACATCGCTTTGGGGAGAATTTAGAATTGGATAGCTACGGCCTTGCACTTGCAGGTTGCACCGTTGCAGCAGGAAAATCAAAGAAAACAGAGTCAGGAACCAAGGGGAGACTGGGTCGTCGACTCGCCGTAGGCGTTGCTAGCCGTAGCTATTCGCTGCCGGGCAGTCGCCGCTCACCTGATCGAGTCTCTCCTGCAGTCCGGCTGTTACCTCCACCGCTCAGTCACCGGTTGATGGTAGGTCGGGACTCGACAGCTCCCCTAAACTAGCGCCATGGATGCGCATGCAGCTGACCAGCAGAAACAAGGAAGCAAACTAAATCGGGAACATTTGACTTGCCTCTCATGTGGAATTGGCTAGGTTGGTTGGCTTTACACATAGAGGCCTAGCCGTAAAATTTATTTTCTCTCATGGGCTGGGCGGGCCATGGACCGGTTTTGCTTGCACTAAGCTTCACCAGTGCATATAGCCGTGTTATTCCATCATTAAAGTTCATTCACAAAAGAGTACAACTTATTTGTCAGAAAAGGTCAATACATAGATCAACCATCCAATAATAATAATAATATGAAACGTGGTTGCTTCAACATAATATCCATTAAAAAAAGATAGATACATGGCCAACCATCTAAAAATAAGTAGGAGTAATAGTTATTTCTCAATCACATAAATAGTTATATTTTCATTGTTTCTATTTCAGTGGGTACAACATAATGCCTCACGGTACGGAATATTAGATTTACAGAACTTTAAGAATGATTACATGTATCTTGCTATTAACGGGAATATCGTCTGCCACTAAAACAATTATACTATATAGTGGGACACATATCACATGAATATCAAAGTAGGATCTGATCTCTGGTGGACCAAAGAACCACCATACAGGAGTAAATTGTGTGTTCCATAAATACATATATTATCAGAGGAGTGTTGTCTTAACCAACTAATATATACGACATATAAAATCAACCCACAAGTTATAAGACAAATGTTAAACCTCCAAATTTCACGTTGACATGACACGGAAAATTTGGGACACTAGGACGAAGCCAACTCTTGATAGTACAAGATTTTAAATGCACGTGAATTTAAGGTACTATGACCCGCGTGTTATGTTTTCTAGGAAAAATAAATGGCTTGAGATGCCATGATTGCATCGCTTGAAGATTCCATGATTGCTTGAGATTCCTTCAAAGCAACATTCCTCCTTTGGAGACCGGAGAGAGGTGGAAGTGCCATGTAGCTCTCCCTTATCTTTGAGCCCCATTTCATAAGCAAAGATCCTTCCAATGACCTCGGTTTCCTTGAGATCGTTATAGTTTGGCATCATTTGAAGGACTGTGCAAACAATGTCGTATTTTGGAGTGAGACCCCTAAGTACTTCACAATGAGGTGCTCCATCATCGTGGTGCTTCCAAGCCCGTCGATCTCGCTGGTGAGAAGGCTAAGACTTGACTACATTTCCATCACTCGTTCTCCATCAGACATCTTAAATATGTCCTAAATCTTCTTTTCATTGTCCAAGCAAAGAATGATTTGGTTGAACTCTTTCCTCACACATAGCGTTAAACAATAGATCATAAGTTTGAGCATGTGGACTGATTTGGAGTCCACATCAGGTTGGGAACGTCATCCTCTGTCTGGATGACAGTTCTTCTACCAGGAATCTATCGCGAAGTCGCCATACCTGAGATGGATGCACCTCCCATAGATCAGCACAAGACTGGACGGACGATCCCTCCACGCCGGCGACGGCTATGCAGCCTCGACTTTGTCGTGTCCCTCCGCCTCTCCTCCCGCACATATTGGAACCGATGCAGAGTCCTCTCCACCCAAAACATTTTTCCCTCTTCTACCACTCTCATCCCGGGCCACCTCCTCCTCGGTGCCACCAGATCTAGTCGACAAGAAAAGAGAAGTCAGACCTGAGATAGCCGCACCTCCCGCAAATCGGCACGAGCAGGATAGACAATCCCTCCATGCCGGTACTGTTCCTCCGCCTCTCTTCCCACACATATTGGAGCCGATGCAGACTCCTCTCCACCCAACACATTTTTTCCCTCTTCTACCACTCTCATCCCAGGCCACCTACTCCTCAGTGTCACCAGATCTAGTCGATGAGAAAAGACAAGTCACAAGATCTTTATCCAATGAGTAGGAGATGTTCCCTCATAGGTCGGACGCGCTCTCTCGTCGGAGAGATGCGAGAGAGCTAAGTCACCGCTAGCGCAGCCGCCACCACACTGGGTCGGGTAGCATGAGAGTGTGAGAAGGTTATAGTATTTTTAGAACTACGATGCCATATAATGCCCACGTCAGCAACTATCATCTATGATGGACCATTGCTGATGTAGCATGCCCCATGATCACCCCTCGACCTTTTCTGGCATGCATCGTCGTACACACACCTTTTATTTTACTGTGACCTATTTGACCATTGTCCAATTGGTGTTGTACTTTTTTTCAAAATAGGGATGACCCCGGCCTCTGCATCAATAGATACACACAGCCCCATTTCGAAATTGGTGTTGTACTTAGTGTCATTTGGACATCAGGGTCTGACAGGAGGTGTATCTACATACGAAATGTATATATTACCAAAGGTATTTTGAGAATTTATCTAATATTAAAAAAAAGTGCAACAATGTCCAGCTGATAAACGAAAAAAATGCACCGTCACTTTGTTCACAGGAACCCTCACGTTTTATAGGACTTCCAGAATATGACGCCTTGAGGGGATAAGATAGTATGGGAGTAAACATGCATGAATATTGTAAACTTCTAAATCACCAAGCAAACAAACTACACTCACGGACATAAAGACAATATCCATCACAGCCGATACACATATTACTAGCAAGTAAGCAATCTTTTTTCGAATGGGTGCATCATCCCAGCCTCTGCATTAAAACGATGCACACAACCTTGATTTTATTGCAGCGTTTCAAAGTAACAAAGTGTTCATATTTCCATCTCATGGATCACTTATCAATCACCCAACTAAAAAAGGAACAAAAGAAGGCTCTAAGCATCTTGAACTGTTTAGCATGAAACCAACCACCATCCATCGGTTGCATCAAGTATCCATAGGTCCTCGTGGCTCCATAGGAAGGAGGTAAGAACACATGTGTATCCAAGAAGATTTAGAGTTGCTACTCTGTTAAAAATGACATCGTTTCAACAATTCCAGATTTCCCAAACTAAAGCACAAAGCCCCACATGAATTCGAGGTTTAGTAATTTTGTCTACTCTATTTAGCTAGTTCCCAACAAATTAGTTACATTAGAGGGCGGGGTAATGTTAAAAGTAAAATGTACAATTCTCCAAACAAGACAAGCCATAGAACATGATATAAATAAATGATCAATTGTTTCCTCAGAATCACAAAAGACACATTTCTTACACCCATTCTCTCTTAGCAAGATTATCTATAGTAACACCTTTTATGAAGAAACCACAAAAAAAACTTATTTTCAACGGTACCTTTATTTTCAACATATACTTTTTAAAAATCTAGTGTATCCATTCATAAAATCGGCCGGCATACATAGATTTGACTGCAAACTCTCCTTACTCTGTTAAGCGCCACTTAAATATATTCATTCATCAGTTAAATTAACCCCCATCAATTTTCTACTAGGTCCAACCACGCCGGCCACTTATCCCTTGTCAAAGCTTCTGCAATCCAATGTTTAGTGGACCATGAAAAATAACATCATTAAATATAGAGAAGCTAATGGGTATACCAAACCAAGTCTGTTCCCAAAACCGAGTCCCTTTTCCATGACCAATGAAAAAAGATCCTCCATTAAAGAAATCACTTTTGATCCCCATAAGCCCCTTCCATAAAGAAGAATTTGCGGGCTTAGTTTGTACTTGCGAGAGAGTTTTGCCGCGAAGGTACTTATTATCTAGAAGCACCTTCCACACACCATCCTTAGAAACAAGTTTAAATAACCATTTGCTAAGTAAACATCATTTTTTTATAACAAGTACCTCAATCCCCAAGCCTCCTTTGTCTTCGGGTCGACAGATTATATTCCATTTTGTTAAACGATATTTCTTCTTTGCCAAAAGAAAATGGGCCTATAAAATTCTAATATTTTACGTACCCCTGTTGTTATTTAAAAAAAAGACAATAGAAACATTCTTAGACTACTTAGAACATAATTTATTAGCACAAGACAGTACCCATACGAGAGCATCTTACCTAACCATGAGCCTAGCTTTCTCTCAAAGTGGTCCTCAACCAGCTTCCGTTCTTTATTGAGCAAGTTAGCAACTTGAAGAAACTTGATACTTGATGGTGTCCCTACACGTGTAACTGTTGGGGAGGTGACCCCGGATAGGGTAAAGACGGGGAAAGACGAAAGGATATCCCTCATCTAGTTTCCGAGTTACAGTCTGAATCGGCCGAACCTTATAGAAGTCGGCCGAGATAGGAAAGGGCAGGACCCTTATAATGATGGCAAGGCATTACCCGGCCGGGATACTACGTAAGTCGGCCGGGTTAGCCCGAGTAATCTTGATGCAGGTGAAGGACAAGCCGAGTTACGCGAGGCAGGGCCGAATGATACGAAGCTTGCAGGAGAAGAATAAGCCTAAAGTCAAACTCTAGCCACAGGCTAAGGAGAATCTGAGCGAAGTCAAGCACTAGGGACAAAGGCGCAGAGCGACAGAGAGGCAGAAGGAGGTCACGGAGGGACCCTCTGGAACCTTGCCGTCATTAGGGGAGCGACAGGGAAAGGGGGGCGCCGAACTACTATATTGGGACAAGCATATTCCTCGAATATGCTTGCCACATCAGCCCTAAAGGAACCCAAGGCTCTCCTTTATAAGGGGAGGCTTGGACCCTGAGGAGGGCATCTGCTCATTTTAGTACCGTTAGGCTGGTAAAGTTCTTCCTCCTTGAACACAGCTCAAGGAGCACTTGTAGCCCAAGGAAGAAGAAATAAAGATCTTTGCCTTTACCATCTGTGTGTGGAATCAACTGCATCTTCCCTCCCCAGATCCCTCTAGCATCCATTGGCCCCATACTTTAGCCTACCCATGGCATCTGCCGTGCCACCACCACGACAGTTGGCGCCCACCGTGGGGCCAGCAGCGGTGCTAGCTGGAGTCATGATCCGGACGGGAAACTTCATCAACATTGGCGAGCGCGTGGTTTCTGGCCTGGTCCGGAGATTCGATCTCTGTGACTATGTCAGCGACAACGCGGGCAGCTTCAGGGGAAAAACTCCCCCGCAGAACGGTGTCTTCATCAGTTTGGGCGAGCACAAGGTCGACATCGGCGTCGACATCTCCGGCATTTATCCTCACCAAGTTGTTGTTGCAAGAGAGCCACCCCTTAGCGCTGTGAGCCGTCCGTGCGGAGCACATCCAGTGAGCAGCGTCGAGGTGATGGTCGCAGCCGGAGTGCAGGCGGGAGTTGCGGGCGCCGGATCAACCAAAGACCCCGCCGCAGGCGTGCAGATCACGCCCAAGCAGACAGCACCACCCACCGAGGTATTCCCTCCAGTGACCAACCTGGTCGAAGTACAGGACACTACCCCAAAAGCACCAAGAGTAAGAGGGCCACCTCTGGAAAGGCCTGAAAACATTCTTCAGGCAACCATAGAAAACTTGACTACACCTGTAGCGCCGAAACTTGATCCGGCTAATGCTCAGGCAGAGTTAGAAGAAACCAGGCAAAAGGTGCTGGTAGAGGCAAAAAAGGTGTCGGCCCTGCGGGAGTCTCTAAACAGGACCCTGCGAGAATATGCCAAAGCTAATAAGCTTGACGTCGCTCCCGAACAGGTGGACGAGTTAAGATTGAGAGGGAAGAACCCCATAGATGATATCAACAAGGAGCATGATGCTCATAAGGCAGAATCAGTTGATTTGGGCTTGCCGAGGTACAGTACCCCGGCAAAGAACCTAAGAGCGGCAAATGCCGCAGCATTAGAGTTAGAGGGGTTGACCGGCGAAGCCCGGCAGAAACAGCAAGGAAGAGTGAATGAGCTGGTGCGCATCGCGAACTAGCAAAACGAAGAAATGCTCAAGGCAGACCCGGCGAGGCCGGGGGCCTCGCGAATGGTTCACTCGGCTGGAGCAGCACCTGCCTTGTCCGTGGCAGCAGCATCCTCGCCCGGAAATAATGCACGAAAGGACAAAGCAGTAACTTCAGGAAAGAGAAACAAGCAAATTGTTCCGTATGATCCGGCAATAGCCGGGAAGGCAAACGAGAACATAGGCAATGGAAGCCGAGGTAACAGTGGTGAGAGGAATCCCGGCCGTATTGAGAAAGACGGCGGAAGCCGAGGCAATGGAGACCTCGGCAGAAGAGAACTCGGAAGAGGCAATCACGAGAACAATACCCCGGTTGAAGTAAGGAGAGAACCGCCGCTCAACCCACAGCCAAGACATGAACCTAGGCAGGAAAGAGAAGCGAGACCGGCTCGCCACAACCAAGTGAATGCAAGGTACAATGATGGTTATTCCGAGATGGAATATGCGGCCCATGGTGGAAATAACCACTATGGAATGCAAGACAGAGTTCTGTACAGAGATTTACAATCAAATGATGCAAGAGTAAAGCTAGACCGGCTATACCGGTCCGAGTTGTTGGAAGAACAAAGTCCACCAGGTCCGACGTGCTTTGGACCACGGATCATGGGCTAACCACCTGTGCCGAACTTTCAGCTAGCGAGAGGCACGAAAACATATAATGGGAGTACCAAACCACAAGACTGGTTGATTGATTATGCCACTGCTGTGAAAATAGCGGGTGGAAACTTACGATGGGCAGTACGGTATGTCCCACAAATGTTAGAAGGACCAGCTAGGGTATGGCTGAATAATCTACCAGCAGGCAGTATCAACTGTTGGTTAGATTTTGAAGAAATGTTCGTCAGCAACTTTACCAGCACATACAAGAGGTCAAACAGGCCGCAACAGTTAGCCATGTGCAAGCAGAGGCCGAATAAAACAGACAGAGAGTTTTTAACTCGATGGTGTAACCTGAGAAACTCGTGTGAAGGAGTTATAGAGTCGCAAGCGATAGCTTGGTTCGCTCAAGGATGCCGTTATGCCAGTGTATTGTGGCAACGACTGCAAAGAGATATGCCAACCACATTGGCAGAAACTATCAGAATAGCGGACTCCTATGCATTAGGAGATCCAACGCAACCAGAATTAATGTCGGCAGATCATCGGGAGCAACAAGACCAATATGCAAGAGATTTGGCCGGATCATCCAGGCGCAATGACTTTAGAGGAAGAAGAAGAGAAGAAAGGCCGGATTATATAATTCGGCCCAAGTGGCAGCGGTAGCGCAGGATCAGCCGAGTCACGGAAAGACTCAACGGCAAAAGAATGGTCCTCAGCAGTGGACACCAAGGAATGAAGGAAAAAGACAGTGGACCTCAGAACAAAAGAAGCAATGGCAGGAGAGGCCGAAGTACACGTTCGAGTCTATGTTAGATCAGCCGTGTAAATTTCACACATCAAACCCATCCAGGCCAGCCAACCATACGACCCGCCAATGTGCATGGATGAAAAATGCAATGGGAAACCCTGCAGGCATTCAGGCAGCACCCCTTCAAGTACATCAACAGCATCAGCCACAGTTGACTGGAGCAAATGCACAGCAACTGATGTTACCACCTCCTCCCCCGAGATACGATAACTCGGACCGGAGGGATGCGGTACATCAAGTGATGAACCAAGGCCACGATGGAAGAACAAATCCAGGAAATACTGGACGCAATGATTACAGAGAACATCATCAGTCTTATTGCGTGTTCACAACGGAACAGCAAGACAAGCAAAGTGTGCAACGCCGGCATATGGAAGTAAATGCAGTAATGCCGGCAGTGCCAAGATATGTGCCTTGGTCAGATCAGGAAGTAACTTGGAGCATAAAGGATCACCCCAAGATAATGCCGAGTCCGGGGTCGTATACACTCGTGTTGGATCCGACATTTGTTGGACCAAGCATTAATGTGAAATTTTCAAAGGTTCTCATTGACAATGGGAGCAATATCAACATCATGTACAAAGATACCATGCATAAACTCGGAATATCGCAGAACATGCTGCAATCCACGAGGACCACTTTCCATGGAATAGTGCCAGGGCTGTCATGCGAACCCATTGGTAAGGTCCGAGTGGATGTGTTATTCGGCACAAGAGATAACTGCAGAGCAGAAAACTTAGAGTTTGAAGTGGTGGATCTAGAGAGTTGTTATCATGCTTTACTCGGACGGCCCGCGTTGGCCAAATTCATGGGCAGCTGTCATGTAAGTTATCTGAAAATGAAGCTACCCGGACCACAAAGAGTGATAACAGTAGTAGGGGATTACAAGAAATCAATGAAATGTGCTTCAGCCGGGTCAAATTTGGCCGAATCATTGGTTATAGCAAAAGAAAAAAGAAGGATTCAGGAGGTAGGAGCCCACGCTCAGTCGGCACAGCTGAATATGCCGGCACTAGCCAATCCACATGGAAGTGTTTCCTTTCAGCCGACTAAAGAAACGAAGAAGTTTCAGATAGATGAGCAATTCCCAGAGCGTATTGTTACTATTGGTGCAGGCCTAGATGCTAAATAGGAAAGCGAGCTCACCAACTTCCTCCGTGAGAATCGGGACATATTTGCATGGTCAACTCAGGATCTGCAAGGTGTTCCGAGGGAGTTGGCTGAGCACTCTCTGAATGTAAGGCCAGGAGCAAGGCCGGTGAAGCAACCTCTCCGCCGCTTCGCCGAAGACAGGAGAAAAATAATAGGGGATGAGATAGCTCGGCTCCTCGCGGCCGGGTTCATCATGGAGGTGCTGTATCCGGATTGGTTTTCAAATCCGGTGCTAGTAGAAAAGAAGAAAGATGATCCGAATGTAGCCATTGTATGGCGAATGTGTATCGATTACACGAACCTGAACAAGGCGTGTCCAAAAGATCCTTTTCCATTACCTAGAATAGACCAAGTCATTGATTCGACCGCTGGTTGTGAGTTATTGTCATTTGTAGACGCGTATTCTGGTTTTCACCAGATACCGTTAAACCCGGCCGATCAAATAAAGACTGCGTTTATTACCCCGTACGGGGCTTATTGCTATCGCACAATGCCATTCGGCCTGCGAAACGCAGGAGCAACGTATTAGAGATGCATGCAAAAATGTCTACACGACCAGATAGGAAAAAATGTACAAGTATATGTAGATGACGTGGTCATCAAAACCAAGGAAAGCAAAACGCTACTGGATGATATACGGCAGACTTTCGCGAACCTGAGAAGGTTCCGAATGAAGCTTAACCCGGAAAAATGCACATTTGGCGTGCTAGCAGGAAAATTACTCGGTTTTCTTGTATCTAGCCGAGGTATAGAGGCCAACCCAACGAAGATAAAGACAGTAGAAAGAATGGAGTTGCCAAGGTATCTAAATGACGTACAAAAGTTCACGGGATGTTTAGCCTCGCTCAGCCGGTTTGTATGTCGGCTGGGAGAGAAGGCACTACCACTCTATCAACTGATGAAGAAATCAGATAAGTTCATTTGGACTCCACAAGCAGACAGTGCATTTCATGAGTTGAAAAGAATGTTGGTCACAGCACCCATTTTGGCTTCTCCATTATCAAAAGAGCCTATGTTACTCTATATAGCGGCTACCAACAGAGTAGTGAGTGATGTAGTCGTCGTAGAGCGACTCGAAGATGGTAAGTCGGTACAGAGGCCGGTGTATTATTTGAGCGAGGTATTATCCGCTTCAAAGCAAAATTACCCACATTATCAGAAGATGGCTTATGGAGTGTACATGTCGGCAAAGAAACTTAAACATTACTTCGAAGAGCACCCCATCAAAGTGATTTGTGAAGCACCCATAGCCGACATATTGAGCAACAAAGATGCAAGTGGCCGAATAGCAAAATGGGCGATTGAGTTGTCACCATATGCTCCACAATTCGATAGGAGAGATGCAATCAAATCTCAGGCGGTCGCCGACTTTTTCGTAGATTGGGCCGAGGTACAGTATGAGCCACCATTACCAGACCCAAATTATTGGACGATGCATTTCGACGGTTCCAAACTAAGAAATGGTTTGGGGGCAGAAATAGTGTTAACCTTTCCCAAAAGAGATCAGCTGAAATATGTGCTGCAAATACATTTTGCTGCGTCAAACAACGTAGCCGAATATGAAGCACTGGTCCATGGATTGAAAGTAGCAAAAGAGATTGGCATACGCCGAATCTTATGCTATGGGGACTCGTATCTAGTAGTACAGCAAGTCTCAGGCAATTGGGACGCATTAGATGATAATATGGCTTTGTATAGATTTCATGTGCAAAAGATCAGTGGATACTTTGAAGGGTGTGAATTTCACCACATACCTCAGGCAGAAAATGATGCCGCAGACACGTTGTCAAAGCTAGGATCAACCAGGCAGTCAATTCCCCCAGGTATTGCCCTGGAGCACCTCAGGAAGCCATCAATAACTCCATCACCAGAGTCCGAATCCATCTTTATTCCGACAAATTCAGCAGAAGATAATGTGCCGATGGAAGTAGACCAGCAATATAACCCGGAACTCCCCAAGAGGAGGACAGCAGAGGTAAGCATAACTATGGAGAAAGCCGAGGTAGTTATGTCGGCGGAAAACATGGAAATAGACAGTGAGACCACACCAGAGAAAATCACACCGGTATGGGCGCAACCCATATTCTCTTTCCTTAAAGATGCGATTTTGCCGAATAATGAAGTGTTAGCAATACAGATAGTAAGGAGAGCTAAAGCTTACACAATCATAAACAATGAGCTATATAAAAGAAGCGTCACAAGTGTATTGCAAAGGTGTGTGACTTCGGCAGAAGGCCAGGAGATCCTCCTAGATATACATCAAGGAGAATGTGGACACCATGCCTCATCTCGTGCCTTGGTGGCCAAAGCATTCAGGCATGGGTTTTATTGGCCAACAGCGTTGAAAGAAGCCAAAGAGCTGGTTAAAAAATGCAATGGTTGTCAGAGATATGCAACCAAAATACACATGCCGTCGTCCGAGTTAAAAACGATACCCATTACTTGGCCGTTTTCTGTGTGGTGCTTAGATATGGTGGGACCATTTAAGCCGGCCCGAGGGGGGATGACCCACATACTGGTTATGGTGGACAAGTTCACAAAATGGATTGAAGTGAAACCAATAAAAAAATGCGATGGGCCCACAGCAATGAAATTCCTCAAAGATATTATTTTAAGATATGGGTACCCACACAGTGTTATTACAGATAACGGCACAAACTTTGCAGAAGGAGCTTTCGCTAGGTTTTGCCAAGAGAAACACATAAGATTAGATGTTGCCTCTGTGGCTCACTCAGCATATAATGGGCAAGTGGAAAGGTCTAATGGACTAGTATTGTCAGGAATAAAACCACGACTAGTCGAACCATTGCAAAGGTCGGCAGGATGTTGGATTGAGGAATTACCAGCAGTATTATGGAGCCTCAGGACTACTCCGAACAGATCAACAGGTTATACACCATTCTTTCTGGTATACGGGGCAGAGGTCGTGCTTCCAGCCGACATAATACATGACTCGCCAAGAGTTACTCAATATACAACTTCAGAGGTAAATGAAGTAGCTCGGCAAGATACTGTTGATTTGCTAGAAGAAGCCAGAGAGCTGGCATTATCACGATCAGCTATTTATCAGCAGAACTTGCGACGATATCACATCAAGAAGGTGAATCCAAGAGTGTTCAAAGAAGGGGATTTAGTTCTCCGACTGGTGCAACGTACAGCCGGCATGCACAAGCTGTCACCTCCATGGGAAGGACCATTCGTCGTAAGCAAAGCATTGCACAATGATGCCTATTACCTAATCGATGCTCAATCCCCTGGAAAGAACAGGGCAGACAAAGCAGGCGAAGAAACGAAAAGGCCATGAAATGTAGCTTTACTTCGTCCATTTTACTCGTAGCATGGTATCTCAAGATCAAGCACCAATTATGTATTAAACCTCGGCATCCAGAGCAGTGACTCGGGGACTGCCATATGTTATTTCAATTTTAGGTTATGTATTAAACCTCGGCATCCAGAGCAGTGACTCGAGGACTGCCATGTGTTATTTCAATTTTGGGTTATGTATTAAACCTCGGCATCCAGAGCAGTGACTCGAGGACTACCATATGTTATTTCAATTTTATGTTGTGTTAAACCTCGGCATCCAGAGCAGTGACTCGGGGACTGCCATATGTTATTTCAGTTTCATCCTATGTATTAAACCTCGGCATCCAGAGCAGTGACTCGGGGACTGCCATGTGTTATTTCCATTTTGGGTTATGTATTAAACCTCGACATCCAGAGCAGTGACTCGGGGACTGCCATATGTTGTTTCAATTTTATGTTATGTACTAAACATCGGCACCTTGAGCAGCGACTCGACAACCGTCTTATATTATTTCTGAAGTTTGGTTTACACACTAGACTTCGGCGCTATAGGCAGTAACTCGGGGACTGCCATATATTGTTTCGAAGTAGTGGTTAGCCTTTGATACAAAGAAGGTATCAAACTTCGACATTCAAAGTAAGAACAGCTCAATCTCGTATGATATTCGAAGCCCACACCTAGATTAACTGGCTAAACCACGGGAATACAAAGGTAATGATACATCCCAAAATTAAGAAATCGCAGGCCACCAAAGCAAGGATTCGGACGAACAAGACCACTTAAACAAAGTGATAACAATTACAAACATATATGTCTCAGCAGCACACGGCAAAAGAAATTCATGCCATACAGAAGACGGACAAATGTTTCACGTACATCATACGCCCGGCATACCAGGGATAAGAAATGACTTAAAGGTTTTTAGCTGGAGAGGCAGTAACTTGGTCAGGGGTTGGGCACTCCGAGGTAGGAGGAGCTTCGGCCGAGGTTGCCTCGCCCTCCATAGACCCAGGTGCGACTTCGGCGGAAGCCCGAGGCTGCTGAGGAGCATCAGTTTGTGCAGTTAAATGCCTAGTACCTTTGGAGGAGGATCGCGCGTCGCCGTTGCCATCCGAGCTCGAACTGGAATCACCAGAAGTAGCCGAGTCATCCTCATCTTCCCCTTGTTCAGCTGAATCGTTATCCGATGCATCCTCGACTATGACCTCGTCGTCCGGGTTCGGAAGGAAACTCGGACCTTCATTCCAGGTATGCACGTCGGCATACTCAACGAGCTGGAAGGCGCGAGCTTGCCGAAGAGCGACGAAGGTGGGGTCCTCAACCCAACGGGAACCAGTGCGCAAATTTCTCAAGATATCAAGAGAAATGTCTTCATACCATGACATGATAACAGTGAGAGCCATATCAGCGCCAGCTCGTCCGGCTGATTCCCTCCAAAGACTTAGTTGCCTCTCGGACGCCATTAATCTTTTCACCAGCAATTGGACCTCATTGATATCAGGAGTCCCAGAAGTATTCGGCCAGAGAACATGGTAGGCTCGGATAGCTGCCTGCACCAAATCCCTGCCCATAATCTTCATCGGACCGACTGCAGCGCCGACAGCAACCAGGAAATCTTCCATCGAGTACTCCGAGTCCGCGTCAACAGGGACACCTCGGCGCACACGAGCAGCAAGAACCGCTTTAGAGCTCACGGGCTTAGCTTCTGGAAAAATGATCTGTGCAAAACATGAATGCGTCAGGAGGCAGCAGGAAAAAAGAAAAAGATAATCCGTCCGTGCTAAGAAGCTTACGATGAATATAACTCATCATTATCTGAAGGTCTTTAGCCCAGTCAATCTTGCTCTTCTCAAAGCGAGCGATCTCCTCGCTCATTCCCTGAGTTTTCAGTTCGACAGCCTCGAGGAGCTCTTTATTCTTCTGCAGTTGCAGAGCTAGCCGATTTTTCTCCTCGGAGAACTCCTGGTCGACCTTTTCTAGTTCGGATTTCTGAGAGAGCTTAAAGGCCTCCACCTCGGCGCGCAGGCGAGCTATTTCATCATCCTTTTCTTTTAGCTGCGCCGAATAAGTAGCGCTTTGTTCTAAAAAATGCAGCATCACGTCAGGCATGGGCGTGCAATCTTGGTGAGATGCTGCAAAGGTTTGTAACTCGGCTTTACCAAAGCCAAACAAAATAAAAGAAGCTTAGCGCACATTTTAAAGAGGGAAAGGTATAATGTAAAAGGGAAACTAACCTTCCAGGCTCTTGACTTTCTTCTCAAGACGGATGTTGAGATTATTGATGTTACCTGGTCACCAACAAAGTGAGCCGACATCTCGCATACAAAACAATAAGAATTTCGGAGATGACGAAAAGAATTGTCGACTTACCAGCTTTTTTCACCACAGGAATAACTTTCTCATATTTTTCTTCCAATTTTCTGTGCGAAAAAAGCAATCTTTGAAATTCAGCAGTCCGTCGGTCATGTGCAACCTGAGCAATAGAGCAAACGATGAGTGAATATTTAAAGCCAAAACAGATCCGAGTCAAGCAGAACTTAACCCGGACCTAGGTGGTTGGATATTCAAAGCCAAAACAGATCCGAGTCAAGCAAAACTTAACCCGGACCTAGGTGGCTGGATATTCAAAGCCAAAACAGATCTGAGTCAAGCAGAACTTAACCCGAACCTAGGTGGCTAGATATTCAAAGCCAAAACAGATCCGAGTCAAGCAAAACTTAACCCGGACCTAGGTGGCTGGATATTTAAAGCCAAAACAGATCCGAGTCAAGCAAAACTTAACCCGGATCTAGGTGGCTGGATATTCAAAGCCAAAACAGATCCAAGTCAAGCAAAACTTAACCCGGATATAGGTGGCTGAATATTCAAAGATCAGCTAGACAAAAATAAAACAAGGTTTAAGGCAGATCTAGTCGGATATAGGTTCGAACCCTGAAGTTAAATCGAAATAAGTAGAGCATCATAAAACTTCCAAGCAAATAACAAGTTATTCGCTTGCAAGTTTCGGGGACTAGAGTATATATAGTAGCATCTGGGGAATTAATCAAAACTCGGTAAAATAACAATTACCTCATTCATCATGTTACTATCAAGGACGATCTTGGCGGCTTGATCCAAGCGGCTGCTAATGTCGGAAAGCTGGAACGGCTGACTATTGGGATTACCCTCAAACTGATCGGCAGCATTCCAGTTATTGGCATATTCCACCAGTGAGCCGAGGCTGTTCCCACTTGCCGTCCGAGTTAGGACTTTACCCCGGACGTGTTGTGTAACCACCGCGGCCGCAGGGCTTTTATGAAGAGCAAGCTGGGTACCGACGGCCGGAGTAACGGAGGTTTTGGTGGAGGCAGTTCCTTTGCGCAGCACATCGGCGATACTCGGCTGAGAAGAGCCGACAAGACCTTTCTAGGAAGTGGAAGCCTTGGCGGCGACAGCTTTTCTTGCTTTAGAAGAGGCATCGGCAGGAGCTAATACCTCGGCAATGGGAACGGTGTCTTTAGGAGCCGGAGGGGTCACGGTCGCAGAGGGCGCCGAGATATTGACGTCCTCGGCCGGGGCTGGAGTTACTATAGAAACCGCAGGGGTAGAAAGAGGCTCGGTAGAGGCGCTCGGATTCACAGAGGAGGCAACTGGTTCGGTGGAAATCTCGGAGGGCCGAGTGGAATCAACGTCAACAAGAGGAGTCTCAGGCACATCGTGGCGAGGGGGCGATCGATTCGGAGCTGAAGGAGATGCAGCACGAGCAGGACTGGGAATCCTGGTATCTTCGGCAGGCGGAGGAGACGGCTGCCGAGTCATACGGCTAGTCATGCTAGGACCGCCGGGCTTAACAGAAAGTGGAGCACTGCGAAAATAAAAAAAGAAAGAGGGGCGTCAGGTTGAGAAGTAGAAAGAGAGAAACAAGAAATATGAGCAAAAGGAACTTACCCTGCAACTCCAGGCATGGTCTTGCAACGGGGAGGATTCGGAGCGGATTTCTTCATTCGTTTCTTAGGGGCCGCCTCCGAGGCACCAGCAGGAGCCCCACGTTTCCCCGAGGTAACAGGGGGCCGGGAAGCAATAGGCTCGGCGTCGTGAACCTGACCGGCCGGATTAGCTGGGAAAGTAGAAGCTGGAAATGCATAAGAAATGGGCAGGCAACTACCTCTAGAACTTGGACCTCGTCCGAATCACCTTCCTCCTCGTGGGCTGAGGTCTTGCCACGAGCGCGAGCCGGGGCGAGATCCGACTTGGGGACGAACTCTTCCGAGTCCGGCTCCCCAAGGTCCGGGGTATTCCGGTCCGCGGGCCACGGAAGCGACAAAACCTCGGCATCCTCGTCCTTCTGTTCTGCGAACCTCTGTAAGACAAGAAAGAGGAAAATTAGCGAAAACCGTTACGAAAACAATTGGAAAACAAGGCATTAGTGGTTAGGCTTACTTCGGGAGGGGGACGCTCGCGGGTAAACGGCTTCAATCCCCAAGCCCAGTCCTCAGGCATCTCCGTCTTGAAGATAGCTCGAACACGCTTAAAGATGAGATAGTTGTCCAGCTCCACGGTCGAGACTCGGTTGGGGTCAAGAGGACCGCTCATGTAGCAGAGTTTGTGCGTCCGTTTCTGGAATGGGCAGATTCGGCTACTGATAAAGGTAGCCATCAAATCCTCGCCGCGTAACCCGGCGCGGATCAGCTCCTTAAGCCGAATCTCAAAAGCCTCGGCCAAGGCGTGACTCTTCCTCGAATTATAGGTCCAGTTCACCTTGGAGGGCGTACCAATGAAGAATGCAGGGAGCCGAATCTTGTCCTCCGTTCCCGTGTTCTTGACATAGAAGGACTTGTGCCACTTCTTGCACGATTCTAGCCCTGTGACGCGAGGAAATACGGACTTCCTCCGAGGTGTAATGGACGCTGCTCCACATTGAGTAAGCAGATTCTCGGAAGGGTGCAGAGACTTGTCAGGGACAACGTTAGAACGAATCTGGAAGAACTTCGACCAGACATGCACGGACGGCCATAGACCGAAGTATCCCTCCGAGGCAGAGATAAAAGCAGAGAGAGGCGATGGCATTTGCAGGAAGGTGATGCGGCTGAAGGCCGAAGTAGTCGAGAAATTCCCTAGCAAAGTCGCTAAGAGGGAGACCAAAGCCGTGCGAGAAATGCGACATGAAAACTACATACTCGCCCTCCCTAAGATCCGGCGAGGACTCGCTGCCGGATAAGCGACAGGAGACCTCGGCGGGAATCCTCCGAGTCCGGATAAGCCACTCGATCTCGCGGCGAGTAACGGAGGAGCCCTGCCACGAGCCTCGCTCGGGCCCAGAGCCAGCATCGTCATCCTCTACCAGGGCACCGCTGAAGGAGCTAGACATGGGCTCGTCGGACAAATCAGCGGAGGAAGAACTAGCGGCGGAGGAAAGTTTAGAACCACAGGTCCCCGTCGTGATTCTACACAGAAACGGCGGCGGAGCAGCAAAGGAACCACCGCGCGAAAACGAAAGGGAAACAAAGGAATCTAGAGAAAGGCCTAGGCGACGGGACCAGAAAGAACTCACCGGCGACGACGCCGGAGCTAGCGAACAAGGACGAGGCAGACGGAGCAACGCGGCGGAGTCCTCGCCGCCAGAGGTTCAGATGAACGCGCGGCGGCGGAGCCACGAACGGGCGCAGAAGCTAGAGGAAGAAGAAGGGCGCGGGCGAGCGAAAAGGGGAAAGTGAATTCCCCAGCGCCGCGCCCCTCTTTATAATCGAGCCGCAAGCGAGGTAGTGGGATCGTGGGTGTGGCGGTTGACCGTGTAGATCGTGTGCGCCGCACGATCGCACGTCGTTGAGCGGAATCGCACCAAGGGCCACACGGTAGCAAAGAGGATCACGATCCCCAACGGAAACAGCACACGAGGGGTCGCAGCGCCGGCGCGACAGGCGCAGTAGTAACTGTAGCCTGTCAGTAGATACTGTAGAGGAAAAAAAACTAGAAAAACAATGATGGGGATGACACGTAGGACAAGGCGTACGCGAGAAGATACGATGATACCTCGAACGAGAAAGAAATAACTCGGAAACAATACGGAACGAGTGTCATGAAACTGATACGGCCCGGCCGAGGTTATCGGCGGGGCCATACCAGCTTCGGGGACTAATGTTGGGGAGGTGACCCCGGATAGGGTAAAGACGGGGAAAGACGAAAGGATGTCCCCCATCTAGTTTCCGAGTTACAGTCTGAATCGGCCGAACTTTGTAGAAGTCGGCCGAGATAGGAAAGGGCAGAACCCTTATAATGATGGCAAGGCATTATCCGGCCGGGATACTACGTAAGTCGGCCGGGTTAGCCCGAGTAATCTTGATGCAGGTGAAGGACAAGCCGAGTTACACGAGGCATGGCCGAATGATACGAAGCTTGCAGGAGAAGGAGAAGCCTAAAGTCAAACTCTAGCCACGGGCTAAGGAGAATCTGAGCGAAGCCAAGGACAAAGGCGCAGAGCAACAGAGAGGCAGAAGGAGGTCACGGAGGTAACAGTCCTGAAGCCCGAGGCGCACAGGAGGGACCCTCTGGAACCTTGCCGTCGTTAGGGGAGCGACAGGGAAAGGGGGGCGCTCAACTACTATATTGGGACAAGCATATTCCTCGAATATGCTTGCCACATCAGCCCTAAAGGAACCCAAGGCTCTCCTTTATAAGGGGAGGCTTGGACCCTGAGGAGGGCATCTGCTCATTTTAGTACCGTTAGGCTGGTAAAGTTCTTCCTCCTTGAACACAGCTCAAGGAGCACTTGTAGCCCAAGGAAGAAGAAATAAAGATCTTTGCCTTTACCATCTGTGTGTGGAATCAACTGCATCTTCCTTCCCCAGATCCCTCTAGCATCCATTGGCCCCATACTTTAGCCTACCCATGGCATCTGCCGTGCCACCACCACGACAGTAACACTCCTGCATCTTCCCAATCTTATCGCCATCCTACAATCCCAAACATGCATAGACCAGAATAGAAGACAGATACATATCCAATTAGACAAATCTGAACGCAAAAGGGCATTCAAGCATTCCGCACATCATATTTGCAATTCAGAGCATACTTCTGTTGGAAAGACACTCACCACAAAAAAATAAAAGAGAAAAATGGAGCATTCCTCGTTCAGAGAAAAAGAATAGGCAGCAACCCTGTTTGGCAGGACCTAACAGAAGCGGGAGACAGGGAGCCCAAGAGTTCACCTTCAAGGTAACCTTCTGTGGGTGGACGATCAACCAACCACATATTACAGTTCACCAAAACCCTTCCTGTATATGTTATGATCCTTTTCATTTTCATTTTAACGCAGGAGCTAGAAGCATAAACTGTATTAAAATCTTGTCAGTAACTCTCAGTGTGGTTTAGATATATGGACGTCTTCGTTTTGTTTTTTGATAATGAACGTCTTTGTTTTGTGGATTGCATAAT
Organism: Avena sativa; assembly: GCA_916181665.1. Classification (NCBI taxonomy): domain Eukaryota; kingdom Viridiplantae; phylum Streptophyta; class Magnoliopsida; order Poales; family Poaceae; genus Avena; species Avena sativa. Next base: position 393,324,352 of record OV702284.1, read on the forward strand.
GTTTCTTTGCTTAATTACACCACATTTATTTATACTTCAGGATGTTCAGCCACGATAACAATAAGCTGGATTATCAATTGTTCTTCCGTACAAGAGGTGCTTTTAGGTTCCTTAACTGGAATAAGCTGATCTTCACCGTATGTTTTGGTGATGTTCTGGTGTGCGTGATGATTTGGAATGGCAGTTGGATATTTGGTCTGCCGTCCTTATTTCTGACAATGCTTGCAATTGTCTGGTTTCTAAGTCCTGGAGCTGCAAGGCTCCTTGTATGCAGCTTGCTATGCCATGCGATATCATTATGGAGCCCCATGGTTGCAGTCATATTGCTAGGCCCCTCTGTGCCATATAGCTATGTTGATGATGGTTACAAGCTGAATGACTTCCATGGGTTTATTCGAAAAAACTCAATTGTCAAATGGACACTATACCTCATACTCTTTGTGCTCATGCTCCTACTTACGATCAGCAAACTACGGTTCCCAGGTGTCGTCAGACTAGTAGATTGTGCTCTGGGTCGCAAACTGGTATCTTGGCGTGGAGTTATCATAAACTGGTCCATGTTCGCTGCCATAGTGATGTTGGCGTCAACTTTCCATGGTTCTTCTCGATATGTAATTATCTCATTCCAAGCATATGCTCTAGTGATTGTGTCATTTGGCAACCTCCAGATTCCAGCAGCAATATTGCGACTCGTGTTGGCACTGGCACGCCTTATACCACAACAATACTATGCTGAAGATGAACATGTGGACGAGAAGAACATGGGAGACAAGACAAACTTTGTGCCATCTCTCAATATATTTTATGTGATGGTGCTTGGCCAAGGAATACTCTATATTGTGGCCTGCATCCTTGAGGTCTTCTCATTCATCTTACGGGTATCACTCGCCCGTCGTGCTGGATTTAGAGGGCCCCTAGGAATGGAATATGTCAATTTGTACTATGCATACGCCTTCGAGAAATGCATGGGAGGGGCTCTCCTTGCTCCAAAGAAGATTAGCCTTGTTACATTTGCAACAGATTCTTTGAAGTCAGACTCTTCCAAAATGCAGCTCTATGGGCTTCACATGCTGCACAACTTTATGAAAAAGGAGCCATTGAAGACTAAAGCTATCACAAAACTCACCACTTCCACGAAAACAATGACCTCACTGTTCAATATGTTGGGCTGGACAAGGGAAGGGGATAAAGATATAAGATCATTTGCCGCAAAGGTTACGGCCCAAGTTGCTGTTAGCCTCCGAGCTGTCCCTGACTCTGGGGCAATGCAACTCATAGCCTCACTTCTGGAAACTGTTCAACGGCAGAAATTTATGGATCCGAGTTTGGACATTGATATCCCAGATGCCACTGTTCAGAAAGTTGGTGAGGAAGAAAAGATCTCGCCAATGCTTAGATGGTTGAAACAGATGGCTATGTACTGTTTGATTCCGAGGGAAGAGCCACCTTACATGGATGAACAAAACTACTGTATAATCAGATGGTGGAAGCAGATTACAAAGTGCTGGTCTGTTCCAAAGGAGGATCTGTCCACGGACGATAAGGATTGCCTACCTGTACTAGGCATGTTAATTCTTGACAAGCTTGCTAGTTGTGATATAGAAAACTGTATCGAGATAAACAGAACAACAGGGCTCATCTCTAAGATTATAGAGTTCACAAGCGGCAGAACTAACATGACAAATACTAATAAGACACACCAGAGCCTGCTGAGATTGTCAGCACTGAAGCTGCTAAGAAGACTTGCAGGTACTAAAGGGAACTATGGTATAAATCTGCGTCAGAAGATTTCAGAGGATCCCTTCCTTTTAAGCAACCTTGCAGAGATTTTGGATGATGGTTGGAGCAGCAAAGAACTTAGGGAGCTGACAGCAGAACTCATTAGAAACCTCGCCATGGATGCAAATATAAAGCACGAGATCGGGCACATCCAAGTGATCATTAGCAGGTTAATGCATGCATTTCTTGGCCAAGGTGCAACCTCGAATATAGATTCAGATCAGTTGCTACGAATGGTCTCGGGGCAAGCTTTGGCAGTTCTCGCAATTGAGAGTGCTAACAACTGTTTGGCTATGTTAGAAGAACCGGGGTATGCATTCATCAAGGAACTCACAACTATGATCCATGGTGATAGGTACAGGTACATAGCATCAAGTCTATTGCGGAATATGTGTCTGCATGCTCGACCTGAGATTGGCAACTCGGACCTAAAGGAAGTCGCCTACATATTACTTGAGGTAAGCCCTACAAATTTAAGCTTTTTTTGAAATGGGGAGCGAAGCCCCGGCCTCTGCGTCCAGCGATGCACACAGCATTTATTTATTATTAGAGCAACAACGACATGGCAAAATCCATTACAAAGATCATACAAACCGGAACCGCCAAACTAAAACACCGAGCAAAACGATAACCATATCGCCAGCTCCCCGACGAGATCTAGCAAACACCTAGCTGCCTCATGCACTCCAAGAGACCAGATCCACCCAGCCTATCCACAAAATGGTGCCCACGCACACGCTCCGGATGTCGCCGCCTCCACTATCTTCCGCCAAACCATCAACAGCATGTATATCGATGTGCAAACTCTCCACACCAGCCACCGACACCATCATGGTGCCAAGTAGCACCACCTCCCTGCGCACTATCTCCAAGGCACGCCGCGGTTGCCACCGGTACCTCGCAGCACCATGCCGCCAAGTACCACCAGTAAACACAGCCTGAAGTCTCTAGAAGATCTGCCGTGCGTAGCACCTGCCAAACAGGCATGAATCAGCGTAGCACCTGCCTGTCAAGCATGACTTAACATCGCCTCCGAAGCTTCGTGCAAGACAAAGCCGCTCAACCTTTCCTGCCTCATCCATCTAGCACTACTCCACAAGCGATGCTCCCAAGAGAGAACGCGACACCGCGGCGCCGCTAGGTCGACACTAGGTGCATGACGATGCCTTCATCAAGGTGACGACGTGGTAGCGCCGCCATCGCCTGCCAACAGCTCGGTTTTCACCGGCATCTAGATCTCCCCGCTTCACTGCCGGGACTAGATGACGGATTCCGGGATCCGCCGAACTAGCCTCAAGCCAACCACCTCCAACGGAGAAGATGACCACCACCACCAAGCCCAAGGCCTCCGCCCCAGGCCTTAGAGGGAATAATGGATGCAGTTATATACAAACATAATTAGAGCCTTAGAGGGAGATATTGTAACTTAATATATACAAACATAATTGCAACATTTTATTTCTAGATGGCATCATGGATTACCAGTTTACCTTACATTGTGATACATATCAAAAAGTTGTAAATGTTATTCAAGGTTAATCATGTCTTATATAATGTAGCTTTTTCCCCTACAGGTGTTGGAAGGGATAATGGATGCAGAAGGGTCAGAACTGGAGGTCCTTGTTGGCCTTAGTTCACAAATATGTTATGTCATTCCTGATGATTTTGTGCGAGAGCTAGAGCATGGTCAGATTAAGGAAAGATTTATAAAGAGGCTTGTCCATGCACTTAACTCAAATATGACACCCGCTCCTCATTGTCCTGGAATCAGGAGGGTGATAGTTGAACATACCATATACATGATGGAGTGTAACTCTGGCTACGCCAGCTGTTTCAAGAAATCCTTGATGATGGAAGCACTGCAAAGGGTAGAACGTACACCTTCAAGGGCTGAATACTATAGGTTCTTTTTGGGTGATGCAGGACTCATGGAGCACAGCATGCCTATGCCCGCTCTCGTCTCCAGAGCAAAACAACTGATGATCCGTAAGTAGCTATTAGGCATCGGTAGTGTGACCTGAACATGTATTGTAATGATATTCTACTACTTGTCTATGCTGGGACTCGTACACACTCAATTTACTCACCATAGTATCTACTGAGTTACTTCATTGCAATCCAACTGAGTAGTACTAGTATGGTAAAATTTGTGTTTTATTCCAACACCACACATTGAAATTTCTGCTTCCCAGATGGCAACTGACCATTAATTGGAAAACCAACTGCAGAGTACCTATCTCATAAAACCATTAGAATGCACCCCCAGATTTGAGTTGAGCTAGCCCAACTGTGAGCCCCAGCTAAACCTCCACAAGGCTGATGCAGTTCACGCAAACTCAGGTTTTCTATCGAATCACCAAAGCTGAAATGGTTTCCTAATATCTGTGGTTTGGATAACTATGAACAAATCAAAAGGCTGGATCTGGAGCAGCAGCGCCAAATCACATAGCACTATATAACGCACGCGATAAGCTGGCAAAGCAAAGAGCACATGGACTGGCCCACATCTTTTGATCTTGCTGTCTCCCTTTGTAATATAGAAGAACTAGCCAGCGCTTGCTTTTCAAAACAAATTAAAGATACTCCTCGATCATCTAAAACGTTGGCAATGCCATAAGGCTAATGGGCTAGATTGTGTTAGATGAACCAGAGTTCACTAAGAAGCTCAAGACTGATCCTCATCCAGGACGGCACACACACATATACGTGGCTGCAAGCTTGTTGCGTAATCTGTGCCTGCACGCTCCATCTGAGGTCAGAGAGACGGACCGGAAGGAACTATCGCATGCCTTGCGAGAGGTGAGCTCTGCTAATCGAAATGGCATATGCATTGTTTGAGGGGGAAATTTTCCCATTTTGCACATATGTTTGTCCGTAAGTTGATGGTGAAAATTCAGCATGCACCTGCATACATTTTACTAACTAATGAACTATATAGGTATAGTTGTATATTGCATTTTTACTTATCATGATTAACTTCATTACAGGTATTGGAAAAATTAATGGGCACGGAAGAGCCAGAACTAGAGATCCTAATTGGACTTAGTTCACAAATATGTAAAGTGGTCCCTGAAGACTTTACCCGAGAACTAGACGACAGTCAGATTAAGCAGAGATTTATGGAGAGGCTTGCCAGCACACTTAATTAAAATATGAAATCTAGTGCTCATTGTCCTGGGATCAGAAGGGTGATACTTGAGCAAGTAATATACATGACGGAGTACAACTCTTGCTATGCAGACTGTTTAAATGAATGCAGGATGCCATAAGCTATATCGACTGTAGAACGAACATTGTCAAAGGCTGGGAACTACAGGCTCTTCTTGGGCGACGCAGGATTCATGGAATACAACACACCTCTCTCTGCTCTTGTGGCCAAAGCAAAAGAACTTATGGGTAGTGTGTTGTGACTACTAGGAATCAAAAGATGGTAATAGGTATGTTTTCTAAATTCAGAGTGAGTTGTAGGAGATATACAAAAGGATGTTGTGAATTTAGACTTGATATCAAGAATGTGTATTGTTGCTATGGCAAATGAACAATCCTGGGACTGGAGTCACAAGAGCATGATTTAGTTGTACAGATCTCATGTTTGTAGAATCATTCTGAGATGAATGAGAATGATATTGGTGTACTTATTTCCTTTTTGAATGCACAAAAGAATCATTTCTAGTGAGAAAAAAAGATAATGCTGTTACCCATAATCATATCGCTTAATCTCTTTGTGATTTATATGAAACGCCATAGCACTTTTGCATGGTCCTAGTGCTGCATTCTGAGCCCAATTCGCAACTCAATAGCTTCAACGCTCAAGCCCCAATGTTTGTGCTGTTTTGTATTGTCTATTGAGTGGTCAAGAGGCCCCAATTCAGCAGATATCCCAAACACCAGATGCTAGTTTGGGTTGCTAAGTTTCGTCTAAAAAAAAGTTCGGGTTGCTAATTGGATAGTTGAGGCACTACAGAGTTGAAATTTCGACCACCCACAATCGGCAATTAAACACTACTGGAGGCTTCTAAGTTCTAACCGAGAGGCAGAACCACTATCTGGAATCTTCTGCATCGATAAACCGTGTTCTCGATTAGGGCAACTTTTAACCATAAATCTTGGGGGGCAAAATAGGGGGGCCCAAACCACTCCGATGGGTGCTGGAGCCGTGCTCCTACCTACGGCTCGCACGCAAGCGCGGACGGCGCCTGGACAAAATCGGCAGGCGGGAAAGTAGATGCGGGAAGACTGGAAAAGAAGGGAGCGGAAGGTAATGGCACCTGTGGAGTTGGGGTGTTGGTTGTCCACGACGAGCTGCTCCCTGCCCTAGCCGAGGCGGAGGCGGTGGCGGTGCGGCTCGGACTGCTCCACGGTGGCCGCCGCTTGCCAGCGTCGAAAGTCATCTGCCACTGCTTTCTCCAATCCGCCAGGAAAAGCATGAAAAAAGAAAGGCTCGAATGGGAGTAGGATCCCTCCGAAATCCAAAGCCCAAAGGAGTGAATTTGATTTTCGTTTTGGTTGGTTTAAGCCCAAGTTCGTTCTTCCGAGTAGGCACTTCAAAGATTCTGCTAGTAAAAAAAACATGAAAGAAAAGATTTTTTTAAAAATTCCACCTATCTATTAAAATCATTAAAAGCACCAAGAGGTCAAGAAGTAATAAAAAATTACAAGTATACCATTGAACCACCTAGCGACTGTTTAGATGTATATATTTATATATTGTAGTTTCTCCGTATGCTAGGGGTTTCCTATATATTTGCACATGTACATGTACTATATATTATGGCCTTTGGCCCCCAGAGAAATACGTATTCCTGACATGGTATTAGAGCTAGGTTAGACAGTTCTTTTTGCAACATCGTCACTGCCGTCACCATCCCTGTCGTCGTCGTTTTTCCGACGTCGCCGCCGCCGGTTGCCGCGGTCTCCGGCCATCTGCTGCTGGACCGTCTCCGTCCGCCACCAACCATCTGCTCCCGCCCTGCCGCCCTCTGCTCTGGCCGGTGAGATCTGGCCGCCATCTGCTTCCGCCCCGCCGCCATCTGGCCGCCATCTGCTCCCGCCCCGCCGCCATCTGGTCGGCGCGCACCCCATCTGCCTGCCCCGCCGCCTAGGCCGACCGCCGCCTGCCCGCCCCGTTGCCCTCTTCTCTGGCCGGCGAGAGACCCCGTCACAGCCGCCTCCTGGTCGCCTCCTGCCCGTCACAGCCGGCTGCCGGCCCTCTCCTGGCTGGGGCCCCACCAGCTGTCGGCCCTCCCCTGCCTCTCCGATTGGATCTGAGAGGTTGCTGCTGGTCTCCCGTCGCCCCGATCGAATCCGCAAGCTGTTCTTCATCGGGCCCAGATCGGATCTGACGCGTTGACTTCGAGAAGAGAGAGAGAGAGAGAGAGAGAGAGAGAGAGAGAGAGTTATGTCTTCTGCATCGGGCTATGTTGTGATTCCTCGCTGCCCGGTGATCTTCGATGGCGTGAATTACCCTGATTTCGATGCCTTTATGCGCGTTCACATGCGCGGTCTCCGTCATTGGGGTGTGCTATTCGGCGAGGTCTCCTTTCCGTCGTGCCCCTGCTCCTGTGGCTCCTCTTCCGCCGATGCTGATTGTTCTCGGCGCTAATGCTTCTCAGGAGGCCAAGGATGCTGCTCAGAGTACCGATGATAGTGTTGTTGCTGCTTATGACCTGAAGTTTAAGTAGTACTCTTCTGATCTCGAGGCCTATCGCCACGATCGGACTGCCGACACTCAGTGGGTCGATGAGGATGCTCGTGCTACTGCTGTCCTCACCTCCAGTGTTCTGCCCCAGTTTGCTGCTGAGTTCATGAGTCTCCCTACTGTTGCCGCTCAATGGGCACATCTTTGTCAGCGCTATCAGCCGTCTGGGGATGCTCTTTATCCGTCCGTGGTTCGCCAGGAGCATGCTCTTCAGCGGGGTGACTCCACTATTGATGAGTTCTATACCCAGAGTGCTGCTATCTGGCGTCAGCTTGATTCTCTCCATACTGCTGTTTGTAGCACATGTATGTGTTGTCAGATCGTGCGCTCGGATTTGGAGTTCCACCGTATCTATGAGTTTCTGTATCGGCTCCGCCAGGAGTTCGAGCCCCGCCATGCTCAGTTGAATGCTCGTGGTCGTGTTCCGCTCTCTGAGGTGTTGTCTGAGCTTCGGGCTGAGGAGATCGTCTCCGTGGTGCTGGTCTTCTTGCGGTACCGTCTGTGCTTGCTACTCGTGGTCCTCCTCTGCCGCATGCTCCCTTGACTCAGCCGCGATCCTTTGTGCCGCCGCAGATACTACCCACTCCTCCAGGTCAGGGTCAGCTTCAGAACCAGCATTCTCAGGGTCAGCTTCAGCACCAGCAGTCTCAGGGTCAGAGTCAGCACCAGCAGGCTCGTGGTTAGGGTCGCCGTGGTTTTCTTTGTCACTGCTCTTACTGCAACAGGGATGGACACACTTGGGCCACCTATTATACACGGGATCCCAGTTTACGTCAGCAGCACCAGGCTCGTGGGCAGTCGGCTCCTTCAGGATCTTCATCAGTTGCTCTCTCTGATCAGGACATTATCAGGAGTCTTCGTGGTCTGCTTGCTGCTACAGGCTCTTCTTCGACGGACACTGCTGGTTCTGTGATTGATTCTTCAGGCACTGCGCGACCACCACCTTCTACATAGTCAGGTACGTCTCCGTGGTGTCTGGATTCTGGAGCTTCTTTTCATATGACCTTTGAGTCTTCTTTTCTGTCCGCTCTTCGTTCTCTCCCCTCTCCTGTCCGTGTTCTCACGGCGGATGGTACCTCTCTTCCTGTTTCTAGTCAGGGCACCCTTTCTACTTCTTCTTTTTCTATTCCTGATATTTCTCATGTTCCTCGTCTTAAGATGAATCTGTTCTCTACTAGCCAGCTTACTGACTCTGGTTGTCGCGTCATTCTTGATGTTGATTCTTGTGTTGTTCAGGACCGTCGCACACAGGCCCTGGTTGGAGCTGGCCCTCGCAGCCGTGATTCTTCAGGGCTTTGGGAGTTAGACTGACTTCGTGTTCCTTCCCCTGCCACTTCATCTGCCAGTTCTTCTCCGGTCGTCGCCTCTGCTACCAGCTCCTTTCAGCAGTGGCATCATCGTCTTGGTCACATTTGTGACTCTCGCCTGTCGTCATTAGTTCATCGTGGTCTTCTAGGGTCTGTCTCAGGAGATGGGTCTTTACATTGTCAGGGCTGTAGGTTGGGCAAACAGATTCAGCTTCCCTACCCTACTAGCGCGTCTGTATCTTAGCGACCTTTTGATTTAGTTCATTCCGATGTTTGGGGTTCGGCTCCTTTCGCCTCGAAAGGAGGCCATCGCTACTATATTTTATTCATCGATGATTTTTCTCGGTACACTTGGTTGTATTTTATGAGCTCTCGCAGTAAAGTGCTCTCCATATATCAGTGTTTTGCGGCCATGGTCCGTACTCAATATTCTACACCCATTCGTGTGTTTCGTGCTGATTCTGCTGGTGAGTATATTTCCCAAATGTTGCGAGGTGTTCTTGCTGAGCAGGGTACCCTTGCTCAGTGTCACGCCCCAAACTAGGGCCTAGCTAACATGACAGTCGACATATGCTTATAAACCGTTAGACTTATAAGCATATAAGGCAAATTGTAGAACAATTTGGAGTATCGAGCAAAGATGAACTTTATTCAAACTTGTAGAAAACCAGTACATAGATGTCTTCAGCTCCCCACACAATAGAGGCTGGACATTTATTCTCTTGTTAAAGCAAAGTGAAGGTAACTACTCTTATTTAAACCTCTACGCCAAGACGTCACTCCCCAAGCCCTTCGTTCATCTCATGTTCCTCATTATCATCTGTGCATATCAGTAAGGGAAAATTATGAGTATGGGAATACTCAACAAGATTAAGTTAGAGGTGATGATAATATCAAGCAACGGACATAAAGGTCCTGTTTACCAACAGAACAAAAAAGAAAACAGCAAGATCGAATGTTAGCAAAAATTTCCACCAAGCTTATTCTCAACAGAAATGGTTTGTTAAAGTTAGTTATCCATCATAACAGCCACCATTGGTAATACCCCATCTCTGAGAACCGCGCCACCGAGTTCCCTACTTGTGTGAGGATGCCCATCTCACCCTGACATCGGCCTGGCCGCGTGTCGCTCTTTCAGGAACCGGCCAACTCAGGCTAGGTATACCACATCTTTCCCATGTTATGATGGACGTTGTTATGTTTTACAACACATTAAGTTAGTTGGTGTTCTTTCATTCTTATAAAGTCAGTGTTAGACAGCAAGGTAGCACATTGCAGACTCATGTAAGAGTTTAGTGTCGTAACTCGTTCTTCATCCAAGGATCAGTCAAAACTTCTCAAGATCAGTGTTAGAAGGAACATCACACAACAACAATCATTTAAGAGTAATTAGTGTTTGATTCATCAAGTTTTATCTGATATGCACAGCTTGCCTTGTCAAGTTGTGGAGATGCCCCGGGTCTGAACCGTTGTGCCTAGTACATGAAGAAACTGTTCAGTCTTTGTAGATAATCATGAATTTCTAGCAGTGCAAAACTTTGCTGCATAGTATAGTGCTCAAGATTTTACTTGTTAATGTAGGGGTTCGTAGCATGGAAAACAAAAAATTTCTATCGCATACAAACAAACAAGCCAAGATCTATCTACTAGATTGTAGCAACGAGTCGATGGAATAACTTACCCTCGAAGATTCCAAAGCGTTTAACGAGAGCGGATTCTCGTGGGTGATGTAGTCGTACTCTTCCCGATCTCAAGATCGTGTAGATGATCCTTCCGGCGTTGCGTTCCGGCAGCGCTCCCGCAGTCGGTCACACGTTCGGTACTCGACGAAGACCTTCCTCTCCCTTGTTCCAGCAGGCAGCGGAGGTTGTAGCACTCTCCTCGCGATTCCGGCAGCACAACGGCGTGGTACCGGAAGTAGAGGGGAGATCCCGCAGGGCTTCGCCTTAAGCCGGAGCGAGTATGGTGGATTATGAGAGAGGGCTATTAGTGGTCTAGATATTAGACACACCAATTAGAAGGCTCTAAACCGCAGGCTAAAGCAATTAGAAGCTCTAAACCAAACGGCTCTAAACCTGAGATTAGAGGTGGAAACTTGTGTGTCTCAAGGAGGAGCCCTGGATCCGCCACATTCAGATCTGTGTGTACTTTGCAAATCTTTATATCCCCATCCTGGATATGTTCTCGAATAGCGTGAAAACGTAGCTTGATATGCTTCAGCTTCTTGTGTGACCTTGGTTCTTGCGCATTGGCTATGGCGCCCATGTTATCACAGTAGATAGACATTGGGTCCAACGCACTAGGAACCACACCCAGCTCTGTAATGAACTCTTTCATTCATATCGCTTCTTGTGAAGCCTCCAAAGCAGCCATGTATTCCGATTCAGTTAAAGATCTCGCCACAACGCTTTGCTTTGCACTCCTCCAGCTAACTGCTGCACCATTCAAAATAAACACGTATCCAGATTGTGATTTAGAATCATCCGGATCGGTGTTCCAACTAGCATCGGTGTAACCATTAACAACGAGCTGTTCATCACCTCCATAAGAAAGAACCATATCCTTAGTTCTTCTCAAGCACTTAAGGATGTTTTTGACCGATGTCCAATGATCCACTCCTGGATCACTTTGATATCTACTAGTTAGACTAACAGCATATGCGATGTCGGGTCTAGTACATAGCATGGCATACATTAGAGATCCTATGGCTGATGCATAGGGAGTCTTACTCATCCTTTCTCTATCTTCTGCCGATGTCGGACTTTGAGTTTTACTCAAGGTCGTATTGGGCAACATGGGCAAGAACCCTTTCTTGCTTTCTTCCATTCCAAACCTCTTTAGAACTTTGTCCAAATATGTACTCTGTGACAATGATATTTGGCGTTTCGATCTATCTCTATAAATCTTTATGCCTAATATGTAAGCTGCTTCGCCAAGATCCTTCATTGAAAAACTATTATTCAAATATTCCTTGACACTATTAAGAAGGTCTACATCATTCCCAATCAACAATATGTCATCCACATATAGTATTAAGAATGCTACAGAGATCCCACTCACTTTCTTGTAAATACAAGCTTCTCCATAAGTTTGTATAAAACCAAAACTTTTGATTACCTTATCAAAACGTTGATTCCAACTTCGGGATGCTTGCTTCAATCCATAGATGGACCGTTGAAGTTTGCATACCTTGTTAGCATCTTTAGGATCGACAAAACCTTTGGGTTGCATCATATACAACTCTTCATCAATATCTCCATTGAGGAATGCTGTTTTGACATCCATCTGCCATATCTCATAATCATAATATGCAGCGATTGCTAACATAATCCTCACAGACTTTAGCTTCGCTACTGGTGAGAAAGTCTCATCGTAGTCAACTCCTTGAATTTGTCGAAACCCTTTTGCGACAAGTCGAGCTTTATAGATAGTAACATTACCATCAGCATCTGTTTTCTTCTTGAAAATCCATTTGTTCTCGACAGCCTTTCGGCCATCCGGTAAGTCCACCAAAGTCCATACTTGGTTTTCGTACATGGATCCAATCTCGGATTTCATGGCTTCTTGCCATTTATTGGAATCTGGGCTCATCATCGCTTCCTCATATGTCTCGGGGTCATCGGTGTTGTCCACCAACATGACACTCATAACGGGATCATACCAATCTGGAGTGGTACGATTTCTCGTTGATCTTCGAGGCTCTGTAGCAACTTCAACCGAAGTTTCATGATCACCATCATTAGCTCCCTCTCTAATTGGTGCAGGCACCACAGGAACTTCTTCCGGTGCTGCGCTACTCGCAATTTCGAGAGAAGGTTCGACAACCTCGTCGAGTTCTACTTTCCTTCCAGTCACTTCTTTCAAGAGAAATTCCTTCTCTAGAAAGGATCCATTCTTGGCAACGAAGATTTTGCCTTCGGATCTATGATAGAAGGTATACCCAATAGTTTCCTTCGGGTATCCTATGAAGACGCATTTTTCCGCTTTGGGTTCAAGCTTGTCCGGCTGTAACTTCTTTACATAGGCTTTGCATCCCCAAACTTTAAGGAACGACAATTTAGGTTTCTTCCCAAACCATAATTCATACGGTGTCGTTTCAACGGATTTAGATGGTGCCCTATTTAAAGTGAATGCGGCTGTTTCTAATGCATAACCCCAAAATGATAGCGGTAAATCTGTAAGTGACATCATAGAACGAACCATATCTAAGAGAGTTCGATTACGACGTTCGGACACACCATTATGCTGTGGTGTTCCCGGCGGTGTCAATTGTGAAAGTATTCCGCATTTCTTCAAATGCTCGCCAAACTCGTAACTTAGATATTCACCTCCACGATCAGAACGTAGAAACTTAATCTTCTTGTTACGTTGATTCTCTACCTCACTTTGAAACTCCTTAAACTTCTCGAAAGTTTCGGACTTATGTTTCATGAAATAGATATACCCATATCTACTCAAATCATCCGTGAAGGTAAGAACATAACGATAACCACCGCGCGATGCTACACTCATTGGACCACACACATCGGTATGTATAATTTCCAATAAGTCCGTAGCTCGCTCCATCATACCAGAAAATGGAGTCTTAGTCATTTTTCCCATCAGACATGCTTCGCATCTTTCAAGTGATTCAAAATCAAGTGATTCAAGAAGTCCATCGGAATGGAGTTTCTTCATACGCTTCACTCCAATGTGACCAAGACGACAGTGCCACATATAGGTCGAATTATCGCTTGATTTCAAACGTTTAGCCTCAATGTTGTTGATATGTGTATTTCCACTATCGAGATTCAATAAGAATAGACCATCTATCAAAGGTGCATGTGCATAAAACATATTACTCATATAAATCGAACAACCATTATTCTCTGATTTAAACAAGTAACCGTCTCGCAATAAACAAGATCCTGATATAATGTTCATGCTCAACACAGGCACTAAATAACAATTATTTAAGTATAAAACTAATCCCGATGGTAGATGAAGGGGTAGCGTGCCGACCGCGATCACATCAACCTTTGATCCGTTTCCCACGCGCATCGTCACCTCGTTCTTCGCTAGCTTCCGTTTATTCTGCAGCACCTGTTTCGAGTTACAAATATGAGCAACCAAACCAGTATCAAATACCCAGGCACTACTACGAGTACTAGTGAGATACACATCAATAACATGTATATCAGATATACCTTTCTTCTTGATGTTGCCGTTCTTCAAATCCGCCAAGTACTTTGGGCAATTCCGCTTCCAGTGACCTTCTCCCTTGCAGTAAAAGCACTCAGTATCAGGCTTAGGTCCAGCCTTGGTCTTCTTCGCCGGCGTGGTAACTTTCTTACCACCCTTCTTGAAGTGTCCCTTTTGCTTAGACTTGCCTTTCTTGAATTTGGTGGTCTTATTGACCAACAACACTTGGTGCTCTTTCTTAATCTCCACTTCTGCAGATTTCAACATGGCAAAGAGTTCTGGCAACGTCTTGTTCATGTTCTGCATGTTGTAGTTCATCACAAAGTTCTTGTAACTTGGTGGTAGTGATTGGAGGACACGGTAAATCCCCAAAGCATTAGGAATCACAATACCCAAGCTTTGAAGTTTGTTTGCGTGCCCAGACATCTTAAGCACATGCTCACTGACGGAGCTGCCCTCTTCCATCTTGCAGTTAAAGAACTTTTCAGAAGCTTCATAACTTTCAATTGCCGCATGAGTCTCAAAAATCAATTTGAGATCCTCGACAATATCATATGGGTCTGAATCCTCAAACCTTTTCTGAAGCTCCGATTCCAAACCATACAAGATAGCACACTGAACTATGGAGTACTGATTCTTCCGAGCGAGGTAAACATTCTTTACTTCATCGGGAGCATCATCTGCAGGTGGGTCACCCAGCGGTGCATCCAGCACATAGGTCAAATTACCAGCTGTGAGGACAATCCTCAAATTGCGGAACCAATCCGCGAAGTTGCTTCCATTGTTTTTCAACTTTTCTTTCTCTAGGAACGCATTAAAATTGATGGTAGGGGCTGCCATTGATCTACAACATATTTGCAATAGTTTAGACTAAGTTTATGACAAATTGAGTTCAAATTAATTAATGAAATTAAACTAGGTGAACTCCCACTCAAAACAATATCCCTCACATTGTTTTAGTGATCACATGAACCAAATCCACCATATCAACACCGATCATCACGAGAGTTGACATAGTTTCAATGGCGAACAATCGACATGTTCATCATATCTACTATATGATTCATGCTTTACCTTTCGGTGATCCGTGTTCCGAGACCATGTCTGTACATGCTAGGCTCGTCAAGATCAAACCTTAGTTTCTGCATGAGCAAATCTGGCTTGCTCACGTTGTATACACTTGCAGAATCTAGCACACCCGATCATCACGTGGTGCTTCGAAACAACAAGCTTTAGCAACGGTGCTAACTAAGGGTGAACACTTTATGATTTGAAATTGATGTGCATGAGGGATCATCTTATAATGCTACCGTCATCTACTAAGCAATACAAGATGCATAAAGGATTAACATCACATGCAATTCAATATATATGTGATATGATATGGCCTTTCTTCTTTGTGCTTCCGATCTCCATCTTCAAGCACGAACATGATCTCCATCATCACCGGCATTGCATCAAGGTCAATGACGCTTCTCCATGGTTGTCGTCCACCGGCTTCAACTATTACAACTACTTTGAATAGACACGCGGGTCTTAACATAAATTAAAGACAACCATATGGCTCCTGCCGGTTGCCAACTTACAATAAGGAACATTGCATACATCAAATATAATCACAATCATGGCCATATCACATCACTGCACACCCCTGCAAAACAAAGTTAGACGCCTCTACTTTCTTTGCATATTTTACGTGGTTTGGGGCTGTCAATAAGTGTCGTTCTAACTTACGAACAAGAACCACAACATTGATACTAGCATTGTTGATCACCCGTTGTAAATTGGATCTTAACTATGCTAGGAGAAACAGGCACCCGCAAAGCCACTTATGCAATACAAGTTGCATGTCAAGCGTGGAGCAAGTCTCATGAACGATGTCATGTAAGGTTAGCCCGGGCCGCTTCATCCCAACATACCGCAAGATGCAAAGTACACAAGAAGTAATCGACAATAAAAGCATCAACGCCCACAATGACCATTGTGTTCTACTCGTGCAACAGATCTACATATAGACACGGCTCTGATACCACTGTAGGGGTTCGTAGCATGGAAAACAAAAATTTTCTATCGCATACAAACAAACAAGCCAAGATCTATCTACTAGATTGTAGCAACGAGTCGATGGAATAACTTACCCTCGAAGATTCCAAAGCGTTTAACGAGAGCGGATTCTCGTGGGTGATGTAGTCGTACTCTTCCCGATCTCAAGATCGTGTAGACGATCCTTCCGGCGCTGCGTTCCGGCAGCGCTCCCGCAGTCGGTCACACGTTCGGTACTCGACGAAGACCTTCCTCTCCCTTGTTCCAGCAGGCAGCGGAGGTTGTAGCACTCTCCTCGCGATTCCGGCAGCACAACGGCGTGGTACCGGAAGTCGAGGGGAGATCCCGCAGGGCTTCGCCTTAAGCCGGAGCGAGTATGGTGGATTATGAGAGAGGGATATTAGTGGTCTAGAGATTAGACACACCAATTAGAAGGCTCTAAACCGCAGGCTAAAGCAATTAGAAGCTCTAAACCAAACGGCTCTAAACCTGAGATTAGAGGTGGAAACTTGTGTGTCTCAAGGAGGAGCCCTGCCCCTCCTTTTATGGGTGGAGGGGCCTTGGCGCGCCAGGGGAGGAAGGGAGTCCCTCCCCAACTTGGCCTAGGGTTGGGCGCCGGCCTGGAGGAGTTGGACTCCTCCTCCAAGTTGGTTCCAACTCCTCTTGCTTGTTTCCCACAGTTTCCTGTTTCCCACAGTTTCCTGTTTTAGCCGTTTGACTTTCAAACTGGCAATTTGACTTTCATGTTTTTGGAACAGCAAGAACACTTAGTACATGATGCAATCATTCAATGACACACTCATGTACCCTCCCCCCCCCCGGAGTGTCGGACAATCCGGAACCTTCTAGAACATTCCCGATGAAAACACCGGAATCATTCCCGAACTC
Source organism: Avena sativa (assembly GCA_916181665.1). Lineage (NCBI taxonomy): Eukaryota > Viridiplantae > Streptophyta > Magnoliopsida > Poales > Poaceae > Avena > Avena sativa. The sequence goes on from OV702284.1 coordinate 393,341,248, forward strand.
CGAAACGGGACTTTCCTTATATGAATCTTATTCTACGGACCATTCCGGATCACCTCGTGATATCCCGGATCCCATCCGAGACTCCGAACAACATTCGGTCTCTTTCTCATAATACCATAACTACTCAAAACAACGTCGAATCCTTAAGTGTGTCTCCCTACGGTTCGTGAACTATGCGGACATGATCGAGACACTTCTCCGAACAATAACCAATAGAGGAATCTGGAAATTCATATGGCTCCCACATATTTCTACGATTACTTTGAGATCGAATGAACCACTTACATACGATACCAATTTCCCTTTGTCTCACGATATGTTACTTATCCGAGGTTATGATCGTCGGTATCTCTGCATACCTAGTTCAACCTCGTTACTGATAAGTACTCTTTTCTCGTTCCCGTGATATGTGATCCCTTGTGAGCCAGTCACATGCTTGCAAGCCAATTGGATGACATTTCACCGAGAGGGCCCAGAGAATATCTATCCGTCATATGGATGGACAAATCTCACTCTTGATCCATGTGTCTCAACCAATACTTTCTGAACACTCAATGCCACCTTTATAGCCACCCAGTTACGGTGTGGTGTTTGATGTCATCAAAGCATCCATCCGGTAAAGGTGATATGCATGATCTCATGGTCGAAGGAATTAGGTTACTATGTATCAGAAAGCATATAGCAATTGAACTATTGAAATGACTTGATCTTTATGTTACGCTTATCTATAGGAGTATGTCCACCATATCATTCTCCTAACGATATGATCTTGTTGTTGATAACATCTCAATGTTCATGATAGGGAAACCACAATCATTTATCAACCAACAAGCTAGTGAAGTATAGAGGCTATAATAGGGACTTCTAATCAAGTTTACAAATCACACAAGTATTAATGTTTCCCTGTTAATACTATTATAGCATGAATGTAAACATTTATCATAAACACAAAGATATAATAATTACTACATTTATTATTGCCTCTAGGGCATATCTCCAACAGTTAATAGCGAGTCAGTCAATCAAAACAGCCTGGAATAAGCATATTTCATATATGTTCTTTTTGGGTTTAGCAACCGTGTATAGTGGCAATGCATCGATGCATTTCTTGGCTTGATTTAAGGACATGAATATAAGCTTGATGTGCAGGTGTATAAATGCACGTACTAGCTAGATCTTGATCCCAGTACCAAACGTGTCATGTTGATTTATGTACTAGAACGAGCAGATTACCACAAAGGCATAAGTTCGAGCCTAAACTTTATAAGATTAAAAGCCAATACTATTCGCTTGATCTTGGACAGTGAAGAAAAACAAAGGTGAGAAGCAATGAAAACTAGGGATTAAATGTGGCGATGCACACATGACTAGCAGAACTTCTGAAGTACTAATCCATGGCAAGTGTCTGAATCTTGGTTGCTAGATTACATAGATTTAAGAGGAGAACCATATTACGGTAGTATTTCTAACCTCCTTCTCAAGTGCCGATCTCCTCCACTAGTACCGCTGCTCCTGGGTGTGTCTCACTATGTGTGTGTTTTGGTGCAGCCTAGCGTACGGGACACTGGTATTTATACAGCTGAGTGTGTGTGGAAGCCTCTAGGATAAAGATGATCTTTTCCTATTATTTTAATTACTGCAGTGATCCTTATCTAGTAACAATGGCGGTTCAAGAGAAAATATCTGCTATGAAGACAAGAAATCCAACGATTTAGCTTGCAAGGTATCGAAGGAAAAAATCACATTTGCTGATTAGTCCTGCTAGTTGAGTAGCTTCTAAAATTAGGTTATAAATTTATTTATTTTTATACCGGGTTATTACACTCAGTTCTCCTGTCCTGGCGCACATGCCCAGAATGGCGTTGCTGAGCGTAAGCATCGCCATCTTTTTTATACCACTTGTGCCATGATGATTGCTTCTTCCCTTCCTCCGCATTTCTGGGCTGAGGATGTCGCTACGTCGACTTACCTCATCAATATTCAGACCTCTGGTGCTTTGCAGGGTGGTATTCCTCTTGAGCGTCTATCTGGACATTCTCCAGACTACTCCATGCTTCGCTTGTTTGGTTGTGTTTGCTATGTTCTACTTGCTCCTCGCGAACGCACCAAACTGACCGTTTAGTCTGTTGAGTGTGTCTTTCTTGGATACAGTGATGAGCACAAGGGCTATCGCTGTTGGGACCCCGTTGGTCGTCGGATGCGTATCTCTCGTGATGTTACTTTTGATGAGACGCGTCCTTTCTATCCTCGTCCCACCGCTGGTACCTACCCGGTGGAAGATATCTCTTTTCTTCTTTTTCCTGACACACCTCATTCTACTCCTGTTGTGTCTTCTTCAGGATCCCCTCCCCCTGATGTCTCTTCTTCAACACCATCCTCCTCCGCTCCGCCTAGTTCTCCTAGTTCTCCTCGTTCTCTAGAGCCTTCCTCTGCTATTCCTTCTTCCTCATCTTCGTCTCCTGAGTCGTCTTCCTCTGATGAGCTTCCTTCTACTTGTCATGTTCGTCAGCGTCGTGCTCCCGACCGTTACTCTCCTAGTCAGTATGATCTTTCTGTTGCCTTTGAGCCGACTTCTTATCGGGATGCTGAGCATCATCCTGAATGGCAGTTGACCATGGCTGAGGAGATTGCTGCGCTTGAGCGCACTGGCACCTGGGATCTTATCTCTCCCCTCCTGGTGTTCGTCCTATCACGTGTAAGTGGGTCTATAAGATTAAGACCCGCTCTGATGGATCTCTTAAGCTGTAACACCCTCAGAATCGGCCCTATGCAAGTTTTAGCGAAACCCGCCAAACCCGCATAGAAACGATTCGAAGGTGCCCACCAGGCACTTGCGTGCGGGTGGAAATCAAAGTAATAACATTACACAACAGTCCTCGATGGGACCCACAGAACAGATATATATACAGCAGCGACTCAATGAGTCAAGAATACAGATATAATGTACAAAGATCCAAATCACCTTGAAAAATGACACAGCGTCCGACTACGGACAAGATGCAAATGGGGCTAAGAGCCCTGAAGAATAACCAATGGCGTCCATAACCCTGCCAGGCCAAGCCGGAAGGGTAACCCTGCTAACGGCGTCGATCTCAAAACCTGCTTAAACAAAAGGGGTGCCGACAAAGGGCAAAGGAAAAAGAGGAGCGTCAGTACTGAGGCCAGTACACGGCGAGACTAGAATTCGGCGGTCCTCGCCTACATAGGTATGGTGGACTGAGCGGCAGCGGCAGCATGCACTAAACCACCTATAGAGACTCGATACAACTGGCGGTTATCAGAGAGGGATAAGAAAAGACCTATCCAGAACCAGACTGATACTAACACCAAACAATCCCATCCTGGTATTCCCCTCGAGACCAAACGAGGAAGTCAACCGACGAACACACACGGTTGGCAGTTTTACTTATTCAGTTATAGTTGCGGCACTTTACTAGTCAGGTTTAGATAATCATCCTGATAAAGTAAGCAGTGGGCCCTTTTAGTTAACCATTCCGTTATAGTGGCAACACTTACTAGTCAGATACAATTAGCATGAGATAACCTCAAAACCCAGCAGTTGTTGGTACTTTTACTTAGCCATTCCGTTCTAGTGAAGCTGATTACTAGTCAAATCGGATACAAGTCAATTTATAACAGTAAACTTTAGTTATAGTTATCTATGATCGAGACCTGTGCTCCAAGTCGTCCATAACCGCGGACACGGCTTCTCGAAAAGATTAAACCCTGCAGGGGTGCACCAAAGTATCCACAGGCACTTCGACCCATTTTGCCAGATCAGTTAACATACACCCATCGGTATGTCGGCGGGGCCTAAGTCACGACGTTCCCAGACCCAAAGCAAGTACATGGGGGCCACCCCACCAAGTCGACACCCGCAACGAAGTCGGCCGGTCTCCGAGACAGACTTAGGGTTTGGGTAGACGGCTGTGAACGACAGCAAATCCCCAAACGGGGACTGTCGACACCGCGAAAACGTGTCCCGATCCTAAACAGTACAGTGTGCTCCTCGCACAAACGTAAATAAAGCAGTAAAGCATGGCATAAGTACAGGATCGTAAATAAAACCTCAAACTAGTTTGTGGCCCCCAGTACAATACTTTGAAATCAGGTAATAATCAATGGGGGGCCCATATCTCCCCACCTGTGGTTAGCGCGCTCGATCTCGGAACAGGTGTCAAGAACTCGGGTCCTACGGGACACAAGTGGGCGGTCGGAAACCAAATATTATCTATCACCCACCGATGCCTCTGCTTAATTCAATTTTAGTTGTTAAACAGGAATTAAAGTGAACGATAAGTAAAACCATTATCATCTCCAACATTGGACATGCGGCACTTCTCCAACAACTGTGGTACTTGACGACACGCAACAACACTTGAACAAGCGACTACGACGCGCGGGTCCAACTATCTGCCAAACAACAGGTAATAGGATGTGTCCAAGGCTATATATGGCTGCAAGGGATATCACGGGTACGAAAACTAGAGCATCGCAACACAGATAGCAAAGATCAACAGGAGGGAAATAAATACTATAAAGGTAAGATAGGTAGAAAGGGGGAGATGCTCGCCTGAAAACATTGTCGAAGGTTCAACCGAAGATCGGGGCGAAGCTCACATCAACTCAACGGTCTCATCCGCGAAGAACCAAAACACTAGAAGAAACACCGGATGCAATATTTAATACTACGGCAAAAGATCGGGCATGATGCATGTATGATGTATGGCATGACAAAGATGCGATGCAATTAGGTCATATTAGGTGGAACCGGGGCCCCGACAATTAATTAAATGGTTCAAGTGGTTAAACTACCCCGCAATTTAAATATTGTTTTAACATGGCAAAAGATAGTACTGGTTCGCTACACAAGTTTAAATGAGGCCAATATAAGGCTAGATTTACCCGCATATGGGCCCCATATTTAATTAGAGGTGAATCGGCATAAGGCCCCCAAACCACACAAGATGCATGCGAGATGAACAATTAATATGCGACCAGTTGTGTTATCTTATAAAATAGGGTGTCGGGAAGGGGTTCACACATTAGAGGGTCTCGACGAACTTGGGGTTCCGGGGTTCGGGGCTCGGTCTCAGGGTTCAGGGTTCGACGGGTCGGTCTCGGCGGATCGTTCTCGACAACGGAGCAGATCTTGTCGGGTCCTCGAATCAGATCGGTCTTGGCGTACGGGATGAAGCGCTTGGCGTTCCGCGGCGAAGTTCATGTCGTAACCGTGTCGACGACCTTGGCGTTCAGGGGGAGAAGTTCTCGGTGTTCCGTGAGGTAGACCTTGTAGTTCCGTTGTTGGTTGCGATATTGACGGGGCGCGATGTTCTTGGCTTTGCGTCGGTACAAGTCCGGAAGATCTTGGCGAACAGAGACCTTGTGGGGCTTCGCTATTCCTCGGGTGGCGTCATCGTCATACTTCACCACCATACCACCACACTGATTCCTTTGGTTGTGATCAAGACAACACCTCACTCCAAAACCAACCGATCCAGCACTTGAATAGCACATACGAATCCATCTGGTACCATAGTGCCCGCCTGGGTCACTGAAGAACTTGACGCTTAGGACCCGAACTGCAAGGAGCGGCCTTGTGGCAACAACATGCGATAGCGCTTGGTGCCAGAGGACGCGCGGGGTGGGACAGCGGGGCGCAGGCGGCGACACGCGAGGCAGGGGCAGGCCAAGGCGGTGGGGACGAGCATAGGCGGCGGCTCGCAGGAGGCTGCCGATGCAGGGAGATGAGGGCGGCCTGGAGGCGCGCAGCCAGGCGGCGGCGTCGCTGGGATGCTGCAGGCGGCGGCTCTTGAAGGGGTGCTTCGACGCGGGGCAGAGGAGGCACGGCCGGAGGGAGCTCCTGCATAGGCTCACCGGCGACTGCTGCAGCGCTTGGGGAAGCTCCGACGAGGACCTGGCGGTGGCGAGCTCGGGGTCTCGCGAGATGCGGGCGAGGCGGGGTCGCGGGAGCGGGAGGAGGGGGCGCCGTCGGCGACGCGGCTCGCAGAGGGCCGGCGGCGGACGTCGGGAGGAGGCCGACGGCGGGAGGGGCGGCGCAGCTTGCGGGGGAGAGAGGGCGGGTGCGGCGGAGAAGGAGGGGCGAGCTCGAGCACGGGAGGGGCGGTTGGGGAAGGCGGTCGACGAGGGAGAGCGGAGGCGCCGGCGGGGGCTCGCCGGAGGCGGGAGGGGAGGCGCTGGCGGGCGGGCTTCCAGAGGAGCGGGGCGAGGCGGCGGTTGGAAGGGGGCGGGGCTCGGGCAACGGCGGGGAGGTTGAGGGTAGGTGGGGAAGAGGCACGCGTGGGGGGGGTGCGTGGTGGGGCCCAGGGCGGGCCAGGGGGCAGCGGGGACGGATGGGAAGGTGGGTTCCTGGGTGGGTTGTCGGTGGCAGTGTGTGTGTGCGTGAGTGTGTTGAGTGGGGGGTGTGGTGTGCTGAGAGAGAGGGAAGGGAGAGAGGGCTGCGCCAAGTGGCGGTGTCTGGTTGGGTGGGGGTAGAGGAGAGATGAGGTGGCAACCAGCTATTGGGTGGGGTGAGGTGGCTGGTTGGGTGGGTAGATAGGTTGGTAGAAAAGGGTTTAGGTGGGACGGGTTGCTTGGACCGATTTTATTTCTGGGGTGGTCGTTCGGGTCGAATCGGCCCGTTCGACTGCCCCACTAAAATAATTTAATATTTTTATTAGATTAAAACAAAGTCTCTGCAAACCGATAGCGGACAAAACAAAATAATCCGGGGACCCGGTTTTGGTTTTGAATTAAAGACGGGGCGTTTTAGAAAACAATTTGGGTTTTCCCGAAATAGTTTTATGCGAACAGATGCAAGATGATGACGATGCAATGCACAAAACAACGCGATTTTCTAGTAGTGGTTTTGCGGGATGCCACATAAGCGCTATAAAGCGCGTCTTGTGGCTCATGGTTTTCAGCAGGAGCATGGTCGTGATTATGATGAGACCTTTGCTCCCGTGGCTCATATGACCACTATGCGTACTCTTCTTGTTGTTGCTTCTGTTCATCACTGGTCTGTGTCCCAGCTTGATATTCAGAATGCCTTCCTCAATGGTGAGTTGAGTGAGGAGGTTTATCCTCCTGGTTATTTTGTTCCCGCGGGGATGGTTTGTCGTCTTCGTCGTTCTCTTTGTGGCCTCAAACAGGCTCCTCGTGCCTGGTTTAAGCGCTTTGCCTCTATAGTGACTGCTGCTGGTTTCTCCCCTAGTGCTCATGATCCATCGCTGTTTGTTCACACTTCTCCTCGTGGACGCACTCTTCTTATTCTCTACGTTGATGATATGATCACTACTGGTGATGATTCTGAGTATATCACATTTGTTAAGGCTCGTATTCGTGATCAGTTTCTTATGACTGATCTTGGTCCTCTTCGATACTTTCTTGGGATTGAGGTTTCCTCCCAAGAAAGTGATACTACAATCACTAGCGCAAGCAAAAGGTGCGTCGCCTTATTTGCCCCTTTCATCACGAGAGCTAGGAAAATCTTGCCATAGTAGAGCTTGTTATAACAGATAGTCGGGAAGTTGTCGAGCTAAGGCCATAAAGGACCAATGCACCAAAATAGCAATTGTTCCACATGATGATAAACATAGATCGAAAGATATTGAACTGAAATCACACCAACGAACACGAAAAAACTAGATCCATCGGACACACGATTCCACGGACACTCCGCGGGGGCTAGATGCGCCACCAGGGCGGGAATTGAGCATGAAGGACTTTATTCTGAAGGTAGTCTCCGTCTTAATATCCTTAAAAAGACACTAAAGACGGGCTAAACAACAACAACAAAAAACCTCCCTTGGCGAGATGGTGTGGTCTGCCACACCTCCAAGGCCCAAGGTCATGGAAGGCGAAGTGGACCGATAGCGCTCGCGAGAGGGACAAAACCCTAGATGGGTTTTGGTTGCCTCTGATCGCTTCTCCTTGACCTTGCGTACCAGTTCGATATTACTTCAAACAAAAGAAATGACTATTCTCAACAACGAAAAAAAAGGAATTGAGTAACTCAAAGTCCTTTTTGACTCCCGATCTCTAGTGCTCCATGCATATTAATAAACTCAAAATTTGTATTTAAAAATTTTAAAAATCACGAAACAAAATATTCACAACATGTAAAAGCTTAATTCATAATGTTTTCTATCCTGAGCTATAACGGTGTTTTTTTTTGGAATTTTGAAATCATTATACTCAGATCCACACTTTTATCATTTTTTGTGTCGCTCGAAATACAAAACAAACACTAGGATTTTCCATGTTAGTGGGATACATCATTAGCTAACTTTAGGATTTTGATTCATGATGTTTTGAAACTTGTAAATATGGTTTTTTATTACTTTAATATGCAGGGAGCACTTGAGCTCGCGTGCCAAAAATCTCCACTTAGTGAGTAGCCAGAATTTTATTTTGAGTAAATTGGCGAATCAACAACTTCAAAAGAATCTAACACACAACTTGAACTTTAGGACTAAAAACTTAATATATGGACCAGACACCCTACAACACAAATATAACTTAATTATTTATGCAACCAAAGATAGAACATCGTGTAGACTAATTGAAAGAATGTGTTTTGTCTCATAAATTGATAATGGATACGTTCGGTTTTACAAAGAATATATAGGGCCAATGCGGCTAACCCTAACTTGATACACAAGCAAACCTAAACCGACTTATAATCTAACACTAATTAAGATTTCTCTTTTTTTATACATGCCATGTATGTATGTACTGTTTTTTTACACTGCATTGCACCGTCTTCGATCATAGTACACAACGTGATCGTCTATGCAGTACTTTTGTTCGAGGTGTATTGGTTCTCTCTCAAGGTGGACTCTTTTTTGCTGATGCAGTACTAGGTTTTTTTATGCACTGTTTTGTATTACACGCGCAAAGCCATGCAACAAAACAAGGGTGCAGCAGCTTCACGTGGCACGTGGTGAGCAACCAGGCGCCCCTGCCACGACTTGCTGCGTGTATCCCCCGCGCCCTTCTGCTAGTGGGTCCCAAGTCTTCTTCTTTAATGCAACGCGGAGAGGTCTTGAAAAACAAATTTATTACTTCCTCCGTCTTAATTAGTTTTTTTTAAATTCTGCCGATCTATTAATAACCATTAACATGGTATAAAGAGTTTTAAAAGTAATAAAAATTATAAATAGGTCATTTGACCACCTAGCGACAACTATAGACACTAGCATGAGCCGAAGGCGTCCTATTATCCCCGCCCGTCCATCACCGGAGCCAGGCAAAGCTTATCGTACTAGAGCTTGTTGTACTATACGAACGAGAAGTCACCATGCTAAGGTCTCAAAGGACCAGCGCACCAAAACAACAAACATCGCCAAAAATGAGAACCATAGATCGGAAGAGACTGACCTTAAAAGACACCAATAGATACGAAACACGGACATATCCCAAGAGATCCGCCGGATATAAGACTCCACGCGCTCTCAAAGACGCTAGATGCACCACCGAAGCGAGGATAGAGCGGGTATTATCTTATTCTAACTTCAAGATCTGGCCGCCACCTCAACATCCTGAAGAAAACACTAGAAAATAGCCTAAAAACAAGAACCCTCTTGCTGGTGAAAGCCTTTGGTCCGCCATGCCTCCAAAGCCTCAAGGCCAATGGAGACGAAGCGAACCGATTGCATCGCCGACGAGAGAGATGAAACCCTAGATGGGTCTGAGCAGCCGCCGCGTTCCCTCTCCTTTTCTCCCGAACCTGTTCGGTTGGTTACTATCTTTTATTTGAATCAAATTATTTGACTCAAATTTATCAAGATACGGATGTATTTAATACTAAATCACGTCTAGATACAATTAAATCTAGACAAATCTAAGTCAACTAATTTGGGTGGAAGGAACTATAATGGTTTTGTCTAAAAAGCGTTGAACCAAGCGGGGCTTCCAGACTCTCTGTTGGGCTGTGATCTACATAAATTTCTTTGGATCTTGAGGCGAGTGAGAGCAAACCACTCATGCTTCCGTGCCCCCCGACAACTGGACTAGACGCTGAACCTTTCCCACACAAGGGGTTGTGACCAAGCGCGCCCATTTCGCAGTTGGACGAGACGATGACCATTCTTCTCAAAAACGGATCAGGGCCGGCCATGAGGGGGACTAGCGGGGCAGCCGTTTCGGGCCTAAAAAAAATAGGGGCCAAAAAATATAGTTCTAGTGTACATCTAATTTTTTTTCTATTGGGCTGCCGACGCCGAACGCCTCGACTCCCAGTCATTGATCAACACCGCTCTGTCGCTTCCTTCTCGATCGATGAGACGACAATCGATTCCCACTTCCCAGACAGGACTGGTCGTCAAGTCCCATGACTCCTAGCGTCGGTTATTACTCGTTTCCCGACTCACGAGTCTGAAGTCTCTCGTCGTGAGCCTGTCGTTGCTTCGACGCTTCCCCTGGTCCCTGACTCCCTGCCTCCCTGGATCGGATCGTCCTTCAGTCCTTTGCTCTTTGCGTCGACGATCGACCACCACCGCCAGGCGCGATTCCACGATGTCCATCGACGAGACGAAGATCGATCGCCTCGGCCTGCCTACTGGTTCTCTCTACGCCCATGCCTAGTCCATACCTCTGCTGGTTACGCTCGCCCTAATTATTAGTTCATAATTCTAATTAGTACCTGATTGTTGTTCTTGTTTGTAGCGCCCGAGGCTAACTGATTATGGCGCCCGAATACCGGTGCTCAGAAAAAAAAAAGAGACAACAAGGGACGAAATTAATAGAATCGCAGAGAGGGTCTTTTCATAAATTTTTGAAGAGCAACACAAGCACTTCGTGGAATCCAGATGAGTTGGCGCTAGTTCTTGTAGGGAAACAGACTAATGTTGATCCAGAAGATAATGTCGTCGGTACAGAAGACGATGTTCATATCGACATAGATGATGACAATGTGAGTAATTGAAGAACTATTTGAGATCATCAATGTCTCATGAGAGGTTAAATGATTTGGCAAGTTTATACATCGAAAAGAAATTAGTGGACGAGATTGATATTGATTCCATCGTCACGGACTTTGCTTCTAGAAATTAAGGGAACTATCTAGCATAAATACCCCCTCTTGGAATCACTAGCATCTACTTGGCCAAGATAGCTACTAGAAACGGAGAGCATGCAAGATCACAAACAACACAGACATGATAGAATCAATAAGACAAAACCATTAATCAATCTGACATAAGTAATCTCAATATCCATCGGATCCCCGCAAACACGACATGCATGATTACAAATAGGTGATCTTGATCATGAACGGAGCTCACAAGATCTAAACATGATAGCACAGAGGAGGAGATATAACCATCTAGCTACTACATGGACCCGTAGTCCAAGGTGAAACTACTCACGCTGGCATGATGAAGAAGAAGGCCTCCGGGATGATCTCCCCTCCGGCAGGGTGCTGGAAAGAGCTTCAGATCCCCCCGATCTAGGGACGATGGTGGCGGCGTCTACAGACGGTTTCGTGGAATATTGATCGGGTCCTTAGGGTTTTATCATCGGGGGATCTTTATAGGCGAAGAGGCGAGGCAGGGGGCGGCCAGGGTGGTCACCCCCTAGGCACAGCTAGGGCTAGCCCGTGCCGCCAAGGGGTGTGGCCCCCTGGTGCCTCCCCTCTGTCTCGTACTCTCGCTCCGTGTTTCTCACGGTAAAATATTGACTTTGGCTTTTGTCCCGTACAATTCCGAGAATATTAATTTTCTACCTTTCTGGAACCAAAAACAGAAAAAAACAAGCATCTGACAAGGTGGTATCTTGTTAATAGTTTAGTACCAGAAAACATATAAAATACCTCAAATTATAGACAAATCAAAGCAAAGTAGATACTAAACAAGCATGGAACATCAAAAATTATAAATACGTTTCTGACGTATCACGTCAACACATGATGGTGGACATTCTCGCCCTCAAGGAGGAGGACAACGACAGGAGGAAGAGGCGGCGAGGCTCTATAGTCGGTCGCATTTGCATCCCTCGCAACCGCAAGTTGGGCAACGACATGCTCATGCGAGATTATTTTGTTGAGGTATCCACATACCCACCTCACCTCTTTTGTAGACGCTATCGAATGCGCCGTTCGCTGTTCGTGAAGATAGTGAAAGCTTGTGAGGCCAAGACGCGGTACTTCAAGCGTCGAAGAAATGCCGCGGGGCTGCTTGGATTCAGCCCGTACCAACAAATCTCCACGGCCATGAGAGTGCTCGCATGTGGGATCCCGACCGATTATGCCGACGAGTATCTTCGCATCGGCGAAGATACGACTATTAAGAGTGTTCGTAGACCAAGGCGATTATTCCCATTTTTTGGTCTGGTGTATCTGCGAGCACCGAACAAGCAGGACACAATTAGGTTGATGGCGATGAATGAGAAAAGAGGATGGTCGGGCATGCTAGGAAGCATAGATTGTATCCATTGGACTTGGAAAAACCGCCCGAAGGCATGGCACATGCAATATTGTGGCAAAAGCCGAGATGTAACAATTGTGCTAGAAGCCGTTGCATCCAAGGACTTGTGGATTTGGCATTGTTTTTTGTTTGCATGGCACCCTTAATGATATCAATGTGCTCCATAGATCTCTATTTGCAAAGCTAGCTAGTGGTGAAGCACCCGCTTGCAACTACATTGTCGATGGTTCTAATTATGATAAGGGTTATTATCCAGCTGACGGTATTTATCCTCATTGGGCTACATTTTTCAAGACCATCTTGAATCCTCAAACTAGGAAAGAGATTGAATTTGCAAAGTCTCAAGGGAGTGCCCGGAAGGACATTGAGAGAGCCTTTGGTGTTTTTGTAGGGGTTCGTAGCATGGAAAACAAAAATTTTCTATCGCATACAAACAAACAAGCCAAGATCTATCTACTAGATTGTAGCAACGAGTCGATGGAATAACTCACCCTCGAAGATTCCAAAGTGTTTAACGAGAGCAGATTCTCGTGGGTGATGTAGTCGTACTCTTTCCGATCTCAAGATCGCGTAGACGATCCTTCCGGCGCCGCGTTCCCGCAGCGCTCCCGCAGTCGGTCACACGTTCGGTACTCGACGAAGACCTTCCTCTCCCTTGTTCCAGCAGGCAGCGGAGGTTGTAGTACTCTCCTCGCGATTCCGGCAGCACAACGGCGTGGTACCGGAGGTAGAGGGGAGATCCCGCAGGGCTTCGCCTTAAGCCGGTGCGAGTATGGTGGAGCTTATGAGAGAGGCTATTAGTGGTCTAGTAATTAGACACACCAATTAGAGGGCTCTAAACCAATTAGAAGGCTCTAAACCGAAACAGCTCTAAACCGGGGTCTAGGTCTAGTTTCTAGTTTAGAGGATAGGAACTTGTGTGTGTTGGGAGGGGAGCCCTGCCCCTCCCTTTATAGGTGGGAGGGCTGGCGCGCTAGGGGAGGGAGGGAGTCCCTCCCCAACTCGGCCTAGGGCTGGCCGCCGGCTTGGGGACTCCTTCCCCAAGTCGGTCTCCTCTTCTCCTCCTCTTCCCACTTTCCAAAACTGGCAGTTTGACTTTCAAACTAGCCGTTTGACTTTTCCAATTTAGGAATTAAATAAACCCTTTATTTTGGACAGCGAGAACACTTAGTACATGATGCAATCATTCCATCTTGCAATGACACATTCATGTACCCCTTCCCCCCCGGAGTGCCGGACATTCCGGGACCTTCTAGAATGTTCCCGATGAAAACACCGGAATCATTCCCCAACTCCGAAATGGGACTTTCCTTATATGAATCTTATTCTCCGGACCATTCCGGATCACCTCGTGATATCCCGGATCCCATCCGAGACTCCGAACAACATTCGGTCTCTTTCTCATAATACCATAACTACTCAAACAACGTCGAATCCTTAAGTGTGTCTCCCTACGGTTCGTGAATTATGCGGACATGATCGAGACACTTCTCCGAACAATAACCAATAGAGGAATCTGGAAATTCATATGGCTCCCACATATTTCTACGATTACTTTGCGATCGAATGAACCACTTACATACGATACCAATTTCCCTTTGTCTCACGATATGTTACTTATCCGAGGTCATGATCGTCGGTATCTCTGCATACCTAGTTCAACCTCGTTACTGATAAGTACTCTTTTCTCGTTCCCGTGATATGTGATCCCTTGTGACCAAGTCACATGCTTGCAAGCTAATTGGATGACATTTCACCGAGAGGGCCCAGAGAATATCTATCCGTCATGTGGATGGACAAATCCCACTCTTGATCCATGTGTTTCAACCAATACTTTCCGAACACCCAATGCCACTTTTATAGCCACCCTGTTACGGTGTGGTGTTTGATGACATCAAAGCATCCATCCAGTAAAGGCAATATGCATGATCTCATGGTCGAAGGAATTAGGTTACTATGTATCAGAAAGCATATAGCAATTGAACTATTGAAATGACTTGATCTTTATGCTACGCTTATCTATAGGAGTATGTCCACCATATCATTCTCCTAACGATATGATCTTGTTGTTGATAACATCTCAATGTTCATGACAAAGAAACCACATCATCAATCAACCAACAAGCTAGTGAAGTATAGAGGCCATACTAGGGACTTCAAATTAAGTTTACAAATCACACAAGTATTAATGGTTTCCTTGTTAATACTATTATAGCATGAATGTAAACATTTATCATAAACACAAAGATATATAATAATAACTACATTTATTATTACCTCTAGGGCATATCTCCAACAGTCTCCCACTTGCACTAGAGTCATCTAATCTAGATTACATGGTAATATACCGAACACCCATGGCAGTTTGGTGTTGGTCATGTTTTGCCCTCGGGAGAGGTTTAGTCAACGGATCCGCCACATTCAGATCTGTGTGTACTTTGCAAATCTTTATATCCCCATCCTGGATATGTTCTCGAATAGCGTGGAAACGCAGCTTGATATGCTTCAGCTTCTTGTGTGACCTTGGTTCTTGCGCATTGGCTATGGCGCCCATGTTATCACAGTAGATAGACATTGGGTCCAGCGCACTTGGAACCACACCCAGCTCTGTAATGAACTCTTTCATCCATATCGCTTCTTGTGAAGCCTCCGAAGCAGCCATGTATTCCGATTCAGTTGAAGATCTCGCCACAACGCTTTGCTTTGCACTCCTCCAGCTAACTGCTGCACCATTCAAAATAAATACGTATCCAGATTGTGATTTAGAATCATCCGGATCGGTGTTCCAACTAGCATCGGTGTAACCATTAACAACGAGCTGTTCATCACCTCCATAAGAAAGAACCATATCCTTAGTTCTTCTCAAGTACTTAAGGATGTTTTTGACCGCTGTCCAATGATCCACTCCTGGATCACTTCGATATCTGCTAGTTAGACTAACAGCATATGCGATGTCGGGTCTAGTACATAGCATGGCATACATTAGAGATCCTATGGCTGAGGCATAGGGAGTCTTACTCATCTTTTCTCTATCTTCTGCCGATGTCGGACTTTGAGTTTTACTCAAGGTCGTATTGGGCAACATGGGCAAGAACCCTTTCTTGCTATCTTCCATTCCAAACCTCTTTAGAACTTTGTCCAAATATGTACTTTGTGACAATGATATTTGGCGTTTCGATCTATCTCTATAAATCTTTATGCCTAATATGTAAGCTGCTTCGCCAAGATCCTTCATTGAAAAACTATTATTCAAATATTCCTTGACACTATTTAAGAAGGTCTACATCATTCCCAATCAACAATATGTCATCCACATACAGTATTAAGAATGCTACAGAGCTCCCACTCACTTTCTTGTAAATACAAGCTTCTCCATAAGTTTGTATAAAACCAAAACTTTTGATTACCTTATCAAAACGTTGATTCCAACTTCGGGATGCTTGCTTCAATCCATAGATGGACCGTTGAAGCTTGCATACCTTGTTAGCATCTTTAGGATCGACAAAACCTTTGGGTTGTATCATATACAACTCTTCATCAATGTCTCCATTGAGGAATGCTGTTTTGACATCCATTTGCCATATCTCATAATCATAATATGCAGCGATTGCTAACATAATCCTCACAGACTTTAGCTTCGCTACCGGTGAGAAAGTCTCATCGTAGTCAACTCCTTGAATTTGTCGAAACCCTTTTGCGACAAGTCGAGCTTTATAGACAGTAACATTACCATCAGCATCTGTTTTCTTCTTGAAAATCCATTTGTTCTCGACAGCCTTCCGGCCATCCGGTAAGTCCACCAAAGTCCATACTTGGTTTTCGTACATGGATCCAATCTCGGATTTCATGGCTTCTTGCCATTTATTGGAATCTGGGCTCATCATCGCTTCCTCATATGTCTCGGGGTCATCGGTGTTGTCCACCAACATGACATTCATAACGGAATCATACCAATCTGGAGTGGTACGAGTTCTCGTTGACCTCCGAGGCTCTGTAGTAACTTCAACCGAAGTTTCATGATCACCATCATTAGCTTCCTCTCTTATTGGTGCAGGCACCACAGGAACTTCTTCCGGTGCTGCGCTACTCGCAATTTCGAGAGAAGGTTCGACAACCTCGTCGAGTTCTACTTTCCTTCCAGTCACTTCTTTCGAGAGAAATTCCTTCTCTAGAAAGGATCCATTCTTAGCAACGAAGATTTTGCCTTCGGATCTATGATAGAAGGTATACCCAACAGTTTCCTTCGGGTATCCTATGAAGACGCATTTTTCCGCTTTGGGTTCAAGCTTGTCCGGCTGTAACTTCTTTACATAGGCTTCGCATCCCCAAACTTTAAGGAACGACAATTTAGGTTTCTTCCCAAACCATAATTCATACGGTGTCGTTTCAACGGATTTAGACGGTGCCCTCTTTAAAGTGAATGCGGCTGTTTCTAATGCATAACCCCAAAATGATAGTGGCAAATCTGTAAGTGACATCATAGAACGAACCATATCTAAGAGAGTTCGATTACGACGTTCAGACACACCATTACGCTGTGGTGTTCCCGGCGGTGTCAACTGCGAAAGTATTCCACATTTCTTCAAATGCTCGCCAAACTCGTAACTTAGATATTCACCTCCACGATCAGATCGTAGAAATTTAATCTTCTTGTTACGTTGATTCTCTACCTCACTTTGAAACTCCTTAAACTTCTTGAAAGTTTCGGACTTATGTTTCATGAAATAGATATACCCATATCTACTCAAATCATCCGTGAAGGTAAGAACATAACGATAACCACCGCGCGATGCTACACTCATTGGACCACACACATCGGTATGTATGATTTCCAATAAGTCCGTAGCTCGCTCCATTATACCAGAAAATGGAGTCTTAGTCATTTTACCCATCAGACATGCTTCGCATCTTTCAAGTGATTCAAAATCAAGTGATTCAAGAAGTCCATCGGAATGGAGTTTCTTCATACGCTTCACTCCAATGTGACCAAGACGACAGTGCCACATATAGGTCAAATTATCGCTTGATTTCAAACGTTTAGCCTCAATGTTATTAATATGTGTATTTCTACTATCGAGATTCAATATGAATAGACCATCTATCAAAGGTGCATGTGCATAAAACATATTACTCATATAAATCGAACAACCATTATTCTCGGATTTAAACAAGTAACCGTCTCGCAATAAACAAGATCCCGATATAATGTTCATGCTCAACGCAGGCACCAAATAACAATTATTTAAGTATAAAACTAATCCCGATGGTAGATGAAGAGGTAGTGTGCCGACCGCGATCACATCAACCTTTGATCCGTTTCCCACGCGCATCGTCACCTCGTTCTTCACTAGCTTCCGTTTATTCTGCAGCTCCTGTTTCGAGTTACAAATATGAGCAACCGAACCAGTATCAAATACCCAGGCACTACTACGAATACTAGTGAGATACACATCAATAACATGTATATCAGATATACCTTTCTTCTTGATGTTGCCGTTCTTCAAATCCGCCAAGTACCTTGGGCAATTCCGCTTCCAGTGACCTTCTCCCTTGCAGTAAAAGCACTCAGTATCAGGCTTGGGTCCAGCCTTGGTCCTCTTCGTCGGCGTGGTAACTTTCTTACCACCCTTCTTGAAGTGTCCCTTCTGCTTAGACTTGCCTTTCTTGAATTTGGTGGTCTTATTGACCATCAACACTTGGTGCTCTTTCTTGATCTCCACTTCTGCAGATTTTAACATAGCAAATAGTTCTGGCAACTCTTTGTTCATGTTCTGCATGTTGTAGTTCATCACAAAGTTCTTGTAACTTGGTGGTAGTGATTGGAGGATGCGGTAAACTCCCAAAGTATTAGGAATCACTATACCCAAACTTTGAAGTTTATTTGCGTGCCCAGACATTTTAAGCACATGCTCACTGACGGAGCTACCCTCTTCCATCTTGCAGTTAAAGAACTTTTCAGAAGCTTCATAACTTTCAATTGCCGCATGAGTCTCAAAAATTAATTTGAGATCCTCGACAATATCATATGGATCTGACTCTTCAAACCTTTTCTGAAGCTCCGATTCTAAACCATACAAGATAGCACACTGAACTATGGAGTACTGATTCTTCCGAGCGAGGTAAACATTCTTTACTTCATCGGTAGCATCAGCTGCAGGTGGGTCACCTAGCGGTGCATCCAGCACATAGGTCAAATTACCAGCTGTGAGGACAATCCTCAAATTGCGGAACCAATCCGCGAAGTTGCTTCCATTGTTTTTCAACTTTTCTTTCTCTAGGAACGCATTAAAATTGATGGTAGGGGCTGCCATTGATCTACAACATATTTGCAATAGTTTAGACTAAGTTTATGACAAATTGAGTTCAAATTAATTAATGAAATTAAACTAGGTGAACTCCCACTCAAAACAACATCCCTCACATTGTTTTAGTGATCACACGAACCAAATCCACTACATCAACACCGATCATCACGAGAGCTGATATAGTTTTAATGGCGAACAATCATCATGTTCATCATATCTACTATATGATTCATGCTTTGCCTTTCGGCGATCCGTGTTCCTGAGGCCATGTCTGTACATGCTAGGCTCGTCAAGATCAAACCTTAGCTTCCGCATAAGCAAATCTGGCTTGCTTACGTTGTAGTCACCCGCGGAATCAAAGACACCCGATCATCACGTGGTGCTTCGAAGCAGCAAGCTTTGGCAACGGTGCATACTAAGGGTGAACACTTTTAGAACTTGAAATTTATGTGCATGAGGGATCATCTTATAATGCTACCGTCGTCTACTAAGCAATACAAGATGCATAAAGGATTAACATCACATGCAATTCATAATATGTGATATGATATGGCCTTTCTTCTTTGTGCTTCCGATCTCCATCTTCAAGCACGAACATGATCTCCATCATCACCGGCATAGCATCAAGGTCAATGACGCTTCTTCATGGTTGTCGTCCGCCAACTTCAACTATTACAACTATTTTGAATAGACACGCAGGCCTTAACAGAAATTAAAGACAACCATATGGCTCCTGCCGGTTGCCAACTTACAATAAGGATCATTGCATACATCAAATATAATCACAATCATGGCCATATCACATCACTGCACACCCCTGCAAAACAAAGTTAGACGCTTCTACTTTCTTTGCATATTTTACGTGGTTTGGGGCTTTCCATAAGTGTCGTTCTAACTTACGAACAAGAACCACAACATTGATACTAGCATTGTTGATCACCCGTTGTAAATTGGATCTTTACTATGCTAGGAGAAACAGGCACCCGCAAAGCCACTTATGCAAAACGAGTTGCATGTCAAGCGTGGAGCAAGTCTCATGAACGATGTCATGTAAGGTTAGCCCGGGCCGCTTCATCCCAACATACCGCAAGATGCAAAGTACACAAAAAGCAATCTACAATAAAAGCATCAACGCCCACAATGACCATTGTGTTCTACTCGTGCAACAGATCTACATATAGACACGGCTCTGATACCACTGTAGGGGTTCGTAGCATGGAAAACAAAAATTTTCTATCGCATACAAACAAACAAGCCAAGATCTATCTACTAGATTGTAGCAACGAGTCGATGGAATAACTCACCCTCGAAGATTCCAAAGTGTTTAACGAGAGCAGATTCTCGTGGGTGATGTAGTCGTACTCTTTCCGATCTCAAGATCGCGTAGACGATCCTTCCGGCGCCGCGTTCCCGCAGCGCTCCCGCAGTCGGTCACACGTTCGGTACTCGACGAAGACCTTCCTCTCCCTTGTTCCAGCAGGCAGCGGAGGTTGTAGTACTCTCCTCGCGATTCCGGCAGCACAACGGCGTGGTACCGGAGGTAGAGGGGAGATCCCGCAGGGCTTCGCCTTAAGCCGGTGCGAGTATGGTGGAGCTTATGAGAGAGGCTATTAGTGGTCTAGTAATTAGACACACCAATTAGAGGGCTCTAAACCAATTAGAAGGCTCTAAACCGAAACAGCTCTAAACCGGGGTCTAGGTCTAGTTTCTAGTTTAGAGGATAGGAACTTGTGTGTGTTGGGAGGGGAGCCCTGCCCCTCCCTTTATAGGTGGGAGGGCTGGCGCGCTAGGGGAGGGAGGGAGTCCCTCCCCAACTCGGCCTAGGGCTGGCCGCCGGCTTGGGGACTCCTTCCCCAAGTCGGTCTCCTCTTCTCCTCCTCTTCCCACTTTCCAAAACTGGCAGTTTGACTTTCAAACTAGCCGTTTGACTTTTCCAATTTAGGAATTAAATAAACCCTTTATTTTGGACAGCGAGAACACTTAGTACATGATGCAATCATTCCATCTTGCAATGACACATTCATGTACCCCTTCCCCCCCGGAGTGCCGGACATTCCGGGACCTTCTAGAATGTTCCCGATGAAAACACCGGAATCATTCCCCAACTCCGAAATGGGACTTTCCTTATATGAATCTTATTCTCCGGACCATTCCGGATCACCTCGTGATATCCCGGATCCCATCCGAGACTCCGAACAACATTCGGTCTCTTTCTCATAATACCATAACTACTCAAACAACGTCGAATCCTTAAGTGTGTCTCCCTACGGTTCGTGAATTATGCGGACATGATCGAGACACTTCTCCGAACAATAACCAATAGAGGAATCTGGAAATTCATATGGCTCCCACATATTTCTACGATTACTTTGCGATCGAATGAACCACTTACATACGATACCAATTTCCCTTTGTCTCACGATATGTTACTTATCCGAGGTCATGATCGTCGGTATCTCTGCATACCTAGTTCAACCTCGTTACTGATAAGTACTCTTTTCTCGTTCCCGTGATATGTGATCCCTTGTGACCAAGTCACATGCTTGCAAGCTAATTGGATGACATTTCACCGAGAGGGCCCAGAGAATATCTATCCGTCATGTGGATGGACAAATCCCACTCTTGATCCATGTGTTTCAACCAATACTTTCCGAACACCCAATGCCACTTTTATAGCCACCCTGTTACGGTGTGGTGTTTGATGACATCAAAGCATCCATCCAGTAAAGGCAATATGCATGATCTCATGGTCGAAGGAATTAGGTTACTATGTATCAGAAAGCATATAGCAATTGAACTATTGAAATGACTTGATCTTTATGCTACGCTTATCTATAGGAGTATGTCCACCATATCATTCTCCTAACGATATGATCTTGTTGTTGATAACATCTCAATGTTCATGACAAAGAAACCACATCATCAATCAACCAACAAGCTAGTGAAGTATAGAGGCCATACTAGGGACTTCAAATTAAGTTTACAAATCACACAAGTATTAATGGTTTCCTTGTTAATACTATTATAGCATGAATGTAAACATTTATCATAAACACAAAGATATATAATAATAACTACATTTATTATTACCTCTAGGGCATATCTCCAACAGTTTTGCAAGCTCAATTTGCAGTTGTGCGAGGTCCGACTCGTTTTTGGGACAAGAAAACTCTCAATGACATAATGACATGTTGTGTCATTCTTCACAACATGATTGTTTAGAATGAGAGGGGTCTAGACTTGGACATCTTTTACGACAATGTTGGCAGCCGTGTGAATCCAACTAGAAACCCAAATGTCATCCAAGCCTCCCTTTAAACCTGCCGAGACATTGAGAACATGACCACACACGACCAGCTGCAGCATGATCTCATTGAGCACCATTGGCAGCTATTTGGGAGGAACTAGGCTGCCATATTTTATCATTCATGTGTGTGAAACATTATTTGCATTCAGAACTATTCATTTGATTTGGCCATTTGTTGTAATTGGATTATTGTTTATTCAATTTGTTGGGACACTTGTTGTAATTGGATAATTGTTGTAATGTACAATTGATAATTTCGGGCTTTTACTTTACGTTGGTATCATAATTCTGCTTGAAAATACAAGATATGTGGTGAAATTGAAAGAAAATAGTTTAATTTACGGGATATGTGGTGAAATTGAAAGAAAATAGTTCAACTTTGGCCCTTGTTGTGGCAGAACCGACCCCGTATGCACGAAACTAGAAAAAGGGAATATTCCCTTTTCTGGTTCGAGTTTCTGGTTTCTGTTCCGCTCCGTCGTTCACGATCTAAAAAAACCCGCGAAACGCAATCTAAAAACACGTTTTCTGATTCGCCCTCTTACGGTGTCTGCTAGAGATATTCTAACCGTGCCTTCCATGGGTTTTTTGTTCGGTTCCCTTTATTAAGTGCACTAACTCTTTTTCTTATTTAATGCAACGCGGGAACTCTCCACCCTCTAACGAAGTCTTGTAAAAAAAAAATTATAATACAGTTTTGTCTAGAAAACGCTGAACCAAGGAGAACCGCTATTTCCCGCATGAGACGTGCGGAACCATCGCTCCGTACATAGCCTTCTTCTCATGGACCGCCCCCAAAGCGGCTCAAACAAACAAGGATGCTATTTTTAGTTTTTCCAAATTTGAACAGTTTTCAAATTTAAATAGTTTTAGAATTTTAACGGTTTTCGCAGCTATTCAAAATTTTCAAATTCCAAAACTGTTCATATTCAAAAAGTATTCAGATCCAAAATTTGTTCATACTTAAAAGTGTTCAAATTTCAAAAATTATTCAAATTCAAAAATTGTTCTAATTCAAAAAGTGTTCAAATTTGAAAAGTGTTCCAATTTAAAAATTGTTCACATCTGTTCACATTTTAAAAATATTCAAAATACAGAGAAAAGCAAAAGAAATAGAAAAAAAACCAGGAAATAAAAAAAAAGAAACACAGAAAAAAGAAACAGGAAAAAGAGAGAACGCTAATTAGACCGGTCCAACGTGTACGCCCGCATGAGCCAAGACTATAAACAGCCGCGTCGAGCGATAAATAGCATTTGCCGAACCAAGTGGGGCTCCCAGAGTCTCTGTTAGGCCGTGATCTACATAAATTTTTCTTTGGATTTTGTGGCAAGTGGTTGCAACCAGCATTTCGCCGTTGGCTGAGACAATAACCGTCCTTCTCAAAAGCTGGACTGGGTTGTCCGTATCTAGGTTGATCTGTGGAAATTTCCGAGCCAGAGTTGTCTTGTCTCACGAAATCTGATCGACTGAACAGACAGTGGAACAGTAGTCGACAGTGAGGTCTTCGGACCAGAGCCCGAATGCACGGAGAAGACAAGGCGAGAGTTCTTTTCACCGGAAGACCTGTACGTGCTCGCGACTCGCGCGTTGCGATAGACGATGGGAACACTTGTGGCCCTCGGACCACGGTTAACTATATATCATGGCAACCTGAATATTTATCGGACAGAAGGTACTGCGATTTAGTAATAATTAGAGCAAAAAAAGCATCCGTGTGCTCCGGTACGTACGTAGAATGGCGAACGTCGCCGAGCACCGCGTAGAGATGCCGGCAGCGGATTCTACCGCCGGCAAGGCCTTCGCCGCCGCGCTGCCGGAGGAGCGGCTGAACCTCTTCCTGCACGTGGTCGCGTCTGTGGAGAGGTTTGGAAACGCGCTTGGCACGCTGGCCTTCACCTGGGCGACCGTTGTCCTGCTCGGCGGCTACCCCACGGTGCTCCGTCCCAAACGTGATTTCCTCATTGCGACAATCATAATCTTCCTCGAAGCCTTGAGGTACGTACTACATGCAACTACGTACATACCGCACAATAACTTTTCGATTACGTACTACTCTCTCTATTTTAAAATATAAGATGTTTTGGGTTTGTGAAGAAAATAAATTTAGACTTCTTTTAACGTATGTTCATCTTAAAATTAAGTGAACCTATATACTAAAAGAAGTCTAAATACATTTGCTTCATAAAACTAAAATATCTTATATTTTGAAACGGACGGAGTACTTTCTCTAGGCTGACGAAAAAGTAAAACAGAAGGCGGGGAACTTGCTTCGTACTACGACCTAATAGTAACAATCTAACAATGGGGTTTGATTCAGTACTAGCCGTCCCTATTAAACTCATACAAATACGTGTTCATGTATATATTAAACCAGTATCTAAATAGATTATTATCTCTGTAGATGCGGGATCTGTAGTTATAAGCAATTCTCACGCATATGATCCGGCCTACCCCGCCCTCGTCCATTGTCATGACCGCCGCTGCCAAGATCTCGTGCGGCGCCTCCGCCAGACAAATCGCCGGATAAGTTGCCAGCCAGTTCGGCCGCCGCCGCCAAGCTCTCCTGCGCCGTCGCCTTTGCGTGACGCCGCGCCATTCCTGACGATACACATCTACGAGGCCAAGCCGAAACGTGCGCCTCCTAGGACGAGTCGCCGGCTCGCCAGACCCAACCCCCACCATTACCACCACGCACGGGCACGGCCATCGCCGGTGATGATTCAGCATACGACCATAATTTTTTTCCTTTGCGTAGAGCTCATAGTAGTACAGGTACGACTAAAAGTATTTATTATTTAGTCGAGTTATATGAGATTCTGTACAAGGTTATATACTAATTACGAAGGGATATCAAGTGTCTGAATCGTCCTTGTATTTAACATTATACGAGTTTAGTGGGAGGGGGTACTACTAGATCACAACCCTCTAACAATTCCCAGCATTAATTAGTCATTGGATGGCTCACATTGGGATGCTCCGATTCCAAAACATTGCGGCCTGGTTAGTTATAATCGACGGAGGTCGGGGGTGATCGTAGGAGATGTTGGGGTGACGGCGGTTGTCCACGCGATAGCGTTCAGGAAGGCGCCCTTGCGTCGGGGTGGATAGGTGGTGATCTCCCGCGACAACAATCTGGTAGTGGTGGCACGTGATCTGGAGGATCTTCAGAAACCCTAGGTCATGCCATGGCCATTGCCCTTCGGTGGCCGCCGAGAGGTCGGGGTACGGCCTGTTAGGGGTCTTTTTGGCATGGGACTAGCGTGAGTTGGAGTGGCGAGGGAAGGCGAGTGGTTTGTCGTTCGCGGATGTGCTCCGGCGGTGATGGAGGGCGAGCGGGGCCACGATTGCTTTCTCCTCCGTTGTTCTGACCGGAGGCGTGGGGGGGGGGGGGGGGGGCGCTGGTTTTCTTTATAATGGAGGCGGTCCTAGGATTCTTGCACCAAGAGAGTGTCCTGCTGGATGACTGCCCTCATTGATCTGGCCACTAACGAGTTCCAGAAGGCTCCGACGGAGATCTCCATTGGACGATTGATGCACGTAGATTGCTGGAACGGATGTGAGTCGATCGTGTGCACCACTATTTCAGCCCATGCGGCTTCTAGAGGGTGTGACGCGAAGCTTTGTTGTTTGTTGACATTATGGGACATGTCGGTATTTCGATTATCATGATGAAGATAGTGGCGCAGAATGTCATGCCGGCTGAGGTCTGACGCCTAGCAATGGAGGACCGAGTCTTTAGGGTGATGAGGACTTTGATTAATGATTCATGACTTGTAGCAACGACATCGGCAAGTGTGGGTGGAAGCATAGGAGGAGTAGCGAGTGTTATCTTTCAGGGATAAACCCCAAGGTCTGACCCTTAATAGGTTGTACCTGGCAGTGGTCTTCTTCAAGGCATTGTTTTGAGATTGTGGACTCTCTCCAAGGTGAAATCCTAATATATATATATATATATATATATATATATATATATATATATATATATTTGACACCTTCTACACCCACCCTTTATCTTTAGAATTGTATATTATTTTTACGTCACGTAAATTTTTTCTTACTCTGTAAGTTAAGAAGAACATAATAAAATTTAGAAATGACATAATTTTTTTATTTTCTTGCCATATAAAATTACGATGTAAAATACGTATGTTTTGGTGTTTTTACACTATAATGACCCATAAACTTTATTTTTATGTTGAAATTTTTGGTTATGGTAAATATATGAATATAATTATTCATTTACAAAACATAATTTTTTCAATCTAACAACATAAAAATATGTTGGGTGCAGAATAGCAATTCTGCACCCTGGGTGCTGAATAGGGTTTCTAAGGGTCACGTTATTTGACACCCAGGGTGTAGAATAACTATTCTACACCCACCCTCTATCTTTAGAACTGTATATTATTTTTACGTCACGTAAATTTTTTCTTACTTCGTAAGTTAAGAAGAACATAATAAAATTTAGAAATGACATAATTTTTTTATTTTCTTGCCATATAAAATTACGATGTAAAATGCGTATTTTTTGGTGTTTTTACACTATAATGACTCATAAACTTTATTTTTATGTTGAAATTTTTGATTATGGTAAATATATGAATATAATTATTCATATACAAAACATAATTTTTTCAATCTAACAACATAAAAATATATTGGGTGCAGAATAGCAATTCTGCACCCTGGGTGCTGAATAGGGTAGCGCTATTTGACCCCCAGGGTCCTCTATCTTTAGAACTGTATATTATTTTTACGTCACGTAAATTTTATCTTACCTCGAGAGGTGAGAAGAACGTAAGAAAATATGGACATGTCATAATTTTTTTTGTTTACATGCCGTATAAAAATACGACGTAAAATACATATTTTTAGTGTTTTTTACACTATAATTACTCATAAACTATTTTTTATATCAATTTTTTTTGCGTTGTGGATGAATATAAACATAATTATTTGTATACAAAACATAAATTTCTAAACGTGACAACATAAAGTTATGTGGGGTGCAAAATAACTATTCTGCACCCTGGGTCAGCACCCAGGGTGCAGAATAGTTATTTTGCACCCAACATATTTTTACGCTGTTAGATTGAAAAAATTATATTTTGTATACGAATAATTATGTTCATATATTCATCACAACCAAAAAATTTGACATAAAAATAAAGTTTATAGGTTATTATAGTCTAAAAAGCACCAAAAATATGTATTTTATATCGAATTTTTTACAACATGTAAACAAAAAAATTATATCATTTTTAAATTTTATTATGTTCTTCTCGACTTACGAAGTAATATAAAATTTACATGACGTAAAAATAATATACGGTTCTAAAGATAGAAGGTGGGTGTAGAATAGTTATTCTACACCCTAGGTGTCAAATAGCGCCACTCTATATATATATATATGATCGGGTGATGACGGCGCTTGAGCACGGTTTCCTTCTTGGAGGTGTCGCTTTTGGAGAATTTGGACTTCAGATCTTGATGGTGGTTAGAGTTGCAGCTACAAGGAATCATTGTAGTGGGATCTTTTTGTTTCTTCTTCTTCTTTTTGTTTTAGGGCTATGAGAATTCATAATGTTTTTAGGACATTTCGTTGTTGCAAAGAATGGGTGTAATTGATATCTTCACGATATTAATATATTCCCTTGTCGAAAAAATGGTTATCATTCATGTGAGGCACAAATCATGTAATGTTATGTTACATCACACACTCCGGTGGTTCTTCCCCAAGGTCGCCACTAAGGCCTCCAAACACAAACCCTAGTTCCTTCCCATATCCCTCCAATCCTCCTCCTTCACCAGAGTCGGTGATCACCTATGGCAGTAGGATCCCCTCTCACTCGATTGTTGGTATGTGGCATGGGATTCAGGTGGTCTAGGGATTATGTCAATGTGACCTTGATCGAGCAACCATGTGGCCTAGGTTGGCGAAGGCACTCTTGAACACAATCAATGATTCTCCACGAGGATTGTTGATGCCTTTCTTGGTGCACCCTCCCTCTCGTGGTGCTATTGTAGTGCCCGTATTGTGTCGGTTCTAGCTTGTTGAGATCCCATGCGACCTGACAGTATCCGGGTGTAAGGGTGGCGGCATCAAATTGTGACATGGCATGAGCTGAAATTATGGAGGCTATGGCCACAACCACCACGAGTTGGTAGATGTTGCGCAATGGATGGCAATGACAAGGTGAGTCGGCATGTGGTGCGACAACTTGATGGCTCAACGGGTGGAAACAAGGGTTGCTTCCGTGAACTTCTTTTGTGATCTAACCACGAGTAGAGGCCGGCATGTGAAGAGATTTGACTAGCATGGTATGCATGTGTTGGTTGGCAGAGACCGTGGACATTAGCGAATCAGTGACAAGTATGTTTTTTTGTTAGTGAAAATCCTTGATCAGCCTATTTGGTCGGACCAGGTAGCATCGACATACATCAATTTTTCTAATTGTTGAAGGTGTTCAATAAAAGCTCCTCCTTAGGGGTAATAACCCAGTATGGACCTTTTGCCGAAACCAGCGATATCGCCATATGAGTCGTGTTTCATTCAGTCTCATGTTGTGTTTCACTAGAGGACTATGCAAGGCCAATGTTTTGGGTGATGTTTGCTATCTTTCTAGAGTTGTGTGTGGATCCGATGACTTTAGATCCCTAAATATCCAAAGATCCCTAAACATCCAATTTCATCAATTTCAAGTACAAAATGGGTGAAGATTGCCCTTCTCAACGTCTGATCAAATATATCTGAAATATCAAGTCCAAAAAAATACTATAAGCAAAAAATTCCCAGTTGTTCATCTCGAGGGCACTATTAACAGCCTATAGCTGTAGACTGCAGTGTAATCTTGCCGGTTAAGTTTCTGTTGGGCCTAATTTTCATTGTGAATTAGATACATTCATGCTAGCTTTCTTGATGCAACTTTTGAGTTAATAAAAACTTCATTTGTCGAAATGCATGTCAGCTGTCTTTCCTTTATCGATGATACTACATGTTTTCCTTTTTGGTTAACTATATACTGTACCATGCACGTACGTATTTCAGGATGTTCAGCCGCAACAACAGGCTAGATTACCAATTATTCTTCCGTACGAGAGGTGCTTTCAGGTCCGTTGGCTCGAATGGGCTGATCGTGTTCGCATGCTTCTTCAACGCTATCGTCTGGGCGAGGACTTTGGACAGCAATGCATCAATTTTCTTGTATGTATTAAGTTGGGCTGGCCTATTTCTATCTCCATATGCAAGACTACTCATATGCAGTCCGCTACTTGATGCTATGTCATTGTGGAGCCCAATGGTTGCAATTCTATTGCTTTACCCTGCTACTCATAGGTATAGCGATTTCGAAAACTCAATTGTCAGGAAGACCGCGTACATGGTACTGTTTGTTGTCGTGCTCCTGCTAACAATCACCAGGTTGCAGTTCCCAAGTATCATCAAACTAGTAGATCGGGCTCTCGGCAGCAAAATTGTATCCTGGCGTCAAATCATTCTAAACATGAGCATGCTTGCGTCAATTGGGATGTCGGTGTCCAATTCTGATGTCATCCGTAAAATCTTCATTATCGTACACGGCATAATGGTTCTAATTATAGTGTCATTAGGCAACCTTCAGATTCCAGCAGCAGTGTTGCGCATCGTGCTGGCAGCGTGGGGAATCTTATTAGGTAGTGATTATGCTGGCAAGGAGAACACAAACCTTGTGTCATCTCTCTATATCTTTTATTCAATGGTGCTTGGTCAAGGGATACTGTACATTATTGCTAGCATCCTTGAGATCTTTCCATTCATCCTACGGAGATCCCTCATCCGCAATGCTGGATTTAGAGGTCCCCAAGGAGTGGAATGTGTCGATTTGTACTGTGAAGATGCCTTCGAGAAATGCAAGAAAGGGACTGTGCTTGCTCCACAGAAGACCAGCCTCGTCACATTTGCAATGGGTTATTTGAAGTCAGACTCGCCCAAGAAGCAGCTCTATGGGCTAAAGATGCTCTACCACTTTCTCAAAAAGGAGCCATTGAAGACTAAAGCCATATCAGAACTCACCACTTGCATGAAGACAGTGACCTGCTTGATCAACATGTTGGGTTGGGTAAGTGAAGGGCATAAAGATATTAGATCATTGGCAGCAAAATTCACAGCCGAGATCGCTGATAAACTCAATGTTATACATGTCCCTGGGGCAATACAGCTTATAGCCTCACTTCTGGACACTGTTCATGTAAAGAAAATAAAGGATCCTCTTTTAGACATTGGTAACCCTCAACATAGCCCGATTCAGCAAATTAGCAGCAGTGAACAGACCCCCACGACGCTTAAATGGTTGAAACAGATGACAATATATTGTTTCATTCCGAGGGAGGAGCCAACTAACATGGGTGAACAAATGCCACGGATACTCAGATGCTGGAAGCGGTCCGTTCCGGAAGAAGAGCCATCGACGGATATGGATCTCCTCCCCATACTAGGAATGTTAATTCTTGACAAGCTTGCTATCTTTGATCTTGAGAGTTGTATAGAGACCTACAGAGCAACCAGCCTCATCTCAAAGATCATAGAGTTCACCACCAAAAGAATTAATATGGCAAATATTAATGAGAAACATCAAGCGCTGCTGAAAGGTTCATCACTGAAGCTGCTGAGAAGGCTTTCAAGTACTAAAGGGAAATCAGGTGTACCATTGCGTCTGAAGATTTTAGAACATCCCTTGATTTTGAGAAATATTGCAGAGATCTTGGATGACACTGAGAGCAGCCAAGAACTTAGGGAGACCGCAGCAGAACTCCTCAGAAACCTTGCGATCGATGGAAATACAGAGGAGATAGATCACATCCGAGTGATCATAAGAGGGTTGATGCGTGCTTTTCTAAGCCAGAGTGCACCCTCGAGTACAGATTCAGATCAGCTGCTACGACTGATCGCTGGGCAAGCTTTGGCTGTTCTGGCAATTGAGAGTTCCAACAACTGTTTGGCTATGTTAGCAGAACCAGAGTATGCATTCATCAAGGAACTCACAGTCATGATCCATAGTGACAGGTACAGGTACATTGCGTCAAGCCTGTTGCGGAATATGTGTTTGCATGCTCGAGCTGAGTTTGGCAACTCGGACCTGAAGGAAGTCTCCTACATTTTGCGAGAGGTGAGCCCTGCAAATTAAAGCTACAAGTGCAACATTAGAGGCAGATATTATAACTTAATATATACAGATGTTCTTGCAACATTTTATTTCTTGGTTGCATCATGGATTATTAGCTTACCACAGCAACAATGAGGTACACAACACAACTAGATAAATAGATGCCAACACCATGGTTCATGGATTTCCATTTAATCAAAAAGCATCAATTTTTGCTGATGTTTAAGCATGTCTTACATAGCTTAGCTATTTCCACTATAGGTAATGGAAGGAATAATGGATGCCGAAGGAAGAGAACTGGAGATCCTTGTTGGCCTTAGTTCACAAATATGTGAGGTTATTCCTGAAGAATTTATGCGAGAATTAGAGCATGGTCAGATTAAGGAACGATTTATAAAGAGGCTTGTCAATGCACTTAACTCAAATATGATACCTGATGTTCACTGTCCTGGAATCAGGAGGGTAATAGTTGAACATGCCATATCCATGATAGAATGCAATCCTAGCTGCACCAGCTGTTTCAACAAATACTGGATGGTGGAAGCACTGCTAATGGTAGAGCATACACCTACGAGGGTTGAAAAATACAGGTTCTTCTTGGGTGACGCAGGACTTATGGAGCACAACATACCTCTATCCGCTCTTGTGTCCAGAGCAAAACAACTGATGAGCCGTGAGTAGTTATGAGGCATCGGCACTGTGATCTGAACATTTATTGTAATCATATTGTACTAGATATCTATGCTGGAACTTGTGAACCCACTCAAGTTACTCACCGTAGTACGTAGTGAGTTATTCCATTGCAATCCAAGGAGAACCCATGAATTAAGATTTTATACTAAAAGTGATGTAAGACCATGGATATATAGTACTCAGCGACACTTATTATGGATCGGAGGGAGTACTAATATTTAGAGATAAATGGTGTATGTATGGCTGTTATACAAAGAAGATGAATCTGATCTGTGATCTAATATGAACAGTCATGGTACCAGGTGACGAGGCTTCGGCCCCTAATCAGTCAAGTTTTGAGCCGCACAACAAGTGTTCAGTACTAGTAAATGGTAGCTGCAAGCCTGCAACTGTTTAGTACTAAGATAGTATAGTAATTTGTGTTTTATTCCAAGGTAGCAGGTAGGTACCACATAGGGTCGTGCGCCGGGATTGGCCGGATTTTTTTGCACTTGAGAAGGATGGCAAGGGGATCTCGGCGTCGGCTGACGCTAGCGCCGGATTCATTCTCGCCGCCGATCCTTTCCCCGGGCTCGTCGCCATCGCCGTCTGGCTCTCGGTTCAGGTGTCTGGGTTCGGAGTCTGAAGGGGATGACAGCGGCGGGACGGCGGCTCGTGTTGCCCTTGAGGAGTTGGAGGATGTGTCCGGGGAACTGGGGTGGACAACGGTGGCGCGTCGGAGGAGGAAGACGGACGAGGAGCTGAAGCAGGATTTTTGGGAGGAGATTGGATTTCCAACCCCGGCGTCTCGCTTCTGGGAGAGGAGGTCGCCGGCGTCGGATGATCTGCAGGATTTGCCGAGACGCTGCTCTCCATCGACATCTAGATGTGGTCTTGCTCGGCAGCGAGGTTCGTCGGCGTCGCCTCTGGGCATGAGAGTGGCCAGGGTCCCAAGCGTTCGGCCATGGAAGGGGCCCCTCCCTCGTCGTTCTTCGGCTCCCCCTATTCTTGCCGAGTTCCTGCCGGCGGCGGAGGTTCAGTTCGATCCGGCTTCTCAGCAAACTTCTGCATGTATTTCGCCATGTGGGGCCGGGGATGGAGCAGTTTCCGTTTTTTCTGGGACAATTGTTGAATCGTGGGCAGCGCATGCTAACGTGGAGAGTACGTGTGGGCCTCCTGGCAGGGAAGGGTACGTGTCGGGCTGGCTTCTGGTTGCGAGAAGGCTTGGTATCGGACGACGCCTCAATAACAGCTCCTGTCTATCGCGATCCTATCCTGTTTCGCGATCTACTGCGCCGCCGTCTTCAGCTCGTTCCTTCATCCAAGCTCTGCTAGGCTCTGTCTCGATGGCTGTGCCGCCGCAACGCGCTGCTGCTCCGACGGCGGGTGCTGCTGCGGTCCCTCGTGCTCCGGTTCCCCGCGCCCCAGCTCAGTCGGCAGGTTCGACTGCCCCTCGCGCTCAGGTTATGGTGTCGCAGCAGTCTGTTGGGTTCGGGTCGACACCAGCGTACCCTATTGCCGGCTCTTTTCCGGGACAGGGATCTGGTTCGCGACCTTCGCATGTTGTGATGCCTTCGTCTGCGCCTACCTTTGGCCATGGGCCACCGCCGTTATCTGGGCCGCCCGGGATGCCGCCTTCGACTCGCTTCAGTCAGGGGATGGCGTTGCCGTTTCTGTCGCCCCAGGGTGCTTACTTCCCGGCGCCGCAGCCTCAGTTCGCCTTGCAGCCACTCCAGCCGCCGTATCGCGGGCATCCGTCGGGAGGAGCACCTGTGATTCAACAAGGGGTGTCGCCGCAGCAGTTTGCGGTCGGGGTTGGAAATGTAAGTGCGCAGGTGCCGAAGCGGAAGAAGAAGAAGAAACAGGACCAGTTGCAGGTGGGTCTTCAGCCGGGTTTGCAGTCGCTACAGCAGCCGACACAGTTTCAGCAATTTGGGTATCCCGCTGACCAGGCAGGGACATCTTCTCAGGTTTTGGGACAACAACTGCAGTATCAGTACGGGCCACAGGGGACTGTTGACGATATTCCTCAGGCTGACACAGCTGTGGAGACTGTTGTTGCTGCACCGGTGCCTACTGCCGCGGGTAAGAAGATTCAGAAATCCGTTCGTTGCTGGAAGTGTGCGGTCAATACGCATGCAACTAAAGATTGTAAGGCGGTTCATAATTGCTATATTTGTGATAATTCTGCTCATCCAACTTTGAGATGTCCCGTTCTGAAGCAGCCAAGACCGACACCGGTGATGTCTGGTATTGGCAATGAGTTGACTTTGTTTTCTCAGATTCCTGATTCTGTGGTGCGGGGCCATCTTGGGGCCAACTTGACCCCCATAGCTCTTGTTCAGGTCACTGGGCCGATGGTCCCTGCAGATGTGGTTCAGCGACAGATTGCCAGGAGGTGCCCGGTTCGTAGTCAGTGGAAGTGGGAAGCGTTGCCTTATGGTGAATCTGCCTTTCTTGTGAGTTTTCCGTCGATGGAGGATTTGGACAGGGTGGATGGGATCCAGGTGCCGGTGCCGCTGTGCACTTCTCAGCTCTCGTTTTCTGTTTACCGGACACAGGAGGTGCCCCACAAGCTTGAGCTGCAGCAGGTTTGGCTACATGTCGAGGGGGTGCCACATTGTTTGCGGTCTTTCTTGGGTTTATGGGCGGTTGGTGGTCTCATGGGCACTACTTTGGATGTGGACCTTTTCAGTTTGAGGAGACGTGGTGTGGTTCGGATTCTTGTTGCTATGACAGATACTAGTGTTTTCTTGGGCCTGCAGGATTCCCTAGGACATTACACTATGACTGATGCTGTGGTGGGTCTCAAGGCTTATGAGCTTCGTTTTCGTTTGGAGCCGGAAGGTTATGTACCAGAGCCTGAGTTTGCACCTTACTTATGGAGGAAGAGGGATGGGGATCAGGATGATGATGCGAATGAGAAGCCTTCTGATGATGCTATGGATACATCTGACATGGGGGGTGGCTCACAGGCGGTTGGGGCTGGCTCTTCTTCGACCACTGCTAGGCAGGGTGGCTCGGCGCAGCCGCCTACCAGGCAGGTTGTTCAGCTGGATTGTTCAGTGCCTTCGGATCCTGTGTTACTGTTTGCTGTTACTCCTTTTAATGCTAACCCTGCCACTCCTCGTGGTAAGGAACTTTTGGAGGCGCTTCCGTTGGACTCTCCCCTGCGTGGCTCCGGACCAGTGTTGTGCTCTCCTCGGGTATCTCCTTCACAGCTTCAGGAGGCTTTGCATGTGGCTTGTGGTTCTTTGGACAAGACTGGTGTTTCTTCGCTTCCGGCTTCCCCCACGCGTGGGAGACCTAACATGATGGGTCGTTCTATCCCCACGCGTGCGGATCCGGTGATACAGGAGGTGGTATCGGTCATGCAGGAGGTTGTCTCTGGGTCTTCGACGCGGAGGCGGGCCCAGGTGGGGTTCGCCGACCGCGGGGCTGTAGGGTTGGCTGCTAAGGCGCAGGGTGCTTCACCTATGCCCCTGGCGGTGCAACCCCCTTCGACTCTGGAGCGGGATTCTGGAGGCCCCTCCGATGGTGCTTGTCCGGTGGACATGGAGGGGCGCTCTAGCTCGGATGGTGGACCTGTGACCGGGGGGATTGACCTGATCCAGGAGGGGTTGGGTTTGTCCCCAGCCGCGGATGGTCCTGATTTCGTGGCCGAGACCCCAGCTCGCAGGAGCTCTCGGCATGCTGTCGACGCTCTGGGGGCCTCAGCCACGGATGAGGACTCCTTGGGCAAGGCCATGCGGAGGAAGGCGGAAAAGAATTTGGACACCCCGGGTATATCTTCTAAATCCTTTCTTTCTTTCTCCAACAACTCTATTATGGATAAACTGGCTAACGTTGGTGTTAGTTTGGGGAGATCTGTAAGTGAAGTTAATCTCTCTAGTTCTGTATTGAGACATATGGAGGTTGACCGTCTAACGGTTACTCCTAAAATCTCTTTTGTTCCTGACTCTTCACCAATGGAGGAGGAGGAGTTGCATGCCACAGTAGATGGTCAACTCTTATCTCACTTAGTTGGTGAAGTATCAGAAGTGGGCTTTGATGAGACTAGGCTGGATTCATTATATGATCTTAAAGCTTCTAGTCGGAAATCAAAGAGCCAAAGGTCCCGTAAGAGGTCACGTGTATCCAAATCTCCAATTGTTTCTCAATGAATGGCATGTTCTCAAATAGCAGAGGTCTTCGTGACTTGGCTAAACATTTGTTCTTTGCCGATTGTGTGAGAGATTATAAGTTAGATTTTTTGGGTATTTCTGAGACTGGTAGACGTGATTTCTCACAAAGTCAACTC
Organism: Avena sativa; assembly: GCA_916181665.1. Taxonomy (NCBI): domain Eukaryota; kingdom Viridiplantae; phylum Streptophyta; class Magnoliopsida; order Poales; family Poaceae; genus Avena; species Avena sativa. The sequence continues at coordinate 393,377,398 of OV702284.1, forward strand.
AATCGCCTTTCTGGTGGAGTGGATTTTTCATGGGTATCACGCCCGCCGCGGGGGAGATCCGGAGGAATTCTGTTAGGCGTCAGAGATGAGACTATGGAAATCTTAGCCAGTTCGGTTGGAGATTTTTTTATTAAACTCCATATCCGGAATAAGGCTGATGATTTTGTTTGGTCTCTAGTCGCCGTATACGGGGCTGCCCAGGATGTTTATAAAGTTGACTTTTTACGTGAGTTGGTAAATCTAGCTAAGGACAATCCCTATCCTATCCTTATAGGTGGGGATTTCAATTTGCTAAGATTCCCTCATGAGAAAAGTCGGGGCAGGTTTGATGAACATTGGCCTTTTATGTTTAATGCTGTCATTGATAGCTTGGACTTAAGAGAGGTTACAATGTTAGGAAGACAGTTTACTTGGGCTAATAGTCTTCCGGAGCCTACATACGAAAAATTAGATAGGGTGCTTATGGATACCGAATGGGAAGATAAATTTCCTATGGTAACTGTTCGCGCTCTAGAGCGTATTGAGGCTTTGTCAGATCATGCTCCATTACTGTTATCTGTCGGAACACCACCACGAAAATCCAAAAACGGTTTTAAGTTTGAACTGGGATGGATTGATCGTGATGGTTTTTATGAACTGGTGAAGGCTATTTGGGAAAAACCAGTTAGTGGTCGCACACCCATACAATGTTGGAACAACAAAATGCGTGCCTTGCGCAAATTCCTCCGTGGTTGGGCTAGACATACTGTTGGTATTCTTAAAAAGGAAAAACTACGCCTTTCTGCTATTATTAATGATTTGGAGGCCTCAGCGGAGGTTAGGTTATTGACTGCACACGAGATTGAGCTTAAAAAGCAATCGAATGCAGAAATTGCCAGACTTCTGCGTGAGGAAGAACTCAAGTGGTACCAACGTTCTAAAGCTAAATTTATCCTTGAAGGAGATGCGAATACAAGATACTTCCATGCTGTTGCAAATGGCAAGCATAAGAAGAAACTTATTCACTCCCTAATTCAGGATGAAGGAACGATAGAAGGACAACAACATCTTAAATCTTATATTACCAAATACTATAAATCCTTGTTTGGGGCACCACCAGAAAATTCCTTTTTGCTGGATGAGTCCCGGACGGAGGATATCCCTCAGGTTTCCATTGAGGAAAACACATTTCTGACTGCCCCTTATACCGAGGAGGAGGTTAAGAAGGCTGTCTTCCAAATGGAACATAACAAAGCGCCAGGCCCTGATGGCTTTCCAGCAGAGTTTTATCAAAAATTCTGGGAAGTTATCAAGGTGGATTTGATGCGCTTGTTTGAGTTTTTGCAAGTTGGTCAGCTGGACCTATTCAGGTTAAATTTTGGCAACATAATTTTACTACCTAAGGTTAACAACGCAGAACGTATACAACAGTATCGTCCAATCTGCCTTCTTAACGTTAGTTTTAAAATTTTTACAAAGGTTGCTACGATTAGACTGAATTCAGTGGCTGATCATGTTGTTCGCCCTTCTCAAACTGCTTTCATGCAAGGAAGAAACATCTTGGATGGAGTTGTAATCCTGCATGAAACGATACATGAATTGCACTCTAAAAAACTAAATGGTGTATTGTTCAAGATTGATTTTGAGAAGGCTTATGATAAAGTTAATTGGTCTTTCCTACAACAAACACTCCGTATGAAAGGTTTTTCAAAAGAGTGGTGCGCTCTCATACAGTCTTTTGTGTCTGGTGGAAGTGTTGCCATTAATGTCAACGATGACACAGGTAATTACTTCCAGACCAAAAAAGGGCTGAGACAAGGGGATCCACTATCGCCTATACTATTTAATATAGTGGCAGATATGCTGGCTATCCTTATTGAGAGAGCAAAGACTGATGGCCAAATTGAAGGATTGGTTCCACATCTTGTTGATGGTGGACTATCTATTCTTCAATACGCCGATGATACAATACTATTTATGGAACATGATCTGGAGAAAGCCAAGAATCTGAAATTAATATTATCAGCATTTGAGCAGCTCTCTGGATTGAAAATAAACTTCCATAAGAGTGACTTGTATTGTTTTGGCGAGGCTAAAGACGAGGCCCACCTGTATGCCGATCTCTTTGGCTGTGGTCAGGGGAATTTTCCAATCAATTATCTGGGAATACCGATACATTATCGGCGTCTCACGATTGCTGAATGGAAACTCGTCGAGGAAAGACTCCAGAAACGTCTTAATAGTTGGAAAGGTAAGTTGCTATCCCTCGGTGGAAGACTGGTACTCATTAATTCAGTACTCACCAACATGATACTGTATATGATCTCATTCTTCCAGTTACCAAAAGGTGTCTTGTCAAAAGTGGACTATTTCCGCTCAAGATTCTTTTGGCAGGGGGATAGTGAGAAAAAGAAATATCGACTGGCCAAATGGAATGTTGTTTGCCGACCCAAAGAATATGGTGGATTAGGCATACATGATTTAAAAGTCAAAAACACCGCATTACTGGGTAAATGGTTATACAAACTTCTTACCGAAGAAGGGGTATGGCAAACCATTCTATGGAGGAAATATGTTGGCTCAAAAGCGGTGTCTAAACTGGTTTGGAAACCAGGTGACTCACACTTTTGGGCTGGGCTAATGGCTTCCAAAAAGCATTTCTTCCGGTTTGGCAATTTTAATATTAAGGATGGTTCACAGATTAGGTTCTGGGAAGATAAATGGCTTGGCCAAAATTCTCTTCGTGAACAATATCCCGCTCTATACTCAATTGTTAGGCACAAGGGGGATACTCTCGCTGAGGTAATGGAAACCAATCCTCCTAATGTGTCTTTCAGAAGAAGTCTCTTAGGTCCTAGACTGGTGTCTTGGAATAATCTTTTAGTGAGATTATCCAGGATACAGCTATTTGAGGGAATGGACGAATTCAAATGGAAATTACTACACAGTGGTAAATTTTCTGTTGATTCATTTTATAGAGCTTTGATCCAACCTAATATTCCAGTCGATGACAATAGTAAAATTTGGAAAATGAGGATACCCCTTAAAACGAAGATATTCGCTTGGTATCTCCGTAAAGGGGTGATTCTCACAAAAGATAATCTTGTTAGGAGGAATTGGCATGGTAGCACTGAATGCGTATTTTGTCATCATAATGAGACAATACGTCATTTATTCTTCCATTGTAAATTTGCTCGTGCTATATGGTCAATAATCCAAATAGCCTCTGGTTTATCTCCTCCTAGATCGGTAGTCAATGTATTTGGCAACTGGATGAATGGGATTGAGGATAAATATGGGACTTTATTTAGGGTGGGAGCGCTTGCCATTATTTGGTCGCTTTGGCTATGTAGAAATGACAAGATTTTTAATAATGTTGTATATTCTCCCTTGCAGGTTATCTATCGAGCTACGGCTGTCCTCCAATCATGGACTTCACTACAACGAATGGAGTTCCGCGAGTTGTTTGCGGAGGGCTGTAGGCGGCTGGAGGATACGGCGCGAGATATCTTCTCCCGGCATGGATGGCAGCAACCGTTGCGGATAGATCTTCCTTAGCTAGTTTGGAGAACTGTGTTTTCATTTACATTATTTTGTAATCCCGTTTTTATTGTCTTGGTCCGAGACTGTGTGATTGATCGGCTGTGTGCATCCTAGCTATGCAGAGGCCGGGTGTAAACTTACTGTTAAGTAATAAAACGCCCATTTCCAAAAAAAAAAAGGAATGCTACATCTTTTGGCTTGCATGCTAGAGGTCTTCTCTTTCATCCCTCTGAGATCCCTTGTCCTTTCTGGTGGATTTAGAGATCAGTGGGGAGTGGATTCTGTCAACATGTACTATGCATATGCCTTGGATAAATGTATGCAACTATCTCCAGAGAAAATCTGCCTCAGCAACTTTGCCATGGATTCTGTACACTCATACTCATCCAATTATCAGCTCTGCGGAATTTGGATTATGCACTGCTTTCTGCAAAGGGGGCCAGCCAAGGCACAACTCGTTTCAAAACTCACTATTTCTAAGAAATTGATAGCCAGAATAATCAAAATGTTGATTCAAAAAGTCAAAAAGATAAAGCTATAAGATTTGCTCTTCTTGACACTGACAGCAAACCAAAAAGAGGAATTTCACTTCTGCACACGGATCATGAACATGGAGAAAGACAGGATCCATTTCTGAGTACAGAAGATAACCAAGAGGAAAACACATGATCCGACAACAGATGCAGCTGATAACCTATTGCAAAGACTAGAACAACTTCAAGACACCGAAAACCTGGTGCAAACTCAAACCGGCTCAACCCAGCAAGTTAGCAACAAACAGAACTCCTCCATAGTCGGATGCTGGCAACAGATTACAGAATCTGGTCGGTTCCCAAGAAACAGCTGTTGACAGACCATGAAACAGATGAGTATGCATCGCTTTGATGCAGAGGCTGGGGCGCTGCCTCTGTTTCGAAAAAAAACAGACCATGAACTTCTACCTGCACTGGCAGTGTCAATTATAGACAGTCTTGCTGATTGTAATCAAGACAACTGTGTCGAAATCAGCAAAGCAGCTTATCTCATCTTGAAGATCATAGAGTTCACAAGCTAAAGAAGTGACACGGCGATCACAAGGGCGCAGCATAAGGTCCTGCTGCAGTCATCACTGAAGGTGCTGCAACTGCTCACAAGCATTATTGGCCGGGAAATCGGCATAACTCTCCGGTATAAGGTATAAAAAACCCTTCACATTGACAAACCTCACCGAGATCTTTGGAGACAGCATGAGCAGCCAAGAACTCAAAAAATTGGTGGCAGAAATCCTCAGAAACCTTGTCATTGATGGGAACACAAGGCAGGATATTGGTCGCATCCAACTGACCATTAGCATGTTGATGCAAGTATTTCTCGAAACAGAAGCCTCCATCGATCAACAGAGAGGTCCTAACATCCCATCCCCCTAAGAAGCTTCTCAGGACGGCATGGCGATGCTGACTCTGGACGTTTATGCCACACAACCTAACAATAAGAAGAGAGTCCACTCCATCCCAAAAACCCGGACTGATAAGAGGAATGAATCTCTCACTTATAAACTGGGTGTGGCATCCTCCTATAGACGAGGTGGGACTAAACCAAGCAGCATTCACCAGTCAACACAAGGTCCTAACAGATTCTGAGCTAAGGAGATTAAGCATAGGTGGTACCTGCAGCTGGCGGCAAAGGAATGTCAGCATGCAAAGGAAGTGGCAGCAGGAGGTGAGTCCGCCTCGCTCGAGGACCGATTTCGGCCGACCGGTCAGCGTGTCCTGGTAGTCTATCGATAGCACTCAGGCATGCTCGCTTCTAGTACATACATAGCCTTGATCTTGCTTTCCCTTTATCGAGTCTTGCTTCATGCTAGTAGGTACATAGCGAAGAAGAAGAAGAAGAAGAAGAAGAAGAAGAAGAAGAAGAAGAAGAAGAAGAAGAAGAAACAGGGGACAGCGTTTTGGCTCCCAAACTCAGCGTTGAAGCTTTTTTACTGTAGATATTGTTCGTCAACAAAGAAGTCAGCCTCAATATTGCCTGGTCTGGAAAGGTCTCTTGTCGGCCCAGAACAAATTTCACGCGATACAAAACTACATATACTTCCTCCATTTCAAAATATAAGATGTTTTAGGTTTGTGAAGAAAATGAATCTAGACTTGTTTTAGTACGTAGGTTTACTCAACTTTTGGATAAATTCTACACACTAAAAAAAATCTAAATTCATTTTCTTCACAAACCTAAAACATCTTATATTTCAAAACGGAGGGAGTATTAGTTTTCCTCTGCCACATGTGTGTTTTCACGCGAAATAAGATCGGAAGCGGTTAATCAACAATAGACCAAGTACAAAAGAGTTCCGTCTCCAATATACTTGGGGGTTAATTGATTACGAGGGTTACGTGTACTAAACCGGAGTCCACAATATCAAAACAATCTCCAAAATTGGCTGGGGGTTACCTTGATGAAGGCCTCGTCGTGCGACTATTGTCGACCCACTCGTGCTGCTCTGGGGGAAATCCTAGGATCTGGCTTCCGGATCGGGCGATGGCGGCGCTGCGGTGTCGCGTTCTCTTTAGGAGCATCGCTTGTGGAGTAGTGCTGGATGGAAGAGGCAGAAGAGGTGGTACTACTTGGAACCGCGGTGGTGTCGGTGGCTGGTGTGGCGAGAGTATGCGCATCAATCTACATGCTGATGACGGTTTGGCGAAAGATAGTGAAGACGCCGATATCCGAAACGTGTGCATGGGCACCGTTCTGTGGATAGACTATGCGGTTCTAGGGCCCTTTTTGCCTGAGTTCGAGCCGCCGCGCTCAGGCACTCCAGCTTCTCTTGGCGAGTGGCAATGGTGAGAGTGACCGTGAGACGAAGTCGAAAGAGGCATCTAGGTGTTTGCTAGATCTCGTTGGGGAGCTAACGATACGGTTATCGTTTTGCTCGGAGTTTTGTTTTGATGGATCCGGTTTGTATGATCTAATGGCCTTTGCCAAATATTGTGGTTCTAATAATGAATAAACTCTGTATGCATCGCTTGATCCAGAGGCCGGGGCTTCGCTCCCCATTTCGAAAAAATGGGGGGGGGGGGTGATTTGCCCGGTTTTCATTAATTGTGGGTGTTAATTGACCCTCTTACTACTTAAGGGGGGCTATCGGACGAAACCAGAGACTCGTGGGGGTGATGTGGACTTCTTTTAAAGTCCGCTTTCTCCAAGCAGCCGCTAGGAAAAGCATGAAAAAATAAAGGCTCGATTGGGGAGTAGGATCCCTCCGAAATCCAAAGCCCAAAGGAATGAATTTGATTTTCGTTTTGGTCGGTTTTAAGCCCAAGTTTGCTCTTCCGAGTAGGCACTTCAAAGATATCTGCAAAAAAAACTTCAAAGAAGCCTCTCCCTCCGGTCCATATTAATGGCTAACTTTTTCAGATTATGAGGCCATTAATTTGGACCGGAGTGAGTTTTAAAAATTATCCAAAGTAGTGTAAAGAGCCTCAAAATTAATAAAGATTAAAAATACATTAATGGACCACCTAGCAACGACTACAATCACTAGAGCGAGCTAAAGTGGCGCCGCCATTCTCGCCCTTCTATCACCGGAACCGGATAAAACTTGTCATAGTACAACAGAAAGTTAAGAAGTGTCGAGTTAAGACCACAAAAGACCAATGCACCAAAATAGCAACTATTATCAATGATGACACGACATCAGCGGAAGCAAAGACAATATTTGTTGAGGGCGAATCATAAATCGAAAGAGAATAAACTGAAATCACACTAACGATCGTGAAAAAGATCGAAACCGGCGCTGCCGCTAGATGCACCACGAATGGGGATAGTACAAGGAGGACTTTATTATAATTTCAAGACGTAGGCACCACCATAATATCCCGAACAAGATACTAAAAATAGGCTAAATAAAAAATAAAACTTTCCAGCGAGATGATGTGGTCCGCAGCACCTTCAAGACGCTAAAGTCACTGAAGCCGGACAAAATGGGTTTTGGCGGTCACCTCTGATCGCTTCTCCTTGGCCTTGCTGTACCGGTTCGGTATTACTTCAAAGAAAAGAATTGACTATTCTCAACAACAGAAGAAAGGATTTGAGTAGCGTAAATATGGAGCCCATGCTCCATGGAAGACGTTTTTTGAAATTTCTGAAATTTGACATTTTGAAGTTTTAAAAATTTTAGAAAAAATTCTTTGATATAGATAATCATTACTTCTACCCACACTGCGAAATATTTCGTATTTTTGGCTATGTAAAATGACAAATTTCTAGATCTGGAATGGTGAACAATGCCAAATCAAAATTGTTCAGATTAGTCAAATTTTGTCATTTTTATGTAGGTCGGGATACAAACTATTTCGCACTAAGATTTTGAATTTCACAGGTCCGATTTTAAATAATACATTTTTTATTGAATTTCACAAATAATACACAAAACGGACAAATTGCAAATCTGTCGGTCGGTCGGCCGTTCGACAGACTATAGACAGGGTTCGTCTTTTGAACAGACGACAGACCGGTCGACTTTTATCAAACAGCCGACAGCGTTGCCTTCTTTTTCCGAAAAGACGACCGCGTTGCCTTCTTTATTCTAAAAAACGACCGAGCATCACGTTGTCGGCCGACAGGGGGTTGCAGCGTGATTCGTCCATTGAATGGACGAAGGCAGGGTTCGTCCGTTGAAGGGCCGACGCCACCCAACATATAACTCAGCGCCGACCCGTCGTCGTCCTCCCCTCCTCTTGCTAGCCCTCCTCTCTCTCGGTTCTTCCTCTTTCTCACTCGCTCACTCTCGTCTGACCAGTTGCAGCAGAACCAGATTACTTTCGAACAATGGCAGCATCGGCAGCCGATCCCCTACATGGACTTCGCTTATCGACCACAATCTCATCCTCATGGTAAGCGTGTCCCTTCCTACTATTGTTAGATGCAGTATGACATTGTTCAGTACTTAATTTCTTGTACACTAGCAGGAGACTCCGTTACATGAGACAGTACTGACGACCATGATCAGTAGACACAGCACGAGCAGGTAGACTGGTTTGGCCAGTATCAGCCAGGTACTCCACCACCTATCCCCACACAGGATACACAGGATCAAGGTGAAGGGTCAACTGCACCTCCTCGTGATGTGATGCCACCCCACAGATATGGATGGAGTACACCGAGGCCTCCGCCACCTCGTCGTCGACACCAGTGATATCTACTTATGTATCAGGCATTTATCTATCTATGTATGAGACATATATCTACTTATGTATCAGACATTTATCTATCTATGTATGAGACATTATTCTATTATTTCATGATTTTATTCGACAAACTACTCAACATAGCTTGCAAAACAGTTCAACATAACTTGCGGTACATAAATAAGAGTCCTATCTATCCCTATCATGATGCCTTTCCCTTTCCCGTCGATGATGCCTCTTCCTTTCCCTTTAACGATCTCTCGCACTTGCTCTTCTTGGCCTGCGCTTTCTTATTCTCCTGCCTCTTGTCCCACTTAGCTCTCGTCTTGCTTCCAACGGATGGAGGCATGAAGATATCATCTTCATCTTTGCTCTCTTCTATCCAGGCCCTAGGTGCCACAACCTGCTCCGTCATGTCAGCTTGACTCTTCTTGGCCTGCGCTTTCTTCTTCTCCTGCCTCTTGTCCCACTCAGCTCTTGTCTTGCTTCCAACGGGTGGCGGCATGAAGATATCATCCTCATCTTCGATCTCTTCTATCCAGGACCAAGGTGCATCAGCCCGCTCCATCATGTGAGCTTCACTCTTGAAGGTGAGCTTGTCCCACCTTGTCTGGATCCTGAGAAGCTCTGCTCGTACCTGATTTGGGGTCTTCAGTTTTCACCCTCTCCGATGAAGTGACTTACCAAGCATAACGAGAGCATCATGGTTTGTTACCAACGTCTCCCAGTGGGCTGGTTCATCGCCTATCATAACACTTCTCGCTATTTGGAGAAGCCCAATGGACATATCTAGCGGCCAGGGAAGCGCGTCGTTCATAGTGGAGAGGAGTGGAGGAAAATGCGAGAGCAAGAGGAGAGGAGGGAAATTAATTATAGAGTAAGAGGAGGAAGAGATGAACTGGGTGAAAAGATACATCTTGTTGCCCGCATTTATAGAGGCACCGAACAGAATAGGCGGGAAAAAGGGCGGGAAGGAGTGGCGGGAAGTGACGGCGGGATAAACGGCGCGAAACAATAGTCCAAAACCTAAAACTTATTTGGAACCTGCCGATCAATGCAACCTTGCATGATCAATGCATCCTTCGTCCTTCCAATAGACGAACAGTACGTTCGTCTGTTGAACAGCCGAACATATGGGCCGTCGTCCTCCCAAAAGACGAAACAGTGTGTCGTCTTTTGAAAAGACGAACTGAGTCGGTCGTCTGTCGAACGGCCGACCGACCGTCAGATTTGCAATTTGCCCGTTTTGTATATTATTTGTGAAATTCAATAAAAATGTATTATTTAAAAAAAAATTAGCATAGAGTAAGTCATTATTGACATCTAGAATTTTGTTTTGGATTTTTTTTCAAACATTAAAATATTAATTTGAACGGAATTCAAAAAAGGGCTCCATGGAGCCGTCCTCCAAACCCACACACAAAATGACTTTAGAGGACGGGCTCCGTGTTAGCTCTTTTTTATAAAATTTAAAGTTGACACTTTGAAATTTCAAAAAATTCTGAAATAAAATTCTAGATGTTTATCATGACTTAACCTATAGAACCGTAAAATTTTAGCCTGAAATAATTTGTATCACAGCCTACACAAATTGACAAATTCTGATAGATCTGAAAATTTTCGATTTTGCACGGTTCACCTCCCCAGATCCGAACATTTGTCATTTTAACACAGCTCAAAATACGAAATATTTCACATTGTTTTTTGCATGCAGCTATAAGTCATCTTTATCTACATCTAATGATATTTTTAGAATGTTTTGACATTTTAAAATGTCGATTTCTTTAATTTCCAAAAATAAAAAAATAAAAAATATATATACAAGTTTTAAAAATCATGAAAACAAATCTTAAAATTACTAATCATGTACCTCACAAACGTGCAAAATCTTAATTCGAAATATTTTCTATTCTAAGCTATACAAAAATGCCAAAGGATGTTTTTATGGAATTCTGAAAATCACTATAATCAGATTCACACTTTTACCATTTTTGTGTCGCTTGAAATAGAAAACAAAAATTTCAAATTGATATTTTGCATGTTAGTGGGACACATCATTAGCCGCCTTTAGGATTTTGGTTCATGATTTTTCAAAACTTGTAAATATGATTATTTTATTATTTTAATATGCAGCAAGCACTAAGCTCGTGTGCCAAAAGTCTCTGCTTAGTGAGTAGCCAGAATTTTATTTTGAGTAAACTACACCCATCGTCAACTTCAAAAGAATCTAACACATAACTAGAATTTTAGGACTAAAATTTTAATATATGGACCGGAGAACCAACGAGAATATAACTTAATTATTTATGCAACTATTGTCCAATTTAGTTTTTTATTTTGTAGATGTATGTTTCGAGGGTAATGTATTTGTGTGATGTATTGATGTTCGATCTTGTCACAATGAAACCACTTTTCTCTCGGTCTCTCTCTCTCTCTCACTCTCTCTCTATGCAGCAAGAAATCTGTAAAAATGTTAATATGCAGTATTTAAAAATAAAAGAACATTTAGATATGATAAAATCACACGGTCGATTTAGGTGCCAATAATAATGAGTTGTCATAGATTCTATGTTTTCAATAGCTACTAAATTACAGTCAGCGACCCAAATGAAATGAAACTTTTCAGAATACACAGTGAAATTTGTATTATTAGGTAAAAGTTTTTTCTAAGTAGTTTGAATTTTGAGTTCGAAATTTGGGTTAACCTCTGTCCATTGGAACTCTGTTTTTGCGGGAGTGCCCATTGGAACTCTGTTTTTGTGGGAGTGTCCATTGGAACTTGATCGGAGGACATACATTATAGGCTAAGTTTTTTTGCAAATAGGCGCTTTATTACTCTGTAGTAATGATTACACCCAGTTTCTGCATGACCAGAATGCACACAGCCGTCAAATACCGAAAGTAAACAACAAAGGAACTAGGCCATCATTACATCAAAATTTGTTTAGCAAGATGCCTAAAGCTATGGAAGATCGATCCGCAGATCACGCTGTCATACATGTCGGGAAACAATATCCCTCGCTATATCCTCCAAACGTGTACACCTCTCCATAAACAGATCTTGAAACTCCACACGTTGTAGAGATGGCTATAAAGGGAGAGTAGTCATGCTCCGATAGATAACCTACAAGTTAAAAAACAATTTATTATTAACAATCTTGTTTATTTCTACATAGTCATAGCTATCAAATAATGTCAAACGCTCCCATCCTAAACAAAGTCTTGTAATTATCATTGATCCCATGTAACCAGTTAACAAATACATTGGCTACCGAACTTGGACAAGATAAACCAGAAGCTACTTAGAAGATTGACCATATAGAATGAGAGAATTTACATTGGAAGAATAAATGATTAATCGTATCCTCTTGGTGATATAAAACACACTGTGTAGTTCCATGCTAATTTTTATAAATTGTCTTTTGTGAGAATAACCCTTTTACAAAGATACTATGCTCGTCTTTAATGGTATCTTCATCTTCTAAATTTTATTATTCATCGACTGTAATATTAGATTGTATCGATGCTCTATACATAGAGTCAACTAAAAATTTACCATTCTCTAGTAATTTTCATTTAAAATCATCCACACCTTCCAACAATTGTACATGGACAATCTTAATAATAGATTATTCCAAGATACCAATTAAGAACCGGTGAGATCTCTTTTGAAAGACACATTCGGAGGATTCGATTACATTATTATGTAAATTGTGTCCTTTTATGTCTAACAATAGTATATAAAGCTGGATATTGCTCGGATAGGGTAGTGTAAGAAGCCACCTATCTTCCTAGAAGCGTATGTGTGATCCATCCTTAATACTTAAAGCACCAAACCATAAGAAATTTTTTTAGGCGCCATAATTCTATCCCAAAAGTGTGAATCATCGGGTTTTCGTATCACTTGAGACACAGCTTTTGAGCCAACATATTTTCTCCACGGAATTATTTGCCAAACACCTTCTTCTGTGAGTAGCTTCGACATCCATTTACCCAGAAGAGTGGTGTTCTTAACTTGCAAATCGTGTATTGCAAGTCCACCTTGTTCTTTTGGTTGGCAAACCACGTTCCATTTGGCTAGTCGATTTTTTTTTCACTATCTCCTTATCAAAAGAATCTTGTCGGAAATAATCAAACTATAAAAGACACCTTTCAGTAACTGAAAGAACGAGATCATATTAGTAAGTACTGAGTTTAGCTTTGTTCACAAAGTCACCGAATATTTCTCCCTCATCAACTGCCTCTTTTTTGAATGGTCATCAAGTACCTCTTGTGCCTTGTATTAGTTTTACTAACTCCATTCTAAGAAATAATGCATATAAATCTAGTCAAAAATCAAAGCATACTAATTTTGATGCACAACTACCATGATGGGGATGACCAGCATTCCAGCAAGACACGGACCAAAACCTGTGGCCGACAAACTACCATAGGGGGACGTTAGATAGTCAATCTCTGAGACCCTTGCTTTTGAAAGTTGTGGAGGAGAAAAATGACGGCGAGCTCATTGTGTTGGAGATATGCCCTAGAGGCAATAATAAATGTAGTTATTATTATATCTTTGTGTTTATGATAAATGTTTACATTCATGCTATAACAGTGTTAACCAGGAAACATTAATACTTGTGTGATTTGTAAACTAAATAAGAGTCCCTAGTAAATCCTCTTCATAATACTAGCTTGTTGGTTAATAGATGATTGTGGTTTCCCTATCATGAACATTGAGATGTTATTAACAACAAGATCATATCATTAGGAGAATGGTATGATGGACATACTCCTATAGATAAGCGTAGCATAAAGATCAAGTCATTTTAATAGTTCAATTGCTATAAGCTTTCTGATACATAGTAACCTAATTCCTTCGACCATGAGATCATGCTTATTACCATCACTGGAAGAATGCTTTGATGACATCAAACACCACACCGTAACTGGGTGGCTATAAAGATGGCATTGAGTGTTCGGAAAGTATGGGTTGAGACACATGGATCAAGAGTGGGATTTGTCCATCCATATGACGGATAGATATACTCTGGGCCCTCTCGGTGGAATGTCATCCGATTAGCTTGCAAGCATGTGACTGGCTCACAAGGGATCACATACCACGGGAACGAGAAAAGAGTACTTATCGGTAACGAGGTTGAACTAGGTATGCAGAGATACCGACGATCAAAACCTCGGATAAGTAAACTATCATGAGACAAAGGGAAATTGGTATCGTATGTAAGTGGTTCATTCGATCGCAAAGTAATCATAGAAATATGTGGGAGCCATATGAATTTCCAGATTCCTCTATTGGTTATTGATCGGAGAAGTGTCTTGATCATGTCCGCATAAATCACGAACCGTAGGGAGACACACTTAAGGATTCGATGTTGTTGAGTAGTTATGGAATGATGAGAAAGAGACCGAATGTTGTTCGGAGTCTCGGATGGGATCCGGGATATCACGAGGAGATCCGGAATGGTCCGGAGAATAAGATTCATATAAGGAAAGTCCTGTTTCGGAGTTGGGGAATGATTCCGGTGTTTTCATCGGGAATGTTCTAGAAGGGTCCGGAAGGTCCGGCACTCCGGAGGGGAAGGGTACATGAATGTATCATGACAATATGGAATGATTGCATCATGTACTAGGTCACTTGGATGGGCAAAATAAAGAGAGAAATCAAATCCTAGTTTGAAAGTCAAACGCCAATTTGAAAAAGTCAAACGGCAAGTTTGCTTGGTGGAGGGAGAGTAGGAAACCTACCTGGGGAGGAAGTCTCCTCCCTCCACCCGCCGGCCAAGGAGGAGGAGTTGGAGGAGGACTCCCTCCTCCCAAGCTGCACCCTCCCACCTATATAAGGAGGGGTAGGGCTGCCCCTCTCCCACACACCTCAAACCCTAGCTTTGGCGCCTCCACCTCCAAGTGCAGCCGCCGCCTAGGGTTTCCCCTCCAACTCTACGACTTGGGGATTCCCCAAGCCCTAGCCGCCGGCCACACCCTCCCCTTGGTGCTTCTAAACCCTAGATCGCTAAGGCACCTCTCTCATACTCCACCATACTCGCTCCGGCTTAAGGCGAAGCCCTGCGAGATCTCCCCTCTACTTCCGGTACCACGCCGTCGCGCTGCCGGAATCGCGAGGAGAGTGCTACATCCTCCGCTGCCTGCTGGAACAAGGGAGAGTAAGGTCTTCATCGAGTACCGAACGTGTGACCGACTGCAGAAGCGCTGCCGAAACGCAGCGCCGGAAGGATCGTCTACGCGATCTTGAGATCGGCAAGAGTACGACTACATCACCCACGAGAATCTGCTCTCGTTAACCGCTTTGGAATCTTCGAGGGTGAGTTCCTCTATCGACTCATTGCTACAATCTAGTAGATAGGTTTTGGCTTGTTTGTTTGCATGCGGTAGAAATTTTTTGTTTTCCATGCTACAAACCCCTACAGTGGTATCAGAGCCGTGTCTATATGTAGATCTATTGCACGAGTAGAACACAATGGTCATTGTGGGCGGTGGTGCTTTTATTATCAATTGCTTTTTGTGTACTTTGCATCTTGCGGTATGATGGGATGAAGCGGCCCGGGCTAACCTTACATGACATCGTTCATGAGACTTTCTCCACGCTCAACATGCAACTTGTATTGCATAAGTGGCTTTGCGGGTGCCTGTCTCTCCCATCATAGTATAGATCCAATTTACAACGGGCACTTGATAGTTCAAGCATCAACGTTGTGGTTCTTGTTCGTAAGTTAGAGCGACACTTATTGAAAGCCCCAAACCACGTAAAATATGCAAAGAAAATTAGAGGCGTCTAACTTTGTTTTGCAGGGGTGTGCTATGATGTGATATGGCCATGATTGTGAATATATTTGATGTATGCAATGTTCCTTATTGTAAGTTGGCAACCGGCAGGAGCCATATGGTTGCCTTTAAATTCTGTTAAGACCCGCGTGTCTATTCAAAGTAATTGTAATAGTTGAAGCTGGTGGACGACAACCATGAAACGACGCCATTGACCTTGACGCCATACCGGTGATGATGGAGATCATGTTCGTGCTAGAAGATGGAGATCGAAAGCACAAGAAGAAAGGCCATATCATATCACATATTATGAATTGCATGTGATGTTAATCCTTTATGCATCTTGTATTGCTTAGTTCACGGCGGTAGCATTATAAGATGATCCCTCAAGCACACAAATTTCAAGTTTTAAAGTGTTCATCCTTAGTTAGCACCGTTGCTAAAGCTCGTTGTTTCGAAGCACCACGTGATGATCGGGTGTGTTAGATTCTGCGAGTGTATACAACGTGAGCAAGCCAGATTTGCTCATGCGGAAGCTAAGGTTTGATCTTGACGAGCCTAGCATGTACATACATGGTCTCGGAACACGGATCACCGAAAGGTAAAGCATGAGTCATATAGTAGATATGATGAACATGTTGATTGCTCGCCATTGAAGTTGCATCAACTCTCGTGATGATCGGTTTTGATGTGGTGGTGTTCGTGTGATCACTAAAACAATGTGAGGGATATTGTTTTGAGTGGGAGTTCACCTAGATTAATTTAACTATTAATTAGAACTCAATTTGTCATAAAATTAGTCTAAACTATTGCGAATATGTTGTAGATCAATGGCGGCCCCTACCATCAATTTTAATGCGTTCCTAGAGAAAGAAAAGTTGAAAAACAATGGAAGCAACTTCGCTGATTGGTTACGCAATTTGAGGATTGTCCTCAATGCTGGTAATTTGACCTATGTGCTGGATGCACCGCTGGGTGACCTGCATGCAACTACTGCTACCGATGAAGTAAAGAATGTTTACCTCACTCAGAAGAATCAATACTCCACAGTTTAGTGCGCTATCTTGTATGGTTTGGAATCGGAGCTTCAGAAAAGGTTTGAGAACCATGACCCACATGATATTGTCCGTGAACTCAAAATGATATTTGAGGCTCACGCGGCAGTTGAGAGTTATGTGGCTTCTGAAAAGTTCTTTAACTGCAAGATGGAAGAGGGCAGCTCTGTCAGTGAGCATGTGCTTAAGATGTCTGGAGTAAAGGTGGATACAGAGAAAGCAGATAGAAAGCTTTTTCCTTTCCTGAACTATCACTTCCCGAAGTGCGTTCGAAGCACCCAATCAAGGGTCACGCAAACAAACTCCAAAGTTTGGGTATAGTGATTCCTAATTATTTGGGGATTCACCGTGTCCTCCAATCACTACCACCAAGTTACAAGAACTTTGTGATGAACTACAATATGCAAAACATGGACAAGACGTTGCCAGAACTCTTCTCCATGTTGAAATCTGCAGAAGTGGAGATCAAGAAAGAGCATCAAGTGTTGTTGGTCAATAAGACCACCAAATTCAAGAAAGGCAAGTCTAAGCAAAGGGGAAACTTCAAGAAGGACGGTAAGAAATTTGCCGCACCGGCGAAGAAGACCAAGGCTGGACCTAAGCCTGATACTGAGTGCTTTTACTGCAAGGGAGAAGGTCACTGGAAGCGGAATTGCCCAAAGTACTTGGCGGATTTGAAGAACGGCAGCATCAAGAAGAAAGTTATATCCGATATACATGTTATTGATGTGTATCTCACTAGTACTCGTAGTAGTGCCTGGGTATTTGATACTGGTTCGGTTGCTCATATTTATAACTCGAAACAGGTGCTGCAGAATAAACGGAAGCTAGCGAAGAACGAGGTGACGATGTGCGTTGGAAATGGATCAAATGTTTATGTGATCGCGGTCGGCACGCTACCTCTTCATCTACCATCGGGATTAGTTTTATACTTAAATAATTGTTATTTGGTGCCTGCGTTGAGCATGAACATTATATCAGGATCATGTTTATTGCGAGACGGTTACTTGTTTAAGTCCGAGAATAATGGTTGTTCGATTTATATGAGTAATATGTTTTATGCACATGCACCTTTGATAGATGGTCTATTATTACTGAATCTCGATTGTAGTAATACACACATAAATAACATTGAGGCTGAACGTTTGAAATTGAGCGATAACTCGACCTATATGTGGCACTATCGTCTTGGTCACATTGGAGTGAAGCGCATGAAGAAACTCCATTCCGATGGACTTCTTGAATCACTTGATTTCGAATCACTTGAAAGATGCGAAGCATGTCTGATGGGTAAAATGACTAAGACTCCATTTTCTGGTATGATGGAGCGAGCTACGGACTTATTGGAAATCATACATACCGATGTGTGTGGACCAATGAGTGTAGCATCGCGCGGTGGTTATCGTTATGTTCTTACCTTCACGGATGACTTGAGTAGATATGGGTATATCTATTTCATGAAACATAAGTCCGAAACTTTCGAGAAGTTTAAGGAATTTCAACGTGAGGTAGATAATCAATGTAACAAGAAGATTAATTTTCTACGATCTGATCGTGGAGGTGAATATCTAAGTTACAAGTTTGGCGAGCATTTGAAGAAATGCGGAATACTTTCACAATTGACACCGCCGGGAACACCACAACGTAATGGTGTGTCCGAACGTCCTAATCGAACTCTCTTAGATATGGTTCGTTCTATGATGTCACTTACAGATTTACCGCTATCGTTTTGGGGTTATGCATTAGAAACAGCCGCATTCACTTTAAATAGGGCACCGTCTAAATCCGTTGAAATGACACCGTATGAATTATGGTTTGGGAAGAAACCTAAATTGTCATTCCTTAAAGTTTGGGGTTGCGAAGCCTATGTAAAGAAGTTACAACCGGACAAGCTTGAACCCAAAGCGGAAAAATGCGTCTTCATAGGATACCCGAAGGAAACTATTGGGTATACCTTCTATCATAGATCCGAGGGCAAAATTTTCGTTGCTAAGAATGGATCCTTTCTAGAGAAGGAATTTCTCTCGAAAGAAGTGACTGGAAGGAAAGTAGAACTCGATGAGGTTGTTGAACCTTCTCTCGAACTTGCGAGTAATGCAGCACGGGAAGTAGTTCCTGTGGCGCCTACCCCAATAAGAGAGGAAGCTAATGATGATGGTCATGAAACTTCAGTTGAAGTTGCTATAGAGCCTCGCAGGTCAACAAGAACTCGTACCACTCCTGATTGGTATGATCCCATTATGAGTGTCATGTTGGTGGACAACACCGATGACCCTGAGACATATGAGGAAGCGATGATGAGCCCAGATTCCAATAAATGGCAAGAAGCCATGAAATCCGAGATTGGATCCATGTACGAAAACCGAGTATAGACTTTGGTGGACTTACCGGATGGCCGGAAGGCTGTCAAGAACAAATGGATTTTCAAGAAGAAAACAGATGCTGATGGTAATGTTACTGTCTATAAAGCTCGATTTGTCACAAAAGGGTTTCGACAAATTCAAGGAGTTGACTACGATGAGACTTTCTCACCTGTAGCGAAGCTAAAGTCTGTGCGGATTATGTTAGCAATCGCTGCATATTATGATTATAAGATATGGCAGATGGATGTCAAAACGGCGTTCCTCAATGGAGACATTGATGAAGAGTTGTATATGATGCAACCCAAAGGTTTTGTCGATCCTAAAGATGCTCACAAGGTATGCAAACTTCAACGGTCCATATATGGATTGAAGCAAGCATCCCGAAGTTGGAATCAACGTTTTGATAAGGTAATCAAAAGCTTTGGTTTTATACAAACTTATGGAGAAGCTTGTGTAGGGTTCGCAGCATAGAAAACAAAAAATTTCCTACGATGGGAACATCTAAGTACCAAGATCTATCTACTAGATACAAGCAACGGGTGGATATACATCCATAGAATACATACCCTCGAAGACCGAATAGCGTTAACGAGGTTGTACTCGTGGATGATGTAGACGAACGCTTGCCGATCTCAAGATCGTGATGAAGTCCATCTGGTCCAGCCGGTCCAGCACGATCAAGTCCAGCACCTCAAAGCAGTGGTGCATCCGTGATCGCACACACGTATGGGTACCCGGACAACCTCCGCGCCCTCGCTCCAGCGAAGCAGCGGAAGCAACAAATCCTTCCAGAAAAATCCACCGGGAACATGTATCTCGCTGATCCGAGACCATGGGGAAATTCTAAAGGGGGGAGAGAGATCCTTCACGACGAGGTGTGTCTTGAGGGGAGGAGAGGGGGGCCTTTTATAGGGGAGAGGGGGGCACCCAAGGGGCATGGCGCCCAGCCATGGGGCTGCCCCCACCTCTTCCACATTCATGTGGGTGGAGCTCCCACTCAAAATGAAAAGCCTCCACTCCCATTAAAAAGCCTCCACTCAAAAATTCACTCACATGCATTAAATTTCCACCAAATTTAATGCAAGCTCTCATTTAAATAAAACTATTTTATTTATTTATTCAGAATTTTGTTAATTACTTTAATTAACAAACATTCACATAAAACCCCTTACAACATTTCAATTTCACATGCAAAACCAGTTTCAGCAATTTCAACCGAAACAGTTCCGGTGTCTAGTGAAATAAATTCCTGCGCTTTCCTTTTCTTTTTCTGGCATATCATTTGTTCCGAATGGTGTCGGTATCCCTTAAGTGTGTCACCCTACGGTTCCCGAATAATGCGTACATGATCGAGACCCTTCTCCGATCAATAATCAGTAGCGGGACCTGGAGATCCATACTGACTCCCACACATTCAACGATGACTTCTGTGATCGTGTGAACCTTTTACGCTAGTATCTTAATCCCTTTGTTTCACGATATATTACATGTCCGAGATTCTATCATCGGTATCTCCATACCTAGTTTGATCTCGTTACCGACAACACTCTTTTCTCGTTCCCGTGATATAACATTCTAGTGACCAAATCACTTGCTTGCAAGCTAATCAATGTGATATCACCGAGAGGGCCCAGAGCATATCTATCTGTCATCGGGATGAACAAATTCCACTCTTGATCCATGGGTCTGAACATAACACTTTAGTAGTTCTGAAGCCATCTTTATAATCACCCAGTTACGGTGTGACGTTTGATGTCATCGAGAAACTCTTCCGGTGTTAGTGATTGACATGATCTCATGGTCTAAGGATTAGGATCACTTCGTAAATTGTTATAGCAATATAAACTCAATGACTTTGATCGTAATGCTATACTTCGGATGAATGTTCATCACATCATTACACTAATGTTGTGACCTCGTTATTAACAACATCCAATGTCCATGATCAGGAAACTTTGATCATCATGTTAATCAACGAGCTAGTTTATAAGAGAGGCATAACTAGGAACTTCCTTTTTGTTTATTAAACACACATGTATTAATGTTTCCGTATTAATACAATTATAGCATGCAAAATAAACATTTATCATAAATAAGGAATACGATAATAACCACTTTATTATTGCCTCTCGGGCATATTCCCTTCAGTCTCCCACTTGCACTAGAGACAATAATCTAGTTTAAAAACTTTGCGTATTGAACACCTATGGCTTTCTGGTGTTCCATATATGCAACTGCAAGTGGTTAACATAATCTACGGATCTGATGCTTTCAGGTCCGTGTGTATTTGCATGTCTTTGCGTCTTCACGCATCACTTATTCTCCAATGAGATGGCATTGTATAAATTTGGTCTTTTGGTGAGACCTTTAGTTCCTTGGGGTTAAAACACGTCGATACTATTGTCATACAATATATGTTTAGTGTTAGCCCGTTGCAAACCACACCTTAGTTTGATAACAAACTACTTGACACAAATTCCCTCCTTTGCTGCTACTATAGCAGTCATATACTTAGCCTTTTTGTTGTAGTATTCGTCACAATGTCTTTAACTATGGATTTCATCCAAATCCATCATGGAATATCCTTTCCATTACATTGTGCCACCCATAGTTTAAATTGAGATAAACTTAATTTGTATCTTGTGACAAACCTAGTATCAATGTAACGCTTTACAATGAACTATTTGTAATTTTTTGTCACCTCTACACAAATATATTCTTAGTTCTTTCAAAAATATCATAAGAATATCCTCACTATCATCCAATGATCATTTTATGATTCATTCTGGTATATGCTCATAACACTTAGAGCATAGGACATATCTGGATGTGTACATATCATGGTATGATTGATCAAAACATTCTCGTGATTTCACTCATCAAGTGTCAAAGCACTTGAATCTTGTTTCACTTATCAAGTGTCGATACACTTGAATCTTGATTCAATTCCTTTCCATGCGACAAGAACTGTTTCTTGTCGTTTCTATATTGAACTCCTTCAATATCTCATATATGTACGTTTGGCATAACCATATTAGCGTCACGGTCTATCCACTATAGACTTTCATGCTAAATATTCGGGTTTTGCCTAAGTATTTCATCGAAATGAAATTCTTAACCTTTGTCAATAAAAGATACATCATTTCTAATCAACAAGATGTCATCCACATAATGTATTAGAAATGTGTCTCAGCGCTCCCACTTAATTTCTTGCAAATGCAAGCATCTTCATCGTCTCCTGATGAAAACTCCTTTTCATTAAGGTGAAGATTCCAACTCCACGATGCTTACTTCAACCATTGAAGTTTGCATGCCCTTCTTAGCATCCTTTGAATTAACAAAACCCTTTGGATCGTGTCATGTACACGTCCTAGGTAACCATTCTATTAGAAGAACTTTGTTTTGTTTATTCATCTACCATATAACAAATTATATGTAGTGGTTGCTACTTTAATCCGTCCAGACTAAATATCGCTATGAAAGATCAAATCTTGTCATAGTCAACTCCTTGAACATTGTCGTAAAATACTTTACGACATGTCGACTATTTCATAGATATGAAACATCCATGTCTGTTTCTTTATAGATCCAAATACGACCGATAGGTTTTTACACCTTTCCGGAGGGTCTTTCAAGTTCAAAACTTGATTTCTCGTGTATGGAACTATCACGGATTTGATGGTTTCAAGCCATTTGACGGAGTCAGGGCCCATCATCGCTTCTTTGTATGTATTCGGTTCATCATTGTCAAACAATAATGATTTACTCTCAAATCTTAGCATTTGATTGTTTAACCGGCCTACTTGGTTCAATAGGAACTTAGATCTCCGTGACCACAACCTTTGAGGCACATAAGCTATGAGCATTATGGCAACGTTCGGAACGATTTCCGGCGCTGCGCAACTCAGCACATTTAGCTAAGGTTCGTTAACCTTATCAAAGTTCTATTGTCCTCCCACTTAACATTTATGAAAAAATCCTTCTTCAAGAAACTTCAAATTTCAAGCGACAAACCCTTTTGTCCTCGGTGTTATGGAGGAATAACCAATTGTTATTCGAAATAACCTACAAAGACATGCTCATCCGACTTTGGTTGCAAACATCTTACTTATGTTTAGCATACCAAAATTTAAGAAATGACAACTTGGGTTTTACCCCAAACCATAACTCATATGGTGTCATTTCAACGGATCAAGATGGAGCTCTTTTCAGTGTAAAAAGCGGAAGTCTCTAAAGCTTTAATCTTTTTAAAACATAATGGCAGTTTTATAAATAACACCTTTGATCCAACCAGGTCAAACAAGGTTTTATTACAAATCTCAAACACTCCATACTCCTATGGTGTTTCGGGAGATGTAAATCTAGGTGTTTTGCTAAACTTGCAACTCAAATAAATCCCTTTATGATAAAATCATAATTCATTTATTTTCTTATTACACTTGTAACTCAAATAAATCCCTTATGATAAAATCATAAACCATTTATTTTCTTGTCACAATGATTTTCACTTCATCTTGAAAGTCTTTGAATGTTTTCAAATATTTCACACTTCTTTCTCATTAAGTGAACATTCACTCAAATTTCCGGAGAAAGCATATTAAGTTGAAATCCATCGCTTACGACTACACATAATGGACTACATACATCGATATGTATAAATTCCAATATTTTAGTCGTTCGTTCTTCTTTGGCCTTTGAACGAAGTTTAATTATCCCGAGGAAAGTCTCACAAGCGTCACTTGATCAAATCAAAGACTCCAAAAATCCATGAATATGGAGATTCTTCATGTTTTCTTTCCAATATAATTTAAACGGCGATGTCACTTCATAAGTGATCTTTCAATCATTTGTCTTGCGACATTTTAGCATTATGTTTTATGGATGTGATTTCTCCAACTAGATTTGTAAATCATCCATCTAAAATGGAATACGATAATTATTTGAACAACCTTTGTTCTCATAATACCTGATTCAAATAACAATTATTAAAACAAATCTTGAAGTCAAGCTTTGATGTCAACGAGAAATACAAACAACGGTTTGTTTGTTTTCGATGAACATCATCACATATTCTCTTGCTAGTTATTTAGGCCATTGTGGTTTATGAATTGCGTCGTTCCGTATGAAATTTCATACCAACCAATTCGGTATCCAATACCCAAGAACCACATTGTTTAACAAGCAAAGAATACAACCATAACATGTATATCATTTATATACCTAAATTGGATATTTCCAATCTTTTATTTTCTGCCAAATATATTTTATAGATTCTCTTTCAGCATTTCCTTTTCCTTTTAAAAGAATCTATCAACATCAAAAGTGGCGCCATATACATGACACATAGTCCAAAGCATGTATATTCAAATAATAATACCTTTGGACTTGCACTTTGAAGTAGATCACCATCATCAAATGATCAGCGTTCTTTCAAAATCCATTCTTTAGTAATCTTTTAGTGTAGTAAACACTTTACATACATCTTCTATTCATCCTTATCATGACGACTTTCATGATCAAGTAGCTTATCAAGATGAATCGTGAGTATAACGTTACTTTCCAAAACCCTTTTGGATGATTAGGATGTCTAGCATCTCCAACCTTTGTAAATTCTCATCCAATATGAGAACATATATTATACTCTATCATATTGCAACCAAAACATTGTTTCAGATATTGTTATATCTGTCACACATGATGGTTTCTGAAACAATTCTTTCAGCTCCTAGATAAACTTGATATTAAAACAATCAAGAATCATAGAGGCAAACATGATACTTAAGATACTAACACTGGAATTGTTACTCTCGATTTAATACCAATTATTAAATCTCACGGAGTAAACAGAGTTTGCTGAAAGTTTGCAATAGGACTTTAAACTTTAGATTGACACTCAACATAATACGATACCAGTTCGTAAAGTATATATCCAGAATTCTATAGTTCTATTATCTCAATTACAACTATGCATAAGGTGGTGAACGAATGCCAATGACTACAGCAAATTATGCAAATTCACTTTGATTTAATTTATGATAAATTGAGTTCTACTAATCCAAATTAGAAATGAACTCCCACTCAAAAACGACATCCCTCGTGTCTTTTTGGTGATTACATGAACCAAATCCACTACACCAAGTCCGATCATCACGTGAGTCGGTGTAGCTTCAAAGGCGAGCATCAAATGGGCATCATATCTACTATATGACTCATGCTTAACCTTTCGGTCCGTGTTCCGAGGCCATGTCTGTACATGATAGGCTCGCCAAGTAAGAACCTTAGTATTCGCGTGTGTAACTATCTTACACCCGAGATATGCTCGTGGATTCAAGTACACCCGATCATCACGTGATGCCTTGAAGCGACGAAACATTGTCGGTGCATACTTAAGGAAGAACACATTCTTATCTTGATATTTAAATGAGGGATCATCTTATTATGCTAATAAAACGCCAAACAAGCAATATAAGATGCAATCAAACATCACATGTTTATTTAGTGAAATGATATGGTTCCCGCATATGATCTCTATCATGTGCACCGTGGTATGATCACTATCATATCTTTATGTGTAAATCCAATGCCTATGGAGTTTACACGTTATGTGTGTTGTAAGAGTATCATCTCATACTTCTACTTACAACATCACCATATCATAACACTAGCCCAACAACAACCTAAACTAGACGCCTCTAATTTATCCATTGCAAGTTTTACGTGGCTTAGGTCTTTCGAAGATAGAACCGTTCTTACCTACGAACATGAACCACAACGAGGATAACCAAATTGTTTACAACTCGTTGCAAATTAGATATTGACTATAGTAGGAGAGACAGACACCCGCTAGCCACTTATGCAAAACTAGTTGCATGTCAAGCGTGGAACAGGTCTCATGTGCGAGGACATGTAAAGTTTGTCCGGGCCGCTTCATCCCACTATGCCACCAATATCTAAAGTACAACTAAGAAGTAATAAAATGATCATCATCGCCCACATACTCATATGTGTACTACCCGTGCAAAGTATCTACGCATAGATCTGGCTCTGATACCACTGTAGGGTTCGCAGCATAGAAAACAAAAAATTTCCTACTATGGGAACATCTAAGTACCAAGATCTATCTACTAGATACAAGCAACGGGTGGATATACATCCATAGAATACATACCCTCGAAGACCGAATAGCGTTAACAAGGTTGTACTCATGGATAATGTAGACGAACGCTTGCCGATCTCAAGATCGTGATGAAGTCCATCTGGTCCAGCCGGTCCAGCACGATCAAGTCCAGCACCTCAAAGCAGTGGTGCATCCGTGATCGCACACACGTACGGGTACCCCGACAACCTCCGCGCCCTCGCTCCAGCAAAGCAGCGGAAGAAACAAATCCTTCTAGAAAAACCCACCGGGAACATGTATCTCGCTGATCCGAGACCATGGGGAAATTCTAAAGGGGGGAGAGAGATCCTTCACGAGGAGGTGTGTCTTGAGAGGAGGAGAGGGGGGCCTTTTATACGGGAGAGGGGGGGAACCCAAGGGTCATGGTGCCCAGCCATGGGGCTGCCCCCACCTCTTCCACATTCATGTGGGTGGAGCTCCCACTCAAAATGAAAAGCCTCCACTCCCATTAAAAAGCCTCCACTCAAAAATCCACTCACATGCATTAAATTTCCACCAAATTTAATGCAAGCTCTCATTTAAATAAAACTCTTTTATTTATTTATTCAGAATTTTGTTAATTAATTTAATTAACAAACATTCACATAAAACCCCTTACAACATTTCAATTTCACATGCAAAACCAGTTTCAGCAATTTCAACCGAAACAGTTCCGGTGTCTAGTGAAATAAATTCCCGCGCTTTCCTTTTCTTTTTCTGGCATATCATTTGTTCCAAATGGTTTCGGTATCCCTTAAGTGTGTCACCCTACGGTTCGCTAATAATGCGGACATGATCGAGACCCTTCTCCGATCAATAATCAGTAGCGGGACCTGGAGATCCATACTGACTCCCACACATTCAACGATGACTTCTGTGATCGTGTGAACCTTTTACGCTAGTATCTTAATCCCTTTGTTTCACGATATATTACATGTCCGAGATTCTATCATTGGTATCTCCATACCTAGTTTGATCTCGTTACCGACATGCACTCTTTTCTCGTTCCCGTGATATAACATTCTAGTGATCAAATCACTTGCTTGCAAGCTAATCAATGTGATATCACCGAGAGGGCCCAGAGCATATCTATCCGTCATCGGGATGAACAAATTCCACTCTTGATCCATGGGTATCAACATAACACTTTAGTAGTTCTGAAGCCATCTTTATAATCACCCAGTTACGGTGTGACGTTTGATGTCATCGAGAAACTCTTCCGGTGTTAGTGATTGACATGATCTCATGGTCTAAGGATTAGGATCACTTCGTAAGTTGTTATAGCAATATAAACTCAATGACTTTGATCGTAATGCTATACTTCGGATGAATGTTCATCACATCATTACACTAATTTTGTGACCTCGTTATTAACAACATCCAATGTCCATGATCAGGAAACTTTGATCATCATGTTAATCAACGAGCTAGTTTATAAGAGAGGCATAACTAGGAACTTCCTTTTTGTTTATTAAACACACATGTATTAATGTTTCCGTATTAATACAATTATAGCATGCAAAATAAACATTTATCATAAATAAGGAATACGATAATAACCACTTTATTATTGCCTCTCGGGCATATTCCCTTCAGCTTGTATTTACAAGAAAGTGAGTGGGAGCTCTGTAGCATTCTTAATACTGTATGTAGATGACATATTGTTGATTGGGAATGATGTAGACCTTCTGAATAGTGTCAAGGTTATTTGAATAATAGTTTTTTAATGAAAGATCTTGGCGAAGCAGCTTACATATTAGGCATAAAGATTTATAGAGATAGATCGAGACGCATAATATCATTGTCACAAAGTACATATTTGGACAAAGTTCTAAAGAGGTTTGGAATGGAAGATAGCAAGAAAGGGTTCTTGCCCATGTTGCCCAATACGACCTTGAGTAAAACTCAAAGTCCTTCAACGGCAGAAGATAGAGAAAGGATGAGTAAGACTCCCTATGCCTCGGCCATAGGATCTCTAATGTATGCCATGCTATGTACTAGACCCGACATTGCATATGTTGTTAGTTTAACTAGCAGATATCAAAGTGATCCAGGAGTGGATCATTGGACAGCGGTCAAAAACATCCTTAAGTACTTGAGAAGAACTAAGGATATGGTTCTTTCTTATGGAGGTGATGAACAACTCGTTGTTAATGGTTACACTGATGCTAGTTGGAACACCGATCCAGACGATTCTAAATCTCAATCTGGATACGTATTTACTTTGAATGGTGCAGCAGTTAGCTGGAGGAGTGCAAAATAAAGCGTTGTGGCGATATCTTCAACTGAATCGGAATACATAGCTGCTTCGGAGGCTTCACAAGAAGCGATATGGATGAAGGAGTTCATTACAGAGCTCGGTGTGGTTCCAAGTGCGCTGGACCCATTGTCTATCTACTGTGATAACATGGGCGCCATAGCCAATGCGCAAGAACCAAGGTCACACAAGAAGCTGAAGCACATCAAGCTACGTTTTCACGCTATTCGAGAACATGTCCAAGATGGTGACATAAAGATTTGCAAAGTACACACAGATCTGAATGTGGCGGATCCGTTGACTAAACCTATCCCGAGGGCAAAACATGACCAACACCAAACTGCCATGGGTGTTCCGTATATTACCATGTAATCTAGATTAGTTGACTCTAGTGCAAGTGGGAGACTATTGGAGATATGCCCTAGAGGCAATAATAAATGTAGTTATTATTATATCTTTGTGTTTATGATAAATGTTTACATTCATGCTATAACAGTGTTAAACAGGAAAAATTAATACTTGTGTGATTTGTAAACTAAATAAGAGTCCCTAGTAAAGCCTCTTCATAATACTAGCTTGTTGGTTAATAGATGATTATGGTTTCCCTATCATGAACATTGAGATGTTATTAACAACATCATATCATTAGGAGAATGGTATGATGGACATACTCCTATAGATAAGCGTAGCATAAAGATCAAGTCATTTTAATAGTTCAATTGCTATAAGCTTTCTGATACATAGTAACTTAATTCCTTTGACCATGAGATCATGCTTATCACCATCACCGGAAGGATGCTTTGATGACATCAAACACCACACCGTAACTGGGTGGCTATAAAGATGGCATTGAGTGTTCGGAAAGTATGGGTTGAGACACATGGATCAAGAGTGGGATTTGTCCATCCATATGACAGATAGATATACTCTGGGCCCTCTCGGTGGAATGTCATCCGATTAGCTTGCAAGCATGTGACTGGCTCACAAGGGATCACATACCACGGGAACGAGAAAAGAGTACTTATCGGTAACGAGGTTGAACTAGGTATGCAGAGATACAGACGATCAAAACCTCGGATAAGTAAACTATCGTGAGACAAAGGGAAATTGGTATTGTATGTAAGTGGTTCATTCGATCGCAAAGTAATCATAGAAATATGTGGGAGCCATATGAATTTCCAGATTCCTCTACTGGTTATTGATCGGAGAAGTATCTCGATCATGTCCGCATAATTCACGAACCGTAGGGAGACACACTTAAGGATTCGATGTTGTTGAGTAGTTATGGAATGATGAGAAAGAGACCGAATGTTGTTCGGAGTCTCGGATGGGATCCGGGATATCACGAGGAGATCCGGAATGGTCCGAAGAATAAGATTCATATAAGGAAATTCCTGTTTTGGAGTTGGGGAATGATTCCGGTGTTTTCATCGGGAATGTTCTAGAAGGGTCCGGAAGGTCCGACACTCTGGAGGGGAAGGGTACATGAATGTATCATGACAATATGGAATGATTGCATCATGTACTAGGTCACTTGGCTGGGCAAAATAAAGAGAGAAATCAAATCCTAGTTTGAAAGTCAAACGCTAATTTGAAAAAGTCAAACGGCAAGTTTGCTTGGTGGAGGGAGAGTAGGAAACCTACTTGGGGAGGAAGTCTCCTCCCTCCACCCGCCGGCCAAGGAGGAGGAGTTGGATGAGGACTCCCTCCTCCCAAGTCGCACCCTCCCACCTATATAAGGAGGGGTAGGGCTGCCCCTCTCCCACACACCTCAAACCCTAGCTTTGGCGCCTCCACCTCCAAGTGCAGCCACCGCCGCCTAGGGTTTCCCCTCCAACTCTGCGACTTGGGGCTTCCCCAATCCCTAGCCGCGGGCCACACCCTCCCCTTGGTGCTTCTAAACCCTAGATTGCCAAGGCACCTCTCTCATACTCCACCATACTCGCTCCGGCTTAAGGCGAAGCCCTGCGAGATCTCCCCTCTACTTCCGATACCACGCCGTCGTGCTGCCGGAATCACGAGGAGAGTGCTACATCCTCCGCTGCCTGCTGGAACAAGGGAGAGGAAGGTCTTCATCGAGTACCAAACGTGTGACCGACTGCGGAAGCGTTGTCGAAATGCAGCGCCGAAAGGATCGTCTACGCGATCTTGAGATCGGCAAGAGTACGACTACATCACCCACGAGAATCTGCTCTCGTTAACCGCTTTGGAATCTTCGAGGGTGAGTTCTTCTATCGACTCATTGCTACAATCTAGTAGGTAGATCTTGGCTTGTTTGTTTGCATGCGGTAGAAATTTTTTGTTTTCCATGCTACGAAACCCCTACACATTGACCTAATGATAGAGACTAATTACGATGCAAACATCATGGTGTGGCTCATGCCTTCGCTGCCACTATCGTGCGCCGGCCATACACAATGAAAAGCCCTTGCATGGGGTGTAAAACAACAGAATTGGGGGAACCGGATCAACCCTCAAAGGGGTGGCCTATCACATATATATATAATGAGTGTGTTACAATTGGTACAATGCACGTACACAATTATAGAAGCGATACACAGTCTAACACACTCCCTCAATCTTAGCCACTTCCTAAAGAATCTAGAAGATTAAGATTGAGCCTACAGGTCTCAAGCTGTGGTAGAGACAACAACTTGGTGAAGATGTCTGCAAGTTGATCCTTAGAGGAGATGAACCTGATCTGTAGTTGCTTCTGTGACACACGTTCACGCACAAAGTGATAGTCAACTTCGATGTGTTTCGTTCGGGCATGGAATACCGGATTTGTAGAAAGGTATGTAGCACCGATGTTATCACACCAAAGTATAGGAGGCTGCGGTTGAGATATACTCAACTCCTGAAGCAAATACTGTACCAAAATAATCTCTGCAGTAGCATTAGCCACAACCTTATACTCGGCTTTAGTACTACTACGTGAGACAGTAGCCTGTTTCCGAGCACTCCAGGAGATCAAATTAGAGCCAAAGAACACAGCATAGCCCCCCGTGGATCGCCTGTCGTCTAGACTGCCAGCCCAGTCTGCATCAGAATACGCCAAGAGGACCCCTAGAGGGGTTCGGCCGTATATGCAGCCCATGAGACACTATCAGACGGACATAGCGTAAGATATGCTTAACAGCTGACCAATGAATGTCGTGAGGCGTCTGGAGATACTGACAAACTCTATTGATAGCATAAGATATATCTGGTCTCGTGATCGTCAAATACTGGAGACCACCAACAATACTTCTATACTCCGTCGCATCAGCAGAATACAGAAGCTCACCATCAACAGCAGTGATCTTGTCAGTGGTAGACATAGGCGTAGTAGTCGTCTTGCACTTAAGCATCCCGTCCCGCTGCAACAAGTCCAATGAATACTTCTTTTGCGTCAGAACAAGTCCATCAGCACGAGAAGCAACCTCCACACCAAGAAAGTAATGGAGCTTCCCAAGATCCTTGACAGCAAAATCAGTACCAAGAGAGCGAACAAGAGCATCGGTAGCTGACTGAGAGGAGCTGACCAAAATAATATCATCCACATAGACCAGCAAGTACATAGTGACATCAGGCTTCTGTAGAAGAAACAATGATGAATCAGAAGTGGACGGTGCAAAACCATGAGCACAAAGAGTTGTAGCAAGACGAGCATGTCAGGCACGAGGAGCTTGCTTCAAGCCATATAGTGCTTTGGTAAGACGACAGATATGATCAGGACGGTCAGTATTAGAAAACCCAGGCGGCTGTCGCATATAAGCTTCCTCCTCCAACACACCATGAAGGAAGGCATTCTGCACATCAAGCTGGCAAAGAGACCAACCTCGAGTGACGGCAATAGATAGAAGAAGCCTGATGGTAGTAGGCTTGACCACTGGACTAAAGGTGTCTTCATAGTCAAGACCATAACATTGCCGAAATCCTCTAGCAACAAGACGCGCTTTGTAGCGCTCAATAGACCCATCAGAATGCTTCTTCACTTTGAATACCCATTTAGAATCAATCACATTAACTCGCGATGGTGGAGGAATAAGAGTCCATGTCTCATTGCGAATAAGAGCGTGATATTCCTGTTCCATAGCTTCTCTCCAATGAGGAATACTCATAGCAGCCTGGTACGTGCGGGGCTCGGAGGATGGATCCACAATGGCAGCAGCCATACACACAGCATGCCAGGCAATTGTGCCGTTAGTGCGCTCCTTGGGGCGATGAATGCCACTGTGACTGCGCGTATGGGGGCGCAGTACAGGAGCCGTAGAGGTCGAAGGTGCAACCGACGAGGGGCTGCGTGATGGTGACGAATAGGGTCCAGTCGGCTAAGGGCTGGGCGATGGTGACAGCAGTGTCTCAGTCATTGAGGGACCGGGAGACACGCTGCAAGGCGACGTGCTGGGCGTCGGGAAGGCCGGCGACACGCTGGGCGTCGAGGAAACCGAGTCGTAGCCCGCCAAGGGATTCGCAGGGGCTGGGCTGCTCGGCGAGGGAGACAACCCAGGTGAAGGCGACAGAGGCGAGGCAGGCATGGAAGGCCGAAGACTCGATGAAGCCAGCCCAGCGTCAGGGGGCGAGGCCGGCCCAGCGGTAGGAGGCGAGGCCGGGCGTGACGTCACATGAACATCGACCGGCCTAGCGTCAGGGGGCGAGGCCGGCCCAGCGGTAGGAGCACTAGCGGATCGACATGCATGTCTGATGATGCCGGCGATGGAGGTGCCGGTGTCTCCAAAATTTCCAAACGAGCCCCGCGTCCAGTGCCTGCACCATGGTTAGGCAACAATACAGGAGAGTATGCAACATCATCAAATTGGTCAGAGGCAATGAAGGATGAATGCATGGATGGAGGTGCATCGGTAGACACAGGGAGTTTGGCAAAGGGAAAAACATTCTCATCAAACACGACATCCCGAGATATATAGACACGATTAGTGGGAACATGAAGACATTTGTAGCCTTTATGAAGGGAACTATAGCCAAGAAATACACACTTTTTGGATCGAAATTCCAGCTTGCGTTTATTGTATGGGCGAAGATGCGGCCAGCAAACGCACCCAAACACTTTAAAAAGGTATAATCATACTATTCATTAAGGAGTTCAATAGGAGTCTTCATGTCTAGAACACGTGTGGGAGTACAATTGATAAGAAAATATGCAGTGGTAACGGCATCACTCCAAAACCGAAACGGAACCGATGCATGGGCTAAAAGAGTAAGACCAGTTTCAACGATATGACGATGCTTACGTTCTACGGAGCCATTCTGTTGTTGTGTATGTGGACGTGCTAATGATGGGTTTCGCAACATAGTAAATAAAAAATTTCTACGGATGCGAACGGAAAAGCCAAGATCTAATCTAGGAGATGCAAACAACGAGAGAGATTAGATTAGATCTTCATACCCTTGAAGATTCGCACAGCGGAACGTTCGTCGGAACGTGGGTGATGTAGTCGTACTCGCTTCTCCTCCTCGCGATCCGATCCGATCTAGCACCGCAAGTGGCGATGCCTCCGGGAGATGCACACGTGCAGCACCTCGACGTCTCCTCCTTCCTCTGTCCAGCAAGTATGGTGGAGAGATGGATTGGATCTACAACGCGACGGTGCGGTGCAAGTGGTGGAGAGTTTCTGCAGCAGGGCTTCGCCTACGTGCAGTTGGGAGGGAGAGAGAGAGAGGAGGGCAGCAGGGCGGTTAGGGCTTGAGGAGGAGGTGTAGGAGGGGGTGCGCCCCCAACCCTCTTTATATAGAGAGGTGGGCGGCCAGCCCTTGCCCCTCCCCCAAGCCCTAGGGCCGGCGGCCAAGGAGGGAGGAGTGGGGGGCAAGTTCCCCCCCCTTCTAGAAGCTCTCCTGGGGTTTTGCCCTAGGTTGGCCGGCTGGGCCCTATGGGGCCTTGTGCCCCTGGCCCAATGCGGCCATGGCACTCCCTCATAGGCCCATGCCCCCTCCCGGCAGGTGGGGCCACGTTGGTCCCCCTCCGGAAGGTTCTAGAAGCTTCCGGTACAATATCGATTAACCCGAAACAATTCCGAACTCCAAAAACTGCATTGCCTTATATGAATCTTATTCTCCGGACCATTCAGGAACCTCTCGTGACGTCCTGGATCTCATCCGAGACTCCGAACAAAAACTCATAAACCAATTATCCAATCTATCCTAGCGTCAAGACACGTTAAGTGTGTGACCCTTCGGGTTCGAGAATATGCATACATGATCTTATATCAATAATCTATAGCGGGGTCTGGAAACCCATATTGACTCCCACACATTCATCGATGATCATATCGGATGAACCACGATGCCAGGATTCAATCAATCCCATATATATTCCCTTCGTCTCGCGATATTTTACTTGCCCGAGATTTGATCGTCGGCACCGTCATGCCTAGTTCAATCTCGTTCACAGCAAGTACTTTACTCGTTCCGTAATCCGATATCACTTTGTGATTAACTCCTTAACCACATGCTTGCAAGCGGTGTTGATATTGATTACCGAGTAGGCCCGAAGTATATCTCTCCGACTTGGGAGGGACAAATCCCATCTCGATACATACAACCCAACAGATACTTTCCGATCACCCTCTCATAGGATGACGTTTGATGACCTCAAAGCTTTCTTCTGATACCAGGGAGTTGTATTATCTCATGGTCTAAGGAATACAATATTTGACATAAGAAAAGCTTCGCAAAGATGAACACGATGACACGATCTAATTGCTCCGCTTAGTTTGGGTCTGTCCATCATATCATTCTCCCAATGATATGATCTCATTATTAATCGACAACTCATGTCTATGGTTAGGAAACCTTAACCATCATTAATCAATGAGCTAGTCCATAGAGGCATACTAGGGACACGGTGTTGTTCACAAACCACACAAGTATTAAAGTTTCTGCTTAATACAATTCTAGCATGGAATATAAACTTTATCATGAACAAGAATTATAATAATAACATCTTTATAATTGCCTCTAGGGCATATTCCAACAGTCTCCCACTTGCACTAGAGTCAATAATCTAGTTTACATTTGGCAATAATCTCACACCGATGGCACTAAGGTGCTAATCATGTTTTGCACGTGGAAGAGGTTTAGTCAATGGATCTGCG
Source organism: Avena sativa (assembly GCA_916181665.1). Classification (NCBI taxonomy): domain Eukaryota; kingdom Viridiplantae; phylum Streptophyta; class Magnoliopsida; order Poales; family Poaceae; genus Avena; species Avena sativa. The sequence continues at coordinate 393,412,793 of OV702284.1, forward strand.
ACATTCAGATCTGTATGTACTTTGCTAATCTTCAGATCTCCATCTGCTATATAATCTCGGATTATATGAAACTTTCGGTTGATATGCTTGGTCTTTGGATGATATCTTGGTTCCTTAGCGAGTGCTCTGGCGCCAGTGTTGTCACACAATATCTCCAGTGGGTCCAATGCACTTGGAACCACGCCAAGCTCAGTGATGAAGTTCCTGATCCAAACTCCTTCACTTGACGCTTCTGCAGCAGCCATGTATTCCGCTTCTACTATAGATCCCGCGATCACGCTTTGCTTGCAGCTTCTCCAGCTCACAGCTCCTCCATTCAAAATATAAACGTATCCTGTCTAATATATAGAATCATCTTTATCGATGTCGAAACTAGCGTCGACGTAACCCTTTACGACGAGCTGTTCATCACCTCCATAGACTAAGAACATTTCTTTAGTCATATTTAGGTACTTTAGGATGTTCTTCACGGCTGTCCAGTGTTCCACTCCTGTATCACCTTGGTATCTGCTCGTCAAACTAAGAGCATTAGACACATCCGGTCTAGTACACAGCATGGCATACATGATAGAACCTATGGCCGAGGCATAAGGCACTTTGCTCATAGCTTCTCTATCATTTACCGTAGCTGGACACTGAGCCTTGATCAATATCTTACCTGACAACATAGGCACTGAACCTTTCTTTGCCTTATCCATTCTGAACCTTTTCAGAACTTTGTCTAGGTATGTACTCTGGCTTAAAGCTATCAGGCGTCTTTGTCTATCTCTATAGATTTTGATTCCCAATATATAAGCAGCTTCACCTAGGTCTTTCATTGAACACTTGTTCAAATAACTCTTCACATCGTTAAGCATCTTAATGTCATTTCCAATAATCAATATGTCATCCACATATAGTACCAGAAATGTCACTGAGCTCCCACTCACTTTCTTGTAGATACAAGCTTCGTAGCAATTTGGAACAAATCCAAAGCTCTTGATCACTTGATCAAAACAAAGGTTCCAACTCCGAGATGCTTGCTTCAGTCCATAAATGGAATGCTAAAGTTTGCACACTTTATCAACATCCTTAGGATCGACAAAACCTTCGGGTTGCATCATATACAACTCTTCATCAATGTTGCCATTGAGGAACGCAGTCTTGACATCCATCTGCCATATTTCATAATCATGAAACGCAGCAATTGCTAATAAAATCCGAATGGACTTAAACATCGCTACGGGAGAGAAAGTCTCATCGTAGTCAACACCTTGAACTTGTCGAAAACCTTTTGCGACAAGTCGTGCTTTATAGACGGTAACATTACCATCCGCGTCCGTTTTCTTCTTGAAGATCCATTTGCACTCAACGGCCTTTCGGTCGCTAGGAGGGTCCACCAAAGTCCATACTTGGTTTTCACTCATGGATCCCAATTCGGATTTCATGGCTTCTAGCCATTTCTCAGAGTCTGGGCTCATCATCGCTTCCTCATAGTTCGTAGGTTCACTGTCTTCTACCAACAAGACAGTTAAGACAGGGTTACCGTACCACTCAGGAGGGGCACGCGACCTTGTCAACCTGCGACATTCAGTAGCAGCATCGTCCGAAGCTTCATGATCCTTGTCATTAGCTTCCTCTATTGTTGGTGCAGGCGGCACTGGAACAATTTCAGGTGCTGCGCTACTCTCCAACTCAAGAGAAGGTTCAACAACCTCGTCTAGCTCTACTTTCCTCCCACTCACTTCTTTCGAGAGAAACTCCTTCTCAAGAAAGGAACCGTTCTTTGCGACAAACACTTTGCCTTCGGTCCTGTGATAGAAGGTATACCCAATAGTTTCCTTAGGGTATCCTATGAAGACGCATTTCTCCGCTTTGGGTTCGAGCTTGTCCGGCATCAACTTCTTGACGTAAGCTTCGCATCCCCAAACTTTAAGAAACGACAACTTAGGTTTAGCACCAAACCACAGTTCATACGGTGTCGTCTCAACGTGTCGTGGTGGTGGCATGGCAGATGCCATGGATAGGCTAAAGTATGGGGCCAATGGATGCTAGAGGGATCTGGGGAGGGAAGATGCAGTTGATTCTACACACAAAAGACTAAGGCAAAGATCTTTATTTCTCCTCCCTTGGGCTACAAATGCTCCTTGAGCTGTATACAGGGAGAAAATAAGAACTTTACCAGCCTAACGGTACTAAGTGAGCCGATCCCCTCCTCAGGGTCCAAGCCTCCCCTTATAAAGGAGAGCCTTGGGTGCCTTTAGGGCTGACGGGGCAAGTATATTCGAGGAATATGCTTGTCCCAAAATAGTAGTTCGGCGGCCTCCTTTCCCTGTCGCCCTCCTAATGACGGCAAGGCTCTAGAGGGCCCCTCCTGCGTGCCTTGGGCTTCAGGACTGTCACCTCCGTGACCTCCTTCTGCCCCTCTATCACTCAGCGCCTTTGTCCCTTATGCTTGGCTCCGCTCAGATTCTCCCTAGCCTGCGGCTAGAGTTTGACTTTAGGATTCTCCTTCTCTTGCAAGCTTCGTATCATTCGGCCCTGCCTCGCGTAACTCGGCTTGTCCTTCACCTGTATTAAGATTACTCGAGCTAACCCGACCGACTTATTCAATATCTCGGCCGGGTAACGCCTTGCCATTATTATGAGGGTCCTGCCCTTCCCTATCTCGGCCGAACTCTACAGGATTCGGCCTATTCATACTATAACTCGGAAACTAGACGGGCAACTTCCTTTCATCTTTCCCCGTCTTTACCCTACCCGAGGTCATCTCCCCAACATTAGTCCCCAAAGCTGGTATGGCCCTACCAATAACTTCGGCCGGGCCGTATCAGTTTCAAGAGATTTATTTTGCCTTGTTTCTGAGTTAATTTGCTCGCGGTATCATCCTATCTTCTCGCGTACGCCTTGTCCTACGTGTCTTACTCATCATTGCATTTCTAGTTTTTTGTTCCTCTACAGTATTTATTGTCAGTCTACAGCTACCGCTGCGCCTGTCACGTCGGCTCTGTGACGCCTCGCGTGCCGTTTCCATCGGGGGTCGTGGCTTTCTTTTCCCATTGTGTGCCCGCTGGTGTGGTTCCCCTTATCATCGTGCGTTGGTGCTACATACACGATCTACGCGGTCAATTGCCTCACGCACGATCCCACTACCTCGCAGGTTACGCGGTTATAAAGAGGGGCGCGGCGCTGGGGGATTTACTTTCCCCTTTTCGCTCGCCCGTGCCCTTCTTCTTCCTCGCGCCTCTGCCTCTGCTCACGCTTCCGCCGCCGTGCGCTCGTCTGAGTTCTCCACGGCAGAGGTTCCGCCGTACCGCTCCGTCGCCTTCACCCCTGCTTGCTCGTTCCGCCACCGTCGCCGGTGAGTTCTTCCGGTCCCGTTGCCTAGCCTTCCCTCTAGAGATCTCTGTTCTTCTTCTTTACCCACGCAGCAGTTCTTTCTCTGCTCCGCCGCCGTTTTTGGGTGGAACCACGACGGGGCCCTGTAGCTCTAGGTTTTCCTCCGCCGCTCTCTCTTCCTCCGCAAGTTTTTCCGGCGATCTCATGTCTAGTTCTGTCAGTGGTGCGCTCGTCGAGGACGACGATGTTGGATCTGGGCCCGAGCGGGGCTCATGGCAGGGTTCCTCTGTCACTCACCGCGAGATCGAGTGGCTTATTCGGACTCGTCGGATTCCCGCCGAGGTATCTTGTCGCTTACCTGGCAGCGAGTCCTCTCCAGACCTTAGGGAGGGAGAGTATGTAGTTTTCATGTCGCATTTCGCACGCGGCTTTGGTCTTCCTCTTAGCGACTTTGCTAGGGAGTTTCTTGATTACTTCGGCCTTCAGCCGCATCATCTCCCTACCAACGCCATTGCCTCTCTCTCGGCCTTCATCTCTGCCTCGGAGGGATACTTCGGCCTGTAGCCGTCCGTGCATGTCTGGTCGAAGTTTTTCCAGATTCGTTCTAACGTTGTCCCAGACAAGTCTCTGCACCCTTCCGAGAAGTTGCTTACCCAATGTGGAGCAGCGTCCATTACACCTCGGAGGAAGTCCGTATTTCCTCGTGTCACGGGGCTAGAGTCGTGCAAGAAGTGGCACAAGTCCTTCTTCTATGTCAAGAACACGGGAAAGGAGGATATGATTCGGCTCCCTGCCTTCTCCATCGGCACACCTTCCAAGGAGAACTAGACTTATAATCCGAGGAAGAGTCACGCTTTGGCCGAGGCTTTTGAGATTCGGCTTAAGGAACTGATCCGCGTCGGGTTACGCGGCGAGGACCTGATGGCTACCTTCGTCAGTAGCCAAATCTGCCCATTCCAGAAGCGCACACATAAACTCTGCTACATGAGCGGTCCTCTTGACCCCAACCGAGTCTCGACCGTGGAGCTGGACAACTATCTCATCTTTAAGCGTGTCCGAGCTATCTTTAAGACGGAGATTCCTGAGGATTGGGCTTGGGGATTGAAGTCGTTCACCCGCGAGCATCCCCCTCCTAAAGTAAGCTTAATCACTAATGCTTTGCTTTCCCATTGCTTTCGTAACCGTCTTTGCTAATCTTCTTCTTTCTCGTCTTACAGAGGTTTGCGGAGCAGAAGGATGAGGACGCCGAGGTTTTATCACTCCCGTGGCCTGCGGACCGGAATACCCCGGACAGTGGGGAGCCGGACTCGGAAGAGTTCGTCCCTAAGTCGGACCCCGCTCCAGCCCGTGCTCGTGGCAAGACCTCGGCCCACGAGGAGGAAGGTGATTCGGACGAGGTCCAAGTTCTAGAGGTAGTTGCCGCAATGCCAATTTCTTATGCATTTCCGGCTTCTACTTTCCCAGCTAATCCGGCCGGTCAGGTTCACGACGCCGAGCCTATTGCTTCCCGGCCTCCTGTTACCTCGGGGAAACGTGGGGCTCCAGCTGGTGCCTCAGAGGCGGCCCCCAAGAAACGAATGAAGAAATCCGCTCCGAATCCTCCCAGGCGCAAGACCATGCCTGGAGTCACAGGGTGAGTTTCTTTTGCTCGCATTTCTTGTTTTTCTCTTTCTGCTTTTCAACTTGACCTTTTTCATTTCCGCAGTGCTCCGCTTTCTGTTAAGCCCGGCGGTCCTAGCATGACGAGTCATATGACTCGGCAGCCGTCTCCTCCGCCTACTGAAGATACCAGGATTCCCAGTCCTGCTCGCGCTGCATCTCCTCCAGTTCCGAATCGGACGCCACCTCGCCACGATGCACTCGAGATTCCTCCCGTTGAAGTTGATTCCACTCGGCCCACAGATATTTCTTCCAAGCCTGCTGCCTTCTCGGTGAACCCTGATGTCTCTACTGAGCCTCTTTCTGCCGTCGTTGTTTCCACAGTGACTCCTTCCCTGGTCGAGGGCGTCCTTATCTCGGCGCCCTCTACGACCGTGACTCCTCCGGCTCCTAAAGACGCCGTTCCTATTGCCGAGGTATGCCTCTTTTAAAACAAGAAAAGCCGTCGTCACTAAAGCCTCCTCCTCCCAGAAAGGTCTTGCCGGCTCTTCTCAGCCGAGTATAGCCGATGTGCTGCGCAAAGGAAGTGCCTCCGTCAAAGCCTCCGTTACTCCGGCCGCCGGTACCCAGCTCGCTCTTCATAAAAGCCCAGCGGCAGCGGTGGTTACACAGCACGTCCGAGGTAAAGTCCTAACTCGCACGGCGAGTGGGAACAGCCTCGGCTCGCTGGTTGAATACGCCAATAACTGGAATGCTGCCGATCGGTTCGAGGGTAATCCAGCCAGTCAGCCGTTTCAGCTTTCCGACATCAACAACCGCCTGCATCAAGCCGCCAAGATTGTTCTTGATAGTAACAAGATGAACGAGGTAATTGCTTTTTACGGAGTTTTGATTAATTCTCCAGATGCTATTATATATATTCTAGTCCCTGAAGCTTGCAAGCGAATAACTTGTTATTCGTTTGGAAGTTTTATGATGCTCTACTCAGTTGAATTTTATTTTAGAATTCGAACCTCCATCCAGCTAGATCTGCCTTAAATTTTGTTTGATTTGTGTTTATGTAAGCTTCGTTTATCCAGCCACCTAGGTCCGGGTTAAGTTTTGCTTGACTCGGATTTGTCGTAGCTTTGAGTATCCAGCCACCTAGATCCGGGTTAAGTTTCGCATGACTCGGATCTGTCGTAGCTTTGAATATACAACCACCTAGATCCGGGTTAAGTTTCGCTTGACTCGGAACTGTCGTAGCTTTGAATATCCAACCACCTAGATCCGGGTTAAATTTTTCTTGACTCGGATCTGTCGTAGCTTTGAATATCCAGCCACCTAGATCCGTGTTAAGTTTTGCTTGACTCGGATCTGTCGTAGCTTTGAATATCCAGCCACCTAGATCCGGGTTAAGTTTCGCTTGACTCGGATCTATCGTAGCTTTGAATATCCAGCCACCTAGATCCGGGTTAAGTTTCGCTTGACTCGGATCTGTCGTAGCTTTGAATATCCAGCCACCTAGATCCGGGTTAAGTTTCGCTTGACTCAGATCTGTCGTAGCTTTGAATATCTAGCCACCTAGATCCGTGTTAAGTTTTGCTTGACTCGGATCTGCCGTAGCTTTGAATATCCAGCCACCTAGATCCGTGTTAAGTTTTGCTTGACTCGGATCTGTCGTAGCTTTGAATATCCATTTACCATTTGCCTTATTTCTTAGGTTGCGCATGATCAGCGAACTGCCGAGTTCCAAAGGCTGCTTTTTGCGCATAGAAAATTGGAAGAAAAGTACGAGAAGGTTATTCCTGTGGTGAAGAAAGCTGGTAAGTCGACAAACTCTTGCGTTATCTCCGAAGCTCTCATTTTTGTATACAAGATGTTGGCTCACTTTGTTGGTAAACAGGGAACGTCAATAATCTTAACATTCATCTTGAGAAGAAAGTTAAGACCCTGGAAGGTTAGTTACTCTTTTGCTTTATATACTCCCCTATGAAATGGCACTAAGTTTCTTTTAACTTTTTTGGCTTTGGTAAAGCCGAGTTATAAACCTTTTCAGCATCTCACCAAGATTGCACGCCCATGCCTGATGTGATGCTGCATTTTTTAGAACAAAGCGCTACTCATTCGGCACAGCTAAAAGAAAAAGATGATGAGATAGCTCGCTTGCGCGCCGAGGTGGATACCCTTAAGCTCTCTCAGAAGTCCGAATTAGAAAAGGTCGACCAGGAGTTCTCCGAGGAGAAAAATCGGCTAGCTCTGCAACTGTAGAAAAATAAAGAGCTCCTCGAGGCTGCCGAACTGAAGACTCGGGGAATGAGCGAGGAGATCGCTCGCTTTGAGAAGAGCAAGATTGACTGGGCTGAAGACCTTCAGATAATGCTGAGTTATATTCATCGTAAGCTTCTTAGCACGGCCGGATTATCCTTTTCTTTTTTCCTACTGCCGACTAACGCAGTCGTGTTTTGCGCAGATCATTTTCCAGAAGCTAAGCTCGTGAGCTCTAAAGCGGTTCTTAGTGCTCGTGTGCGCCGAGGTGTTCCTGTTGACGCGGACTCGGAGTACTCGATGGAAGATTTCATGGTTGCTGTCGGCGCTGCAGTTGGTCCGATGAAGATTATGGGCAGGGATTTGGTGCAGGCAGCTATCCGAGCCTACCATGTTCTCTGGCCGAATACTTCTGGGACTCCTGATATCAATGAGGTCAAATTGCTGGTGGAAAGATTAATGGCATCTGAGAGGCAACTAAGTCTTTGGAGGGAATCAGCCGGACGAGCTGGCGCTGATATGGCTCTCACTGTTATCATGTCATGGTATGAAGATATTTCTCTTGATATCTTGAGAAATTTGCGCACTGGTTCCCGTTGGGTTGAGGACCCAACCTTTGTCGCTCTTCGGCAAGCTCGCGCCTTCCAGCTCGTTGAGTATGCCGACGTGCATACCTGGAACGAAGGTCCGAGTTTCCTTCCTAACCCGGAAGACGAGGTCGTAGTTGAGGATGCGTCGGATAACAACTCAGCTGAACAAGGAGAAGATGAGGATGACTCGGCTACTTCTGGTGATTCCAGTTCGAGCTCAGATGGAAATGGCGACGCGCGATCCTCATCCAAAGGTACTGGGCATTCTACTGCGCAAACTGACGCTCCTCAGCAGCCTCGGGCTTCCTCCGAAGTCGCTCCTGGGTCCGTGGAGGGCGAGGCAACCTCGGCCGAAGTTCCACCTACCTCGGAGTGCCCAGTCCCTGACCAAGTTATTGCCTCTCCAGCTAAAAACCTCTAAGTCATTTCTTATCGCTGGTATGCCGGGCGTATGATGTACGTGGAATATTTGTCCGTCTTCTGTATGGTATGAATTTCTTTTGCCGTGTGCTGCTGAGACATATATGGTTGTAATTGTTATTACTTTGTTTAAGTGGTCTTGTTCGTCCGAATCCTTGCTTTGGCGGCCTGCAATTTCTTGATTTTGGGATATATATTTGCCTTTGTACTCCCGTGGTTTAGACTATTAATCTGGGTGTGGACTTCGAATATCATACGAGATTGAGCTGTTCTTACTTTGAGTGTCGAAGTTTGATACTTTCCTTGTATCAAAGGCTAACCACTACTTCGAAACAATATATGGCAGTCCCTGAGTGGCTGCCTATGGCGCCGAAGTCTAGTATGTAAACCAAATTTCATAAATAATATAAGACGGTCGCCGAGTCGCTGCTCAAGGTGCTGAGGTTTAATATATCACCTAAATCTGGAAATAACATGAGACCGTCTCCGAGTCACTACTCACGGTGCCGAGGTTTAGTATGGGAATTAAGATTAGAAATAAATCTGGGGCAGTCCCCGAGTCATTGCTCAGGGTGCCAGGTTTCAATACATAACCCAATCTTAAAAGCAATCTAGTGCAATCCTCGGGCCATTGCTCGAGGTGCCGAGGTTTAATACATAACATAAAATTGAAATAACATACGGCTGTCCCCGAGTCACTGCTCTGGATGCCGAGGTTTAATACATAACATAACATTGAAATAACATATGGCAGTCCCCGAGTCACTGCTCTGGATGCCGAGGTTTAATACGTAACATAAAATTGAAATAACATATGGCAGTCCCTGAGTCACTGCTCTGGATGCCGAGGTTTAATACATAACCTAAAATTGAAATAACATATGGCAGTCCCCGAGTCACTGCTCTGGATACCGAGGTTCGAAACATAATTGGTGCTTGATCTTGAGATACTACTTTACAATGTGTCACTGATGACTGCTACGAGTAAAATGGACGAAGTAAAGCTATGTTGCACGACCTTTTCTTTTCTTCGCCGGCTTTGTCTGCCTTGTTCTTTCCAGGGGATTTAGCATCGATTAGGTAATAGGCATCATTGTGCAATGCTTTGCTCACGACGAATGGTCCTTCCCATGGAGGCGACAGCTTGTGCATGCCGGCCGTGCGTTGCACCAGTCGGAGAACTAAATCTCCTTCTTTGAACACTCTTGGATTCACCTTCTTGCTGTGATATCGTCGCAAGTTCTGCTGATAAATAGCTGATCTTGATAGTGCCAGCTCTCTGGCTTCTTCTAGCAGATCAACAGTATCTTGCCGAGCTACTTCATTTACTTCTGAAGTTGTATATTGAGTAACTCTTGGCGCGTCATGTATTATGTCGGCTGGAAGCACGGCTTCTGCCCCGTATACCAGAAAGAATGGTGTATAACCTGTTGATCTGTTTGGAGTAGTCCTGAGGCTCCATAATACTGCTGGTAGTTCCTCAATCCAACATCCTGCCGACCTTTGCAGCGGTTCGACGAGTCGTGGTTTTATTCCGGACAATACTAGTCCATTAGACCTTTCCACTTGCCCATTGGATGCTGGGTGAGCCACAGAGGCAACATCTAATCTTATGTGCTTTTCTTGGCAAAATCTAGCGAAAGCTCCTTCTGCAAAGTTTGTGTCGTTATCTGTAATAACACTATGCGGGTATCCATATCTTAAGATAATATCTTTGAGGAATTTCACTGCTGTGGGCCCATCGCATTTTTTTATTGGTTTCACTTCAGTCCATTTTGTGAACTTGTCCACCATAACCAATATGTGGGTCATCCCACCTCGGGCCGGCTTAAATGGTCCCACCATATCTAAGCACCACACAGAAAACGTCCAAGTAATGGGTATCGTTTTTAACTCGGACGATGGCATGTGTATCTTGGTTGCATATCTCTGACAACCATTGTATTTTTCAACCAGCTCTTTGGCTTCTTTCAACGCTGTTGGCCAATAAGACCCATGCCTGAATGCTTTGGACACTAAGGCACGAGATGAGGCATGATGTCCACATTCTCCTTGATGTATATCTAGGAGGATCTCCTGGCCTTCTGCCGAACTCACACATCTTTGCAATACACTTGTGACGCTTCTTTTGTATAGCTCATTATTTATGATCGTATAAGCTTTAGCTCTCCTTGCTATCTGTCTTGCTAACACCTCATTATTCGGCAAAGTCGCATCTCTAAGGAAAGAGAATATGGGTTGCGCCCATACAGGTGTGATTTTCTCTAGTGTGGTCTCACTGTCTATTTCCATGTTTTCTGCCGACATAACTACCTCGGCTTTCTCCATAGTTATGCTTACCTCAGCTGTCTTTCTCTTGGGGAATTCTGGGTTATATTGCTGGTCAATTTCCATCGGCACACTATCTTCTGCTGAATTTGCCGGAATAAAGATGGATTCGGACTCTGGTGATGGTGTTATCGATGGTTTCCTTAGGTGCTCTAGGGCGATACCCGGGGGAATTGACTGCCTGGTTGATCCTAGCTTTGACAACGTGTCTGCGGCATCGTTTTCTGCCCGAGGTATATGGTGAAATTCACATCCTTCAAAGTATCCACTGATATTTTGCACATGAAATCTATACAAAGCCATATTATCATCCAATGCGTCCCAATTGCCTGAGACTTGCTGTACTACTAGATCTGAGTCCCCATAGCATAAGATTCGGCGTATGCCAATCTCTTTTGCCACCTTCAATCCATGGACCAGTGCTTCATATTCGGCTATGTTGTTTGACGTGGCAAAATGTATTTGCAGCACATATTTCAGCTGATCTCTTTTGGGCGAGGTTAACACTATTCATGCCCCCAAACCATTTCTTAATTTGGAACCGTCAAAGTGCATCGTCCAATAATTCGGGTCTGGTAATGGTGGCTCATATTGCACCTCGGCCCAATCTACGAAGAAGTCGGCCACAGCCTGAGATTTGATTGCATCTCTCCTATCGAATTGCGGAGCATAAGGTGACAATTCAATTGCCCATTTTGCTATTCGGCCACTTGCATCTTTGTTACTCAATATGTCGGCTATGGGTGCTTCACAAATCACTTTGATGGGGTGCTCTTCGAAGTAATGTTTAAGTTTCCTTGCCGACATGTACACTCCATAAGCCATCTTCTGATAATGTGGTTAATTTTGCTTTGAAGCGGATAACACCTCGCTCAAATAATACACCGGCCTCTGTACTAACTTATCATTTTCGACTCGTTCTACGACGATTACATCACTCACTACTCTGTTGGTAGCCGCTATGTAGATTAACATAGGCTCTTTTGATAATGGAGAAGCTAAAATGGGCACTGTGACCAACATCCTTTTCAATTCATGAAATGCACTGTCTGCTTGTGGAGTCCAAATGAACTTATCTGATTTCTTCATCAGTTGATAGAGTGGTAATGCCTTCTCCCCCAGCCGACATACAAACCGGCTGAGCGAGGCTAAACAACCCGTGAACTTTTGTACATCATTTAGACACCTTGGCAACTCCATCCTATCTACTGCCTTTATCTTGGTTGGGTTGGCCTCTATACCTCGGCTAGATACGAGAAAACCGAGTAATTTTCCTGCTGGCACGCCAAATGTGCATTTTTCCGGGTTAAGCTTCATTCGGAACCTTCTCAGGTTCGCGAAGGTCTGCCGTATATCATCCAGTAGTGTTTTGCTTTCTTTGGTTTTGATAACCACATCATCCACATATACTTGTACATTTTTTCCTATCTGGTCATGTAGACATTTTTGCATGCATCTTTGATACGTTGCTCCTGCGTTGCGCAGGCCGAATGGCATTGTGCGATAGCAATAAGCCCCGTACGGGGTAATAAACGCAGTCTTTATTTGATCGGCCGGATTTAACGGTATCTGGTGAAAACCAGAATACGCGTCTACAAATGACAATAGTTCACAACCAGCGGTCGAATCAATGACTTGGTCTATTCTAGGTAAGGGAAAAGGATCTTTTGGACACGCCTTGTTCAGGTTCGGGTAATCGATACACATTCGCCATACAATGGCTACATTCGGATCATCCTTCTTCTTTTCTACTAGCACCGGGTTTGACAACCAATCCGGATATAGCACCTCCATGATGAACCCGGCCGCCAGGAGCCGAGCTATTTCATCCCCTATTATTTTTCTCCTGTCTTCGGCGAAGCGGCGGAGAGGTTGCTTCACCGGTCTTGCTCCTGGCCTTACATTCAGAGAGTGCTCAGCCAACTCCCTCGGAACACCTTGTAGATCCTGAGTTGACCATGCAAAGATATCCCGATTCTCACGGAGGAAGTTGGTGAGCTCGCTTTCCTATTTAGCATCTAGGCCTGCACCAATAGTAACAGTACGCTCTGGGAATTGCTCATCTATCTGAACTTTCTTTGTTTCTTTAGTCGGCTGAAAGGAGACACTTCCATGGGGATTGGCTAATGCCGGCATATTCAGCTGTGTCGACTGAGCGAGGGCAGCTACCTCCTGAATCCTTCTTTTTTCTCTTGCTATAACCAATGACTCGGCCAAATTTGACTCGTCTGAAGCACATTCCATTTTTTTCCTGTAATCCCCTGCTACTGTGATCACTCCTTGTGGTCCAGGTAGCTTCATTTTCAGATAACTCACATGACAGCTGCCCATGAATTTGGCCAATGCTGGCCGTCCGAGTAAAGCATGATAACAACTTTCTAGATCCACCACTTCAAACTCTAAGTTTTCCGCTCTGCAGTTATCTCTTGTGCCGAATAACACATCCACTCGAACCTTACCGATGGGTTCGCACGAAAGCCCTGGTACTATCCCATGGAAAGTGGTCCTTGTGGATTGCAGCATGTTCTGCGATATTCCGAGTTTATGCATGGTATCTTTGTACATGATGTTCATACTGCTCCCATTGTCGATGAGAACCTTTGAAAATTTCAGATTAATGCTTGGTCCAACAAATGTTGGATCCAACACGAGTGCATACGACCCTGGACTCGGCATTATCTTGGGGTGATCCTTTATGCTCCAAGTCACTTCTTGATCTGACCAAGGCACATATCTTGGTACTGCTGGCATAACTGCATTTACTTCCATATGCCGGCGCTGTACACTCTGCTTGTCTTGTTGTTCCATCGTGAACATGCAATACGACTGATGATGTTCTCTGTAATCATTGCGTCCATTGTTTCCTGGATTTGTCCTTCCATCCTGGCCTTGGTTCATTACTTGATGTACCGCATCTCTCCGGTCCGAGTTATCATACCTCGGGGGAGGAGGCGGTAACATCAGTTGCTGTGCATTTGCTCCAGTCAACTGCGGCTGATGCTGCTGATGTACTTGGAGAGGTGCTGCCTGAATGCCTGCGGGGTTTCCCATTGCATTTTTCATCCATGCACATTGGCGGGTCGTATGGTTGGCCGGCCTGGCTGGGTTTGACATGTGAAATTTACACGGCTGATCTAACATAGATTCGAACGTGTACTTCGGCCTCTCCTGCCATTGCTTCTTTTGTTCTGGGGTCCACTGCCATTTTCCTTCATTCCTTGGTGTCCACTGCTGCGGACCATTCTTTTGCCGTTGAGTCGTTCCGTGACTCGGCTGATCTTGCGCTACCGCTACCACTTGGGCCGAATTATATCTATAATCCGTCCTTTCTTCTCTTCTTCTTCCTCTAAAGTCATTACGCCTGGATGACCCGGCCAAATCTCTTGCATACTGGTCTTGTTGCTCCCGATGATCTGCCGACATTAATTCTGGTTGCGTCGGATCTCCCAATGCATAGGAGTCCTCTATTCTGATGGTTTCTGCCAATGTGGTTGGCATATCTCTTTGCAGTCGCTGCCATAACACACTGGCATAACGACATCCTTGAGCGAACCAAGCTATTGCTTGTGACTCTATAACTCCTTCACAGGAGTTTCTCAGGTTACACCACCGAGTTAAAAACTCTCGATCCGTTTCATTCGGCCTTTGCTTGCACATGGCTAACTGTTGCGGCCTGTTTGGCCTCTTGTATGTACTGGTAAAGTTGCTAACGAACATTTCTTCAAAATCCAACCAACAGTTGATGCTGCCTGCTGGTAGATTATTCAGCCATACCCTAGCTGGTCCTTCCAACATTTGTGGGACATACCGTACTGCCCATCGTAAGTTCCCACCTACTATTTTCACAGCAGTGGCATAATCAATCAACCAGTCTTGTGGTTTGGTGCTCCCATTATATGTCTTTGTGCCTCTCGCCAGCTGAAAGATCGGCACAGGTGGTTCGCCCATGATCCGTGGTCCAAAGCACGTCGGACCCGGTGGACCCTGTTCTTCCAGCAACTCGGATCGGTATAGTCGGTCTAGCTTTACTCTGGCATCATTTGATGGCAAATCTCTGTACATAACTCTGTCTTGCATTCCATAATGGTTGTTTCCACCATGGACTGCATATTCCTTCTCGGAATAACCATCATTGTACCTTTCATTTACTTGATTGTGGTGAGCTGGTCTTGCTTCTCTTTCCTGCCGAGGTTCATGTCTTGGTTGCGGGTTGAGCGGCGGTTCTCTCCTTACTTCAGCCGGGATATTGTTCTCGTGATTTCCTCTTCCGAGTTCTCTTCTACCGAGGTCTCCATTGCCTCGACTTCCGCCGTCTTTCTCAGTACGGCCGGGATTCCTCTCACCACTGTTACCTCGGCTTCCATTGCCTCTGTTCTCGTTTGCTTTCCCAGCTATCGCCGGATCATACGGAACGATTTGCTTGTTTCTCTTTCCTGAAGTTACCGCTTTGTCCTTTTGTGCATTGTTTTCGGGTGAGGATGCTGCTGCCACGGACAAGGCAGCTGCTGCTCCAGCCGAGTGAACCATTCGTGAGGCCCCTGGCCTCGCCGGGTCTGCCCTGAGTATTTCTTCGTTTTGCTGGTTCGCGATGCGCACCAGCTCATTCACTCTTTCTTGCTGTTTCTACCGGGCTTCGCCGGTCAATCCCTCTAACTCCAATGCTGCGGCATTTTCTGCTCTCAGGTTCTTTGCCGGGGTACTGTACCTCGGCAAACCCAAATCAACTGATTCTGCCTTATGAGCATCATGCTCCTTGTTGATATCATCTATGAGGTTCTTCCCTCTTAATCTCAACTCGTCAACCCGTTCGGGAGCGACGTCAAGCTTATTAGCTTTGGCATATTCTCGCAGGGTCCTGTTTAAGGACTCCCGCAAGGCCGACACCTTTTTTCCCTCTACCAGCACCTTTTGCCTGGTTTCTTCTAACTCTGCCTGAGCATTAGCCGGATCAAGTATCGGCGCTACAGGTGTAGTCAGGTTTTCTATGGTTGCCTGAAGAATGTTTTCTGGTCTTTCCAGAGGTGGCCCTCTTACTCTTGGTGCCTTTGGGGTAGTGTCCTGTACTTCGGCCTAGTTGGTCACTGGAGGGATTACATCGGTGGGTGGAGGTGCCGTCTGCCTGGGCGCGACTGCACGCCTGCGGCAGGGTCTCTGGTTGATCCAGCAACCGCTACTCCCGCCTGCACTCTGGCTGCGACCATCACCTCGACGCTGCTCACCGGATGCGCTCCGCGTGGACGGCTCGCAGCGCTAAGGGGTGGCTCTCCTGCAACAACAACCTGGTGAGGATAAATGCCGGAGATATCGACGCCGATGTAGACCTTGTGCCCGCCCAAGCTGATGAAGACACCGTTGCACGGGGGAGTTTTTCCCCTGAAGCTGCCTGCATTGTCGCTGACGTAGTCACAGAGATCAAATCTCCGGACCAAGCCAGAAACAACGCGCTCGCCAGTGTTGATGAAGTTTCCCGTCCGGATCATGACTCCAGCTAGCACCGCTGCTGGCCCCATGGTGGGCGCCAACTATCGTGGTGGTGGCACGGCAGATGCCATGGGTAGGCTAAAGTATGGGGCCAATGGATGCTAGAGGGATCTGGGGAGGGAAGATGCAGTTGATTCTACACACAAAAGACTAAGGCAAAGATCTTTATTTCTCCTCCCTTGGGCTACAAATGCTCCTTGAGCTGTATACAGGGAGAAAAGAAGAACTTTACCAGCCTAACGGTACTAAGTGATCCGATCCCCTCCTCAGGGTCCAAGCCTCCCCTTATAAAGGAGAGCCTTGGGTGCCTTTAGGGCTGACGGGGCAAGCATATTCGAGGAATATGCTTGTCCCAAAATAGTAGTTCGGCGGCCTCCTTTCCCTGTCGCCCTTCTAATGACGGCAAGGCTCCAGAGGGCCCCTTCTGCGTGCCTCGGGCTTCAGGACTGTCACCTCCGTGACCTCCTTCTGCCCCTCTATCACTCAGCGCCTTTGTCTCTTATGCTTGGCTCCGCTCAGATTCTCCCTAGCCTACGGCTAGAGTTTGACTTTAGGCTTCTCCTTCTCTTGCAAGCTTCGTATCATTCGGCCCTGCCTCGCGTAACTCGGCTTGTCCTTCACCTGCATTAAGATTACTCGGGCTAACCCGGCCGACTTATTCAATATCTCGGCCGGGTAACGCCTTGCCATTATTATGAGGGTCCTGCCCATCCCTATCTCGGCCGAACTCTACAGGATTCGGCCGATTCATACTATAACTCGGAAACTAGACGGGCAACTTCCTTTCATCTTTCCCCGTCTTTACCCTACCCGAGGTCATCTCCCCAACACAACGGATTTAGATGGTGCCCTATTTAAAGTGAATGTAGCGGTTTCTAATGCATAACCCCAAAATGATAACGACAAATCAGTAAGAGACATCATCGATCGGACCATATCTAATAGAGTTTGATTCTGGCGTTCAGACACACCATTGCGCTATGGTGTTCCGGGTGGCGTGAGTTGCGAAACGATTCCGCTTGCTTTAAGATGCGTGAGAAAATCATAACTCAAATATTCACCTCCACGATCGTATCGTAGAAACTTAATTTTTCTGTTACGATGGTTCTCCACTTCATTCTGAAATTCCTTGAACTTTTCAAATGTTTCAGATTTATGTTTCATTAAATAGATATACCCATATCTACTTAAGTCATCGGTAAAAGTGAGAAAATAGCGATATCCACCGTGCGTCGAAACACTCATCGGTCCGCATACATCGGTATGTATGATTTCCAACAAGTCCGTTGCTCGCTCCATCATACCGGAGAACAGGGTTTTGATCATCTTTCCCATGAGGCATGGTTCGCATGTGTCAAATGATTCAAAATCAAGAGACTCCAAAAGTACATCAGAATGGAGTTTCTTCATGCGCTTTACACCAATATGACCTAGACGACAGTGCCACAAATAAGTAGTATTATCACTATCTACTTTGCATCTCTTAGCCTCAATGTTATGGATGTGTGTTTCATCCCTTCAGAAGAAATAAACCATTCACAGCAGGTGCATGACCATAAAAGATGTTACTCATATAAATAGAACAACCATTATTCTCCGATTTAAATGAATAACCGTCTTGCAATAAACACGATCCAGAAATAATGTTCATGCTCAACGCAGGCACAGAATAACATTTATTAAGGTTTAAAACTAATCCCGAAGGTAAAACTAAGGAGAGCGTGCTGACGTCCATCACATCAACTCTTGATCCGTTGCCAACGCGCATCGTCACCTCATCCCTCGCAAGCCGTCGTCTATTCTGTAGCTCCCGTTTCGAGTTATAAATATTAGCAACTGAACCAGTATCAAATACCCAGGCACTACAACGAGGGCTAGTAAGGAAAACATCAGTAACATGTATATCAAATATACCTTTGATGGTGCCAGCCTTCTTGTCCTCTAAGTACTTCGGATAGTTGCGCTTCCAGTGACCCTTGTCCTTGCAATAGAAGCACTCAGTGTTCGGATTAGGTCCAGACTTGAGCTTCTTCTCAGCAGGGGCAACGTGCTTGCCGCCGCCTTTCTTGAAGGGCTTCTTTGCAACCTTACCTTTCTTGAAGGTGGGGGGCTTGTTGACCATCAACACATGATTATCCTTTTTGATGTCCACCTCCGCAGCCTTCAGCTTTGCGAAGAGCTCGGTGATTGTATCAGTGGAACCAATCTGATTGTGAGTCACTACAAAACTTTTGTAGCTGGGAGGGAGTGATTGCAGAACCCTGTCAATCTTGAGCTCCTCTGGAATCTTGCAGTCCAGTTTCTCAAGGCGTTGTAGCCCGACATCTTAATGGCGTGCTCACTAACGGAACTCCCTTCCTCCATCTTGCAGTTAAAGAACTTCTCAGAGATCTCATATCTCTCAGAACGGGCCTGAGTTTGAAACATGGTTTTCAGCTCCTCGAGAATCTCAAAGGGCCCGGGATAGTCTTCAAAACAATTTTGAAGGTCCGATTCCATAGCAAACAACATGGTACTCTTAATCACACCATAATCATCTTTGCGCGACTGATAGACAGCTTTCTCATCAGCCGGCACAGTAGCAGCAGGGGCGTCACCTAGCACATTCTCAAGGACATAGTCCTTTTGACCGCCAGAGAGAATGATTCTCAGATTGCGGAACCAGTTGGTGAAGTTAGACCCATTGTTTTTAAGCTTTTCCTTCTCAGCAAAAACGTTGAAGTTGAAGTTGGACTTAGCCATTTGATCTACAATGTTTGCAAGTACAAATTAGACTATGTTCATGATAACTAGTTCAACTTTTAATCAAATTACTAGATGAACTCCCACTAAATTCAACATCCCTCAAGTTGTTTAGTGAACATGATCCAAATTCACCACACCTAATCCGATCTTCACGAGAAGAGATGTGGCTTCAATGGTGGACAACGAAGTGTCGGTCATATCATTCATATGACTCATGTTTAACCTTTCGGTTCATGTGTTCCGAGGCCATGTATGTACATGCTAGGCTCATCAAGTTAGACCCAAGTATTTCCGCATGTGCAAAACTGGCTTGCACCCGTTGTATGTGAACGTAGAGTCTATAGCACCCGATCATCACGTGATGCTTGGACACGACGAACTTTCGCAACGGTGCATACATGGGTAGAACACAGTTTTATCTTGATCTTTAAGTGAGGAATCATCTTATAATGCTACCGTCGCGATCTAAGCATAATAAGATACATAAAAGGATAAACATCACATGCATATAACTTTATGTGACATGGTATAGCCAATCTTCGTGCAATGATCTCCATCTTGTGCGTGCCTGCATGATCTCCATCACTCCACCATGATTGCCTCCACCACGAATAGCAACTACAACTATTGCTAACTACTTAGCGATAAAGTGAAACTATTACATGGCGTATAAGAAGTTGACAAACAGGTCATACACAATTATAAAGACAACCATATGGCTCCTGCCGGTTGTGTACTCATCGACATGCAAGTCGTGAAACATTACAAAACATGATCATTGCATACAATATACACATCACATCTTGGGCCATACCATATCACAGAAAACACTCCCTGCAAAAACAAGTTAGACGCCTCTACTTTGTTGTTGCATGTTTTACGTGGCTTATGGGAGTAGCAAGCTAAGAACGATTCTTACCTATAGAAAGCCACAACGGTGATATTATGGTTGCCAAACTCCGGTGTAAATCCCATGACAACTATAGTGAGAGAAACAGGCATCCACCAGCCGCATGTGTGGAACAAGCCACACGTCAAGTGCGGAGCCGGTCTCGCGAACGACGTAGCGTAAAGTTGGCCTAGACCGCTTCGATCTCACTATCCCGCGTCATAAGAAGAACACAAACAAGAGGCTTGCAACAAAAAACATCAACGCCCGCAACAACCATGTTGCGTTCTACTCGTGAAACACATCTACGCATAGATCTAGCTCTGATACCACTGAAGGGTTTCGCAGCATAGTAAATCAAAAAAATTCTACGGATGCGAACGGAAAAGCCAAGATCTAATCTAGGAGATGCAAACAACGAGAGAGATTAGATTAGATCTTCATACCCTTTAAGATTCGCACAGTGGAACGTTCGTCGGAACGTGGGTGATGTAGTCGTACTCGCTTCTCCTCCTCGTGATCCGATCCGATCTAGCACCGCAATTGGCGATGCCTCCGGGAGATGCACACGTGCAGCACCTCGGCGTCTCCTCCTTACTCGGTCCAGTAAGTATGGTGGAGAGACGGATTGGATCTACAACGCGACGGCGCGGTGCAAGTGGTGGAGAGTTTCTGCAGCAGGGCTTCGCCTACGTGCAGTCGGGAGGGAGAGAGAGAGGAGGGCAGCAGGGCGGCTAGGGCTTGAGGAGGAGGTGTAGGAGGGGGTGCGCCCCCAGCCCTCTTTATATAGAGAGTTGGGCGGCCAACCCTTGCCCCTCCCCCAAGCCCTAGGGCCGGCGGCCAAGGAGGGAGAAGTGGGGGGCAAGTTTCCCCCCCTTCTAGAAGCTCTCCTAGGGTTTTGCCCTAGGTTGGCCGGCTGGGCCCTATGGGGCCTTGTGCCCCTGGCCCAATGCGGCCATGGCACTCCCTCATAGGCCCATGCCCCCTCCCGGCAGGTGGGGCCACGTTGGTCCCCCTCCGGAAGGTTCTAGAAGCTTCCGGTACAATACCGATTAACCCGAAACAATTCCGAACTCCAAAAACTGCATTGCATTATATGAATCTTATTCTCCGGACCATTCCGGAACCTCTCGTGACGTCCTGGATCTCATCCGAGACTCCGAACAAAAACTCATAAACCAATTATCCAATCTATCCTAGCGTCGAGACACGTTAAGTGTGTGACCCTTCGGGTTCGAGAATATGCAGACATGATCTTATATCAATAATCAATAGCGGGGTCTGGAAACCCATATTGACTCCCACACATTCATCGATGATCATATCAGATGAACCACGATGCCAGGATTCAATCAATCCCATATATTCCCTTCGTCTCGCGATATTTTACTTGCCCGAGATTTGATCGTCGGCACCGTCATGCCTAGTTCAATCTCGTTCACAGCAAGTACTTTACTCGTTCCATAATCCGATATCACTTTGTGATTAAATGCTTAACCACATGCTTGCAAGCGGTGTTGATATCGATTACCGAGTGGGCCCGAAGTATATCTCTCCGACTTGGGAGGGACAAATCCCATCTCGATACATACAACCCAACAGATACTTTCCGATCACCTGAGAGACACCTTTATGATCACCCTCTCATAGGATGACGTTTGATGACCTCAAAGCTTTCTTCTGATACCAGGGAGTTGTATTATCTCATGGTATAAGGAATACAATATTTGACATAAGAAAAGCTTCGCAAAGATGAACACGATGACACGATCTAATTGCTCCGTTCAGTTTGGGTCTGTCCATCATATCATTCTCCCAATGATATGATCTCATTATTAATCGGCAACTCATGTCTATGGTTAGGAAACCTTAACCATCATTAATCAATGAGCTAGTCCATAGAGGCATACTAGGGACACGGTGTTGTTCACAAACCACACAAGTATTAAAGTTTCCGCTTAATACAATTCTAGCATGGAATATAAACTCTATCATGAACAAGAATTATAATAATAACATCTTTATTATTGCCTCTAGGGCATAATTCCAACAGCTAAACGGTGAGCGATCCCAAGCGACTGGAAAAAGGAGTTGAGGTTGCGATATTCACCACCCCAATCCGATTGAACATGGACAATTTTATGCTTGAGAAGGCGTTCAACATATTTTTGAAACTGAACAAAAATATCAAACACATCAGATTTATGCTTAATAAGATAAAACCAGGTAAAGCGACTGTAAGCATAAACAAAATTGATATAATAATTATGACCACTAACAGAGGTTTGGGCAGGGCCCCAGACATCGGAAAACACAAGTTCTAGAGGATGTGTCACCTCACGAGTAGACTCTGAAAAAGGAAGTTGATGACTCTTCCCCTGCTAACAAGCATCACACACTACTACATCTTTATTATTAGGCATGATAGGAAGCTCATGACAATGCAAAACATGACGAACAATAGGAGTGGTAGGATGACCAAGGCGAGCATGCCACTGTGACGATGAAACACGAACTCCACTGAAAACACGAGAGACTCCAGGATGCTCCAGACGATAGAGGCCTTGACACAGACGCCCACTAAGGAGCGCGTCCCTCATGTCCCGCTCCTTAATAAAAAGATCAAACGGGTGAAATTTACAAAACACATTATTGTCATCGGTGAGTCTAGGAATTGAAAGAAGATTACGCGTCACATATGGTACTCAAAGAATATTGCAAAGTTGGAGACTCCTATTGGCATGACTAGTGAGAAGAGATGCTTGACCAATATGGGAGATGTGCATACCTGCTCCGTTGGCGGTGTAGACCTTGTCAGACCCGTGATATGGCTCGTGGGTGTGGAGCTTCCCCATCTCGTTCGTCATGTGCTCTGTTTCCCTCGAGTCCATGTACCAATATGGGTCAACGGAGTAGGACTGAGTTTTTCCAAGGTTCGCCTAGGGCTTCGGAGGCGGCGTCGGACGATCGGCCATAGCCGCTTGGCGCGCATTATTACGCGCATCCTTGCCGTCATTACTAAGACCGCGGAAACTTTTCTGGAAGCGGCGGTGACACTTGGAGGCCCAGTGCCCCTCAATACCACACAGCTGGCAGCATCGACCCCCGCTGCAAGACAACGTCGAAGGGGGGGCGGTCGGAGATGGGGTCGACAGCGCGGGCCCCTTGCCCGAGGCAGATGACAGGGCACCCGAGGAGGGTCGGCTGCCCCTGTAGACAGCATTCGCGGAGGAGCCCCCTCCACGGCTGCGTTTGGCGCGGTGCGCCTCGACGCGCTGCTCAGTGAGGAGAAGGCGGGTGTAGACCTCGTGTGCCATCATGGGCGTCGAGTTGCCCCGCTCATTGGTGATCTCGACCAAGCCATCGTACTCCTCGTCGAGGCCATTGACGATGAAGGAATTGAACTCGGAGTCGGTGAGCGGCTGTCCAATGGATTCCAGCATGTCAGCAAGGGCCTTGACCTTGTTGTAGAACTCCATGGCGGTGGTGTCGAGATTCTCACACTCGCCTAGCTGACGACGGAGAGAGCTGGCATGGGCCTGTGACTGCGATGCGAAGGAGCGCTCAAGGATTGTCCATGCCTCATGAGACGTCTTGGCAAAGACGATAAGCCCGACAACAGCCGGGATGAGCGACCCCTGGATGGAGGAGAGGTTCGCCTGGTCCTGCCCCGTCCACACATGGTGTGCCGGATTATAAACCGGGCCGTTCACGCTGTCCACCAGCGCGGGGGGGAGGAAGAGTGTCGTCGACGTAGCCGAGCAGGTAGTGACTCCCAAGGAGCGGAAGGACCTGCGTGCGCCAGAAGATGTAGTTATCCGGCGATAGCTTGACGGTGATGAGGTTTCCGAAGTGAAACGGTGGAGGCAGCGAGCCTGGCGAGAAGACTGCCGGAGGCGCGTACGCCATAGGGGCAGAGACGGGCGGCGCGGCCGTTGGTGCCAGGGGAGAACCCACGTCCGGCGCGGGGTGAGACCCTGCAGGAGGCGCGGACGCCGTGAGAGCAAGGTGCATCAGCGCGAGATCCGACGCAGAGGGCCCGACGGTCCAGGCCACCGAGGAGGCCGCGGGCGCGAAGGCGAGCGGCGAGACGGCGGCGGTCGTGGAGGCGGGCAAGGAGGCGTTGGATGTGTGGACCATCAGCGAGTGCCCCGGCGACGAAGAGGCCGGGGGATGGTTGGAGAAGAAGGAGCCGACGCTCCTCGTCCCGATCGGGGGCGGCCGGATAGCGACGACATCGATGGGGCGGGAGAGGAGGGCGGCGAGGGAGGCGGGCAGGTAGCCCGCGTTGGTGGAGCCGGAGGCGGCGGCGGCGTCGATCGGTGATGCGATCGGCGATGACGATGAGTGCGGCAGCGCGTCTAGGGTTTGGTGGAGGCGGCGAAGGCGTAGGACGTAACCAAGTCTGATACCATGTGAAACAACAGAATTGGGGGAACCGGCTCAACCCTCAAAGGGGTGGTCTATCACATATATATAATGGGTGTGTTACAATTGGTACAATACACGTACACAATTACAGAAGCTATACACAGTCTAACATGGAGAGAAATAATACCATAATTAAAATGATATAAGTGGAGCTGTTGGAATTTGGTGTATATTGGGCTGTTGGCCCATTAGACAAATTCTGAAATTCTCTTTGGCCCACTTGTATATGGCAGCATATGGCTGTGCTAGTGGTGCTAAAGTTTAGTCCCACATTGCTAGTTGAAGGGGAGTTGGACCACCTTATATAGTAGAGTGTTGCACCACTCACTAAGGTATGACAAGAAGATTAGCCCTCGCGCACTCCTCCGACGCCGCCCGCCTCGCCTCGCCACGCCTCGTAACGACGCGCGCGCCGCGGGTTGCGGGAATCTCGCCGAGCCGAGCTTTATTTTGCTGGTTGGGAAAACTGATTATGAGTCATTAACGGACGCGTTAATTACAGCCGTTTCCAGTTTTTATGGACGTGGACTGTTACCGACTCGGACGTGGGCTGAGTCCACGATCCTCCTAACCTACACTATATAAGCGTCCGGGGCTAAACCTAATCGACACTGTATCAATCCACACATGCGCCTACCCTCCAGAACCTTGCGCCGCCGCTTTCGTCTTCCTCATACCGGCTTGCGGCATGCACCGCAGATCGGGACAGTAGGCCTCCGGAACCCCGCCTCTCATGAACCTGTACGGGTGAGGGGCGATCAGGTTTTTGGGGAGCGCTCAAGCGCGACTAC
Organism: Avena sativa; assembly: GCA_916181665.1. NCBI lineage: Eukaryota > Viridiplantae > Streptophyta > Magnoliopsida > Poales > Poaceae > Avena > Avena sativa. The sequence goes on from OV702284.1 coordinate 393,437,632, forward strand.
TGGCAACCACGACATCGTCCGACGATGAGTTCCCTGACGACGACTTCTTCCCGGACGTCAGCGACCTCTTCGATAACCTCAACATGGGCGACGCTGCTGCAACCACTGCGGCTGCTATTCAGCCTACATCGTATGTGATCTCGATTTCTCTTTTTCGGATTATACTAGAGTTCTTTGTTCTAGCGTTTGGTGTAGATGTGATAGGTTTATCTCCTATAGATGTAATCTTTTCATCTACTTTGTTGATCTGCATGATTGGTTTTATTACTGTCTGTATGATTATGACTTATCAGTTTATTATTCGGATTAAATCATATGGATTATTGCTTATATTTCCAACAATCCAAAAACCTGATTATAGGCAACTGAATTCCACTGGTGTAGCCGCGGCTACTAGGCCGCCTCCTTTTGATGGCATGCACTATAAGAGATGGCGCAAGAGAGCAGTTCTCTGGTTTGAAAACCTAAACTGCTATAGCGCCACTCTTGGCAAGCCTGAAGGAGATCTTTCTGCTGAGCAGGAAGCGAACTTTGAAAGCCGATACCATGTTTATGGCGGCTTTGTTCAGTGTTCTTGGGGACAACATTATTGACCCTTATATGTCAATTGATAATGGCAAGGACGTGTGGGAAGCGCTCGAGGCCAAGTTTGGGGTCTCGGACGCTGGCACTGAGCTGTATGTCATGGAGCAATTCTATGACTACAGGATGGTTGATGAGCGCTCCGTCGTTGAGCAAGCTCATGAGATACAATCACTTGCCAAAGAATTTGAGCAGTTCAAGTGTTCCTTACCGGACAAATTTGTGACTGGTGGCATTATTGCCAAGCTTACTCCTTCGTGGAGGAACTTTGCTACTTCTCTGAAACATAAGAGACAAGAGTTTTCCGTTACGGATCTCATTGGGTCTCTTCATGTGGAAGAGAAGGCGAGAGCAAAGGACAAAACTGCTCGAGGACTTGAGGGAGGTTCTACTGCCAATTTAGTGCAGAGGAAAAACTTCCAATCCCACAAGTTTAAGAATAAGAACAAAACTGAAGGAAAGGGAAAGTTCGATGGCAAGAACAAGGCCACGCACTCAACCAACTTCAAGAAGAAAAATGATAAGAGGAAAGGCTCTTGCCACGTCTGTGGTGATCCTGATCATTGGGCTCCTAGATGCCCTAATCGCTTTGACAAACGTCAACATGGGAATAGCGGCAAGACCGCGAATGTTGTTATTAGCGATACTGAGATGAAGGATGCTGGGTACTGTATTTTACCTACTATCCTTTCAGTATGTCATTCCCCTGTTTTGTGGATAGACACGGGTGCTAATACACATGTATGTTCTGATATTTCCATGTTTTCCTCTTATCAGGTCTCAAGTACCTTTTTCGTGCTGATGGGAAACGGCTCACGTGCTTCTGTTCATGGCGTTGGTACGGTAAATCTGAAGTTTACTTCGGGGAAGACCGTACAGCTAACGAATGTGCAGCACGTTCCCTCCATCAATAAGAATCTCGTCAGCTGATCTCTTTTATGTCGAGATGGCTTTAAGTTGGTCTTTGAGTCCAATAAAGTTGTAATTTCTAAATATGTACAATTTGTTGGAAAGGGTTATGAGTGCGGAGGTCTGTTCCGCTTGTCTTTGTCAGACTCATGTACTAAAGTTATTAATCATGTTTGCAATGATAATGAGTCCAATGTTTGGCATTCACGACTCTGTCATATTAACTTTGGTAGCATGACGCGGCTAGCCAATATGTGTTTAATTCCGAAATTTACCACTGTCAAAGGTTCTAAGTGCCAAGTTTGTGTGCAAGCAAAGCAACCCAGCAAGTCTCATACGGCTGCGGAACCGAGAAACTTAGCACCGCTAGAACTTATACATTCAGATCTTTGTGAGATGAATGGTGTGTTGACAAAAGGTGGAAAAAGATACTTTATGACGTTAATTGATGACTCCACTAGATACTGCTATGTTTATCTTTTGAAATCTAAAGATGAAGCTTTGAACTATTTCAAAATCTATAAATCTGAGGCAGAAAACCAACTTGATCTTAAAATCAAGCGGCTAAGGTCAGATCATGGTGGAGAGTATTTTTCAAACGAATTTGATTTATTCTGTATGGAACATGGTATTATACATGAGAGGACGCCTCCCTACTCACCTCAGTCAAATGGGGTGGCCAAAAGGAAGAACCGCACTCTAACTGATTTGGTTAACGCCATGTTAGATACATCGGGTCTTTCCAAGGAATGGTGGGGGGAGGCGCTAATAACTGCGTGTCATGTCCTAAACCGTGTTCCTGTAAAGGATAAAACCATGACTCCATTTGAGGAATGGGAAAATAAAAGGCTTAAACTCTCTTACTTACGAACTTGGGGTTGTTTGGCGAAAGTCAATATTCCAATACCCAAGAAGCGAAAGCGTGGACCAAAAACCGTTGATTGTGTTTTTCTGGGATATGCTTTTCATAGCATTGGCTATAGATTTTTGATAGTAAAATCTGAGGTATCCGACATGCATGTTGGTACAATTATGGAGTCGAATGATGTGACTTTCTTTGAGGACATCTTTCCTATGAAAGGCATGTCTAGCTCATCAAATCAGGAGATGACTAGTTCATCTAGTCAGGAATTTTCTATAATTCCTGAACCCACTATGCCGATAGAACACTCTGATGATCCTGTGGAGGATGACAATGAAGCTCCCAAAAGGAGCAAGAGACAAAGGACTGCAAAGTCATTTGGTGATGATTTCATTGTGTACCTTGTGGATGATACTCCCACTTCTATTTCAGAAGCCTATGCATCTCAAGATGCTGACTACTGGAAGGAAGCTGTCCGAAGCGAGATGGACTCCATCTTAGCTAATGGTACTTGGGAAATCACTGATCGTATTTATGGGTGCAAACCTGTAGGATGTAAATGGGTGTTCAAGAAAAAACTTAGACCTGATGGTACTATTGAAAAGTACAAGGCGCGTCTTGTGGCTAAGGGTTATACCCAAAAGGAAGGTGAAGACTTCTTCGATACCTACTCACCTGTAGCCAGATTGACCACTATTCGAGTACTACTTTACTTGGCTGCCTCACATGGTCTTCTCGTTCATCAAATGGACGTTAAGACGGCTTTTCTAAATGGAGAGCTAGATGAGGAAATTTATATGGAGCAGCCTGATGGATTTGTAGTAGATAGTCAAGAAGGAAAGGTGTGTAAGTTAGTGAAGTCTTTATATGGTCTTAAGCAAGCTCCTAAGCAGTGGCATGAGAAGTTTGAAAGAACTTTAACTCCTAAAGGCTTTGTTGTAAATGAAGATGACAAATGTGTATACTATCGCCATGGTGGGGGCGAGGGAATTATTATGTGTCTCTATGTTGATGACATATTGATATTTGGGACCAACCTTGCTGTTATCGAGGAGTTCAAAGAGTTCCTATCTCGCTGCTTTGAGATGAAGGACATGGGAGTGGCTGATGTAATCTTAAACATCAAGCTACTAAAGGATGACAATGGTGGGATTACATTGCTTCAGTCTCACTATGTGGAAAATATATTGAGTCGCTTCGAGTATAGCGACTGCAATTCTTCTCCAACGCCTTATGATCCGAGTGTGATACTTCGAAAGAATCGAAGGAATGCTAAAGATCAATTGAGATATTCTCAAATTATTGGCTCGCTCATGTATCTAGCCAGCGCTACTAGACCTGACATCTCCTTTGCTGTAAGCAAACTGAGTCGATTTGTGTCAAATCCTGAAGATGATCATTGGCATGCTCTTGAAAGAGTTTTGCGCTTTTTGAAAGGCACTACGAGTTATGGTATTCACTATACTGGGTATCCTCGAGTACTTGAAGGTTATAGTGATTCAAACTGGATATCTGATGCTGATGAGATTAAGGCCACAAGTGGTTATTTGTTTACACTTGGTGGTGGCGCTGTTTCCTGGAAGTCTTGCAAGCAGACCATCTTAACGAGGTCAACAATGGAAGCAGAACTCACAGCATTAGACACAACCACTGTTGAAGCAGAGTGGCTTCGTGAGCTCTTGATGGACTTACCTATGGTTGAAAAACCAATACCCGCCATCCCGATGAACTGTGATAATCAAACTGTGATCGTCAAAGTAAATAGTTCTAAGGATAATATGAAGTCATCAAGGCATGTGAAGAGGAGATTGAAATCTGTCAGGAAACTGAGAAACTCCGGAGTTATTGCATTGGATTATATTCAAACATCTAAGAACCTGGCAGATCCTTTCACAAAGGGACTATCACGCAATGTGATAGATAATGCATCGAGGGAGATGGGTTTGAGACCCACGCTATGAGTTGATCCCAGTGGCAACCCACTCTATGTGATCGGAGATCCCGTGAATTAGAGATGGGAGACAAACTGTTGGTTAGCTGAGAGGAGAGTATCCCGATATTATATCTACATCTCCATAAAGATGCAATACTCTCTTAATCTGCATGGCAGGTTGATATTTATCTTAATGTGTTCCAAGTGGCTTTTTATAAGCGGAGATATCGTCCTGCAGAACATCTCTTGAGGAACACACCTATATGAGTCTGACTGTCAAACGTCGCAGTCCGTGAGAGTTGTGTGCTCTCTAATAAACTCATGAAAGGCCCTGGAGTATGACGCATAAGCTCCAAACCGTGGGAAAGCCGACGGTAGCCCTGTACCGGTCTAGATTTTGTGTGAAACTAGCGCGCAGAAAACTTGTAGTTCAAGGCATAGCCCACTATTCAAGTAGCTAGCTAGCGTAACATGAAGTTTAACGTGGAAGTTCAACTTAATAGTCTCCACTACACACCGGTATATAAAACAATGTTCTGAAAGAAAAGTGTTGTGATGTGCCAATGAGACTTTGTGGGGGATTGTTGGAATTTGGTGTATATTGGGTTGTTGGCCCATTAGACAAATTCTGAAATTCTCTTTGGCCCACTTGTATATGGCAGCATATGGCTGTGCTAGTGGTGCTAAAGTTTAGTCCCACATTGCTAGTTGAAGGGGAGTTGGACCACCTTATATAGTAGAGTGTTGCACCACTCACTAAGGTGTGACAAGAAGAGTAGCCCTCGCGCACTCCTCCTCCGACGCCGCCCGCCTCGCCACGCCACGCCACGCCACGCCACGCCACGCCTCGCCTCGTCACGACGCGCGCGCCGCGGGTTGCGGGAATCTCGCCGAGCCGAGCTTTATTTATAAGCGTCCGGGGCTAAACCTAATCGACACCGTATCAATCCACACACGTGCCTACCCTCCAGAACATTGCGTCGCCGCTTTCGTCTTCCTCATCCCGGCTTGCGACGTGCACCGCAGATCGGGACAGTAGGCCTCCGGAACCCCGCCTCTCGTGAACCTGTACGGGTGAGGGGCGATCAGGTTTTTGGGGAGCGCTCAAGCGCGACTACTGGCAACCACGGCGTCGTCCGACGACGAGTTCCCTGACGACGACTTTTTCCCGGACGTCAGCGACCTCTTCGACAACCTCAACATGGGCGACGCTGCTGCAACCGCTGCGGCTGCTATTCAGCCTACATCGTATGTGATCTCGATTTTCCTCTTTCGAATTATGCTAGAGTTCTTTGTTCTAGCGTTTGGTGTAGATGTGATAGGTTTATCTCCTATAGATGTAATCTGTTCATCTACTTTGTTGATCTGCATGATTAGTTTTATTACTGTCAGTATGATTATGACTTATCAGTTTATTATTCGGATTAAATCATATGGATTATTGCTTATATTTCCAACAGGAGCAACCAAATTACCCTCACATAAATAAGGTTGAAATTAAAATAAGAGAATGTGAGATACCATTAATACAAAACAACAACACATCATTGACTGACTTTAAGCAACCCATTGGTAGTTCGTCAGATGATGCACGTTTGCGTTAGGGAAGTCGTCCCTAACCAGGGGATCAGCAATGCGGCTGGTGAGCAAAAATGCTTATGAGTAGTGTAAACCATAGCCGACAAGCCAGTCTTGCGCCAATTAGGTGGATAATAATACCCATCCACTTCATACGTTAATCCCTTCTTGTCATGTGTCTCATCGATGAATATTGTGGAGCCTTCACTAACCTCACCTTTGACTAGCATCTCAGAAAGCACCATCATCACATTCTCTTGCACTCACCTCCTTATAGGTCTTGCACCAAACATCCGTGTGTTTAAAACTACGCAAAAAACTTCTGCAAGAAATACAAAATAATCAATATGTACTAACCGGGTTGTGTAGTTCCGACAAGATGACATCCAACACGTTATTACTTGTAGACGGAGGATACCCTCGTTAGCTACTTTAGCTACAACGTTTTTAATCTGGATTTTTGCAACCTCTTTCATTTATGCGCACGAAAGAGGCTCAAATATTACTATCTTACTCATTCTATTGGGAAGCTCAGGCTTGAAGAACTTGATATTATCAGAAAGTGAGAGTGCATACTTGTGCGACATGATTTGGGTTAACAACTGCTTTTCCCCCTCTATTTGTAGAGCTACTACTTTCGAGTTCAAAGAATCGTCTTTTCCACACAATAGTCCAGGCTAATTTGAGTAGTGTTCGCTCGTGTACTTGGTTGTGAATCTGCGCATGTTTCCTGGCTATGATTGTACATGCCTCATCAATCAAATTAATCGCCTTATCTGGAAATTGACGACATATATGCACACAACAATAAAAATCATCATTTTCTCTCAAGTATTTACCTGCACGCGTGGATGCAAGATGGTATATATATGGAAAATTAAAGAAACATAACAGTACCTCAAAACAAGATTTACGCGAAGTGGTATTTCGACTAAGGTATCCCAACAAGAGGTTTTCATAAGGAGAAAAACTCAAATGGAGAGTTAAAGGTTGAGCCTTCTTTAGCCTCCAATTTTGAGAAAAAAAATGAATTTGTTGTTCATGCAGGGAGAACGTATATATGTTCTTGGAAGCCAAAAAAAAAAAACTTCCCACTGCGCTGCTTGGTAGCGAAGTTACTTCGAATACCAGGAGCGTGAGGCCGCAAAAGCAAGAACATTAGTGGTCGAGACGACATTGTAGGCCTAGAGCGCCACTCATTTGGCTCCTGATGGTTCTACTTGGACAAGCTCGCCGGCCGGCCTGCCCCGGCAAGCGTTACAAATTAAGAACCCAACTGGCCATCGCACAAGCATTATTATTAATTGTGTGTGCTTTACTATAAATCCATCGCTGAGATATGGAAAATATTCAAAGCCCGCGCGACGCGAAGCACCTTCAGGCGATGGCCACCAGCAGCGCAGCCGGCGGCGGAGAGCACCGCATCGAGGTACCGGCCGCAGCTTGCGGCGTCGGGGAAGACGAGGCGGCCGCGCCGGAGAAGTTGCTGAACCGCTTCGTGCACTTGGTCGCGTCGATGGAGCGTGTGGGCAACGCGCTCGGCACGCTGGCCTTCACCTGGGCCACCGTCGTCCTGCTCGGCGGCTACCCGACAACGCTTGGCGATACGAACTTCGCCCTCGTGACATTCGTGTTCTTCTTAGAAGCCGTGAGGTACTCATTCGATTACGTATTTTTTTCTAAACCCAATACAAAAGCACTTGTTGACAAATACGCGTATACATTCGTTCTCTATGAACGCGCGACGCACACCCGGCCCTACATGAGCACCTCCAAAGACTAATCCGACTAGTTTTGAGTTTGACGAAGTCAGCACGACGTCTCACTATCGATAGGAATGTGATCTCCGACTGAAGAATATTCCCAGCCTGACAAATATGTTTGGTGTTTTGAAAAGTGGTAGTTTAAAAAAGTTATGTGCGTTCGCATTCAAAAGTTATGTAAGTTCCATTTGAATTAAAAAATCCATTTGAATTTGTATTCAAAATTTATGTATGTTCGCAAATAAACAAAAGGTTTTATGAAAAGTGGTAGTTTTTCAAATACTAAGCAGAAAAGTGGCGGTTTTTCGAAATTTCCTGCAACCCGTTAACGACCGTCGTCTCACGTCGTCACGTCAGCGCTACAAGTGGGGCAGCCATGTCAGAAACTGTGTTAATTCGCATTCAAATCGATTTTAGTATTATTTGAGAGAAAGACTCGAAATTTGGTAGATTTTTGCAACTAAAACGTAAAGTGGTAGATTTCCGAAATTTTGTCTAGATTATAGTAGTTTTATGCTAACAACTCGAGTGGTCTCTGGAGTGGTAGATAGGGTTAGCTAGGATTCAATAGATTTTATGGGGCAATTTCTAGATGGCCTGGTCACTTCGACCTGCACACCCTCTTATACAATTTATCTTACACTTATATTGCAGTTATTGAGCTCCTCAAGGAAAAATAGCAAGGAAAATCATTTTGTTATGTTTTTTATTTCATCGTAGCTAGGTCGCTGAGTTATTTCATAACTGCCTATGCAATTCATGTATGCGCACGTTGTCTTACTTTTGTGGATTGCATGATGCCCTTTTGCTAAATGACGGCATATATTTATATACTCCAGGATGTTCAGCCGCCATAACAATAGGCTGGATTACCAGTTGTTCTTCCGTACAAGAGGAGCTTTCAGGTCTCTTGGATGGGATGTGCTGATACTGGCCGCATTGTTACTGGGTGTTGAGGTGTGGGTGATGATCTGCAGTGGCCTATCAATATTTTTCTTGATGACCTTATTTCTGGCAATACTGGTGATTGGCCGGTTTCTAATTCCAAGAGTTGCAAGACTACTCACAGACAGCTCAATATGTGATGCGATATCATTATGGAGCCCCATGGTCGCAATCATATTGCTAGGCCCTTCTGTAGGATATACTCAAGATTACAAGCCGAGGCCGACATACAAAATTCACAAGTTTATTCCCAGGAACTCGACGGCCAGATGGATAGTATACATGGTACTATTTGTAGTTGTTCTCCTACTTACATTTAGCAAAGTACAATTCCCAAGTATCGTCAAATTAGTAGACTGTGCTCTGGGTCGCAAACTGGTACGTTGGCGTCGAGCTATCGTAAACGTGTGCATGTTTGCTTCCATAATGATGTTGGTGTTCACTTTCGATAATAGATACCGAAGTTTGATTATCTGGTTCCATCTATATGCTCTATCCATAGTGTCATTTGCCAACCTCCAGTTTCCAGCGGCAGTAGTACGCACTGTGCTTGCAGTGAAATACATTCAAGGTTATTATGAACATGCTGACGAGACAAACCTTGGGCAATCTCTCGGTATCTTCTATGCGATGGTATTTGGCCAAGGAATACTGTACATTGTTGCCTGCATCCTCGAGGTATTTTCTTTCATCCTCCAAAGATCACTGCTCCGTCGTGCTGGATTTACCGGTACCTCGGGAGTGAAATTTGTCAATTTGTACTACGCATATGCCTTTGAGAAATGCCTGAGAGGGGCTGTGCTTGCTCCCGAAAAGATCAGCCTCATAACATTTGCAGTGGATTCTCTAAAGTCAGACATACCCAAGATGCAGCTTTATGGCCTTCAGATGCTGCACAACTTTCTGGAAAAGGAGCCCTTAAGTACTAAAGTCATATCACAACTCACCACTTCCAAAAAGACAATGACCTCTTTGTTCAACATGTTGGGTTGGAACAGTGAAGGTGATAAATATATTAGATCATTTGCCGCGAAGGTCACGGCCAAGATTGCTGACAGGCTCCGAGTTGTTCATATCCCTGGGGCAATGCAGCTCATAGCTTCACTTTTGGATACCGTTCATGAACGAGATATAAATTATCCTCTTCTGGATACTCATATCCGAAAGACCAGACAGAACACCTCAATTCAACAACTTGGCAGGGATGAGCAGATATCACCGAAGATTAACTGGTGGAAACAGATGGCAATATACTGCTTGATTCCAGCAGAGGAGCCATCTAACGAGGAAGAACATAACCCCCGTATTCTCAAATACTGGAAATGGATTAGAAACTGTTGGTCTATTCCGGAGGAGGATCCATCGATAGACCAAGATCTCTTACCTGTACTGGGCTTGCTAATTCTTGATAGGCTTTCTAGCTTCAATCTGGAGAACTGCATAGAAATCAGCAGGGCAACTGGACTTATCTCAAAGATCATACAGTTTACAAGCAACAACGTTGGCATGGAAAATATTAATGAGACACACCAGATACTGTTGAAAGGTTCAGCACTCAAGCTGCTGACAAGACTTGCAAGTACTAAAGGGAAGTTTGGTTTAATTTTGCGCCAAGAGATTTCAGAACATCCCTTTCTTTTGAGTAACCTTGCAGAGATCTTGGATGATAGTGGGAGCAGCCAAGAACTTATGGAGCTGACAGCAGAACTCCTTAGAAATCTTGCTGTGGATGGAAACATAGATGAGGAGATCGGGCACACCCGACTAATCATTAGTAGGTTGATGCATTCATTTCTCAACCAAGGTTCACCATCAAATACAGATTCAGATCATTTGCTACGAATGACCGCCGGGCAAGCACTAGCAGTACTGGCAATGGAGAGTGCCAATAATTGTCTCCTTATGTTAGCTGAACCAAAGTATATATTCATCAAGGAACTCAGAATCATGATCCATGGTGATAGGTATAGGTATGTAGCATCAAGCCTATTGCAGAACATGTGTGTCCATGCTCGACCTGAGCTTGGTAACTCGGACCTAAAGGAGATCTCCTACATTCTGCAAGAGGTAAGCCCTGCTATTTAAGTTACGTGCAACATTATTAGAGACCGATATTTCAACTTAATATTTACACATGTTTTTACAACCCTTTATTTTCATCATTGTTGTGGACATTTAAGTTAGAAGTGCAATATTAGAGGCCGAAATTAAGCATACACTTTTCTTTCAAAGTTTTGAGGTTATTTAGATAGGCGTGCATACCATGCGTGCTCTTGGTGTTCGTGGCATTTTGAACTTACATCATGCAATTGAGTAAATTTGACATTGAGTTATAAGAATAACTACTGCTATAGACAACACAATCAAGTATATTAACTACTGCATCTGTTCCAAAATGTAAGCCTTTTTAGCAGTTCAATTTGAACTGCTAGAAAGGCTTACACATTATGGAACTGAGGTAGTAGATGGCAACATGATGGATTATCAAAAAGGTGCAAATATTATTGAAGTTTAATCATGGATTACATTTGTTGGCTATTTCCACAACAGGTGCTACAAGGAATAATGAATGCAGAAGGGGAAGAACTAGAGGTACTTGTCGGTCTTAGTTCACAAATATGCCGTGTCATTCCTGAAGACTTTGCACGAGGATTAGAGCATGGCCAGATTAAGGAAATATTTATCAAGAGACTTGTCGATGCACTTAATTCAAATATGATACCAAATGTTCATTTTCCTGGAATTAGGAGGGTAATAGTTGAACATACCATATACATGATCGAGAGCAATCCTAGCTACACAAACTGCTTCAGCACATGCTCAATGATGGAAGCACTGCTAATGGTAGAGCATACATGTTCAAAGGCTGAAAATTACAGGTTCTTCTTGGGTGATGCAGGACTCATGGAGCACAGCATAGCTCTATCCGCTCTTGTGGCCAGGGCAAAAGAACTAATGGGCCGTGAGTCGCTTCGAGGAATGATCAGTGTTACCTGAACATACATTCCAATGATATTGGACTTCTGGTATATGCTGCATTACTGGGACCTGTAAACACGGTCAATTTGCTCACTGTAACTCTGAGTATGGGATCCAAGGAGATGCCATGAATTCAGAGTTGATATTGAACATCATTTGTCTTGACAAGGCGACATTATGTCCTTGTCCTTGATGACATGACAGCAACTCAAATGATGGCAGCATTATGTCTGTTTTAGAAAGATGATGAATCAGGAATTCTGAATTGTGATTCAGTGACCAGCTGAGTACCCACTTCAGGCCCGAACTCCGTAAGCTCGTCCTGTTAATTGCTCACAAACACTCAAATTTCAATTCGCTCCCTGTAGTAGTGAGTCTGGGACCCAAGAAGTTATATTAAAAAGGATTTGCCTTGAAAAACCCAAGAAGTTATATTAAAAAGGATTTGTCTTGAAAAACCAGCGTTGTGTGCCATGATGAGAGCAGCTAAAATAATGTCTGCATTACTCTATTGTTATATATGGGGCTATTTTAGATAGAAGACGTGTCAGTTATGATTCAGTGAGCAGGGGAGCGCCCAGCTCAGGTCAAAACTCCGTAAGCTTATCCTGTTAATTGCTCACCAGCCCTCAAATTTCAACACTACCGAGTACCTGTCTTACAATAAAACCACGAATTGGATAGATTTATGGACACGATGCATACCACTCACACTGCCCGATTCTGTGTGTCCACCCTGCATTTCCATCATAGACTGGCCACGGCGTATATGATCCCGGCCGGAGCTCCGACGGCACTGAGGCCAGCGCGGCAAACGCCCGGAGGGTTCAGAGAAGGGGATTAAGCGGAGGCGAGAGGGAAGTTCACTGTTCACCTGTGCTTTGGAAGCTGGAACGTGACCTCCACGCGGCAGAGCTATCCCTTGCGCCGCCGGGAGGCGGTGGCGCGCGCGTGCGTCCAACTCCGCTCATCCGCTCTGCGAAAAGTTTTTTTTTTCAAATCTATCCAAATCTGTAAACTTTAACCGAATCTGACCCTTTCTAGAAATTAATTCAGAATCTGATCCCTAGGGTCAGCGTCATTTAAAACGGCGTCAACAAGATGTGCAGGTTGGCGCCAAGTCGGAGCAACTGGGAGGCATCGACGCCATGAGTTCGGTGACATGGCGCCATATCACATGGCCCCGATGCCTCTTGACTGCTCTGACTTGGTGTCGACTTGCATACCTTCGGCTCCGATCCCAAGGGTCAGATTCCGCGAATTAGTTTCTAGAAAGGGTTTAGGGTTGAAGTTTCCCAAAAAGGGCAGATTTGGCAAAAAATACGCGAAAAGGCCGCGAGAAGGAGCCACGCCGCCTCGGAGACCAGTCCATGGTCGGCGTCGCATTCCCTCTCGTACCTGGCCTAATTCGGCCCCTTGGACTGACACTAAACACCAGTATTTGCGGTCAAGGTTCTCTTCGGAAGAGAAGGTATGTGACACCGAATGGAAGGAGTTGCTCAATTTGTTTTACGAAAATTCAATAATCATCAACGGTAGTTCAAAAGTAAAAAAATTATAAATAAGTCTTTAGACCGGCTAGCGACAACTACAAACACTAGAACCTTCCATCACCGAAATTGGACAAAACTTGTCTAGTAGAGTTTGTTATAATAGTCACACGGCAATGCTAAATTTCTAAAAACCAGTGTACCAAAACAGTAATCATCGTCAATGATAACAACCATAAATCAGAAGAAATTAACCTAAACTGCACCAACGAACATACAACCCTCGTACCGCTTTCTTGGAAAGGTTAGGAGTAGTACTAATCAAAAGCCTTGTTAGGCTCCTGTGTAAATTTGACAGGTACAACTCCTTCTCTCACATATTTTTTAATCCTTGCCATTGGCTTTGGGTGGCCCCTTTCACTATTTAGTAGTCGTCTTACCTTAAACCAAGTGAACTAAGACAAAATTAATACTTATCTTTCTTTTGATGAAACAGAGCCTACTTTTTCTCGATCGTCCTTCAGTTGTGTACAATAAATAGGAAGATTGAGAACAAAGAGCAGTTGTTACCCGCCTCCACTATTAAGCAGCATGAGCCACTAGACTGACTCGATATTCGTGTGTGGATCCGCCCGAAGGCAGACGATTGGAAAATACGAAGATAAGGAAGAGCCATTCTTCATACATAAGAGCAAGTGGTCGAAATGGAAAGCGGACAAACGGAATTCTATACAACTTATGAATTTATTTAATATCAATTTCTTCTATGAATTGCATTGGTAGAAATTGGATACTTTCTCCATTTTACCATTGTTACTGCTAATTACTCCCTCTGTTCAGAAATATATAACGTTTTAACTTTGTAAATCGAATGTATCTAGACATTTTTAGTGTATAGGTTCGTTGAGGTTTAAAGTGAATCTATATACTAGAATAAACTAGATATATTCAATTCATAAAGCTAAAATATCTTATATTTCTGAAAGGGAGGGGAGTGTTAGAATAGTTGACCGAAATGAAATCCACCACGGGTTTGGATGGTACTCTCTTTGTTCTATATAGTATGCCAAAACATACTATAATATGGAGATGTAATAAATCTGAAGAAACTGAATACTTTCTCCATTGTATTACTAATGAATTGGAAGAATTATCTTTAAATATCCATAGTTAAAGTGTTTCATATGTGAATAAAACTTACAAGTACTACGCCATTCCAGTCAGTGACTATTTGAAAAATAATTAGGTCGGTTCATGTAAGAGCAGGGGATTGTGAGGGGATGAGGCTTTGGGTGTGTATTGGGGTGTGTGTGTCAAAATTCCATTGTGCTATAAGCTTTTGATAGTTCTGCTGCAACGATTGTGTGATCGGTCTGTTTGTAAAGAGTGCATGCTCCATAGGGAGAACAAGTTTGTCCTATAACCTTAATTATTTTTGTGCATCGATTATGCATTTATTTTGGACAGTATTTTTTGTGGCAACTCTGTTGATCTAGTTATTTAAGGAAAATGATATGTTGTGTTGTTACAAAGGTCTTCTTTTTCTATTGTTGGGGCATTAAGAAAATGTTGTGACATTCTTAATTTTTCTGTAAAGGCTATTGAAATTTGACGAGAATGAGACTTTGATTGTTGTTGCATATGAATTTTCTTAATGTTTAGATATGTTAGAGTTTGCAAGCAAAGTTTTTGGGTCTACTATGAAGAGATGTTGTGTAAAAAGAAAAACTTAAATCTCAATTTCTATTGTATTTGTGTTGTAAAAGATTTTTTTGGTTGCATACATGTAACTGCAATTTTGTGCTAGATTTACATGATGGTATCTTAAGTTTTTATGCTATTTGTCCACATTGTTTTCATCCATATCTTGTTTCATACTAGTTTTCTTTCTGAATATTGTACTTCGGTGGCAACATGAAGGGCATAATTTGAAAGAGGGAAGCGGGAAAGGGGGAGCAGGACGAACATTACATGCGTCGATTCATATAGTTCTGGCCCTACCAATGGAAAAATCTCATCAGTCGGCTAAATACAAAACTATGGTTGAATTCCAGTATAATATAGTAAGGACTATAGGTCCGACCATTTGGAAGAAAGCATTAAGATTGAAAATTAAATTTCCTTTCTTTGTTTAATTATGGTTGTACTTTGGAAAGTTTTGATTGATATAAAATACTTCCTCTTTTTCAAAACATGATGTGTATTTTTTTCCGAAAATATCTAAATCTATTCTATGAGTTCACAAGAAGTACAAAACACCCAAAACATAATAAAAATTACACCGAGATCCTAACAAACACTATTGTCGCCAGAGCAAACTGCTGACACGCCGCTCCCTTAACGGAGTCTACTTGACTTTGTTAATGATATTTGGGAAGTCTTCATGCACATTCCAAAAAGATCAGCGTCCAAGAGCAGAAAACGTTACCACTGAATCCTTGGATTGATTTGAAACTCCTAACTCCAAACTTATAACATACGCTGACTCGACAAGATCCACCACACCATGGAAGCGGTGCCATGCGAATCCACGCCCTCCTCCACTGGCTTGATCGCAGCTAACGAGGTGGATGAAAAGGCGGTTATACCTTATTATTGTCATGCACTACACCGCCATAGCCACCATAACGACGATTCCGGTTGACCAAAATCTAACTTTAGGAACCCTTCTATAGCGCTGAGCGCATGTTCGAGGTCCCCACCCCCTCCTGCCTCCGGAAAGACAAACAGAGGAGGCGGGGACCCGTCTATTTCTCGTCGTAGACGGTGAGGATGAGGCAGATGGCGACGGGGAGGGTGGAACCCTAGCCCAGCGCCTCTCTTTCTTTTACGACAGTAGAGAGACGGAGCGGTATCGTCACCTTGTGTCCTTTAACCTGGAGTGTTAGCGTGTTGTATATTAGTTTTAGAAAAAGTCAAACTTAAATCTTTTTTGCAAAATTCCACCGGTCTATTAATAGTCATCAACAACAGCACAAAGGAGCCCAAAAGAAATAAAAATTATAAATAGATCATTGGACCACCTAATGACGACTACATATACTAGCACGAGCCGAAAGCTCATCGTTGTCCTTTCCCCTTCATCACCGAAGCCGGGAAAAGCTTGTCGTAGTAGAGCTTGTTGTAGTAGATGGACAGATATTCGTCGTGCTAAGGCCCCGAAGGACCAACACACCAGAGAAGAAACCATCGGCAAAGATGATAATCGTAGATTGGAAGAGAGTGGCGTGAAACCACACCAAAGAATACAAAAAAATGATCGGATCCCAAAAGATACGTCGGACACACGACTCCACGCGTCCTCTGTCGGCGCTAGTTGCACCACCAGAGCGAGGATAGGGTAAGAATGACCTTATTCTGATTTTAGGATGTAGGTGTCACCTCAATATCCTGAAAAAGACACAAAAAATGCTTTAAAGAACAAATGTAAACCTTCACACCGGCGAGAGGTCATGGTTCGCCACACCTCCAAGACACCAAGGCCAGTGGAGGTAGAGCGGACCGGCGAGGTCGCTGGTGAGAGGAAGGAAACCCTGGATGGGTTCTGCAAAGCCGCCGCCTTTGTCATGTCCTGAACGTGTGTACCGATTTAATACGGTTAAATTTTATAATGTTTGATCAAATATGTAAAAATATAAAAATACATCAACGTCTACAACATTAAATAAATATTAGGAGAATTTTCATGAAATATCCATTTGTATTATATATGTATTAAAGTTATAAATGTTGATTTTTTACATAGCTGGTCAAATTACTTTGGCTAAATTTAACTAATATACTATGGAGTACATTTTGACAAAGATGGAGTAGCTAGCACGTCATAGTTCGCTTTTTTTAGAAGGGGCACGTCATAGTTCGCTAACCGATCACACAATCCAACTCTCAAGAAGAAAAAACCTTAGGAAGTCCTTTTCCCTAAAAAAAAAACTTATTTTGAAAAAAACAATCCCTTAAAAAAAAGATAAAGTCCATTGATTAATGGAAAGGGAACAAATATATTCGCCTTGCCGGCCAAGTTGCCTCACGTGATATATAGGGTAGGCCGATTGATCAGCCTAGGTATATCAGATCCAAAAACCTTGTCTTCCCGAAAAACGAACTCTACCCATACGTTTAGGGTCCTGGGCTTATCCTGAGACGTTAAATTGTGCTTTGAGATTAATGTCGCCTCTTCTGCATGTTACAAGGAAACATCCTGTGCTATGATGAATTCGTGCCATCAAGCCCCTCTCCTTTTACTATTGAATCCCTCAGTCTTAACGTTTTATAGAAAATTAGTTCCACCCTGTTTGGTTCGCTTAGTACAGAAATTTCTATCAAAAATTAGTGCAGGAATTAGCATGTAACCAAATTGGATCTGACATTATAGATCAGCCTTATTCTGTTCAGTTAGTGCTTGAATTCCTATAAAAAATTAGTAGAGGAATTAGCCTAGAACCACGTTGGATCTAACTATTATTAGATCAAGCAAAAGTTAGCGGGAGGTGGTGGAGTTGCAGGCTCCAAGTCAAGAGTGCGGCAGGAGACCACCAGGTGGAACATCACGTCAAGGCGCTCAACTTCCTCTGGTGAGCGCCAGGGCCATCGTCTGCGGCGGAGCTCGGGTTGGTTGGGTCCATGACGGTGACGATTTTGGTGCTGGCGAGGGTCGTCGGCCATGGCAGCACGCTGGACGACAAGGAACGGGGTAATACCAGAGAGAAAGGTGAGAATGAATGATAATCCATGAGGGAGAGGAAGGGCAGCGCCACCAGCCATGGAGGCAATGAGGTGTATGCATCATGTGGGCAGGGGAGAACAGGGAAGAGATAAGCTAAGGTGGACACGTCCAGTTCGGTTCCCATAGAGAGAGAAAGATGGACAAAGTACAAGGTGATGGAGGCAAAATGGAAAGACACGAATCTTGAAACACCATAGGCCGTTAGATAAGCCATAGACACCCACGGCCGCGTTCCATGTCTTCCTCTTCTCCAATGGCGAAAGCGAGCGACGCCGACGTCTGTGCCATCTGCCTCTGCGACATGGTCCGCGGCCAGGCCAGCTTCGTGGCGGAGTGCTCCCACGCCTTCCACCTGAGCCGCATCTCCGCCGGCGCCGCGCACGGCAACCACGACTGCCCGCTCTGCAAGGCGTCGTGGACCGTCCTGCCAGCCGTGAACGCCCATCGTCCATCGCCGGCGTGGGTCCAACAGGCACCCCGCCGCGCGTACGAAGACGGAGAGCCCGTGCAGGAACCGACCGTCAGGGCACAGGCCGCGGCAGCAACCGACGGAGGAGCAGTGGTCCTGACGATGCACTGCGAGTGCCCTGCCGTCGCGAAGGGTGCGGTCCGCGAAAACTTCGCGGTGCTCGTGCACGCCAAGGCGCCATCTGCGGCAGCGCGCGCGCCGCTCGACCTCGTGACGGTGCTCGACGTCAGCGGCAGCATGAGGGGACGCAAGCTGGAGCTGCTGAAGCAGGCGATGGGGTTCGTCATCAACAACCTCGGACCCACCGACCGCCTCTTCGTGGTGTCCTTCTCGGGCACAGCGAGTCGCCTGATCCGTCTCGTGCGCACGTCGGCCGAGGGGAAGGCCGCCGCGAAGCGTGCCGTGTGGTCCCTCGTCGCACACGGTGGCACGAACATCGGCGTGGGCCTGCGTGTGGCCAGCGAGGTACTCGGCAACCGCCGGCGGAGGAACGCCGTCGCGAGTATGATGCTTCTTTCCGACGGGCGTGACGCGTTCACCCACGGTGCTAACTACATCACCCTCGTGCCATCTTCGCTCGCGCACACTGGAGCCGGCAACAGGACTCCGGCGGTCCACACTTTTGGGTTCGGCGTCGACCACGATGCTGCGGCGACGCACACCGTCGCGGAGGCCACCGGCAGCACATTCTCCTTCATCTGAGGACGAGGCGGTCGTCCAGGACTCATTCGCGCAGTGCATCGGCGGGCTCCTCACGGTGTCCGTGTAGGAGGCGCGCATCGCGGTGACGTGCTTGCATCCGGGCGTGCGCGTCCGGGAGGTCAAGTCCGGACGCTATGACAACCGCGTGGACGCCGGTGGCCGCGCTGCCTCGGTGGACGTGGGCGAGCTCTACGCTGACGAGGAGAGGCGATTTTTGGTATTCCTGTTAGAAATAATGGGGCTAATCCATTTAGGCCCATGAGTATTTCAGATTTTCCCTAAATCTCAAAGCCCAAATTTGTGGCAGCCCATATGTGTTTGGGCCCATGTTTGTGGCAGCTCACATGGCAGTGGAGTGGGAGCTAAAGTTTAGTCCCACATAGAAAGTTGGAGGAGAGTTGCACCACCTTATAAGGTGGAGTGTTCCACCACTTTGTAAGTGAGTGGCAATAAGAGAGATACACATGCGCGCTCCTCCGACGACGACGCCGCTCGCACGCACGCTCGCCTCGTCACGACGCGCGCCGCGGGAATCTCGCCGAGCCGAGCTTTATTTTGCTGCTCAGGAAAATTGACAGACGTGTCAAACAGTCAGCTTATTCGGGTCGCAACGTGGACTCGACCCACGTTCGCCTCCGTTAGGGTTTTCTGAGCCGCTCTATATAAAGTCCTGCGCGGCTACCGCCACAACACGAGAGAAAACCAATCTAGGGTTTTGCCATCCTCTACTTGCGCCGTCACCGTAGTCTACTCAATCCCGCTTGCCGGCGTGCACCGACGGACGGGAGAGCAGGTCTCCGGAACCACTCGCCCTTGTCATCCTATACGGGAGAGGGCGAATAAGGTTTTTGGAAGCGCTCTGCGCGACTGCTCGAGTTCTCCATCACGGGTCGTCTTCCATCCAAGTCAGGCGGTGCTGCCTACCGCCGTCTTCGTCGCCATCTGCTGCGATCACTCTTCCCCAAAGTTTCTACTACGACAACCGAACGGTACGTGCTACGTGATCCTGTTTGGTTATTCATCATGTTCTGCGAGTACATGTTAAGCTGCTGTTTGTTTCCGATCATCCTGTTGTTTAGTACATCTAGTATGTTCGAGTTACATGAGCTAGTAGCTGGTTTTGTCATGATTTATATTCTGGAATTAATCGTGGAAATTATGCCTAATAATCCAACAATCCAAAAACCTTATTGTAGGCAATTTCCTGAATTAACAATGGCTGGTTTTACCGATGCACTGAGGCCGGATAAGTTTACCGGTGTGCACTTTAAGAGGTGGCAGTACAAGGCTGAGCTTTGGCTGACCACGATGAAAGTGTTCCACATCAGTAAAGGCAAACCTGAGGGAACTATATCTGACGAGGATCAGAAGAAGTTCGAGGATGCCAATACTGTCTTTGTGGGATGTATTCTGAGCATTCTTGCTGACCGTCTGTGTGATGTGTTTATGCACATAAAAGACGGAAAGGAGCTCTGGGATGCACTGGATGCCAAGTTTGGTGCTGTAGATGCTGGCAGTGAACTGTATATCATGGAGAGCTTTCATGATTTTAAGATGACTAAGGACCTTCCTGTGGTTCAACAAGCTCATGAGATACAGTGCATTGCCAAGGAGCTCAAACTCCTTAAGTGTACCTTACCCGACAAGTTTGTGGCGGGATGCATTATTGCTAAGTTGCCCCCTTCATGGAGGAACTTTGCCACAACTCTCAAACACAAGAGACAGGAGATATCAGTTGAAAATCTGATAGCGTCCCTTGATGTTGAGGAGAAGGCTCGGGCTAAGGACACTACTGAGAAAGGAGATGGTCTTGCTACTGCTAACTTTGTGCAGAAAGGCAAATCCGTAGGCAAGAACAAAGGGAACTTCAAACCCTCCTTTAACAAGCCTGTAAAGACTACAACCTTCAAGAAGAAGAAGGCGAACAGGGACAAGAGTGAACTGTCTTGTTACACTTGTGGAGAGCCCGGCCATTTTTCCAAGGACTGTCCATTAACGCGCAGACCGCAGAGGGAAAAAGGCCAAGACTGTCAACGTCGTGACCGCTAGCAATACTGATGGGTATGGTAATTTATTTATTGTTCTTTCAGTATTTCAATCACCGTGTTGGTGGCTTGATACAGATGCTAATGTTCATGTGTGTGCTGAAATCTCTATGTTCACTTCTTATCAGGTCGCTCGGGATTCATCCGTCCTAATGGGGAATGGATCACATGCTTCTGTTCGTGGTGTTGGCACGGTGGATCTGAAGTTTACTTTCGGAAAGATCGTGCAGCTGAGGAACGTGCAGCATGTCCCTACTATGAACAAGAATCTCGTTAGTGGCTCCCTTCTTTGCAGAGATGGGTTTAAGATTGTCTTAGAGTCTAATAAAGTTGTTGTTTCGAAACATGGACAATTTATTGGTAAAGGTTATGAGTTCGGAGGCTTGTTCCGATTTTCACTTTCAGAGTTTTGTAATAAATCCGTGAATCATATTTGTGGTGGTGTTAATGATGATACCAGTATTTGGCATTCTCGTTTATGTCACATTAATTTTGGTTTGATATCTCGGATGTCCAGCATGAGTTTAATTACGAATTTCACTATTGCCAAAGGTTCTAAGTGCCATAGGTGTGTGCAATCAAAGCAACCTCGAAAGCCTCACAAGGCTGCCGAGGAGAGAAACTTGGCACCTCTAGAACTCATACATTCTGATCTATGTGAGATGAATGGTGTGTTGACAAAAGGTGAAAAGAGATATTTCATGACGTTGATAGATGATGCTACTAAATTCTGGTATGTTTACTTGTTGCAAACTAAAGATGAGGCTTTAGACTACTTTAAAATCTATAAGGCCGAAGTTGAAAATCAACTAGAGAGAAAGATCAAGCGTCTTAGGTCGGATCGTGGTGGTGAGTATTTTCCCAAAATATTTGATGAATTCTGTCAGGAACACGGAATTATTCATGAGAGGACGCCTCCCTACTCGCCTCAATCAAACGGAGTTGCCGAGAGGAAAAACCGCACGCTGACTGACTTGGTGAATTCCATGTTAGCCACTGCTGGTTTATCAAAGGCATGGTGGGGGGAGGATTTGTTGACTTCATGTCATGTCCTGAATAGAGTTCCTAACAAGAATAAAGAAAAGACCCCTTATGAGGAGTGGGTTGGGAGAAAACCATCACTTTCGTATCTGCGTACTTGGGGGTGTTTGGCGAAGGTCAACATACCGATTCCCAAGAAACGCAAGCTCGGACCCAAGACAGTGGATTGTATCTTTCTAGGATATGCTCCACGGAGTGTAGGCTATAGATTTCTAGTGGTTAAATCTGAGGTACCTGATATGCATGTTGATACTATAATGGAATCTCGTGATGCAACATTCTTTGAGAATATTTTTCCTATGAAAGATATGCATAGCATTGGTAGGATTTCTTCTGAAATACTTCCTGAATCTAGTGCATCTATTGATAATTCTGAACAACCACATGAGGAATTTCTTGAGAAGGATGACGATGAACCTCTCACGAGGAGTAAGAGACAGAGGGTTGCAAAATCCTTTGGCAATGATTTCATCGTGTACCTTGTGGATGATACTCCCAGATCCATTACTGAGGCATATGCATCTCCTGATGCAGATGATTGGAAAGAAGCTGTCCAAAACGAGATGGACTCGATTCTTTCTAATGGAACTTGGGAATTATCAGAACGACCCTATGGTTGTAAACCTGTGGGATGTAAGTGGGTGTTCAAGAAGAAGCTAAGGTCTGATGGTACTATTGAGAAGTACAAGGCACGGCTTGTAGCTAAGGGCTACACACAGAAAGAAGGCGAAGATTACTTTGACACCTATTCACCTGTCGCTAGACTGACCACCATTCGAGTACTACTGTCCCTGGCTGCCTCTTATGGTCTTCTCGTTCATCAAATGGACGTGAAGACAGCTTTCCTTAATGGAGAGTTGGAAGAGGAGATCTATATGGATCAGCCGGATGGGTTTGTGGTAAAAGGTGAAGAGACAAAGGTGTGTAAGTTATTAAAATCTTTATATGGCCTAAAACAAGCACCTAAGCAATGGCATGAGAAGTTTGACAGAACTCTACTTTCTGCTGGCTTTGTCATTAATGAGGCTGATAGGTGTGTTTACTATCGCCATGGTGGGGGCGATAGCGTTATATTATGTTTGTACGTGGATGACATTCTGATCTTTGGTACAAACATGAAAGTGATAAATGAAGTCAAGTCTTTCATGTCAAAGAGTTTTGATATGAAAGATCTGGGAGAGGCTGATGTCATTCTGAACATCAAGCTTATTAAGAACGAGAATGGGATTACTTTAACGCAATCTCATTATGTTGAGAAGGTCTTGAGCCGATTTGGCTTTAATGATGGCAAGACTTCTCCAACACCTTATGATCCCAGTTTGACATTATGAAAGAATAAGAAGGAACCAACAGATCAACTGAAATATTCACAAATTGTTGGTTCTCTCATGTACTTAGCAAGCGCTACAAGACCCGATATCTCTTTTGCTGTGAGCAAGTTGAGTAGGTTCATGTCTAACCCGGGTATTGATCATTGGCATGCACTTGAAAGGGTCATGCGCTATCTATGTGGTACAATGAGCTATGGGATTCACTATTCAGGGAATCCTGCTGTGCTTGAAGGATATAGTGATTCGAATTGGATCTCTGACGTTGATGAACTCTACGCCACGAGCGGGTATGTGTTTACCCTTGGAGGTGGCGCGGTGTCATGGAGGCCTCGTAGACAAACCATATTGACGAGGTCAACTATGGAAGCAGAACTTACTGCTTTAGACACAGCCACTGTTGAGTCAGAATGGCTGCGTGAGCTCTTGATGGACTTGCCTGTGGTTGAGAAACCTGTGCCGGCAATCCTTTTGAATTGTGACAACCAAACTGTTATTGTCAAAGTGAACAATTCTAAGGATAACGCGAAGTCATCAAGACACGTGAAGAGACGTTTGAAATCTGTCAGGAAATTGAGAAACTCCGGAATAATAACAGTTACGTATATTCAAACAGACAAAAACCTGGCAGATCCCTTTACAAAGGGACTATCACGAAATGTGATAGAAAGTGCATCGAGGGAGATGGGGTTGAGACCCATGGATGTCACACCTTAGTGGTAACCCAACCTATGTGATCGGAGATCCCGTGAATTAGGACCTGAGAAGAACAAGCTAGTGGTTTGACTGAGGAGAGTATTTTATAACCCTCTCTATGTGAAGATGCATGACTCTCATAATCTGTAAGGCAGGTTGGCAACATGCCTTAATGTGTTTCTGTTGGCTTTAATTAGCAAAGATGCCGTCCTACAGGGCATTCTTGAAAGAACACACCTATATGAGCTCGACTGTAAACGTCGCGATCTATGAGATTTGGGTGATCTCTAGTAAACTCATGAAGAGACCAGGGAGTATGACGCATATGCTCCAACCCGCGGGGTAGGCTACTGATAGCCAGTACTAGTTATGATTTTGAACGAAATCTATTGGCACCAAACTTGCAATTCAAGGTTCGTCCATTGTTCAAGTTGTTGATAGACGTAGTTCAAGATTCTAGGCGGAAGTTCAACTTAACAGTCAGCTTATTAAAGTTTCATCCAAGTCAGGCGGTGTTGCCTACCGCCGTCTTCGTCGCCATCTGCTGCGATCACTCTTCCCCAAAGTTTCTACTACGACAACCGAACGGTACGTGCTACGTGATCCTGTTTGGTTATTCATCATGTTCTGCGAGTACATGTTAAGCTGCTGTTTGTTTCCGATCATCCCGTTGTTTAGTACATCTAGTATGTTCGAGTTACATGAGCTAGTAGCTGGTTTTGTCATGATTTATATTCTGGAATTAATCGTGGAAATTATGCCTAATAATCCAACAATTCCTGGACGTGCCTGCCGGAGACGATGACGCCGTCACCGGGCTGGTCAAAGTGAGCTGCAGTTACCGGGACGCTGCGACAAGGCAGGCGGCCAACGTCGGCGGAGTCGATGCTGTGGTCCAGAGGCCGGTTGAGGTGACAGGCGTGGAGCCTTCCATGGAGGTCGAGCGTGAGCGCGTTCGCGTGGCGGCGACCGAAGACATGACGGCGGCCAGGGAAGCGGATGATCGCGGCGAACATGCCGTGGGCCTACGGATACTGCGGTCCCGTCTGCAGGCCGTGCAGCGGTCGGCGCCAGGGACGGCTGGCGACGCTATGTGCACGGCGCTGGTGGAGGAGCTGCATGAACTCATCGGCCGCGTGGAAGACCAGCGGGAGTACGAGACGACGGGGCGCGCGTGTTTCCTGTCCGGCATGAGCTCGCACACGCAGCAGCGGGCCGGCGGCTCGTTTGGCCGGGGGGGCGGTGGGGGTGGACGCGGTCGAGGAGCGCCTCGCGAGTCGAAGGCGTACTTCACTCCGGCGATGGAGGAGATGGTGAAGAGGTCGCGTGCGCAGCGGAATACGACGGCGCCAGCGCAGACTCCCAAACGGCGGCAGCAGCCAGGCGGCAAGAGTTAGCCACGAAAACGTCACAAATACCTAGGGCCCCTTCTTTTCAGCTTCTTGGCCAGCTTCTCCCAGAAGCTATCCTAGACCATCTTTTCCCAGAATCTCATCTTCAAAATTCGTTCAAACTTCTTAACTAGTAGTTTCAATGTCAATTCAAAAGTATAAACAATTTTGGCAGATGAGATTCTGGGAGAAGCTGGTCGAGGGTAGCTTCTGGTAGAAGCTGGCCAAGAAGCTGAAAAGAAGGGGCCCTAGTCTAGTTCTATTATATCAGTGCAGAATATGTGGTTCTTTACCTACATTATTTGGGTCTCCCCTCTTAAACTTAAGTTATATAGGACATTTTATTATTTTTATCCGTCGAAACCCATATCAAGGCCACGTATATCTCTGTATATGTGTACTCGATCGAACTGGGTATAATCCACGTTCCAGTCGGCTGATCCCACCTCTTATTATCACGATCTACGTCTCTGTATGTCATATTTAAAAAAAATTGTTGCTGTTATATAACTTCTGATTTTCGCCTTCCACAGACACATAAGTATACGTATACGGTGAGTATATGTCTAAGAGGATCATACGGACTTCGGGTAGATTCGTACGGTCCTCTAAACAATCGGTATCGAGTTTTTGTTTATCAAAGTTTGAAGGGGAAGGGGGGGGGGGACACAGAAGCAAATGTGCTTTGCAAATTAATATATAAGCATTACGAATTTTCTTATTAGATTTGATAGTTCTCATGCCGACTGAAAACTTGTTATGTCTCAGTCATCTATCTTGCTATTGGATTTACCTCGTGATAACTGGAAATTTAATGAGTAGCAACTGAGAATTAGTATAAATTTTCTAAATTGCAATTAGTCAACTGAGAATTAGCATAAATGATAGGATAATGTCAGCAACTTAGATATAAGAAGTTCTTAGATCACATTAGATCTTTTAATTTAGGTGATTTTTATGTAGATGTGCATGAAAGGACCGCTCTCCTTCCACCCCTCCCTCCCTCTCCCCTTAATTCCACACGGTCCAGCTTCACCGGCCGGAGTAGGGATGTGAGAGGCGGCCGAAACGCCGTTGTCCATCGTAGATGTAGGATTAGGTGTTGGGTCAGTTTCATGGAAATCACTTTCAATGAAATCTCCATTGAAATTCAGTAGACACCAAAATAATTTACCTTCCGAACAACAATTTTATAATTTGGCTAGAACATAGATATTGGTGTGCCGATGCCCTCTTGTTTAATCGAAAACTCGAGGAAAAAGTAAGTGTGTACAAACAATATTGTTCATTCCGCAACCAAAATTATATTTATTTCCCAGAAAGGATTTTGTAACACTAGAACATGATTGAAATAATCTCCGCGGCACGAAGTATTCCACATCTTATGATCACGCAAAAGTTATTGTCAAACAATCAATTGCATGCAAAGAGAGGTTTGTTAGCACATAGAGGAGAAATGTGTCACATAGGAAACAATGTCTATGAACAACATTGTTTATACACACTTAGGGCTTGTTTGATTCATAGGAATTACATAGGAATTGTGTAGGATTTAAATCCTATGGGAATTTTTCCTATGTTATTGTTTGATTCATAGGAACACATCCTATAGGAATTAATCATATAGGAATCTTATAGTGCAATTCCTATAGGAAAGAAACATTAGATCATACCTCATGAAAAAATTCCTTTGCTACATCAAACAAAATTCCTATTCCCATAGGATTCAAGTTGGCATGACATCTCAATCCTATGTTTTTCCTATTGCTATACTTTTCCTATCCTATGAATCAAACAAGCCTTTAGTTTTTCCTCCACTTTTCGATTAAACAATGATGCTGATTGTATGATGCTTTTTTAACAAGGATTGTATGACATTGAGTACTAGTGACCAGAAGTAACTCTACAACCCGTTTCAAGAAGAAAAAAAAGTAACTCTACAAGAAGCACACGGTTTTCCAGTTTCATCTTCTCGTTCTTGTTCACCAAGAGTTCAAGAAACAAGATCATGTAGGAGTAACCTTAAAAGGGAGAATCTGAGAACTAGATAGTGTTTATTCTCCAAGGGCAACACACACGATGTGCACCTCGTCAGCGCAACAGGCACTAGCAGCTATGTCCAATGTGCCTCGTTCCGTGTGGCTTCGGCTGAGCCACCGCACCATCACGACGAAAAGAAACTGAACGGGGCGGTAGGCTAGTGGTTAAGTGGTAGGTGGCGCACCTGGCGATGAGTTCAATTCCTATTAGAGACGAATATTCAGAATTCTCACGACTGTTTCTACCGTATAAAAAAAATGGTCCGATTCCTCCTAGCGCTGTTTTTTTTTTTTTTAAGAAACTGTCAAGCAGTTGTATGTGTCAAAAGTGCTTGGATGCCGCGGTCAGGCAAGTGCACTGACCTCCCAGAACGTGGACGCAAAGCTCGAGCTAGCCAAAATCCTTCCTAGTGGTACAACGTTTTCGAAACCGTAGTGGTGCACGTAAAGAATTGGTACAGCATATCCCAAAAATCCCACGCAAGTACACTTATTCTCTAATGTACAGTATCTTTTTATCCCGGATGAGCTGCGAACATGTCAATAAAAGAAAACTGAACTTCCCACTGCGTTTGATCAAAGATAAAAGTAACACGTGGATTAAAAAAATAATGTACTCCCTCCGTCCAGAAATAACTGATTTAGATGAATCTAGACATTATTTAGTATATAGGTTCATCCAAATTTTTACAAATCCAAATCAACTAATATGGGTCGGAGGGAGTATTAAAATGCATTTAGATACATTCAAATCTAGACAAACACAGAGAAAGTACTGTATTACCTATCACCCAACCCTACATTGTCATTTCCCCCCTTACTCAAACCAGAACTAGAGTACAATGCTACAGATTCCAGATACTGTACATGTAAAGTTGTAAACAACAGATTTACTTCTCATGATCTTTATTCAAGCTGTCAATCTTGATCACAAGGGGTTGGTGCAGATATGAGGGAGAGGCCACCACAGGAAGCTGTGCAGTCCCGCTATATTAATATAGCCAACCACACGGTACAACAGCTCTCCTGCTAATATTAAAAAAAAAACACTATTGGTGCAAACAACACACAAGCATGCCCAAAAGAAAACAAAATAAAGAATAGAGAAACTAAAACCAATATCGGCAGATCGATGAAAACAAGGATGACCTGCAACCGCTGCGCCCACCTAAGTTGTCCCACCACGCTCGTAGTGCTATGAGTCGTCGCGTACCAAGCAACACCTTCAAGAAGGAATGCGACGACGACGACGCTGCTACCCGAACAAGTCCTAGGATTTCCCCCGGCACGGTAAGCAAAGTGGGGAAAGGGTACACCCGACGCCCTTCAGGAAGGGATTGCGGCACCCGCAGGTGTCACCGCGTCGGAGCCGGACGAGCCGACGGGGTTTCTCCCGACCCAAAAAAAACCATAGCCCCAGACGTTCCCTAGCACTCCACCCAACTTGCCACCCACCAACGAGCGCCACCACGGTATTGACGCCATCCTCGTCTCACTATGGTCACCGTCGCGAGGCCTAGAATTCGAAAGCGGAGAGCACAACAAGAATCGGGGCTGGTAGAACCACAACCTGGCGGGAGGGAACTTCCTCCACCGCTATCGCGGTAGCCAACCGGACACGGCAACAGAGACACACCAGGCCCCCAAAGGGTCCGACCGAACCCTTATCGAGTCTGCAAAGTCCCCGCCGCCATGCTGCAGCAGGCCGGCCGAGCGCCGCCAACACCCTGGACTTGCCGGCTCACCAACTCGACCTCTAAGAAGCGTCACCACCGCAGGAGGCCACGTCGACCCTCCCAAGCCAAGATGGGGCCCAAATGGGCCCAGATCTAGGCTGAACGAGCGCCGCAGACTCCTGCCCGCAAGTAGCTCCGCTCTGCCACCAAGCGGCAGCGCTGCCACCTTGCAACCACCCGACCGCCGTCGAGAATCCCGCCGCCATGCTGCACCTGTTGGAATTATGCCCTAGAGGCAATAATAAAGATGTTATTATTATAATTCTTGTTCATGATAAAGTTTATATTCCATGCTAGAATTGTATTAAGCGGAAACTTTAATACTTGTGTGGTTTGTGAACAACACTGTGTCCCTAGTATGCCTCTATGGACTAGCTCATTGATTAATGATGGTTAAGGTTTCCTAACCATAGACATGAGTTGACGATTAAAAATGAGATCATATCATTGGGAGAATGATGTGGTGGACAGACCCAAACTGAGCGAAGCAATTAGATCGTGTCATCGTGTTCATCTTTGCGAAGCTTTTCTTATGTCAAATATTGTATTCCTTAGACCATGAGATAATACAACTCCCTGGTATCGGAAGAAAGCTTTGAGGTCACCAAACGTCATCCTATGAGAGGGTGATCATAAAGGTGTCTCTCAGGTGATCGGAAAGTACTTGTTGGGTTGTATGTATCGAGATGGGATTTGTCCCTCCCAAGTTGGAGAGATATACTTCGGGCCCACTCGGTAATCGATATCAACACCGCTTGCAAGCATGTGATTAAGGAGTTACTCACAAAGTGATATCGGATTATGGAACGAGTAAAGTACTTGCTGTGAACGAGATTGAACTAGGTATGACGGTACCGACGATCAAATCTCGGGCAAGTAAAATATCGCGAGACGAAGGGAATATATATATGGGATTGATTGAATCCTGGCATCGTGGTTCATCCGATATGATCATCGATGAATGTGTGGGAGTCAATATGGGTTTCCAGACCACGCTGTTGATTATTGATAGAAGATCATGTCTGCATATTCTCGAACCCGAAGGGTCACACACTTAACGTGTCTCGACGCTAGGATAGATTGGATAATTGGTTTATGAGTTTTTGTTCGGAGTCTCAGATGGGATCTGGGACATCACGAGAGGTTCCAGAATGGTCCATAGAATAAGATTCATATAAGGCAATGCAGTTTTTGGAGTTCGGAATTGTTTCGGGTTAATCGGTATTGTACCGGAAGCTTCTAGAACCTTCCGGAGGGGGACCAGCGTGGCCCCACCTTCCGGGAGGGGGAATGGGCCTATGAGGGAGTGCCCTGGACGCATTGGGCCAGGGGACAAGGCCCCATAGGGCCCAGCCGGCCAACCTAGGGCAAAACCCTAGGGGAGCTTCTAGAAGGGGGGGGGAACTTGCCCCCCGCTCCTCCCTCCTTGGCCGCCGGCCCTAGGTTTTGGGGGAGGGGCAAGGGCTGGCCGCGCACCCCTCTATATAAAGAGGGCTGGGGGCGCACCCCCTCCCACACCTCCTCCTCAAGCCCTAGCCGCCCTGCTTCCCTCCTCTCTCTCTCCCTCCCGACTGCACGTAGGCGAAGCCCTGCTGCAGAAACTCTCCACCACTTGCACCGCGCCGGCGCGTTGTAGATCCAATCCGTCTCTCCACCATACTTGCTGGACCGAGGAAGGAGGAGACGTCGAGGTGCTGCACGTGTGCATCTCTCGGAGGCATCGCCACTTGCGGTGTTAGATCGGATCGGATCGCGAGGAGGAGAAGCGAGTACGACTACATCACCCACGTTCCGACGAACGTTCCGCTGTGCGAATCTTCAAGGGTATGAAGATCTCATCTATTCCCCCTTGTTGTTTGCATCTCCTATATTAGATCTTGGCTTTCCCATTAACATCCGTAGAATTTTTTTGATTTACTATGCTGCAAAACCCTTCAGTGGTATCAGAGCTAGATCTATGCGTAGATGTGTTTCACGAGTAGAACGCAACATGGTTGTTGCGGGCGTTGATGTTTTCTTTTGCAAGCCTCTTGTTTGTGTTCTTCTTATGACGCGGGATAGTTCAATCGAAGCGGTCTAGGCCAACCTTACGCGACCTTGTTCGCGAGACCGGCTCCGCACTTGACGTGTGGCTTGTTCCACACATGCGGCTGGTGGATGTCAGTTTCTCTCACTATAGTTGTCATGGGATTTACATCGGAGTTTGGCAACCATAATATCACCGTTGTGGATTTCCGTAGGTAAGAATCGTTCTTAGCTTGCTACTCCCATAAGCCACGTAAAACATGCAACAACAAAGTAGAGGCGTCTAACTTGTTTTTGCAGGGAGTGTTTTCTGTGATATGGTATGGCCCAAGATGTGATGTGTATGTTGTATGCAATGATCATGTTTTGTAATGTTTCATGACTTGCATGTCGATGAGTACACAACCAGCAGGAGCCATATGGTTGTCTTTATAATTGTGTATGACCTGTGTGTCAACTTCTTATACGCCATGTAATAGTTTCACTTTATCGCTAAGTAGTTAGCAATAGTTGTAGTTGCTATTCGTGGTGGAGGCAATCATGGTGGAGTGATGGAGATCATGCCGGCACGCACAAGATGGAGATCATTGCGCGAAGATTGGCTATACCATGTCACATAAAGTTATATGCATGTGATGTTTATCCTTTTATGTATCTTATTATGCTTAGATCGCGACGGTAGCATTATAAGATGATTCCTCACTTAAAGATCAAGATAAAACTGTGTTCTCTCCATGTATGCACCGTTGCGAAAGTTCGTCATGTCCAAGCATCACGTGATGATCGGGTGCTATAGACTCTACGTTCACATACAACGGGTGCAAGCCAGTTTTGCACATGCGGAAATACTTGGGTTTAACTTGAAGAGCCTAGCATGTACAGACATGGCCTCGGAACACATGAACCGAAAGGTTAATCATGATTCATATGAATGATATAATCGACACTTCGTTGTCCACCATTGAAACCACATCTCTTCTCGTGAAGATCGGATTAGGTGTGGTGAATTTGGATCATGTTCACTAAACAACTTGAGGGATGTTGAATTTAGTGGGAGTACATCTAGTAATTTGATTAAAAGTTGAACTAGTTATCATGAACATAGTCTAATTTGTACTTGCAAATATTGTAGATCAAATGGCTAAGTCCAACTTCAACTTCAACGTTTTTGCTGAGAAGGAAAAGCTTAGAAACAATGGGTCTAACTTCACCAACTGGTTCCGCAATCTGAGAATCATTCTCTCAGGCGGTCAAAAGGACTATGTCCTTGAGAATGCGCTAGGTGACGCCCCTGCTGTAAATGCGCCGGCTGATGAGAAAGCTGTCTATCAGTCGCGCAAAGATGATTATGGTGTGATTAAGAGCACCATGTTGTTTGCTATGGAATCAGACCTTCAAAATCGTTTTGAAGACTATCCCGGGCCCTTTGAGATTCTTGAGGAGCTGAAAACTATGTTTCAGACTCAGGCCCGTTCTGAGAGATATGAGATCTCTGAGAAATTCTTTAACTGCAAGATGGAGGAAGGGAGTTCCGTTAGTGAGCACGCCATAAATATGTCGGGCTACACTCAACGCCTTGAGCAACTGGACTGCAAGATTCCAGAGGAGCTCAAGATTGACAGGGTTCTGCAATCACTCCCTCCCAGCTACAAAAGTTTTGTAGTGACTCATAATCAGATTGGTTCCATTGATACGATCACCGAGCTCTTCTCTAAGCTGAAAGCTGCAGAGGTGGACATCAAAAAGGATAATCATGTGTTGATGGTCAACAAGCCCCCCACCTTTAAGAAAGGTAAGGGTGCAAAGAAGCCCTTCAAGAAAGGCGGCGGCAAGCGCGTTGCCCCTGCTGAGAAGAAGCTCAAGTCTGGACCTAAGCCGGACACTGAGTGCTTCTATTGCAAGGACAAGGGTCACTGGAAGTGCAACTGTCCGAAGTACTTAGCGGACAAGAAGGCTGGCACCATCAAAGGTATATTTGATATACATGTTATTGATGTTTTCCTTACTAGCCCTCGTTGTAGTGCCTGGGTATTTGATACTGGTTCAGTTGCTAATATTTGTAACTCGAAACAGGAACTACGGAATAGACGGCGACTTGCGAGGGATGAGGTGACGATGCGCGTTGGCAACGGATCAAGAGTTGATGTGATGGCCGTCAGCACGTTCTCCTTAGTTTTACCTTCGGGATTAGTTTTAAACCTCAATAAATGTTATTATGTGCATGCGTTGAGCATGAACATCATTTCTGGATCGTGTTTATTGCAAGACGGTTATTCATTTAAATCTGAGAATAATGGTTGTTCCATTTATATGAGTAACATCTTTTATGGTCATGCACCTGCTATGAATGGTTTATTTCTTCTGAATCTCGAAAGGGATGAAACACACATCCATAACATTGAGTCTAAGAGATGCAAAGTAGATAGTGATAATATTACTTATTTGTGGCACTGTCGTCTAGGTCATATTGGTGTAAAACGCATGAAGAAACTCCATTCTGATGGACTTTTGGAGTCTCTTGATTTTGAATCATTTGACACATGTGAACCATGCCTCATGGGCAAGATGATCAAAACCCCGTTCTCCGGTATGATGGAGCGAGCAATGGACTTGTTGGAAATCATACATACCGATGTATGCGGACCGATGAGTGTTTCGACGCGCGGTGGATATCGCTACTTTCTCACTTTTACCGATGACTTAAGTAGATATCGGTATATCTATTTGATGAAACATAAATCTTAAACATTTGAAAATTTCAAGGAATTTCAGAATGAAGTGGAGAACCATCGTAACAGAAAAATTAAGTTTCTACGATCCGATCGTGGAGGTGAATATTTGAGTTATGATTTTCTCACGCATCTTAAAGCAAGCGGAATCATTTCGCAACTCACGCCACCCAGAACACCACAGCGCAATGGTGTGTCTGAACGCCGGAATCAAACCCTATTAGATATGGTCTGATCGATGATGTCTCTTACTGATTTGCCGTTATCATTTTGGGGTTATGCATTAGAAACCGCTGCATTCACTTTAAATAGGGCACCATCTAAATCCGTTGAGACGACACTGTATGAACTGTGGTTTGGTGCTAAACCTAAGTTGCCGTTTCTTAAAGTTTGGGGATGCGAAGCTTACGTCAAGAAGTTGATGCCGGACAAGCTCGAACCCAAAGCAGAGAAATGCGTCTTCATAGGATACCCTAAGGAAACTATTGGGTATATATAAGGGTATTTTACCCTTTGCTACTTTTGGTTGACAATGACACCATGGTAGAGTGGACTAATGCTATTTCTAGTGTCTTACACAGGTTCTAGTCCAATGCTGTGATGAAATGTTATAGGAGACCCCCCCATTTTGATAACGAAGCTTCGCACCGGAGTTTTCCCTTTTCATGTAATTTGAGTC
Organism: Avena sativa; assembly: GCA_916181665.1. NCBI lineage: Eukaryota > Viridiplantae > Streptophyta > Magnoliopsida > Poales > Poaceae > Avena > Avena sativa. Next base: position 393,472,276 of record OV702284.1, read on the forward strand.
CGGTTAGGAGCTCCGCACTATTAAGAGGGGTTCTCTCGATGAGCTTGTTGGGGATGATCACCTAAGCCATATACACATCCCTCTCTCTCCTACCTAATCCATCACCAAAGAGAGAAGAGAAGAAATCCTATCCACCTGAGCCTTTTCTGCAGATCCGGTTTCAGACCGGTTGGACCGGCTCCCAGACCGGACCGTCCGGTGTCAGGATCGGAAATCCGGACTCAAACCGGGATCTCCGGTTTTCTCACTCCGAGTCTGTCCGAGTCTGGGGTACTGAGAGCAATTTCGGTTTCAGTCCGGTTTTCCGGGCTATGGACCAGACTGTCCGGTGTGTGGGCCGGACCAACCAAACTTAAAACCGGACCTTGCGTTTTTGGCTCAAAACGGCTAGTTTTCTCCTTGAGTATAAATATCCCTTCTTCTAGCTTGAGTAGGCTAGGCATTCAGTTCATATCATTTCTTGAAGCCCTCTCTCTCTCTCTCCCCCCCATTGTTGAAACACAAAAGCTTGAGGATCTCCCATTCTACCCAACCAAATCCAAATCCTCTTTGGTAGAAAGGAAGAGGAGGTCCCGATCTACGTTTCCACCAAGCCAAAGTTCATTCCCCCTTGAGTTCATCGATTTAGCTTGTTACTCTTGGGTTTGTGGGAAACCCTAGGCGGCTAGGGTCGCCCGGAGGCATTCGGCTTGTGATTTGCCCCGTGGAAAGTTTGTGAGGGTTTGGAGACTACCCTAAAGTCTACCACGAGTAAGTGAGCTATTCCTTCGTGGGATAGGCTCGGAGAAGAAGGTGAGCCTTCGTGGCGCGTGAGGAATCCTTCGTGGAACCTCACACCTCTCCAACGTGACGTAGCCCCCTTCCCAAAGGTGGTGAACACGGGAATACATCTTCGTCTCCGCGTGCTTCGGTTATTCCTTAACCGATCTCTTACTTGTGTTGCTTATCTTGTGATAGCCTTCGAGCTTGAAGTATCTTGTACATCATCTAGGTTGCCTCACCTAGTTTGCATTTAGGCTCACTTATATTCCGCAAAGCCTAAAACTTGCAAAAGATTATAAAGAATTTTGTAGAAACCTATTCACCCCCCTCTAGGTTAACCATATTACACTTTCAATTGGTATTAGAGCCAAGGGATCTTTTAAGGGCTTTACCTCCTAAGAGGAAAGATGGTTTTCTCCGATGATGAGGAGGAAAAAACTTATTCGGTCAAGGAGCTTCGTGAACTCTTAGCCAAGAGTGCCCTTGAAAAGGCCAAGGCGGATTCCGATCTCCTTGTTCGAATGAGTTACCTAGAAGGACAACTTAAGGCCATTGGCGATGGGGCTTTTCTTGGTAATCCATTGGTAGTACCTCAAGGGAGACCAATGGACATCGAGAAGGATAAGGATGCCGAGTCCGCTCATGATGGCGGCTCGTCAAAAACTTCCACGCCCCCTAATCAATTCCCTTATGTTTATCCTAAGCAAAAGAACATCATGCCTCATATTAATGGTTCGGGCCCTGCACCTCATTATGATGGAACTCACTTCTCTCATTGGAAAGCTTCTATGGAATCTCATCTTCGCAGCTGCAGCGTTGATCTTTGGGAGATTGTATGCACCGGCTTCCACCCTCATGATCCCAACAACCTCACCCCGGGGGAGTACTACGACCGTCAACTAAATGCAACGGCTTGTGACAAGATAAGGAGTGCCATTCACCGCACTCTCCATGATCAAGTCAGCGACATCCCCACCGCAAAGGATCTTTGGGATAGGATTGTCATTCTCCAAGAGGGAACCTCTCTTATCCAAAAGTCCAAGTATGAAGCTGCCAAGTCTGAGATGAACATGTTCATGAACCATGATGGTGAAACTATCGCTGAAGCATACAAGAGACTCGTTGCCCTCCGCGTGAAGATTGGTGGCCTAGGGTGTGAGAAGTATGATGATGGATTCAATTTGAATGATGAACTTATCAAGTCCAAGATTGTCTCCATGATCGCGGTCACCGACAAGAAGCTTGCCTTGAACTTGCAACTCCTCGATAGAGCTAATCAATTCACTCCTGATGATCTAGTCTCTTATCTAGTTGCCACGGATAACTTGGCGGATGAAGGGCAAAAGATCAAGGAGATCAACCGTGCTATCGGGTCTTCCCACTCCCTAGCTTTGAAGGCCAAGCAAGTGCAAGAAGATGTTGCTAGTGATGAAGATAGCGATGGTGATGGAGTTGATGATATGCTCTCTCAACTTGCTCTCTTCACCAAGAACATGAAGTTCCGAAGAAGGAAAAACTCAATGGGATCAAGTGAGAAGAAGAGGACGTGCTACAATTGTGATGAGGCAACCCATTTTGCCGACAAGTGTCCTTATGAGAAGAGGCTTGACAAGCCTAAATATGAAGAAGGTGCCAAACCAAGATTAAAGCCCAACCCCATCAATGAAAGATACAAGAGGAACAATAGGCATGATGGTAAGGGCTTCCTAGGCCAAGAATACATATCCGACAATGAGGAAGAGGATGAAGAGAAGGTGGTTGGAGTGGCTGGTTTGGCCTTTTCCAAGCCCGGGTCTCTCTTCACCTATGACTACACCAAGGACTACACCGACGACTCTCCTAACCCCAAGGTCACTGCCACTTGCCTCATGGCAAGGAGCTCCAAGGACGAGTCCGACGTGGAGTGTGGGGATAAGGAGAAAGTGGTGGGTGTGACCGTTTGGCATATGTCGAATCCAGTTCACCTCTCACCTACGACTACTCCAAGGACTACATCGAGAGTTCTCCTATTCCTAAGATCACCGGTTCTTGTCTTATGGCAAGAAGCTCCAAGGTAATTGTCTCTCCTCCATCCCTATCTAGTGTCTTGTATGATATTGAGAGTGACCATGATAGTGATAGTGATAATGATGAATTTGGAAAAGAATATATAAAAGAAATGTATGCTGTCATGAAGTCTCTTCCTCCCATTGCTCGTGCTAGAGTCAAGCAATTAATGGAACTTGTTAGCTCACGCGATGAGACCATTGATAGCTTGGAATCTCATATTGATGATGAGAAACGAAGATTCAATCTTCTTGAGCAAGAGCTTTGTGAGGAAAAGAATACCAACTCTTTTCTTAAACTACAAATTGAAATCTTTGAAATTGATAAAGCAAAAGACATGGACACTATTGATAGGGCTAACTCATTGTCTCAAGAGCTCGATGTCTCAAAGAAAGAGCTTGAAGTTGCTCATGCTTCTCTTACCAAGGACCTTGAGCACCTTGATAAGGCTAGTTTGCTTGTCAAGCGTGAGCTCATAAAACTTGGAGAGAACCATGATCAACTTCGGGTGTCCTATGAGAAAGCTCTTGGTACATTGAAGGATCCAATTATAGTTGAAAATGATTCTTGTACCTCTAACTCTACCTTTGATCAAGCCCACCTCATTGAGGAAAATAAGAAGTTGAAAGAGCAACTTGAGAAAGAGCGTCGTGCACCTATCTCCAAGGGAAAGATCCTAGATGAGATTTTGTCCCGTCAAAAGACGAGAGTTTCCAAGGAAGGTGTCGGTTTTGATCCAAAGAACAACACGAGCAATGCCATTCCACCGAAGAAGATAACCTTTGTGAAGGAAGGTGAAAAGGTGGTTGACCGGGTCAAAAGGAATGTGGTGAATGGGGGAGCCATGAGGGGCAATCCCAATCACAAGTTTGCGGGAGAGTCTAATCCTTCCTATGTGCTATGTAAGGGCACTCAAGGAAATGTATATGCCAAATATGTTGGCCCTCGAAATGGTTATGCTTATAGGTGGTACTCAATTTGGGTACCTAAGGATCTTGTTGCTAATGCTAGGGGACCCATTACTCAATGGGTTCCTAAATCAAAGAATTGATTTTGTAGGGTTATGCCTCCGGTGGATCAAAATGGGTGTTTGATAGTGGATGCACCAATCACATGACCGGAGGTAGGAGTGGGCTTGACCAATTCATTCACGATGTCAACTCAACGTCAAGCATCACTTTTGGAGATAAATCAAAAGGAAAGGTTCTTGGTTATGGTAAGTTGGTAATTTCCAAGGTTTTGACTCTTGAGACTGTCCTACATGTTGAAAACCTTGGTTACAACTTACTTTCTATTAAACATCTCGCGGAAGCCGGCTATGACTCCTACTTCTCTAGAACTTTTGTGAAGGTCTTTAGGGGTGATGATCTCAGCTTGGTTCTCATTGGACACGTGGAAGACGACCTTTATGTGGTCGACCTCTCGAAAGAGAGTCAATCTCTTCCTACATGTCTAATGGCCAAGGCTGACAAGGGATGGCTTTGGCATCGTCGCCTAGGCCATGTCAACATGAGAAATCTCAATCTCCTCCTAAAAGGTGAACATATTATTGGACTAACCGGTATCTCCTTTGAGAAAGATCGTCTGTGTAGTGCTTGCATTTCAGGGAAGCAAATTGGAAAGCATCATCCTTCTGTTACCAAGGTGGCCACGTCAAGACCCTTGGAATTGCTCCATATGGATCTCTTCGGGCCTTCGACATATGACTCTCTTGGAGGAAGAAGATATGGTCTTGTCATTGTTGATGATTACTCAAGGTATACTTGGGTCTTTATTCTCAAGACGAAGGATGAGACTTTCAAGGAATTCATGATCTTCGCCAAGCAAGCTCAACGCACTCATGGTGTGGAGATCAAGACTATTAGAACCGACAACGGCACCGAGTTCAAGAATTACACCATGCAAGAATTTGTTGAAGATGAGGGGATCAAGCATGAATTCTTAGCTCCTTATACCCCTCAACAAAATGGTGTTGTTGAAAGGAAGAACCGGACAATCATTGAGATGGCAAGAACAATGTTGAGTGAATTCAAGTCTCCTCACAATTTTTGGGGAGAAGCTATTGCTACCGCGGTCCACTACACGAACCGGCTCTTCCTCCGTGCTCCCTTTGACATGACTCCATATGAGATTCTCACAAGTAAGAAGCCCAATGTCAACTACTTGCGTGTCTTTGGGTGCAAGTGTCTCGTCAAGAACAAAAAGGAAAAGCTCGGTAAATTCGAATCTAGAACTATAGAGGGTATTTTTGTTGGTTATGCGGAAAACTCTCATGCCTATAGATACTACAACAATACTAATGGTTGTGTTGAAGTATCTTGTGACGTGGAGTTTTTGGAGAATAATGGTCCCCATGAGGGGCAAGTTTCTTCTCGTGATGTAGGAGATGGTGATTCTTCTCAAGTCATCAAGTTGATGGGTATTGGGCACATCTTGCCTACCGAGTCTCACATTCATGTTCAACAAGATGATGGGGAGAATCAAGCTCAACTCAAGAAGAGCCAAGCTCTATCCAAGTTGAGCCATCAAATGCATCACAAGATCAACATCTCTCTCATGATGCCTTGCAAACCGAAGAACAAGAACCAAGCTCTCAAACCTTCGAGCAAGACCAAGTAGAAGATCAACCTCCATCTCAAGGCCAAGCTCAAGATGGTGTCAACGATCAAGGCCCCTCAAAAGATGAATTTGTTGATCATGAAGGCACAATTCGGAAGATTAAGGCCGCCTCCGTTGCAAGTGGACTTCAAGTAAACAATATCCTTGGAAGCATATCAAAAGGGATCGAGACCCGTGCCAAGAAGAAGAACCTCACAACCTTTTGTGGGCACCATGCTTTTGTGTCCAACTTCGAGCCCCTTAAGGTACATGAGGCTTTGGAGGATCCGGATTGGGTCATTGCCATGCAAGAAGAACTCGAGTGTTTCACCCACAATGAAGTATGGTCTCTTGTGGAGAGGCCTAAAGATCATCGCATCAATGTTATTGGGACCAAGTGGGTGTTCAAAAACAAGCAAGATGAGAATGGGGTCGTCATGAGGAACAAAGCAAGGTTAGTGGCGCAAGGGTATGCCCAAATAGAAGGTATTGACTATGAGGACACCTTTGCGCCCGTTGCTCGTCTTGAAGCTATTCGTCTCTTGCTTGCTTATGCATCTTTCCATAACTTCAAGCTTTATCAAATGGATGTGAAAAGTGCTTTTCTTAATGGTCCCTTGAAAGAGGTTGCATATGTAGCTCAACCCCCGGGTTTCGAAAACACACGCTATCCCAACCATGTGTATCTTCTCCATAAGGCTCTCTACGGACTAAAGCAAGCTCCTCGTGCTTGGTATGAGCACCTTAGGGATTTTCTACTCATGGATGGGTTTAGCGTGGGTAAGGTCGATTCCACCCTTTTCACCAAACGGGTTAAAGGGGGTGGCTTATTTATTGTTCAAATATATGTTGATGATATTATCTTTGGTGGAACTAACGAATCTCATAACAAAGCTTTTGCCGAGTTGATGACTATGAAATTTAGGATGTCCATGATGGGGGAGTTGAAGTTCTTTCTAGGCTTCATCATAAAGCAACTTCCTCATGGCACTTTCATCTCTCAAGAAAAGTACATTAAGGATATGCTCAATAAGTTCGAGATGGCCAAGGCTAATCCCATGAAGACACCCATGCCTCTAAATGGACAACTTGGCCTTGGAGTAGGTGAGAAGGACGTGGATCAAAAGGTATATCGTTCTATGATTGGTTCCTTGCTCTACCTTTGTGCTTCTAGGCCAGATATCATGTTGTGTAGGAATGTGTGCTCGTTTTCAATCCGCTCCCAAGGAGTGCCACTTGATGGCGGTCAAACGGATTTTTAGGTACCTCGTTCTCACTCCTACTCTCGGGCTTTGGTATCCAAAGGGGTCAACCTTTGAGCTTGTTGGCTATTCGGATGCCGATTGGGCAGGTGATAAGGTTGACCGGAAATCAACCTCCGGGGCTTGCCAATTTATTGGCCGGTCGTTGGTGAGTTGGTCTTACAAGAAACAAAACTCCACAGCCCTATCCACCGCCGAAGCCGAATACATATCCGCGGCATCTTGTTGTGCTCAATTGTTATGGATGAGGCAAACCTTGAAAGACTATGGTGTGTCTCTTGGTACGGTGCCTCTTCTATGTGACAATGAAAGCGCGATAAAGATCGCCAACAACCCCGTCCAACATTGCCGCACCAAACATATTGACATTCGCCACCACTTCCTACGTGACCATGTCGCAAATGGTGATATCAATCTCACTCATGTGGGTACGATGTTCCAATTGGCCGATATCTTCACGAAGCCTTTGGATGAAGCCCGGTTTGTTATGTTGAGGCGAGAACTCAGTATCCTAGATCCCCAAAACTTGGATTGATTTGCTTCTTGCACTATATTCTTGCTCTTAACATGCTATGTAGACTAGTTGCGACACACATGTAGGGATAGCCATCTTACCATGTCTTGGTTTGATGCATACCTATGTGTGCAACATAAATTGATCTCGTGTCATGATATGAGTCCAAGCATCTATCTTTGAGGCGTCATGACACATGTGCTTAAACATAGGGGGAGAAATCCCCCACAACCTTCTAGCCTCCTTTGCTTTTCAATGGTTTCCATCTTGAGGCTCTCTGAGTTTGATCTTTCCTCTCGTTCTTGATATCTTCGAATCATGCCTATTGTTGCTCTTTGTGAGGTTGAAATTGATTCTTTCCAATAGGCATGCCTAGATCACCTGCTTCCTCTACCCTTTTGGAGCCTACTATCTTCCTCTAATTGCACATGCCATCCTCGAAAACAAAACAACAACAAAAAACATTATGTTGTTCGGTTCTTGGCCCGGTCGAACCGGCTCCCAGACCGGACAGCCCGGTGCCAGCGTCGGATAACCGGACCAGAACCGGAAAGTCCGGTTATACTATACCGGGTCTATCCGGATCGCGTCTCTGAACCGTTTTTCGGTTCTACTCCGGTTTTCCGAGCTGTAGACCGGGTCATCCGGTTTGGATCTCGGTTCAACCGGACTTAAAACCGAGCTTCAGATCTGTTTTTTTCCTTTTCTCCCTGCCCCCCCCTCCTCCCACAGTTCCACTTCACTTCCCCTGACCTCCCCTCCTCCATTGTCGCCCCTCCCCACCCTCCCCTCCTCTCCTAGGGTGATTCCACCCCTAGGATCCATAGATCGGGCCACCCTTTCGTAAGGAAGGACTTTTGGAGGCTTCTCACCAAAGGAATTTCTTCCTCTCGCGGTGGTTCGGGATCTTTTTGGTGTTCTCCTTCCTCAAGGGCTCCTTGGTGCTTTCCTCCACGGGAAGCCATGTCCTCGGGTACTCCTTTCTCCCTCTCCTCTTGTCCTTCTCAAATCCCTATGTTTTGCTATACATTGTGTTGGATTTGAGAAATTAGGGGTCCACCTAGTCTTTTTTTCCCCACCCTCGTTCCTCCATGTCCTACCCACTCTGCTTAGAACTGTATTTGCGCAAGTACATGAGTCATTGGTACGATTTTTTACATTGCATAGGGGTCTCCGTGGATCTCGGTTTCAAACCCGGTTGTTCCGGCCCTGGCACCGGACCGTCCGGTCTGAGTCCGGTTTTCCGGCTCTGACACCAGACCATCCGGTTCTGAGTTCGGTCCGACCGGCACTGGCACCGGACCATCCGGTTCTGGGCTCGGTAGCTCCGGCCCTGGCACCGGACCTCTCTGCAATGTCTCTTATTTTACCATGCACTTGCCCAAATCCAAGTTTCTTTTTCTTTCATCCTCTCCTTTGGCATGTGTACTTATCTCTGTGCTCCCCAATCTCTATCTCTCTTTTTCACAGGTGAAGACGCTGATTCTGCTAGTGATGAGTATGTGCCTGATCAGGAGTTTGTGCCCGAGGTAGCTAACAGGAGCAAGCGGGCTCGTCGCACCCCTCAGTCTGTGCAGCTTGAGCCTGAGGGGAGCGCTCGCTCTGGGCGCATCAAACTCAAAGCTAACAGGGGTAAGCAGCAAGCTTCTCAGGCCGAGGCCGAGGATGTGCCTTGTCAAAATCTGAAGGGTATGGAGATTGGTCAGTACCGGGCTCTCCGCAAGCAGAATCCCTATCGCTTCAAGCAACGCACCTATAAAGGATCTAACAAGAAGTTTCGGACTGAGACTCAGACTATGATGTGGGATCACATTTACACTCAGTTCCGGGTCACTCCTTGTGGCCACATTCAAGCCCTCAATCTGGAGTGGTTCAATATGTATGCAGCCTTTGATTATTTCTATGTTGATGAAGCTTTGAGGAAAATGGATCTGTTCGACCTCGTCTGTCTCAAGGAGGACTATTACCCTGACTTCATCCGTCAGTTCTTTTGCACAGTCTATTTTCATGATGATGAGGATCGCACTATGACTTGGATGACTGGCACGAGGCGCTTTCAGGCTACTTATGCTGATTTGGTCGGTGTCATGGGCTACACTGGTCGAGGCGGCGGCTTCTGTATTCACAGTGAGAAGGTCAAGCCTGCTGAGACTCTTGCTTTCTGCTACCCTAGTGATTCTCAGTGGAGTCCTCCGTGCATGACTGGCATGTATTACTACTATCATACCTTGGCCACTATCTTTCGTCAGTCCCTTGTTCCCCGTGTTGGCGATTCCACCAACTGCCGTGGGTACTTTGCCAACTTGTTGTACTATTGTCACCCGGATCGGCTGAGGAAGATTGATGGATGTGACTTTGTGTACTGTGAGCTGCGGCGGGTTGCTTTGGACAGGATGACTCCCACCTTCTGCGCATATGTTCAGAAGTTGCTCAATCGGGTGGTGCCGCCTGGTGTGATGGTGGGCGAGCGTGAGGAACAAGAAATGCTTAATCTCTGTCTCCGTGCACACACTCCTGAGGTCCCTGGGATGCGGCCTCCTGAGCACCGCACCAAAGCTTCTCATGATCCTCGGCCTTCTTTTTCTACTCGGGCTGGTTCTCGTCGTCCTGTTGGTGAGTCCTCCTCTCACCCAAGGCCGAAGGGTGGTGCTGCCAAGTTTTTTAAGAGGCTATTCCAGATGTGCCGTTCTTCCTATGATGTGAGTCACAAGGCTTTGGAATTGAGCCAGGAGACTAGACGTCGCCACAATGAGTATCTTGCGACCCAGAATGTCACTCCTCCACCTGATGGTCCTGAGATGGCCCCTGTTCCTTATGTCAACTATGAGATGCCGCCTCTTGATGATGCTATGTTCTATGGGTTCTTCCCTGGTCAGTTTGCTCCTAGTGGTCCTGGTGGTCCCTCTGCTCAGGGTCATGTTGATGATGAGGACAATGATGATGCTGCCGATAGTGAGGAGGCCTCTGAAGAGGAAGATGTCCCTCCTCCTCCTCCGCCGTTCTTCTAGTTGGGCTGCGTTAGCATCGCTCTCCTCCTCTTCCTTTTTGGTGTCTCGATGCCAATGGGGGAGAAGAGTAGAGTTCTATTAGATATCTACGGGTTCCTTGCTGGGGTTTTCCGGGGTTTACCGTTAGCACAATGCCCCTTGCGTTCTCATTGCTTCTTATGGCATTGTTCTTTCCCTTTCGCTTTATGTATGAACTATCTACTTTCGTTCTGTCTGTTGAACAAGTTTGTGCTTTGTGTGTGAACCTTGGATATTTATATTATGCTATGACTACGTCTTTTGTTGTTTATAATATCTTTGCGAACTCTAGCTCGGTTTGTCATCGTCAACCAAAAAGGGGGAGATTGAAAGGGTATTTTACCCTATGCTATTTTTGGTTGACAATGACACCATGGTTAGAGTGGACTAATGCTATTTCTAGTGTCTTACACAGGTTCTAGTCCAATGTTGTGATGAAATGTTATCGGAGACCCCCCCATTTTGATAACGAAGCTTCGCACCGGAGTTTTCCCTTTTCATGTAATTTGAGTCCGGTTAGGAGCTCCGCACTATTAAGAGGGGTTCTCTCGATGAGCTTGTTGGGGATGATCACCTAAGCCATATACACATCCCTCTCTCTCCTACCTAATCCATCACCAAAGAGAGAAGAGAAGAAATCCTATCCACCTGAGCCTTTTCTGCAGATCCGGTTTTCAGACCGGTTGGACCGGCTCCCAGACCGGACCGTCCGGTGTCAGGATCGGAAATCCGGACTCAAACCGGGATCTCCGGTTTTCTCACTCCGAGTCTGTCCGAGTCTGGGGTACTGAGAGCAGTTTCGGTTTCAGTCCGGTTTTTCGGGCTGTGGACCGGACTGTCCGGTGTGTGGGCCGGACCAACCGAACTTAAAACTGGACCTTGCGTTTTTGGCTCAAAACGGCTAGTTTTCTCCTTGAGTATAAATATCCCTTCTTCCAGCTTGAGTAGGCTAGGCATTCAGTTCATATCATTTCTTGAAGCTCTCTCTCTCTCTCTCCCCATTGTTGAAACACAAAAGCTTGAGGATCTCCCATTCTACCCAACCAAATCCAAATCCCTTTGGTAGAAAGGAAGAGGAGGTCCCGATCTACGTTTCCACCAAGCCAAAGTTCATTCCCCCTTGAGTTCATCGAGTTAGCTTGTTACTCTTGGGTTTGTGGGAAACCCTAGGCGGCTAGGGTCGCCCGGAGGCATTCGGCTTGTGATTTGCCCCGTAGAAATTTTGTGAGGGTTTGGAGACTACCCTAAAGTCTACCACGAGTAAGTGAGCTATTCCTTCGTGGGATAGGCTCGAAGAAGAAGGTGAGCCTTAGTGGCGCGTGAGGAATCCTTCGTGGAACCTCACACCTCTCCAACGTGACGTAGCCCCCTTCCCAAAGGTGGTGAACACGGGAATACATCTTCGTCTCCGCGTGCTTCGGTTATTCCTTAACCGATCTCTTACTTGTGTTGCTTATCTTGTGATAGCCTTCGAGCTTGAAGTATCTTGTACATCATCTAGGTTGCCTCACCTAGTTTGCATTTAGGCTCACTTATATTCCGCAAAAGCCTAAAACTTGCAAAAGATTATAAAGAATTTTGTAGAAACCTATTCACCCCCCCTCTAGGTTAACCATCTTACACTTTCAGTATACCTTCTATCACAGAACCGAAGGCAAAGTGTTTGTCGCAAAGAACGGTTCCTTTCTTGAGAAGGAGTTTCTCTCGAAAGAAGTGAGTGGGAGGAAAGTAGAGCTAGACGAGGTTGTTGAACCTTCTCTTGAGTTGGAGAGTAGCGCAGCACCTGAAATTGTTCCAGTGCCGCCTGCACCAACAATAGAGGAAGCTAATGACAAGGATCATGAAGCTTCGGACGATGCTGCTACTGAACATCGCAGGTCGACAAGGTCGCGTGCCCCTCCTGAGTGGTACGGCAACCCTGTATTAACTGTCTTGTTAGTAGATGACAGTGAACCTGCGAACTATGAGGAAGCGATGATGATCCCAGACTCTGAGAAATGGCTAGAGGCCATGAAATCCGAATTGGGATCCATGAGCGAAAACCAAGTATGGACTTTGGTGGACCCTCCTAGCGACCGAAAGGCCGTTGAGTGCAAATGGATTTTCAAGAAGAAAACGGACGCGGATGGTAATGTTACCGTCTATAAAGCACGACTTTTCGCGAAAGGTTTTCGACAAGTTCAAGGTGTTGACTACGATGAGACTTTCTCCCGTAGGCGATGTTTAAGTCCATTCGGATTTTATTAGCAATTGCTGCGTTTCATGATTATGAAATATGGCATATGGATGTCAAGACTGCTTTCCTCAATGACAACATTGATGAAGAGTTGTATATGATGCAACCCGAAGGTTTTGTCAATCCTAAGGATGCTGATAAAGTGTGCAAACTTCAGCGTTCCATTTATGGACTGAAGCAAGCATCTCGGAGTTGGAACCTTCGTTTTGATCAAGTGATCAAGAGCTTTGGATTTGTTCCAAATTTCTACGAAGCTTGTATCTACAAGAAAGTGAGTGAGAGCTCAGTGACATTTCTGGTACTATATGTGGATGACATATTGATTATTGCAAATGACATTAACATGCTTAACGATGTGAAGAGTTATTTGAACAAATGTTTTTCAATGAAAGACCTAGGTGAAGCTGCTTATATATTGGGCATCAAAATATATAGAGATAGACAAAGACGCTTGATAGCTTTAAGCCAGAGTACATACCTAGACAAAGTTCTGAAAAGGTTCAGAATGGATAAGGCAAAGAAAGGTTCAGTGCCTATGTTGTCAGGTAAGATATTGAGCAAGGCTCAGTGTCCAGCTACGGTAAATGATAGAGAAGCTATGAGCAAAGTGCCTTATGCCTCGGCCATAGGTTCTATCATGTATGCCATGCTGTGTACTAGACCGGATGTGTCCAATGCTCTTAGTTTGACGAGAAGGTACCAAAGTGATCCAGGAGTGGAACACTGGACAGCCGTGAAGAACATCCTAAAGTACTTGAATAGGACTAAAGAAATGTTCTTAGTCTATGGAGGTGATGAACAGCTCGTCGTAAAAGGTTACGTCGATGCTAGTTTCAACACCGACAAGGATGATTCTAAATCTCAGACAGGATACGTTTATATTTTGAATGGAGGAGCTGTGAGCTGGAGAAGCTGCAAGCAAAGCTTGATCGCGGGATCTACAGTAGGAGCGGAATACATGGCTGCTGCAGAAGCGTCAAGTGAAGGAGTTTGGATCAGGAACTTCATCACTGAGCTTGGTGTGGTTCCAAGTGCATTGGACCCACTGGAGATATTGTGTGACAACACTGGCGCCATAGCACTCACTAAGGAACCAAGATATCATCCAAAGACAAAGCATATCAACCGCAAGTTTCATATAATCCGAGATTATATAGCAGATGGAGATCTGAAGATTAGCAAAGTACATACAGATCTGAATGTCGCAGATCCATTGACTAAACCTCTTCCAGGTGCAAAACATGATCAACACCTTAGTGCCATGGGTGTGAGATTGTTGCCAAATGTAAACTAGATTATTGACTCTAGTGCAAGTGGGAGACTGTTGGAATTATTCCCTAGAGGCAATAATAAAGATGTTATTATTATAATTCTTGTTCATGATAAAGTTATATTCCATGCTAGAATTGTATTAAGCGGAAACTTTAATACTTGTGTGGTTTGTGAACAACACCGTGTCCCTAGTATGCCTCTATGGACTAGCTCATTGATTAATGATGGTTAAGGTTTCCTAACCATAGACATGAGTTGTCGATTAATAATGAGATCATATCATTGGGAGAATGATGTGGTGGACAGACCCAAACTGAGCGAAGCAATTAGATCGTGTCATCGTGTTCATCTTTGTGAAGCTTTTCTTATGTCAAATATTGTATTCCTTAGACCATGAGATAATACAACTCCCTGGTATCGGAAGAAAGCTTTGAGGTCATCAAACGTCATCCTATGAGAGGGTGATCATAAAGGTGTCTCTCAGGTGATCGGAAAGTACTTGTTGGGTTGTATGTATCGAGATGGGATTTGTCCCTCCCAAGTCGGAGAGATATACTTCGGGCCCACTCGATAATCGATATCAACACCGCTTGCAAGCATGTGATTAAGGAGTTACTCAGAACGAGTAAAGTACTTGCTGTGAATGAGATTGAACTAGGTATGACGGTACCGACGATCAAATCTCGGGCAAGTAAAATATCGCGAGACGAAGGGAATATATATGGGATTGATTGAATCCTGCCATCGTGGTTCACCCGATATGATCATCGATGAATGTGTGGGAGTCAATATGGGTTTCCAGACCCCGTTGTTGATTATTGATAGAAGATCGTGTCTGCATATTCTCGAACCCGAAGGGTCACACACTTAACGTGTCTCGACGCTAGGATAGATTGGATAATTGGTTTATGAGTTTTTGTTTGGAGTCTCGGATGGTATCCGGGACGACACGAGAGGTTCCGGAATGGTCCGGAGAATAAGATTCATATAAGGCAATGCTGTTTTTGGAGTTCGGAATTGTTTTGGGTTAATCGGTATTGTACCGGAAGCTTCTAGAACCTTCCGGAGGGAGACCAACGTGGCCCCACCTGTCGGGAGGGGGCATGGTCCTATGAGGGAGTGCCCTGGCCGCATTGGGCCAGGGGCACAAGGCCCCATAGGGCCTAGCCGGCCAACCTAGGGCAAAACCCTAGGGGAGCTTCTAGAAGGGGGGGAACTTGCCCCCACTCCTCCCTCCTTGGCCGCCGGCCCTAGGTTTTGGGGGAGGGGCAAGGGCTGGCCGCCCACCCCTCTATATAAAGAGGGCTGGGGACGCACCCCTCCCACACCTCCTCCTCAAGCCCTAGCCGCCCTGCTGCCCTCCTCTCTCTCTCCCTCCCGACTGCACGTAGGCGAAGCCCTGCTGCAGAAACTCTCCACCACTTGCACCGTGCTGTCGCGTTGTAGATCCAATCCGTCTCTCCACCATACTTGCTGGACCGAGGAAGGAGGAGACGTCGAGGTGCTGCACGTGTGCATCTCTCAGAGGCATCGCCACTTGCGGTGTTAGATCGGATCGGATCGCGAGGAGGAGAAGCGAGTACGACTACATCACCCACGTTCCGACGAACGTTCCGCTGTACGAATCTTCAAGGGTATGAAGATCTTATCTATTCCCCCTCGTTGTTTGCATCTCATAGATTAGATCTTGGCTTTCCCGTTCGCATCCGTAGAATTTTTTTGATTTACTATGCTGCGAAACCCTTCAGCACCTCCCGGAGCTGGAGAGCCCCGCGCTTTCCATGACCGAGAGGACAGAGGCCGGGGAGTGATACGTCGGAAACGTATCTATAACCTTTGATGTTTCATGCTTGTTTAGTATCTATTTTGTTTTGCTTTGTCTATACTTTGAGGTGTTTTTATATGATTGCTGTTACTAACGTATTAACTAGATGCCACAGTGCCAGTTGCCTGTTTTCTTTTGTTTTTAGTTCCAGAAAAGCTAGTAAGGAAATATTCTCGGAATTGGACGGGACAAAATCCAAAGTCAATATTTCACCGAGGAGAACACGGAGTCCACAGGAGAGACGAAGGGGAGCAACAGGGCGGCCGCACCCCCAGGCGCGGGCCCACCCTAGGCCACGCTTGGGCAGGGTGTGGGACCCTGGCGCCCTCCTGCCTCGCCTCTTCGCCTATAAGAATCCCCTGATGCATAAACCCTATGGACCCGATCAATATTCTATGAAACCATCTGTAGCCGCCACCATCGTCCCTAGATCGCACGGGGGGATCTGAAGCTCTTCCCGGCACCCTGCCAGAGGGGAGATCATCTCGGAGGCCTTCTTCTTCATCATGCCAGCCTCCGGTATGAAGCGTGAGTAGTTCCACCTTGGACTACGGGTCCATGTAGTAGCTAGATGGTTGTATCTCCTCCTTTGTACTTTCATGTCTAGTTCTTGTGAGCTCCATTCATGATCAAGATCTCATATATTTGTAATCATGCATGTTGTGTTTGCGAGGATCCGATGGATATTGAGATTACTATGTCATATTGATTAATGGTTTTGTCTTATTGATTCTATCATGTCTGTGTTGTTTGTGATCTTGCATGCTCTCCGTTGTTAGTAGCTATCTTGGCCAAGTAGTTGCTAGTGACTCCAAGAGGGAGTATTTATGCTCGATAGTGGGTTCATGTCTCTATTTAATATAAGGGAAGTGACAGAAATCTCTAAGGTTGTAGATGTCCTGTTGCCACTAGGAAGAAAACAACGGTCTCTTGTTCATGGAACAAGTGGATTGTTTACCTTACACACTTTGCTTAATACTGCAGGGGTTTCAGATGATAACCCAAAGGTGGACTTCTAATCATAGATGCAGTTGGATGGTGGTCTATATATCTTGTTGTATTGCCCAATCGAATCTCATAGGATCTTGATGTCTAGTATTGCATTGTTATGCCTTGCTCAGTCCTGTCAATTGCACTGCTGTAATTTGTTTATCCAGCATGTCATGTTTGTTTATCTAAGGAGAACACCTCTAGTGAACTATGGACCCCGGTCCAATCTTTACCATTGATACATCTTCCACTGTTACTGTTTACTTGTTACAAACCATCATTACCTTTCACACCATATAGTTAATCCTTTGTTACAGCAAACCAGTGAGATTGACAACCTCGCTGTTCGTTGGGGAAAAGTCTTGAGTTTGTGTTGTGCAGGTCTCCAAGTTGCTAGCAACACCTT
Organism: Avena sativa; assembly: GCA_916181665.1. NCBI lineage: Eukaryota > Viridiplantae > Streptophyta > Magnoliopsida > Poales > Poaceae > Avena > Avena sativa. The sequence goes on from OV702284.1 coordinate 393,489,213, forward strand.
TGAGTCGTTTCCTTCCTCCTACTGGTTCGATAACCTCGGTTTCTTACTGAGAGAAATCTTGCTGTTGTGCTCATCATATCTTGCTCTTGGGGTCTCCCAACGAGGCGTTGATCACGCCATTAGGGAGCCGTTGCCACCGGCGCCGCATGCCCTAAGGTCGAACGCACGCTGGCGATGGTGGGGGAGAAGGGGGAGGGCTGGGAGGCGTGGGAAGAGGCGTGGCCTGGCCGCCGCGGGGGCGGCGGGTCACGAGCGCTCGAGGTTTTTTTTTCGTGTATCGAACCGTCAAACCTCCTCGATGGGCTACTGTTGCTAATATGTACTGATCCAGTCTCGATCGCAACAAGCTTCCAAGCTTGTCAAATTCGATCCGGCAAGATTAAATGCAAAACAAATAACCCTTGTAACTCACCAAACAATTTAACATGTAAGCAGAAGCAACTACAGATTTTATTTATTCTCAGAAATGGGTAGTAAGGTTCCTGGAGAGAAGTAGTGGCACTTACCGTACATTAAAAAGCCAGAAACTATGTGAACCTGCGAAGAAAAGACGCCATTAAGTTGTGCATAAAGCAGTACCTACTTTAAAAGCAAAATCATAAACATATTAAAAGGAAATTATCTATGCAATTGGGGATCAGATATAAAACATATACTCCACTACACTAGGAAATACCAAGCTCATGAGCTTAGCATATATAAAACCTATACTCCACTACATCATACTTATAACTTGTGATGGAATTCTCATCAGTCAAAAAAACTGCTGAATATAAATCATGTACATGCATGCATTTTTGTTTTGCACAAGTCCACTAACTGAACATCAGATCAAATAATACAAGTAAATTTCACTAATCTGAATTTGGCACAATAAATAAGACATGGCATATGGCAAAATGCAGGAGCGATATAAAAAAAACTTGGGGAGGAAACACATGGAATACAACGGAGAAAATATATACATAATGTAATTTTATACTTATATTTTCTATAACAGACATGATATCTATTGAACAATATAATGTAGGCAAATGCTACAAAAATCAATTGCTCATCCATCTAGTAGTTGAGATATCACTTCACCCATGAGTCACATATGATAGATCTTTTAGTGTTGTTCCCACATATACCGAAGCAAGAGTGATTGGCTGGCAAAACAATATTATTAGCATAAAAACCTGATAGTTTAATATCAGCATTTTAAGTTAAAAGATAGCAAAACCTACAAGTTAGCAAATAAAAGTATGATGTTGTTTAAGAAACTATGGAAACAAGGAACAATTTCTGAAGAGAAATATATATACATATATACTCATAATAGAGCAGGAGGCAGCAAAGTATAGAAAGCCTGATGGTGTGGTCACAGTTACGCAGACAACATTGCAGATGATAACAAAGTGAGGTTTCAATAGGCCAATCGGCCCACGAGTATGTGCTAGAATCTTGGCCGCACGGTATTGTAAAACTAAAAAACAGGGTTGAAAAATACATAAGAGAAGAACTCTTACCATCATTCCCAGCCAAGAAGCCAGCATGTATTCTACAATGCCAACAGGAGTGACAGACAACAGGTAGTTCAACTGTTAAACGGAAGTAGATGTACATGCCTTAGTAGCAACCCAATATGTGAACAAAAATATGAAGCATAAAACATAATTAGGTTTATTGTCATGTATCAATAAGTATTTTAGTACCGTAAAGTGATCACAACAAGACTTAAATTGCAAAACAGCCACAAAAATTGCAGGGCTCAATATTATTGTAAGTTCCTGGGTATTTGTGGATAGAGGGCACGAACCAGCACCCACAAAAGCCAGAATCACAAAAATTGCCCAAATAGAATCATATAAACAAGGAAATATACTTCCTTGATAATTATGTTCTGAAAATCCTGGGTTTCTGGTATCCGATATGGACATCCTTGATAGTGATAGCTTTTAATTTTAACAATCACGTGTGAAAGGCATGTATGCCCCCATGTGTGGTTTTGGTAATTAATGACAATCCCTATGGACTAATGTGTAAATTGAGTTCCACTTGTAGGTTTTTCCATTGGCGTCGCTTGGGCCAAGTGTTGGTATCAAAGATGAAGAAATGAAGAAGGAGAAGAAGAAATGTCCAAGGGCTTTGTGCCCATTAGAATCATGATGAAAGAAGGAGCTTGAAGGTTGATCAAGACAAGTGCAAGAGTCGCATCAAGATTGATCAATCTCAAGAAGGAATGAAGAAGGGCAAGCTCAAGATGCACCATCTCTAGAAGATCTCATGCTTAAAGCTTCCCATCCTCGGTGTTCATGGAGTGATGAAGATAAGTTCAAAGAAGAGGTTTCTCCATGGAGTATGGGGGAGCAATTTGCAAGTCTTCATCGAGCAAGAGCGATCTAGAGCAAACAAGAAAGGTGTTCCATCTTTAGAAGGTCAAGACGGTCACATCAAGCTCAAGTGGAATGCTTAAGACAAAGGTATGATTTTGATAGGGTTTCTCTTTTACTGGTCTCGTGTTAGTTGGGAGACCGGGTTTAGGATAGATCGTCGTACTATCAAGAGGGGCTCTCGAGTGAGTGACTCGTTCACATCTTTTGGAGAGAACTCAAACCTTTGCATACATAGCATCATCTTTATTGGCTATTATTTGGATCTTGTCCATGAGAGGATCTAGAGCTTGTGGACATCATCATAACAAGCTCTAGTTTATCAAATGAGGATTTCCCCTGCATATCTTATTGCGGTTTTTGATCTTGCGGGTTTTCCGGCTCCACACCTTGGGAGATACATCACATATATATTCATGGTATTTTCTCCCTTGGTGATACCCAATATTTCACAGTTGGAGTTGGATCTATCTTTCCAAAAAAATGGTTTCATCTCGTTTGGAGTTCGGATGTGAAAGTTTTCGCAGTTTTGGTTTCTGAAACTTCCTTGGGCGGAAGTTCCGGCCCGTCATCGATAGTACTGTTAGGGCATGTTTGCCGCCGGTAGTACCGGGTAAAATTCTAGCTCTACTTCCGCTCAGCCCAATTTCGGTTCAGTAACCTCTCTGTTTGGTTTGCTCTATTTTTGCGGAACATTGGTCGGAAGTTAAGGCGGTAGTTTCGTCCCCACCGGAAGTACTGGCTAGGCAGCGGAAGTACCGCTCGGGCATATTTGCCGCGAGTTGTTCCAGGTGAAATTCCAGCTCTCGCTTCGCTCACGTTCAGTAACCTCTCTGTATTTTGTGTGCTATTTTTTCAGAACTTTGGTCGGTTTTGGGGGCGGTAGTACCGGTGAGCCGGCTGAAGTTTCGTCCAGGCTCGTGTTTATGTCTCTCGCATCATTGTTTTCCTGATCATTGGCTAGGTGCTAGCGGTAGTACCTCCCCCTCATCGGTACTACTAGTCGTGCTCGGATCTCTGCGTAACAAGCAGATCTGGGAGCCCTTTAAAAGGGGCTCCTCTTCCCTTTCGTGAAAGACCGGTTTTTTTTGGTTCTTGGTTTCTCTCTCCTCCATTGTTGACCTTGAAGAGCTTTTCCTCTCCCCTTCCCCCTCCTATGATTTTTGCATCTTTTTGAGGGATTTGAGAGAGGAGATCTAGATCTACAATCCCCCAAGCCAAATCCCTTCTTTGTGAAGGAATCATTGGTATCTATATCTTGGAGAGTTTTGTATTCTCTTTTGTTCTTCCTCCATTTCCCCCAATAGCTTTTGTATATTTGTTGAATTTGGGAGTGAAGGACTTGCCCTTGCATTTGTTGCATATATTTTGAGTTCTTCGAGGAGATTCGGCGAGTACAAACTTATGGGCTTATTACTCTTGGGTTCTTGGAACCCTAGACGGTTGTGTGGTTAGAGTGTTGACCTCTTGTGGTCTTTGTTGCTTGTTGTGGCCTTGTAGCCTTTTGTGGCTTTGTTGTTGGGAGCTTCCAATTGATTTGTGGAGATAGCCTCAACTTTGTACGGGTTTTTGTGACCGTCCTTAAGTGCCCCTTAGTGGATCGTGAGTAGGCCTTTGTGGCGAGCTCACAAGAGAATAGAGTGAGCTTGTTGTGGCGTCGGTGAGTTGCATGCCTTCGCACCTGGGGTGAGGCCTTGTGTGGCGTTGGGTGAGCATCGAGCCACCACACCCCGAGGTGAGCCATTTGTGGCGTTCGAAGAGCATTGCGCCATCGCACCTCTTTAACGAAGACGTAGCTTCTTTGGAAGTGAACTTCGGGATAAAAATCTTCATCTCCGCATTCATCGGTTATCTCTCGACTGAGCCCTTTACTTATGCATTTTACATTGTGATAGCATTCGTGCTTGAAGTACTTCATCTTGCTATCACCTTGTTGCTTGTATTGCTTAGCATATGTTGTTGGTGCACTTAGGTGAAACTAGTGGTTAAGTTTTGTGCTCTATAAATTAAACGTTAGTTTTTATTCCGCATTTATTAGAGCCCAAACCGTAATATTTTTAAAATCCTATTCACTCCCACTCTAGGCGACGTCCATTGCACTTTCAACATGGAACATAAATATTTGCAAAACACTAGAAGTTAATGTATTCTTCACATCACATATAACAGAAATATTTGCAGAACACTAGAAGTTAATGTATTCTTCACATCACATAGCTATAACATCGAGTGCACAAGCCAGACCTTTGGATGGCAATAGCTACTTCTTGAAACTTGGGGTAATCTTTGCACTTGGAGAGAACATAAGGCCTTTCAATCTGCAAATGTCATATAAAACTATAAGAACATATTAAATAATGCAAACATAGTATCAAACCAAGATGCAGATATTAAAGCCTTCGCAGATGAGGGAGCATACATATATTTATATGTATACTGAACTAGCCATGTGTATTTTATCAGATTATCTTTATGTAATTATAGTTCAGAAATGAGATAAAAATGCACCATATGACATATCTTTCATATCATACTAGTAAGCGAGCACGTGCAATGCACGTATATCAAATATAACATATGTATATTTTTTATTTTTAACTATGTTAAATTTATGTTTCTTTTATCTTCACTTTAAAAGGTATCACTAATCAATGCGTGTGCAACATACTATTCACACCCGCAACACTGGTTAACATTGAGTAAGCACAAATTACACTCCAAATAAATAAAATTATTCAATCCCAACTTGAACAACAATTGTAAGAAAAACTATTAAGCAACAATATCCACTATTTATTTTTGATAAAGGTCTACCTAATTATGCCATAAATTCCATTTTCTGTCCGTGGACTATCTAAGCATTCATTTTGATACAGTACAAAACATAACACTCCAATCTTTATATTATACGACACACACATCTAGTCTTGTAAAAACAAAATTTGGCACTCTGGGACATACACGCTGCTCTCAGTACAACCTGCGCATCAGCCCTCTCCATAGCTTCCCGCCGCCGGCGCGAGGACCCTCCCTTCCCGTGCCGCACGCTATTCCAGCGAGGACCACCACCTCCCCTCCCTTCCTACCGCAGCTGCGTCGACCTCCCTCTGCCCTGCCAGTCTGCCACACCGCCCTTCCCCTGCCTCCTGCCGTCGGACTGACGGAGGTGGAGATGCAGACCTCCGTCTCCACTGAATCCTCGGACTGAATCCTCGGACGCATAGCCCTCGCACGCATTGGGGGCTCGGAAGCACCTACCTCCTCCTGCGAGACAAGACACAAAATCGAGTGAGCATCGACGAACGCCGACAAGGATGACCCGCTCCAGCGGTTTGGGCATGCCAGGAGCCTCCCGATGCGCCCCAACTTGTCCGCGACAGGTATTTCGGCGTGCCCCCAATGTGTGATTCGGCGCCACCGACGTAGCCATAGCCACATGCCTTGACGCCGCTGACGTAGCGACAGCCCCACGCCTCGTGCCGCCGCTGCCACAAGCATAGGCCTTGGGAAGGAGAATTAATACATGAGTTCAAGATGTGATGGGAGCACCAAGATAAAGTAGTAAGCTTCTCACTATCTCATAGTCCAGTGTTCAGTTGAATTAAACATTTGTTGTTTCCAGGCACCAATACAAGCACATGGAAAAGTACATATATCATTACATCGTTGCACATGTCAATAGCTAGGTAAAATTCTAGATTCTGCAGCTAATTTGCATTCTCAATTATGACAAGAGCATTGTACAATGCATAGTTATTAACTTACAGAATCGACCCAAATACAGTGCCAATTCTAGGATATATAAGTCCTTTGTTTCTGAACAGGGGAGACATAAGTCAAATGAGTGAAAAAATACTGCAGTCTCATAGTTTCAGAGTGAAAAATAGGCTGATCCTTGCATTAGTAAATTGTCACATTTCTGATTGATATATGTTGTACTTGGACATTTATACCCTGATATTTTTCTTTCCAAAAAATAATAAATTTTATACATGGGTGTGCCCCGAGTCCCTTACACTGACATGGTAGCATTGTAATGCATATATATGGTAGCGCGTGACATAGCTCTAGCATCACTTCTGCGTGTACTTGGATTTATATGGACGACTATAGCCTTATTTTGAAAAAAAGGCTGAAGATGCAACAACATCATCTAATTGAAAAATTGTTTACTCATTAGCATATATCTATTTTGAAATGGAACAATAATGTAAAAAGTGGCATGAAAATGAGTTGACACTAGGGTGGCAAGCGGCACCCGTATAACGACCCGCAAAACAAATTATAGGCAAAAAGAGATCCCAAAAGTTAGTAAAATTAGAGAAGGATTAGTGAAAAAGTTGTGCCGCAACCCGCCCCGCTTGACGCCCTAGTTGACACCTACAACTCTAGCATTACATGTTTTAACACAAGGATTTCTGCTGATTATGGTAGCTTGGTTTTATCAGAATCAAAGGATGGAAAATTATATCTATTAGGACAGCTGATATCAGGTCATAAACTCATCTCATAAGAACTCGTTCTTCAATATAGGAGGGGCCACATCACCCAACACATGGGTAACTAATTTAGTTCCTGCTCCAGCTAATTCTCCAGTAATAAATTAATAATATATGACCTACTAAGGCTCTGTTTGGCATGGTAATTGGTGTCAGCTGTTTTTGACATATTACTTTCTTTTTGAGAATGAGAATATTTGAGATGGTAATAGGTGTACTGCTTGCATAGCTAGCTATAGATTAAGCTCAAAGGTTGTCCGCTATGGTATTATGTGATGTTAAATTGCTAGCCGGTGTTTAGCTGAATCAACAATCACGCTGCATGCATCCATATTGTTGATTTTTTTAAGAAGGCATACACTTGATAAATAGCAGATGGAATGGTAAGGGCAGAAACTAATCTGCAACATAAGATCACACAATTGACGTTTCCGCCAATAGTTTTTGAATTGACCATAGTGAAAGGGCAAGAAATTTAGAAGCTTTATTTCATATAAACGTATGCAATTTTTTCGTAAAGGAAAAACACATACTGCATTGGCACTACCCTGACAAACTATAACATAACAATAGATTGGTATGAACAAAACTACAGTAATACATGATCATCTAAACATATATGGGGACCTATATTGCATAGTCATAGGGTAGACAACCTGCAATGACATGATCCATGCAATGGCTATAAGAAAAGAAAAATCAGAACACTAGACACTCCAATCTTTCCGTCGTCTAAAATTCTTACCGAATTTTTTGGCTTACTGAGTATAGATACTGCTGGTGGAGTGACAGTAATCGTAAAGCCAAACCTTTCCAATATCTACTCCTTTCTTGAGGTCATGATAAATTTGAGTTTTGGACAAAGCTTCAATCTAATAAATAACCACAAGAAAAGGTGAGACATGTGCAATGAAACAAGATGGGAACATGAATATCATTTTTTACCTAGCTATTGACTTTGAGAAGGTGTCTCTATCATAACTAACACTAACCATGAGTAAAGTCAACAGGCTTTTGAGGTGGCATGTTAAAAAACAGAAACAAGGTAAGAAACAAAAAGTTGCTCACATTCACTGGTTGCACTTGTAGTCAAATGTAGGTAGGATATAATGAAGAGACATTCACTAATAAATTCATAGTGGCGATCTATTACAAAAGTTTATATTAAGTGGTCATGTTGAACATGTAAGTCAAGACAGTTGTAAAAAAGACAATGGTAAAAAAGGTGAAAGTAAGAAAACAATCAGGTTAAATCTGAACTTTGTTGTCATAATGTAAAACTTCAAATATAACATAAGTGGACTCGACACGAACTGTGTCCTTCTCTTATTAGAACCTTAACATCAATTTTCTGCCCATCATGTGTTGTGGCGGCGTGAACTTGTGCAAGAGAAGAACTTGCAAGTGGGACAGTATCAGATTCTGCAGGAACATACATCGCCAATATAAGGTGAAAGAGAAACTTCATGTCAGAAGTTTATTCCAAATTAACACAAGCTGAGCATAAATCCAGTATCTAATTGAAAGAAGTCTAGATAACCCCCCTATGTTCCAGGTTTAGGATGAAGAACCCCCCTATGTTTAAACCGGAACAGATAACCCCCCTATGTTTCCAATACCAGACAATGAGCCCCCCGGCGGTGGTTTTGGCTGTATGTCAGGTGGTTTTGATGACATGGACATGCGGCAGCTATTCCAGCATGGCCTTGCACCCAACAAATAACTCCTTGGACCGACCTGTTTGACCACGGCGTGGCATCACCTCCTCTATTCCGTTTCCTGGCATCGCATCGGCGCCGGTGAAGGCCGGCCACTTCCAGTCACGTCCCTACTCTGCTTCCTCGCCTTGTGCTGGCGGTCACGAACGTCAAGGCCCTAAAGGACATCAAGGAGTCTCCGGCTCTCCGCCCGCTCCGCGGCCGCTGCCATGAAGATGCTCATGCCGCGCCACAGTCACCGGAGCGGCAGCAGGCTGTCATCGCAGGGCAGCAGCAGAGAGAGATGTAACGGCGCAGTGGACCTCGCGCTGTCGGCGGTGCCAAAGGTGTCACATCTCGGGTGGGGCTACTGGTACACGCTCAAGGAGCTGCAGGTAACTGAATCTTTTTCTCCTTCATCTCCATTGATTCCTCCTGGCAATCCTTCCCGATCTCGTTGGCGTGAGACTGCCTAGAAGGCTAGAAGTGGGGGTGGAGACTGCCGCGACAAGAGCCGCCGGTGCCAACATGCGGAAGTGCGGACGATGAGTGAGGTACCGGCCGAGCCGCCGAGGTGAAGGAGGACTGGAAGGGAGACGCGGAAGTCTATCTTTGTCCTGATCCTCAGGGAAGACAGATTGATTAATTAAGTCGAATTAGGATGGCATCATGCAAACAGTTGTGATGAATTCAGTTCATATGCCTGTATAGTTGTTGTCGCCATCTCATGAAGCAAGTCCCACCATCGCGCAGCTTGTAGGACGTGACGCTACATATCTACTAGCTTCGTTGTTTCCCCAGCTTAGTTCTTTGTTTGGTGAACATGGATCCCTGAATAAGCTAAAGCTAACGCTGAACTTTTAGGGACAACCAAAACGATGACCCCATGTATTAGCTATCTTTATGGCCCTCCATGTCAGCAAAACCGCTCTCCAATACAGCTAACGGCCACACCAGGGGGTAATTTACATGGTATTTGATAGTTAGGGGGTTTATGTGCCCCACTTCAAACTTAGGGGTGGTCTCCGTCCAAAACCTAATACATAGGGGGGATATTTGGACTTCTTTCGTATCTAATTCAAATGTTGAGGGTTTTTTAATTAGTCTACCATCAAAGATCGTTACGTGTACTTTCTGCATACCCTAAGTTCCTACAGCAAGATATAGGAAAATATAGTATTACAGGAAGGGATGCTGTTACGGGGTTAGCCCATCAACCATGGATACCGAATTAACAATTTCTGGTAGTTTTTCAATACCTTTCTCCAACACCCCATGTACTGGGCATCTCTTCAGCATCCCTCGTCTGAGTTACTTCTCTGGTCGTGGCATCACATACTCATAGAAGCGGGTAACAAAATTATGCGATCTAACATTCAAAGTGAACCAGCAAACGCCCAGATCAATTCAGACATGTCTACTTTCGATACATCGTTGAATTCCATACCAGTTGCGTGATGTGCTGGCCGATCTTGGTATAGAAGCCGCCGGTAGAGGACGCAGATCTCACCACTGTTGCGGTCGTCCCGGAGGGCAACTCCTACAGCAGATCCCGTGGTGTTGTCATGGAGGTGGCCACGGTCATCTCTAACCACAGGAGTAGGGCGCATGGCATAGCAGTACGACGGAGGATGCTAGTGCTACGATCAACGGATGATCGAATTGGTGGATGGAAAACAAGGAGGACATCAACAAGATCATGCAATAGCGATGAATTTGACGGGGGCTCAGAGTGGATGGAGATCGATGGCGAAAGCGTGCCGGCTGAACTTGGGAAGGAGATGTTGATCTGTGAATCGGCGAGCACCTCCTGCTGGCAGGATCTTCGCGGGGCGACGTAAGGTTGGGAAGAAGGCGACGCGTGCGACTAAGGCGGACCAACATCACGGGAATTGAGGAAGGAGGCGCAAGGGAAGCGAGGTCGACGGGGCTGCTGGCGGCGTCTGGCGTGGTGATGTTCAGTTTCTTTTTTTTTTACGTGAATACGCTTGCGTGATTGTAGCGGACACGGGTCTAGGGAGTCCTCTGCCGGTGGAGTATGGTCAGGCAATGTAAAATGCTATGTGCACACCATATAACGATGGCTGTTAGATCAATATTAGTTGGCTAATCATACGGTGCTGATTCGTTGGTGTACAATAAACGGGGTGCGCATAAGAAAGATAATGTTTGCTTGTTTAATAGTAGTGGAGATAGTAGTGGAGATGAGAGAACGATGACTGGAAGACAGAGATGCAGTTAATTGGTGACTGGTTAATTGTATGACAACGTGTAATTTACATTTACAGTTTATAAATTATAAAAGCATTTATATCCATCCTTACCGTTCTGCCAAGCAAAAATGCAGCAGCTGCACCAATTGTAGCTCCAATGGAATCAGCAACAAACCCAACATGCAGGCCAAATAGGTAATCACCTCCAAGCTAGCAAGCAGAGAATGCACACCAGTCAGCCAGTTAAAATACTATGTCTAAATAAAGAGAACACAGAAAACTGAAGTTCCATCAAATTAATTGCTAACAGAAATTGGTATCTCACTTACTGTAAGTATTGAGGCTGGAACAGCTAAGACTGTCAAAGGAATGTAAACAAGGGCTCTGTAATGTACGGCATCACAAATATTAGCATTATATTTGAGAATGTCATTTGAAAGATGGAACTAAACTTTTGGCCTTAAGCAATATCTCAGCTATGTAATCCAAATATCAGACACCTCCCTCCCTGTGTGTGTATGTGTTCTGCGGTGTAGGTCTTTAGATTTTCAGGTTTGCGCTAGAGAGTTGGTCTACTCAAAGTGTGTTAAGGAAGCCATGAGTGTGAAAAATGTAATGCCTAAGTGGTGAGCATATATGGGAGGACATTGTGTTCAGTTGACTCACAATACCAAAGGACCCCATGCCTCCAAGTTCTCCTTGATCCAAACAAGAAAGTCCTTCAAAATCTGTCAATGTAATCCTATATAACTATGTAGTTCATACCCGCTAACTTATTTCTCTAAACATGCAGCCTATCCACATCAGCAACATGCCACATCAGTTTTTTGCCACATCATCAATTGGTGTCAGAGTGGGTAACATTTCTCCTCGCATCCTTTGCCTGCATGGCTGCATGTCTCCTCTCCTCTCCCTCTCCACCAACAAACCATTAATTCATGGGTCTTCATTTTTTTCCGGATAAGGGATTCCCTGGTCTTCATGGAAACCCAACTTAATTGTCTTTCCATTCATCCTCTCCCCTTCTCATTCCGATTTTCATGTCAATCTTTTCCTTTTATTTCTGTAGCAGCCGGTATATCTACCCCCTTCCATTTCTTCCTAGATGAAGGCCGAGCGGCACCTCACCGATCTGGACGAAGATGGAGGGAGCTGATTTAGCCTTCATTTTCCCGTGGCGCACAGTGGAGCAATCATCTGCTTCCGTGGGAACCATCCGCTGAAGCTAGTACCTCCTTATAAACAGACATCATGAAAGTCCAGAGGTCGTCGATATCGCCTCTCAACATGTGCCGGTGGCTCTCTTGCTCAGTGAATTCCCTTCCCCGACCTATACATCAACCTAGCCTGATGATGTGATTATTGGTCCGCCGTCTCAACATGGATTCTTGCTATCTACTGATTTAATTTGTTTTTGTACCAGACTGATACATATAAGGCGTCAGGATTTAATGGAGGAAGCCATTACTTTTTCCATCTGCACCTACAACGCACATCATCAAGCATAGCATTGATTTCTTTTAACGATTGAAGAATGCAAATCTCCTCCACTTCATCTTCCTCCATACTGACAGTAAACTCAGCTTGATCAGTCATCGTCATTTTCCCTTAGTTTAGTCAGGTATGTAATTCCTTACATCTTCCTCCATATTGACAAAAAAATCAGCTTGATTAGCCATATTCATTTTCTCTTAGTCAGGTACTCAGGTATGTTATTCTTTAACCATTTCTCTGAAGAAAGTAACTCTCTGATCATGCGTGGGTGATATTAAGGAAAATTATGGCTTTATCTTTGCCATCCACATCCATTTTCTTCAGGATTAATTATATTTTTCTTCATGTGTTGTTTGCAGCAGGCATATGTCACATATATAGAATGTTTCTTACTGTTCTTCAAATTGCTTCTAATGGACTAAGAGCATCTCTAACCCATCCCCTTTCCTTTAGAGGAGAAAAAGGATCCCCAAAACTTAGAGGAGTATATTTGTTCCTCTGAACTTCGGCCGCCGGATTTGATCCCCAAAAACTTAGGAGTAAAAAATTTTCATCACAATTTTCAAATCTCCGCACCACATGTCAAGTATCCATATTACAAACATGCATAAATATTATCCAAAATACATTAAATCGATCATGTTAGATCCAAAAGTGAGGCCTTCACCATCTCGGCCACCTCTTCCACCATCTCGGCCACCTCAAAGAGCACCTCGGCCACCATCACCACCATCACCATCACCATCACCATCACCACCACCTAGCTCTCAAGCCAAGATCCTCGCACTCGCAATCTCCCAATATGCCCTAGCCTTGTCATCCAATGTGCTTGGGTTCATGAACATGATGTTGCGGCCGACATCCTCTCTCTCCTTGGCCAACTTCTCTCTCAAGTGCTAGCCGCTCCTCCTCTAGCTTCTTCTCCTTCGTCACCCTCTCTTCGAGTGCAATCCTTCGCTCCTCCACCGCCAACTTGGACCGCCACTTCTCCTCCTCCACTTTGAGCTCATTCCACCTGGCCTCCTTGTCCTCCTTGCGTTCGGCTGCCAATGCTTTCTTTGTCTCGATGATGGCATTGAACTCTTCCTTGTAGGCGCCGACACCTCCCCTCTTCTTATTATCTTTGGCTATCTTGACACCATCCGGCCTTTTGTTGAGGTCTTCCTCTTCATCATCGGCCTCCTCCTTTTGGCTTAGCCTAGCCCTCTTTGGTGTGGTCTCGTAATTCCTTCGAATCCACTTCTCATTGCCTTGGAGTTCCTTGTAGCAATGGTGCAAAGCAAAGTCTTTGTTGCCACCTCTTTTGTTGCAGTGCTTGTACACGTCTTGTTGGAGAGGACCCCACTCGGTGGTGCATTGGTGACATACTCCACGGCGCCGGCGCAATGGTTTCACTCAGAGTCGGCCCGGGTATTTCATCAACCACCTCACGGGCGCCTCGTTGAGGTGCGACGGTGGCCGACGAGGAGGACGACGGCGTGGCCTTGGAGGCCGGCTTGGGCCAGCCCTTCGTCGTCGGCTTGGGTATGGAGGCCGTTGAAGCCTTCCTCTTCTTCTCCTCAGCCGCTTGCGAATGGGCTATCATGGCCTCCGTCAGCTTCCGCGCCCATGGCCCGCTCAACACTGGCGCAAGGGGCGGCCGGCCGAGCTTACCCGTTGTCTCTATGGCCTTGGAGGTCGTCTTGGCGTCCTCTACCGTCGACTGCGCCACGTCGGTGGTGCCCAACCGTTTCCGCGGCATTGGAGTCGTCGCGGGGGTCGATTCTGATGGCATCGCGTCGACGGGAAAGTCCGGCGGGGCTGCGGAACCGAGCTCCGGTGACATTCCGAAATAGGGAAAGGAGAATCCCAGCGCCGGCGACGAGTTCCGGCAGTTTTAGGCAAGAGAGGTCGGCGGCGAGGCGGGAGGGTTAAATTTAGGAGTCGAGTTGGCACCCCACTCGGTGGTGCATTGGTGACATACTCCACGGCGCCGGCCCAACGGTTGCACTCAGAGTCGGCCCGGGTATTTCATCGACCACCTCGCGGGCGCCTCGATGAGGTGCGATGGTGGCCAGCGAGGAGGACGACGACGTGGCCTTGGAGGTCGGCTTGGGCCTGCCCTTCGTCGCCGGCTTGGGTGTGGAACACGGATAACACAATGTCACACTAAAAAGTATATTTACAAGCATCTAAGTAAGAACACGGATAGCAATAATAGAATTCAGAACCACAGCTAACTGACATGCCCCGCGCGACCAAATCACCAAACCTAAGAACCAAAAGCGTAGATGCACTCTCACAAACACCAAATCCCTGGATTACAGAGATGCGCACGCTGGGGTTTCAAAGAAATAAATTCGCATAGAGCACAATCAGAGGAACGGGAGAAAGCAGTAACAGAATTCACAGCGAACTGGCACATCGAAATTGCCGAGCAAGCATGGGAACTAGGGTTTTTGGAGAAATACCTTGCGCGGCCAAATCAGAAGCAATAAATCGGCGGTGGCGCGGAGGGCCGCGGGTTCGAGGGGGTGATCCCGCGGAACTCCATGCTCGAGGGAACCCACGGCTCCGCCGCCGCGGGACCGGAGGGAGGGGAGAGGAGACACACCAAATGAGGGGTAAATGAGTAATTTCTTATTCAGAGTTCAGAGTACCAAAAGATGTCCACAATTTTTACATACAATAGGCAAAATCAGCCGTAGTTTCATCAAGGAAAAAAAAACAGAAAGACAGCCAAATTCACAGACACCGCCGGCGGTGATCCCGTTGCCGGGCAGGCTTCACGTACGCCGGGGTGCTCAACCCCCGCGCGTCTTCACGGTGATCTCGTATCCTTCGCTACGCCACCGAGGTGATTCGCCCGGCGCGGCTTCACGAGCCCTTAGCCTTCATCACGGCATCACGCCCGAGCCGCCACCTGCAGCCGTGTCGTTGGTTCCTTCGTCGGCATACTCCTCGTCGTCGCTGGCGCTCGGGGTCGCGCTCGGGGTCCGAGGTCGCCGCGTGGCGACGATAGTGACGCGAGGGCGCGCGCGGTACCCTGGCGCGCGGCGAGGGCGTCGCATGGCGACGACGGTGACGCGAGGGCGCACGCGGTACCCTCTACAGCGCTCGTAGACGAAGACCGGGGGCCGCGGGCGTGGGCCTTCGTCGCCGTCGCCGGGCGCGGCCACGCCACCGCGGCTGGTAGGAGGCTGTAAGGGTCGGCCGAGGTCAAGTCACCCATGGGCCCTTGGCGAGCCAGGCCGGAGCCCGTTTCTTCCTCTTGGGCCGGTCCGCTTGCGAGCCCTCACCGTCCCCGCCTCCAATGACACTGGCTGATGGGTCCTGGTCGCTGACAATCCCCTTGTCTTGAAAACCTGCTTGCCCCCAAGCAGGTGCATATGGAAATTGCTGACGAAGGAGCTCTAGGTCTTCCCAAGTTGCTTGTTCCACTGAGCCACCACTCCACTGTACCTTGACCTGAGGAATTGTGCGATGTCCTCGCTGGTGCACTCGCCTCTGCAGAACATGAACAGGAATCTGGAACATAGCCGTAGCTGGTGGAAGCAGGGAAGATACCTGGGTAGTAGAACCGACACATTGCTTCAACTGGGATACATGAAACACCGGATGCACTTTGCTGGACAGTGGCAAGTCCAAGCGATAGGCCACCTTGCCCACTCGTTCTAGAATTCTGAATGGGCCGAAGAACTTGAAGGCCAATTTATGATTTGTGCCCTTAGAAACCGAAGACTGGATGTATGGCTGAAGACGCAAGAATACCTTAGTGCCTACCTCAAAATTCCTCTCTGTTCGATGTTTGTCAGCCTGAACTTTCATCCTCTGCTGCATTCGGAGCAAGTGTTGACGAACTGATGCCAAGATCAATGAACGCTCTCGGAGCCACTCTTCCACATCAACAGAAGCAATCTTGTCAGATGCTGTGATGCCAAAATAGCGCGGTTGTCGGCCATAGAGAACCTCAAAAGGAGACTTTCCAAGAGAGGAGTGCCAGTTTGTATTGTACCAGAATTCGCACAAGGAGAGCCACTTCGCCCAGTGGTGCGGATGAGCGCTGATGAAGCAACGGAGATAGCACTCGATGGATTGATTCACACGCTTCGTTTGTCCATCGGTTTCTGGATGGTTGGCTGTACTCATCCTAAGCTGAGTGCCGGTGGCGCGGAAAACTGACTGCCAGAATGTGCTTGTGAAAACTGGATCTCTATCAGACACGAGGGCCTGTGGTAAACTGTGCAAGCGGAAAATGTTATCCACAAACAATTCGGCTACTTTTTGAGCAGTGTAAGGGTGGCTAAGAGGGATGAAGTGGGCGAATTTGGAGAGCTTGTCCACAATGACCAAGATGCAATCATAGTTACGAGATTTTGGAAGCCCACTAATGAAATCCATCGTGGCCACTTCCCATGGTTCAGATGGTATTGGTAAGGGTTGCAAGAGTCCAGCAGGAGGAAGGCGCTCCGGTTTCGCTTGCTGACACACTCGACAACAACGGACATATTATTTAACCATGCTCTTCATCGCTGCCCAGCTGAACAAAGAAATAAGGCGGCGGTATGTGACTGGAAAGCCAGAGTGCCCCCCTAACGGGCTGTCATGAAATGCTGAAACTATCTGACGCTGTAGAGAAGGATCATTGCCCACCCATATGCGACCATTGCGACGCAAAACTCCATGGTCTAGTTTGAATTGGAAATCACCAGAAGGGTCGAGTGCTAACTTCTGCACAAGTGCTTGGGCATGAGGATCACTTGCATAACTGTCTCTAACCGATGATAGCCAGATGGGCTGCACTGTCGACACAGAAAAAAGCTGGGAATCATGAATGGGTCGGCGAGATAGGGCATCCGCGACACCATTGTGAATACCTTTTTTATACTGAACTTTATACTGCAGTCCCATCATTTTTGTCAACGCCTTCTGTTGCCACTCAGTATGAAGTCGTTGATCAGTGAGGTGAGTCAAACTTTTGTGGTCTGTGCGGATAATGAACTCACTAATCTGAAGATAACTGCGCCATTGTTGTATTGCGAGGAGAATGGCCAAGTACTCTTTCTCATAAACTGAAAGTGTGCGATTTCGCGGACCCAATGCACGACTGACGAACGCCAATGGGTGCCCATTCTGTGAGAGAACTGCCCCGATACCCACGTCACATGCATCCGTGTCAATAACGAATTGCTGGGTGAAATCCGGAAGGGCTAGAACCAGTGCTGTGATCAGGGCACGCTTCAGTACTTGGAATGCAGTTTCTACGGTGTCAGACCAAACAAACAGTGCACCCTTCTTCAGCAAGGCAGACAACGGTTGACTCAGGATAGCATAATGTTGGATGAATTTCCGGTAATAACCGGTGAGGCCGAGAAATCCCCTCAACTCCTTCAGGTTTGATGGTGTGGGCCAATCGCGAATCGTATTAATTTTTGAATCATCCGTAGCTACACCCTCTGCGGAGATCACATGTCCTAGGTACGTGATCTTTTCCTGTGCAAATGTGCACTTGGACATCTTGGCCTGCCAATTATCACGTTTCAAGATAGCCAAAACCTCCTCAAGATGCTGCAAATGTGCAGTATAAGACGAGCTGTAGATGAGGATGTCGTCGAAGAATACTAAGGCAAACTTCCGTAGTACTTGAGCGAGAGAAGCGTTCATGGCGTGTTGGAAGGTCGCAGGAGCGCCAGTCAACCCAAACGCCATCACTTTGAACTCATAATGTCCGTTGTGCGTCTGAAAGGCTGTCTTGTGTTCCTCTCCTGGCGCGAGACGAATCTGATGGTATCCGGCCTTAAGGTCCAGTTTAGAAAACCAACGCGCTCCTGCTAACTCATCGAGCAGTTCATCAATTACAGGCAGGGGGTACTTCCCTTTGATTGTCAGAGCATTGAGATGCCGATAGTCGACGACAAGCCTCCACGTGAAATCTTCCTTCTTCACTAACAAAACTGGAGAGCCAAAAGCGCTGTTGCTATGGGTAATTACTCCTTGGTCCAACAACTCCCTAATTTGCCGCTCGATTTCTGTCTTCAGCTCTGGAGCCACACGGTAAGGACGCACAGAGACCGGACGAGCGCCAGGAATGAGTGGAATGTGATGATCGTAACGCCGTCGCGGCGGCAAGCCCACCGGCGCCTCAAATACTGAAGAAAATTGATCGAGAATTGCTCGTACTTCAGGAGGAGGGGTTGGTGCCTTAGCTGGATCCGAGTCACGCACCAGGTGCAGTTCAATCAGCGCATGTGTACACTGGTCAGATCCTTCACCATGCAACACGACCTGTTTCCCTTCATGGTGAATTGCAATCCATCCTTGCTCCCAATGGGTGAGCATTGGGCTATGTTTACCCAGCCAATCCAGCCCAATGATTCCATCATAACCCCCCAAACTAAGGATCCTGAAAAAATCATAGAATTGAGTTCCATCGGCTGACCATGACAGATGAGGAAAAAACTCAGTACTCTGAAGCACATTTCCACCAGCCACCTTAACTGACACTGGAGTAACGAGTGGCTGACTGCCTTGTAGGAGCTAAACCTTGCTTTTATCAATAAAACAGGCAGAGCTACCAGAGTCCACCAAGAAGAGAAATTCATGGCCCTGAATCTGCACCTGCAACTTCATTGTACGAGGTTCAAAGCGCCCAGACTGAATGGCTGCCGAAGAGAGCACCAACAGTTGTTGATCAGAAACTGGCTGTTCGGGTTCAGTATTTTCCTCACTATCGTCAGCTGTCAATTGCATCGAGTGCACCATCTCTTGAACCAGATGCAAGGGAACAGAAGTTCTGCACTGATGATCACGGCCCCAACGCTCACCACATACGAAACACAAGCCCTTGGAGCGATGGTAAGCTTTCAGACTTTGCCATTTATTATCATCAGAGTGCTGCTTCTGTCCTTCTGCAGCTTTTTTCTCCTCAACCAATTTGGAAACCCAACGAGAAGGAGGTGGCGGAGGCTGAACTGGTGAGAATTGAGATGGTTGATAGGTGCGCCTGGTTACTGGAGCCGGCTGGTAAACAGGGCCAGTAGCTGCACAATCTTCCTCCAATTCTTCATAAAGCAAGGCAAGCGAATAAGCTGTATCCAAGCTACGCGGCTGCTGAAGCGCGACCAGCAAGCGCACTCCGGGCCTCAATCCATCTAGGAACTTAGTTGTATAGTGCACTTGGTCCAAACACGGCTCATATGCAGCGATCTGGTCCATCAAGGCAGAGAACCGAGACACATAGTCTTCAACTGTTGAATCCTGAGTGATATGAATGAGTCGCCTAGCCAGGATTTGATGCTGATTTCTGCTGAACCTCGCCATCACCGCTGCCACAAAGTTTGACCAATTTGGGCGCCTGTGCAACTGCAGGTACGACTCCAGCCATGTCGCCGCAGCTCCAATGAATTGCTCAGACGCATACGTCGCCCACATTGAATCTGGCGTCTACCATCTCTGAAAGTGATCCTCACAACGCCTTTGCCACAGTTTTGGGTTGGACCCATCGAATTGTGGCAAATCCGTGCGTGGAGCATGACCAGCATCAGTTCCATGTAAAGTTCCAGGAGAAGAATTAGAAGCAAAAGCAGGATTCCGGCCGGGGTGCATACCTCCGACCGGAGGAGGTGTGTGCTCCACACACACCAACCCCCGGTTTATGTGTTCACAGCGGCGCCCGTCCAGGCCGGCGGCACTCTCTCCAGGCTCCCGGTGGTGCGAGGCTGAAGGAGTAGACGCCAAAACGTCCGGATCTGGCCGCGCGATGCGCCCAATCGCGGCCGTAAGTTGAGCGATCTCCGATGAGAGCGAATTTCGGAGTGAGTCGAGCTCCTCACCGATCTGCGCCTTGGTCTCGACCAGATCTGCACTCAGCGTAGAACGGATGTCGACGACCGAATCAGTGACGGTCTTGAGCTGCCTGCCTGTGTCGGCGACGAAGGGCTTGATCATGTTCGTCACCTCCTTCCTGTACTCGGCGAAGCGCTTGTCATACTCCTCCGATGTATCTGCCTTCAAGAGCTCGTAGAGAGCTTTGGACTCCTCAGATAATCCCTCCATCGCCTCTGAGCGGCAGCGAGAAGAAAATCGAGTAGGGTATGAATGATGGGGAAATTCCAGCTCGAAGAAATTGGGGATCAGAATGGCTCTGAATACCACTTGTAAGGGTCGGCTAGCTACTAGGGGAATCGTAGATGCGAGAATTCAGGGAAGTTGTATTATCCTGGCCGGAACCACCCAACCACCCACCGAGCCAGGTCCAGACGGCACTGCCGTTCATTCATTCGTTACAAGCCAAGTATCCCAAGTCTAGCGATCTCACATAAATAGCACTCATCCTACGTGATTGGGCTAGCCGAGGTCAAGTCACCCATGGGCCCTTGGCGAGCCAGGCCGGAG
The DNA here is from genome assembly GCA_916181665.1 of Avena sativa. NCBI lineage: Eukaryota > Viridiplantae > Streptophyta > Magnoliopsida > Poales > Poaceae > Avena > Avena sativa. Next base: position 393,509,864 of record OV702284.1, read on the forward strand.
CCCGTTTCTTCCTCTTGGGCCGGTCCGCTTGCGAGCCCTCACCGTCCCCGCCTCCAATGACACTGGCTGATGGGTCCTGGTCGCTGACAGAGGCGGCGTCGGCGGACTCTCGAGGCCGTGGACGCAGAGCGCCATGCGCTGCTCCCACTGCGTGCGCCCCTCCTCGTTGCGGTAGCGGCCGGTGCCTGCAGCCGCGCGGAGGCGGGTGAAGTACGTCGGCCTCCTCCGTGTGGGAGTGGCCCGCACCACCGTCCTCGCGGGAGGGACCCGGACTGTGCCGGCGAGCGCGCCGCCGGGGGCGAGGAAGAGGCCGTGGGTGGTGGCACGTGGTGGTGGCTCTACGGCTCGCTAGCGGTTAGTGTTCGTTGCTGGAAGGAGAGAGGGGGAGAAGTTCAGGCGAGAGATGGCGTTGGTTGGAAGGAAGGGTCGGGAAGTAGCGGCGGCGACTTATATTTATAGATGAGGGGGGAGAAGTCTGTGCTGTGGTTGCCATGGTACACGAGACTTCTGTGTCGCTACTCGCTAGCAAGCGCCTCTACTGCGCGGTGAGCGATGCATGGGGTCGGCGACCGGAGTTTGGAGACGGTTACGGTTTCGATCAGGACAGAGACGTTAGGCTATTTGACATCCCGCCTCTCTTGTATTTCTTGCGCCGCGAACTGGATTTTTTTGAACAATTGGAACTCGCCAGACTACACCATCCAATCCAAGGACCTGGTAGTGTTTTTTCTTTTTTTTAACGGGAACCCTAAATATATATTAGCTCAGAAACAAGCCTAGATGCTGAATCAAGTCGATTGCAGCAATCAGAAGACAAGAAAAGTTGTTGTGAACTAAGTTTCTGCAAAAACTAGTAGGCTCAGATCGAAGAGTTCGTTTTGCCTAATCTCCCTCGAGATATGGAAGGTTGAAGCCTGCAGTGGGTGGAATAAGTTCTGGTACTGAATGGCTTGTCTTCAGATTTCTTAGATCATGTTTTGATCCTTGGCACCAGGTGCAACCGTCGCTTTTGCAAGTGTTAAATTTTCAGTGAAGAATGTAGGCTTTGCCAGCTTCATAGCAGTTGCAAAATGTGCAGCAAGAACCATGGCATACGCTTCAGCCTGCAAAGGGGATTGCACTTTTTTTTTGGACGCCAAGATAAAAACATCATTCCTTGTTCCTTCCTGAAGCGACTCGGCATAATATATCCTAATTCCTGTTGTGTCCAGTGCCCCATTTGACTGCTTTTTCCAAGTTGCATCGACGTAAATATGGCCCTGCAAAATAGAAATCAATGGGAACAGTAATACTGGGCAGCTCCTCAACGTCGAAGTCTCTTTTGGCTGGATTATATGCTCCGTCTCCAGGCCATGAAGAAGAGCAAAAGTGTTTATTGGTACCTGTTGAGGGAAAGTCTTTTTCCTATAAAACAGCTGATCATTTCTTGTCTTCCAGATGCACCAAAGAAAAGTGAAGAGGAAGTTAAGATTTATGTTTGGGTGATTTTGATTTAACAGGTTCAGAATAATTTGAGTTATGACATTTGATTGATTTGTCAAACTTTCAGACATGATGAAACAAGGAGGCAAGAACCAAGCTGCTTTAGTAAAAGGATAAAGAAAAAAGAGGTGAAGATCAGAGGTGAAGATCAGTTTCAGGAAAATACGGCGTTATCTAAAGTTTTATGAAACCGTTTGTGAAGCTTTCACAAATCAAAGATTGATTGCGGGACAAAAAACATAGTTTTCTCCATTAATAAAGTTTCAAAATCTGAAATTCCAAAAACGCATTCAGTCGTTGCTCTTGCCTCTTCAAAGATCTCTTCATGAGGAATAACATGCTCAAAATTAAGTAAATCACGTATGGGACCTTCGGATAGTCGAGCTTTTACATCAAGCCCTACAGATCACATACACTACAGGAGAATCTAGAGACGCCGGCGACCGGTCGGCTACGCCGACGGCCAAATATCGAGGTTGTCGGCGTAGCGGCCTCTCCTGGCCAGCCGCTCAACCCGGCCGTCGGCGTAGGGACAGCCGTCGGTGTAGATGAAGGTGCCAAGGGTAGCCCTCGACGTAGCGCGGCCATCGGCGTAGTAGAGAGAGTTATGCCGACGGTGGCCCTCGGCGTACGTACCGTCCTCGATGTAGCCCCAGTTCGGACACGGCGATAAAAACGGCGTTAGATACCAGGTTGTGCCAGGCCGTCCGCGTAGCTCTTTGGAAAAATTGATCGGCATAGGCCTTCAGATTTGTTTTCCATTTAATTTTAGCCATAACTATCTTTCTTTTTACCTCATTAATATTTGAAAAATCATAACTAAATTATTCTAATTCAGAAAAATACAAATAATATATCAAAATTTGCAGAAAAATAAGATCTATCTATCTACACTCAAATATTACACATTTGTAAATAAAAAGTAAGTGAAACATAAAACATTATATATAGTTTAAAACATGTATTAGAAATTAAAAACGATCCAAACAATACGAAACCTTCGCGTGGTGTCATATTATGTGATATAGTTAGAAGAAAAAATATCAAACTTGGTATATTGATTATGTCTCGAAAAAACCTTCATAAAATGACCTATCTTATTCGAGGTTTTCTGGCTTTCGGGTCAACTAACCAATGTTATCGCTAGAATAAAGACATAGTTTGTGATAATGTGTCCATATTATACATATATGTGCATCATAGAATGGCGAACAATGTTTCAGTAGGAAGTTTTCTTTTTTGTCGAATCAAAAAACTATTTTCCATTTTCCGAGTGCAAAAAACAGGCGGTTTTGTGAAGCAACCACCAAATGGCTAATTCAAAATGCTACCACCATATTTTTCAAAAATACTAGACCACGTTACATGGACAATGTCCTAACAGGGGGATCTTAAACCTTTTTGTCTATCCCTAATGAAAAAGACAAATTCATGCCGAATCCGTAGGAAGTGGGTCAAATATGAACTACAGGTACATGATCGTATGCTTATGATTTTTTACAAAAATCATTTTTAGGTTCACAATATGTTGTTTCATCAGAAATTCACTTCAAGTTTAGCAAGTCTCATCCCTAAGGTATGACTTTTCATGCCCGTCGTTCGATAAAGTTTAACGATAGTTTAAAACGGGCATAAAAAATTAAAAACGATCCAAACAATACTAAACCTTCACGTGATGTCATATTAAGTGATATAGTTAGAAGGAAAAAACATCAAACTTGGTATATTGATTATGTCTCAATAAAACCTTCACAAAATGACCTTTGTCGTTCGAGGTTTCTTGACTTACGGTTCAAATGACCAATGTTATGGCTAAAATGAAGGAATAGTTTGTGATAATGTGTCCATGTTGTGCATACATGTGCATCATGGGATGACAAACAATGTTTCAGAAGGAAGTTTTTCTTTTCATCGCACCAAAAAACCATTTTCCATTTTCTGAGTGCAAAAAACGGGCAGTTTTGTGAAGCAACCTTCAAATGGCTAATTCAAAATGCTACCACCATATTTAAAAAAAATACTAGACCATCTTACATGAACAATGTCCTAACAGGGGATCTCAAACCTTTCCGTCTATCCCTGGTGAAAAAGATAAATTTCTGCTGAATCAGTAGAAAGTGGGTCAGATATGAACTACATGTATATGATCGGATGCTCATGATTTTTTACAAAAATCATTTTTAGGTTCACAATTTGATGTTTCATCAGGGATCCACTTCAAGTTTAGCGAGTCTCATCCCCGAGCTAAGAATCTTCATGCCCGCCGTTCGACAAAGTTTAACGATAGTTTAAAACGGGCATAAGAAATTCAAAAACGATCCAAACAATGCGAAACATTCGCGTGGTGCCATATTATGTGATATAGTTAGAAGGAAAAATATCAGACTTACTATATTGATTATGTCTCAAAAAACCTTCACAAAATAACCTATCTTGTTCGAGGTTTCTTGGCTTTCAGGTCAAATAACCAATGTTATGGCTGGAATGAAGGCATAGTATGTGGTAATGTGTCCATATTGTGCATACATATGCATCATGGGATGTTGAACAATGTTTCAGAAGGAAGTTTTCCTTTTCATCGCACCAAAAGGCCATTTTCCGTTTTCCAAGTGCAAAAAAGGGCGGTTCTGTGAAGCAACCATCAAATGCTAATTCAAAAAGCTACCACCATATTTTTCAAAGATACTATATCACCGTACATGGACAATGTCCTAACAGGGGATCTCAAACCTTTTCGTTTATCCTTGATGAAAAAGACAAATTCCTGCAAAATCGATAGGAAGTGGGTCAGATATGAAGTACATGTACATGATCGGATGCTCATGATTTTTTACAAAAATCATTTTTATGTTTACAATATGTTGTTTCATCAGAGACCCACTTCAGGTTTAGCGAGTCTCATCCCCGATCTAAGAAAATCTTCATGCCCGTCGTTCGACATAGTTTAACGATAGTTTAAAACGGGCATAAGAAATTCAAAAACGATTCAAACAATGCGAAACCTTCGCGTGGTGCCATATTATATGACATAGTTAGAAGAAAAAATATTAAACTTGGTATATTGATTATGCCTCAAAAAACCTTCATAAAATGATCTATCTCAGTTCGAGGTTTCTTGGCTTTCGGGTCAAATGATCAATGTTATGGCTAGAATGAAGTCATAGTTTGTGATAATATGTCCATATTGTGCATACATGTGCATCATGGGACGTCGAACAATGTTTCAGGAGGAAGTTTTTTCTTTTTGTCGCACAAAAAAGCCATTTTCCATTTTTCGAGTGCAAAAAACGGACGGTTTTGTGAAGCAACCACCAAATGGCTATTTCAAAATGCTACCACCATATTTTTCAAAAAATACTAGAACACCTTACATGGACAATGTCCTAACAAGGGGATCTCAAACCTTTTTGTCTATCCCTGGTGAAAAAGACAAATTCCTGTAGAATCGATAGGAAGTGGGTCAGATATGAAGTACAGGTACATGATCGGATGCTCAGGATTTTTACAAAAATCAATTTTATGTTTACAATATGCCGTTTCATTAGAGACCCACTTCAAGTTTAGCGAGTCTCATCCCCGATCTAAGAAAGTCTTCATGCCCGCCGTTCGACATAGTTTAACGATAGTTTAAAATGGGCATAAGAAATTCAAAAACGATCCAAACAATGCGAAACCTTCGCGTGGTGTCATATTATGTTATATAGTTAGAAGGAAAAATATCAAACTTGGTATATTGATTATGTCTCAAAAACCTTCATAAAATGACCTATCTCGTTCGATGTTTCTTTGCTTTCGAGTCAAATAACCAATGTTATGGCTAAAATGAAGGCATAGTTTGTGATAATGTGTCCATATTATGCATACATGTGCATTATGGAATGGCGAACAATATTTCAGGAGGAAGTTTTCCTTTTTGTCGCACCAAAAAGGCATTTTTCATTTTCCGAGTGCAAAAAACGGCGGTTTTGTGAATCAACCACCAAATGTCTAATTCAAAATGCTACCACCATATTTTTCAAAAATACTAGGCCACCTTACATGGACAATGTCCTAATAGGAGGATCTCAAACCTTTATGTCTATCCATGGTAAAAAAGACAAAATTCCTACCGAATCTCTAGGAAGTGAGTGAGATATGTGATACGACGTAAACGTATCTATAATTGTTGATGTTCCATGCTTGTTTAGTATCAACTTTGCTATGATTTGTCTACACTTTGACGTATTTTTATACATTTTTCGGAACTAACCTATTAACAAGATGTCGCAATGACAGTTGCATATTTTCTGCTGTTTTTGGTTTCAGAAAAGCTAGTAAAAAAATATTCTTGGAATTGGATGGGACAAAATCCAAAGTCAAAATTTTACCGAAGAGAACACAGAGACCGAAAGGCAGCCGAAGGGGGGCCACGAGGTGGCCACACCCTAGCGCCTCCCTATGGTGTGGGCCCCTCGGTTGCCTCCCTACCTCGCCTCTTCGCCTATAAAGTCCTCCTGATGCAGAAACCCTAAGCACCCGATCAGATCTCCACGAAACAGTTCATAGCCGCCGCCACCATCGTCCCTAGATCGGGGGGATCTAATTCTCTTCCCGGCACCCTGCCAGAGGGGAGAGATCATCCTGGAGGATTTCTTCATCATCATGCCAGCCTTCGGTATGATGCGTGAGTAGTTCACCCTTGGACTATGGGTCCATACAATAGCTAGATGGTTGTTTCTCCTCCTTTGTGCTATCATGTTTAGATCGTGTGAGCTCCGTTCATGATCAAGATCATCTATTTGTAATCATACATATTGTGTTTGCAGGGATCCGATGGATATTGAGATACTATGTCAGATTTATTATTGATTCTATCATGTCGTATTGATTATTGATTCTATCATGTCTGTGTTATTTGTGATCTTGCATGCTCTCCGTTGCTAGTAGCTATCTTTGCCAAGTAGATGATTGTGACTCCAAGAGGGAGTAATTATAATCAACTTCTTTATAGCATCTAAAGTTTCATCCTCAGTACAACAAAAAATATCTTTCTCAACTACAGCATCCAAAGCATATCTATAACAAAGAGCAATGCCTCTGTAGAAACTATTAATAACCAAGCTAAAACTCATCTTAGGCTCATTTTCCCTTTGTAAAGCAGAGATTCTAGACCAAGATTCTTTGAAACTCTCTTCAGAAAGTAAAGATCCTTTCCATAGGTGAAACGGGGATTGGACCAAAACCAGACATGGTAGCAACTAGAGCAGGAACTAATTTTTTTGCGTTTTTGATAAGGGAAAGCAAACCAAACTAAACTAATTTTTTTGGAGTTTTTGATAAAAAGAGGCAAATGATACGCACAATTTGCATCACCTTTCTATATCATAATTTACCTCTATTCATTGATATTTGTCTTATCATGAGGTATTACTTATGGATTTTTCATCTGTTTATGCAAGTTGGATGATTCTTGGAGGATGGACTGTCGGAGTCTGGATTCTAATGGAAAATAAGGCGTTTAGGTGCAATCTCGCAAAGATCAAAAAAATACCAGAAAAATATGGAAACATATTATTTTACTAGAAGACGAAGGAAGCCAGAAGGAGGAGCGAAGAGGGACCACAGGGGGCCTGCACCCCTAGGCGCGGACCCACCTGACCCCGCGCCTAGGGCAGGTGTGGCCCACCTGCCCGGCCTCTGACTCCACCCCTTCTCCTGTATCTTCCCTACGGAACCCTAAGCCTCGGGGAGTGACCACAAATAGATTTCCGCCGCCTCTAGGGGCGGAAAACACCGAGAGAGAAAGATCTCTCTAGTAGACAGATTTATGCCCGGGGAATTCCTTCCCAGAGAGGGGAGACCATCGCCATCAACACCGTCATCAAGCTAGGCTTCATCGTGATCATCATCATCATCCACACCATCATCTCCACCAGCACCATCATCACCACTCCGTCTCGCTGTAACAATTGTGTTGGATATTGCTTTAGTTCTTAGGGGAAACTTTCCCGGTGTTGATTACTATTATAGTTGATGCTTGTGAGTGGAACCATGGGATTATTGTTTATGTTCAGATTGTTATCCATTATCATATCATCTTTGATATTGATCCATATGATGTCTTGTGAGTAGTTCGTTTAGTTCTTGCGGACATGGGAGGAGTCATGTTGTTAGTAGTGAATCTGTGATGAGTTATTATTCAATGGTTTAGTATTTAAGTTGTGGTGCTATTCTTCTAGTGGTGTCATGTGAACGTCGACTACATGACACTTCACCATTTATGGTCCTAGGGGATGCATTGTGTATTTGGATACTAATTGTGGGGTTGTCGGAGTGATAGAAACATGAACCCCCGTTAGGAAACCTTTGCACAAGGGAGTGTAGGATCTCAGAGTTTAAGGTTGTGGTTAGATTTATATATTAATTACTTTCCTGTAGTTACGGATGTTTGCAGGGGGTTTAATCACAAGTATGTATTAGTCCAAGTAAGGTTGGTATGTTAGCACAGGTTCACCCACACAACACTTACAACACCAAAGAAGAGTACTCAGCTATATGAAGCGAAAGCACTTGACAGAATTCCCATGTGTCCTCGAGAACATTTGGTCCTTATAAGTATTTCCACCAGCTTGTCCTTTGCTAAGAAAGGATTGGGCCACTTGCTCCGTTTGTTTGTTACCTTTGTTACTTGCTCTTTGTTTTGTTGCCTTGTCAGAAAACCACTAAAAATATGTTTGCTAAGTATTCACAGGGACTTCCTGCTCCATACCACTGTTCAGCACCTTCTGTTCCTCGTTGGGATCGACACTCGTATTTATCAAAAGTACTACGATACACCCCCTATACTTTTGGGTCATCAAGACTATTTTCTGGCGCCGTTGCCGGGGAGTGAAGCGCTATTGAAGAGTGGAACTGGTAAGGGAAACTTTTAATGTGAGTATTGCTTTTGTTACTTCTTGTTACTTTGTTTCCAATATGGATAACCCACTTGGTTTTCTGTTTGGGAAAACTACTACCACTGCTAGGGTAGTAGATGAACCACCTCCTATTGAGTTAGATCCTTTTAAGATACCTACAAGTATTTGAAGGGAATATGCCCTGAGAGGCAATAATAAAGTGTTTATTATGTGTATTCCAAGTATATGATAGATGTTTATTTTGCATGCTATAATTGTATTAATACGGAAACGTTAATACATGTATGTTTAATAAACAAACAGAAAGTTCCTAGTTATGCCTCTCTCATAAACTAGCTCGTTGATTAACAAGATGATCAAGGTTTCCTGATCATGGACATTGGATGTTGTTAATAACGGGATCACAACACTAGTGTAATGGTGTGATGAACATTCATCCGAAGTATAGCATTACGATCAAAGTCATTGAGTTTATATTGCTATAACAACTTACGAAGTGATCCTAATCCTTAGACCATGAGATCATGTCAATCACTAACACCGGAAGAGTTTCTTGATAACATCAAACGTCACACCGTAACAGGGTGATTATAAAGATGGATTCAGAACTAATAAAGTGTTATGTTGAGGCTCATGGATCGAGAGTGGAATTTGTTCATCCCGATGACGGATAGATATACTCTGGGCCCTCTCGGTGATATCACATTGATTAGCTTGCAAGCAAGTGATTTGATCACTAGAATGTTATATCACAGGAACGAGAAAAGAGTGCATGTCAGTAACGAGATCAAACTAGGTATGGAGATACCGATGATCGAATCTCGGACATGTAATATATCGTGAAACAAATGGATTAAGATACTAGCGTAAAAGGTTCCGACGATCACAAGAAAGTCATCGTTGAATGTGTGGGAGTCAGTATGGGTCTCCAGATCCCGCTTCTGATTATTGATCCGAGAGGGGTCTCGATCATGTCCGCATTATTCACGAACCGTAGGGTGACACACTTAAGAGACACCGACATCCAACTGGAGCAAATGTTTCATGCCGAAAGAATGAACAAGCGCAAGAATTTATTTCACTAGATACCGAAACAGGTTTTTGGGTGAAATTGCATAAAGTGGTTATGCATGTGAAATAGAATTCTAGCGAGGGGTTATTTGTGAATGTTTGTCATTAAAGTAATTGACAAAATTCTGAATAAAATAAAAGAGTTTTATTTAATGAGAGTTTGCATTAAATTTGGTGGAAATTTAATGGGAATTTGAGTGGACTTTTGAGTGGAGGGAATTTAAAGGAGATTTGTGAGTGGAGTGTCCACCCACATGAAGAGGGCAGGGCAAGGGGGCAGCCCCATGCGCCGGCCACCCCCTTGGGGTCCCCTCCCCTCCTCCTATAAAAGGACCCCCCCTCCTCACTTGTATCTCACACCTCCTCGTGAAGGATCTCTCTCCCCCTCTAGAATTTATCCCCCATGGTCTCGGACTAGCGAGATACATATTCCCGGTGGCTATTCGGCAAGAAAGAGTTGTGCTTCCGCTGCATCGCTGGAGCGAGGAGGCGGAGGTTGCTCGGTGCCTCGAACGTGTGTGCGAGCACGGATGCGCTGCTGATTTGCGGCGCTAGGACTTCCTCTCGATCTTGAGATCGGCAAGAGATCGTCTACATCAACCACGAGTTGAACTCGTTAAGCTTTGTCGGTCTTCAAGGGTATGTTCTCTACGGATATACATCCGCCTGTTGTTTGTATCTAGTAGATAGATCTTGGTATATAGTTCACATCGTAGGAATTTTTTGTTTTCTATGCTGCGAACCCTACAGTGGTATCAGAGCCGGATCTATGCGTAGATACTTTACACGGGTAGTACACATATGAGTATGTGGGCGATGATGATCATGTTGTTGCTCCTTTGTTGTAATTTTGGATATTGGTGGCATAGTGGGATGAAGCGGCCCGGACAAACTTTACATGTCCTCGCACATGAGACCTGTTCCACGCTTGACATGCAACTAGTTTGCATAAGTGGCTAGCGGGTGTCTGTCTCTCCTACTATAGTCAATATCTATTTTGCAAGCGAGTTGTCAACAATTTGATTATCCTCGTTGTGGTTCATGTTCGTAGGTAAGAACTGTTCTATCTCGAAAGCCCTAAGCCACATAAAACTTGCAATGGATAAATTAGAGGCGTCTAGTTTAGATTGTTGTTGGGCTAGTGTTATGATATGGTAGTGTTGTAAGTAGAAGTATGAGATGATACTCTTACAACACACATAGCGTGTAAAATCCATAGACCTTGGATTTACACATATAGGTATGATAGTGATCATACCACGATGCACATGATAGAGATCATCTGCGGGAACCATATAATTTCACTAATAAACATATGATGTTTGATAGCATCTTATATTGCTTGTTTAGCGCTTTGTTAGCATAATAAGATGATCCCTCATTTAAATATCAAGATAAGAATGTGTTCTTCCTTTAGTATGCACCGATTATGTTTTCGTCGCTCCAAGACATCACGTGCTGATCGGGTGTTCTTGGATCCACGACCATATTTCGGGTGTAAAACAGTTACACACGCGAATACTAAGGTTCTAACTTGGCGAGCCTAGCATGTACAGACATGGCCTCGGAACACGGACCGAAAGGTTAAGCATGAGTCATATAGTTGATATGATGCCCATTTGATGCTCGCCTTTGAAGCTATACCGACTCACGTGATGATCGGACTTGGTGTAGTGGATTTGGTTCATGTAATCACCAAAAAGGCACGAGGGATGTCGTTTTTGAGTGGGAGTTCATTCGATTAGTTGAACTCAATCTATCATACACTTAGTCTAAACTTTACAAATTCTGTTGTAGATGGCACCACCTGCTTTTAATTTCAATGTGTTCATGGAGAAAGAGAAACTAGCAACGAACGGTAGCAACTTTACCGAATGGGCCATGAATTTGAGGATTCTCCTCTCTGCTGCACAAAAGCAATATGTGCTAGAAGCGCCGTTAGGCCCCCCACCTTTAGATGATGCCCCTGACGAGGAGAAGAATGTCTATCAGACTCATCAGGAGGACCACAACTTAGTTCATTGCGGCATATTGTATGGGCTAGAGCCAGAACTTCGAAAGCGTTTCGAAAACGGCAATGCATTTGATACAATGGGTGAGTTGAAAATGATTTTCGACACACATGCTGCTGTAGAGAGCTACAACGCTTCAGAAAAGTTCTTTAGCTGCATGATGGAAGAGCACAGCTCCGTTAGTGAGCATGTACTCAAGATGTCGGGTTACGCCGATAAGCTTGTGTCCTTGGGAATATCGATTCCCATTGACTTAGGCATCCATCGTGTTCTGCAGTCTCTGCCACCTAGCTATAAGAGCTTCGTGATGAACTATAATATGCAAGGCATGAAGAAGTCTCTCCCCGAGCTTCTGTCAATGCTTAAAACTGCAGAAGTGGAGATCAAAAAGGAACATCAAGTGTTGATGATCAATAGGAACACTGGTTTCAAGAAAGACAAGAAGGGAAAACGGCAGGGAAGTAAGGGCGGCAAGCCTGTTGCCGCGCCTGAAAAGAAACCCCGAGTTGGACCTAAGTCTGATTCCGAGTGCTACTATTGTAAGGGGACTGGCCACTGGAAGCGCAACTGCCCCAAGTATCTGGCAGACAAGAAGGCCGACAAGGCAAACAAAGGTATATATGATATACATGTTATTGATGTGTACTTGACTAGTGCTCGCAGTAGCACCTGGGTATTTGATACCGGTTCAGTTGCTAATATTTGTAACTCGAATCAGGGGCTGCGGAACAAGCGACCGCTAGCAAGGGGTGAGGTCAAGATGCGTGTCGGCAATGGATCAAGCGTTGATGTGATCGCCGTCGAAACACTGCTTCTCCACTTACCGTCGGGATTAGTTATAAACTTGAATAAATGTTATCTGGTGCCTGCACTGAGCATGAACATTGTATCTGGATCATGTTTGATGCGAAGTGGTTATTCATTTAAATCCGAGAACAATGGTTGTTCCATTTATATGAATGAAATCTTTTATGGTCATGCACCGATGATGAATGGTTTATTTCTATTAGATCTCGATGATAATGTTACACATATTCATAACGTTGATGCTAAAAGGATTAAACTTAATGATGATATATCCGCATATATGTGGCACTGTCATCTAGGTCATATTGGCGTTAAACGCATGAAGAAGCTCCATTCAGATGGACTTTTTGAATCACTTGATTATGAATCATTTGATACATGTGAGCCATGCCTTATGGGCAAGATGACTAGAACGCCGTTTTCCGGTTCAATGGAACGGGCGACAGATTTATTGGAAATCATACATTCTGATGTATGTGGTCCAATGAGTGTGTCGGCGCGAGGTGAATATCGTTATTTTGTTACTTTCATGGATGATTTGAGTAGATACGGTTATATCTACTTGATGAAACACAAGTCTGAAACCTTTGAAAAGTTCAAGGAATTTCAGAATGAAGTGGAAAATCATCGTAATAGAAAGATCAAATTTCTACGGTCCGACCGTGGAGGTGAGTATCTAAGTTACGAGTTTAGCACTCACATGAAAGAGTGTGGAATTGTTTCACAACTCACACCTGCCGGAACACCACAGCGAAATGGTGTGTCGGAACGTCGTAATCGTACTTTATTAGATATGGTTCGATCTATGATGTCTCTGACGGACTTGCCGTTGTCATTTTGGGGTTATGCACTAGAAACTGCTGCATTCACTTTAAATCGGGCACCATCTAAATCCGTTGAAAAGACACCGTATGAATTGTGGTTTGGAAACAAACCTAAGTTGTCATTTCTTAAAGTTTGGGGATGCGATGTTTATGTGAAGAAACTTCAACCGGATAAACTCGAACCCAAAGCGGAAAAATGCGTCTTCATAGGATACCCTAAAGAAACTATTGGGTATTCCTTCTATCACAGATCCGAGGGCAAGGTTTTTGTTGCCAAGAATGGATCCTTTCTAGAGAAAGAGTTTCTCGCGAAAGGTGTGAGTAGTCGGAAGGTAGAACTCGAAGAGGTTGTGGAACCTTCTCTTCAAAGTATGGCGAGTAGCGCAGCGCCGGAAGTTGTTCCGGAGTTGGCTCCACCTGTTGAAGAGGGAACTAATGATAATGATCATGAAACTCCGAAAGAGAGTACTACCGAACCTCGCAGGTCAAACAGGACGCGTGCAGCTCCCGAGCTGTACGGAAATCCTGTCATGAATTTCATGGTTGATGAAAATGATGACCCTGCGACGTATGAAGAAGCGATGATGAGCCCGGATTCCAACAAATGGTTAGAAGCCATGAAATCCGAGATGGAATCCATGTATGAAAATCAAGTTTGGAACTTGGTGGAATTACCTCACGACCGAAAGGCCGTGGAGAACAAATGGATTTTCAAAAGGAAAACTGATGCTGATGGTAATGTGACCGTCTATAAAGCTCGACTTGTCGCAAAGGGGTTTCGACAAATTCAAGGAGTTGACTGCGATGAGACTTTCTCTCCCGTATCGATGCTAAAGTCAGTTAGGATTATGTTAGCAATTGCTGCATATTTCGATTATGAGATATGGCAGATGGATGTCAAAACCGCGTTTCTCAATGGTAATATTGAAGAAGAGTTGTATATGATACAACCAAAGGGTTTTGTCGATCCTAAGGATGCTAACAAGGTGTGCAAGCTTCAGCGATCCATCTATGGATTGAAGCAAGCATCACGAAGTTGGAATCTCCGCTTTGATGAGGTGATCAAAGAGTTTGGATTTGTCCAAACTTATGGAGAAGCTTGTATTTACAAGAAAGTGAGTGGGAGCAATGTGGCATTTCTGATATTATATGTGGATGACATATTATTGATCGGAAATGATATAGATCTTTTAAACAGTGTTAAAAGTTATCTAAACAGCAAATTTTCAATGAAGGACCTAGGTGAAGCGTCATACATATTAGGCATAAAGATCTATAGAGATAGATCTAGGCGCCTAATAGGGCTATCACAAAGTACATACCTTGATAAGATTTTAAAGAAGTTTAAAATGGACGGAAGTAAGAAGGGGTTCTTACCTATGTTGCAAGGCAAGACATTGAGTAAGACTCAAAGTCCGGCTTCGGCGGAAGAAAGAGAGATAATGGACAAAGTCCCCTATGCTTCAGCCATAGGCTCTATAATGTACGCCATGCTATGTACAAGACCGGATGTGGCACATGCTATTAGTTTGACTAGTAGGTACCAATCGGATCCAGGTTCGGAACACTGGATAGCGGTCAAGAATTGTTGGAGATATGCCCTAGAGGCAATAATAAATGTAGTTATTATTATATCTTTGTGTTTATGATAAATGTTTACATTCATGCTATAATAGTATTAACAAGGAAACATTGATACTTGTGTGATTTGTAAACTTAATTTGAAGTCCCTAGTATAGCCTCTATACTTCACTAGCTTGTTGGTTGATAAATGATTGTGGTTTCCCTATCATGAACATTGAGATGTTATCAACAACAAGATCATATCGTTAGGAGAATGATATGGTGGACATACTCCTATAGATAAGCGTAGCATAAAGATCAAGTCATTTCAATAGTTCAATTGCTATATGCTTTCTGATACATAGTAACCTAATTCCTTCGACCATGAGATCATGCATATCACCTTTACCGGATGGATGCTTTGATGACATCAAACACCACACCGTAACTGGGTGGCTATAAAGGTGGCATTGAGTGTTCGGAAAGTATTGGTTGAGACACATGGATCAAGAGTGGGATTTGTCCATCCATATGACGGATAGATATACTCTGGGCCCTCTCGGTGGAATGTCATCCAATTAGCTTGCAAGCATGTGACTGGATCACAAGGGATCACATATCACGGGAACGAGAAAAGAGTACTTATCGGTAACGAGGTTGAACTAGGTATGCAGAGATACCGACGATCATAACCTCGGATAAGTAAACTATCGTGAGACAAAGGGAAATTGGTATCATATGTAAGTGGTTCATTCGATCGCAAAGTAATCGTAGAAATATGTGGGAGCCATATGAATTTCCAGATTCCTCTATTGGTTATTGTTCGGAGAAGTGTCTCGATCATGTCCGCATAATTCACGAACCGTAGGAAGACACACTTAAGGATTCGACGTTGTTTGAGTAGTTATGGTATTATGAGAAAGAGACCGAATGTTGTTCGGAGTCTCGGATGGGATCCGGGATATCACGAGGTGATCCGGAATGGTCCGGAGAATAAGATTCATATAAGGAAAGTCCCGTTTCGGAGTTCGGGAATGATTCCGGTGTTTTCATCAGGAATGTTCTAGAAGGTTCTGGAATGTCCGGCACTCCGGGGGGGGGAGGGGTACATGAATGTGTCATTACATATTGGAATGATTGCATCATGTACTAAGTGTTCTCGCTGTTCCAAATAAAGGATTAAATTGAATCCTAAAACTGAAAAGTCAAATGGCCAGTTTGAAAGTCAAACGGCTAAAATAGGAAACTGTGGGAAACAAGCAAGAGGAGGTTGAAACCGACTTGGGGGAGGAGTCCCTCCTCTCCAAGCCGGCGCGCCACCCAAGGCCGACTTGGGGAGGGACTCCCCTCCCTCCCCTTGGCCGCCGGCCCTCTCCACCCATAAAAGGAGGGGCAGGGCCTCCTCCTCTAGACACACAAGTTCCTATCCTCTAATCTAAATCCTAGCCCTAGACTCCGGTTTAGAGACGCTTTGGTTTAGAGCTTCTAATTGCACTAGCCTTCGGATTAGAGCCTTCTAATTGGTGTGTATAAACCCTAGACCACTAATAGTTCTCTCTCATACTCCACCATACTCGCTCTGGCTTAAGGCGAAGCCCTGCGGGATCTCCCCTCTACTTCCGGTACCACGCCGTTGTGCTGCCGGAATTGCGAGGAGAGTGCTACAACCTCCGCTGCCTGCTGGAACAAGGGAGAGGAAGGTCTTCGTCGAGTACCGAACGTGTGACTGACTGCGGGAGCGCTGCCGGAACGCAGCGCCGGAAGGATCGTCTACACGATCTTGAGATCGGGAAGAGTACGACTACATCACCCACGAGAATCCGCTCTCGTTAAACACTTTGGAATCTTCGAGGGTAAGTTATTCCATCGACTCGTTGCTACAATCTAGTAGATAGATCTTGGCTTGTTTGTTTGTATGCGATAGAAAAATTTTGTTTTCCATGCTACGAATCCCTACAGTGGTATCAGAGCCGTGTCTATATGTAGATCTGTTGCACGAGTAGAACACAATGGTCATTGTGGGCGTTGATGCTTTTATTGTCGATTTCTTCTTGTGTACTTTGCATCTTGCGGTATGTTGGGATGAAGCGGCCCAGGCTAACCTTACATGACATCGTTCATGAGACTTGCTCCACGCTTGACATGCAACTTGTATTGCATAAGTGGCTTTGCGGGTGCCTGTTTCTCCTAGCATAGTTAAGATCCAATTTACAACGAGTGATCAACAATGCTAGTATCAATGTTGTGGTTCTTGTTCGTAAGTTAGAACGACACTTATTGAAAGCCCCAAACCACGTAAAATATGCAAAGAAAGTAGAGGCGTCTAACTTTGTTTTGCAGGGGTGTGCAGTGATGTGATATGGCCATGATTGTGATTATATTTGATGTATGCAATGTTCCTTATTGTAAGTTGGCAACCGGCAGGAGCCATATGGTTGTTCTTAATTTATGTTAAGACCCGCGTGTCTATTCAAAGTAGTTGTAATAGTTGAAGCCGGTGGACGACAACCATGGAGAGGCGTCATTGACCTTGATGCAATGCCGGTGATGATGGAGATCATGTTCGTGGTTGAAGATAGAGATCGGAAGCACGAAGAAGAAAGGCCATATCATATCACATATATATTGAATTGCATGTGATGTTAATCCTTTATGCATCTTGTATTGCTTAGTAGATGACGGTAGCATTATAAGATGATCCCTCATGCACATGAATTTCAAGTCATAAAGTGTTCACCCTTAGTTAGCACCGTTGCTAAAGCTTGTTGTTTCGAAGCACCACGTGATGATCGAGTGTGTTAGATTCTGCAAGTGTATACAACGTGAGCAAGCCAGATTTGCTCATGCGGAAACTAAGGTTTGATCTTGACGAGCCTAGCATGTACAGACATGGTCTCGGAACACGGATCACCGAAAGGTAAAGCATGAATCATATAGTAGATATGATGAACATGACGATTGTTCGCCATTGAAACTATATCAACTCTCGTGATGATCGGTGTTGATATGGTGGATTTGGTTCGTGTGATCACTAAAACAATGTGAGGGATATTGTTTTGAGTGGGAGTTCACCTAGATTAACTTTATTAATTAACTTGAACTCAATTTGTCATAAACTTAGTCTAAACTATTGCAAATATGTTGTAGATCAATGGCAGCCCCTACCATCAATTTTAATGCGTTCCTAGAGAAAGAAAAGTTGAAAAACAATGGAAGCAACTTCGCGGATTGGTTCCGCAATTTGAGGATTGTCCTCACAGCTGGTAATTTGACCTATGTGCTGGATGCACCGCTGGGTGACCCACCTGCAGATGATGCTCCCGATGAAGTAAAGAATGTTTACCTCGCTCGGAAGAATCAGTACTCCATAGTTCAGTGTGCTATCTTGTATGGTTTGGAATCGGAGCTTCAGAAAAGGTTTGAGGATTCAGACCCATATGATATTGTCGAGGATCTCAAATTGATTTTTGAGACTCATGCGGCAATTGAAAGCTATGAGGCTTCTGAAAAATTCTTTAACTGCAAGATGGAAGAGGGCAGCTCCGTCAGTGAGCATGTGCTTAAGATTTCTGGGCACGCAAACAAACTTCAAAGCTTGGGTATAGTGATTCCTAATGCTTTGGGGATTTACCGCGACCTACAATCACTACCACCAAGTTACAAGAACTTTGTGATGAACTACAACATGCAGAACATGAACAAGACGTTGCCAGAACTCTTTGCCATGTTGAAATCTGCAGAAGTGGAGATCAAGAAAGAGCACCAAGTGTTGTTGGTCAATAAGACCACCAAATTCAAGAAAGGCAAGTCTAAGCAAAAGGGACACTTCAAGAAGGGTGGTAAGAAAGTTACCACGCCGGCGAAGAAGACCAAGGCTGGACCCAAGCCTGATACTGAGTGCTTTTACTGCAAGGGAGAAGGTCACTCGAAGCGGAATTGCCCAAAGTACTTGGCGGATTTGAAGAACGACAACATCAAGAAGAAAGGTATATCTGATATACATGTTATTGATGTGTATCTCACTAGTACTCGTAGTAGTGCCTGGGTATTTGATACTGGTTCGGTTGCTCATATTTGTAACTCGAAACAGGTGCTGCAGAATAAACGGAAGCTAGCGAAGAACGAGGTGACGATGCCCGTGGGAAATGGATCAAAGGTTGATGTGATCGCGGTCGGCACGCTACCCCTTCATCTACCATCGGGATTAGTTTTATACTTAAATAATTGTTATTTGGTGCCTGTGTTGAGCATGAACATTATATCGGGATCTTGTTTATTGCGAGACGGTTACTTGTTTAAGTCCGAGAATAATGGTTGTTCGATTTGTATGAGTAATATGTTTTATGCACATGCACCTTTGATAGATGGTCTATTCTTATTGAATCTCGATAGTGGAAATACACATATCAACAACATTGAGGCTAAACGTTTGAAATCAAGCGATAATTCGACCTATATGTGGCACTGTCGTCTTGGTCACATTGGAGTGAAACGTATAAAGAAACTCCATTCCGATGGACTTCTTGAATCACTTGATTTTGAATCACTTGAAAGATGCGAAGCATGTCTGATGGGTAAAATGACTAAGACTCCATTTTCTGGTATGATGGAGCGAGCTACGGACTTATTGGAAATCATACATACCGATGTGTGTGGTCCAATGAGTGTAGCATCGCGCGGTGGTTATCGTTATGTTCTTACCTTCACGGATGACTTGAGTAGATATGGGTATATATATTTCATGAAACATAAGTCCGAAACTTTCGAGAAGTTTAAGGAGTTTCAAAGTGAGGTAGAGAATCAACGTAACAAGAAGATTAAATTTCTATGTTCTGATCGTGGAGGTGAATATCTAAGTTACGAGTTTGGCGAGCATTTGAAGAAATGCGGAATACTTTCACAATTGACACCGCCGGGAACACCACAGCATAATGGTGTGTCCGAACGTCGTAATCGAACTCTCTTAGATATGGTTCGTTCTATGATGTCACTTACAGATTTACCGCTATCATTTTGGGGTTATGCATTAGAAACAGCCGCATTCACTTTAAATATGGCACCGTCTAAATCCGTTGAAACGACACCGTATGAATTATGGTTTGGAAAGAAACCTAAATTGTCGTTCCTTAAAGTTTGGGGATGCGAAGCCTATGTAAAGAAGTTACAGCCGGACAAGCTTGAACCCAAAGCGGAAAAATGCGTCTTCATAGGATACCCGAAGGAAACTATTGGGTATACCTTCTATCATAGATCCGAAGGCAAAATCTTCGTTGCCAAGAATGGATCCTTTCTAGAGAAGGAATTTCTCTCGAAAGAAGTGACTGGAAGGAAAGTAGAACTCGACGAGGTTGTCGAACCTTCTCTCGAAATTGCGAGTAGCGCAGCACCGAAAGAAGTTCCTGTGGTGCCTGCACCAATTAGAGAGGGAGCTAATGATGGTGATCATGAAACTTTGGTTGAAGTTGCTACAGAGCCTCGGAGGTCAACGAGAACTCGTACCACTCCAGATTGGTATGATACCGTTATGAGTGTCATGTTGGTAGACAACACCGATGACCCCGAGACATATGAGGAAGCAATGATGATCCCAGATTCCAATAAATGGCAAGAAGCCATGAAATCCGAGATTGGATCCATGTACGAAAACCAAGTATGGACTTTGGTGGACTTACCGGATGGCCGGAAGGCTGTCGAGAACAAATGGATTTTCAAGAAGAAAACAGATGCTGATGGTAATGTTACTGTTTATAAAGCTCGACTTGTCGCAAAAGGGTTTCGACAAATTCAAGGAGTTGACTACGATGAGACTTTCTCACCGGTAGCGAAGCTAAAGTCTGTAAGGATTATGTTAGCAATCGCTGCATATTATGATTATGAGATATGGCAGATGGATGTCAAAACAGCATTCCTCAATGGAGATATTGATGAAGAGTTGTATATGATGCAACCCAAAGGTTTTGTCGATCCTAAAGATGCTAACAAGGTATGCAAACTTCAACGGTCCATCTATGGATTGAAGCAAGCATCCCGAAGTTGGAATCAACGTTTTGATAAGGTAATCAAAAGTTTTGGTTTTATACAAACTTATGGAGAAGCTTGTATTTACAAGAAAGTGAGTGGGATCTCTGTAGCATTCTTAATACTATATGTGGATGACATATTGTTGATTGGGAATGATGTAGACCTTCTTAATAGTGTCAAGGAATATTTGAATAATAGTTTTTCAATGAAGGATCTTGGCGAAGCAGCTTACATATTAGGCATAAAGATTTATAGAGATAGATCGAAACGCCAAATATCATTGTCACAGAGTACATATTTGGACAAAGTTCTAAAGAGGTTTGGAATGGAAGAAAGCAAGAAAGGGTTCTTGCCCATGTTGCCCAATACGACCTTGAGTAAAACTCAAAGTCCGACATCGGCAGAAGATAGAGAAAGGATGAGTAAGACTCCCTATGCCTCAACCATAGGATCTCTAATGTATGCCATGCTATGTACTAGGACCGACATTGCATATGCTGTTAGTTTAACTAGCAGATATCAAAGTGATCCAGGAGTGGATCATTGGACAGCGGTCAAAAACATCCTTAAGTACTTGAGAAGAACTAAGGATATGGTTCTTTCTTATGGAGGTGATGAACAGCTCGTTGTTAATGGTTATACCGATGCTAGTTGGAACACCGATCCGGATGATTCTAAATCACAATCTGGATACGTATTTATTTTGAATGGTGCAGCAATTAGCTGGAGGAGTGCAAAGCAAAGCATTGTGGCGAGATCTTCAACTGAATCGGAATACATGGCTGCTTCGGAGGCTTCACAAGAAGCGATATGGATGAAAGAGTTCATTACAGAGCTGGGTGTGGTTCCTAGTGCGCTGGACCCAATGTCTATCTACTGTGATAACATGGGCGCCATAGACAATGCGCAAGAACCAAGGTCACACAAGAAGCTGAAGCACATCAAGCTACGTTTTCACGCTATTCGAGAACATATCCAAGATGGGGATATAAAGATTTGCAAAGTACACACAGATCTGAATGTGGCGGATCCGTTGACTAAACCTCTCCCGAGGGCAAAACATGACCAACACCAAATTGCCATGGGTGTTCGGTATATTACCATGTAATCTAGATTAGATGACTCTAGTGCAAGTGGGAGACTGTTGGAGATATGCCCTAGAGGCAATAATAAATGTAGTTATTATTATATCTTTGTGTTTATGATAAATGTTTACATTCATGCTATAATAGTATTAACAAGGAAACATTGATACTTGTGTGATTTGTAAACTTAATTTGAAGTCCCTAGTATAGCCTCTATACTTCACTAGCTTGTTGGTTGATAAATGATTGTGGTTTCCCTATCATGAACACTGAGATGTTATCAACAACAAGATCATGTCGTTAGGAGAATGATATGGTGGACATACTCCTATAGATAAGCGTAGCATAAAGATCAAGTCATTTCAATAGTTCAATTGCTATATGCTTTCTGATACATAGTAACCTAATTCCTTCGACCATGAGATCATGCATATCACCTTTACCGGATGGATGCTTTGATGACATCAAACACCACACCGTAACTGGGTGGCTATAAAGGTGGCATTGAGTGTTCGGAAAGTATTGGTTGAGACACATGGATCAAGAGTGGGATTTGTCCATCCATATGACGGATAGATATACTCTGGGCCCTCTCGGTGGAATGTCATCCAATTAGCTTGCAAGCATGTGACTGGATCACAAGGGATCACATATCACGGGAACGAGAAAAGAGTACTTATCGGTAACGAGGTTGAACTAGGTATGCAGAGATACCGACGATCATAACCTCGGATAAGTAAACTATCGTGAGACAAAGGGAAATTGGTATTGTATGTAAGTGGTTCATTCGATCGCAAAGTAATCGTAGAAATATGTGGGAGCCATATGAATTTCCAGATTCCTCTATTGGTTATTGTTCGGAGAAGTGTCTCGATCATGTCCGCATAATTCACGAACCGTAGGGAGACACACTTAAGGATTCGACGTTGTTTGAGTAGTTATGGTATTATGAGAAAGAGACTGAATGTTGTTCGGAGTCTCGGATGGGATCCAGGATATCACGAGGTGATCCGGAATGGTCCGGAGAATAAGATTCATATAAGGAAAGTCCCGTTTCGGAGTTCGGGAATGATTCCGGTGTTTTCATCAGGAATGTTCTAGAAGGTTCCGGAATGTCCGGCACTCCAGGGGGGGGAAGGGGTACATGAATGTGTCATTACATATTGGAATGATTGCATCATGTACTAAGTGTTCTCGCTGTTCCAAATAAAGGATTAAATTGAATCCTAAAACTGAAAAGTCAAATGGCCAGTTTGAAAGTCAAACGGCTAAAATAGGAAACTGTGGGAAACAAGCAAGAGGAGGTTGAAACCGACTTGGGGGAGGAGTCCCTCCTCTCCAAGCCGGCGCGCCACCCAAGGCCGACTTGGGGAGGGACTCCCCTCCCTCCCCTTGGCCGCCGGCCCTCTCCACCCATAAAAGGAGGGGCAGGGCCTCCTCCTCTAGACACACAAGTTCCTATCCTCTAATCTAAATCCTAGCCCTAGACTCCGGTTTAGAGACGCTTTGGTTTAGAGCTTCTAATTGCACTAGCCTTCGGATTAGAGCCTTCTAATTGGTGTGTATAAACCCTAGACCACTAATAGTTCTCTCTCATACTCCACCATACTCGCTCCGGCTTAAGGCGAAGCCCTGCGGGATCTCCCCTCTACTTCCGGTACCACGCCGTTGTGCTGCCGGAATTGCGAGGAGAGTGCTACAACCTCCGCTGCCTGCTGGAACAAGGGAGAGGAAGGTCTTTGTCGAGTACCGAACGTGTGACTGACTGCGGGAGCGCTGCCGGAACGCAGCGCCGGAAGGATCGTCTACACGATCTTGAGATCGGGAAGAGTACGACTACATCACCCACGAGAATCCGCTCTCGTTAAACACTTTGGAATCTTCGAGGGTAAGTTATTCCATCGACTCATTGCTACAATCTAGTAGATAGATCTTGGCTTGTTTGTTTGTATGCGATAGAAAATTTTTGTTTTCCATGCTACGAATCCCTACAAGAATATCCTTAAGTACTTACGAAGAACTAAGGAT
This sequence comes from Avena sativa, assembly GCA_916181665.1. Taxonomy (NCBI): domain Eukaryota; kingdom Viridiplantae; phylum Streptophyta; class Magnoliopsida; order Poales; family Poaceae; genus Avena; species Avena sativa. The sequence goes on from OV702284.1 coordinate 393,533,653, forward strand.
ATGTTTCTTGTATACGGAGGTGAAGAAGAGCTCGTCGCTAAGTGTTATGTCGACGCTAGCTTTGACACCGATCCGGATGACTCTAAGTCTCAATCCGGATACGTATTTCTCATGAATGGCGGAGCGGTTAGTTGGAGGAGCTCCAAACAACCTGTGGTAGCGGGATCAACAACGGAGGCCGAATATGTTGCTGCTTCAGAAGCGGCTTAGGAAGCAGTTTGGATGAAGGAGTTCATATCCGAACTAGGAGTGGTGGCAAACGCGTTGGACCCAATGGTGATCTATTGTGACAACAATGGTGCCATTGCCAATGCCAAAGAGCCAAGGTCTCACAAGCATTCCAAGCATATTAAGCGCCGGTTTCACTCCATCTGCGAGCATGTCAAGGATGGAGATATAAAGATTTGTAAAGTACATACGGATCTCAATGTAGCAGATCCGTTGACTAAAACTCTCCCTAGAGAAAAACATGATCAACACCAGAACTCAATGGGTGTTAGATTTATCACTATGTAACTAGATTATTGTCTCTAGTGCAAGTAGGAGACTGAAGGGAATATGCCCTGGGAGGCAATAATAAAGTGTTTATTATGTGTATTCCAAGTATATGATAGATGTTTATTTTGCGTGCTATAATTGTATTAATACGGAAACGTTAATACATGTGTGTTTAATAAACAAACAGAAAGTTCCTAGTTATGCCTCTCTCATAAACTAGCTCGTTGATTAACAAGATGATCAAGGTTTCCTGATCATGGACATTGGATGTTGTTAACAATGGGATCACAACATTAGTGTAATGGTGTGATGAACATTCATCCGAAGTATAGCATTACGATCAAAGTCATTGAGTTTATATTGCTATAACAACTTACGAAGTGATCCTAATCCTTAGACCATGAGATCATGTCAATCACTAACACCGGAAGAGTTTCTTGATAACATCAAACGTCACACCGTAACAGGGTGATTATAAAGATGGATTCAGAACTAATAAAGTGTTATGTTGAGGCTCATGGATCGAGAGTGGAATTTGTTCATCCCGATGACGGATAGATATACTCTGGGCCCTCTCGGTGATATCACATTGATTAGCTTGCAAGCAAGTGATTTGATCACTAGAATGTTATATCACAGGAACGAGAAAAGAGTGCATGTCGGTAACGGGATCAAACTGGGTATGGAGATACCGATGATCGAATCTCGGACATGTAATATATCGTGAAACAAATGGATTAAGATACTAGCGTAAAAGGTTCCGACGATCACAAGAAAGTCATCGTTGAATGTGTGGGAGTCAGTATGGGTCTCCAGATCCCGCTTCTGATTATTGATCCGAGAGGGGTCTCGATCATGTCCGCATTATTCACGAACCGTAGGGTGACACACTTAAGAGACACCGACATCCAATTGGAGCAAATGTTTCATGCCGAAAGAATGAACAAGCGCAAGAATTTATTTCACTAGATACCGAAACAGGTTTTCGGGTGAAATTGCATAAAGTGGTTATGCATGTGAAATAGAATTCTAGCAAGGGGTTATTTGTGAATGTTTGTCATTAAAGTAATTGACAAAATTCTGAATAAAATAAAAGAGTTTTATTTAATGAGAGTTTGCATTAAATTTGGTGGAAATTTAATGGGAATTTGAGTGGACTTTTGAGTGGAGGGAATTTAAAGGAGATTTGTGAGTGGAGTGTCCACCCACATGAAGAGGGGAGGGCAAGGGGGCAGCCCCATGCGCCGGACACCCCCTTGGGGTCCCCCCCTCCTCCTATAAAAGGACCCCCCCCCCCCTCCTCACTTGTCTCTCACACCTCCTCGTGAAGGATCTCTCTCCCCCTCTAGAATTTATCCCCCATGGTCTCGGACTAGCGTGATACATATTCCCGGTGGCTATTCGGCAAGAAAGAGTTGTGCTTCCGCTGCATCGCTGGAGCGAGGAGGAGGTTGCTCGGTGCCTCGAACGTGTGTGCGAGCACGGATGCGCTGCTGATTTGCGGCGCTAGGACTTCCTCTCGATCTTGAGATCGGCAAGAGATCGTCTACATCAACCACGAGTTGAACTCGTTAAGCTTTGTCGGTCTTCAAGGGTATGTTCTCTACGGATATACATCCGCCCGTTGTTTGTATCTAGTAGATAGATCTTGGTATATAGTTCACATCGTAGGAAAATTTTTGTTTTCTATGCTGCAAACCCTACAGTATTGTTAATCATGTGATGGATAATTATTATTTTGGGGATGGAACAGTCCATCCTGGTGATCACTTGCTTTTTATCCATGAATTATGCGGGTTGTTTAAGTGTGCGGGTATCACAACTGACAGGTGAAGAAGAAGTTACTCTCCATATCCTTGAAAGGGAGAGATGAAGAATGGTATAAGCTGCTGAAGAATGGACAATCCATGGAATGGGAGGAGATGGCATCTCTCTTTTACTCTAAATTTTATCCTCCTAGTGAGATTCATAAGAATAGAAATCTTATATATAACTTTTGGCCTCTTGATGGAGAAAGTATAGCTCAAGCTTGGGGGAGATTGAAGTTACTAATGCTTAAATGTCCTATTCATGAACTCCCTAACAATATTATTCTCAATAACTTTTATGCTGGGCTTTCTCTTCATGATAAAGATTTACTAGATGCTTCTTGTGCTGGATCATTCACATGTATGAAGGAAGAAGCTAAATGGGATCTCTTAGACCGTATTCAAGATAACACCGAAGCTTGGGAGAATGACAAAGGAAGAAAGTCAGGTATAAACTATGATTATGAATGCATTAAATATTTTATGAGAACTGATGACTTCCGTGATATTAGTAATGAGTTTGGTCTTGATTCCCAAATTATTGCCAACTGTTTTAAGGCCTTTGCCTCTTACATTGAAATTCCCAAGAAGAAGTGGAATAAGTACCATGCTCCTTATAAAGATGTTGTTAGTCATGTTCCAGTTAGAAGTACTCAAGTTTGTACTACTAATCATATTGCGCATGAACCTCATGTTGAGAAAATGCCTTTTCCAGCTAAGGTAAAGGAGTATTCTATGATTATTAGTGCAAATAACAAAGGTACCATGAAAATTGTGGAGCCTAGTAAGCAATTGAATGTTGAACCTGTGGTAGCTATTGTGAAAGACCCTGTCACTAGAAATAGAGAAGATGAGCACATTATCTTCTGTGAAGACGCTTTTAATATTATATCTCATCCTAGTAATGCTAGAAAAGCTAGTGTTCCTGTGCTTTCTGTTAAAATTGGTGATTATTGCTACTATGGTTTATGTGATATTGGTGCTAGTTCTAGTGCTATTCCTTCTGAGATTTACAGGGAAATTATGCATGAGATTGGTCCTTGTGAGCTTGAGGACATTGATGTGGTTATTCACCTTGCTAACAAGGAGACCATTTGCCCTATTGGTATTGTAAGATATGTGGAGGTTCTCTGTGGTAAGATTAAGTATCTTGCTGATTTTCTAGTGCTTAATTCAGCAGCTAGCAAAACTTGTCCTATCATTTTTGGTAGACCTTTCTTGAACACTTGTGGAGATATTATAGATTGTAAGAAGGAAAAAGTTTTAACTAAGTTTGATGAGGAGTCTTATGTGTTTAACTTTTCCAAATTTGCAAAAGCTCCTTGTGAAAACAACTTGCCTAATAAAGATTTCAGGATGGAACAACTTGCTTCTATTGATCCGGTTTATGACCTTGGACCTCTTTTTGATGACTGTAAGTATGCTAATTCTTATGATAAAGTTGTTGCCAATGACAGTTATATTGTCAACTTTATTCAGAGTGCTACTGAGAGTTAAAATAAGAGAGGGAAACATGGTTTTATGCATCTCAATAATATTAAGTTTCCCCGTTTTATGTTGAAAGCTTTGAAGTTGCATTTGTTTTGTCTTCATATGCTTGTGCCTTTTTTTTCAACAATTCGTTTTCTCATGATACCCCTGTGCATAGGAAGTGGGTTAGACTCAAGTGTGTTGGTTATTTGCTTCTTGATTCTCTCTTTCACTTTAAATATATATCTCCTTTGTGAGCATCTTTGGAAGTTTCAAGCCTAACTTAAAGGCATTAAAGAAAAGTACTTGTTGGGAGATAACCCAAGAGTTTTGTCGAGTCTTGGAAGTTATTACCTCTATAATAACCGCTCCTTATCCTTTTTGTTTTGGTTTTTGTGTCAAGTTCAACTACTTTTGTGAAGTAGAGGAGTTGTGAAAAGTGGTTGTCCTGGGACAGATTTTTGTGCGGTATTGTAAAAAATTGCGAGGAAGCTCACTATGTCCGATGAAGATGCATTTTTCTGAGCTTGTTCTCCAAGTTGTTACCCAACTTTCATCAGTTATCACTTTTTGATTTGAGCAACAGAAGGTCTTCGAAAAAATCAATCTTTACCTGCTGGTCTGTTTTGACAGATTTCTGCCATCATTTGCATTTGCCTCTTACATAAACTTTTGTTTTGATGGGTTTTCAGTTGAAGTGTGTACCCAAAGGTTTATTGTTTTTTCTTACACTAATGTTGTCATTGAGTTTGTGCAAAGTTTTTGTATGAAGGAAATTCTCAGGAGAAAGAGAAAAGGAATCTGCAGAGTTCGTCTTTGAATAGGTAAAAGTGGTGAAAACAGAAGGTTCGTGAAACTCCAATCTTTTTATATTTTTGATGTTTTTAATACATAAGGAAGACTATGAGACGGAACTGAAGAGGAAATGGAGTCCGGGGTGGACAGACCCACCCCAGGCACGGGCCCAGCCTGGCCGCGCCTAAGGGGGGGTGTTCCCCCCTTGAACTCCGACTCCGCCTCGTTTCCATGTCAAAACCTTCCTTATGCATTGAAACTTCGTAATATATAACCCCCCGAATCCCCCGAGGTTCGTGCATCGTGTTCTCGCCGTGTTTTCATTTTAGTCTATTTCTATCAGGAAATCTTCTCAAGTTTAGAGCACCATGGCCTCCGCCAATGAAAAAGGCAAGAAGCCCGAGGAAGAAGAACCTCAAGTCCCTAAGGAGGAGGAGAGTTCAGTAGGGTATGAAGGTGACATGGAGGAGGACAAGAAACCGGACACTCGCGCTATCATCACAAGCATTAGAGTGGTGGCAACCCCTATCAAGCCTAAGAGGACAGCACGGATGTCCACAGGAGGGAAACCTCCACGTCTCTTCTACAATCCACAGTCATCTCCTCCACGTAACAAGAGAACCTTCCATACACTTATACATGAATATCAATACCAACAGGTTCCCAAAGGGAACTTGCCTTCGGTTTGGGATATGCCCCGTTCTAACAATGCAGAGAAGGATCATGCTAAGGATGAAGAGTGGGGGAAATAATAAGGACTGGGATTCTCGGTCTGACATGATCATGAACCGTATAGAGCAAAACTCGGAGCTAATCCATACTCTTACTTTTGAGTTCGAGGAGTTAAAGAAGCTGATTGAAGAGCTTATCAAGATAACACCACCACCACCGAAGGAGTAATTCGTCATCAGGTTTGGCATCCCCTTGGCTTGTTCCAAGCTTGGGGAGTGCCGCGGTATCACCACCATTATCTTTTATCTTTTACCTTTTTAGTGGATTCATATATTTGGTAGAGAGGTTATCTTATAGTTTGGTTTGCATGTGGAAGTATATCTCCTTTAGTTAATTATCTTTGTATCCCTTGGTGTGAGTGCCTTTATTGGAATATTAATGAGAAGTCTCATCTTTTACTTTTTGCACTTATTATTTTAGTCTGCAATCTTTATTATATGATGGATCTTGTTGATTAGTATTGGCACCACTTTGGGATCATCAAGTGGATCTAAATTGGTTTTGGCAAACCGAGTTCTAGTCAGTAGCAGTACTTTTTGAAGTTTGAAAGAGAAAAAGAAAAATCTTACAAGTATTTTGTATCATTTGTTTTCTTTCTTGTTGGCTCATAAGCTTAGTATTCTTTATTTAAGAATCTTTTGTGTCTTCAAGGAAGATTGCATGTTTGTCTTTACTACTTGTATGTTTGCTTATTTCTTTCAACTCTCTTGCTTGCTACCCAGCCTTGCTAGCCAAAAACCTGTTTTGAGAAGGCATACTTCTCATGTTTCCAAAATCCTTTGAACCAAAACTTTTGCCACTTGTGTCCACCATATCTACCTAGTAGATTTTTCTATTCCAAGAAAATTCTCAAGCTTCATCTATCTTTTGAATTAAAAAGTATTTTGTTATGTGAAAACTAGTTAGTAAAGCTCTCACGAACTTGATGGCACAGTTTATTTCTTTGCCCCTAATTGACATGAACCATTGTTCCATTGAAGTTGTATATGCTTGCATCTATACATTGGAATTAGCAGAACTGTGCTGTCACGGGGAACGTTTTCAACATTGCACTTGTACTCTGTACACAGTTGATATCGTGCTCTTTGTCTATGGATGCCAACGGTGTGAAATAAAGAGGGAGCTTGTAAGTCCATGGAGTTTGTATCCTGTGTTAGAGGCCGCTAGCCTAAGCCATGCTTAATCATGGTGGAAACTTGTAGCATCACCATAGTGAGTCATCTATGAATCATACTCAATAAAAAGCTATGCACATAGTAAATAAAAAGATCGATGAGATGCTCATTGTGTGCTTGCCTTGTCATTTTGGTTATGGGAAAGCTCCTGTACCATGTGCAAGGGGTACCCCGTTGGGGGTTCTCAATGATATGCAAATACTTACAATGGCAAGAACTTACCTATGACCAAAGTTGAGTAGCATGAGGAGTGGCCCTCATATTCAAGGGACATGAGATTGCCAACTTATATTTCGTCAAGCATATACTCCATCTTTGTTCACTTTAACCTTAATCATCTCAAGATGCTTATGATAGGGGCAATGAGGGCTCAAAGCTAGTAAGTACCATAATCTTTTGGAAGCTCTTTATGACTTGTAATCCCTGCTTCCCTCTATAAAGGGACCTTTCTCCCACTTCCAAAGTTGAGTCAGTAAACCTACTTCCTCTCTATCTCTAGCAAGCATATGAGTTGTTGTGTTTCAAGCATTCATATGGTGATTTATTCAATCATGTTCTTCATCTTCCTTGTTTGCACAAAACTCTTATCTATTGAGTATTACTTTGAAAGCCTTCACTCGTGAAAAACCTTTTTGAGCAAAGAGTGCTCCTGTTTTGAAACTTCTAAAAAAGCTTTTGTGAAACTGTTTGCCAGGTGTTCTCTGACCAAGAACAAGATTGCCAATTCCAATTATGATTTATCTTTATGCATCTCTATTGTGATTGATGTACTTGGTTGCAAGCTAAGTTATATAATGGTGAGTTGCTTTCTCTATGAGTTGTGCAATGGTAAGTGTGATGCTTCTTGTTTGTATTCTTTTGTCGACACTTCACTCCATAAACCTGTGGACATGTTTACGAAGCTCAGTTTTCGCTTGGGGACAAGCGAAGTCTAAGCTTGGGGGAGTTGATACGCCCAATTTGCATCACCTTTCTATATCATAATTTACCTCTATTCATTGATATTTGTATTATTATGAGGTATTACTTATGGCTTTTTCATCTGTTTATGCATGTTGGATGATTCTTGGAGGATGGATTGCTGGAGTCTGGATTCTGATGGAAAAGAAGGCATTTCGGTGCAATTTCGCAAAGATCAGAAAAATACCAGAAAAATATGGAAACATATTATTTTACTAGAAGACGAAGGAAGCCAGAAGGAGGAGCGAAGAGGGGCCGCAGGGGGCCCACACCCCCTAGGCGCGGGCCCACCTGACCGCGAGCCTAGGGCAGGTGTGGCCCACCTGCCCGTCCTTCGACTCCGCCCCTTCGCCTATATCTTCCCTACGGAACCCTAAGCCTCGGGGAGCGACCGCATATAGATTTCCGCCGCCTCTAGGGGCGAAAAACACCGAGAGAGAAAGATCTCTCCGGCAGATAGATTTCTGCCGGGGAATTCCTTCCCGGAGAGGGGAGACCATCGCCATCAACACCGTCATCAAGCTAGGCTTCATCGGGATCATCATCATCCATACCATCATCTCCACCAGCACCATCATCACCACTCCGTCCCGCTGTAACAATTGTGTTGGATATTGCTTTAGTTCTTAGGGGAAACTTTCGCGGTGTTGGTTACTATTGTAGTTGATGCTTGTGAGTGGAACCATTGGATTATTGTTTATGTTCAGATTGTTATCCATTATCATATCATCTTTGATCTTTATCCATATGATGTCTTGTGAGTAGTTCGTTTAGTTCTTGAGGACATGGGAGAAGTCATGTTGTTAGTAGTGAATCTGTGATGAGTTATTATTCAATGGTTTAGTATTTAAGTTGTGGTGCTATTCTTCTAGTGGTGTCATGTGAACGTCGACTACATGACACTTCACCATTTATGGTCCTAGGGGGATGCATTGTGTATTTGGATACTAATTGTGGGGTTGCCAGAGTGATAGAAACCTGAACCCCTGTTAGGACACCTTTGCACAAGGGAGTGTAGGATCTCAGAGTTTAAGGCTATGGTTAGATTTATATCTTAATTACTTTCCTGTAGTTATGGATGTTTGCAGGGGGTTTAATCACAAGCATGTATTAGTCCAAGTAAGGTCGGTATGTTAGCACAGGTTCACCCACACAACACTTACAACACCAAAGAAGAGTACTCAGCTATATGAAGCGAAAGCACTTGACAGAATTCCCATGTGTCCTCGAGAACGTTTGGTCCTTATAAGTATTTCCACCGGCTTGTCATTTGCTAAGAAAGGATTGGGCCACTTGCTCCGTTTGTTTGTTACCTTTGTTACTTGCTCTTTGTTTTGTTGCCTTGTTAGAAAACCACTAAAAATCCGTTTGCTAAGTATTCACAGGGACTTCCTGCTCCATACCACTGTTCAGCACCTTTTGTTCCTCGGTGGGATCGACACTCCTATTTATCTAAAGTACTACGATACACCCCCTATACTTGTGGGTCATCAGCAAACAAAACCAAAAAAAATAAACTAAGCAAAACAAAAACAAAGTAAAGATAAAGGTTGTGGAGGACTCCCCTTGTGAAGACGTCCTTAGCCTCCTCGGCAACGGCGCCAGAAAAAGGCTTGATGAGTGCGTGAACACTTCATTGGGAGACCCCATGAGGAAGGTATGATGAACACATCAGCAAGTTTTCCCTCTGTAAGAAACTGAGGTTATCGAACCAGTAGGAGGAAGGAAACGACTCAATGTGTTGCAAGCAACTTGGAGACCTGCACACTACAAACTCAGGACTTTGCTCCAATGAACAGGGAGGTTGTCAATCTCACCGGTTGTTGTAACAAAGGATTAACTGTATGGTGTGGAAGGTAATGGTGGTTTGTAACAAGTAAACAATAACAATGGAAGATGTATCAATGGTAAATATTGGACCGGGGTCCATAGTTCACTAGAGGTGTTCTCCTTAGATTAACAAACATGGCATGCTAGGTAAACAAATTACAGCAGGGCAATTGATAGGACTGAGCAAGGCATAACAATGCAATAGTAGACATTCATGATCCTATGAGATTCGATTGGGCAATACAACAAGATACATAGATCGCCATCCAACTTCATCTATGACTAGAAGTCCACCTGTGGGTTATCATTCGAACCCCCTCCAGTATTAAGTTGCAAGCAATAGACAACTGCTTTAAGCAAAGTGTGTAAGGTAAACAATCCACTTGTTCCATGAACAAGAGACCGTTGTTTTCTCCCTAGTGGCAACAACACATCTATAATCTTAGAGACTTCTGTTACTTCCCTTAGATTAAATAGAGGAATGAACCCACTATCGAGCATAAATACCCCCTCTTGGAGTCACTGCAACTACTTGGCCAAGATAAATACTAACAACGGAGAGCATGCAAGATCACAAACAACATATACATGATAGAATCAAATAGACAAAACCATTAATCAATCTGACATAGTAATCTCAATATCCATCGGATCCCCGCAAACACAACATGCATGATTACAAATAGATGAGATATTGATCATGAACGGAGCTCACAAGATCTAGACATGAAACCACAAAGGAGGAGATACAACCATCTAGCTACTACATGGACCCGTAGTCCAAGGTGGAACTACTCACGCTTCATATCGGAGGCTCGTACTACAATTCTAGCCTTCAAGCTTGTGGTCTTTGTCACGATTGAATTGTGACAACCAAGGACTTCCCTACCACTAGCTATGGCAGATGTTCTTTAATGGAACTAAATAGATCACGACAAGAGTACTCCTCGAGAGTCTCGCATCTGTACTCGTGACTCTGCCACACCTTTCCCCTTCTTTGCATTGGTTTTCAGAAGGTTGTTGACTTATGCATCCACATCTCGGGATTTTATCCTGAGCATGTTCCTTCTCCCTTGTTGTTTTCTGACCTTGGTATCTGCATTGGTATCTTCCGATGCAAGATACTCTTGTGGTCCATCAAGACAAACCATTTCGGAATGTCTAGGAGAAAGAAACTCCAGTACCTCGTCATATCTGGGACCAGGTCAAAGTGTTGTAGTCTGCAGATCAAGAGGCATTGATATGCTTTTATCTGTTCTATCTTAAAGTATCACACTCTTCTATACTAAGAGGTCATGCTAAGCTTCGTGACCCACTTAATGAAGTGATGCTTTTACACATTTTTACCCACCCTTCCTCTTATTTGTTCATGCTCATGAGTGACGCATGTGCGTAATAATGTGGCTATCTGAGATTATTAACATTTTTTATTGTTTTGAACTTTAAGGACATTTGTGTCGTTCTTAGCGTGATTGGTTAACCCCATCACTAAGCAAAGGATGATTGTGCTACCAAGTCCATTATTCTGGTGTACTCTCTTCGGTCAAAGAGTTAGGCTCGTGTCGAAACTCTGAGACTATGTCCTTTTGCCTTACCAAGCAAGTTTACTCTCGAACTAAGTGACACATCGGTGGTTCGTGATATTCTGGATATATTTCTAGAAGCATCTCCATGTTGCCACATGACCGTCTTGTCAAGTTCTTGAGTAAGCAAGTTCTCTGAAATTCCCTTTACTCCAAGGATCCGTACTGGATACCCCTGGATTAGTTGGTTGAGCTTATACAACAACTTGGAGAGTTGTAAGACAAAAGTTTTATCCGACTTTGTTCCTTCTTAAAGGGTTGTCTAGTTTTGTCTGTGTTGAAGAAAGATAGTATTTCCTTAGTGGATACGTTATCTCTCCACACCTTTGATTTGATTTGGGTTATTGTCAAATCAAACTCAGTTTCAAGGACTATCTTGATGGTGTTTCTACTGGTGATGTTTCACTCGAGTACATTTTCATGTTCTTTGGTCTGACCAGTAATCTTGCTTTGTTCATGCCACATATGAGTTCATGTTCTTGGAGTGTCTCGATAAGTTGTTGTTGAGCCCATCAACAATATGCTTATCTTCTCCCTGTTAGATTAGATTCATATGGAACAATTGGGCATTAATGTTGGAAACTTTCGAGAACCATCCTTGAGTCATCTCGAAGTATGTGTTCTAGATGTTAGAAGTAACCTTCTCCGGTTCATGTGCAAATACTGAAATATGTCGCCATGTATTCGAGAAGAGTTCTCTCTCTTTCCTTAAAGACACATGTGTTTTTTATTGTTAGTACTTTATATGTGTTTAATTGTCTTTCGACAAGTTTCTAAATACATGGGTCTAGCAATCTTGCTCGTCTTTTGGAGCTTGATATTGTAGTCCATATCTTGAGAATCTAGTAACTTTACTTTGCAGTAAATGTTGCAAACTTTCTATTCGGACATGCCGAGTCTGAAGTATCATTCCACCTAACCAAATCTGAATCTCAAGCAGGTATGATGGTTGGTGTTCTTCAAGGTTTTGACATAGGTCTCTTTGTAAATCTGGCAAGATTAATGTAATGGTTGACACATTTAGCCGGAAACACCCCTTGTCATATTCTCTTGATTCAGCAATAACAATCACTCTTCATGAGGATTCTTCTATAATCTATTATAGGAGTTATGCTTATGGTTTCTTTTGTATCTAAAGTCCGACCTTTACTTGATGTTTGCTTCCTTGAACATCAAGGAGAACATTTAAAGTAGTGTTGCTAAATGTCTCTCAGTCGATCCTCTAGACCCTTTTATGATGGCAATCATTTTGTTGTGCCAAGTACTTGAAGTCTGAGAATGAAGTTTCTTTCTTCTTGTGTCATCAGGAATCTTCTTAACTATTCATCTGGTGGTGTAAAGTGATATCATGATCTTTGGCAAGGATTTTGATATACCTGATGAATAAAGATTTTCCTTCGTTCTCTCAGTCATGATTGAAGAGATACTATGATTTTGGTAATCAACGGTTTCTCTGATACGTGCTCCTTATGACTCTTACGAGTCCTCTCCACCAAAACACCTTTCTATCTTAAGCCTTCTGTTGGATGAAAGAGTGACTCTTCTGTGTCAAAAGTAGTTCAACAGCTTGGTTTTGTTGATACATATCCCTACAACCTAAAATCTCTACTTAAGCCATTTAGTAGAGGTTCTCTATTGAAGTCTCTCGTCATGTTCTCCCTGTTGGAAGCTTTCCTTTTCAGAAGCTTAAACTCTTCTGTGAGTTCCAATGGTCTCAATCCTTATGAAGACCATATATCTGACAACTTGAAACCGTCTCCTCTTGTTTCCTCTGTTACCTTGACGTGTTTCATGTTCGTCATCTCAGAGTAGTTTCTGAACACTCCATCCATGAGTTGACCATGAGATACTCTATGTGTTGTTTAGTGTGTTCCCCTCTTACCTTTAGAGTGGCCCTGGTTCTCTCTCTTTGTCTCTCTTCCTACCTTAGGAATCTCGGGCCGAGATTCTCGAAGGGGGGTAGAGCTGTAACACCCCGGTTTTAGCTAAATAGTAATTTAAGGTTGATTGTGCATTCATAAGCATCATTCTTAAAAATGCATGCAAAGAGAAACATGCAAAACCCTAAACCCTACTCTCTCCCTCTATTTGAAAAGCATTCAAAGGGTTTTGAATATTTTGAAAAGTATCAAAATAGTTGGAGCCCAATTGGACTAAAAGGGCCCCACACTATTTCATATATTTTATAAAGCTCTCTGGTATTTTCAAAATACCTAAAACAATTTACCAAATGGAATTACAAAAGAAGAAATGAAAATAGAAAAAGGAAAAATGTTTTCAGAAAAAAATGGAGCTAGCTAACCTATCTGGGACGCAACCCAGTTCCCTCTCCCCTCTCCCTGCCGCCCAGCACGCGCAGCCAGTAGCCGCAGCTGGCCCAGCACGGCCCAACTGGCCCCTACCACTTCACTCCTTCCCCCGTCGTCTTCCTCATGCTCGGTGTTGCCGCCGCCTCCATCGATCAGCACCGCTCGATCGCCGCCATCCGCCGACCTATAAGATGCGATAAGATCGCCACGATGCCCTGCCTCTCCCTTATCTTCTCCCTTCCCCTTTGGAGATCTATCTCCCTCGTTTCCTCTCTGCCCGAACCCTATATCCGGCCAGAGTCGTACGTCTCCATCGTTTTTGGCCTCCCTGAGCCTCGCAGTGATACCAGGAAGCTTTGCGTCGCTCGTCTTTGTTGGTTGCCCCAGCCAGCGCAAGCAGGCGAGGTCCCAGCCGCTGCAATCGGATCCTCGTCCCCGACATCAGCCACCGCTGCTCGCCATTGATTCCGGCCTCCCCGTGCCTCCTCGACCCCTCCATCGCGTCCAAGGTGAGCTGGTGGTCCCCTAGGACCTCTCCCTCGACCCCTCTCGCTCTATAGCCATCGCTCGCCGACGACCCGTGAGCACCGTCGCCGCTCGTCGTAGACGTCGCTCCGGTGACCAAATCCGGGCGGCGCCGCCTCTATCGTGCTTGCATCGCTTTGCTGTTTCGAACCCGCACCCGCACTCACCCCAGTTCGCTCTCCTCCGCCGTCCCCATCGCCGTCTGGCTCGTTTGCCGGTGAGCTGAGGTGGCGCTGAGGTGGCCCTGACATGTCCTCGGATCCACTGCGGTGTAAAAAGTATTTGGTGCATGTGCTGATGTCAGCCTTGCGCAATAAACCCTTTTAAATGGTTTAATAAATCTAGAAATTGGTATAATCTTATAAATTCAATAATTAATCATTTATAAGTCAGAAAAATGCAAATAATATATCAAAATGTTCAGAAAAATGAGAGCTACCTAATTAAACTATAATCATGCATTGTTAACCAACTTTCATGACAAGTTCAATTAGAGAACTAAATGTACCCCTCTCATATGATTCTGGAGTTTCCCTGAGTTAGGGTCTTGACCCCTCAGAACCCCGATTAAACTGTCGAGCATGCCTTAGGGTTACTTTTAAATGCAATTCAACTTGTCATATCATCATCATTGCTTGAGCATTGCACCAATGCCATGTGTTGATTGTTTCCCTCTCTTTCCGGTGTTTGATTCTTCCCGCTAGAATACGATATCGAGATTGAGATCAAGATCGAAGACCGAGATTGAGACTGTCGAAGATCGAAGAACAATACTTGACCAACTATAACCAAGTCAAGTACAAGGCCTCCGAAGATCTGCTTATCGGTTATCAACGGTCAAAGGCAAGCATAGCCCCACCATGATATAATCCTATGATTTCGAAAGCATTTCAATTCCTGCCATGTTGCATACGATTCTACTATGGTCTTTTATCGATAGATAGAGTATCCTACCTGTTGCATTACTCCCTTTGAGCTTATATTACCCGATCCACTGCTCCTAGCATAACTAGGTTTGGCTTGTGTGCAATGCTAGAGCATATATATGTGTCTTGCTTAGCCATGCATAGCCGTCAGTTCTGGTCCATCCAGATGATGTATCCGATACAGAAAATCTAGTATGACAGGAGAATGTGAAGAGATGAGATCAATGGTGATATGATATTAAACATGCTAAGGCTTGTATGGAGACCACAGTGGGATGTGGTTTTCTAGTCCCATGCTCGCCACCACTAGGACCTGAGTTCTTGCCTTTGGAACCGAGACGAGCGTACATCCACACAGGGCCTGGACAACCTCATGACTAACTAACTTGCCTAGTATATTCCATGAGTCACATAGTTCAGGCGTTCCATTTGACATATGCATAGAAAACCTTTTGAAAGATTTGCCGGGTGAAGGAGGTTCATTCATAACAGGTAGGGAAGCGTGGACAGGGTTGCTTGGGGTCGATGGATCCCCTGGTGAACCAACCTCGCCTCACATCTTTAAGGACCGGCTTTGGGATTTGACCCGTTACGGCGGAACCATCCTTATTGCGTGACTCATGGTCTCGGCGAAAGCAAGGTAAAGGTCGTTTCTAACCACCCTCTGTCGGCCTTTCAAGGAAGAGGGCTAATGATTCTGGCATTAAGATTCGGTTAGTATGTGTGGGTAAAGTTGTACACCCCTGTAGGGTAATAATCTTTTTGAAAAACCGTGTTCACGGTTATGAACGCTTGGTGACCGAACTCTAAGATCTTAGAGAACTATAACCTAATCATAAAACTTGGAAGATCAACGTGTGTTTAAGGATGATTCCTCATGGGTACAAGGGGGTGATCCTATATAGGGTTCAGATGATGATGACTTGGTGGATATCAAAAGATGATGATTAATATTTCGAAGATGTCGCTCTCTTATCCCCTTTTTAAAATACTCTGAATAGACGAGCTTCTTCTTCTCTCTCTTGTTTTATAAATGAAGATGGCTTTATGCAAAACAACTCCACCAGCCATAAGTCTTGCGGAGTACACCTTGTACTCACCCTTGCTTTGTTGATACTTTTGGTAGAGTAAGTGTTCCCTAAAGATCAGTTTGGTACTACATCGACATCAACGAGTAGCTTGGGGTTCTCGGCCGGCAGCCTGGAATCTATGGGATGGGACATCATCGTTATGCTCCAGGCCTCTTAGGCCATTTGTTAAGTTTGCTATACTTAATAGCATAATTTGCCTTCCGTTGTTTGATGTTTGTGGTCAGTGACCTCTCCTTGTAATAATTTGGTTCTCTGCTCATTTATGAGCTTGCTGTAATAATTTTGTGTTGCAGGGTCACTAATGTGTTACTGATTCTTCACTGGATATTCTCGAGCTCAAGGTTAAGCTTATGTTAGACGGAGGTCTGGGATTTGTTTAGCCCTGATCCGGGGGTGTCATAGTGGAGGCTAGGGTTGGGCAAGGGGTGTGGTGGCCGGCCACCCCTCTCCTCTATTTATAGAGGAGGGTACGGCTAGGTCTGCCCCCTTGGCCTACCTCCTCCTAGGGCTGGCGCATGGGGAGGGGAAAGAAATCTCCCCCAAGTCTTCCCCCTAAAAACTAGGGAGTTGATCTTATCCCTAGGGGATTTGATCTTATCTCTAGGGGCTGGATGGCTGGGCTTCTTGGGCATGATGCGGTTGGCCCATGGGGACCCGCAGAATTCCCTCAGCCCATGTGGCCCCTCCCAGGGTGGTGGGACCATTGGTGGCCCTCTAGAACCTTCTAGAAGCTCCGGTCAAAAGACCGAAAACTTTTCCAAACCCCGGAAGATGACTTCCATTATATGAATCTTATTCTCCGAACCATTCCGGACCTCCTCGTGATGTTCTGGATCCCATCCGAGACTCTGAACAACATCCGGTCTCCAACTCACATTCCATATCTACTTAAAAAACAACAAACCTTAAGTGTGTCACCCTACGGTTCGCAAACTATGCAGACATGATCGATACACCTCTCCGATCTATAAACAATAGTGGGACCTAGAGGTCCATAATGGCTCCCACATATTCAATGATGACTTCATGATCGAAAGAACCATTAACATACGATACCGATTCCCTTTGTCACGCGATACTCTACTTATCCGAGGTTCGATCATCGGTATCTCCATACCTAGTTCAACCTCGTTATCGATAATTACTCTTTACTCATACTGTGATATGACATCCCTTGTGACCTAGTCACATGCTTGCAAGCCAATTGGATGACATTCCACCGAGAGGGCCTAGAGTATATCCATCCGTCATTTGGATGGACAAATCCCATTCTTGATCCATGCACTTCAACTCATACTTTCAGAATACCTAATGCCACCTTTATAACCACCCAATTATGAAGTGGCGTTTGATGTCATCAAAGCATTCGTCTGGGTGTTGGTGGTTAACATGATCTCGTGGTCGAATGATTAGGTTACTATGTATTTGAAAGCTTGTAGCAAAACGAACTTAATGACTTGATATTATGCTATGCTTACTTTGGGTGTGTGTCCATCACATAATTCTCCTAATGATATGATCTTGTTATTAATAACATCCAATGTTCATGATCATGAAACCATGATCATCTATTAATCAACACGCTAGTTTAATAAGAGGCTTACTAGGGACTCTTTTATGTTTACAAAACACACAAGTACTAATGTTTCCTATTAATACAATTATAGCATGGGATGCAAACATTTATCATAAACACAAATATATAATAATAACCACTTTATTATTGACTCTTGGGCATATCTCCAACAAGTACATTCCGTACCACTTTCCATCAGATCGGTTGGTTAGTGCATGAAGCTTGACATCAGTGATGATCATTGGTACGACAGGTGTGTCAATCATGTATGTTGTGTTCCCGAACCGCAGGGTAACACACTTAAGGGTTCGATGACGCTTGGAGATAGTTTTGGAATCATCGGGATTATCGGAGTAAAGAGAAGCGAAAGTCGGAAGTGTTACGTGAGAATCCGAAATATGTTCGGAGTGATCCGAAAGGTGTTTTAGGTCATAAGGAATTAAATAAATATGTATTTAATATTAATTATTAGAATTAATATTAAAAATCTATTTGAAATTTAATTTTAGGGGAATCCCACCTTAATGGGCCAACTTCCGAGGGAGGGCCCATGTGGGAGCTAGCCACCCCAAAAGGAAGAAGGGGCTGACGGACCCTAGGGTTTTGGGGGCACATGGGATGGGGGCCCACCCCTAGCCGCCGCTTCCTCCCAAGGGCTCCCTCTCCCCTCCCCTTATATAAGGAGGGGGCACGTGGGGAGGGGAGGCACACCAAATCCTCAAGCCTAGAGGTTCTCTCCCCTGATAAGTCTGTAGCCAACTACGAAGATGCGACTCGCGTTGCCCGCGCGAAGGTGCAGGTCCGGCAGCGGGGATTGCTGCAGCGCGAGGAAGACTTGTAGCTAAGGCAGCAAGGGCGGTCAGAGCGGGAGGCGCCCGCCTCTGGTCGCTCTACCGCGCTAGACTCCCAGGAGACCAATCTCCGTCGTGGAACAATCAGTACATTTATACATAAAACGCTTGTCGTACATATATAGAGCAATCTATCTAGGAAACACCGTACAGACCGACATAGACGCTCACAACTATATACATGCATTCACTTCTATGAACATGCGCATGCGCATCCTACTCATAGGAGTGAGTGTATGCTCGTATTTGTGAGTTCTGCATTGTACTAAGCTTTGCAAAAAAAGCTCACCGACCAAATAACATTTGACTCAAGTGTTTAATATTTCTGACGGTTCGGCATGCAGCGTCTCACCCCTTGGAGGACGACAAGTTGGGGAGATGGTGGCCTTCCATTGCCGCGGCGGTGGCGGGACAAAACAGAAAGGAGCTCAATGCATTGGTATCTCTCATGTCTAGGTCGCTGTGGTTAGAGCGGAATGCCAGAGTTTTCGACCGGAGAGCCTCGCAGCCTCACGCAATCTGCGCGGATATTGTGCATCCGTTCGACTTGTGGAGGCAGGCCAAACTAGGGGGAAGCAGGCCACTGCGAGGAATTACGTAGTTCCTAGGGGGTGAGTGGAGTGGGTTGGTTCGGGGTGAGTCTTGTTCATCCAGTGATGCTCTTGTATAATTGCACTCTCTTTCTATCTTAATGAATGAAGACACGCGAGGCTCGCGCGTGTTCTTGAAATATTTCCGGTGGTACTTTAAATTCTTGCTAGATGAAGTATTTATCTCCTGGCTAGCAGAGTTCAATCCAAATCTGTGGCAGTCAGTTGAAGTACTACTCTCTCCGTTTAAAAATATAAAATGTTACGTTTTGTAAAACATATGTATTTAGATCACTATAAACATACACACTAAAGAGGTATACATATATTCGTTTTACAAAAAATAAAACATCTTATATTTTAAAATAGAGGGAGTACCGTACTGTCTATTTCCATTCATGGTGGGACTACAGATTTCAGATCACCAGCTTGTTCATTTACTATTCATTTCTGACAAAAGTTATATTGTTTTTATGGTGTATCAGCGAGAAAATATGAGTTCATAGTCAGCATTGTCGGGTCACATGCACTAGAACGTTCCAGGACCAGTGTCTTCACCACTTCATAGTTTAACGCCTTCTTGTCATCCGTTGCATCGATGGATATTGTGGAGCCTTCGCTAATCTCACCCTTGACTAGCATCTCAGACAGCGTCGTCATAATGTTCTTTTGCACCCACCTCCTTATAGGTCTTGCACCATACATCTGCGTGCATAAATTAAACATGGTTGTTTAAAACTAGGATTATGGCCAGATTTGTGAGTGAAACAGAAAATGAGCTAGATGTGCTAACCGGGTTGTGTGACTCTGATAACATGACATCCAACACGGCATTACTTGTAGATAGAGAGATACCCTTGTTAGCCACTCTAGCTACAACGTTCTTGATCTGGAGCTTTGCGACCTCTTTCATTTGTTCGTATGAAAGAGGCTCAAATATTACTATCTCACTCATTCTGTTGAGAAGCTCAGGCTTAAAGAACTTTTGAACCTGCATGAACCGAGAACATGTGTTCAGCACAATATTACTCCCTCACTCATTAGTAGTAGAAAACCATTGGACCGAGTTCGTACATGAAAATTTGGGATTAACAAACCTTTTTCATGACAAGGTCCCGTGCAACTTCTAGACACTTCTCTCCAGACAGTTGTGTTGTTAGGTGTTTTGATCCTAGATTTGAGGTCATAATAATGATGGTATTTTTAAAGTCTACAGTTCTGCCTTTGCCGTCAGTTAATATACCATCATCAAGAATTTGAAGAAAAATATCAAACACCTTGGGATGCGCCTTCTCCACCTCATCAAAAAGAACGAGACTGTATGGATGTCTTCTCACTTTTTCAGTCAACTGCCCCGCGTCTTCATATCCAATATAGCTTTATAAAAGGTTATAAATGATACATTCATATGAGTAAAAAATAATTAGATGAATCATGGAAAGATATCATAATGTTAAAAGGAAGAGCAATATATAAGAAAGTATGTTATACCTCGGAGGTGCTCCAATGAGGCGGTTTATTGAACCGATGCTATTGTATTCAGACATGTCAACCCTAACAATCATCTTCTCATTGTCAAATAACTGCTCCGCGAGAGCTTTCGCAAGCTCTGTCTTTCCAACACCTGATGGTCCCAAAAATAGGAAAGAACCAATGGGTTGGTTAGGTTGGTCAAGACCTGCCCTAGAACGCAACACCGCCTGCGCAACCAGATTGACGGCCTCATCCTGGCCAACAACTCGTTCATGGAGCCTGTCCCCTAAGTGAATTAACTTGTCCTTCTCGTCTTCATGGAGCGTAGCAATAGGAATTCCAGTCCATCGACTCACAACCTTCATTCAAGATAATTATCAAAACATTCATGACAATCAAGTCACATTACAAAACAAACTAAAAAAAGGTATGGTTAGAAAGAGAGAGCATACTTGTGCGACATGATTTGAGGTAACAATTCCTTTCCTGATGGAGGCTCTATTAATTGTATAGCTACTTTTCGGGTTGAAGTATGTTTCTTCAACAATATCCACTAGGCTACTTTGAGTAGTGTTGTTATGTACATCGTCGTTGTCTATTTGCGCCATCTTTCTTGCAATGATCGTGCATGCCTCGTCAATCAAATCAATTGCTTTATCTGGGAATTGACGACCTACATGCATGCAAGCAGTAGGCAACAAACAAAGGCATTTTCATAAGGAAAGAACTTCTTCATACCTTCCGAAAAAGCATATACGACCAAAGTATAGATTAATTCTTAACATACCAGTGATATAGCGGGAACCAAGGTCCGCAGCAGCAACAAGAGCGGCATCCTGGATTTCCAATCCATGGTGGTCTTGGAATCGCTGTTTTAAGCCCTGCAAGATGGCAACGGTTGCTTCCGTGGTCGGCTCCTCCACGATCACTTTCTGAAACCGTCGCTCGAGCGCAGGGTCTTTCTCGACGTACTGGCGGTACTCATCAAATGTCGTGGCTCCCACACAGCGGATGCGTCCACGGGCCAGCGCGGGCTTCAGCATGTTGGAGGCGCTGGTGCTCTTCTCCAGGGTACTGCCGGCGGAATAGAGCATGTGCATCTCGTCTATGAACAGTATGACCTTGCCGTCGGATGCCTCCGCCTGCTTTATCATGCTCGTGATGCGTTCCTCGAACATGCCCCGTAATGTGGTACCGGCCACCATCGCGCCAAGGTCGACCTCCACGACGCGTGCCCCGGCGAGCGCGTCGGGAACCCTGCCGGAGGCGATGCGCTGGGCGAGGCCCTCGGCGACAGCCGTCTTGCCGACTCCGGCCGCGCCGACGAGCGCCACGCAGTTCTTGGTCCGACGGCAGAGGATGTCGACGACGCGGTCGATCTCGTCGTCGCGGCCGATCACCGGATCGCCCTGCAGGCCGGTCATGTCTCGGCCGTAGCTCTGCAGGCTGGTCAGTGACTTGTAGTAGTTCCACGCCCACCAACACAGAGCAGAAGTTGCTGTGGCGACCACCGTACAGCAAGCGCGTTCTAACAGCACCGAAGCACGAACAGGCGGCAGTTTGAGAGCAGAGCCCCGCCGTGGTTGGCGGGGAGGGGGGCCGTCATCACACGGCGGTCGGTGAGGAGGGGAACGCTGGTCGTCACGCCGGGGCTGGGAGCGCCCGTTCATCCCATCAAGCCACCTCAACATAATTGCTAATTTTGATCTCGATCGGCAGTGATAAAGCTGGCAAGATTTCCGCGCACTCCTGGCCTTTTATATGCAATCGTCTCCTCCAGGAAACAGTCTCCAAGTCACATACGGAGACAGTGCATACGGATACGGGGTATTGTTTGTTCTCGGGTCGGAAAGGATCGTTGATTCCTCCCAAACCTGGCGTTTTGTACCCGGAATCGTTGTCGGGGCTCGGTGCATGCATGCGATCGATGCACGTCGTTTTGAAGAGCCTGATGTGAGCGTTCCTGAAAAAGCTGGAACGCCTCTAAACAGCAATCGGTGCAGGCCCCCTCCTCGGATTTTAGGGCCCGGGGCGAATCTATAACCCGAGGCCTTTTAATTATCGGTAAATATAATAAGGAGACGTGTCCTTAGGAACGAGTCCGCATATGCCGTTCCACAATTCGTGCCGTCATGTATTGAACGTGCGCTGGCGTGGCTTCTCAAACGGGCGCGCGTGGGGGCCGGTTTTCACCCGGTTTGAGCGGTGGACGGCAGTTTCGCGGGGGAAAGGCACTGATATTTTGCCCCGAACGGACCGGCATTAGTGGGATGTGTGGAGATGGGTGGGTCCTCTTTGGCGGTGACGGTTAATTCGAATTTCGGTGGGCGTGCCGATAAACACCTGAGGCGCCGTTCATTCTGTTCCGTTTCCCCTCTCCTCTCGCCTTGCTCGCTCCGTCTGTGGGCTCTGGCGATTCCGGCGGTGTATTGCTCCGTCGCGGGACGTGAAGGTATCCGGCGACGGCGATGGCGGTTGTCGGGGGTGGGGGTGGTTAGTCTGGGCGGCAACCCCTTTTTCTACGCATATTCGGTCTTAATTTTTCGATGCTTACCTTGGTTTTTTGTTCATGGCGATTTTGCTCAGATCTTAGAGGAGAGGGTTGGCCGAGGACTTCTAGGCGTTTCTCCTGGGACGGACTGCGACTACGTGTCGTGTTAGTTCGCTTCTCACACACGCATGCGTGCTCATTCTCTATGCGTCTCTCGTTTCCGTGTCGGATTTTTTGTGGTGGAGGGATTCCGGCAAATTCATGTGCGATTCGGGCATATTTATTTGGGACCCCGATGTTCTCGGCTAGGCGGCGACCGTCTCTATTTGTAGTAGTGTGGTGGGAAGTAGTTTGGCGTGTGCTTGGTGGCGAGATCCGGCGAGCTAGCCCATTCGAGTAAGCGGCGCGGCGGTTAGATCCGGCGAGCCCATTCGAATAAGCAGCGCAACGATTAGATCCGACGATCCCATTCGAGTAAGGGACGTGTCGGTGTGATTCGGCGAGCATTCCGTGTATTTGTATTGGAGTACTAATGGTTCTATTTCGGTGGCAGAAGGTGGTGTCCATCAGTTTTAGAGTATAATTTTTCAGTGCTCTAATTGCAACACAATATGAGTGTGTTTGGTTTTTCAGTACTTTGCATGCGTGCGTGCGTGCGTCACCTATATAACCACATGGTTTCCCTCATTATGATAGGTTGTTCTTCTAAAAATGGGTAGGAGGAAGAGAACTGTAAGCAGTGAAGATGGTGATGTTGGATTGCATGTTAAACAACAGAAAAAGGTACGAGAGTAATGATTTGTTTTTAGTCGTGAGCTATTCATTTTTTTGGTATAATCATCTAGTTAAATTGCTTGCGGTTACCAGGTTTTTATCCTGGTAGTTTAGTTTTCTGATCCTGGTAGCTTTATAGTTTTTATCCTGGTTGCTTAGAGTTTTTATCCTGGTAGCTTTTATATGTTACTTAGCTATATGATGCTGGAATAATAATATTTTTATCCGGGTAGTTTAGGATTTTATCCTGCAACTTAGTTTTTATTCTACATCTTAGTTTTTTATCCTTGTATATTTTTCATGTTATCTTTGTTTTTTTAACTATATTGTCCTGGCAGCTTAGTTATTTTATTCTGGCAGCTTAGTTATTTTATACTGGAAGCTTAATTATTTTACCCTTGTTGTAGATTTTCCATGTTATCCTTGTTTCTTAACTATATTATCCTGGCAGCTTAGTTATTTCAACCTGGTAGCTTATCTGTTTTTCAATGTCAGTTTATTTTAACATAATATGTTATAATGTTTTTAACTGATTTTCAACGCCTTTTTTGCTTGCCAGTTTTGCATTGTGTAGTTACCTGGTAACATGTTTATAGTTACCTAGTAACATGTTTGTAGATACCGCTGTGTCCGTGTTATCGAGTGAATTTTTTTACCACGTGTTCTTTTTTTTGTTTACTATAAGCATTGTTGCCCTTCATTAACTACTTTAATCATTAATAAATAGGCGAAAACAGTTGTGGTTCCAAGAAATAGAGCTTCGCTGGACGCTATTGTGAAGCTTTATAATGGTTTCACCGATGACCAGAAGAAAGTTATCGCTAATGTTTTGAAGGAGGGAAGTTTGCTGCAAATCAAGTGCGACCAGCTACACAATCCCCTGCTTTGTTGTCTGACCAAGTTCTACAGTTGCAAAAATAGGGCTTTCATGTTTTCTGGACGTGGTTGTATCCCTGTTACTGAAGAGTCAATATATCTTGTATTGGGTGTTGCAAGAGGACCAATTGAAGTGTCTTACCATGTGGATAACGACATCGAGGTTGAATTAGCTGAAGAATTATTTCCTGGTGAAGGCACTAGACCAAAAGTTTCCAGGGTTGCGCAGCTGTTGCTTCAGTATAAATTAGCTGACGACACCTTCAAGAGACCGTGGATGGTCT
The DNA here is from genome assembly GCA_916181665.1 of Avena sativa. Classification (NCBI taxonomy): domain Eukaryota; kingdom Viridiplantae; phylum Streptophyta; class Magnoliopsida; order Poales; family Poaceae; genus Avena; species Avena sativa. The sequence continues at coordinate 393,558,270 of OV702284.1, forward strand.
ACATCACATGCACGCTGCTCCGACAATTGACACTAAGATCAGCAACAAAGTGTATCCAATGCTGGTGAAGTTTTCTCTTTTCCCCCAATATTCTTTTTCTCCTATTTTTCCTTACCTTCTTTTTCATTTGTGTGCATCTTTTTTTAATCCTGTCTTGATCATAACTACCGTTTTTTATTTCTGTTATTTTTTCTGTTGTCAGGTTAACATTGAGGATGCTCCAAATCTGAACTTGTGCAAGTTTGTCGCTGATTACATGCAAGAAATTTTTTCAAACGGGAAGTTCAACAATGGTTGCTTGTTGTATGCAATGGTATTAAGTTCTTTTATTTAGTTTTCCAATTTTCTCAACATAATTAGTTCCTGGCATCTTTACGATGATGAATCTGATAGTTTAACTCCATTATCATGGCCACTTATATATATGAATTTGGTAGCATAGGTGCATGTTTGCGGCATGCTAAGTTACTGGTCCTTTGTAGTTTACCTGCATATAATACAGTAGGCTATATGTAAAAGATCCTTGCAACCTATTAGTACTTGAATCTGGTAAATCCCTGGGCAGCCTAGCTACATTATCCTGGTAACCTAGACCCTAGGCAGCCTAGCTAAATTATCCTGGTAACCTAGATATTTAATACTTGCGGCTTAATTATACGATTTTTTGGGGTAGTATAGTTTTTATAGTAATCTGATAATCTGGTATTTTAGCTATAACATCCTGGCAACATAATAAAAAAATCCTGGTAGCCTATCTAAAATAATTCTGGCCGGAGACTCCGGTTGCTTCAAGGCGGACTTTCCGCCCCCTTCGACCAGAAAGTCTAGTTTCAAGTATGTGGACAAATGTGTGCCAAGAGGAGCATGTTTTAAAGATAAGAGTAGGCCTAGGATTCAGAAGATGTACTGTGAAGAACCAAGAATATCCAAGAAGGTGACATTTTAAGTTTCAAAATAAAACGACCCAAGAAGCAACTCTTCAATAAGAAGAGGGCGGTGGCCGAGGCCACCATGTAAGAGTTTGTGGCATGACACTGCGAAGAATTATCCTTTGGTTCATAGCCACTACTCATCAATGAAGCTCACATATCACAAAATGATATTAAGAGAATTGATTTTCTTAATGTTGGCATTATGCACTACTAGGAAAACGCCTATAGGTAATCCACACATCCGTGGCACACATGCTAGTGGTGACCCACGGGTAAAATAGGCATGACGCACTGCCCACAGGTGCCCTACGGCTAACTGTCATAAGTGTGGCGTACATGGAGGTGGTGCCCCAGGGCATAGGTGGCCGCAGACCACATACCCGTAGCGCACTAGGTCAGGGTGCGCTGCAGGTGTGAAAACTTAGTAGTAGCACACGCCGACCTAGCGCGCTATGGGTGTGTGGGTTGCGGCCTGATGGATCAACTTAGCCGTAGGGCACCCTTCCCTAGTGCCCTACGGCTAAGTACCCTTCACCAACTCCACCCCTTGTGAGACCCTGGCGCATGGCTTAATAGGATTGATAGTATGCCCACACTAACAAGTTGCAACTTCTTTTCTGGAAGCTCATCTGAAAAGAAGTCTAAGGTTAAGCGTGCTTGGCCTAGAGCAATTTGAGGATGGGTGACCAACCGGAAAGTAGGTACCGGGTGCGCACGAGTGAGGACAAAGTGCGCAGAAAAGACTAGTGTTGGTTTGTGGGGTTAGTCCAGAGATCCTATTGAGCTGCCAGGAGTGACAGCCGTTGGTCCGGAGAGACCGGGGGTGTTACAAGTGGTATCAGAGCCGATCCTCGCGGTTACATGGGCGTGTGCGGGTCAATGGCGAACATATGTAGCATGGCGCGTGTGGCCCAGAGTGGACATGACATGGCAATGTGCCGGCACTGGACGCACAGACATGTGCCAAGAGGGGACAATCCTGGCTTGTGGTTGATCGACATGGGTATCGATCTTCTAAGGGTGGGTGTATGTGAGACCCTGGCGCATGGCTTAATAGGATTGATAGTATACCCACACCAACAAGTTGCAACTTCTTTTTCGGAAGCTTATCTAAAAAGAACTCCGAGGTTAAGCATGCTTGGCTTAGAGCAATTTGAGGATGGGTGACCGACCGGGAAGTGGGTATCGGGTGCGCACGAGTGAGGACAAAGTGTGCAGAAAAGACTAGTGTTGGTCTGTGGGGTTAGTCTACAGATCCTATTGATCTGCCAGGAGTGACAGCCGTCGGTCCGGAGAGACCGGGGGTGTTACACCCCCCCCTCGTGGATCGCCTTTTTAGCCTTGCAAAAAATAAAATAAAATGATAAACACTTCAAAAAATAAAATCCTTTCATATGTAGGTAGGTAATGTGGTCTAGTTTGTCGGAAAAATAACAAACAATAATTTCTACTTTTTCTGCAAAAAAGGTCATGTCACGGTAAAACAGGCATAACTTATGCATACGATGTCGGAAAAAATGTTTAATATACCAAAATGACGATAACGAGATTTCGCATCCGCTGGCAACCACCTCTGGTGTTTAGAGATTTTTTAGATTTTCAAAATTCGAAAAGAGTAAAAATTTATGATCAAAATATCATTTTTTTCCTGCAAAAAATGGAGGCGACTTACCCGTAGCGCACCACCCCTAATGCGCCACGAGTAAGTTGGGCGGGATTCGAAATTCGAATCACCACCCCGCCCACCTAACCCTCTACTTTCCCTCCCCCTTCTCCTTTTCTTTCTCCCTTCTCCTTCTCCCTTTTCCTTTTCCTTCTCCTTCTCCTTCTCCTTTTCCTTTTCCTTCTACTCCTTCCCCTTTTCCTCTCTCTCTGGCCACCTTGATCCGACGTCCTTGCTCCAGCGTCCTCCTATCCTTATAGTGACGGTGGCCTTCTCTTCCTCCTAGCTCTGGCCTCCTCCTCTCCTTGTAGTGATGGCGGTGCAACGACGGCCTTCTCCTCCTCCTTGTAGTGATGACGGGCGACGGTGGCCTCCTTCTCCTCACCTACCTCCATTCCTCCCTCTCTTCTTCTCTTCCTCCCTCTCTTCCTACCTCCCTTTCTCCAACCACACCTCCTCCTACCGCCTCGATGCCAGTGAGGACTAGCGCGGCCACGACCTCCCGCACCTCCATGTGGTGGTAGGTCGTGGCCACGACCGTGCTCCGGCGAGGCGACACGGCGGCGATGATGCACGGATCTGATTGCTTTTGCAATTCAAAATGAGGGTGTTTTTTGCATTTTTTTTGTTTTTCAAAAAACATAGCCATGGCGCACCTGGACCCCTTCCTGTGGCGCACTAGGTGGTGCGCGATGGGTAACTTTTTACCCATAACACACCTGGTAGTGCGCTATGGGTAAAACTTACCCGTAGCATGCGGCTAGTGGCGCACTGCTAGTGCGCTACGGATGTACTTTTTAGGTGTGCCACAAATGTGATTTTTCCTGGTAGTGATGGGGGGGATAGCCCAATGTATTAGGACCGCACCCCCTATCTCCATGCCTACACCTAAACCAAACAAGAGTCAAGATATAGGTGAGTATGCAAGATGATCAAGTCAAGCTCCTTGAATCTACGATATTTAGTTCATTCCTGAAATAGCAAAACCTTGCTTCATCAAGTGGCTTCGTGAATATGCCGGAAAGTTTGTCTTTGGTTGATACATAGGATATCTCAATATCACCTCGAGCAACATGGTCTCTAATGAAGTGATGAAGAATCTCAATATGCTTTGTCCTTGTATGATTCACCGGATTGTAGGCAATCTTGATAGCACGTTCATTGTCACATAGAAGAGGCACTTTGTCATAATGGACACCGTATTCCTTTAAAGTTTTCCTCATCCATAGAAATTGAGTACAAGAACTAGCAGCTGCCACATATTTAGCTTCGACGGTGGAGAGGGATATACAATTTTGCTTCTTAGAAGACCAACACATCAAGGACCTACCAAGGAATTGGCAAGCCCCGGAGGTTGATTTCCTATCATACTTATCACCAGCCCAATCCAAATCCGAGTATCCACAAAGAGAGAATGTCGAGCCCCTAGGATTCCAAATACCATAGTTTGGGGTATGAAGCAAATATTGGAAGATTCTCTTGACCGCCATCAAATGGATTTCTTTAGGATACACTTGATATCTTGCACACACTCCTACACTTAACACAATATCCGGTCTAGATGCACAAAGGTAAAGCAAAGAACCAATCATAGACCGGTATACCTTTTGATCCACATATTTACCATTTGGATTTAGCTCAATATGCGTCTTGGTTGCCATGGTAGTAGGAGCTCCATTTAGATCTTTCATGTTGAATCTCTTGAGCATGTCTTGAGTATACTTGGCTTGGTTGAATAAAGTTCCTCTTAGTTTCTTGATCTCAAAGCCAAGAAATACTCTCAATTCTCCCATCATAGACATACGGAATCTATTAGTCATTAGCTTTGAGAATTCATCATTAAAAGTTTTGTTAGATGAGCCAAATATAATATCATCAACATATATTTGGCATACAAAAAGCTCCCCATTGACCTTCTTAGTAAAAAGAGTGGGATCAATTTTCCCAACCTCAAACCCACGGTCTAACAACAACTCTCTAAGGTGCTCATAACAACAACCTCAAACCCACGTGCTTATCAAGTTTGTAGACATGGTTTGGAAAGTTGGGATCCTCTAACCCCCGGGGTTGCTTTACATATACCAACTCATGCAATGGACCATTTAGGAATGCACTTTCTACATCTATTTGTTGCAATTTAATGTTATTATGTGCCGTGTAAGCAAGAGGGATACATATGGACTCAAGGCGAGCTATGGGTGCATATGTCTCTCCATAATCAATGCCTTCAATTTGAGAGAACCCTTGTGCAACCAATCTTTCCTTGTTACTCACAACAATTGAATGGCATCTTACTTGTTCTTGAATATCCAGTTGGTGCCTATAACATTGCGGCAATCTTTTGGCTTTTCAACTAACTTCCAAACTTTGTTTCTCTCAAAGTTGTTGAGCTCTTTATGGATTGCTTCCAACCAATCCAAATCTTCAAGAGCTTCCCATACTTTCTTTGGCTCCACCATGGAGATGTGAGCTTGGTGTTCACCAAAGCTCTTCAACTGAGCTCTAGTGGTCATTATTCTCCATCAAGAGACAAAGATTGATATTGGTGTTGATTAGGCACGGTTCTAGACAGGCCTTGATCTGATCTTACGGCTCATTCTACAGACCTTCCTTGTACAATGGTCTGAGCGGCGCTGGACAATCTGGTAAATGGAGACTCATGATCCTCCTGGCTAGAGGTTTCTCCCTGATCAACTTGTTGAGGGTCCACAAGTTGTCTTTGGCTTGGGTCATTGTCCTCCTCAATAGTAGGAGCTTGTTGATGCTATGAAGATGAGGGCTCCATTGGAGTGGAACATAGTTTTTCTCGATCTGCCACAAGGGGTTCGTAAATGGGGCGGATGAATCCCGCACCCATTCTTCCTATGGCATCCTGAGGCATTTCATCATCTACATCACAAACATCAACACGCCCCCTTGGGGACCATCATATTCTTCGAAAACCACACTACAAGATTCTATGACAGATTTGGAGAGCTTTGATGTCTACACACTCTTCTATTCTTGTAGACAGTGTTGGGCCTCCAAGTGCAGAGGTTTGTAGAACAGCAGCAAGTTTCCCTTAAGTGGATCACCCAAGGTTTATCAAACTCAGGGAGGAAGTGGTCAAAGGTATCCCTCTCAAGCAACCCTGCAATCAAGATACAAGAAGTCTCTTGTGTCCCCAACACACCCAATACACTTTTCAGGTCTATAGGTGCACTAGTTCAGCGAAGAGATAGTGAAATACAAGTAATATGGATGATTATAAGTGGTAATTGCAATCTGAAATAAATATCGAAGCAAATAAACATGTAACAGGACTGGTTGTAAACGGTGTTTCAATGCTTAGAAACAAGTCCTAGGGATCATACTTTCACTAGTGGACACTCTCATATAAATATATTCTCTTCATTATGCTACTTTGAACTATTCCGAGTTGGACAACTCTAATCCACAGTAGGGCTACAAAAGCACTCCTTAAAGTTCGCATTCCCCATCTAGGTAACCCCACACTGTCACCTTGAGCGCTAGATGGTTCCAACAAACACCACAATTTCATAGAGACATCCAACTCAAAATATAACTCATGATAAGTATTTACACACATGGGGATAACCGGCGATTACAATTAAAGCACTTGAGTAGCAGAGTAGATCTACTTGATTACAAGCTCATGATCACAACAAGATCACGCATAGAGAGAGAGAGATGAACACATAGCTACCGGTAGAGCCCTTAGCCTCGAGGAAGAACTACTCCCTCCTCATCATGGGAATCAGTAATGGCGATGGAGATGGTGGTGGATTCGATAGAGATGGCTCTGGGAGAAATTCCCCGTCCCAGAAGGGTGCCAGAACAGAGACTTTTGTCCCCTGAATCTCCTCTTCAGTGGTGGCGGCGCTGCGGACCTTCTAGTGGATTTCTGCCCGCGTTCGGGTTTACGTCCCAAGGAGACGTATATACAGGTGAAAGGGCAAGGTCGGTGGAGCCTCGAGGGGCCCACACCATGGGCTGGCACGGCCTAGGGTGGGCCCGCACCACCCTGATGCGGCTCAGATCACTGTAGAGCTTCGTTGGGAACCCAAGAGGAAGGTATGATGAGCACAACAGTAAGTCTTTCCTCAGTTATGAAACCAAGGTTATCAAACCAGTAGGAGGAAACGACTCCAAGGTGTTGCTAACAACTTGGAACCTGCACAACACAAACTCAAGACTTTGCCCCAACGTACAGTGAGGTTGTCAATCTCACCTGTTTGCTGAAAACAAAGAATTAAACGTATGGTGTGGAAGGTAATTATTGCTTGCAGAAAGTAAACAGTAACAGTGGATGATGTAACAATGGTAAAGATTGGACCGGGGTCCACAGTTCACTAGAGGTGTTCTCCTTAAGATAAATAACAAAACATGTTGGGTAGACAAATTACAGCGGGGCAATTGACAGGATAGAGCAAGGCATAACAATGCAATATTAAACATTCATTATCCTATGAGATTTGATTGGGCATTACAACAATATACATAGACCTCCATCCAACTGCATCTATGACTAGTAATCCACCTTCAGGTTATCATCTGAACCCCCTCCAGTATTAAGTTGAAAGCAACGGATAACTGCTTTAAAAAATGTGTGTAAAGTAAACAATACAATTGTTCCATGAACAAGAGATTGTTGTTTTCTCCCTAGTAGAAACAACACATCTACAACCTTAGATATTTCTATCACTTCCCCAGATTCAATAGAGGCATGAACCCACTATCGAGCATAAATACTCCCTCTTGGAGTCACTAGCATCTACTTGGCCAAGATAGCTACTAGAAATGGAGAGCATGAAAGATCTCAAACGACATAGACAAAATAGAATTAATAATCAAGAAGACATGATAGAATCAGTAATCAATCTGACATAGTAATATAAAGGTCCCAACCTGTTAAGGTAGAGATCCCTGTGTTTACATTGCTAGTCTCTGGATTGAATAGCTAGCACCCAAAGTTTAAGATGTAATATCAAGAAACAAAGGTCATATTACAACTCATAACCAGGAATAAAATAATTCATTACAACTTACATAGCTCATATGGCTATCTTATTACAAAGCAGCAGATATAACTATATAGCATGGAGTCCTTCATCTTCATATGCCACAGGCAATCATGTTGGTTGTAGACTTGTAATCCCTACTCAACAAACTTCACTAACATTAAAGAAACCTGCAAAATAATAAGTTACAGCCACAAGGGTCAATACATTTGAATTGTATTGGCAAGTGATATCATATTGATATGGAGAATCTATCATCTACATGAATATTTGGCTAAGTGGAGTTTTGGTTGGCCTTTGCATAGAACAAGTTTTCCCTATACTTTGAAAATAGTTTTCTCTTTTCAAAACATTTCATCACACAATGGCACACTGGTTACACACCAGGTGCTTCCCTTGTTCACACACAAGTTTTAACTTAGATAAATTGGGATGAGGAGATACTCGATCATTTCAATGTCTTTGATTCTCAAAATGTCCATTACCGGGGACACGACTAAGTACTTACGTTTTACCCTCTCGAGAGGTGGTGCACTTTTCCCACAAGACTCGACATGCATCGAGACGAGACTTTTCAGAAACAATCCCTTAGATCAGCTCAGACGCATTCCACCTATCATCACTACCACCATATGTATGCATGTCTGAGTCCTTGCAACCTATGTAGTCAAGGCAGAGCCCATATGCCATGTGGCTGCACTGGAAGATTCTCAACACAAAACATCTCAAATCTCTTTGTTCTTGGATGGCCATCCACAAGTGTGATACACAAGGTAAAACATAGACATGGGCCTTGTGTAACCACTCAACACAAACCATTATCACCATTCCACCCATGTGATTCATTCACTTAGTTGTTTTATTAATCAAAAACATAGTCATGGGCTTGGCATAATATCATAGCATTAATATTCCACCCTTGTAATCTAATAGCTAAGCTAAGCATACTATAACTTGTCTGTTGTCTTAAGATTATTTCTACCAAGATATATTCTATAGGATCTACTATAGCATAGCAATATATAAAATAGTCCTATCATGCATACTACAAAATATCACTAACGCAATGTTGAAAAAATTGGACTTTTGATGACCAAAGTATCACTTGCCTTTTTGGTATAGAAACTAGGTACACTCCTTGATCTTGCAATTTTCACACTCTTCAAGGTTCACTAGAATTCAATCAAGCAAGACACACATTCAAAACTAGCATTCAAACAATTCACCACATAAAATAATAAAAACAAAGAAATGCATGCAAGCATGCAAAAGGTTGTTTTATTGAAAATTTTGTTTCTAACAAGGATCTAAACATTTCAAAACACCTACTGGTCATTTATATAAGTGGAAAAACCACTGGGGCCAAGTTAGTGAAATTTGGTTATTTTAAATCATTTTTGTTTTGCTAGAATTTCTTTTATTCAAAGGAATAATTCCTATTGTTAACAAAATATATTTTTAAACTCAAATGTTAGTGTTTATGGTCAGAGGGTTCAAAACAAATCCATTTGCAAAAGGTTTCACTCAAAAATAATTTTTAGAACAATTTTATACTCAAAATAGTCCTACAAATGTTTCTGCAAAAAAACCTAATTTTCAGAAGAAAATGACCAAACGAGGGCCATAGTTGTGAATTTTAAATTTTTGTGAATCCATTGATATAAAGTTTGTAAATTTTGGAGTTATAGATCAAAAGTTATGGATTTTACAAAATCAAACAACTAATAAATCAAATTCTAGTTTTTAAAACAGTCTGGCCACGTGTCTTGTTCTTATTGGCCCATACCGCTTCGGGTGGATCGAGCTACGCAGGCCGTAGGATCAAAGTGGATTTGTGCGGCTAAGATCAAGTGATACCGCTTCATTTAAGTGACCTATCGTAACCAGAGGATCTAAATCTAACGGTCGTAAGCGCACTGACCAAGATCTGGCGGTACTGGCGATGGTGCGTGGCGGCGGCGCTCTATTAACGGTGGTCCGGTGATCCTAGGGTGAAAGGGAGGGGCACAAGTCCTTACCATGCTCGTGGGGTCGTCGCGGTGCTCAATATGGCCGTAGGAGGGGCAGGGGCGCACAGACGGGGCTCGTATTCTTCGCCAGAGTTCGTGCCGGCGTTGGTGGCTTGCAGAAGAAGGAGTCGAGCTCCTGGGTCGCACGCAAGCAGACCAAAGTGTCAGAGAGATGCGCAAGGTTGCAGAGGTTGTGAGGAAACTTACCAGAGGTCTAGGGGCGCATGGGGTCAATGGCTATCGCTCGCCGGAGATGAGGCAGACGACGGTGGCGAGCAGGCGAGGTCTGGGACAAGGCTCTAGGGCATGCACGAGCAAGCAGGGGCTACTGGAAGATGCGCGTGTCGATGATGAGGAAGCCAACGTGCACTAGGGGGTAGGGCGGTCGGGCTTCGTCGAAATTGGCGCTGGAGGTCGCCGGAGACAGCGGCGTTGCAAACCAAAATGGGGGCATCATGGGGACTCCCTGGGCGCGGCGACTGAGGGGAAAGGGAGAGGAGAGGGATGGGATTAATTGAGTGTGGTCGCGGGGCGGAATCACTGCGGTATTAACGCAAATTAATCAGATTAAAATCAAGCAGAAACGGTGGAGGAGAGAGAGGGGAACGGGTCAGCGCGGGTGAGAAGGATGATGAGGTGTTAGGGTGGGGCCTGGGCGTTAGTGGGGGCGCGGGTACGGTGCGGGTGAGAGAAATATCGCAGGGAGAGAGCCGAGTGGGCTTTAGCTGGGCAAGGTTGGGGTAGGTGGGTTGGGTCGTTTGCATTTTTTTCCTTTTCAAATATTTTTATTTTTCCATTTCTATTTTTTGTTTTCATTTGATTCAATTGATTTAAACATTAGTTTGAATTCAAATCTTTTCAAAAAAAAAATCAGTAGGTTTACACTATTTACTAGTGTGTTAAAAGTCCACTTTGGCAATAAACCAAATATTTTCTTGTGAATTAATATTTATCTAGTTTAGGAATTTTGTCCTTATTTAAATAAAATTAAATATGGTTCAAATCCATATAATTTTATACAATAATCCGTTATTCTTTTTATTTTATTTGATTTACTTTTATTCCATTTGCTTATGGATTTGGCCAAGATTTAAATTGTCTTTGTAATTAATTCTTATTTGTTTAATTCTTTCTTTATCTTATAAAATTCATATCTTTTTATTTATAGTTCCAAAATTGGTGATTCCACTTTGTAAAATTTTATTTAATATTTGTTTATCTTTTCAAATATTTTTAGGATTACTTTGCTCACAATTTGGTGTTAATTTTTGTTAAGAGCTTTATTAGCCTTGGGAATTACTTCCTTTTATCTTATTAGAATCATAAGTTTTTATCCATGGCTTCAAATTGAATGAAACCAATTTCCATGGTTTTGTAATATTTTTGTTTACCATTTTTGATCATTTAGAAATGTTTGTTGCTAAATTTTTATATGGGACAAAGTCATAGTCTTAGAGTGATCTTGGAGATGATTTCTTTCATTAGGGTTTTAGGGTTTTTGGTTCAACATTTCCAAGTGCTTTAAATTCAAGATACATCCATTTATGAATGCATTTGATCTTTGGAATATTTGTTTGTTGCCTTTTCATTCAAAATTTTCAAGTAGTGTTTTGATGTTTCCATTTAGAAGCAAAAAGTTTCTTTTCACCCTAAATTTGAACAATTGTATCTTTTGTTTGTTTATTTTTCACATTTCAAAATTTGGAGAATTTTGGGATGTGACAGACTACCACCCTTAAAAGGAATCTCGTCCTGAGATCCGGGAAGGCTAGGGTTACAAGTTGACTTCAGGACAACTAGGATACTACCACCCTTAGAAGATTTTTAACTATATTACATCTTGGCTTACTTGGTGTCTTGATGTAACTTCTCTGGACAGTTGGTTGCATAGTGTCCTTTGTTACCACATTTGAAACATGTGACAAGTTTGATGTCTCTCATAGGTTTGCTTGTCTTCTTCTCCTCTTCTGGACAATGTGATGCATAATGGCCTAGCTCTTTGCATTTGTGGCACTGTAGTTTGCTGATGTCCTTCTTCTTTTTGGGTATCTCCAAAGCTAGGAGTTCACTTAGTTCATGTTCTTCATATTTCACCACAAATGTGGGAAAACTTCCTCGGTTCTTAGAACGGTTCCTAGGATAACGTCCATGTTTCCTCTTTTTGTCCACTATAGTGGGTTACAATGTATGGAGAGCATCCGTTGACAAAAGGATCACCCTAAGATGATCATCTCATGGCTATTGGGAACGAATCAAAACATATGGTTCTATTTCTCAACCTTTCTGACTTGCTCCTACGGAACCAAGGTCGAAAGGATTGAAAAAGTCAGTCATTCACAACCACTGATGAAGGATTCCTCGAAAAGTTAAGGATTTGCAGTTCTTTTTCGAAATCGATTTCGAAAAAGAATGGATTCGGTCTTATACATACGCGAGGAAGGTAATCAAAAAATAAAGAAGACGAGTGCATACTGAGATTTGACTTTATATTCATCTATCTTGGTAGAAGCTATTCCTTCATGGATTTTTCCAAATACTTGATGTTTTCCATCTTGTTTCATCTGTTGAATAATAGGATAGATGGGGCATTGGATAGGAACATGATCATTTCCTTCACATAGGAAACAATAAACTTGAGATGTGGGGCATTCTCAAGTTGGATGTTTCTCTTCACAATTAGGGCATTGGTCCATATGCTCTTTATAAGTGTGTCCTATGTCTCCACAGATTTTGCAGACTTGAGTTCCTTCTATAATATCATCCTTGATATCCTTGTTGTCACAATCTCTTTGGGAAGGGTTGCTTCTCATGTTGATCATATGATTGGTCATCCTTTGCAACAATTGAGATTGGGATTCCAAGAACTTTAGCATGGTTGGGTCTAACTCAATGTTGTTGGCTAAAAATTGGGTTGTCACTTGATTCAACTGGGCTTGGGTTGCTAGCAGTTGTTCTGTCATGTGCATCTCTTGGTTGTTGTTATCATCCTTGATGTTGGAGTTGTGGTCTCTTGGGGGAATCATCAGTTTGGGTTGGATTGGGATTAGATTAGTCAAAAGATTTCTAGAGAAAGAATTCTACTCACACACACAAAAAATCACACAAAGCAATAAGCAAGCTATATAAATCATGCATTCCACTCAATCAACAAAATATTTTTTCTACACCACATAAGTTGGTGTGATCAATTAATCTATTTAAACTAAACACTAGTGTGGTGGTCCAACTATGGTTATCACTTGAGACCATTCCATTATTCTTAGTTGATACTTCATGAACAAGATCATGGTATCCTTGGAAGAAATTTCTTGCATATTAGTCACAAGGTTCAAAGGTGATGATGGTTCCTCCTAAGTTGTGTTTCCTTAGCCTATCAATTCTTGATCTATCAACTCTTGTCCTTGTCATAGCATTCACCTAAGCCCTATAAAGAAAGAAGTAAGAAGAGGTAAATAGTAATTCTAGTTTTAGATATCATCTATGGGATGGGAGTGATTGAAGAGAATAAGATCAATATGATAATTGATGGAGCTAAATCACTCCTGAATGTATATAAGAGTTATCTGGAAGGTATAATTATATGGTAGCAAAGAAGATTATAAATAAGAACATTGAAGATAGTTACCAAGGAGTAATCCTATTGGATCAAGTAGGCATAGTCAATGAATAATATCTCTTAGTCCAATAGAAATATTTAGAATATAATTATATACAACTGTATTGTTGTATTGATGAAAGTATTGATTAGCCAACTGGAAACCTAAGCCGTAAATGATCAAAGGATTATAATGATCATGCTCAAGTCACTAAGATTGAATGATTATGTCATGTATAAGTGACATTGGTGGATAGAATATGATTAAACTCTAGTATAGATATGTTTTCCTAGGTTAGTCATGACAAGTCACAGTGATATATATTAGAAAGTTCGAATATAAGATACTGGAGATAAGTAGAGATAAGATAGTATGACTAAGCTGAAGCTAGATTAGCATGGAGTTATTGAAGTAGTGTTATTCCTCTTAAAGGATAGTACGATTTTGAGGAAAATAGAATTGGATATATAAATCTATTAGAGTAATATTAGTGATGGATGATAAAGGAAGTGTATGAATGGAGTTAAAAGTAACTACTTAATGGATTAGAGAAATCATTCAAATGGAAGCGGATTCATTAGAAGCATTTCAGGAGTGGGAGATATTTCTATGAGGAAATCACGTAGAGATTTAGTGTCAAGCTCATTGGAATTACTAATGGATTTAGAAGGAGAAAGTATTGGTAAGAATATACCTGTGAAATAAAATCTCATCATGTTAACACATGATGATGAATGTGAAGTAGTAATATATTTAGGAAAGGAATTTCTTAATTAGAAGTCAAGAATTATGAAGTAGGAAAAATAGGAATTCTTGAGAAACCGTTAATCAAGGCTACATCACCCCATATCAAAATCATTATATTTATCACTTTTCCTGTAAGATCCCACCTTTATAGAGGTAAAGATCCCTATGATTGCAATGCTAGTCCCTGGATCAATTGTTAGCATCCACAGTTTAAGATGAAGTACACAGAAACAAAGGTCATTATTACATTGTCATTCCAGAGATAACATAGTATTTTTCAACTCCATAGTCATAGGCTAGTACAAGAGTTTAACTTAACAGATAAAATAAAAGTCTTCATCTTCGTGTGCCACAGGCAAGCATGTTGAGTGTAGACTCATAACCCCTAATCATCATCAGAGTAACCTGCAACATCACAAGTTACAGCCACAGTGGGTCAATACATTGTGTAACATCCCTAAAATAATGTTTTCAAAGTTTGCATATCATCCATGCATTCATAATCATTTAGGGATCATTTTCAAAGTCATTACAAAACTAGAAGCATTTGGATGCTTATTATTTCATGTAAGCAAAGCATTGATCCAATGCTACTCTGTGATGAGAGATTATTTGTTTTAAACCAAGATTGTTTGTTCATGAGTTGGTTTGGTTGTGTTCCAAGGCTTGGACAAAAATTTCAAAACAAAATATGGTTTTAAAACCATTTTCTTATCTTTATTAAATCTTGTGTAAAGGCACTGTTTTATTTTAAAAACTCCAAAGGAACCAAGCAAGTTTAATGAAACAGCATGGTTTTATACTCAAAAATATGCAGGTTTCACTTTATAAAAAAATCCAGAAAGAATTTGAAATCAAACACATTTGAATTCATTTGAAAATGATTCCTGAAAATCAAAATAGAAAAAGAAAAGGTTAAAGAAACAAAACTGGGCCAGGCGCCACCCATTCGGCCCAGTAGACAAAACAGCCCACCCGGGGTTTTCCCTTCTCCCTCTGTTTCTCAACGCAGCAGAGCGCACCCACTCGCTGACAACCCGACCCCACTTGCACCGTTAGCATCATCCCTAAATCAACGCGCGCTCGACCCGCTCCGCCGTTACCTCGCCGCAGTGACGTCGCGGCTTAATTCCGCTTAAATTCCATTGATTCAGGGAGTAAACCTCGCCCCTCTCCTGGGTACTTAAACCCCACCCTGCCACGACCATTTTCCCCCACACAACACCCTCTCCTCGCCACCAGGCTGCCCAGATTTCACCAAACTCTGCCGTTGTCCCGACGAACTACGGCGACTGATTCCGGTGAGCTCCGAGCGCCCCTCGCCTCCTGCTTGACCCTGTCGAGTTCGCCATGCCTCTGTGTTTCTCCTAATGCTTTTGGTTTGCCTGCGCATGACCCAGGTCCCCGTCCCCGACCACCTCAGCAAACGACAGAACCACCGCCCAACTCCGGTGAACGATTTAGGTAATATCAGACCGCCCCTTGCTTTCTGTATGACCCTGTCTTGATCGCCAGATTGTTGTGCACACCCTGACGCCTTTGGTTTGTGTTAGGGCGGTCTACATCGTCGGCAACGTCATCGTCTGCAGGAACCCGACGCCGCCCGCAACTCCGACGAGCCCCAGTGACCTCCACAGTGCGCCCCCGTCCACGCCAGCAAGTAGTTGAGCATCAGCGCGACCTTGCGAGTTCGGTAAGCCCCTCCGCCGACCCCAGCCCCCTCCGTAGCCGCCAGAGCATCACTGACAGAGCGCCGCCACCGCGCCACCGTCGCTAGCGCCGCCCATCCATGGTCGCACGCTTGGCAACCGTAGGATCTAGATCCTGCGCTTAGAATTAGATCTGTAGCGAAGCGGTATGTGTTGATCTGAGCCGTGCGTAGTAAGTTTGATCCAACGACCCGCGAGTGTGATCCGGTGCGAAACGGTATCGTCCAATCATATGGTGCCGCGTGGCCTGTTCTTTGTTTTAAAAATCTGAATTAGATCTATTTGTAATTCAAACTTGTAAAATTCACAACTTTTGATCCACATGTTCAAATTTTACAAATTTTATATCATTGGATTCAGGAGAAAGAATGCTATCTGTTTATGCAATGTGTTTAGTGTTTTGCTTCTGAAAAATTGGTTATTTTTGCATAAACATTTATAAGCTTATTTTGAGTATAGAAATGATTTAAAGATCAAATAAAGTTTGTTTAGTGTGTCTTGGCCTTGTTTATGTTTCAATACTGTATACTTGTCTTGTTTGGTGTAGAAAAATCATCACATGGCATTTGCATGCATTCATATATTTTTGCTTGTATATTTTTGATATGTGAATTTGGTGCAATTATTTTATGTGTAGAATTTGGTGCTAATAGTGATTGTGGTTGTGAAGATTGTTGCTACTCCCCAAACTACCAAGGCAAGTGGTGCTTCATGTTTTTATCCCTGTAATTTCACCTATGCATTAGAAATTTTTTGTATAGGATTTGCATGATTATTTTGCTAAGTATCTATATGCTATGCTTGGGAAATCCTAGTAGTTGTAGAAATGATAGAATTTCCTCTAAGTTATGATACTTGCCATTGCCATGCTTAGCCTAGCTAGTAGAAACCAAGGGTGGTTTATGTATATTCATGCTATGGAAAATATTTCTAAGTCTTTGAGTTATGTTTTGCTTAATAAAACAACTAAGTGAATGAAACACCTGGGTGGAATGGAAAGAATGGTTTGTGTTGAGTGGTTACACAAGGCCCATTTCTATGGTTTACCTTGTGTATCACACTTGTGGAAGGCCACCCAGGAACAAAGGGATTTGAGATGCCAAATGTTAAGAAGCTTCTAGTGCAGCCACATGGCATTATGGGCTCTGCCTGGATCATATAGGTTGCAATAACTTAGCCATTTGGACAGTTGGTGGTAGTGGTATGATAGGTTGGAACACGTCCGTTTGGTCTAAGGGAAGGCTACTGAAAGGTCCTGTCTTGGTGAAAATCAAGTCTTGTGGGGAAAGTGCACAACCTCTGCAGATGGAAGAATCTAAGTACTTATCCATGTCCCTGGTATTGGACAACTTGAGCATCAAGACATGGAAGCTATCAAGAATCTCCTCATCCCAATTTTCTAAGTAAAAACTTGTGGTTGAACAAGGGTGAAGGTTCACCAATTTCTATTGGTGGTTCCTTGGGAAAGTTTTGTCAAATAAAAACTTAGTGTTTTCAAATGATAGGTAAAACCTATTTTGAGCAAAGCAAGCCTAAGCTACACTTAGCCATATTCATGTAGTAACTAGAAGTTAATATTCTACTAAGGTATCACTTGCCAATACTATTCAAATGTATTGACCCACTGTGGCTTTAACTTGTGATGTTGCAGGTTAGTCTAATGATGATTAGGGGTTATGAGTCTACACTCAACATGCTTGCCTGTGGCACATGAAGATGAAGACTTATTTATATTGTTATATTTGAACTCTTGTATTAGGCCTATGTCCATGTAGTCGAAAAGACTATGTTGTCTCTAGAATGAATTGTAATAATGAACTTTGTTTCTGTGTACTTCATCTTAAACCGTGGATGCTAGCATTGATCCAGGGACTAGCATTGCAATCACAGGGATCCTTACCTTTATAAAGGTGGGATCTTACAGATGGTATCAGAGCACTGTGTTGCCTGTAGGATTATGACCCTAGTATTGGATTAGAAACCACTAAGGAAAATTTTCAACAATTTCCACACTTGTCTTTTCTTCTCGTAAACTTTTCTAATTCCTCTTTCTCATCTCTATTTTGTAGATGAACTCCATCAACGAAGCTGTAAGGAAGGGACCACTCATGACCATGACCCTAGAGTGTGAGACTGAATTTCCAAAGGCCCTCAAGAACCTTATGGTTACCATGGGGATACATGGTGCAACTGTGTAGAAAGGTTTCCCTGTGATGGATGAAGGAGAAGAATATTGGTGGGTGCAACTTCACTTGTATAAAAACAAGGAAGACAACCACAAGGAATCAGGATTCTGCATGGTCACCAACTCAGTGATGCACACGACATTCTTTGACTCTGCAAGAGATGCATCTTGGAAGGCCATCAAAGAGCTTGGTGATAGACTCAAGTGCAGAATGCTTAACACTCAGAATGACCTTAGAGAAGAAAAGAAGGATACCCAAGAGTTGGAAACTACCAACCAACAACTAAGGGAAGACATCATAGACTTGATTTGGGAATCTTGTGAACAAGATAGGCAGATGGCTACTAAGGATGCTTTGATAGCCATTTTGTCTAGTGAGTGAGAGTTGTAACGTACTTCGTTAGTTGGACCACCACACTTATCATTTTATTTCCAAAATTTTGTCTAAGTTATGTTGAACCTTGGATGCTTGTAATGGATCTATGTATACCATGACTTGTGTGTTTGTTTGCCAATGATATGCTTGTAATACTTTGTCTTGTGTATTTCTATTGTTATTGTTCTAACTTTTCTCTATCTTATAAAATAGATGCCTAATGTTACTATCAGCACGACTGAAGAGTTCAAGGGAACTCTTTTTGGCACTCGTCTTATTGAGCTCACTAGTGTGCTCAATCTTCCGCTTCCTAGCATCATGATGGTTCCCCTCACCAAGTTTGAGAGGAAGGACCTTTGGGGCTTCAAGGTTACCCAGCCGGGATGCCAGACTGAGCCAGCCACGGAGGCCATCACTTTCAAGCTAATGCATGATGACAAAGAGAGAGGCTTAGAGGTAGTCATGCAGGATTTACTTGGGCGTCTGTTAGGGAGGCACTCCAGGGAGCTTAGAGGTACTCACTTACACGCCTTCGGTAGACACGACGAGGATGGTGAGGCTATTGAGTTCGAGGATGCAGCTAGAGAGATGGCAGAGCCGATTCGACTGTACCTTCAGGACTTAGAGGTTCTTCTTAGGCACCTAGATACTGATAGGACCAACGTCATGCTTAGCAATGACAAGCTCCAGGTGCAGCTTCGTGAGAAGGACAAGCTCTTTGCGGAGCAAGACGAGATAGTCAAGGAAATGGAGGCCAAGTTTGAGAGCCAGGACAGGAAGTTCAAGAGCCAAGAGAAGAGAGTCCAAGATAGGAACAAGAGGATTCGAGAGATGAATGCAGAATTAGAGGCCAAGGACTTCGAGCTCGAGCATCAGCAATGTGTGATTGAGAGACTTCGTTCACAGAAGAGGGCTCTCAAAGCCAAGGTAGAGGCCTTGACTACCAATGTCGAGGAGTACAAGACCGCTATGGAGAATGCAGGTCTTACACTTGTCGATGAGGAGGTTGATGCAGAGGAGTAGTGATGACTACTCATTTATTTATCATTTACCATGCTTATGATTATTGCGTCGCAATGACCATCCAACATGTGGATGGCTTGCTATTGGTGTGTTTGCTTTTCAAAACTAGTTGTTTATGTCATTGAAACCTTATGTTATTTTGATGCTTGTTTTGGTGTTTGTCTATGTGTTGTATTGTGCAAGTTAATCATCTATGGGTATCTCATTCTTATCCTTATTGAAAACCACAGATGCCTCCTCGACGTGCCAACCCCAACCCGAACAACAACAATGTCACCCCCGAGATGCAGTAGCTGATGACAGCACAGGCACAGCTGATGCAGATGATGACCACTTTCATGCAGAATCAGAATAACAACAACAACAACAACAATCAGAACAATCCACCAGGTTTTGATATGCTCACCAGATTCCTAAGACTGAGGCCTGCAAAGTTCTCAGGAACTACTGATCCCATGGTGGCCAATGATTGGCTACGTTCAGTGAACAAGGATTTGGTAACTGTCGGCTGTACCGACGAGGAGAAAGTCAGATTTGCAGCACACTTGTTAGAAGGACCAGCTGCTACTTGGTGGGATAACTTCCAGATCACCACTCCCATTGAGGATGTGACATGGGCTATCTTTGAAGATGGTTTCTGTACAGCTCACATCTCATATGAAGTGATGAGTTTGAAGAAGAAGGAGTTCCATAATCTGAAGCAGCGCCACCGCAGCGTGGCTGAATATATTGAGGAGTTCAACAATCTGGCGCGTTATGCACCGGATGAAGTTGATACTGATGCCAAGAGGAAAGAGAAGTTCCTCGAAGGACTGAACGATGAACTGAATCTGCAGTTATCTGTGGCCTATGTCCCCACCTACCAATCCCTTTGTGACAAGGTTGCCATCTTGGAGAGCAGATGAAACAGGTTGAAAGCAGAAAGAGGAAACACAACTCTGACAAGCACAGCTCGGGATCGTCTCACAAGCGTTACCATTATGAGGATAGTGGGAGTTCTGGATCCCACAAGCATGGAAAGTACAACAACCACCACAACCACAACCGTCATCATGACAACAAGCATCATCGTAGTCATGACAATGACAAGTACAAGAATCACAAGGGTGGATACAAGAGCCACCACAATGGAAGTGGAAGTGGTAGTGGAAGCCAGCCTGTCAAGAAGGATCTCAGTCAGGTTGAATTCTTCAAATGTAAGAAGATGGGGAATTATGCAAATGAATGCCCAGAAAATAAAGTTGAAGGACCCAACAAACCCAACCCTTTTCAGAAGGGACAGGTGAACCACATCAATGTGGAAGAGATCTATGAGGAACCTGATGTTGTTGCTGGTAAGTTCAAACTCAATTCTGTTCCAGCATTTGTTCTCTTTAATACTGGCGCATCGCATTCATTCATATCAAGAGCATTTGTTGAAAGAAATGAACTTCCAGTAGAAACTATTGGGTGTCCTATAAAAGTAAGTTCTCCTGGTGGAGAAATGATAGTGAACTCAGGATGTCATGATCTAGTCATAGAGTTTGGGAAGTATAAGTTTCCCGTTAATCTGATAATCCTAAATTCCCAAGGATTGGACGCCATTTTGGGAATGGACTGGATGACTAAGCACAAGGGAGTGATAGATTGTGCCAACCATACTGTCACACTCACAACCCCGGAAAATAAAAGGATAAGATTCAAGACTAACTTTGAATCAAAAGGGAGTAAGCTAAATTCTCTTAAGGGGGTTAGCATAGACAGTGTGCCAATTGTGAGTGAATATCCGGATGTGTTTCCGGAAGAATTGCCGGGAATGCCACCAGATAGAGATGTGGAATTTCTGATTGATTTGCTACCAGGATCAGGACCAATAGCAAAGAGACCTTACAAGATGTCAGTTGATGAGTTGAAAGAACTCAAGAAACAACTTGGAGAACAGTTGCAGAAAGGATTTATTCAACCAAATTCTTCATCTTGGGGAGCACCAGTTTTGTTTGTGGAAAAGAAAGATAGAAGTCAAAGGTTATGCATGGACTAACGTGACTAACAAATACCCTTTGCCTAGAATCAATGACTTGTTTGATCAGTTAGAAGGAGCCTGTGTGTTCTCAAAGATTGATCTCTGGTCAGGTTATTTCTAGCTCAAGATAAGAGAACAAGACATACCTAAGACAACTTTCACCATTAGGTATGGATTGTATGAGTACACCGTGATGCCATTTGGTTTGACCAATGCACCAGCTTACTTCATGAATATGATGAACAAGGTGTTCATGGAGTTCCTTGACAAGTTTGTTGTCGTTTTCATCAATGACATTTTGATCTACTCCAAGAGAAAAGAAGAGCATGAAGGACATTTGCGTTTCATACTTGAGAAACTTAGAGAGCATAAGCTGTATGCCAAATTCAGCAAGTGTGAATTCTGGTTGAATGAAGTGTTGGAGAAATGCCCTAGAGGCAATAATAAATGTAGTTATTATTATATATTTTTGTTTATGATAAATGTTTACATTCATGCTATAACAATATTAACCTGGAAACATTAATACTTGTGTGATTTGTAAACTAAATTAGAGTCCCTAGTAAAGCCTCTTCATAATACTAGCTTGTTGGTTAATAGATGATTGTGGTTTCCCTATCATGAACATTGAGATGTTATTAACAACAATATCATATCATTAGGAGAATGGTATGATGGACATACTCCTATAGATAAGCGTAGCATAGAGATCAAGTCATTTTAATAGTTCAATTGCTATAAGCTTTCTGATACATAGTAACCTAATTACTTCGACCATGAGATCATGCTTATCACCATCACCGGAAGGATGCTGTCATATCCCAAGATTTTCCAAATCTTGTAATGTGAAAAATAAATGAATAGAATAAAATTTTGTTTGAATTTCAGAGTGAGAAGAAACTTTTTGAATCCAATTGGAAATCTTCAAACCAATTTGGATCAAATAAATCCTAAAGGGATTTAAAAAGATAAACATTTAATAAAAGGAAAATAAAATATTTTGGAATTACTATTTTGGATCTTTTAAAATAAAAGGTTTTGGTTTTCAAAAGAAATAGAAGTTTTATAAATAAGGATTATTTTATAGAGCCAAACTAAACCTTGGCCAAGCTTTTGAAATAAAACATTTTGTTTGGATAAAATGGTAAAGGTTTATTAAATAAAATAATAAGGATTTAATATCCAGGTTTTAATTAATAAAGGTTTTACTATTTCCAAAACATCAAAACTTATTTATTCTTTTAAAATAAGTTTTTTTTAGTATTTTATATTTTCAAATAAAACCTACTGATTGGTTTTGAAAATATTTGGATTCCAAATAGAGATTTTATTAAATAAATCAAACCCTATTTGATTTATAAACCATGGTACATTTTATTTAATCAATGAATGGAACCTAAAAAAAAGATTTAAAATATTATTTCATTTTTGGACTTTGGTTATGTGTTAAACAGAACCAAATTCAAATGAAAAGTTTGATGATTGTTTGATTTGTTTTGTTTGTTTGATTTGTTGTTTGGTTTTCAAAACAGAAAATGAGAATAGAAAAGGAAAAACAATTTGGAAAAAAAAATAGAATCTGGACCAGCCTAGTCGACAAAGCCCACAAGGCCCAGTACCAGCCCAACTTTCCTTACCCCGAAAGAAAACGATTCGCACTCGATTTTGAACCCACAAAGAAGCTGACCGGTGGACCCTCTTCTTCCTCTCATTCCTCGTTGACAGCAGGGACCCACGCAGCCAGCTCACTCCTCTTCTTCCTCGCGACGACCACGCCGGCCGTTTCTGCCGTTGATGTCGCGGTTTCAATTCGCAGTAATACCGTGCCTTAACCACGCTGCGACCACGCACGATAAATCGCCTGCGTCTCCTCCTCCTTTCCCCTCTGTCACCACAACCAACATGCCACCAGGCTACACAAATTTCGCCAGAGACCATCCTCTGCTCCGACGAGGTCCAGTGCCAATTCCGGCGACCCAACGCCGCCCCTTGCCTCACCAACCACGCACACATACTCACCACCCCCTGGCACACCTGCTTGTACGTTCCATTCAACCGCGGGCGCCCCAGAACACCGTCCTCGACAAGCTCCGAGCGCCGCCGTGTCTGTCTTCTTCTTCGGCGCAGTCTCCTGGTAAGTCCAGACCACCTCGCGCCATCTCGTTCACGCACACGTCGTCTCCTTGATCGTACGCGTCTAACCATGCTTCTTGTTTGCCCTTCCGTGACCCGTAGCACCGTCCTCGACCTCGACCACGTGCAACCGTCGCCAGACCTAACTCCGGCGAGGAATTCCTCCTGTCCTCGTGCGCCCCTTGCCCAAACGAATCCACGTTGAGCTTCCCCGGGCCTCTGCGATCACGGTAAGCCTCTCCTCCTCTTCTCTCGCTTCATGTTTCGCCAGCGCCACCACCGTCTGAACGTCGCCGCCGCGCGCGACCGTCGAGCGCCGCCAGTTCTTGGTTGAGTGCTGCAGACCGTAGGATCAAGATCGGACGAATACGATAGAATCACTTAACCGCGAAAGGGTACGCATCCTGTGCCGCACGATCTGTTTAGATCCAACGCGCCGCAGAGCCGATCCGGCCGAACCGGTACCAGCCAGTAACGTTGCGACGCGTGGCCATATTTTGATTAGAACTGAATTTGAAATCTGATTAGAATGTGAATTTCAAACCTTTGTAACTTTTGATCCACACGTCCAAAAATTACAAACTTTATATCGTTGGAATCAGTGGAGCAAGCCCTAGCCAACCATGGAATTTTTTTAGCAAATAGTATCTGTTAGTTTGTTTGTTTTTGCAGAAACATTTGTATGCTTGTTTAGATTAGAAAAATGATTCAAAAATGTTTTTGAGTTTGAAACCTTGGCAATTTAGTTTGTGGTGAACTTACTGACCCTAGGAACCAACCCATGGCTTTGAAAATGGATTTGGTAAAGTTTAGGATGGATTAATTGAATTAGCCCATTTCTAGCCAATTAAAAAGAATGGTTTTGTTTTAAAAATGTTTTTGAAAAGAAAACTTTGGGAAAATGTTTTGGATCAAACTTACTGACCCTAAACACCAAGTTTTTAGAAACAACAACTTATTTTGTAAACAACTTAAAATTGTTGCTTTGATAAAAATGACTTCCACCACATAAAATGATGATTGGATTTAAAAATGGTTTATGGACAAAACCCTTTTGCAAATGACTTTGCCACTTTGGAAAATAACCACTTTGAACCTTACCAAGTTTAGAAACCTAGTGGAGACCATCTTTGCAAATAAAACTAACTCTTGCATGCTAGCATGCATGACTTAGATACCATTGTCTTATGTGTGTGAAATTGTTTGGTTAATTATTGGTTTGGAATGCTAGTTGATATGGTGTTTGCTTGATTGATTGTAGTGAAGATAGAAAAGTGTGAGACTAGCAAGATCAAGGAGTGAACCAACATTCCTTACCAAAATAAAGGCAAGTGACACTATCATCTAAAGTCCTACTATTTTCATTATACTTAGTGGATTTTGAAACATGCATGAAAATAATTTTTTATACTTATGCTATGCTAAATCCTAACAGGATTCCCTATATACCTTAGTGAAAACAATGTAGTTGTTACATGCTTAGCCATGCTATATTTTGAAAGGAGATACATGTTGAGATTTTTGTGAAGTTGAGAAAAGGACTTGTGTTTTTTTATAATAAAACAAGGACTCAATGAACCACCTGGGTGGCCAAGGATACTTTGAGTTTTGGAGAAGGTGGCAACAAAAGGAACCATGTCTATGGCAATCTCTTTGTGTTGTGCTCCAAAGGAAACCACCCAGGAAACTTAGAGATTGAACATGTTTCTCCAATTGTGGCTTTCGTGTGCAACCACATGCTATTATGGCTCTGGCTTAGTCAACTACATTGGGAAGACCCATGCATTGTCTTCAGGCTACTGGACATGAGGACCTGGAATCCTACATGGGAGCTTGAAGACAAGCTAGCAATGGTGTATGGGAGGACCCTTTGGAAAGACTTCGTCACATTCTCAATCTGCCAGTACTCCATCTTGGTGAGCACTAATCCAGTGGCCACTGGTGGCAAAAGGATGGGATTGTGACATGTGGGTAAAGTGTGCAACTTCTGCAGAAGATAATAAAATCTAAGTACTTAGCCGTGTCCCTGATTATGGACAATACTGAGCAACTAAAGTTTGAAGCTATGGGAAATCTCGACATTCTAATTTCTAAAAGAAAACTTTTAAAGACTTGATGCACTTGGGGGTACCAAGGAGCTCAAGAGATTTGATAAAACTTGATGCACTTGGGGTTACCAAGGAGCTCAAGAGATTTTGGATAAAACTTGATGCACTTGGGGTTACCAAGGAGCTCAAGAGATTTTGGATAAAACTTGATGCACTTGGGGTTACCAAGTAGCTCAAGGGATTTTGACAAGGACTTGAACACTTGAGTTTTTACCAAGGAGTTCAAGAAATTTTTGAAAAGAAGATTTGACAAAGGACCAAAACCATTTTTAAAAGATAGGATAAAACTATTGCTTTATGCAAATGAGCCTAAAACTCTACTTAGCCAAATATGCATGTAATGATAGGGTCCACTTATATTCCACACAGTAGTGAAACTTGCCAATACAATTCAAATGTATTGACCCTTGTGGCTGTAACTTGAAATGTTGCAGGTTTGATTGATTTTAAGTGAAGATTGATTGATTAGGATTACAAAGTCTACAACCAACATTTGCCTGTGGCACTCTGAAGATGAAGGACCCATACTTATAGTTATTCCGCTGCAATGTAATGTAATAGCCAAATGAGCTATGTAAGATGTAATAAAAATTATGTTATTCCTGGTTATAAAGTTATATTATGACCTTTGTTTCTTGATATTACATCTTAACTGTGGATGCTAGCTATTGATCCAGGGACTAGCATTGTAAACACAGGGGACTCCACCTTATATTGTTTAAGGGTTGGGACACTCCCTCTACAGATGCTTTGATGACATCAAACACCACACCGTAACTGGGTGGTTATAAAGGTGGCATTAAGTGTTTGGAAAGTATGGGTTGAGACACATGAATCAAGAATGGGATTTGTCCATCCATATGATGGACAGATATACTCTGGGCCCTCTTGGTGGAATGTCATCCAATTAGCTTACAAGCATGTGACTGGCTCACAAGGGATCACATACCACGGGAACGATAAAATAGTACTTATCGGTAACAAGGTTGAACTAGGTATGCAGAGATACCGACGATCAAAACCTCGGATAAGTAAACTATCGTGAGACAAAGGGAAATTGGTATCGTATGTAAGTGGTTCATTCGATCGCAAAGTAATAGTTGAAATATGTGGGAGCCATATGAATTTCCAGATTCCTCTATTGGTTATTGTTCGGAGAAGTGTCTCGATCATGTCCGCATAATTCACGAACCGTAGGGAGACACACTTAAGGATTCGATGTTGTTGAGTAGTTATGGAATGATGAGTAAGAGACCGAATGTTGTTCGGAGTCTCGGATGGGATCCGGGATATCACGAGGAGATCCGAAATGGTCCAGAGAATAAGATTCATATAAGGAAAGTCCTGTTTCGGAGTTGGGGAATGATTCCGGTGTTTTCACCAGGAATGTTCTAGAAGGGTCCGGAAGGTCCGGCACTCCGGAGGGGAAGGGTACATGAATGTGTCATAACAATGTGGAATGGTTGCATCATGTACTAGGTATCATGGCTGAGCAAAATAAAGGGATAAATCAAATCCTAGTTTGAAAAGTCAAACGCCAATTTGAAAAGTCAAATGGCAGTTTTGCTTGGTGGAGGGAGAGTAGGAAACCTACTTGGGGAGGAATTCCTCTCCCTCCACCCGCCGGCCAAGGAGGCCGACTTGGGGGAGGACTCCCTCCCCTTGGCCGGAGCCCTCCCACCTATAAAAGAAGGGGCAGGGGTGCCCCCTCTAGCCTACACCTCTCTCCACCAAAACCCTAACCCTAGCCGCCGGCCTCCTACTGCCGCCGCCCTAGGGTTTGCCCTAGCCGCCGACTTGGGGCTCTCCCCAAACCCTAGCCGTCGGCCTAGCCTTCTTTCCTTGGTGCCTCTAAACCCTAGATCGCCAAGGCCTCTCTCATAGTCCACCATACTCGCTCTGGCTAAAGGCGAAGCCCTGCGAGATCTCCCCTCTACTTCTCGTACCACGCCGTCGTGCTGCCGGAATCACGAGGAGTGTGCTACAACCTCTGCTGCCTGCTGGAAAAAGGGAGAGGAAGGTCTTCATCGAGTACCGAACGTGTGACCGACTGCGGAAGCGCTACCGGAACGCAGCGCCGGAAGGATCGTCTACACAATCTTGAGATCGGCAAGAGTACGACTACATCACCCACAAGAATCCTCTCTCGTTAACCTCTTTGGAATCTTCGAGGGTGAGTTCCTCTATCGACTCGTTGCTACAATCCAGTAGATAGATCTTGGCTTGTTTGTTTGCATGCGGTAGAAATTTTTTGTTTTCCATGCTACGAACCCCTACAGTGGTATCAGAGCCGTGTCTATATGTAGATCTGTTGCACGAGTAGAACACAATGGTCATTGTGGGCGGTGGTGCTTTTATTATCAATTGCTTCTTGTGTACTTTTCATCTTGCGGTATGATGGGATGAAGCGGCCCGGGCTAACCTTACATGACATAGATCATGAGACTTGCTCCACGCTCAACATGCAACTTGTATTGCATAAGTGGCTTTGCGGGTGTCTGTCTCTCCCATTATAGTATAGATCCAATTTACAACGGGCACTTGATAGTTCAAGCATCAACGTTGTGGTTCTTGTTCGTAAGTTAGAGCGACACTTATTGAAATCCCCAAACCACGTAAAATATGCAAAGAAATTTAGAGGCGTCTAACTTTGTTTTGCAGGGGTGTGCTGTGATGTGATATGGCCATGATTGTGTTTATATTTGATGTATGCAATGTTCCTTATTGTAAGTTGGCAACCGACATGAGCCATATGGTTGTCTTTAAATTCTGTTAAGACCCGCGTGTCTATTCAAAGTAGTTGTAATAGTTGAAGCTGGTGGACGACAACCATGGAGCAGCACCATTGATCTTGGTGCAATGCTGGTGTTGATGGAGATCATGTTCGTGCTTGAAGATGGAGATCGGAAGCACAAAGAAGAAAGGCCATATCATATCACATATTATGAATTGCATGTGATGTTAATCCTTTATGCATCTTGTATTGCTTAGTTAACGACGGTAGCATTATAAGATGATCCCTCAAGCACACAAAATTTCAAGTTTTAAAGTGTTCATCCTTAGTAAGCACCGTTGCTAAAGCTTGTTGTTTCGAAGCATCACGTGATGATCGGGTATGTTAGATTCTGCAAGTGTATACAACATGAGCAAGCCAGATTTGCTCATGCGGAAGCTAAGGTATTATCTTGACGAGCCTAGCATGTACAGACATGGTCTCGAAACATGGATCACCGAAAGGTACAGCATGAATCATATAGTAGATATGATGAACATGTCGATTGTTCGCCATTGAAGCTACATCAACTCTCATGATGATCGGTTTTGATGTGGTGGATTTGGTTCGTGTGATCACTAAAACAATGTGAGGGATATTGTTTTGAGTGGGAGTTCACCTAGATTAATTTAACTATTAATTAGAACTCAATTTGTCATAAACTTAGTCTAAACTATTGCAAATATGTTGTAGATCAATGGCGGCCCCTACCATCAATTTTAATGCGTTCCTAGAGAAAGAAAAGTTGAAAAACAATGGAAGCAACTTCGCGGATTGGTTCCGCAATTTGAGGATTATCCTCAATGCTGGTAATTTGACCTTTGTGCTGGATGCACCGCTGGGTGACCCGCCTGCACCTGATGCTACCGATGAGGTAAAGAATGTTTTCCTCGCTCGGAAGAATCAGTACTCCACAGTTCAGTGTTCTATCTTGTATGGTTTGGAATTGGAGCTTCAGAAAAGGTTTGAGAACCATGACCCACATGATATTGTCCGTGAACTCAAAATGATATTTGAGGCTCACGCGGCAGTTGAGAGTTATGAGGCTTCTAAAAAGTTCTTTAACTGCAAGATGGAAGAGGGCAGCTCCGTCAGTGAGCATGTGCTTAAGATGTCTGGGCACGCAAACAAACTCCAAAGTTTGGGTATAGTGATTTCTAATTCTTTGGGGATTCACCGTGTCCTCCAATCACTACCACCAAGTTACAAGAACTTTGTGATGAACTAAAATATGCAAAACATGGACAAGACGTTGCCAGAACTCTTCTCCATGTTGAAATCTGCAGAAGTGGAGATCAAGAAAGAGCACCAAGTGTTGTTGGTCAATAAGACCACCAAATTCAATAAAGGCAAGTCTAAGCAAAAGGGAAACTTCAAGAAGGGCGGTAAGAAAGTTGCCGCACCGGCGAAGAAGACCAGGCTGGACCTAAGCCTGATACTGAGTGCTTTTACTGCAAGCAAGAGGGTCACTGGAAGCGGAATTTCCCAAAGTACTTGGCGGATTTGAAGAACGACAACATCAAGAAGAAAGGTATATCCGATATACATGTTATTGATGTGTATCTCACTAGTACTCGTAGTAGTGCCTGGGTATTTGATACTGGTTCAGTTGCTCATATTTGTAACTCGAAACAGGTACTGCAGAATAAACGGAAGCTAGCGAAGAACGAGGTGACGATGCGCGTTGGAAATGGATCAAAGGTTGATGTGATCGCGGTCGACACGCTACCACTTCATCTACCATAGGGATTAGTTTTATACTTAAATAATTTTTATTTGGTGCCTGCGTTGAGCATGAACATTATATCAGGATCTTGTTTATTGCGAGACAGTTACTTGTTTAAGTCCGAGAATAATGGTTGTTCGATTTATATGAGTAATATGTTTTATGCACATGCACCTTTGATAGATGGTCTATTCTTATTGAATCTCGATTGTAGTAATACACACATAAATAACATTGAGGCTAAACGTTTGAAATTGAGCGATAACTCGACCTATATGTGGCATTGTCGTCTTGGTCACATTGGAGTGAAGCGCATGAAGAAACTCCATTCCGATGGACTTCTTGAATCACTTGATTTCGAATCACTTGAAAGATGTGAAGCATGTCTGATGGGTAAAATGACTAAGACTCCATTTTCTGGTATGATGGAGCGAGCTATAGACTTATTGGAAATCATACATACCGATGTGTGTGGACCAATGAGTGTAGCATCGCGCGGTGGTTATCGTTATGTTCTTACCTTCACGGATGACTTGAGTAGATATGGGTATATATATTTCATGAAACATAAGTCCAAAACTTTCGAGAAGTTTAAGGAATTTCATAGTGAGGTGGAGAATCAACATAACAAGAAGATTAAATTTCTATGTTCTGATCGTGGAGGTGAATATCTAAGTTACGAGTTTGGCGAGCATTTGAAGAAATGCGGAATACTTTCACAATTGACACCGCCGGGAACACCACAGCGTAATGGTGTGTCCGAATGTCGTAATCAAACTCTCTTAGGTATGGTTCGTTCTATGATGTCACTTACAGATTTACCGCTATCATTTTGGGGTTATGCATTAGAAACAGCCGCATTCACTTTAAATAGGGCACCATCTAATTCCGTTGAAACGACACCATATGAACTATGGTTTGGGAAGAAACCTAAATTGTCGTTTCTTAAAGTTTGGGGTTGCGAAGCCTATGTAAAGAAGTTACAGTCGGACAAGCTTGAACCCAAAGTTGAAAAATGTGTCTTCATAGGATACCCGAAGGAAACTATCGGGTATACCTTCTATCATAGATCCGAGGGCAAAACATTCGTTGCCAAGAATGGATCCTTTCTAGAAAAAGAATTTCTCTCGAAAGAAGTGACTGGAAGGAAAGTAGAACTCGACGAGGTTGTTGAACATTCTCTCGAACTTGTGAGTAGCGCAGCACCGAAAGTAGTTCCTGTGGCGCCTACACCAATAAGAGAGGAAGCTAATGATGATGATCATGAAACTTCGGTTGAAGTTGCTACAAAGCCTCGCAGGTCAATGAGAAATCGTACCACTCCTGACTGGTATGATCCCGTTATCAGTGTCATGTTGGTGGACAACACCGATGACCCTGAGACATATGAGGAAGCGATGATGAGCCCAGATTCCAATAAATGGCAAGAAGCCATGAAATCCGAGATTGGATCCATGTACAAAAACCAAGTATGGACTTTGGTGGACTTACCGGATGGCCGAAAGGCTGTCGAGAACAAATGGATTTTCAAGAAGAAAACAGATGCTTATGGTAATGTTACCGTCTATAAAGATCGACTTGTCGCAAAAGGGTTTCGAAAAATTCAAGGAGTTGACTACGATGAGACTTTCTCACCAGTAGCGAAGCTAAAGTCTGTGAGGATTATGTTAGCAATCGCTGCATATTACGATTATGAAATATGGCAGATGGATGTCAAAACAGCGTTCCTCAATGGAGACATTGATGAAGAGTTGTATATGATGCAACCCAAAGGTTTTGTCGATCCTAAAGATGCTAACAACGTATGCAAACTTCAAAGGTCCATATATGGATTGAAGCAAGCATCCCGAAGTTGGAATCAACGTTTTGATAAAGTAATCAAAAGTTTTGGTTTTGTACAAACTTATGGAGAAGCTTGTATTTATAAGAAAGTGCGTGGGAGCTCTGTAGCATTCTTAATACTATATGTAGATGACATATTGTTGATTGGGAATGATGTATACCTTCTTAATAGTGTCAAGGAATATTTGAATAATAGTTTTTCAATGAAAGATCTTGGCGAAGCAGCTTACATATTAGGCATAAAGATTTATAGAGATAGATCGAGACGCCAGTACATATTTGGACAAAGTTCTAAAGAGGTTTGGAATGGAAGATAGCAAGAAAGGGTTCTTGCCCATGTTGCCCAATACGACCTTGAGTAAAACTCAAAGTCCAGCAACGGCAGAAGATGGAGAAAGGATGAGTAAGACTCCCTATGCCTCAGCCATAGGATCTCTAATGTATGTGTAGAGGTCCCAACCCAATAAGGTAGGGTCCTCCTGTGTTTTACAATGCTAGTCCCTGGATCAATAGCTAGCATCCACAGTTAAGATGTAATATCAAGATACAAAGGTCATATTATAAATTTATAACCAGGAATAACATAAGTCTATTACATCAAACATAGCTCATTTGGCTATTACATTACATTTGCAGCGGAATAACTATAAGTATGGGTCCATCATCTTCAAGGTGCCACAGGCAGATGTTGGTTGTAGATTTTGTAGTCCTAGTCAATCAAACAATCTTCATTTTTAAAACAATCAACCTGCAACATTACAAGTTACAGCCACAAGGGTCAATACATTTTTGAATTGTATTGGCAAGCTTCACTTTTATGTATAATAAGAGTGGATCCTATCATTATATGCATATTTGGCTAAGTAGATTTTAAGGCTTATTTGCATAAAGCAATGTTTTATCCTATCTTTTCAAAAGGGTTTTAAAGTCTTTTGTCAAATTTCTTTTCCAAGTTCCTTGAACTCCTTGGTAGAAACTCAAGTGTTCAAATCCTTGTCAAAATCTCTTGAGCACCTTGGTAACCCGAAGTGCAACAAGTTTTATCAAAACTCATGAGTTCCTTGGTAACCCCAAGTACATCATGCTCTTGAGCTCCTTGGTAACCCCAAGTGCAACAAGCTTTACAAAATCTCTTTGAATTCCTTGGTAGACACACAAGGGCATCAAGTTTTTATATTAGAAGTTGGAATGTCGAGATCTCCCATAGTTCAAACTTTAGTTGCTCAGTATTGTCCATAACCGGGGACACGGCTAAGTACTTAGATTTTATTAACTTCTGCAGAAGGAGTACACTTTACCCACATGTCACAAACTCATCTTGTTGCCACCAGTGGCCTACTGGATTAGTGCTCACCAAGATGGAGTACTGGCAGATTGAGAATGTGACGAAGTCTTTCCAAAAGGTCCTCCCATACATCATTGCTAGCTTTGTCTTCAGCCCCCATGAAGCATTCCAGATCCCCATGTCCAGTAACTAAAGACAATGTATGGGTCTTCCTAGTGTAATTGACTAAGCCAGAGCCATAATAGCATGTGGTTGCACACGAAAGCCACAATTGGAGAAGCATGTTTGATCTCTAAGTTTCCTAGGTGGTTTTCTTTTGGAGCACAACACAAAGTGATTGCCATAGACATGGTTCCCTTTTGTTGCCACCTTCCCCAAAACTTAAAGTATCCTCCACCTAGGTGGTTCATTGAGTCCTTGTTTTATTATGTAAAACACAAGTCCTTTTATCAACCTTTGTAAAATCACAACATGTATCTCTTTTTAAATTATAACATATAGCATGGCTAAGCATGTACAACTTCAATATTTTCACTAAGGAGTGTATAGGGAATCCTATTAGGGTTAGCATAGCATAAGTATAAAACATTTTCATGCATGTATACAAAATCCACTAAGAATAATGAAAATAGTAGGTCTTTTGTATGATAGTGTAACTTGCCTTTTTGGTTTAGGGAATGATAGTCACTTCTTGCTAGTCTCACACTTTGCTAATTTCACTACAATCAAACAAGCATAGTATCAAGTAGCATTCCAACACTCAAACAATAATTCACATACACAAAGCAATGGTTCCTAAGTCTTGTAAAAAGAGGGTTCTATTGCTAAGTTGGTCTCTACTAGGTTTATAAACTTTGTAAGGTCCACATTGGTCATTTACCAAAATGGCAAAGTCACTAGTTAGAGGTTTTGCCTAAAGTCTATTTTAAAATCCATTCAACATTTTATGTGGGGAGAATTATTCTTTTTAAAGTAAGACTTTATGTTTTTCACCAAGTAGGTTACCTTTGGCAAGGCTTGGTGTTTTGGGTCAGTAAGTTTTGTCCATAACATTTTCCCAAAGTTTTCCTTGCACAAACTTTTCCATAATAAAATCAATGAGTTTTATTTGGCTAGAAAATGACTAAGTTAATTAATTCAACTTAAATTTCACTAAAATCATTTTTAACACTATGGGTTGGTTCCTAGGGTCAGTAAGGTCACTACCAATCATTTTGCAAAGGTTTTGTCATTAAATTCAATTTTAAACAATTTTTATACTCTAAACAAGTACACAAATGATTCTGCAAATTCAACCAAGCTAACAGATACTATTTTCAAAACTAAGGCCATGGTTAGCTAGGGCTTGTTCTCCTGATTTCATTGATATAAAATTTGTAATTTTTGGACGTGTGGTTTGAAAGTTATAGGGGTTTGAAGTTTGCAAATAATTCTGATTTCAAAACTGTTTTTAGATCTATTACAGGCCACGCGTCGCGTCGTGATTGGTCGATACCGATTCGTCTGGATCGCGTGCTGCGGCGCGTTGGATCAAGTCAGATCGTGCGGCACAGGATCATCACTTACCCCTTCGTTAACGTTCTATCGTATCCGTCAGATCCAGATCCTACGGTTACTAACACGCTTGCCAAAGTCTGGCGGCGCTCGTCGGCTGCGCGCGGCGGCGACGGTCGGTCAGTGGCGGCGCTGGTGAAATAGGAGGCGAGAGAGGAAGGGAGTAGGCTCACCGAGGTCATAGTTGGTTGGGGAAGCTCAACGTGTGGTCGATGAGGCAGGGGGCGCACGGGAACGGTGGCGATTGCTCGTCGGAGACTTCGTCGGCGTCGGGTGGTTCTGTCCGCGGTCGAGGGCGACGCTGTGGATCATCCCGAAGCAAAACAATGATGCGGTTAGATGCAGAAAGGTGTGGCGAGTGCGGGAGTGTGAACGAGGAGGCGCGGGGCGCTCAGATACTACCTGTGGTTTCGCCGGAGATGAAGCAGACGGTGGCGACGGTGGTCGTTGTCGAGGGCGAGGTTACAGGGTACCCGCGGTTGAGTTTGGTGCACTAGTAGATGCGCCTGAGAGTGGGGAAGCTGTGAGTTTGGTCGGGGAGGCTCGAGAAGATGTGGCTTGGCCGGAATCGACAGAGGAAGCTCGTCGGAGCGGCGGCGGTATAGAGAGAATCGGAGGCAGCCTAGGGGCAGAGAGGAGGAGTGGTCTGGGGGAAAAGAAGGACGGGGTGCTGGCGCTTAATAGCGTGCATTCACGGCGAGGTTTAAGGCGCGGCATCACTGCGAATTGATCGCGGCTTTGAATGGCAGCAACAGCAGCGAGGGAGGAGGCGTGGTCTGCGGGTGGGGAAGAAGAGGGACGAGGCGGTGGGGTCCTCTGGTCAGTGGGAAAGGAGGTGTGAGGAAGGTCCACCTGTCAGGGACTTTGAGGGTTGTTTCAGCGGTGAGAAAAACGGTTCGGGGTGGAGAGGAGGTGGGCTGCGAGTTGGGCTGTTGGGCCAGATTGTTGGGCTGTTCCATTTTTTTCTGTCTAATTCCTTTTTCTTTTTCTTTTTCTATTTCCTGTTTTGAATTTCAAACAATTATTCAAACAATCAAACAAGGTTCAAATCAATTCAAACAATCAACAAACTTTTCTTTTGAATTTGGTTCTGTTTATCAACATAATCCAAATCCAAAAATAAATAATATTTTTATATTCAATTTAGGATCCATTTAATAATTAAATAAAATGGACTATGGTTTATTAATAAAATAGGGTTTGTTTTAATTAATATAATCTCTATTTAAAATCCAAATACTTTCAAATCTAAATCAGTAGGTTTATTTGGACAATAAAGAATATTTGGAAAATTTGTTTAAAAAAAATAACCTCTTATTTTAGGGTCCATTAGTAATTAAATAAAATGGGCATTAGTTATTAAATCAAATAGAGTTTGATTCTATTAATAAAATCTTTATTTGAAACCTAAATATTTTTTCAAAACCAAATCAGTAGGTTTTATTTGGAAATATTAAATACTTGGAAACTTTATTAAATTAAACAAGTAAATCTTTGATGGTTTATAAATGATAGAACCTTTGTTAATAAAACTTGGATAATAAATCCTTATTTATTTTAATCAATCCTTTATTGTTTTTAATTAAACCTTTGCTATTTTATTTAAATAAATGTTTTAAATTCAAAAGCTTGGTCAAGGTTTTAATTTGGCTTTATAAAATACTATAAATTTCTATTTCATTTGAAGACAAATCTTTTCATTTATTTGTTTCCAAATAGTATTTCCAAATGTTTTTATTTTTTACTTTCATTAAATGTTTATCTTTTTAAATCCCTTTAGGATTTTATTTAATTCTAAATGGGTTTGAGGTTCCATTTAAATTCAAAAAGTTTCTTCTGGCTCTGAAAATCAAACAAAGTTTTATTTTATTCTTTTATTTTCACATTACAAGATTTGGAAAATCTTGGGATGTGACAGGCTACCACCCTTAAAATAAATCTCGTCCCGAGATTTGGGAAGACTGGGTTACAAGCAAGTTCAAAACAACTAGGGTACTACCACCCTTAAAAATTTTCAAACAAAAATTACATATTGGCCTTCTTGGGTCCTGGAAAACTTCTCTAAGCAACTTTTGCTTTATTTCTACACTTGATTCATGGGCCAAGGTTGAGTTTCTCCATAGGCTTGTTCAACTTGTTTTTCATCCTTTCTGGACAGTTGCTTGCATAGTGTCCTGGATTCTTGCAGTTGAAACAATTAATGTTCTTGAGTTCTTTGCGTTGCTCTTGTGGGCAAGTTGCTACATAGTGGCCTGGTTCTTTGCAGTTGTTGCACCACACTTGGTCAATCTCTTTATTCTTCTTGTTTTCTGGGCATCCACTGGAGTAGTGTCCCATTTCCTTACATTTACGACATTGCACAAGGCTCATGTCTTGCTTGGGCTTCTTGATTTTCCTTGATCCTTTGAATTGGGTTGTCTTGTTTGGATGTAGAAGTGGTCCTTTTCCTTTGGTAGACTTGGATCCTTCTTGTTTCCTTTGTTCCACCATGGCATAGATAGGACATAGACCTGGAGTATGATCACTTCCTTCACACAAGTAGCAAGTAGCTTGAGAGGTAGGACATTGTCCAACAGGATGATCTTCTTCACAATTGGGGCAATGTCCTTCATGCTCCTTGGAAGTATGATCCTTGTCTCCACAAATAATGCAAGCTGGGGCTCCATCTAGAACAATATTCTTTTCATCCTTGTTATCATAAACTCTCTTTGGATAGTTTTCTTCCATGCTAATCATTTGATTAGTCACCTTAAGCATCAGTTGAGACTGCTCTTCCAAAAACCTTTGGAGTGCTGGATCCTTATCACTATTGTTGACTAGGAACTGAGCTGTTAATTGGTTCAACTGGTGTTGGGTTGCTATGAGTTCTTTCATGTTATCAGCTTGGTTGGTGTTGGTGTCATCAACCTTGGAGTCCTTTGGAGTAGTCATCTGTTTGGGTTTGAAGGGTGTTTTAGAATAAGCAAGATATTTCTAAGGAATTATTCCTAATCACACACATCACAATTCACACAAACAATGTGCATGTAATCACAAACAACTTTTCACTCAAACAACAAAGTTCAAGCACATTTTTAGGCAACAAAATATTTTTGTTATACTACACAAGTTAGTGTGTTTTGTCTTAACTAAATTATGGTGGTCCATCTATATGGTTCACTTGTGATCTTTCCATCATTCTTGGTTGCTTCTTCTTATATGAGATCTTGGTTTCCTTGAGGAAAGCTCTTGGTCACAATACTTCAAAGTTGTTGATGGTTTCTTCTTATTTTGCATTCCCTCAGTCTCTAATTCCTAAGTAAGATTTCCTTGTCTCACTTGTGGTCCTTAGTAGTTTTCAAGTTGGAAGTCCTTGGGGAATATGCTGAAGATGTTGAAGTCATTAGAGTTGAAGAGGTTGAAGAAGTCCTTTGCATATGATGAAGTTTTTGGTCTTGGGGTAGGTTTTTCCATCAAGTTGAAATAGAAGAGAAGTAGAGTTGAAATCAAAATGGTTGAGGAAAGAGTTTACAAGTGTTTTTGTAAATAAGTTTTGGATCAAAATATAACTCCTATTTTTCTAAGGGTTTTTGTCCAATCCTAGGTTTACAAATCCTACAGGCAACACAATGCTCTGATACCATCTGTAGAGGTCCCAACCCAATAAGGTAGGGTCCTCCTGTGTTTTACAATGCTATTCCCTGGATCAATAGCTAGCATCCACAGTTAAGATGTAATATCAAGATACAAAGGTCATATTATAAATTTATAACCAGGAATAACATAAGTTTATTACATCAAACATAGCTCATTTGGCTATTACATTACATTTGCAGCGGAATAACTATAAGTATGGGTCCATCATCTTCAAGGTGCCACAGGCAGATGTTGGTTGTAGATTTTGTAGTCCTAGTCAATCAAACAATCTTCATTTTTAAAACAATCAACCTGCAACATTACAAGTTACAGCCACAAGGGTCAATACATTTTTGAATTGTATTGGCAAGCTTCACTTTTATGTATAATAAGAGTGGATCCTATCATTATATGCATATTTGGCTAAGTAGATTTTAAGGCTTATTTGCATAAAGCAATGTTTTATCCTATCTTTTCAAAAGGGTTTTAAAGTCTTTTGTCAAATTTCTTTTCCAAGTTCCTTGAACTCCTTGGTAGAAACTCAAGTGTTCAAATCCTTGTCAAAATCTCTTGAGCACCTTGGTAACCCGAAGTGCAACAAGTTTTATCAAAACTCATGAGTTCCTTGGTAACCCCAAGTACATCATGCTCTTGAGCTCCTTGGTAACCCCAAGTGCAACAAGCTTTACAAAATCTCTTTGAATTCCTTGGTAGACACACAAGGGCATCAAGTTTTTATATTAGAAGTTGGAATGTCGAGATCTCCCATAGTTCAAACTTTAGTTGCTCAGTATTGTCCATAACCGGGGACACGGCTAAGTACTTAGATTTTATTAACTTCTGCAGAAGGAGTACACTTTACCCACATGTCACAAACTCATCTTGTTGCCACCAGTGGCCTACTGGATTAGTGCTCACCAAGATGGAGTACTGGCAGATTGAGAATGTGACGAAGTCTTTCCAAAAGGTCCTCCCATACATCATTGCTAGCTTTGTCTTCAGCCCCCATGAAGCATTCCAGATCCCCATGTCCAGTAACTAAAGACAATGTATGGGTCTTCCTAGTGTAATTGACTAAGCCAGAGCCATAATAGCATGTGGTTGCACACGAAAGCCACAATTGGAGAAGCATGTTTGATCTCTAAGTTTCCTAGGTGGTTTTCTTTTGGAGCACAACACAAAGTGATTGCCATAGACATGGTTCCCTTTTGTTGCCACCTTCCCCAAAACTTAAAGTATCCTCCACCTAGGTGGTTCATTGAGTCCTTGTTTTATTATGTAAAACACAAGTCCTTTTCTCAACCTTTGTAAAATCACAACATGTATCTCTTTTTAAATTATAACATATAGCATGGCTAAGCATGTACAACTTCAATATTTTCACTAAGGAGTGTATAGGGAATCCTATTAGGGTTAGCATAGCATAAGTATAAAACATTTTCATGCATGTATACAAAATCCACTAAGAATAATGAAAATAGTAGGTCTTTTGTATGATAGTGTAACTTGCCTTTTTGGTTTAGGGAATGATAGTCACTTCTTGCTAGTCTCACACTTTGCTAATTTCACTACAATCAAACAAGCATAGTATCAAGTAGCATTCCAACACTCAAACAATAATTCACATACACAAAGCAATGGTTCCTAAGTCTTGTAAAAATAGGGTTCTATTGCTAAGTTGGTCTCTACTAGGTTTATAAACTTTGTAAGGTCCACATTGGTCATTTACCAAAATGGCAAAGTCACTAGTTAGAGGTTTTGCCTAAAGTCTATTTTAAAATCCATTCAACATTTTATGTGGGGAGAATTATTCTTTTTAAAGTAAGACTTTATGTTTTTCACCAAGTAGGTTACCTTTGGCAAGGCTTGGTGTTTTGGGTCAGTAAGTTTTGTCCATAACATTTTCCCAAAGTTTTCCTTGCACAAACTTTTCCATAATAAAATCAATGAGTTTTATTTGGCTAGAAAATGACTAAGTTAATTAATTCAACTTAAATTTCACTAAAATCATTTTTAACACTATGGGTTGGTTCCTAGGGTCAGTAAGGTCACTACCAATCATTTTGCAAAGGTTTTGTCATTAAATTCAATTTTAAACAATTTTTATACTCTAAACAAGTACACAAATGATTCTGCAAATTCAACCAAGCTAACAGATACTATTTTCAAAACTAAGGCCATGGTTAGCTAGGGCTTGTTCTCCTGATTTCATTGATATAAAATTTGTAATTTTTGGACGTGTGGTTTGAAAGTTATAGGGGTTTGAAGTTTGCAAATAATTCTGATTTCAAAACTGTTTTTAGATCTATTACAGGCCACGCGTCGCGTCGTGATTGGTCGATACCGATTCGTCTGGATCGCGTGTTGCGGCGCGTTGGATCAAGTCAGATCGTGCGGCACAGGATCATCACTTACCCCTTCGTTAACGTTCTATCGTATCCGTCAGATCCAGATCCTACGGTTACTAACACGCTTGCCAAAGTCTGGCGGCGCTCGTCGGCTGCGCGCGGCGGCGACGGTCGGTCAGTGGCGGCGCTAGTGAAATAGGAGGCGAGAGAGGAAGGGAGTAGGCTCACCAAGGTCGTAGTTGGTTGGGGAAGCTCAACGTGTGGTCGACGAGGCAGGGGGCGCACGGGAACGGTGGCGATTGCTCGTCGGAGACTTCGTCGGCGTCGGGTGGTTCTGTCCGCGGTCGAGGGCGACGCTGTGGATCATCCCGAAGCAAAACAATGATGCGGTTAGATGCAGAAAGGTGTGGCGAGTGCGGGAGTGTGAACGAGGAGGCGCGGGGCGCTCAGATACTACCTGTGGTTTCGCCGGAGATGAAGCAGACGGTGGCGACGATGGTCGTTGTTGAGGGCGAGGTTACAGGGTACCCGCGGTTGAGTTTGGTGCACTAGTAGATGCGCCTGAGAGTGGGGAAGCTGTGAGTTTGGTCGGGGAGGCTCGGGAAGATGTGGCTTGGCCGGAATCGACAGAGGAAGCTCGTCGGAGCGGCGGCGGTATAGAGAGAATCGGAGGCAGCCTAGGGGCAGAGAGGAGGAGTGGTCTGGGGGAAAAGAAGGAGGGGGCGCTGGCGCTTAATAGCGTGCATTCACGGCGAGGTTTAAGGCGCGGCATCACTGCGAATTGATCGCGGCTTTGAATGGCAGCAACGGCAGCGAGGGAGGAGGCGTGGTCTGCGGGTGGGGAAGAAGAGGGACGAGGCGGTGGGGTCCTCTGGTCAGTGGGAAAGGAGGTGTGAGGAAGGTCCACCTGTCAGGGACTTTGAGGGTTGTTTCAGCGGTGAGAAAAACGGTTCGGGGTGGAGAGGAGGTGGGCTGCGAGTTGGGCTGTTGGGCCAGATTGTTAGGCTGTTCCATTTTTTTCTGTCTAATTCCTTTTTCTTTTTCTTTTTCTATTTCCTGTTTTGAATTTCAAACAATTATTCAAACAATCAAACAAGGTTCAAATCAATTCAAACAATCAACAAACTTTTCTTTTGAATTTGGTTCTGTTTATCAACATAATCCAAATCCAAAAATAAATAATATTTTTATATTCAATTTAGGATCCATTTAATAATTAAATAAAATGGACTATGGTTTATTAATAAAATAGGGTTTGTTTTAATTAATATAATCTCTATTTAAAATCCAAATACTTTCAAATCTAAATCAGTAGGTTTATTTGGACAATAAAGAATATTTGGAAAATTTGTTTAAAAAAAATAACCTCTTATTTTAGGGTCCATTAGTAATTAAATAAAATGGGCCTTAGTTATTAAATCAAATAGAGTTTGATTCTATTAATAAAATCTTTATTTGAAACCTAAATATTTTTTCAAAACCAAATCAGTAGGTTTTATTTGGAAATATTAAATACTTGGAAACTTTATTAAATTAAACAAGTAAATCTTTGATGGTTTATAAATGATAGAACCTTTGTTAATAAAACTTGGATAATAAATCCTTATTTATTTTAATCAATCCTTTATTGTTTTTAATTAAACCTTTGCTATTTTATTTAAATAAATGTTTTAAATTCAAAAGCTTGGTCAAGGTTTTAATTTGGCTTTATAAAATACTATAAATTTCTATTTCATTTGAAGACAAATCTTTTCATTTATTTGTTTCCAAATAGTATTTCCAAATGTTTTTATTTTTTCCTTTCATTAAATGTTTATCTTTTTAAATCCCTTTAGGATTTTATTTAATTATAAATGGGTTTGAGGTTCCATTTAAATTCAAAAAGTTTCTTCTGGCTCTGAAAATCAAACAAAGTTTTATTTTATTCTTTTATTTTCACATTACAAGATTTGGAAAATCTTGGGATGTGACAGTATGCCATGCTATGTACTAGACCCGACATTGCATATGTTGTTAGTTTAACTAGTAGATATCAAAGTGATCCAGGAGTAGATCATTGGACAACGGTCAAAAACATCCTTAAGTACTTGAGAAGAACTAAGGATATGGTTCTTTCTTATGGAGGTGATGAACAGCTCGTTGTTAATGGTTACACCGATGCTAGTTGGAACACCGATCCAGACAATTCTAAATCTCAACCTGGATACGTATTTATTTTGAATGGTGCAGCAGTTAGCTAGAGGAGTGCAAAGCAAAGCGTTGTGGCGAGATATTCAACTGAATCGGAATACATAGCTGCTTCGGAGGCTTCACAAGAAGCGATATGGATGAAAGAGTTCATTACAGAGCTCGGTGTGGTTCCAAGTGCGCTGGACCCAATGTCTATCTACTGTGATAACATGGGCGCCATAGCCAATGCGCAAGAACAAGGTCACACAAGAAGCTGAAGCACATCAAGATACGTTTTCACGCTATTCGAGAACATGTACAAGATGGTGACATAAAGATTTGCAAAGTACACACAGATCTGAATGTGGCGGATCCGTTGACTAAACCTCTCCCAAGGGCAAAACATGACCAACACCAAACTGCCATGGGTGTTCGGTATATTACCATGTAATCTAGATTAGTTGACTCTAGTGCAAATGGGATACTGTTGGCGATATGCCCTAGAGGCAATAATAAATGTAGTTATTATTATATCTTTGTCTTTATGATAAATGTTTACATTCATGCTATAACAGTATTAACCAGGAAACATTAATACTTGTGTGATTTGTAAACTAAATTAGAGTCCCTAGTAAAGCCTCTTCATAATACTAGCTTGTTGGTTAATAGATGA
Organism: Avena sativa; assembly: GCA_916181665.1. NCBI lineage: Eukaryota > Viridiplantae > Streptophyta > Magnoliopsida > Poales > Poaceae > Avena > Avena sativa. The sequence goes on from OV702284.1 coordinate 393,601,759, forward strand.
TTGTGGTTTCCCTATCATGAACATTGAGATGTTATGAACAACAAGATCATATCATTAGGAGAATGGTATGATGGACATACTCCTATAGATAAGCGTAGCATATAGATCAAGTCATTTTAATAGTTCAATTGTTATAAGCTTTCTGATACATAGTAACCTAATTGCTTCGACCATGAGATCATGCTTATCACCATCACCGGAAGGATGCTTTGATGACATCAAACACCACACCGTAACTGGGTGGTTATAAAGGTGGCATTAAGTGTTTGGAAAGTATGGGTTGAGACACATGAATCAAGAATGGGATTTGTCCATCCATATGACGGATAGATATACTCTGGGCCCTCTCGGTGGAATGTCATCCAATTAGCTTGCAAGCATGTGACTGGCTCACAAGGGATCACATACCACGGGAACGAGAAAATAGTACTTATCGATAACGAGGTTGAACTAGGTATGCAGAGATACCGACGATCAAAACCTCGGATAAGTAAACTGTCGTGAGACAAAGGGAAATTGGTATCGTATGTAAGTGGTTCATTCGATCACAAAGTAATCGTTGAAATATGTGGGAGCCATATGAATTTCCAGATTCCTCTATTGGTTATTGTTCGGAGAAGTGTCTCGATCATGTCCGCATAATTCACGAACCGTAGGGAGACACACTTAAGGATTCGATGTTGTTGAGTAGTTATGGAATGATGAGTAAGAGACCGAATGTTGTTCGGAGTCTCGGATGGGATCCGGGACATCACGAGGAGATCCGGAATGGTCCGGAGAATAAGATTCATATAAGGAAAGTCATGTTTCAGAGTTGGGGAATGATTCCGGTGTTTTCACCAGGAATGTTCTAGAAGGGTCCGGAAGGTCCGACACTCCGGAGGGGAAGGGTACATGAATGTGTCATAACAATGTGGAATGTTTGCATCATGTACTAGGTATCATGGCTGAGCAAAATAAAGGGATAAATCAAATCCTAGTTTGAAAAGTCAAACGCCAATTTGAAAAGTCAAACGGCAGTTTTGCTTGGTGGAGGGAGAGTAGGAAACCTACTTGGGGAGGAGTTCCTCTCCCTCCACCCGCCGGCCAAGGAGGCCGACTTGGGGGAGGACTCTAAACCCTAGATCGCCAAGGCCTCTGTCATAGTCTACCATACTCGCTTTGGCTTAAGTCGAAGCCCTGCGAGATCTCCCCTCTACTTCCGGTACCACGCCGTCATGCTGCCGGAATCACGAGGAGTGTGCTACAACCTCCGCTGCCTGCTGGAACAAGGGAGAGGAAGGTCTTCATCGAGTACCGAACGTGTGACCGACTGCGGAAGCGCTGCCGGAACGCAGCGCCGGAAGGATCGTCTACACAATCTTGAGATCGGCAAGAGTACAACTACATCACCCATGAGAATCCGCTCTCGTTAACCGCTTTGGAATCTTTGAGGGTGAGTTCCTCTATCGACTCGTTGCTACAATCTAGTAGATAGATCTTGGCTTGTTTGTTTGCATGCGGTAGAAATTTTTTGTTTTCCATGCTACGAACCCCTACATGAAGTTGGATTTCTTGGAAACGTTGTGTCAGGAGATGGTGTAGCAGTTAATCCCGCAAAAGTGTCAGCTGTAACGGAATGGGAGTCTCCTAAGTCGGTAAAAGAGGTTCGTAGTTTCCTTGGCTTGGCAGGATACTACAGAAGATTCATTGAAAATTTTCTCCAAAGTAGCTAAGCCAATGACGGAGTTACTAAAGAAAGACAAGAAATTTTCTTGGACTGATGGATGTGAACTCAGTTACCAAGAGTTGAAGAAGAGACTAGTGATGGCACCAGTCCTATGTCTGCCAGATTTGGAGAAAGATTTCCAAGTGTATTGTGATGCATCTCATCATGGATTAGGTGCAATTCTAATGCAAGAAGGGAAAGCTATGGCTTACGCCTCGAGACAACTCAAAACTCATGAGGTAAATTACCCTACCCATGACTTAGAGTTAGCCTCTGTTGTCCATGCACTCAAAACATGGAGACATTATCTTTTGGGAAAGCGATGTGAAGTGTTCATAGATCACAAAAGTTTGAAGTATATCTTCACTCAGAAAGAAATCAACATGAGACAAAGAAGATGGCTAGAACTCATCAAGGACTATGACTTGAGTTTGCAGTACCACCCCGGTAAAGCAAATGCTGTAGCTGATGCACTAAGCCGTAAGGTATTTGTGAATGGCCTTACTAAAGGAGAGTTTCCAGATGATCTGTGTGCCCAATTTAGAGACCTTAGATTGGAGATTGTACCTGAAGGACATCTCATGTCATTGGAGGTTCAACCTACATTATTGGACAAGATCAAGGAAGCCCAAAAGATGGACAAGGAAATTGAAGAGATTAAGGAAAAGATTGGCAAAGGAAAAGCCAAAGGATTCCATGAAGACGAACAAGGTACTTTATGGTATGGAAAACGTATCTGCGTTCCGCAAGATCCGGAGCTTCGGAAACTGATTTTACAAGAAGCACACAACTCACCATATTCCATTCATCCGGGTAACACCAAAATGTACATGGATATGAAGGAAAGATTTTGGTGGAATAATCTCAAGAAAGACATCGCCGAACTGATTTCTTTGTGTGATGTATATAGTAGAGTGAAAGCGGAACATCAGAAACCAGCAAGATTGCTACAACCACTACCTATTCCTGATTGGAAGTATGACAAGATTGGCATGGATTTCATCACTAGATTGCCAAGGACCAGGTCAGGATATGATTCTATTTGGGTAGTAGTGGATCGCCTAACTAAAGTGGCTCATTTCATACCCGTGAAGACAACCTACACAACTGCTAAATTGACCAAGATCTATATGAATGGGATTGTGTGTCTACATGGAGTACCCAAGAGTATTGTGTCTGATAGGGGAACTCAATTCACTTCTAATTTTTGGAGGAAACTACATGAGTCATTGGGAACAAGGTTGGAATTCAGCACTGCTTTTCATCCTCAGACTGATGGAAAGAGAGAAAGGACCAACCAGATTCTAGAAGACATGTTAAGGGCATGGCCCTAGACTATGGAGCTAGTTGGGATGAAAGTTTGCCTTATGCAGAATTCTCTTACAATAACAGCTATCAAGCCAGTATTGATATGGCACCGTTTGAGTTTCTCTATGGGAGAAAGTGTACCACCCCATTGCTATGGAACGGTGTGGGAGAAAGAAATTTGTTCGGACCAGAACTAATCAAAGAGTCTGAAGAGAAAGTCAAGCTAGTGAAGGACAGATTGAAGATAGCACAGTCCCGACAGAAGATCTATGCAGATCCTAAGCGTATAGAAGTCACCTATGAAGTGGGTGATAGAGCTTATCTTAGAGTGTCACCACTTCGTGGAGTGAAGAGATTTGGAGTCAAAGTAAAATTGGCCCCAAGATATGTTGGACCATTCAAGATTCTAAGTCCTAAAGGAGAAGTATCTTATGAAATTGAACTGCCAGAATCTTTGTCTACAGTTCACAATGTGTTTCATGTGAGTCAGCTAAAGAAATGCCATCCAGATATGGAAGAGACTTCTTTGAAGGATACTATACCTTTAGAGGAGGTTCAATTGGAAAGTGATCTCACTTATGAGGAAAAACCTATCAAGATTCTTGAGACTTCAGAAAGAGTTACTCGGACTAAGACTATCAAATTCTGCAAAGTTCAATGGAACCATCATTCCGAAGAAGAAGCAACATGGGAAAGAGAAGATGACCTTCGGAAAGACCATCCTCACCTATTTGCTAGCCAATCTGAATCTCGAGGGCGAGATTCACCTTAAGGGGGTTAGATTTGTAACATCCCTAAAATCATGTTTTCAAAGTTTGCATATCATCCATGCATTCATAATCATTTAGGGATCATTTTCAAAGTCATTACAAAACTAGAAGCATTTGGATGCTTATTATTTCATGTAAGCAAAGCATTGATCCAATGCTACTCTCTGATGAGAGATTATTTGTTTTAAACCAAGATTGTTTATTCATGAGTTGATTTGGTTGTGTTCCAAGGCTTGGACAAAAATTTCAAAACAAAATATGGTTTTAAAACCATTTTCTTATCTTTATTAAATCTTGTGTAAAGGCACTGTTTTATTTTAAAAACTCCAAAGGAACCAAGCAAGTTTAATGAAACGGCATGGTTTTATACTCAAAAATATGCAGGTTTCACTTTATAAAAAAATCCAGAAAGAATTTGAAATCAAACACATTTGAATTCATTTGAAAATGATTACTGATAATTAAAATAGAAAAAGAAAGGTTAAAGAAACAGAACTGGGCCAGGCGCCACCCATTCGGCCCAGTAGACAAAACAGCCACCCGGGGTTTTCCCTTCTCCCTCTGTTTCTCACCGCAGCAGAGCGCACCCACTCGCTGACAACCCACCCCCACTTGCCCCGTCAGCATCATCCCCAAATCAACGCGCAATCGACCCGCTCCGCCGTTACCTCGCCGCAGTGACGCCGCGGCTTAATTCCGCTTAAATTCCATTGATTCAGGGAGTAAATCTCGCCCTGCTCCTGGATACTTAAACCCCACCCTGCCACGGCCATTTGCCCCCACACAACACCCTCTCCTCACCACCAGGCTGCCCAGATTTCACCAAACTCCATCGCTGTCCCGACGAACTACAGCGACTGATTCCGGTGAGCTCCGAGCGCCCCTCGCCTCCTGCTTGACCCTGTTGAGTTTGCCATGCCTCTATGCTTCTCCTAATGCTTTTGGTTTGCCCGTGCATGACCCAGGTCGCCGTCCCCGACCACCTCAGCAAACGACAGAACCGCCTCCCAACTCCGGTGAACGATTTAGGTAATATCAGACCGCCCCTTGCTTTCTCTCTGACCCTGTCTTGATCGCCAGATTGTTGTGCACACCCTGACGCCTTTGTTTTCTGTTAGGGCGGTCCACATCGTCGGCAACATCGTCGTCTGCAGGAACTCTACGCCGCCAGCAACTCCGACGATCCCCAGTGACCTCCATAGTGCACCCCCGTACACGCCAGCAAGTAGTTGAGCATCAGCGCGACCTTGCAAGTTCGGTAAGCCCCTCCGCCGACCCCAGCCCCCTCCGTAGCCGCCGAAGCATCACTGACAGAGCGCCGCCGTCACGCCACCGTCGCTAGCGCCGCCCATCCATGGTCGCACGCTTGGCAACCGTAGGATCTAGATCCTACGCTTAGGATTAGATCTGTAGCGAAGCGGTATGTGTTGATCTGAGCCGTGCGTAGTAAGTTTGATCCAACGGTCTGCGAGTGTGATCCGGTGCGAAATGGTATCGTCCAATCAGACGCTTCCGCGTGGCCTATTCTTTGTTTTAAAAATCTGAATTAGATCTATTAGTAATTCAAACTTGTAAAATTCATAACTTTTGATTCACACGTTCAAATTTTACAAATTTTATATCATTGGACTCAAGAGAAAGAATGCTATCTGTTTATGCAATGTGTTTAGTGTTTTGCTTCTGAAAAATTGGTTATTTTTGCAGAAACATTTATAAGCTTATTTTGAGTATAGAAATGATTTAAAGATCAAATAAAGTTTGTTTAGTGTGTCTTGGCCTTGTTTATGTGTCAGTACTGTCTAGTTGTCTTGTTTGGTGTAGAAAAATCATCACATGGCATTTGCATGCATTCATATTTTTTGCTTGTATATTTTTGATATGTGAATTTGGTGCAATTATTTTATGTGTAGAATTTGGTGCTAATAGTGATTGTGGTTGTGAAGATTGTTGCTACTCCCCAAACTACCAAGGCAAGTGGTGCTTCATGTTTTTATCCCTATAATTTCACCTATGCATTAGAAATATTTTGTATAGGATTTGCATGATTATTTTGCTAAGTATCTATATGCTATGCTTGGGAAATCCTAATAGTTGTAGAAATGATAGAATTTCCTCTAAGTTATGATTCTTGCCATTGCCATGCTTAGCCTAGCTAGTAGAAACCAAGGGTGGTTTATGTATATTCATGCTATGGAAAATATTTCTAAGTCTTTGAGTTATGTTTTGCTTAATAAAACAACTAAGTGAATGAAACACCTGGGTGGAATGGAAAGAATGGTTTGTGTTGAGTGGTTACACAAGGCCCATTTCTATGGTTTACCTTGTGTATCACACTTGTGGAAGGCCACCCAGGAACAAAGGGATTTGAGATGCCAAATGTTAAGAAGCTTCTAGTGCAGCCACATGGCATTATGGGCTCTGCCTGGATCATATAGGTTGCAATAACTTAGCCATTTGGACAGTTGGTGGTAGTGGTATGATAGGTTGGAACACGTCCATTTGGTCTAAGGGAAGGCTACTGAAAGGTCATGTCTTGGTGAAAATCAAGTCTTGTGGGGAAAGTGCACAACCTCTGCAGATGGAAGAATCTAAGTACTTAGCCATGTCCCTGGTATTGGACAACTTGAGCATCAAGACATGGAAGCTATCAAGAATCTCCTCATCCCAATTTTCTAAGTAAAAACTTGTGGTTGAACAAGGGTGAAGGTTCACCAATTTCTATTGGTGGTTCCTTGGGAAAGTTTTGTCAAATAAAAACTTAGTGTTTTCAAATGATAGGTAAAACCTATTTTGAGCAAAGCAAGCCTAAGCTACACTTAGCCATATTCATGTAGTAACTAGAAGTTAATATTCTACTAAGGTATCACTTGCCAATACTATTCCAATGTATTGACCCACTGTGGCTGTAACTTGTGATGTTGCAAGTTACTCTGATGATGATTAGGGGTTATGAGTCTACACTCAACATGCTTACCTGTGGCACATGAAGATGAAGACTTATTTATATTTTTATATTTGAACTCTTGTATTAGGCATGTGGCCATGGAGTTGTAAAAGAGTATGTTGTCTCTAGAATGACTTGTAATAATGACCTTTGTTTCTGTGTACTTCATCTTAAACTGTGGATGCTAGCATTGATCCAGGGACTAGCATTGCAATCACATGGATCCTTACCTTTATAAAGGTGGGATCTTACACATTGGAATAGTATTGGCAAGTGATACCTTAGTATAATTGTGGTATCTAGCTTCTACTTGAATTTGGCTAAGTGTATCTTAGGCTTGCTTTGCTCAAAATAGGTTTTACCTATCAGTTGAAAACACTAAGTTTCTGTTTGGCAAAAACTCCCAAGGAACCACCAATTTAAATTGGTGAACCTTCACCCTTGTTCAACCACATGTTTTAACTTAGAAAATTGGGATGAGGAGATTCTTGATAGCTTCCATGTCTTGATGCTCAAATTGTCCAATACCAGGGACATGGCTAAGTACTTAGTTTCTTCCATCTGCAGAGGTGGTGCACTTTCCCCACAAGACTTGATTTTCACCAAGACAGGACCTTTCAGAAGCCTTCCCTTAGACCAAAATGGACGCGCTCCAAACCTATCAATCCCCTACCACCAACTGTCCATCTGGCTAAGTTATTGCAACCTATATGATCCAGGCAGAGCCCATAATGCCATGTGGCTACACTAGAAGCTTCTTAACATTTGGAATCTCAAATCCCTTCATTCCTGGGTGGCAATCCACAAATTAGATACACAAGGTAAACCATAGAAATGGGCCTTGTGTAACCACTCAACCAAAACCACCAAGCAATTACCATTCCACCCAGGTGTTTCATTCACTTAGTTGTTTTATTAAGCAAAAGCATAAGTCAAAGACTTAGCAATATTTTTCCATAGCATATACATATTCCACCCTTGGTTGCTACTAGCTAGTCTAAGCATGGCAACAGCAAGTATCTTAACTTAGAGAAAACTTTAGCAATTCTACAACTACTAGGATTTCCCAAGCATAGCATATAGATACTTAGCAAAATTTATCATGCAAGTCCTAACCAAAATAACACTAATGCATAGTCCAAAATATTGGGACAAAAATATGAAGCACCACTTGCCTTGGTAGTTGGGGGATTAGCAACAATCCTCACAATCACAATCACCACTAGCACCAAAATCTACACATAAAATGATAGCACCAAATTCACATATCAAAATAAACAAGCAAAAATATATGAATGCATGCAAATGCCATGTGATGATTTTTCCAATTCAAACAAGACAAGTAAAACAATACTGAACACTACACTAAACATTTATTCACTAATCAAACTCAATTTGATCTTTAAAACATTTTTCAAATAATTTTTATACTCAAAATAGGCCTACAAATGTCTCTGCAAAAATAACCAATTTTACAGAAGCAATTTATTAAACAAAGTGCATGGTTGGATAGAATTCTTTCTCCTGATTCCAATGATGTAAAATTTGGACGTGTGGATCAAAAGTTATCAATTTTGCAAGTTTGAACATATAATAGAAATGTTTCTGTCTGTTTAAATAAAACAGTGCCACGTGGCAGCTTCTGATTGGTGTGTACTGCTTCGTGTGGATCACGTTTCCATGATGTTGGATCTTATGAGATCCAACGCACCAGATCTAAATAAAATGTTTCGATCAGATTCTAATCTGCACCCTACGATATAGATCTAACGGCGCTGGCTCACTCGACCATAGACTGGCGGCGGCGATGCGGCGGCGACGCTCTGCCAGTGGCATCCCGACGACATCAGGGGGGTTGGGGTTGGCAGAGGCTTTTACCAGACTCGCGAAGGCTCGAGGGTGCTCATGGTGTTGTTGGCGTGGGTGGGGGCATGCTGTAGAGGCCGCTGGGGCTCGTCGGAGTTGGATACAGCGTCGGGTTTGCTCGGACGGCGACGGAAGACTCTAGCCACCCTAGCACAAACCAAGGATATCAGCGTGTGCACAAGGACAAGGCGCTCAACATGGTTTGATCCTGAGGTCAAGGGGCGTTCGATTCGTACCGCTATTGCTCGTCGGAGTTGAGAGCGGCGTCAAGAGTTTGCGGTGCTCGGCGGAGTCGACGACCTGGGGCAGTACAAGTCGAACCAAAGGTGTAAGAAGAAGCGTAAGGGCAAGGAAACACGACAATATGGGTTAGCAGGCACGGGGCGGATGATGCTCACCGGAATACTTCACTGGAGTTCGTCGGGCCGCGGTGGTTCGAGCTCAAATACGAGCACCCTGGGGGCGATTGGGTGTGGGTGTTTGGGGGAAAGGACCGCGGAGAGATGGTGATTAAATAGCTAGAGCAGGGGCGACAATCTTGCGGTGAATCAATGGAATTGATCACGGCAGTGAAGAGGAGGAAACGGCCGGCGACGACGTGGTCGCGCGCGGGATTTAGGGAAGAAGGGAGTGAGCTGGATGGGGCCACCGGGCAGTGTCAGCGGGGCAAGTCTGCGCGCGTGGAAAAGGAAGAGGGAAGGGGCTTCTCCGGGTGGGCTTACTGGGCCAGTTCTGGTGCTGGGCTCATTTTGCAGCGCTGGTTTTTATTCTTTTCCTTTTCCCTTTTCTGTTTCTAATTTGATTTTCAAGAATGTTTTTCAAATGATTTCAAATGAGTTTGAATTCAAACTTATTCTGGATTTTTGTAAAGTGAACTCTGTTCATATTTTGAATACAAAACCTTGCTGTTCACTCAAAAATATAAAGGCCCATTTAAAATTAAAAAAGAAACATTGCATTTTTCATTTATTTAATAAGGACCTATGAATGGTTTTAAATTCATATTTTGTTTTGAAAATCTTTGTCCAAGCTTTGGAAAATATCAATCAATCATATGATCAATTATTTTTTGGTCAAAACAAATATTCTCATACTTAGAGAGTAGCATTAAGGCTATTGCCTTGCTTACATAAAATAATAGATCACAAAGTTTCTGTTTGTGAAGAAATGATCCTAAAATGATTATGAATGCATGAATGATATGCAAACTTTAGAATCATGATTTTTGGGATGTTACAAATCTAACACCCTTAAGGTGAATCTCGCCCTCGAGATTCGGATTGGCTAGCAAATAGGTGAGGGTGGTCTTTCCGAAGATCATCTTCTCTTTCCCATGTTGCTTCTTCTTCGGAATGATGGTTCCACTGAACTTTGCAGAATTTGATAGTCTTTGTCCGAGTAACTCTTTCTGCAGTCTCAAGAATTTTGATAGGTTTTTCCTCATAAGTGAGATCACTTTCCAATTGGACCTCCTCCAAAGGTATAGTATCTTTCAAAGAAGTCTCCTCCATCTCTGGATGGCATTTCTTTAGCTGACTCACATGAAACACATTGTGAACGGCAGACAATGATTCAGGCAATTCAATCTCATATGCTACTTCTCCTTTACGGCTCAGAAACTTGAACGGTCCAACATATCTTGGGGTCAATTTTCCTTTGACTCCAAATCTCTTCACTCCACGAAGTGGTGATACTCTAAGATATGCTCTATCACCCACCTCATAGGTGACTTCTCTATGCTTTGGATCTGCGTAGCTCTTCTGTCGGGACTGTGCTATCTTCAATCTGTCCTTTACCAAATTGACTTTCTCCTCAGCTTCCTTGATTAATTCTGGCCCGAACAAGTTTCTTTCTCCAACACCATTCCATAGTAATGGGGTAGTACACTTTCTCCCATAGAGAAACTCAAACGGTGCCATCTCAATACTGGCTTGATAGCTGTTGTTATAAGAGAATTCTGCATAAGGAATACTTTCATCCCAACTAGCTCCATAATCTAGGGCACATGCCCTCAACATATCCTCTAAGGTCTGGTTGGTCCTTTCTGTCTGTCCATCAGTCTGGGGATGAAAAGCAGTATTGAATTCCAATCTCGTTCCCAATGACTCATGTAGTTGTCTCCAAAAATGGGAAGTGGATTGAGTTCCCCTATCAAACACAATACTCTTGGGTACTCCATGCAGACACACAATCCAATTCATATAGATCTTGGCCAACTTAGCACTTGTATAGGTTGTCTTCACGGGTATGAAGTGAGCCACTTTAGTTAGGCGATCCACTACTACCCATATAGAATCATATCCTGACCTGGTCCTTGGCAATCCGGTGATGAAATCCATGCCAATATTGTCCCACTTCCAATCAGGAATAGGAAGTGGTTGTAACAAACCTGCTGGTTTCTGATGTTCCGCTTTCACTCTACTACATACATCACACAAAGCAATATGTTCGGCAATGTCCTTCTTGAGATTATTCCACCAAAATCTTTCCTTTACATCCATGTACATTTTGGTGTTACCTGGATGAATGGAATACGGTGAGTTGTGTGCTTCCTGTAAAATCAATTTCCGAAGCTCCGGTTCTTGCGGAATGCAGATACGTTTTCCATACCACAAAGTACCATGTTCGTCTTCATGGAATCCTTTGGCCTTTCCTTTACCAATATTTTCCTTAATCTCATCAATTTCCTTGTCCGTCTTTTGGGCTTCTTTGATTTTGTCCAACAAGATGGGTTGAACATCCAATGACATTAGATTTCCTTCAGGCACAATCTCCAATCTGAGATCTTTAAATTGGGCACACAGATCATCTGGCAACTCTCCCTTAGTAAGGCCATTCACATATACCTTACGGCTTAATGCATTCGCTACAACATTTGCTTTACCGGGGTGGTATTGCAAACTCAAGTCATAGTCCTTGATGAGTTCTAGCCATCTTCTTTGTCTCATGTTGATCTCTTTCTGAGTAAAGATATACTTCAAACTCTTGTGATCCGTGAACACTTCACATCGCTTTCCCAAAAGATAATGTCTCCATTTTTTGAGTGCATGGACAACAGAAGCTAACTCTAAATCATGAGTAGGATAATTTACTTCATGAGTTTTGAGTCGTCTCGAGGCATAAGCCACAACTTTTCCTTCTTGCATCAGAACTGCACCTAATCCTTGATGAGATGCATCAATATACACTTGGAAATCCTTTCCAAATCTGGCAGACATAGGATTGGTGCTGTCACTAGTCTCTTCTTCAATTCTTGAAAACTGAGTTCACACCCTTCAGTCCAAGAAAATTTCTTGTCTTTCTTTAGTAACTCCGTCATTGGCTTTGCTACCTTGGAGAAATTCTCAATGAATCTTCTATAGTATCCTGCCAAGCCAAGGAAACTACGAACTTCTTTTACTGACTTAGGAGATTCCCACTCAGTTACTGCTGACACTTTTGCGGGATCAACTGCTACACCATCTCCTGAAACAATGTGTCCAAGAAATCCAACTTCATTCAACCAGAACCCACACTTGCTGAGTTTAGCATACAGCTTATGCTCTCTAAGCTTCTCAAGTATCAAACGCAAATGTCCCTCATGCTCTTCTTTTCTCTTGGAGTAGATCAAAATGTCATCGATGAAAATGACAACAAACTTGTCAAGAAACTCCATGAACACCTTGTTCATCATATTCATGAAGTAACCCGGTGCATTAGTCAAACCAAATGGCATCATGGTGTAATCATACAATCCATACCTAGTGGTGAAAGTTGTCTTAGGTATGTCTTGTTCCCTTATCTTAAGCTGAAAATAACCTGATCGAAGATCAATCTTTGAGAACACACGGGCTCCTTCCAGCTGATCAAACAAATCATTGATTCTGGGCAAAGGATACTTGTTCTTGATAGTTACCTCATTGAGTGAACGATGATCTATGCATAACCTTTGACTTCTGTATTTCTTTTCTACAAACAAAACTGGTGCTCCCTAATATGAAGAACTTGGTTGTATAAATCCTTTATGCAACTGTTCTCCAAGTTGTTTCTTGAGTTCTTTCAACTCATCAACTGACATCTTGTAAGGTCTCTTCGCTATTGGTCCTGATCCTGGCAGCAAGTCAATCAGAAACTCCACATCTCTATCTGGTGGCATTCCCGGTAATTCTTCCGGAAACACATCTGGATATTCTCTCACAATTAGCACACTGTCTATGCTAACCCCCTTAAGAGAATTTAGCTTACCCCCTTTCGATTCAAAGTTAGATTTGAATCTAATCCGTTTCTTATCCGGGGTTGTGAGTGCAACAGTACGATTGGCACAATCTAGTACTCCTTCATACTTGGTCATCCAGTCCATTCCCAAAATTACATCCAGTCCTTGGAATCTAAGATTATCAGACTAACTGGAAACTTATGCTTTCCAAATTCTATCACTAGATCACGGCATCCGAGACTTACTATCATATCTCCACCGGGAGAACTTACTTTTATTGGACACCCAATGTTTTCAGTTGGAAACCCATTTCTATCAACAAATGCTTTTGATATGAATGAATGTGATGCACCAGTATAAAAAAGAACAAGTGCTGGAATAGAATTGAGTTTGAACTTACCAGCCATAGCATCAGATTCCTCATAAATCTCTTCCACATTGATGTGGTTTACTTGTCCCTTCTGGAAAGGGTTGGGTTTGGTCGTTCCCTCAACTTTCTTCTCTGGGCACTCATTTGCATAATGCCCCATATTCTTACACTTGAAACATTCAACCTGACTGATATCTCTCTTTGCAGGCTGACCACCACTTCCACTTCCACCTCCACTGTGGTGACTCTTGTGTCCACTCTTGCGGTTCTTGTACTTGTCATTATCATGACTACGGTGATTCTTGTTGTCATGATGACGGTTGTGGCTGTGGTGGTGGTTGTACTTTCCATGCTTGTGGGATCCAGAACTCCCACTATCATCATTATGGGAACGCTTATGAGACGATCCCGAGTTGTGCTTATCAAAGTTGTGCTTCCTCTTTCTGCTTTCCACCTGTTTCATCTTGTTCTCCAAGATGGTAGCCTTGTCACAGAGTGATTGGTAGGTTGGGACATAGGCAACATATAGCTGCAGATTTAGTTCATCATTCAGTCCTTCGAGGAATTTCTCCTTCCTCTTGGCATCAGTATCAACTTCATCCGGTGCATAACACGCTAGATTGTTGAATTCCACAATATATTCAGCCACACTACGGTGACACTGCTTCAAATTATGAAACTCCTTCTTCAAATTCATCACCCCGGATGAGATGTGACCTGTACGGAATCCATCCTCAAATATAGCCCAAGTCACATCCTCAATGGGAGTGGTGATCTGAAAGTTATCCCACCAGGTTGCTGCTGGCCCTTCCAGTAGATGTGATGCAAACCTGACCTCCTCTTCGTCGGTGCAGCCGACAGTCACTAAATCCTTGTTTACTGAGCGTAGCCAATCATTGGCCACCATGGGATCAGTGGTTCCTGAGAACTTTGCAGGCCTCAGTCTAAGGAATCTGGTGAGCATGTCAAATCCTGGCGGATTATTCTGGTTATTGTTGTTATTGTTGTTGTTGTTATTTTGATTATGGTTCTGCATGAATGTGGTCATCATCTGCATCAGTTGTGTCTGTGCTGTCATCAACTGTTGCATCTCGGGGGTGACATTGTTGTTGTTTGGGTTGGGGTTGGCACGTCGAGGAGGCATATGTGGTTTTCATAAGGATAATAATGAGATACCCATAGATGCTTAACATGCACAATACATCACATAGTCAACCACAATAACCAAGCATTAAAATAACATAGAGTTTGAACGACATAAACAACAAGTTTGGAAATGCAAAACACACCATAGCAAGTCACCCACATGTTGGATGGTCATTGCGACTCAATAAACAAAGTACTATAGATGAAAGATAATCGAGTAGTCTACACTACTCCTCCGCATCAATCTCCTCATCAACAAGTGTAAGGCCTGCACTCTCCATGGCGATCTTGTGCTCATCAACACTAGTAGTCAAGTCCTCTATCTTGGCCCTAAGAGCCCTCTTCTGTGAGCGAAGCCTCTCAATCACTCCCTGTTGATGCTCAAGCTCAAAATCCTTGGCCTCTAACTCTTCTTTCATCTCCCAGATCTTCTTGTTCCTGTCTTGGACTCTTTTCTCTTGGCTCTTGAACTTACTATCCTGGCTCTCAAACTTGGCCTCCATTTCCTTGACTCTCTCGTCTTGCTCCGCGAAGAGCTTGTCCTTCTCACGAAGCTGAACCTGGAGCTCATCATTGCTAAGCATGACGTTGGTCCTATCAGTATCTAGGTGTCTAATAAGACCCTCTAGGTCCTGAAGGTACAGATGAATCGGCTCCATCATCTCTCTAGCAGCATCCCCGTACTCTATAGCTTCACCCTCCTCGTTGCGTCTCCCGAAGGGGTGAAAGTAAAGACCTCTAAGCTCTGTGGAGTGTCTCCCTACCAAGCGTCTGAGTAACTCCTGCATGACTACATCTAGGCCTTTCTCCTTATCGTCATGCATCAGCTTGAAAGTGATGGTCTCCGTGGTTGGCTCTGTCTAGCGTCCCGGCTGGGTGACTCTGAAGCCCCAAAGGTCCTTCCTCTCAAACTTGGTGAGTGGAAGTGTCATGATGCTAGGAAGTGGAAGGTTGAGCACACTAGTGAGCTCAATGAGACGAGTACCAAAACGAGTTCCCTTGAACTCCTCGGTCGTGCTGATAGTAACATTAGGCATATATTTTATAATATAGAGAAAAGTTAGAATCAACATCAATAGAGAAAAAAATCACAAGAAAAAACATCACAAACATATCTTTTGCAACAAACACACAAGTCATGGCATACACAAATCCATTACAAGTATCAAAGGTTCAACATAACTTAGACAAATTTTTGGAAATAAAACGATAAGTGTGGTGGTCCAACTAACGAAATACATTACAACTCTCACTCACTAGACAAAATAGCTATCAGGGCATCCTTAGTAGCCATATGTTTATCTTGATCACAAGACTCCCAAATTAAGTCTATGATGTCTCCCCTTAGTTGTTGGTTGGTAGTCTCTAACTCTTGGGTGTGTTTCTTTTCTTCTCTAAGGTCATTTTGGGTGTTGAGCATCCTGCACTTGAGTCTATCACCAAGCTCCTTGATAGCATTCCAAGATGCATTTCTTGTAGAGTCAAAGAATGTTGTGTGCATTTCTGAGTTCGTGACCATGCAGAATCCTGAATCCTTGTGGTTGTCTTCCTTGTTTTTGTACAAGTGAAGTTGCACCCACCAATACTCCTCTCCTTCATCCATCACAGGGAATCCTTTGTACACAGCTGCACCATGTATCCCCATGGTAACCATAAGGTTCTTGAGGGCTTTGGGAAATTTAGTCTCACACTCCAAGGTCATGGTCATGAGTGGTCCCTTCCTTACAGCTTCGTTGATGGAGTTCATCTAAAAATAGAGATGAGAAAGAAGATTAGAAAAGTTTACGAGAAGAAAAAGACAAGTGTAGAAATTTATCGAAGTGCTGAAATTTTTCCTTAGTGGTTTCTAGTCCAATCCTAGGGTCATAATACTACAGGCAACACGGTGCTCTGATACCATCTGTAAGATCCCACCTTTATAGAGGTAAAGATCCCTGTGATTGCAATGCTAGTCCCTGGATCAATTGCTAGCATCCACAGTTTAAGATGAAGTACACAAAAACAAAGGTCATTATTACGTCGTCATTCTAGAGATAACATAGTCTTTTACAACTCCATAGCCATAGGCTAGTATAAGAGTTTAACTTAACAAATAAAATAAAAGTCTTCATCTTCATGTGCCACAGGCAAGCATGTTGAGTGTAGACTCATAACCCCTAATCATCATCAGAGTAACCTGCAACATCACAAGTTACAGCCATAGTGGGTCAATACATTGGTATAGTATTGGCAAGTGATACCTTAGTATAATTGTGGTATCTAGCTTCTACTTGAATTTGGCTAAGTGTAGCTTAGGCTTGCTTTGCTCAAAATAGGTTTTACCTATCAGTTGAAAACACTAAGTTTTTTTGTGTGGCAAAAACTCCCAAGGAACCACCAATAGAAGTTGGTGAACCTTCACCCTTGTTCAACCACATGTTTTAACTTAGAAAATTGGGATGAGGAGATTCTTGATAGATTCCATGTCTTGATGCTCAAATTGTCCAATACCAGGGACATGGCTCAGTACTTAGTTTCTTCCATCTGCAGAGGTGGTGCACTTTCCCCACAAGACTTGATTTTCACCAAGACAGGACCTTTCAGAAGCCTTCCCTTAGACCAAAATGGACGCGCTCCAAACCTATCAATCCCCTACCACCAACTGTCCATCTGGCTAAGTTATTGCAACCTATATGATCCAGGCAGAGCCCATAATGCCATGTGGCTACACTAGAAGCTTCTTAACATTTGGCATCTCAAATCCCTTCGTTCCTGGGTGGCAATCCACAAATGATATACACAAGGTAAACCATAGAAATGGGCCTTGTGTAACCACTCAACCAAAACCACCAAGCAATTGCCATTCCACCCAGGTGTTTCATTCACTTAGTTGTTTTATTAAGCAAAAACATAAGTCAAAGACTTAGCAATATTTTTCCATAGCATATACATATTCCACCCTTGGTTGCTACTAGCTAGGCTAAGCATGGCCACGGCAAGTATCTTAACTTAGAGAAAACTTTAGCAATTCTACAACTACTAGGATTTCCCAAGCATAGCATATAGATACTTAGCAAAATTTATCATGCAAGTCCTAACCAAAATAACACTAATGCATAGTCCAAAATATTGGGACAAAAATATGAAGCACCACTTGCCTTGGTAGTTGGGGGAGTAGCAACAATCCTCACAATCACAATCTCCACTAGCACCAAAATCTACACATAAAATGATAGCACCAAATTCACATATCAAAATAAACAAGCAAAAATATATGAATGCATGCAAATGCCATGTGATGATTTTTCCAATTCAAACAACACAAGTAAAACAATACTGAACACTAAACTAAACATTTATACACTAATCAAACTCAATTTGATCTTTAAAACATTTTTCAAATAATTTTTATACTCAAAATAGGCCTACAAATGTCTCTGCAAAAATAACCAATTTTACAGAAGAAATTTATTAAAAAAAAGTTCATGGTTGGATAGAATTATTTCTCCTGATTCCAATGATATAAAATTTGTAAAATTTGGACGTGTGGATCAAAAGTTATGATTTTTGCAAGTTTGAACATATAATAGAAATGTTTCTGTCTTTTTAAATAAAACAGCGCCACGCGGCATCTTCTGACTGGTGCGTACCTCTTCGCGTGGATCATGTTTCTGTGCCGTTGGATCTTATCAGATCCAACACACCATATCTAAAGAAAACGTTTCGATCAGATTCTAATCTTCACCCTACGATCTAGATCTAACGGCGCTGGCTCACTCGACCATAGTCTGGCGGCGCTGGTGGTAGCGATGCGGCGGTGACGCTCTGCCAGTGGCACCTAGGCAACATCAGGGGGGCTGGGGTTGGCAGAGGCTCTTACCAGACTCGCGAAGGACCGAGGATGCTCACGGTGTTGTTGGCGTGGGTGGGGGCGTGTTGTAGAGGTCGCTGGGGCTCATCGGAGTTGGAGACAGCGTCGGGTTTGCTCGGACGGCGACGAAGGCAACGACTCTAGCCACCCTATCAAAAACCAAGGATATCAACGTGTGCACAAGGACAAGGCGCTCAACATGGTTTGATCCTGAGGTCAAGGGGCGTTCGATTCGTACCGCTATTGCTTGTCGGAGTTGAGAGCGGCGTCAGGATTTTGCGATGCTCGACGGAGTCGACGACCTGGGGCAGTACAAGTCGAACCAAAGGTGTCACAAGAAGCGTAAGGGCAAGGAAACACGACAGTATGGGTTAGCAGGCACGGGGCGGATGATGCTCACCGGAATACTTCACCGGAGTTCGTCGGGCCGCGGTGGTTCGAGCTCAAATACGAGCAGCCTGGGAGCGATTGGGTGTAGGTGTTTGGGAGGGAAAGGACCACGGCAAGGTGGTGATTAAATAGACAGAGCAGGGGCGACAATCTCGCGGTGAATCAATGGAATTGATCACGGCAGTGAAGAGGAGGAAACGGCCGACGACGACGTGGTCGCTCGCGGTATTTGGGGAAGAAGGGAGTGATGGATGGGGCCACCGGGCAGTGTCAGCGGGGTTAGTCTGGGCGCGTGGAAAAGGGAGAGGGAAGGGGCTGCTCCGGGTGGGCTTACTGGGCCGGTTCTGGTGTTGGGCTCATTTTGCAGCGCTGGTTTTTATTCTTTTCCTTTTCCCTTTTCTTTTTCTAATTTGATTTTCAAGAATGTTTTTCAAATGATTTCAACTGAGTTTGAATTCAAACTTATTCTGGATTTTTGTAAAGTGAACTTTGTTCATATTTTGAATACAAAACCTTGATGTTCACTCAAAAATATAAAGGCCCATTGAAAATTAAAAAATAAACATTGCCTTTTTCATTTATTTAATAAGGACATATGAATGGTTTTAAATTCATATTTTGTTTTGAAAATCTCTGTACAAGCTTTGGAAAATATCAATCAATCATATGATCAATTCTTTTCTGGTCAAAACAAATATTCTCATACTTAGAGAGTAGCATTAAGGCTATTGCCTTGCTTACATAAAATAATAGATCACAAAGTTTCTGTTTTTGAAGAAATGATCCTAAAATGATTATGAATGCATGAATGATATGCAAACTTTGAAATCATGATTTTTGGGATGTTAAATTTCCAAAACCTAAACCAGTTCTACAAGGTAAATGAATTACCTTTATCATACAACTAATGCTCATCAGCAACTATTACAATTATCATCAGGAGCCATTGACATTAATAAAGGAGAAACAATTTAGGATAATTAGGTAATCCTTGGTTACTAGTTGAGTAAGTAGTTTTTTTACTATTTAATATCATTACAGAAAGGTATATAGATAAATCCTAATCTTATTTATTATAATTTCAATAATAAATTCACTTCAGAAAACAATTCTATCATCCTACTATAAATTGTGATATCATTCATGATCACCAACATGAAAGTATTATATCTTAAACCATAATGTTTATTCATAAATATTAAAGAATAAATTACATTAAGTCCCCTAAAACTTAGGGTGAATATTTACAATTCAAAACCCTAACTTATACTTCAATCATAAATAACAATGTACATTTAATGACATAACCCAAGATTATTACCACATTATTCACCACCATATTAAAGCATTAACTATATATAACAATTATTATATGAGGCCTTTATAATGATTTTATAGATATTATAAAATCACATTTATCCATAAATAAATAAAAGCATAGCTTAAAGAAAGTTTCTAAATAAGAAACAAAATCTTAAACCCTAAAAGTTATTAGTTATTTTTCTCACCTACATCTCACAAATCAGTAGTAGTATATTCTTTAAAAGGTTTATTGTATATTATATAAATTGAATTCATAAACAAAAGCCCTACTAATATTAAAGGAAAAGTACTTATATAAGAAAATAAAGAAACTCTAAACATTATATAATAAAATCTCAGAAAAAGGATTTTAAATGCACTTCATTTATGCTGCAAGTATTTAGCAAATAATTCCCATGAAGAAAGATTCAAAACAAATGTAAGACACAAATATGAAAACAAAATAGAAAACAGAAAATAAAAACAAACAAAAAATAGCTTCTGGCCGTAGCCCATTTTCCTCCTTCTTATCTGTCGCCGCTATCATCTGCAGCAACCCATCTGGCAAACTTTTCCACGACCCAACTGGCCCAATTCCACGGCCCATACCGCTTCGTCGATTCTTTTCCTTTCTTATTCCTCTCGCCAAAAAGCAGTGTCAGCGAAGCAGCTGCCTAGCACCTCGACCGCCATCTGCCATTGTCGCAATGATCGCTCCGCCAAGATTCGAGCCGTCGTTGTTCGTTTCCTATAATAAGACCCCTGCCGAACCGGCAAACCTTATCCTCCTTTCTTTCCCCATTTTTTCCTTCTGACCAAAAACCTAGTTCCGCCGGAGTTGTTCGTTGTCATCGTCCCCAAGATCCCCTGGCCTTCCTGAGTGCACCGATGGACTCAGCTCGTCGTCCTTGCTCTCCCAAGCCAGATCATGGAAGCCCGAAAATCTTTTGTCGAGCCAATCGACATCTCACTGCCGCTGCCAGCCACCGTTGTTCGTCATTGATTTTGACCTTGCCTCGCCTCACCGACCGCACCATCATGTTCCTGGTGAGTCACCGAGTCTTCCAATATGCTCCAATGTTTGGTTTGCTTCCTAAATCAACGCTGCCATGATCAACTGTAAGCACCGCCGCACGGGCTCGTCACCAGTCATCCTCCGACGAACAAAATAGAGCGGCGCCACCACCAATAGGTTCCTTCCGACGCCCTCGTTCCAAACAACACAGCCGCAGACACGCACATGTACGGGATCGCTTGATCGATCACTGATCTGAGAGGATCCGGCGGGATGACGTCAGGGTGATGTCATCCTTGACCAGTTCAACATGTTGACTTAGTCCATTGCTAGCGTGGCAGATGATGTGGCCACTGGCCCACTATTCAGTGTCTCGGGTAGGCTTAGTATTGGTATGAAAGGGTATTCTCTATTTAGCAAATAATAAATTCAAATATAAATATTCTAGAAATTGAATAAAATGATTAAATCTTGTTAAATCAATAACTTTTGTTTTATAATTCAGAAAATATGTGTAATATATGAAAATGTTTAGAAAAATAAAATCTATAATTTAACTTTATTATCAAACATTATTAGGTTAACTATTTAAATAAATATTATTTAATAAAGATTTTATAAGTAATAATACTTTGATAATTCATATTTTAATAATGGTAAACGATAAAAATATAAATAATATACCAAATATCTTATAAAAATAAGATATAACTTAATAGCATAATCATGTATTATTATTTCACTTAATTAAATATTTATTATTTATTAAGTGTTTATAAAGTAATAAATCTTATAAAAATCATATCTTATTATTTATAAATCAAAAAAATAAATGTAATATACCAAAATGATCACAAAAATAATATTTACATGTTAAAATATAACATTCCACTTTTGAAGTAAATAAAAACTTAATACATGAATAAATTGAATTTAAATCTAATTTCCTAAATTGATAATTCATATAAGGGTAAATAAAATTGCTAATATTTCTAAAATTAGTCAATTGAGGTCTAATAAATAATATTAGTCTTATATATTGATATTATGTAGTCAAAATGCTTCAAATATAATCTTATTGAATTATCATTCAACCATAAGTGTAGATTATTTTCTAAAAAGATCCTTATCAAATATAAAATCTGCAAGGATAATTTGTAACTAAATAAAACCTTTTCCTTTACTTCAATCACAAATTTATAAACATACCAAAACACTATAGTGAATTTATAAGTAGTTAAGTAATATTATTTCCTTGTTTACAGACCATAACCACACCTTTATCAGGAGATACATGATTCCGTTCCATTATAATATTGAGAAATCACTACTCCAATAAAAGTAATACCATTCTTAGTTAACTTTAAAGAAACATTATGAAGTGAACAAAGTACAAATATCATAGGCATTACACCTTAAGTTCATCTATATCCTTAAAATAAACTTTAGTCTACAAGACTATAAACATTATGATAAAGACTTCGTTATGTATTTTATAGTTAACTTTGGTCTGTTTCAATTAAGACCTAATGCGTCTCAATACTAAACTAACCAAGTTAAAAACCAAGATAGATAAGTCTCAAATACTAATGAAGTCATTATTCAAATAGAGTAATTCTTTCTTACTTTAAGGACTATAACTAGTAAGAACACCTAATAATATTAACTTAAAGTTTAAATACTTCTGCTTAGTTAAATAATATTTTCTTCCAAATTTATTCTTTTAAGATACATTATAAATCAAGACATAAGCATTCTTATGAAGGCTCTAAATGATAAACAACCCTTGTATACTCAGTCTTTAGATACCCTTCCACACTTGCATGTTTTATTATGGTATGCTACTTATTATGTTTACATGTTGTTTCACACACACTCACAAGCCTTAATAAGAATCACAAGTGTGAAACTTATCTAAAAGGACAACACATTCTAAATAAACCATTTCCAGTTTCCAAACCCTAGATCAACGCTTATTCCGGGGATTCGAGTTTACCAAATTGCATTACATTACTTATGCGTAATAGCATCTTGTTTCTTTAAACATTAGTCCTTACCGGACCAATGATGTTGTTTTCGGATATTGGATCTTATATTGTCTTGAAGACGATGAGTGCATAATCTTGCAATCACAAAAGGCAAGTTCACACTTGCTCATGTCCTTTGATTATTTCTTGTAAAGTATTTTGCAAATCCAGAGTTGTCATCACCTGCATTTCAAAAAGTTCAAAAAACACTATTTTCATAATAATATGATTATAGGATATGCACCATGAGGTAATAACCTAATATGAAAGTTCCGGTGGTAAAGTAACATATTATCTAGGACTTAACAACCAATTTCGTCAGTGATTCTTGCGCCGTATATTACGCGTTAACCATGAGATTTGGAATGGGATAGAGAAGTTAGATGTATCCTTTTTCTTTCGTATGGAGGAAAGACTACCTTAACGTGATGTTGTGATTCCTTGTGCGGATCCAACATATGGGTGGGCACCCTTCGGCCCCACGTTTTGGTGTCTAGATTATCTATGAGTGGCTGCCGGAGGTTTAGTCAGACCTATAAGGTACTTACCAGGGGCACCACCAGCTAATAGAGTCTTCGGGAACTCATCAGGGTTTTAGCCTGCCAGGAAGGGGGCATAACGGAGGTGAGCCAGCCCTGAAGGATCGTGCAGACATATGGGGTCGCGAAGAGGGCAGTGATTGGCTTGGATCTTAGTCTGGGCCTCATACCAAGGAAGTGTGAACGGGTTCGTGGCCCGGATGTGCAACAAAGCTAAGATCTCTCATGGATAAAGTAACGCACCTCTGCCGAGTGTAAGAACTGTAACTTGTTACTCCCTGTTCCGGGAAGGAGCTACGAACGCGGCGGGAAAGAAACTCCATGAAAGTTCTGGTAAACCCGTGAAGGCTGACGGACATAGCTTTTCAGAATAAAATCAAACTTTGAAGAAATGTTTACAAAAACTTGCATTGCCTATGATCTATGGTCTGCGGCTGTAGATATAGTGCATCAAACACTCCTTTTCTAGTGAACTTGCTAAGTATGCTCGTACTCAACGTATCTTCTTAACCCTTGCTAGATTCTGAAGCCAATAAGATGACGTCTACATCAACTTATGTTCTAGGAATCATCATCAAAAGCTAAATCTCTTAAATGAAGTCAAGAAAGTCAACCTATACATCAACTCAAGTGAAGACAAAGTTGATGATTAGATAGGATTATAATCTCTGGCCATAGAACCTACTTCTGTAGAGTATTGCAATAGTTGCAATGCAAGCCCCAATAGTTCAGATACTAGTCTATTACTATATTAGTTATGAGTTGATTATTCCTGCTTCTTCTTTGTAAGAAGTTCTTTCTCTCTCTTTAACCTAGAGTGTTCTCTGGATCTTTTGTAAAGAGTTGAGTTGTAACCTATAGTCATGTCTTGGATCTGATGTGTTTCTGTTGTACCACTCTGAGGGATGTAATACTAGTAAATGGTATTTCATTAGTGTTATGTCAACGACTATAGTGTACTACATCATGTAGTGGTATGCTGGGTCACCGCAAATTAGTAATGGATTTTTTTTACATAAGGATCGCTATGTAACTTAGTCTAGTAATAATCAGAACAACTCCCTTGCGTTCATGGATATTTGAAAAAAACAAAAAAAAAGGATCAGTATGCAACTTAGACGAATATGTCTAATCAATTTTTAAGTGGCATAAGCAACTTAATTCCATGGCACGTATCAACATGACAATCATATCAAAACTGCATCAAATGAGGCAAAATGAGAGGGTACATGAACCTGAACTCATAGGACAGAATCTCGCCGCGTGTCAATGGTCCCTGGTGCCGGACTTGATCCACTGCCCGCATCACGCTCTGCCACAACCTAGTCCATGAACTAGTATAGATCCTTGGTGAAGCATAGTGCAGGAGCTTAGGGATCCAGAGCCTCCCCAGTGCTGATACAACCATGGCGAATATTTACTCGTGGTAGACCGCAAGGTCGATTAGGTTTTCTTTGTTTGGGTTTAGGATGAGTTGTGTAATTCGAGCAAGTGGTAGAACTGAATCCACAATGAGCCAATGCTAGAACTTAAAACCTTTCTGGATTGTACTATCCCCCCTATTTAAACTAGTACAGTATGATTGATTTAGTTTTTCCTAAATACACACACACACACACACACACACACACACACACACACATATATATATATATATATATATATATATATATATATATATATATCAACGCGGATTTGCTATCTAGGATGCTACCGATGCATGCAAGCGTTGACATTGGATACAGGGAGTACGTGAACTAGCTACCAAGATGAGAGAGCCAATATCTTGCATGTAGTTAACGGTGTTATTTGACGTTTGTAGAATAGCATGACTAGACTTTATTGTAGCATATCAAACAACCCCTATTATTGCAAAAATTTCTACAAACTCGGATGCATGCGGTATGCTAGTTGTACTTGCTGCACTAGACCATAACTAGCTATACTACTTGATGAGATGTGTGCATGTTAAGCATCAATCCGAGCATGTAAACATACACAAATTTCAACAATAAATCCAACTATAAGAGTAGACCAAGATAGCAAGAAAGTTATCATGCGTTCCGGGATGTACGAATTTCGGCCAAAATTTTCGCGTGTGGCTTTGGTTTTAGCGCGGAAGTGCTTCCCACGTGCGTTCCCGCTAGATTTTTTAGTACAAAACACAAAACACTTTATATATAGATTCCATGGTCTGAATATAGTGCTAGAATGCATGCTGAAATTTTGGTCTACATGTAGTGCTAGAATGCATGCTAAAATTTTGGCAGGTTCAATGGTCTGAATGTATTGCTAGCTTGCATGCTTAAATTTTAGTCGGTTCAATGGTCTACTAGTATTGCTAGCTTGCATGTGATATGTGAGATATTGCTAGTTTGCATGCATATGCTAGCTTGCGTGTGGTACTTGCATATACTAGCAAGTGCATACAAATTATGCTCTTGATGTAACGGAGGTGGTGTTTTCCATTAGATATTTTGTGCTCTGGCTATTCAAATTCATACTCTCTATAGGATATTCAATGGTTGGATTAGTATGCATAGGTAGCACCCTAGATAGCCCACTATTTTCTATATATATAAATATATATATATATATATATATCAACGCGGATTTGCTATCTAGGATGCTACCAATGCACGCAAACGTTGACATTGGATACATGGAGTACGTGAACTAGCTGCCAAGATGAGAGAGAGCCAAAATATTGCATGCAGTTAACGGTGTTATTTTCCGTTTATAGAATGGCAAGACCAGACTATATTGTAGCATACCAATCAGCCTATATTGTTGCAAAAATTTCTACAAACTGCACGTGGTTGCTAGTTGTACTTGCATGCACTAGACCTGACTAGCTGTACTAGTTGATGAGGATGTGTGTATGTTAGCATGAATCCTAGCATGAAAACATACAAGAATTTCTGCAATAAAACCAACCGTGGGAGTAGACCAACATATCAAGCAGGTTATCATGCGTTCTAGGTTGCACGAATTTCGGCAAATATTTCCGCGCGTGGCCTTCATTTTAGCGCGGGAGTGCTTCCCGCGTCCGTTCCCGCTAGATTTTTTTGGTAAAAAGCAAAACCCATTCCTTTATATGTAGATAGGATTCCAGATCATTCTCCCTATCAGCCTCCTTTATATTGGTCTACTCAATGGTCTATGTGTAGTTCTAATTTACATGCACGAAAAATGGTCTGTTCAATGGTCTACATGTAGTACTAGAATGCGTGCTAAAATTTTGGCCGGTTCAATGGTCTGAATGTATTACTAGAATGCGTGTTGAAATTTTAGCCAGTTCAGTGGTCTACTAGTATTGCTAGCTCGCATGCATGCGTGAGCTGTTGCTAGTTTGCATGCATGTGCTAGCTTGCATGTGTACTTGCATGTACTAGCAATGCATGCAAAAAATGCTCTTGATGTAACGGGGGTGATGTTTTCCGTTAGATATTTTGTACTCCTGATGCTCAACTTTATGCTCTCTATAGAATATCCAATGGTTGGATTAGTATGCACAGGTAGCATCCTAGATAGCCCACTATTTCCATATATATATATATATATATATATATATATATATATATATATATTTCTATCTACCATGCTACCTGCGCACGCATGCACTGTCATCCGATATAGTCATCATATGATCCCACAATATCCGCATCGTCGGTTGCTGACATTATTCTGCTAACGGCGTCCTCTTGCCATCCATCAAGTTCTGCCAAGAATAGGCCGAAGGAGATGTCATTTGTCCTTTCACTTGTGTATTAGCCACCATTCTCACGTTGTTATGGTTTTTCTTTGTGTCTTAGAAACCATCGTCACCTTATCGTGGTTTTTGACAAGTGCACTGTAATCACCTGTTTTGTGATTTCTAGAGGATTGTATAATCGATACCACGTACATTTGTTTATGGCTTGTCCGGCCAACTGGCTTCGTTATTTTTGCCACGCTTTCTATCCTTCATTCCCTCAATGTGACACCAAACTGTTTTTTTCGAATTTGCAGTATGTGATTCTGTATCTGCTAAGATTAACAACATAAACATAAAATCCCTAAAAAAAATCCCGAATTGATGCATGTGGGTAGAAAATCGCATATATGAGAACACCCAATAAGTTGATACCTTCTTGACACCTCAATGAACCTGTGTCGACTAAGCGATAGGACGCCCTATTTTATTTTATAGAAAAGCGTATGTTCTTGGTTCGTGTGAATACGCATGTGAGGGGTTTGTTGCATGGAAAACAAAAAAATTCTACCGCATGCACACAAACAAGCCAAGATCTATCTACTAGATTGTAGCAACAAGTCGATAGAAGCACTCACCCTCGAAGATTCCAAAGCGATTAACGAGAGCAGATTCTCGTGGGTGATATAGTCGTACACTTGCCGATCTCAAGATCGCATAGACGATCACTCCGGCGCTGCGTTCCGGCAGCGCTTCCGCAGTCGGTCACACGTTCGGTACTCGATGAATACCTTCCTCTCCCTTGTTCCAGCAGGCAGCGGAGGTTGTAGTTCTCCCCTCGTGATTCCAGCAACACGACGGCATGGTGTCAGAAGTAGAAGGAAGATCCCGCAGGGCTTCGCCTAAGCCGGTGCGAGTTATGGTGGATCTAAGGTTTCCCGGTGATCTAGGGTTTAGACGACCGGGAGGAGGAGGTGTCGTCGGCGTAGAGCGGCGACGGCGGCTTGGTGCGGGGAGGGCTAGGGCTTGTAGTGTTGGGGCAGCCCTCCCCCTCTATTTATGAGAGGGGGCATCCTTGAGGGAGGGGAGTTTGAAACCACTTCCAAACCCAAGTTGGAAGGAATCTTTCCTTCTTCCACTAGGAAACCATTGTTCCAGTTTGACTTTTCAAACCTCCCGTTTGACTTTCAATTTAGAGCTTTAATTCTCTCTCACAAATGTCCACACCAAGTGACCTAGGATATGATCCAATCATTCCACTTACCCATGACACATTCATGGACCATTCCCCTTCCGGTTCGGTGAACCTTCTAGAA
Source organism: Avena sativa (assembly GCA_916181665.1). Taxonomy (NCBI): domain Eukaryota; kingdom Viridiplantae; phylum Streptophyta; class Magnoliopsida; order Poales; family Poaceae; genus Avena; species Avena sativa. Next base: position 393,630,199 of record OV702284.1, read on the forward strand.
CCTTCTCGAACCTCTCCAATGAAAACATCGGAAACTTTCCCGAACTCCGGAATCGGACTTTCCTTATATGAATCTTATTCTCCGGACCATTCCGGTTCTCCTCATGATGTCCTGGATCCCATCCGAGACTCTGAACAACATTTGGTATCCCTACTAATATTCCATATCTACTAAACAACATCGAATCCTTAAGTGTGTCTCCCTACGGTCCGTGAATTATGTGGACATGACCGAGACACTTCTCCGATCAATAACCATATGGCTCCCACATATTTCTACGATTACTTTGCTATTTAATGAACCACTTAAATATGATACCAATTTCCCTTTGTCTCACGATAGTTTACTTATCCGAGGTTTTGATCGGCGGTATCTCTGCATACCTAGTTCAACCTCGTTACCGATAAGTACTTTTTTCTCGTTCCCTTGATATGTAATCCCTTGTGAGCCAGTCACATGCTTGCAAGATAATTGGATGACATTCCACCGAGAGGGCCCACAGTATATCTATCCATCATATGGATGGACAAATCCCACTCTTGATCCATGTGCCTCAACCCATACTTTCCGAACACTCAATGCCACCTTTATAGCCACCTAGTTACGGTGTGGTGTTTGATGTCATCAAAGCATCCTTCTGGTGATGGTGATTAGCATGATCTCATGGTCAAAGGAATTAGGTTACTATGTATCAGAAAGCTTATATCAAACAAACTATTGAAATGACTTGATCTTTATGCTACGCTTATCTATAGGAGTATGTCCATCATACCATTCTCCTAATGAAATGATCTTGTTGTTAATAACATCTCAATGTTCATGATCGAGAAACCACGATCATCTATTAACCAACAAGCTAGTATTATAAAGAGGCTTTACCAGGGACTCTAATTTAGTTTACAAATCACACAAGTATTAATGTGTCCGGTTAATACTATTATAGTATTGTCACATCCCAAAATTTTCCAAATTTTGTAATGTGAAAAATAAATAAACAAAATAAATAATTATTGAAATTTAGGGTGAAAAGAAACTTTTTTATTCCAATTGGAAACATCAAAACCCATCTTGAACAAACTTTGAATAAGATTTGAACCCAACAAAAATTCAAATCAAGTGAAATGCATTCTCCATAAATGAATCCATAAATAAAGGAATGGAGATGTCCGAAATTCTTTCCTATTACCCCATTTATTATTCCATTTGCTGAGCTAAATAAATAGAAAAAGATAGAAATACGTCTTGAAATTTAAACACTTGGAAAACAAACCAAAACTCTAAAAACCTAATGAGAGAAAATCATTTCCAGGATTACTCTAAGACTAAGGATTTGATCCATATAAAATTTGTCAACAAACATTTATAAATGATCAAGTATGACAAATGGAAATATTATAAAACCATAGAAATTGGTTTCACTTAATTTGGAGCCATAGATAAAATCTTATGAATTTAGTAAGATAAGGAAATTGAATTTCCAAAGCTAATAAAGCACCTATCTAAAAATCTATACCAAATAGTGAGAAAATGATCCTAAAGATATTTAAAAGGATAAACCAATATTAAATAAAAATTGGAATCACCAACTTTGGATCTATAAATAAAAAGATATGGATTTTATAAGATAAAGAATAGAATTAATTAATAGGGAATATTTATAAACCAAATTAAATCTTGGCCTAATCCATGAGCAAATGGAATAAATATAATCCAAGTCCAAATGAATTAAATGGATAAATAATATTCAAATAAAATAAAATGGCCTTAACCAAATTCTATTTGAATAAAGATAATTGCCCAAATTAAATGATTAATAATCATATTAAAATACTTTAAATAATTCCCCATTAAATAAATAAACCTACTGAAAAGTTTTTGTGAAAAATTGGAATTTAAATAAGGGTTTGAAAATATATTTAATCTTATTTGAATAAGGGCATATGCTTATTTTAATAAAGAATAAAACCATAAGAAAAATAAAAGAATTATTCCTAAAATAGTATTTAAAAATACATGTTTAAACAGTATGGGAATATACTGAACATTTGAAAAAGGTTTGAATTCAAACAAGGTTTGAAATCATTTAAACAAAATCAAAACAGAAAAATGAAAACAAAAAAAGAAAAGGATTCAGAATAAAAAAATGAAAGGAGCCAGCCCAACCCAGCTAGCCCACTAAGCCCAGCAAGCCCACCTCTCTCCCCCGAAGCATTTTTCTTATCACCGCAGAACAAACCCGCATTGTCCCTGACCGTTGGACCCCACCACTCCCCTCTTTCACTCACTGACGATGCCACCCCACAGCCACGTCACCGTCTTCAACCCCGCGGACCCCTTCTTCCTCCTCTCCTCGCCAGTTTCTGCATTGATTTCGCGTGTTTAATTCGCAGCAATGCCGCATGATTCTCGTCCCCTGACCATGCTCGCTTAAACGCCTCCCCCTTCTACCTCTTTCCCCTCAGTCGATGCCTCCCAGGAGCCCCTAGGCTGGACGAATTTCTCCACGCGCCCCCACTGCTTCGACGACCTCCTCCGATCGATTCCAGTCAGCCTTCATCGCCCCTTGCCTTCCCGACCCCACAAGCGTGCTCCCCACCACCAGGCGTACCTGCCAGTAGACGTAGCTCGCTCGTGCACGCCCTAGACACTCGCCTTCGTCTTCAACAGAACGTCGCCGTCGTCTGCCTCCACTCCGACGAGCACTACCGGTGAGACCCGACTGTCCCCTCCTCTCTGGTTGAAACCCCTTCGATCTAATATCTCGCGCGCATCTAACTGCACCGCTGGCTTGTCTTAGCGCGCACCACAGCCTCGCCAAAGATGTCGCCAAGCTCGCCCATCGATAGAGACGACTCCGGTGAGGAATTACCGTCGACCTCGAGCGCCCCCTGCCTTCTGACGACCACGTTGAGCATCAGCAAGCTTCTGCGGTTCTGGTAAGCTTCTTCCCTCCTCCTCTCGCTTCCTGTTCTTGTCGTTACTCCGTAGCCCGAGCGTGCCGTCGCTCGCCGTCGCACCAGCGCTGCTAGTTATTGGTCGAAGCACTGAGGACCGTCGGATCGAGATCGTAAGGATGCGATAGGTTGACTTAACTAAAGCGGTATGAAGAATTCTATGCCGCACGATCTAATTAAAATCCAACAACCCATAGAGAGCGATCCGCGTGAACCATTTCAGCCAGTAAGAAAGCGCCACGTGGTCAGTGCTTTGTTTTAAAAACAGAAATGTGTCTATTAGATATTCAAACTTGTAAAATTCATAACTTTTGATCCACACGTCCAAATTTTGTAAATTTTATATCAATGGAATCAGAAAATCAAGTACTTTCCAACCATGCACTTTTTTTTAATGAATTGCTTATGATAAAATAGTTGTTTTGCAGAAACTTGTGTAGGCATATTTAGAACATAAAATTTATTCAAGAAATGTTTTTAGGATAAAATCCTTGGCAAATGGTTTGTTTTGAACCTACTGACCATATAAACCAACTTGTGGAAATAAAAGTGTATTTTGTGAAGTTAAAGAATAAAAATTTGAATTAGAACATTTTCTAGTCTAATAAAAATATTGTTTATGTGTTAAAAATGCTCTTTGAGTAAAACCTTTGGAAAATGGTTAGATTTAAACTCTCTGACCCTAAACACCAAGTTTTGAGATTTAAAAATATATTTGATGAACCCTATAAAATCATTACTTTGCTAAAAGGCATTTCCATTAACATAAAATATTGTTTTGGTATAAAAATGGTTTATAGGTGAAACCTTTTGCAAATGGTTTTAAAATTAAAAATTTGACCATAAAACACTAACATTTGTGTTTAGAAATGTGTTTGCCAAGCACTAGAGAATATTACTTGGATTTATATCCTTTCTAGCAAAACAAAAATGATTTAAAGTGGCCATTTTTCACTAACTTAGTATCAAATGGTTTTACCACTTTTGTAAATGACCAATAGGTGTTTTCAAATGATTATAACCTATTAGAAACCACTTTTCCAAATAAAACAATCTTTGGCATGTTTGCATGCATTGCCTTGTTTTTATTATTTTATGTGATGGTTGCTTGAATGGTAGATTGAATATTGCTTGCTTGATTGAACTGTAGTAGAATTTGAAGAGTGTGACTATTGCAAGATCAAGGAGTGAACTTATATTCTCTACCAAGAAGGCAAGTTATGCTTCATACTTTTGTCCCATTATTTTCACTATGCATTAGTGATATTTCTAAGTAGGACTTGCATGGAATTTTTGCTAAGTATAAACTATGCCATGGGAAATCCTAGTAGATGAAACCTTAGTAGAATTTTCCTAAGTCAAGATTCCTACTACTATCATGCTTAGCCTAGCTAGTAGAAAACAAGGGTGGATTATATTCATGCTATGGAACATTTCTAAGTCAAAGATTTGTGTTTTGTTTAATAAAACAACTAAGTGAATGAATCACCTGGGTGGAATGGAAAGAAAGGTTTGTGTTGAGTGGTTACACAAGTCCAGTATACTGGGGAAAACTTGGTATCTCACTTGTGGAATGTCACCCAGGAACAAAGAGATTTGAGATGTCAAATGTTGAGAAGCTTCAAGTGCAGCCACTTGGCATTATGGGCTCTGCCTGGATCATATAGGTTGCAATAACTTAGCCAAATGGACAGTTGGTGGTAGGGGATGATAGGTTGGAACGCGTCCATTCTGGTCTAAGGGAAGGCTTCTGAAAGATCTTGTCTTGGTGAAACCAAGTCTTGTGGGGAAAGTGCACCACCTCTACAGAGTGTAAAATCTAAGTACTTAGCCATGTCCTTGACAATGGATAATTTGAGCATCAAGACATGGAAGCTATCAAAAATCTCCTCATCCCAATTTTCTAAGTTAAAAACTTGTGGTTGAACAACGGTTTAAGGATCCCCAATTTCTATTGGGAGATGCCTTGGGTGATTTTGACAAACAAAAACTTAGTGTTTTCAAATGATAAGGAAAATCTATTTTGAGCAAAGCAAGCCTAAGCTCCACTTAGCCAAATTCATATAGATGATAGATACCACTATTCTACCATAGTATCACTTGCCAATACAATTCAAATGTATTGACCCTTGTGGCTGTAACTTATGATGTTGCAGGTTGGTTTGATGTTAGTGAAGTGTGTGTTGATTAGGATTACAAGTCTACAACCAACATGATTTCCTGTGGCATTTTGAGGATGAAGGACTCCATGCTATAGTTATTTCTGTTGCATTGTAATGAGTTAGCCAAATGAGCTATGTAAGATGTAATGAATTATTTTATTCCTGGTTATAAAGTTGTAATATGACCTTTGTTTTTTGCTATTACATCTTAACTGTGGATGCTAGCTATTGATCCAGGGACTAGCATTGTAAACACAGGGATCTCTACCTTATTAAAGGTTGGGACCTCTACAGATGATATTAGAGCACTGTGTTGCCTGTAGGATTTGTAACCCTAGGATTGGACCAAAAACCCCTTAGAAAAATAGGAGTTGTATTTGTTCAAAAAAATATTTACAAACAATCTTGTATACTCTTTCCTCAACCTTTTGGTTTTGATTCTACATCTCTTCCTTTTCAAACTTGATGGACAAGACCTCACCATGAGCAAAGGACTTCACCAACTCAAATGACTTCAACTTCAACATCATCAAAGACTTCAACTTTATTTTCACCAAGGACTTCAACATGGATATCACTAAGGACAAGTGAGACAAGAAATATTACTCAAGACTTGAAGACTAAGGAAACACAACCTTGAAGGAATCATCATCACCTTTGAAGTTTTGTGACCAAGATGCAAGAATTTATCCAAAGATACAATGATCTCATTCAAGAAGAAACACCTAAGAAGGATGGAATGATCCCAAGAAAACCATATAGTTGGACCACCATATTTAGATTAAATCAACACACAACTTATGTAGTGTAGCAAAAATATTTTGTTGCCTAAAAATGTGCTTGAACTTTGTTGTTTGAGTGGAATGTTTGTTTGTGATTGTTTGCACATTGCTTGTATGAATTTGTGTGTGTGATTAGACTTCTTCCTTAGAAATCTTTTGCCTATTCTAATCCCAATCCAACCCAAACAGATGACTACTCCAAGAAACTCCAACATCAAGGATGGTGACAACAACAACCAAGAGATCAACATGAGAGAACTCATAGTAACCCAAACCCAGTTGAACCAAGTGACAACTCAAATTTTAGCCAACTATAAAAATTTAGACCCAACCATGCAAAGGTTTTTGGAAACCCAAACCCAATTGATGCAAAAGGTGACAAATCAAATGATCAACATGGGAGACAACCCTTCCCAAGGAGTTTGTGACAACAATGATGTCAAGGATGATATTATAGAAGGAACTCAAGCTTGCAATATTTGTGGAGACATGGATCACACTTCCAAAGAGCATGACGACCAATGCCCTAATTGCGAAGAGAAACATCCAACTAATCAATGCCCCACATCTCAAGCTACTTGTTTCCTATGTGAAGGAAATAATCATGTCCCTATCCAATGCCCCATCTATTCCATAGTTCAACAAAGGAAACAAGGTGGAGTGCATCAACAGTTTGTGAACCCCCATGAGGAAACAACTTCTACCAAGACAAAGGAAAATCTCAGCTTGCACCTCCATGCACTATGACTCACATTGATGGACAGAAGAAGAAACACATGTATTATCCAAGGAAATGATTAAGGAGACCAGGAGACTTTCCCACCTTTGAGGTGAGATATGAAGAGCATGAATTAGAAGAACTCCTAGCTTTGGAGAAACCCAAGAAGAAGAAGAAGAAGAAGAAGAAGAAGAAGAAGAAGAAGGACAAAAGCCAAGTGCAATGTTGCCATTGCAAAGAGATGGGACATTATGCCAATGAGTGTCTAGAGAAGAAGAAGAAGTATAAGGAAATTAGCCAAGTGTGGTGCAACAACTGCAAATAGCTAGGCCATTATGTATCAACTTGTCCACAGAAGATACGTGAATAACTCAACCTTGTCACATGTTACAATTGTGGTAACCAAGGACATTATGCAAGCAATTGTCCAGATAAGATGAAGTACAAGACAAACAAGCCTATGAAGGATCTCAGCCTTGTCACATGTTTCAAGTGTGGAAACAAAGGACACTATGCAGATGTTTGCCCAGAGAAGTTTCATCAAGATCCCAAGCAAGCCAAGAAGTAATCTAGTGGAAAACTTTTAAGGGTGGTAGTACCCTAGTTGCCTTGAGCCAACTTGTAACCTCTACCTTCCCCAAATCTCGGGACGAGATTTCTTTTAAGGGTGGTATCCTGTCACATCCCAAAATTTTCCAAATTTTGTAATGTGAAAAATAAATAAACAAGATAAATAATTGTTGGAATTTAGGGTGAAAAGAAACTTTTTGATTCCAATTGGAAACATCAAAACCCATCTTGAAAAAACTTTGAATAAGATTTGAACCCAACAAAAATTCAAATCAAGTGAAATGCATTCTCCATAAATGCATCTTGAAATTTAGACACTTGGAAAACAAACCAAAACTCTAAAAACTTAACGAGAGAAAATCATTTCCAGGATTACTCTAAGACTAAGGATTTGATCCATATAAAATTTGTCAACAAACATTTATAAATGATCAAGAATGACAAATGGAAATATTATAAAACCATAGAAATTGGTTTCACTTAATTTGGAGCCATAGATAAAATCTTATGAATTTAGTAAGATAAGGAAATTGAATTTCCAAAGCTAATAAAGCACCTATCTAAAAATCTATACCAAATAGTGAGCAAATGATCCTAAAGATATTTAAAAGGATAAACCAATATTAAATAAAAATTGGAATCACCAACTTTGGATATATAAACAAAAAGATATGGATTTTATAAGATAAAGAAAAGAATTAATTAATAGGGAATATTTAAAAACCAAATTAAATCTTGGCCAAATCCATGAGCAAATGGAATAAATATAATCCAAGTCCAAATGAATTAAATGGATAAATAATATTCAAATAAAATAAAATGGCCTTAACCAAATTCTATTTGAATAAAGATAATTGCCAAAATTAAATGATTAATAATCATATTAAAACACTTTAAATAATTCAAAGTGAATTATTAAACACCCCATTAAATAAATAAACCTACTGAAAAGGTTTTGTGAAAAACTGGAATTTAAATAAGGGTTTGAAAATAAATTTAATCTTATTTGAATAAGGGCATATGCTTATTTTAATAAAGAATAAAACCATAAGAAAAATAAAAGAATTATTCCTAAAATAGTATTTAAAAATACATGTTTAAACAATATGGGAATATACTGAACATTTGAAAAAGGTGTGAATTCAAACAAGGTTTGAAATCATTTAAACAAAATCAAAACAGAAAAATGAAAACAGAAAAAGAAAAGGATTCAGAACAAAAAAATGAAAGGAGCCAGCCCAACTGTAGAGGTCCCAACCCAATAAGGTAGATTCCTCCTGTGTTTTACAATGCTAGTCCCTGGATCAATAGCTAGCATCCACAGTTAAGATGTAATATCAAGATACAAAGGTCATAACATAAACTTATAACCAGGAATAACATAAGTTTATTACATCAAACATAGCTCATTTGGCTATTACATTACATTTGCAGCGGAATAACTATAAGTATGGGTCCATCATCTTCAAAGTGCCACAGGCAGATGTTGGTTGTAGATTTTGTAGTCCTAGTCAATCAAACAATCTTCATTTTAAATCAATCAACCTGCAACATTACAAGTTACAGCCACAAGGGTCAATACATTTTGAATGTATTGGCAAGTTTCACTTTTATATATAAGAGTGGATCCTATCATTATATGCATATTTGGCTAAGTAGATTTTAAGGCTTATTTGCATAAGGCAATATTTTATCCTATCTTTTCAAAAGGGTTTTAAAGTCTTTTGTCAAATTTCTTTTCCAAGTTCCTTGAACTCCTTGGTAGAAACTCAAGTGTTCAAATCCTTGTCAAAATCCCTTGAGCATCTTGGTAACCCCAAGTGCAACAAGTTTTATTAAAACTCATGAGTTCCTTGGTAAAACCCCAAGTACATCATGTTCTTGAGCACCTTGGTAACCCCAAGTGCAACAAGCTTTACAAAATCTCTTTGAATTCCTTGGTAGACACACAAGGGCATCAAGTTTTTATATTAGAAGTTGGAATGTCGAGATCTCCCATAGTTCAAACTTTAGTTGCTCAGTATTGTTCATAACCGGGGACACGGCTAAGTACTTAGATTTTATTTACTTCTGCAGAAGGAGTACACTTTACCCACATGACACAATACCATCTTGTTGCCACCAGTGGCCTACTGGATTAGTGCTCACCAAGATGGAGTACTGGCAGACTGAGAATGTGACGAAGTCTTTCCATAAGGTCCTCCCATACATCATTGCTAGCTTTGTCTTCAGCCCCCATGAAGCATTCCAGATCCCCATGTCCAGTAACTAAAGACAATGCATGGGTCTTCCTAATGTAATTGACTAAGCCAGAGCCATAATAGCATGTGGTTGTACACGAAAGCCACAATTGGAGAAGCATGTTTGATCTCTAAGTTTCCTAGGTGGTTTTCTTTTGGAGCACAACACAAAGTGATTGCCATAGACATGGTTCCCTTTTGTTGTCACCTTCTCCAAAACTTAAAGTATCCTCCACCTAGGTGGTTCATTGAGTCCTTGTTTTATTATGTAAAACACAAGTCTTTTACTCAACCTTTGTATAATCTCAACATGTATCTCCTTTCAAATTATAGCATATAGCATGGCTAAGCATGTACAATTTTGATGTTTTCACTAAGGAGTGTTTAGTGCATCCTATTAGGATTTAGCATAGCATAAGTATAAAATATCTTTTCATGCATGTTTTCAAAATCCACTAAGTATAATAAAAATAGTAGGACTTTTGTATGATAGTGTAACTTGCCTTTTTGGTAGGGAATGAGGGTTCACTTCCTTGATCTTGCTAGTTTCACACTTTGCTAATTTCACTACAAGTCAATCAAGCAAATCACCAAATCAACTATCATTCCAAACCAAGGTTAAACAAACAATTTCACACACATAGCAATGGAGTCTAAGTCATGCAAAAAGGGGGTTCTTTTTGCAAGGTTGGTCTCTACTAGGTTTATAGACTTTGTATGGTCCAAATTGGTCATTTACCAAAATGGCAAAGTCATTAGTTTAGAGGGTTTTGCTCAAAATCTATTTTAAAATCCATTCAATATTTTTTTTTGTGGTGAAAATTATTCTTTTCAAAGCAAAACTTTATGTTTTTCACCAAGTGAGTTGCCTTTGGCAAGGCTTGGTGTTTTGGATCAGTAAGTTTGGTCCATAACATTTTCCCAAAGTTTTTCTTGCACAAACTTTTCCATAATAAAATTTAATGAGTTTATTAGGCTAGAAAATGACTAAGTTAACTAATTCAACTTAAATTTCACAAAATCACTTTTAACACTATGGGTTGGTTCCTAGGGTCAGTAGGGTCACATAAATCCATTTTGCAAAAGATTTAATCCTAAAATCAATTTTAAACAATTTTTATACCCTAAACAAGTACACAAATGCTTCTGCAAATTCCAACAAGCTAACAGATACTATTTTCAAAACTAAGGCCATGATTAGCTAGGGCTTGTTCTCCTGAATCCAACGACATAAAATTTGTAAAATTTGGACGTGTGGATCCAAAGATATAAGGGTTTGAAGTTTGCAAAAGTTTCTGTTTTTCAAATCTGTTTTAAATCCAATAGGTGACACGCGGCGTGTTTTAATTGGACGATACCGGTTTGGGTGGATCGCGCGACGCTGGCCGTTGGATCTAATTATCACCGCACGGCTCAGATCATTCGATACCTCTTCGCTCACTTTCTTTCCTATCCGCTGGATCAAGATCGGACGGTGCTCAGGAGGTTGACCAATAGCTGGCGGCGCCGGCGGCGGCGACTGGCGGCGCACGCTCTGTCCGAGGTGGTCTGGCCGTTCTAGGAAGCGAGAGAAGAGGAGGAGAGGCTCACCGTGATCGCAGGGTCGTGGTGATGTTCGATGTGCTGTTGGCTTGACAAGGGGCGCTCGGGTACTGCGGTAATTGCTCGCCGGAGTGGAGGTCGGCGTCGGGTGGTTCTGACCGCGGTCGAGGGCGATGCTGTGGATCATCCCGAAGCGAAACAACGACGCGGTTAGATGCAGAAAGGTGTGGCGAGTGCGGGAGTGTGAACGAGGAGGCGCGGGGTGCTCAGATACTACCTGTGGCCTTCGCCGGAGATGGAGCAGACGGTGGCGACGGTGGTCGTTGTCGAGGGTGAGGTTACAGGGTACCCGCGGTTGAGTTTGATGCACTAGTAGATGCGCCTGAGAGTGGGGAGGCTGTGAGTTTGGTCGGGGAGGCTCGGGAAGGTGTGGCTTGGCCGGAATCGACAGAGGAAGCTCGTCGGAGCGGCGGCGGTATAGAGAGAATTGGAGGCAGCCTAGGGGCAGAGAGGAGGAGTGGTCTGGGGGAAAAGGAGGAGGAGGCGCTGAGGTTTTAATACGCATGATCAAGGCGATTAATGGTGGCCGCATTAAGGCGTATTGAATCCGCGGAATCAAGGCCTGCAACGGCAGCGAGGGGGGAGAGGCGTGGTTCGCGCGAGGAAGAAGAAGGAGCTGGCTGCGTGGGGTCTGCTGGCAGTGAAAGAAAAGAAGTGGAGAGGGGTCCACCTGTCAGCCTCAGGGCGGGTTTCTATTGCGGTGCAGAAAACGGTTCGGGAGAGGAGGTGGGCTAATGGGTTATTGGGCTGTTTGGGCTGGGCCTTGTTGGGCTGCTGTTATTTTTTTTCTGTCTATTTCTTTTTCTTTTTCTATTTCTGATTTCTGTTTTGAATTTCCAATCAATTATTCACACATTCAAACAACACTCAAATTAATTCAAACAAACAATAAAATTTTCATTTGAATTTGGTTCTGTTTATCAACATAATCCAAATCCCAAAATAGAATAATAATTTTATATTTAATTTAGGATCCATTTAATAATTAAATAAAATGGACCATGGTTTATTAATAAAATAGGGTTTGGTTCATTTAACAAAATCTTCATTGAAATCCAAATGTTTTCAAAACCAAATCAGTGGGTTTTATAAAGAATATTTGGAAAATTTGTTTAAAACAAAATAACTTCTTATTTTAGGGTCCATTAGTAATTAAATAAAAAATGGGCCTTAGTTATTAAATCAAATAGAGTTTGATTCCATTAATAAAAATCTTTATTTGAAACCTAAATATTTTCAAAACCAAATCAGTAGGTTTTATTTGGAAATATTAAATACTTGGAGATTTGTTTTAAAATAAAATACTTTTTATTTTAGAGTCCATTATTAATTAAATATAATAGACTTTCATTATTAAATCAACTAGGGATTGTTTTATTGAGAATATTTACTTTAAAATCTAAAACAAAACTAAAACACTTTAGTAGGTTTTATTTGTGAATATCAAATATTTAGGAAAACTTATTTAAATTAAACAAATAAGTTTTTGTTGGTTTATAAATGATAGAACCTTTATTAATAAAACTTGGATATTAAATCCTTATTAATTTATTTTAAATAAACCTTTGCTAATTTTATTTAGAGTAAAATGTTTTAATTCCAAAAGTTTGGCCAAGGTTTAATTTGGCTTTATAAAATATTCTTTATTTATGAATTCATTCTTTTTCATTTGAAAATCAAAGCCCTTTTTTTATTTAAAAATTCCAAATAGTAATTTTTTAAACATTTTAATTTCCTTTAATAAATGTTTATCTTTATAAATCTCTTTAGGGTTTTATTTGATTCAAATGGGTTTGAGGTTCCATTCAAAAAGTTTCTTCTGGCTCTGAAAATCAAACAACGTTTTATTTTATTCATTTATTTTCACATTACAAGATTTGGAAAATCTTGGGATGTGACAGGCTACCACCCTTAAAATAAATCTCGTCCCGAGATTTGGGAAGGCTGGGGTTACAAGCAAGTTCAAAACAACTAGGGTACTACCACCCTTAAAAATTTTCAAACAAAATTACATATTGGCCTTCTTGGGTCCTGGAAAACTTCTCTAAGCCAACTTTTGCTTTATTACTACACTTGACTCATGGGCCAAGGTTGAGTTTCTCCATAGGCTTGTTCAACTTGTTTTTCATCCTTTCTGGACAGTTGCTTGCATAGTGTCCTGGGTTCTTGCAGTTGAAACAATTAATGTCCTTGAGTTCTTTGCGTTGCTCTTGTGGGCAAGTTGCTACATAGTGGCCTGGTTCTTTGCAGTTGTTGCACCACACTTGGTCAATCTCTTTATTTTTCTTGTTCTCTGGGCATCCACTGGAGTAGTGTCCCATTTCCTTACATTTACGACATTGCACAAGGCTCATGTCCTCCTTGGGCTTCTTGATTTTCCTTGATCCTTTGAATTGGGTTGTCTTGTTTGGATGTAGAAGTGGTCCTTTTCCTTTGGTAGACTTGGATCCTTCTTGTTTCCTTTGTTCCACCATGGCATAGATAGGACATAGACCAGGAGTATGATCACTTTCTTCACATAAGTAGCAAGTAGCATGAGAGGTAGGACATTGTCCAATAGGATGATCTTCTTCACAATTGGGGCATTGTCCTTCATGCTCCTTGGAAGTATGATCCTTGTCTCCACAAATAATGCAAGCTGGGCCTCCATCTAGAACAATATTCTTTTCATCCTTGTTATCATAAACTCTCTTTGGATAGTTTTCTTCCATGCTAATCATTTGATTAGTCACCTTAAGCATCAGTTGAGACTGCTCTTCCAAAAACCTTTGGAGTGCTGGATCCTTATCACTATTGTTGACTAGGAATTGAGCGGTCAGTTGGTTCAACTGGTGTTGGGTTGCTATGAGCTCTCTCATGCTGTCAGCTTGGTTGGTGTTGGTGTCATCAACCTTGGAGTCCTTTGGAGTAGTCATCTGTTTGGGTTTGAAGGGAGTTTAGAATAAGTAAGATACTTCTAAGAAAATATTCCTAATCACTCATATCACAATTCACACAAACAATGTGCGTGCAAATACAAACAACTTTTCACTCAAACAACAAAGTTCAAGCACATTTTTAGGTAACAAAATATTTTGTTACACCACATAAGTTGGTGTGTTTGACTAAACTAAAATATGGTGGTCCATCTATATGGTTTACTTGTGATCTTTCCTTCCTTCATGATTCTTCTTGTATGAAATCTTGGTTCCCTTGAGAAAACTCTTGGTCACAATACTTCAAAGTTGTTGATGGCTTCTTCCTATTTTGCATTCCCTCAGTCTCTAAATCTTAAGCAAGATTTCCTTGTTTCACTTGTGGTCTTTAGTAGTTTCCAAGTTGGAAGTCCTTGGTGAATATGCTGAAGATGTTGAAGTCATTAGAGTTGAAGATGTTGAAGTCATTAGAGTTGAAGATGTTGAAGGAGTCCTTTGCATAAGATGAAGTCTTTGGTCTTGGGGTAGGTTTTTCCATCAAGTTGAAGTAGAAGAGGTGTAGAGTTAAAACCAAAGTGGTTGAAGAAAGAGTTTACAAGATTTTGTAAATAAGTTTTTGGAACTAGTATAACTCCTATTTTTCTAAGGGGTTTTTGTCCAATCCTAGGGTTTACAAATCCTACAGGCAACCTGGCTCTGATACCATCTGTAGAGGTCCCAACCCAATAAGGTAGAGTCCTCCTGTGTTTTACAATGCTAGTCCCTGGATCAATAGCTAGCATCCACAGTTAAGATGTAATATCAAGATACAAAGGTCATAACATAAACTTATAACCAGGAATAACATAAGTTTATTACATCAAACATAGCTCATTTGGCTATTACATTACATTTGCAGCGGAATAACTATAAGTATGGGTCCATCATCTTCAAAGTGCCACAGGCAGATGTTGGTTGTAGATTTTGTAGTCCTAGTCAATCAAACAATCTTCATTTTAAATCAATCAACCTGCAACATTACAAGTTACAGCCACAAGGGTCAATACATTTTGAATTGTATTGGCAAGTTTCACTTTTATATATAAGAGTGGATCCTATCATTATATGCATATTTGGCTAAGTAGATTTTAAGGCTTATTTGCATAAGGCAATATTTTATCCTATCTTTTCAAAAGGGTTTTAAAGTCTTTTGTCAAATTTATTTTCCAAGTTCCTTGAACTCCTTGGTAGAAACTCAAGTGTTCAAATCCTTGTCAAAATCCCTTGAGCATCTTGGTAACCCCAAGTGCAACAAGTTTTATCAAAACTCATGAGTTCCTTGGTAAAACCCCAAGTACATCATGTTCTTGAGCACCTTGGTAACCCCAAGTGCAACAAGCTTTACAAAATCTCTTTGAATTCCTTGGTAGACACACAAGGGCATCAAGTTTTTATATTAGAAGTTGGAATGTCGAGATCTCCCATAGTTCAAACTTTAGTTGCTCAGTATTGTCCATAACCGGGGACACGGCTAAGTACTTAGATTTTATTTACTTCTGCAGAAGGAGTACACTTTACCCACATGACACAATCCCATCTTGTTGCCACCAGTGGCCTACTGGATTAGTGCTCACCAAGATGGAGTACTGGCAGACTGAGAATGTGACGAAGTCTTTCCATAAGGTCCTCCCATACATCATTGCTAGCTTTGTCTTCAGCCCCCATGAAGCATTCCAGATCCCCATGTCCAGTAACTAAAGACAATGCATGGGTCTTCCTAATGTAATTGACTAAGCCAGAGCCATAATAGCATGTGGTTGTACACGAAAGCCACAATTGGAGAAGCATGTTTGATCTCTAAGTTTCCTAGGTGGTTTTCTTTTGGAGCACAACACAAAGTGATTGCCATAGACATGGTTCCCTTTTGTTGTCACCTTCTCCAAAACTTAAAGTATCCTCCACCTAGGTGGTTCATTGAGTCCTTGTTTTATTATGTAAAACACAAGTCTTTTACTCAACCTTTGTATAATCTAAACATGTATCTCCTTTCAAATTATAGCATATAGCATGGCTAAGCATGTACAATTTTGATGTTTTCACTAAGGAGTGTTTAGTGCATCCTATTAGGATTTAGCATAGCATAAGTATAAAATATCTTTTCATGCATGTTTTCAAAATCCACTAAGTATAATAAAAATAGTAGGACTTTTGTATGATAGTGTAACTTGCCTTTTTGGTAGGGAATGAGGGTTCACTTCCTTGATCTTGCTAGTTTCACACTTTGCTAATTTCACTACAAGTCAATCAAGCAAATCACCAAATCAACTATCATTCCAAACCAAGGTTAAACAAACAATTTCACACACATAGCAATGGAGTCTAAGTCATGCAAAAAGGGGGTTCTTTTTGCAAGGTTGGTCTCTACTAGGTTTATAGACTTTGTATGGTCCAAATTGGTCATTTACCAAAATGGCAAAGTCATTAGTTTAGAGGGTTTTGCTCAAAATCTATTTTAAAATCCATTCAATATTTTTTTTGTGGTGAAAATTATTCTTTTCAAAGCAAAACTTTATGTTTTTCACCAAGTGAGTTGCCTTTGGCAAGGCTTGGTGTTTTGGATCAGTAAGTTTGGTCCATAACATTTTCCCAAAGTTTTTCTTGCACAAACTTTTCCATAATAAAATTTAATGAGTTTATTAGGCTAGAAAATGACTAAGTTAACTAATTCAACTTAAATTTCACAAAATCACTTTTAACACTATGGGTTGGTTCCTAGGGTCAGTAGGGTCACATAAATCCATTTTGCAAAAGATTTAATCCTAAAATCAATTTTAAACAATTTTTATACCCTAAACAAGTACACAAATGCTTCTGCAAATTCCAACAAGCTAACAGATACTATTTTCAAAACTAAGGCCATGATTAGCTAGGGCTTGTTCTCCTGAATCCAACGACATAAAATTTGTAAAATTTGGACGTGTGGATCCAAAGATATAAGGGTTTGAAGTTTGCAAAAGTTTCTGTTTTTCAAATCTGTTTTAAATCCAATAGGTGACACGCGGCGTGTTTTAACTGGACGATACCGATTCGGGTGGATCGCGCGACGCTGGCCGTTGGATCTAATTATCACCGCACGGCTCAGATCATTCGATACCTCTTCGCTCACTTTCTTTCCTATCCGCTGGATCAAGATCGGACGGTGCTCAGGAGGTTGACCAATAGCTGGCGGCGCACGCTCTGTCCGAGGTGGTCTGGACGTTCTAGGAAGCGAGAGAAGAGGAGGAGAGGCTCACCGTGATCGCAGGGTCGTGGTGATGTTCGATGTGTTGTTGGCTTGACAAGGGGCGCTCGGGTACTGCGGTAATTGCTCGCCGGAGTGGAGGTCGGCGTCGGGTGGTTCTGACCGCGGTCGAGGGTGATGCTGTGGATCATCCCGAAGCGAAACAACGACGCGGTTAGATGCAAAAAGGTGTGGCGAGTGCGGGAGTGTGAACGAGGAGGCGCGGGGTGCTCAGATACTACCTGTGGCCTTCGCCGGAGATGGAGCAGACGGTGGCGACGGTGGTCGTTGTCGAGGGTGAGGTTACAGGGTACCCGCGGTTGAGTTTGATGCACTAGTAGATGCGCCTGAGAGTGGGGAGGCTGTGAGTTTGGTCGGGGAGGCTCGGGAAGGTGTGGCTTGGCCGGAATCGACAGAGGAAGCTCGTCGGAGCGGCGGCGGTATAGAGAGAATTGGAGGCAGCCTAGGGGCAGAGAGGAGGAGTGGTCTGGGGGAAAAGGAGGAGGAGGCGCTGAGGTTTTAATACGCATGATCAAGGCGATTAATGGTGGCCGCATTAAGGCGTATTGAATCCGCGGAATCAAGGCCTGCAACGGCAGCGAGGGGGGAGAGGCGTGGTTCGCGCGAGGAAGAAGAAGGAGCTGGCTGCGTGGGGTCTGCTGGCAGTGAAAGAAAAGAAGTGGAGAGGGGTCCACCTGTCAGCCTCAGGGCGGGTTTCTATTGCGGTGCAGAAAACGGTTCGGGAGAGGAGGTGGGCTAATGGGTTATTGGGCTGTTTGGGCTGGGCCTTGTTGGGCTGCTGTTATTTTTTTTCTGTCTATTTCTTTTTCTTTTTCTATTTCTGATTTCTGTTTTGAATTTCCAATCAATTATTCACACATTCAAACAACACTCAAATTAATTCAAACAAACAATAAAATTTTCATTTGAATTTGGTTCTGTTTATCAACATAATCCAAATCCCAAAATAGAATAATAATTTTATATTTAATTTAGGATCCATTTAATAATTAAATAAAATGGACCATGGTTTATTAATAAAATAGGGTTTGGTTCATTTAACAAAATCTTCATTGAAATCCAAATGTTTTCAAAACCAAATCAGTGGGTTTTATAAAGAATATTTGGAAAATTTGTTTAAAACAAAATAACTTCTTATTTTAGGGTCCATTAGTAATTAAATAAAAAATGGGCCTTAGTTATTAAATCAAATAGAGTTTGATTCCATTAATAAAAATCTTTATTTGAAACCTAAATATTTTCAAAACCAAATCAGTAGGTTTTATTTGGAAATATTAAATACTTGGAGATTTGTTTTAAAATAAAATACTTTTTATTTTAGAGTCCATTATTAATTAAATATAATAGACTTTCATTATTAAATCAACTAGGGATTGTTTTATTGAGAATATTTACTTTAAAATCTAAAACAAAACTAAAACACTTTAGTAGGTTTTATTTGTGAATATCAAATATTTAGGAAAACTTATTTAAATTAAACAAATAAGTTTTTGTTGGTTTATAAATGATAGAACCTTTATTAATAAAACTTGGATATTAAATCCTTATTAATTTATTTTAAATAAACCTTTGCTAATTTTATTTAGAGTAAAATGTTTTAATTCCAAAAGTTTGGCCAAGGTTTAATTTGGCTTTATAAAATATTCTTTATTTATGAATTCATTCTTTTTCATTTGAAAATCAAAGCCCTTTTTTTATTTAAAAATTCCAAATAGTAATTTTTTAAACATTTTAATTTCCTTTAATAAATGTTTATCTTTATAAATCTCTTTAGGGTTTTATTTGATTCAAATGGGTTTGAGGTTCCATTCAAAAAGTTTCTTCTGGCTCTGAAAATCAAACAAAGTTTTATTTTATTCATTTATTTTCACATTACAAGATTTGGAAAATCTTGGGATGTGACAGGCTACCACCCTTAAAATAAATCTCGTCCCGAGATTTGGGAAGGCTGGGGTTACAAGCAAGTTCAAAACAACTAGGGTACTACCACCCTTAAAAAATTTCAAACAAAATTACATATTGGCCTTCTTGGGTCCTGGAAAACTTCTCTAAGCCAACTTTTGCTTTATTACTACACTTGACTCATGGGCCAAGGTTGAGTTTCTCCATAGGCTTGTTCAACTTGTTTTTCATCCTTTCTGGACAGTTGCTTGCATAGTGTCCTGGGTTCTTGCAGTTGAAACAATTAATGTCCTTGAGTTCTTTGCGTTGCTCTTGTGGGCAAGTTGCTACATAGTGGCCTGGTTCTTTGCAGTTGTTGCACCACACTTGGTCAATCTCTTTATTTTTCTTGTTCTCTGGGCATCCACTGGATTAGTGTCCCATTTCCTTACATTTACGACATTGCACAAGGCTCATGTCCTGCTTGGGCTTCTTGATTTTCCTTGATCCTTTGAATTGGGTTGTCTTGTTTGGATGTAGAAGTGGTCCTTTTCCTTTGGTAGACTTGGATCCTTCTTGTTTCCTTTGTTCCACCATGGCATAGATAGGACATAGACCAGGAGTATGATCACTTCCTTCACATAAGTAGCAAGTAGCATGAGAGGTAGGACATTGTCCAATAGGATGATCTTCTTCACAATTGGGGCATTGTCCTTCATGCTCCTTGGAAGTATGATCCTTGTCTCCACAAATAATGCAAGCTGGGGCTCCATCTAGAACAATATTCTTTTCATCCTTGTTATCATAAACTCTCTTTGGATAGTTTTCTTCCATGCTAATCATTTGATTAGTCACCTTAAGCATCAGTTGAGACTGCTCTTCCAAAAACCTTTGGAGTGCTGGATCCTTATCACTATTGTTGACTAGGAATTGAGCGGTCAGTTGGTTCAACTGGTGTTGGGTTGCTATGAGCTCTCTCATGTTGTCAGCTTGGTTGGTGTTGGTGTCATCAACCTTGGAGTCCTTTGGAGTAGTCATCTGTTTGGGTTTGAAGGGAGTTTAGAATAAGTAAGATACTTCTAAGAAAATATTCCTAATCAGTCATATCACAATTCACACAAACAATGTGCGTGCAAATACAAACAACTTTTCACTCAAACAACAAAGTTCAAGCACATTTTTAGGTAACAAAATATTTTGTTACACCACATAAGTTGGTGTGTTTGACTAAACTAAAATATGGTGGTCCATCTATATGGTTTACTTGTGATCTTTCCTTCCTTCATGATTCTTCTTGTATGAAATCTTGGTTCCCTTGAGAAAACTCTTGGTCACAATACTTCAAAGTTGTTGATGGCTTCTTCCTATTTTGCATTCCCTCAGTCTCTAAATCTTAAGCAAGATTTCCTTGTTTCACTTGTGGTCTTTAGTAGTTTCCAAGTTGGAAGTCCTTGGTGAATATGCTGAAGATGTTGAAGTCATTAGAGTTGAAGATGTTGAAGTCATTAGAGTTGAAGATGTTGAAGGAGTCCTTTGCATAAGATGAAGTCTTTGGTCTTGGGGTAGGTTTTTCCATCAAGTTGAAGTAGAAGAGGTGTAGAGTTAAAACCAAAGTGGTTGAAGAAAGAGTTTACAAGATTTTGTAAATAAGTTTTTGGAACTAGTATAACTCCTATTTTTCTAAGGGGTTTTTGTCCAATCCTAGGGTTTACAAATCCTACAGGCAACCTGGCTCTGATACCATCTGTAGAGGTCCCAACCCAATAAGGTAGAGTCCTCCTGTGTTTTACAATGCTAGTCCCTGGATCAATAGCTAGCATCCACAGTTAAGATGTAATATCAAGATACAAAGGTCATAACATAAACTTATAACCAGGAATAACATAAGTTTATTACATCAAACATAGCTCATTTGGCTATTACATTACATTTGCAGCGGAATAACTATAAGTATGGGTCCATCATCTTCAAAGTGCCACAGGCAGATGTTGGTTGTAGATTTTGTAGTCCTAGTCAATCAAACAATCTTCATTTTAAATCAATCAACCTGCAACATTACAAGTTACAGCCACAAGGGTCAATACATTTTGAATTGTATTGGCAAGTTTCACTTTTATATATAAGAGTGGATCCTATCATTATATGCATATTTGGCTAAGTAGATTTTAAGGCTTATTTGCATAAGGCAATATTTTATCCTATCTTTTCAAAAGGGTTTTAAAGTCTTTTGTCAAAAAAAATTTCCAAGTTCCTTGAACTCCTTGGTAGAAACTCAAGTGTTCAAATCCTTGTCAAAATCCCTTGAGCATCTTGGTAACCCCAAGTGCAACAAGTTTTATCAAAACTCATGAGTTCCTTGGTAAAACCCCAAGTACATCATGTTCTTGAGCACCTTGGTAACCCCAAGTGCAACAAGCTTTACAAAATCTCTTTGAATTCCTTGGTAGACACACAAGGGCATCAAGTTTTTATATTAGAAGTTGGAATGTCGAGATCTCCCATAGTTCAAACTTTAGTTGCTCAGTATTGTCCATAACCGGGGACACGGCTAAGTACTTAGATTTTATTTACTTCTGCAGAAGGAGTACACTTTACCCACATGACACAATCCCATCTTGTTGCCACCAGTGGCCTACTGGATTAGTGCTCACCAAGATGGAGTACTGGCAGACTGAGAATGTGACGAAGTCTTTCCATAAGGTCCTCCCATACATCATTGCTAGCTTTGTCTTCAGCCCCCATGAAGCATTCCAGATCCCCATGTCCAGTAACTAAAGACAATGCATGGGTCTTCCTAATGTAATTGACTAAGCCAGAGCCATAATAGCATGTGGTTGTACACGAAAGCCACAATTGGAGAAGCATGTTTGATCTCTAAGTTTCCTAGGTGGTTTTCTTTTGGAGCACAACACAAAGTGATTGCCATAGACATGGTTCCCTTTTGTTGTCACCTTCTCCAAAACTTAAAGTATCCTCCACCTAGGTGGTTCATTGAGTCCTTGTTTTATTATGTAAAACACAAGTCTTTTACTCAACCTTTGTATAATCTCAACATGTATCTCCTTTCAAATTATAGCATATAGCATGGCTAAGCATGTACAATTTTGATGTTTTCACTAAGGAGTGTTTAGTGCATCCTATTAGGATTTAGCATAGCATAAGTATAAAATATCTTTTCATGCATGTTTTCAAAATCCACTAAGTATAATAAAAATAGTAGGACTTTTGTATGATAGTGTAACTTGCCTTTTTGGTAGGGAATGAGGGTTCACTTCCTTGATCTTGCTAGTTTCACACTTTGCTAATTTCACTACAAGTCAATCAAGCAAATCACCAAATCAACTATCATTCCAAACCAAGGTTAAACAAACAATTTCACACACATAGCAATGGAGTCTAAGTCATGCAAAAAGGGGGTTCTTTTTGCAAGGTTGGTCTCTACTAGGTTTATAGACTTTGTATGGTCCAAATTGGTCATTTACCAAAATGGCAAAGTCATTAGTTTAGAGGGTTTTGCTCAAAATCTATTTTAAAATCCATTCAATATTTTTTTTGTGGTGAAAATTATTCTTTTCAAAGCAAAACTTTATGTTTTTCACCAAGTGAGTTGCCTTTGGCAAGGCTTGGTGTTTTGGATCAGTAAGTTTGGTCCATAACATTTTCCCAAAGTTTTTCTTGCACAAACTTTTCCATAATAAAATTTAATGAGTTTATTAGGCTAGAAAATGACTAAGTTAACTAATTCAACTTAAATTTCACAAAATCACTTTTAACACTATGGGTTGGTTCCTAGGGTCAGTAGGGTCACATAAATCCATTTTGCAAAAGATTTAATCCTAAAATCAATTTTAAACAATTTTTATACCCTAAACAAGTACACAAATGCTTCTGCAAATTCCAACAAGCTAACAGATACTATTTTCAAAACTAAGGCCATGATTAGCTAGGGCTTGTTCTCCTGAATCCAACGACATAAAATTTGTAAAATTTGGACGTGTGGATCCAAAGATATAAGGGTTTGAAGTTTGCAAAAGTTTCTGTTTTTCAAATCTGTTTTAAATCCAATAGGTGACACGCGGCGTGTTTTAACTGGACGATACCGGTTCGGGTGGATCGCGCGACGCTGGCCGTTGGATCTAATTATCACCGCACGGCTCATATCATTCGATACCTCTTCGCTCACTTTCTTTCCTATCCGCTGGATCAAGATCGGACGGTGCTCAGGAGGTTGACCAATAGCTGGCGGCGCACGCTCTGTCCGAGGTGGTCTGGACGTTCTAGGAAGCGAGAGAAGAGGAGGAGAGGCTCACCGTGATCGCAGGGTCGTGGTGATGTTCGATGTGTTGTTGGCTTGACAAGGGGCGCTCGGGTACTGCGGTAATTGCTCGCCGGAGTGGAGGTCGGCGTCGGGTGGTTCTGACCGCGGTCGAGGGCGATGCTGTGGATCATCCCGAAGCGAAACAACGACGCGGTTAGATGCAAAAAGGTGTGGCGAGTGCGGGAGTGTGAACGAGGAGGCGCGGGGTGCTCAGATACTACCTGTGGCCTTCGCCGGAGATGGAGCAGACGGTGGCGACGGTGGTCGTTGTCAAGGGTGAGGTTACAGGGTACCCGCAGTTGAGTTTGATGCACTAGTAGATGCGCCTGAGAGTGGGGAGGCTGTGAGTTTGGTCGGGGAGGCTCGGGAAGGTGTGGCTTGGCCGGAATCGACAGAGGAAGCTCGTCGGAGCGGCGGCGGTATAGAGAGAATTGGAGGCAGCCTAGGGGCAGAGAGGAGGAGTGGTCTGGGGGAAAAGGAGGAGGAGGCGCTGAGGTTTTAATACGCATGATCAAGGCGATTAATGGTGGCCGCATTAAGGCGTATTGAATCCGCGGAATCAAGGCCTGCAACGGCAGCGAGGGGGGAGAGGCGTGGTTCGCGCGAGGAAGAAGAAGGAGCTGGCTGCGTGGGGTCTGCTGGCAGTGAAAGAAAAGAAGTGGAGAGGGGTCCACCTGTCAGCCTCAGGGCGGGTTTCTATTGCGGTGCAGAAAACGGTTCGGGAGAGGAGGTGGGCTAATGGGTTATTGGGCTGTTTGGGCTGGGCCTTGTTGGGCTGCTGTTATTTTTTTTCTGTCTATTTCTTTTTCTTTTTCTATTTTTGATTTCTGTTTTGAATTTCCAATCAATTATTCACACATTCAAACAACACTCAAATTAATTCAAACAAACAATAAAATTTTCATTTGAATTTGGTTCTGTTTATCAACATAATCCAAATCCCAAAATAGAATAATAATTTTATATTTAATTTAGGATCCATTTAATAATTAAATAAAATGGACCATGGTTTATTAATAAAATAGGGTTTGGTTCATTTAACAAAATCTTCATTGAAATCCAAATGTTTTCAAAACCAAATCAGTGGGTTTTATAAAGAATATTTGGAAAATTTGTTTAAAACAAAATAACTTCTTATTTTAGGGTCCATTAGTAATTAAATAAAAAATGGGCCTTAGTTATTAAATCAAATAGAGTTTGATTCCATTAATAAAAATCTTTATTTGAAACCTAAATATTTTCAAAACCAAATCAGTAGGTTTTATTTGGAAATATTAAATACTTGGAGATTTGTTTTAAAATAAAATACTTTTTATTTTAGAGTCCATTATTAATTAAATATAATAGACTTTCATTATTAAATCAACTAGGGATTGTTTTATTGAGAATATTTACTTTAAAATCTAAAACAAAACTAAAACACTTTAGTAGGTTTTATTTGTGAATATCAAATATTTAGGAAAACTTATTTAAATTAAACAAATAAGTTTTTGTTGGTTTATAAATGATAGAACCTTTATTAATAAAACTTGGATATTAAATCCTTATTAATTTATTTTAAATAAACCTTTGCTAATTTTATTTAGAGTAAAATGTTTTAATTCCAAAAGTTTGGCCAAGGTTTAATTTGGATTTATAAAATATTCTTTATTTATGAATTCATTCTTTTTCATTTGAGAATCAAAGCCCTTTTTTTATTTAAAAATTCCAAATAGTAATTTTTTAAACATTTTAATTTCCTTTAATAAATGTTTATCTTTATAAATCTCTTTAGGGTTTTATTTGATTCAAATGGGTTTGAGGTTCCATTCAAAAAGTTTCTTCTGGCTCTGAAAATCAAACAAAGTTTTATTTTATTCATTTATTTTCACATTACAAGATTTGGAAAATCTTGGGATGTGACAGGCTACCACCCTTAAAATAAATCTCGTCCCGAGATTTGGGAAGGCTGGGGTTACAAGCAAGTTCAAAACAACTAGGGTACTACCACCCTTAAAAATTTTCAAACAAAATTACATATTGGCCTTCTTGGGTCCTGGAAAACTTCTCTAAGCCAACTTTTGCTTTATTACTACACTTGACTCATGGGCCAAGGTTGAGTTTCTCCATAGGCTTGTTCAACTTGTTTTTCATCCTTTCTGGACAGTTGCTTGCATAGTGTCCTGGGTTCTTGCAGTTGAAACAATTAATGTCCTTGAGTTCTTTGCGTTGCTCTTGTGGGCAAGTTGCTACATAGTGGCCTGGTTCTTTGCAGTTGTTGCACCACACTTGGTCAATCTCTTTATTTTTCTTGTTCTCTGGGCATCCACTGGAGTAGTGTCCCATTTCCTTACATTTACGACATTGCACAAGGCTCATGTCCTGCTTGGGCTTCTTGATTTTCCTTGATCCTTTGAATTGGGTTGTCTTGTTTGGATGTAGAAGTGGTCCTTTTCCTTTGGTAGACTTGGATCCTTCTTGTTTCCTTTGTTCCACCATGGCATAGATAGGACATAGACCAGGAGTATGATCACTTCCTTCACATAAGTAGCAAGTAGCATGAGAGGTAGGACATTGTCCAATAGGATGATCTTCTTCACAATTGGGGCATTGTCCTTCATGCTCCTTGGAAGTATGATCCTTGTCTCCACAAATAATGCAAGCTGGGGCTCCATCTAGAACAATATTCTTTTCATCCTTGTTATCATAAACTCTCTTTGGATAGTTTTCTTCCATGCTAATCATTTGATTAGTCACCTTAAGCATCAGTTGAGACTGCTCTTCCAAAAACCTTTGGAGTGCTGGATCCTTATCACTATTGTTGACTAGGAATTGAGCGGTCAGTTGGTTCAACTGGTGTTGGGTTGCTATGAGCTCTCTCATGCTGTCAGCTTGGTTGGTGTTGGTGTCATCAACCTTGGAGTCCTTTGGAGTAGTCATCTGTTTGGGTTTGAAGGGAGTTTAGAATAAGTAAGATACTTCTAAGAAAATATTCCTAATCACTCATATCACAATTCACACAAACAATGTGCGTGCAAATACAAACAACTTTTCACTCAAACAACAAAGTTTAAGCACATTTTTAGGTAACAAAATATTTTGTTACACCACATAAGTTGGTGTGTTTGACTAAACTAAAATATGGTGGTCCATCTATATGGTTTACTTGTGATCTTTCCTTCCTTCATGATTCTTCTTGTATGAAATCTTGGTTCCCTTGAGAAAACTCTTGGTCACAATACTTCAAAGTTGTTGATGGCTTCTTCCTATTTTGCATTCCCTCAGTCTCTAAATCTTAAGCAAGATTTCCTTGTTTCACTTGTGGTCTTTAGTAGTTTCCAAGTTGGAAGTCCTTGGTGAATATGCTGAAGATGTTGAAGTCATTAGAGTTGAAGATGTTGAAGTCATTAGAGTTGAAGATGTTGAAGGAGTCCTTTGCATAAGATGAAGTCTTTGGTCTTGGGGTAGGTTTTTCCATCAAGTTGAAGTAGAAGAGGTGTAGAGTTAAAACCAAAGTGGTTGAAGAAAGAGTTTACAAGATTTTGTAAATAAGTTTTTGGAACTAGTATAACTCCTATTTTTCTAAGGGGTTTTTGTCCAATCCTAGGGTTTACAAATCCTACAGGCAACCTGGCTCTGATACCATCTGTAGAGGTCCCAACCCAATAAGGTAGAGTCCTCCTGTGTTTTACAGTGCTAGTCCCTGGATCAATAGCTAGCATCCACAGTTAAGATGTAATATCAAGATACAAGGTCATAACATAAACTTATAACCAGGAATAACATAAGTTTATTACATCAAACATAGCTCATTTGGCTATTAAATTACATTTGCAGCGGAATAACTATAAGTATGGGTCCATCATCTTCAAAGTGCCACAGGCAGATGTTGGTTGTAGATTTTGTAGTCCTAGTCAATCAAACAATCTTCATTTTAAATCAATCAACCTGCAACATTACAAGTTACAGCCACAAGGGTCAATACATTTTGAATTGTATTGGCAAGTTTCACTTTTATATATAAGAGTGGATCCTATCATTATATGCATATTTGGCTAAGTAGATTTTAAGGCTTATTTGCATAAGGCAATATTTTATCCTATCTTTTCAAAAGGGTTTTAAAGTCTTTTGTCAAAAAAAATTTCCAAGTTCCTTGAACTCCTTGGTAGAAACTCAAGTGTTCAAATCCTTGTCAAAATCCCTTGAGCATCTTGGTAACCCCAAGTGCAACAAGTTTTATCAAAACTCATGAGTTCCTTGGTAAAACCCCAAGTACATCATGTTCTTGAGCACCTTGGTAACCCCAAGTGCAACAAGCTTTACAAAATCTCTTTGAATTCCTTGGTAGACACACAAGGGCATCAAGTTTTTATATTAGAAGTTGGAATGTCGAGATCTCCCATAGTTCAAACTTTAGTTGCTCAGTATTGTCCATAACCGGGGACACGGCTAAGTACTTAGATTTTATTTACTTCTGCAGAAGGAGTACACTTTACCCACATGACACAATCCCATCTTGTTGCCACCAGTGGCCTACTGGATTAGTGCTCACCAAGATGGAGTACTGGCAGACTGAGAATGTGACGAAGTCTTTCCATAAGGTCCTCCCATACATCATTGCTAGCTTTGTCTTCAGCCCCCATGAAGCATTCCAGATCCCCATGTCCAGTAACTAAAGACAATGCATGGGTCTTCCTAATGTAATTGACTAAGCCAGAGCCATAATAGCATGTGGTTGTACACGAAAGCCACAATTGGAGAAGCATGTTTGATCTCTAAGTTTCCTAGGTGGTTTTCTTTTGGAGCACAACACAAAGTGATTGCCATAGACATGGTTCCCTTTTGTTGTCACCTTCTCCAAAACTTAAAGTATCCTCCACCTAGGTGGTTCATTGAGTCCTTGTTTTATTATGTAAAACACAAGTCTTTTACTCAACCTTTGTATAATCTCAACATGTATCTCCTTTCAAATTATAGCATATAGCATGGCTAAGCATGTACAATTTTGATGTTTTCACTAAGGAGTGTTTAGTGCATCCTATTAGGATTTAGCATAGCATAAGTATAAAATATCTTTTCATGCATGTTTTCAAAATCCACTAAGTATAATAAAAATAGTAGGACTTTTGTATGATAGTGTAACTTGCCTTTTTGGTAGGGAATGAGGGTTCACTTCCTTGATCTTGCTAGTTTCACACTTTGCTAATTTCACTACAAGTCAATCAAGCAAATCACCAAATCAACTATCATTCCAAACCAAGGTTAAACAAACAATTTCACACACATAGCAATGGAGTCTAAGTCATGCAAAAAGGGGGTTCTTTTTGCAAGGTTGGTCTCTACTAGGTTTATAGACTTTGTATGGTCCAAATTGGTCATTTACCAAAATGGCAAAGTCATTAGTTTAGAGGGTTTTGCTCAAAATCTATTTTAAAATCCATTCAATATTTTTTTTGTGGTGAAAATTATTCTTTTCAAAGCAAAACTTTATGTTTTTCACCAAGTGAGTTGCCTTTGGCAAGGCTTGGTGTTTTGGATCAGTAAGTTTGGTCCATAACATTTTCCCAAAGTTTTTCTTGCACAAACTTTTCCATAATAAAATTTAATGAGTTTATTAGGCTAGAAAATGACTAAGTTAACTAATTCAACTTAAATTTCACAAAATCACTTTTAACACTATGGGTTGGTTCCTAGGGTCAGTAGGGTCACATAAATCCATTTTGCAAAAGATTTAATCCTAAAATCAATTTTAAACAATTTTTATACCCTAAACAAGTACACAAATGCTTCTGCAAATTCCAACAAGCTAACAGATACTATTTTCAAAACTAAGGCCATGATTAGCTAGGGCTTGTTCTCCTGAATCCAACGACATAAAATTTGTAAAATTTGGACGTGTGGATCCAAAGATATAAGGGTTTGAAGTTTGCAAAAGTTTCTGTTTTTCAAATCTGTTTTAAATCCAATAGGTGACACGCGGCGTGTTTTAATTGGACGATACCGGTTCGGGTGGATCGCGCGACGCTGGCCGTTGGATCTAATTATCACCGCACGGCTTAGATCATTCGATACCTCTTCGCTCACTTTCTTTCCTATCCGCTGGATCAAGATCGGACGGTGCTCAGGAGGTTGACCAATAGCTGGCGGCGCCGGCGGCGGCGACTGGCGGCGCACGCTCTGTCCGAGGTGGTCTGGCCTTTCTAGGAAGCGAGAGAAGAGGAGGAGAGGCTCACCGTGATCGCAGGGTCGTGGTGATGTTCGATGTGCTGTTGGCTTGACAAGGGGCGCTCGGGTACTGCGGTAATTGCTCGCCGGAGTGGAGGTCGGCGTCGGGTGGTTCTGACCGCGGTCGAGGGCGATGCTATGGATCATCCCGAAGCGGAACAACGACGCGGTTAGATGCAGAAAGGTGTGGAGAGTGCGGGAGTGTGAACGAGGAGGCGCGGGGTGCTCAGATACTACCTGTGTCCTTCGCCGGAGATAGAGCAGACGGTGGCGACGGTGGTCGTTGTCGAGGGTGAGGTTACAGGGTACCCGCGGTTGAGTTTGATGCACTAGTAGATGCGCCTGAGAGTGGGGAGGCTGTGAGTTTGGTCGGGGAGGCTCGGGAAGGTGTGGCTTGGCCGGAATCGACAGAGGAAGCTCGTCGGAGCGGCGGCGGTATAGAGAGAATTGGAGGCAGCCTAGGGGCAGAGAGGAGGAGTGGTCTGGGGGAAAAGGAGGAGGAGGCGCTGAGGTTTTAATACGCATGATCAAGGCGATTAATGGTGGCCGCATTAAGGCGTATTGAATCCGCGGAATCAAGGCCTGCAACGGCAGCGAGGGGGGAGAGGCGTGGTTCGCGCGAGGAAGAAGAAGGAGCTGGCTGCGTGGGGTCTGCTGGCAGTGAAAGAAAAGAAGTGGAGAGGGGTCCACCTGTCAGCCTCAGGGCGGGTTTCTATTGCGGTGCAGAAAACGGTTCGGGAGAGGAGGTGGGCTAATGGGTTATTGGGCTGTTTGGGCTGGGCCTTGTTGGGCTGCTGTTATTTTTTTCTGTCTATTTCTTTTTCTTTTTCTATTTCTGATTTCTGCTTTGAATTTCCAATCAATTATTCACACATTCAAACAACACTCAAATTAATTCAAACAAACAATAAAATTTTCATTTGAATTTGGTTCTGTTTATCAACATAATCCAAATCCCAAAATAGAATAATAATTTTATATTTAATTTAGGATCCATTTAATAATTAAATAAAATGGACCATGGTTTATTAATAAAATAGGGTTTGGTTCATTTAACAAAATCTTCATTGAAATCCAAATGTTTTCAAAACCAAATCAGTGGGTTTTATAAAGAATATTTGGAAAATTTGTTTAAAACAAAATAACTTCTTATTTTAGGGTCCATTAGTAATTAAATAAAAAATGGGCCTTAGTTATTAAATCAAATAGAGTTTGATTCCATTAATAAAAATCTTTATTTGAAACCTAAATATTTTCAAAACCAAATCAGTAGGTTTTATTTGGAAATATTAAATACTTGGAGATTTGTTTTAAAATAAAATACTTTTTATTTTAGAGTCCATTATTAATTAAATATAATAGACTTTCATTATTAAATCAACTAGGGATTGTTTTATTGAGAATATTTACTTTAAAATCTAAAACAAAACTAAAACACTTTAGTAGGTTTTATTTGTGAATATCAAATATTTAGGAAAACTTATTTAAATTAAACAAATAAGTTTTTGTTGGTTTATAAATGATAGAACCTTTATTAATAAAACTTGGATATTAAATCCTTATTAATTTATTTTAAATAAACCTTTGCTAATTTTATTTAGAGTAAAATGTTTTAATTCCAAAGTTTGGCCAAGGTTTAATTTGGCTTTATAAAATATTCTTTATTTATGAATTCATTCTTTTTCATTTGAAAATCAAAACCCTTTTTTTATTTAAAAATTCCAAATAGTAATTTTTTAAACATTTTAATTTCCTTTAATAAATGTTTATCTTTATAAATCTCTTTAGGGTTTTATTTGATTCAAATGGGTTTGAGGTTCCATTCAAAAAGTTTCTTCTGGCTCTGAAAATCAAACAAAGTTTTATTTTATTCATTTATTTTCACATTACAAGATTTGGAAAATCTTGGGATGTGACACCAACCTAGCTAGCCCACTAAGCCCAGCAAGCCCACCTCTCTCTCCCGAAGTGCTTTTCTTCTCACCGCAAAACAAACCCGCATTGTCCCTGACCGTTGGACCCCACCACTCCCCTCTTTCACTCACTGACGACGCCACCCCACAACCATGTCACCGTCTTCAACCCCGCAGACCCCTTCTTCCTCCTCTCCTCGCCAGTTTCTGCGTTTATTTCACGTGTTTAATTCGCATCAATGCCGCGTGATTCTCGTCCCCTGACCATGCTCCCTTAAACACCTCCCCCTTATACCTCTTTCTCCTCAGTCGACGCCTCCCAGGAGCCCCTAGGCTGGACGAATTTCTCCACGTGCCCCCACTGCTCCGACGACCTCCTCCGGTCGATTCCGGCCAGCCTTCACCGCCCCTTGCCTTCCCGACCCCACAAGCATGCTCGCCAGCACCAGGTGTACCTGCCAGTAGCCGTAGCTCGCTCGCGCACGCCCTGGACACTCGCCTTCGTCTTCAACAGAACGTCGCCGTCGTCTGCCTCCGCTCCGACGAGCACTACCGGTGAGACCCGACCGTCCCCTCCTCTCTGGTTGAAACCCCTGCGATCTACTCTCTTGCACGCATCTAACTGCACCGATGGATTGTCTTAGAGTGCACCACAGCCTCGCCAAAGACGTCGCCAAGCTCGCCCATCGACAGAGACGACTCTTGCGAGGAATTACCGTCGACCTCGAGCGCCCCCTGCCTTCTGACGACCACGTTGAGCATTAGCAAGCTTCTGCGGTTCTGGTAAGCTTCTTCCTTCCTCCTCTCGCTTCATGTTCTTGTCGTTACTCCATAGCCCGAGCGCGCCGCTCGCCGTTGCACCGGCGCCGCTAGTTATTGGTCGAAGCACTAAGGACCGTTGGATCGAGATCGTAAGGATGCGATAGGTTGACTTAACTGAAGCGGTATGAAGCGTTCTGTTCCGCACGATCTAATTAAAATCCAACGACCCACAGAAAGCGATCCGCGCGAACCGTTTTCAGCCAGTAAGAAAGCACCACGTGGTTAGTGCTTTGTTTTAAAAATAGAAATGTGTCTATTAGATATTCAAACTTGTAAAATTCATAACTTTTGATCCACATGTCCAAATTTTGTAAATTGTATATAAATGAAATAAGAAAAGCAATTACTTTCCAACCATGCACTTTGTTTAATGAATTGCTTCTGGTAAAATAGTTGTTTTTGCAGAAACTTGTGTAGGCTTATTTAGAACATAAAATTTATTCAAGAAATGTTTTTAGGATAAAATCCTTGGCAAATGGTTTGTTTTGAACCTACTGACCATATAAACCAACTTGTGGAAATAAAAGTATATTTTGTGAAGTTAAAGAATAAAACTTTGAATTAGAACATTTTCTAGTCAAATAAAAATATTGTTTATGTGTTAAAAATGCTCTTTGAGTAAAACCTTTGGAAAATGGTTAGATTTAAACTCTCTGACCCTAAACACCAAGTTTTGAGATTTAAAAATATATTTGATGAACCCTATAAAATCATTACTTTGCTAAAAGGCATTTCCAACAACATAAAATATTGTTTTGGTATAAAAATGGTTTATAGGTGAAACCTTTTGCAAATGGTTTTAAAATTAAAAATTTGACCATAAAACACTAACATTTGTGTTTAGAAATGTGTTTGCCAAACACTAGATAATATTACTTGGATTTAAATCCTTTCTAGTAAAAAAAAATGATTTAAAGTGGCCATTTTTCAATAACTTAGTATCAAATGGTTTTACCACTTTTGTAAATGACCAATAGGTGTTTTCAAATGATTATAACCTATTAGAAACCACTTTTCCAAATAAAACAATCTTTGGCATGTTTGCATGCATTGCCTTGTTTTTATTATTTTATGTGATGGTTGCTTGAATGGTAGATTGAATATTGCTTGCTTGATTGAATTGTAGTGGAATTTGAAGAGTGTGACTATTGCAAGATCAAGGAGTGAACTTATATTCTCTACCAAGAAGGCAAGTGATGCTTCATACTT
This sequence comes from Avena sativa, assembly GCA_916181665.1. Lineage (NCBI taxonomy): Eukaryota > Viridiplantae > Streptophyta > Magnoliopsida > Poales > Poaceae > Avena > Avena sativa. The sequence goes on from OV702284.1 coordinate 393,663,769, forward strand.
TTGTCCCATTATTTTCACTATGCATTAGTGATATTTCTAAGTAGGACTTGCATGGAATTTTTGCTAAGTATAAACTAAGCCATGGGAAATCCTAGTAGATGAAACCTTAGTAGAATTTTCCTAAGTCAAGATTCCTACTACTATCATGCTTAGCCTAGCTAGTAGAAAACAAGGGTGGATTATATTCATGCTATGGAATATTTCTAAGTCAAAGATTTGTGTTTTGTTTAATAAAACAACTAAGTGAATGAATCACCTGGGTGGAATGGAAAGAAATGTTTGTGTTGAGTGGTTACACAAGTCCAGTATACTGGGGAAAACTTGGGCATCACCAGGTCCAGTATACTTGGGAAAACTTGGTATCTCACTTGTGGAATGCCACCCAGGAACAAAGAGATTTGAGATGTCAAATGTTGAGAAGCTTCAAGTGCAGCCACTTGGCATTATGGGCTCTGCCTGGATCATATAGGTTGCAATAACTTAGCCAAATGGACAGTTGGTGGTAGGGGATGATAGGTTGGAACACGTCCATTTTGGTCTAAGGGAAGGCTTCTGAAAGATCTTGTCTTAGTGAAACCAAGTCTTGTGGGGGAAAGTGCACCACCTCTGCAGAGTGTAGAATCTAAGTACTTAGCCATGTCCTTGGCAATGGACAATTTGAGCATCAAGACATGGAAGCTATCAAGAATCTCCTCATCCCAATTTTCTAAGTTAAAAACTTGTGGTTGAACAAGGGTTTAAGGATCCCCAATTTCTATTGGGAGATGCCTTGGGTGATTTTGACAAACAAAAACTTAGTGTTTTCAAATGAGGAAAATCTATTTTGAGGAAAGCAAGCCTAATCTCCACTTAGCTAAATGCATATAGATGATAGATACCACTATTCTACCATAGTATCACTTGCCAATACAATTCAAATGTATTGACCCTTGTGGCTGTAACTTATTATGTTGCAGGTTGGTTTGATGTTAGTGAAGTGTGTGTTGATTAGGACTCCATGATTGCCTGTGGAATTTTGAAGATGAAGGACTCCATGCTATAGTTATTTCTGCTGCATTGTTATGAGTTAGCCAAATGAGCTATGTAAGATGTAATGAATTATTTTATTCCTGGTTATAAAGTTGTAATATGACCTTTGTTTCTTGATATTACATCTTAACTGTGGATGCTAGCTATTGATCCAGGGACTAGCATTGTAAACACAGGGATCTCTACCTTATTAAAGGTTGGGACCTCTACAAGTATGAATGTAAACATTTATCATAAACACAAAGATATAATAATAACCACTTTTATTATTGCCTCTAGGGCATATCTCCAACAGCCTCCCACTTGCACTAGAGTCAACTAATCTAGATTACATGGTAATATACCGAACACCCATGGCGGTTTGGTGCTGGTCATGTTTTGCCCTCGGGAGAGGTTTAGTCAACGGATCTGCCACATTCAGATCTGTGTGTACTTTGCAAATATTTATGTCACCATCTTGGACATGCTCTCGAATAGCGTGAAAACGTAGCTTGATATGCTTCAGCTTCTTGTGTGACCTTGGTTCTTGCACATTGGCTATGGCGCCCATGTTATCACAATAGATAGACATTGGGTCCAGCGCACTTGGAACCACACCGAGCTCTGTAATGAACTCCTTCATCCATATTGCCTCTTGTGAAGCCTCCGAAGCAGCTATGTATTCTGATTCAGTTGAAGATCTCGCCACAATGCTTTGCTTTGCACTCCTCCAGCTAACTATTGCACCATTCAAAGTAAATACGTATCCAGATTGAGATTTAGAATCATCCGGATCGGTGTTCCAACTAGCATCGGTGCAACCATTAACAACGAGATGTTCATCACCTCCATAAGAAAGAACCATATCCTTAGTTCTTCTCAAGTACTTAAGGATGTTTTTAACCGCTGTCCAATGATCCACTCCTGGATCACTTTGATATCTGCTAGTCAAATTAACAACATATGCAATGTCGGGTCTAGTACATAGCATGGCATACATAAGAGATCCTATGGCTGAGGCATAGGGAGTCTTACTCATCCTTTCTCTATCTTCTGCTGTTGCAGGACTTTGAGTTTTACTCAAGGTCGTATTGGGCAACATGGGCAAGAAACCTTTCTTGCTATATTCCATTCCAAACCTCTTTAGAACTTTGTCCAAATATGTACTCTGTGACAATGATATTAGGCGTCTTGATCTATCTCTATAAATCTTTATGCCTAATATGTAAGCTGCTTTGCCAAGATCTTTCATTGAAAAACTATTATTCAAATAATCCTTGACACTATTAAGAAGGTCTACATCATTCCCAATCAACAATATGTCATCTACATATAGTATTAAGAATGCTACAGAGCTCCCACTCACTTTCTTGTAAATACAAGCTTCTCCATAAGTTTGTATAAAACCAAAGCTTTTGATTACCTTATCAAAACGTTGATTCCAACTCCGGGATGCTTGCTTCAATCCATAAATGGACCATTGAAGTTTGCATACCTTGTTAGCATCTATAGGATCGACAAAACCTTTGGGTTGTACCATATACAACTCTTCATCAATGTCTCCATTGAGGAACGTCGTTTTGACATCCATCTGCCATATCTCATAATCATAATATGCAGCGATTGCTAACATAATCCTTACAGGCTTTAGCTTCGCTACCGGTGAGAAAGTCTCATCATAGCCAACTCCTTGAATTTGTTGAAGCCCTTTTGCGACAAGTCGAGCTTTATAGACAGTAACATTACCATCAGCATCTGTTTTCTTCTTGAAAATCCATTTGTTCTCGACAGCCTTTCGGCCATCCGGTAAGTCCACCAAAGTCCATACTTGGTTTTCGTACATGGATCCAATCTTGGATTTCATGGATTATTGCCATTTATTGGAATCTGGGCTCATCATCGCTTCCTCATATGTCGCAGGGTCATCGGTGTTGTCCACCAACATGACACTCATAACGGGATCATACCAATCAGGAGTGGTACAAGTTCTCGTTGACCTACGAGGTTCTGTAGTAACTTCAACCGAAGTTTCATGATCATCATCATTATCTTCCTCTCTTACAGGTGTAGGCGCCACAGGAACTACTTCTGGTGCTGCGCTAATCGCAAGTTCGAGAGAAGGTTCAATAACCTCGTAGAGTTCTACTTTCCTTCCAGCCACTTCTTTCGAGAGAAACTCCTTCTCTAGAAAGGATACATTCTTGGCAACAGATTTTGCCCTCGGATCTATGATAGAAGGTATACCCAATAGTTTCCTTCAGGTATCCTATGAAGACGCATTTTTCCGCTTTGGGTTCAAGCTTGTCGGGCTCTAACTTCTTTACAAAAGCTTCGCAACCCCAAACTTTAAGGAACGACAATTTAGGTTTCTTCCCAAACCATAATTCATACGTTGTCGTTTCAATGGATTTAGATGCTGCCCTATTTAAAGTGAATGCGGATGTTTCTAATGCATAACCCCAAAATGATAGCGGTAAATCTGTAAGTGACATCATAGAACGAACCATATCTAAGAGAGTTCGATTACGATGTTCGTACACACCATTACGTTGTGGTGTTCCCGGTGGTGTAAATTGTGAAAGTATTCCGCATTTCTTCTAATGCTCGCTAAACTCGTAACTTAGATATTCACCTCCACGATCAGATCGTAGAAATTTAATCTTCTTGTTACGTTGATTCTCTTCCTCTCTTTGAAATTCCTTAAACTTCTTGAAAGTTTCGGACTTATGTTTCATGAAATAGGTATACCCATATCTACTCAAGTCATCCGTGAAGGTAAGAACATAGAGATAACCACCGCGCGATGCTACACTCATTGGGCCACACACATCAGTATGTATGATTTCCAATAAGTCCGTAGCTCGCTCCATCATACCAGAAAATGGAGTCTTAGTCATTTTACCCATCATACATGCTTCGCATCTTTCAAGTGATTCGAAATCAAGTGATTCAAGAAGTCCATCGGAATGGAGTTTCTTCATACGCTTCACTCCAATATGACCAAGATGAAAGTGCCACATATAGGTCGAGTTATCACTCAATTTCAAACGTTTAGGTTCAATGTTATTAATGTGTGTATTACTACAATCGAGATTCAATAAGAATAGACCATCTATCAAAGGTGCATGTGCATAAAACATATTACTCATATAAATCGAACAACCATTATTCTCTTACTTAAACAAGTAACCGTCTCGCAACAAACATGATCTTGATATAATGTTCATGCTCAATGCAGGCACCAAATAACAATTATTTAAGTATAAAACTAATCCCGATGGTAGATGAATAGGTAGCGTGTCGACCGCGATCACATCAACCTTTGATCCATTTCTAACGCACATTGTCACCTCGTTCTTCGCTAGCTTCCGTTTATTCTGCAGCACCTGTTTTGAGTTACAAATATGAGCAATCGAACCAGTATCAAATACCCAGGCACTACTACAAGTACTAGTGAGATACACATCAATAACATGTATATCGGATATACCTTTCTTCTTGATGTTGTCGTTCTTCAAATCCTCCAAGTACTTAGGGCAATTCCGCTTCCAGTGACCCTCTCCCTTGCATTAAAGGCACTCAGTATCAGCCTTAGGCCCAGCCTTGGTCTTCTTCGCCGGCGCGGTAACTTTCTTACCACCCTTCTTGAAGTTTCCTTTTTTCTTATACTTTCCTTGCTTCTTGAATTTGGTGGTCTTATTGACCAACAACACTTGGTGCTATTTCTTGATCTCCACTTCTGCAGACTTCAACATGGAGAAGAGTTCGGGCAACGACTTGTCCATGTTTTGCATATTGTAGTTCATCACAAAGTTCTTGTAACTTGGTGGTAGTGATTGGAGGACACGGTGAATCCCCAAAGCATTAAGAATCACTATACCTAAGCTTTGAAGCTTGCTTGCGTGCCCAAACATCTTAAGCACGTGCTCACTAATGGAGCTGCCCTCTTCCATCTTGCAGTTAAAGAACTTTTCAGAAGCCTCATGACTCTCAACTGCCGCGTGAGCCTCAAATATCATTTTGAGTTCACGGACAATATCATGTGGGTCATGGTTCTCAAACCTTTTCTAAAGCTCCGATTCTAAACCATACAAGATAGCACACTGAACTGTGGAGTACTGATTCTTCTGAGCGAGGAAAACATTCTTTACCTCATCGGTAGCATCAGCTGCAGGCGGGTCACCCAGCGGTGCATCCAGCACATAGGTCAAATTACCAGCATTTAGGACAATCCTCAAATTGCGGAACCAATCCGCGAAGTTGCTTCCATTGTTTTTCAACTTTTCTTTCTCTAGGAACACATTAAAATTGATGGTAGGGGCCGCCATTGATCTACAACATATTTGCAATAGTTTAGACTAAGTTTATGAAAAATTGAGTTCTAATTAATAGTTAAATTAATCTAGGTGAACTCCCACTCAAAACAATATCCCTCACATTGTTTTAGTGATCACACGAACCAAATCCACCACATCAAAACCGATCATCACGAGAGTTGATGTAGCTTTAATGGCGAACAATTAACATGTTCATCATATCTACTATATGACTCATGCTTTACCTTTCGGTGATCCGTGTTCTGAGACCATGTCTTTACATGCTAGGCTCGTCAAGATCAAACCTTAGCTTCCGCATGAGCAAATATGGCTTGCTCACATTGTATACACTCGCAGAATCTAACACACCCGATCATCACGTGGTGCTTCGAAACAACGAGCTTTAGCAACGGTGCTTACTAAGGATGAACACTTTAAAACTTGAAATTTTTGTGCTTGAGGGATCATCTTATAATGCTACCGTCGCGAACTAAGCAATACAAGATGCATAAAAGGATTAACATCACATGCAATTCATAATATGTGATATGATATGGCCTTTCTTCTTGTGCTTCCGATCTCCATCTTCAAGCACGAACATGATCTCCATCATCACCGGTATGGCGTCAAGGTCAATGGCGCTGCTTCATGGTTGTCGTCCACCAGCATCAACTATTACAACTACTTTGAATAGACACGCAGGTCTTAACGGAATTTAAAAGATAACCATATGGCTCCTGCCGGTTGCCAACTTACAATAAGGAACCTTGCATACATCATATATAATCACAATCATGGCCATATCACATCACAGCACGCCCCTGCAAAACAAAGTTAGACGCCTCTAATTTTCTTTGCATGTTTTACGTGGTTTGGGGCTTTCAATAAGTGTCATTCTAACTTACAAATAAGAACCACAACGTTGATGTTTGAACTATCAAGTGCCCGTTGTAAATTGAATCTATACTATGATGGGAGAGACATGCACCCACAAAGCCACTTATGCAATACAAGTTGCATGTTAAGCGTGGAGCAAGTCTCATGAACGATGTCATGTAAGGTTAGCCCGGGCCGCTTCATCCCATCATACCGCAAGATGCAAAGTACACAAAAAGCAATTGATAATAAAAGCACCACCGCCCACAATGACCATTATGTTCTACTCGTGCAACAGATCTACATATAGACACGGCTCTGATACCACTGTAGGGGTTCGTAGCATGGAAAACAAAAAAATCTACCGCATGCACACAAACAAGCCAAGATCTATCTACTAGATTGTAGCAACAAGTCGATAGAAGCACTCACCCTCGAAGATTCCAAAGCGGTTCACGAGAGCATATTCTCGTGGGTGTTGTAGTCGTACACTTGCCGATCTCAATATCGCGTAGACGATCCCTCCGGCGCTGCGTTCCGGCAGCGCTTTCACAGTCGGTCACACGTTCGGTACTAGATGAAGACCTTCCTCTCCCTTGTTCCAGCAGGCAGTGGAGGTTGTAGTTCTCCCCTCGCGATTCCGGAAACACGACGGCGTGGTGTCGGAAGTAGAGGGAAGATCCCGCAGGGCTTCGCCTAAGCCGGTGCGAGTTATGGTGGATCTAGGGTTTCCTGGTGATCTAGGGTTTAGAAGACCGGAGGAGGAGGAGGTGTCGGCGGCAGCTAGAGCGGTGGCGACGAGGCGGCGGCGCGGCAGCGGCTTGGCGCGGGGAGGGCTAGGGCTTGTAGTGTTCGGGCATCCCTCCCCCTCTATTTATGAGAGGAGGGAAGCCTTGATGGAGGGGAGTTTGAAACCACTTCCAAACCCAAGTTGGAAGGACTCTGTAACATCCCAGCATTAGAGCCTAGAAATAAGTTGAACCTAGATATGTGCATTGCATTCATGCATAGATAATCCGAATAATTTTCGCGCTTTTAAATAAAACTTGTCAAAGTGATTGGAGCTTCTTTTAGCTTGATGGAATTGAAGTAGAACATCAAGTTGACTACGATAAGTTTCAATAAGACCTTTGTTAAAATCTCATTTTGGGTAAGAGAGATTTGAGCTAAGGGTAGCTCAAATGTACTGTAAGTTAAACCTTAATATAATGTGAATTATATTTGATCATTAGGTGATCATGTTATAGAATTCATTATAATCACTCATAAGTACCAAGTTAAGGATATAAAACAAATAATAAGAATGTAACCACTATATCTTAAATCCCATCTGCATACATTCTGAGTATCATAGTAACACCTAACCTTAAAAACTCTTTTGATCAGTTGGAGTTGGAAAGAGATTAAGTCAAGATCATCCACTATATATATATATATCTTTCTTTCTATACAATCTTTATGGAACTTATCTCAATATCTGTTGTTCATCAATGTTGGATAATTTCCCATTGATTCACAACTTCTTTAACTATTAGTCTTTGATCTATTATTTGATCTTATCAGAACATCTACTCAAATCTTCTAACGAGGGCATAGTCCATTAATAACCTTAATCCAATATAAGATACTAAGAAGCTAATTTCCAGACATTAAAAGATAGGATTGATAAAGCCCTGCTTAGCCAACTAAAAACTTCAGTAATAAATGATTAAAGTATTATAATGGTAATGTTTTGGCCACCAACATGGAATGCTTATATTTAGTAAAGGTAATACTGGTGGGTAGAACATGATTGGAACCTTAGTAAAGATAAGTGATCCTAGAGAAGTCTTTGCAAACCACATAAATATAATTCAGGGATTGAAGTGTAAGTCATGAGGGTTAAGTACTTATAAGATTGTGTTATTCAACTAAAGCTAGTGTAGCATAGAGTCATAAAATTGGTGTTATTCATCCTTAAGGATAGTTTACTTTAGAGAAAGATTAGTGATGGAGGATTAAGGAAGTTTGGGAGTAGAGTTTGAAGGAATTACTGGTTGGATGGAAGATTATCAAGAGTAGAATAGTAAATACAACCAAGCAAGGATATGAGAAAGCTATGAAGTGCCTTTGTATCAAACTCATTGAATTCATCCATAAGTTAGAAGAATGATATATTGAATAATAAGATTTTAATAAGTAAGTCCATCAAACTAACCATGGTGATGGATAGAAAGAGGTATTATATCTAGGAAAGGAATTCTTTAATTAGAGATCCAAGATTGTGAAATATAGTTATATGTTATAAATCATTTTCCTATTTAATCTTGGTAAGCAATCAACTCTAAATCTCAACTCAAACATAATATCCATCTTATACCATTGATCCAACATCTGATGTCTATAACACTTTATAGAAATATTTTCCTATAGCAAATTACATAAGCACATCTCTGTTAATTCCAAACATCCTAACTATATGTGCTTAAGTATACTCACTTCTATAAAACACTCTAATTACAACTTCCTATTAAAAAGGAAGATTTCATCAAATACTATATACATAAGGCAATATGCTCAGCCATTAAAAGGAACCTAAGCTTATACAAAAACCTAAAGCCAAGGGTAGTACTCATAATTCAAAACCCTAAACTTCTTTGTTTATCACATACATTGCTATTTTCCAAATTAATGGGAGTAATAATCACCATATCAATGTCTTTATATTTCATGCATCAAATAATGGTATAAAATCATTATACTTATATATAAAGTTCCTATTCAAACTATGAGCTCACTAAAATTAAGTCGATAAGCAAATAAGAATATATCATTCAATAAATCTCTAACTAAAATAAGCAGAGAAAAATAATAAGAAAATTTTTATAAAAAATATTACCAAGGGGGTTCACAAATGAGACTAGGTATATTTTTTGTATTGTTGTAAATATCCAACAAACAAATTCTACAAAGAAGGATTCAAAATGTAAATCAAATTCAAATATGAATAAGAAAACAGAAAATAGAAAAAGGATAAAGCAAATAAAAACCAAACCTGGCCGCAGCCTAACACCCTACACCTATCTGACGCCTATGTGCAGCCCATAACAGCCCAGTAACCAGCCCTGTCCTTTTCCATCTGAGACTGACAAGTGGGGTCAGGAGAGGACTGCGGGTTGAGCTAAAGAAATCGCTAGGGGGTTATCCGCAAAACGGCCATCATCGTCATCGTCACGCACACAAACAGCTTGCTGGCGGAGCTCGCCGCCGCCCGATGCCGTCATCGTCGTCGTTGCGCCAAGATACTCGCCGTTGTTGCCAGGAGGGGATAAGAAGGCTACCGCGACGCATTGCCTCCATCCCTATCTCCAATTCCTCCTTATCCTCTCAGATACGAATGATGCCGAAACCCTAGCTCACCGGAGCCACCTCTCGCCGTCGAACCACGTCTCCCCACACCATTCTAAGCCGTCATGGAGAAGCGCCTTCCTCCGTAGATCCTCTGGGTAGAAGCTTGCATCAAGGGAGCACTGGAGCGGGTGAATTTGGTCGTTCCCCTTCGCAGCAGTTCGTCGGAATCCTCGTCGGGGAGCTCGTTTCCGACCGCGCCTGTCCTCGTCGACCACTCTATCATCATCAGGGTAAGCATACGCATCTCTAGACCCTAGTTTCATTTGCGGATTCGCACCATAGGTCTAGTTTTGTTGAGCACCGCCGCTAGCTGCCGCAGTAGCTCGTCCTCGATGACCCTCCGATGACCATTTCCGAGTGGCGCTGCCACTATTAGGTTCACTAGGTCGCGCTGATTCGGACTAGATCTATTTCGTTTGCTGGGGTGCCGTAGATCATCGCCGGTGACCACTCACCGACGGTGGTGGTGATGTTGACGCCATGCTTACCTCATGATCGAGCCACATCAGCTCGTTTGACCGGTCTCTGCCTCGCGTGGTGGATGACATGGCCCAGGGCCCACATGTCATTGACAGTGAGTAGAGAGGAGGTCAGTAGAAAAAGCATTTCTAAACCTGAGAGCTGAGGTGGACAATGGCCCACATTTCAGTGACTGGGGCTAGCTCTGGTCATGGTGTAAAAAGTATTTTTCTGTTAGGAAATAAATAAAATGTTATAATCCAATTAATAATATTCCAGAAATATAATAAATAACTAAATCTTGTTTAATTAATAACTTTTGATTCATAATTCAAAAAAATAAGTATAATATATGAAAATTTGTAGAAAAATATAATCTACAACTTAAACTTATTATAAAATATTATTATGATGATTATTTAAATAAATAGTATTTAATAAATAATTCATATTTTTATAGTATAAATATTAATAATAGAAATCAAATACCAAAAATCTTAGAAAAATAAGAATTCTAATTTAAAACTATAATCATGTATTATTATTCCACTTAATTAAATATTATTATTTATTAAGTAATTATAAAAGTAATAAAGAATTATAAAAATCATATCTTATTGTTTATAAATCACAATAATAAATATGATATACCAAAATGATCACAAAAATATTATTTACATGTTAAGAATCTAATAATCTCCTTTTAAGGTAAATAAAAAGATTAAATATTTTAATAACTCAATTTTAAACTTATTTACTTCATTAATAATTCATATAAAAATAAATAAAATTTATTAATATTCCTAAATGAGTTAAATAAGTCTAATAAATAGTATTAGTCTTAAATATTAATAATCTAATGCCATAATGGTTTAAAACATTATAAATGTTCTTATTTTAGAAGGATCTACAACCGTAAATGAAGAATATCTCTAAAAAGAATTCCACTAATAATAAAATCCTTAAAGAACAACTTGTGAACAATCAAATCTTTTCTAAACAATATTAAACACCAAATTACAAAAACTACTACAACACTATATAAACCCATAAGTAGTTAAGTAATATTATGTTGGGTTCATAAACTATACTTACTTATCTATAAAATATAAATGATATTACTCCATACTCAAATCAAGAAACCATTACTCAAGTAATAGAATAAACATTCTTAAGTAACTTAAAGAACGCATTTCAGATATACAAGATACCAATGTATAAGCCCGATACTTTCAAAACTATCTGTACTTTAAAGTTAACTTTAGTCTACAGAATTTTAATGCAACACTATAAGCATTACTATATGTTTTATAGTTAACTTTGGTCTGAAGTAGTTAAATTATAAAGCAACTCAAGTCAAACTATTTGAGCAAACAAATAACATCAACCACCACTAACTAACCCCAAAGTTTGTTTAGACCTTAGAAGAGAAACCTTTATTTCGAAGGTTATCCTTTTTGCCACTTTAAATAAGAACTCTTGTATAAGAAATCCTAACTAGTATGTCATAAGTATTTATACTTTACTCCTACATATGTGTTGTCTACAACCACTCATAAACTCTAATAAAACTACAATTATGAAGCTTATCTAAACGACCACACATTTCAAAGTAATCATTTCCAGAATCCAAACCCTAGGACAACATTATCCCCGAGATTTGCGTGTAGAACGTGCATCACATTACTTATGCATAAAGGCATATTGCTTCTTTAAACATTAGTCCTTACTGGACCAATGATTCTGATTTCAGATTTTGGATCTTATACTGACTCGAAGACCGTGAGTGCATAATCTTGCAATCACAAAAGGCAAGTTCACACTTGCTCATGTCCTTTGTTTATTTTCTGTAAAGTATTTTACAAATCCAGTGTTGTTATCACCTGCATTTGGAAAAGATCAGAAAACACTATTTTTGATAATAATGTGAGCTATTGGTTACTGATCCAGGGTGATCAGCTAATCTATTAAATCTAACAGTTGGAATACCAATGTTCAGAATTATATCACCTAGGACTTAACAACCAATGTCGCCAGTGATTCTTGTGCCGTATATTACGCGTTGACCATGATACGGAGAAGTCAGTTGTATCTTCTTCCTCTCGCATGAAGACGGATGTGCAAGTCGTGGCTGTTATCCTTGTAGCGTGCATATTAATTAGTAATTCGTAGAGGATATGCAGCATATGGGTGGGAACCCTCATCGTCCCACGATAGTTCTGGCATCTAAAGGTTTGTACAAACCATTGTTGTAATTCATTATGTGGGCATGGTGTACACCAAGGAGGCATGCGGGGTCATGAAGGGGGCAGTGATTGGCTTGGACCAACTACTGGGCCCCACATCATGGAATTGTGGATGGGAATAAGCTGCCCGGTTGTGCAACAAAGAGTTGATCTCTCATGGGTAAAGTAACGCACCTCTGCAGAGTGTAAGAACTGTAACTTGTTACTCCCTGTTCCGGGAAGGAGCTGCGAACGCGGCGGGAAAGGAACTCCATGAAAGTTCTGGTAAACCCGTGAAGGCTAACGGACATAGCTTTTCAGAATAAAAGCAACCTTTGAAGAAATGTTTATAAAAACTTGCATTGCCTATGACCTACGGTCTGTGGCTGTAAATATAGTGCATCAAACACTCCTTTTCTAGTGAACTTGCTGAGTACGCTCGTACTCAAAGTATCTTCTTAACCCTTGCTAGATTCTGAAGCCATTAAAACAATGTCTACATTATGCTCCAGGACTTATCAAAACCAGCTAAAGCGCTTCAATGAAGACAAGGAAGACAACATATAACTCAACTCAAGTGAAGACGAAGTTACTGATTACATAGAAATACAATCTCTAGCCAAAGAACCTATCTCAGTAGTGCGTGCAATAGCAGCAATGCCAATTCCTTAGTTAAATACTAGTTTTAATAGTATAATAGTTTTGCGTTATTCATATTTGATTCTTCTTCATAAGAAGTTCTTTCTCTCTCTTTAACCTAGAGTTTTCTCTGGATCTTATGTAAAGAGTGAGTTGTAACCTTTAGCCATGTATTGGACCCGCTGTTTTTCTGTTGTGCCATTCTGAGGGATGTAACACTAGTGAACGGTGTTTCATTGGTGTTATGTCAACGACTATAGTATACTACATCATGCAGTGGTATGCTGGGTCACCGCAGACTCTTTCCTTCTTCCACTAGGAAACCATTGTTCCAGTTTGACTTTTCAAACCTCCCTTTTGACTTTCAATTTAGAGCTTTAATTCTCTCTCACAAATGTCCACACCAAGTGACCTAGGATATGATCCAATCATTCCACTTACCCATGACACATTCATGGACCATTCCCCTTCTGGTTCGGTGAACCTTCTAGAACCTCTTCGATGAAAACATCGGAATCTTTCCAGAACTCCAGAATCGGACTTTCCTTATATGAATCCTATTCTCCGGACCATTACAGATCTCCTCATGATATCCCGGATCCCATCCGAGACTCCGAAAAACATTCGGTATCCCTACTAATATTCCATATCTACTAAACAACATCGAATCCTTAAGTGTGTCTCCCTACGGTTCGTGAATTATGCGGACATGACCGAGACACTTCTCCGATCAATAACCAATAGAGGAATCTGGAAATTCATATGGCTCCCACATATTTCTACGATTACTTTGCGATCGAATGAACCACTTACATACGATACCAATTTCCCTTTGTCTCACGATAGTTTACTTATCCGAGGTTTTGATCGTCGGTATCTCTGCATACCTAGTTCAATCTCGTTACCGATAAGTACTCTTTTCTCGTTACCGTGATATGTGATACCTTGTGAGCCAGTCACATGCTTGCAAGCTAATTGGATGACATTCCACTGAGAGGGCCCAGAGTATATCTATCCGTCATATGGATGGACAAATCCCACTCTTGATCCATGTGCCTCAACCCATACTTTCCGAACACTCAATGCCACCTTTATAGCCACGTAGTTACGGTGTGGTGTTTGATGTCATCAAAGCATCCTTCTAGTGATGGTGATTAGCATGATCTCATGGTCGAAGGAATTATGTTACTATGTATCATAAAGCTTATAGCAAACGAACTATTGAAATGACTTGACCTTTATGCTACGCTTATCTATAGGAGTATGTTGTCAACACCCGGATTTTTAATCCCAGATGCCTGTTATGCCATACATCACAATCCCAGGATTACCATTTTTGCGAGACATAACAGAATTGGATACCACAGTACATCATCCATTACAAACCATACATAAGGTTTTACACAAATAAGTATCTCATGATCCAGTTCTTAATACAACTCAAGCAGCGGAAATACATAATAATAAAGGTAGCATAGGCGAAGCTCCATCTTCGGGGTCACAGGCAATGCTGACGATGGGAGATGATCCTAGTTGTCGTAACCTTCCTAGGGTCCATCATCCTGGTACTCCTCTTCATAGTCTGGCCACGGGAATAACCAGGGACAAAGCCATGAGTACTCTTTAAGTACTCGCAAACTAATACCAACAAGTGAAGGGGGTTTTTGTAATAGGACACTAAGCTCTAGGGTTGTTTTGCAAAAGCTAGATTTACCTCTACTAAGTTTAGAAGCAAGAAAGCTAGTCGAAGTTTATCACACCTAAGTGGGAACTGGTATCTCAAATCACAACTCTGTTGTGGTCAAGTCAAAGTCTCAATTCATTTCACGAGTCATTTTGAAAACATCTGAAGGGGGAACAGTATGGCCACTCCAACTGTCCATAACCATGGACGCGGCTATTCGAATAGTTTGACACTCTGTAGAGATTATACACTTTCACCACAACATTCGATACATCCATCAGGAACAAATCCTGAATTCACCATACTCAGTATGCGGATAATCAATCCTAACCTTTCGATTACACGCCCTAGTATAAGCACCTCTCCTGTGAGTTTGGCCTCCCAACCATGACCAACTGTCATCTTGGGTACTACACAGGTGGACAATCTTCACAAGGTAGCCTCAGCTCAGACCTTGGCCATGAGGGAACCAATACTAAGGTATATAAGTTTCTAGTCAAGCCCTACCCAATCTTCGGGTATTGTGGTTGTACGGTAAAATTGGAATGGTATCGCATCCGGGAAACCATCAGTTTTATAAAGGGCTAAGGCTCATGCCTCAACATTTTCATCACCAAAATCATCTGGTGTTCGGAAACACATGTCAAAACATCTCAGTAGAATGACTCATCATTCTAAGGTTTTCATAACCATTTTCACCAAGTATTACCATCTAAAGTCGATCAAGTTTTATGCTTAGCACTAGCATCTACAAGTGGGGGTGAGTACTAATGAGGGGTAGTAAACTAGTGGGATTCTAACTAAGTTCAATCTCATGCCTTAGGATGACATCAAGATTATCTAGCTTAGGCCAAATTTTATGCTCTTTATGCAACCTTCAATTATCTTTCTAGAATCTACCGGTCACTTAAGTAAACTCTAAGGAAGTAGCTTTGATAAAGAAATAACATAGAAGGCTTGCAGATAAAACTAGGATTGGGTACCAATTGGGTAGGATCACATATGCTTAAGGCATATAGTTGGCATGGTAACAAGCAACTATTTGCTTGCATCAGTCTTAGTATAAGCTTGCATAGGTCAACTTGATTAGTAAGGCTTGCCTTGTGCAGAGCAGTGGTTGAAGTTCTCCTCGGCTTCTTCTTCGTAGTATCCTCCTTCCTCCTCGTATCCTTGGTCGGTACTAGCGTCTATAAATAAATACGATGTACACAATCACCAAACAATACTTAACTACTTGCAATCATCACACCCAAGGGTCCTATAAATGATCTAGCATCATCACTAACATCACAAGATTAAAGCTTGGTTTAATTCCTTTTATTTATAGAAAAGTAATTTCTACTCATTGAAAAACTACTTAAGATTTAATATTCTCCAAACCAAACATGGGATCAGGTTGACACATGTCATCACCACATATTTTAGTCCAGGGGAATGTGATTTAAAGTGATGTCACAATTTAATAAGGTTTAACCTTTTATTTTAATTAAAGAAGGTGACTAGAAATGCCTATGTGGCATTCTTTTATTTCTTGAACATTCCTTCTGTAAGGAAACCTATATATTTTTATATATTCTGAAAGGTATGGTGGAATGTGATTTTTGAGAGTTGGATTCAACTCAAAAGCTATCATGGTTTAAATTTGAAAAATATTTGAATGCGGAAAAGCTTATGCCTTGTTATTTTTACCAAGGATGATCTACAGATCCAAATGATTTAAATCCAACGGGATTGGATTCAGCATTTCAAGGCCTTTCTAACAAAATTGGTTTCATTCAATTTGGTTCACTGAATCGAGCTGGGTTGATTTTTGAAACTAGGTGCAGAAGTGTGTTTGAAATAAAATGGAAAAGGTTAAATTCAAATGACTGGGCTACGCGGGAAGCGATACTGGGCCGGCCTGCTAAGCACAGCGCTTACGGGGGCTGGTTAAGTTGTTGTCCCCACGCGTCAGTGAGACAGGGGGTGCGAAGCGGTACAGGGCAATGTGAGACGTGGGATCTTGTTCTAATCTAACGGCTGAGGGTCATCATCGACGTTGGGCAGCGCCGGCGAGACAGAAACCTAACGCGGCAGATGGGGTCGTTGGGGGCTCACCGGGGCTCAGGCGAGGGTCGGCGAGGCAGGCGAACGACGAAGTCGACGACGGCAAAGCTCCTGGTACCGACAGCTTCTCCTAGGGCGGCTCCAATCGCTGGCCCCCTTCTTCTCCAGCAGCAGCAGGCTCCGGTGAAATTCCGGCAAAGTGCTGCTCTCCTTGCTCCGGGAACGGGATGGAACGATCAGCGAAGAGAGGGGAGTGAGATGGTGTGCTCAATTCGGCTGGGGGTAGCCTCTATTTATAGTCGCGACGACGAGACCGAACGGGATGGGCAGGCGACGGTGGCGACATGGCTACGGGCTGCTAGAGGCATGGCCGGCGATGGCGATCGCTTGGTGGTCTCCTGGCGATGCTCTACGGCTTTAATGCGCGCGTAGGGGCGGTGGCAAATGGTCTGGAATACGCGATGCTCTGCACGGCAGAGGCGGCGTCTCTGACAGCGAGCGGTGGCTGTGAGGCATGGGGCGGCGAACATGGATGTCTGGCGGTCTCCTGGGTCAGTGGTGATCGCGTATGCACGCGGCGAGGGCGGCACACGGTCTGTGGGCGTGTGTCGAGGGCGGCGCTCTGGCGCATGCTCAGCATGGTTGCTGGCGAGCTGGGCACGGTCTGTGCGTGTGGTACAGGGATTGGCAACGCTCGCGGCTAGGACAGGGAGTGGCGGTGGACGGTGGGCTGCCTCCCAGACAAGGTTGGCACGGCTAAATCTCCTCCTAGCTTGCTGTCCACAATGGGGTGACATGGTGAGTTTCGGCTGTTCATCATTGATGGCATTGCCTAGCTTACAGTGGGGCTAGTGCTTGGTTTAGCTTGCTAGATGATCTACTGAGGTTGCTGTGAGCTAGAGAGGGATCAAGTTAGGCTCCAATCACTGCTCACAATAGTGTTTAGGATTTGGATGATTTGTATCTGCAAGGTGTTTGATGAAATGGCCGCAAGAATTCAACTTTTGAATTTTGAAAAGATTTTTGGTGGGTGTGCTAGGTTGGTGCTGGTGAGTCTGCAGATACTTGGGTTTTGAAAGTTGAGCATGTTTGAGTGGTTTTTGAAAAAGTGGGATCTTCCCATATGATAAAGATTCAATTTTGAAATGTCCTTTAAACTATGCATTTGAATGTTTCTGGATGATCACAAAGTGGGCCTTGGTACTGTGTTATGAGTACTATCAAGGGGTGTAAAGATCCAAACAAGTTTCTGTTAAGTTTTGAAAGTTAGAGGCAGCTAAAGTAGGCATGGGAGTAAAATTGGTCAAAATGACCATTCACTCATTTTGTTTTGTTTTGATTTATTTGTGTTTGGGAAAAGTTTGGGAATTGTTTAGATGATGTTTATTTCACCTAAGAATCCTTCTACAAGCAAATAAACACACAAGCAAGGTGAATCAAAAGTATTCAAAAAGAAATGCATACACTCATGCATGCTTTCTCATTTTATTTTAGAAAAGTTTTTGTTAACCCTAAATTTGATGATTAGAGTTTGATGATCCAAGTTTAGTATTTTTGAGATGTTACAAACCTCCCCCCTTAAACAAAATCTCGTCCCGAGATTTGAAAAAGGACGGAAAAGATTACCTAGGATTTGAAGAGATCAGGAAACTTCGTCCTGATGTGATCTTCGCGCTCCCAGGTAGCTTCCTCTTCTGTGTGGTTGCTCCACTGAATCTTGAGAAACTTGATGCTTCGGGTTCGGGTAGTTCTGAAGGCTTCTTCCAAAATACGGATGGGTACTTCAGGATAGGTCAGGTCATCGTTGATCTCTATGGTCTGATGATCGATATTCTTGAACACTTCAGTCTTCTCTGGAACTTCGAGGCACTTGCGAGGTAATGAGATATGGAACACATTGTGCACGACTGACATCTCTTCGGGTAGTTCCAAATGATACGACACTTCTCCTCGACGGTTCAGAATCTTGAAGGGTCCGATATATCTGGGGGCTAACTTTCCTTTGAGTTGGAAACGCTGCATTCCTTTCAATGGCGACACTTTCTGATACACAAAATCTCCAATGTTGAAGGCGAGGTCTCGACGTCTCTTGTCGGCGTAACTCTTCTGTCTGGAGTAGGCTGTCTTGAGGTGCTCACGAATCTTGTGAACCTTCTCTTCTGCTTCTCATAGGATGTCTGGTCCGACAATCTGACTCTCTCCTACTTCCGACCAGTTCAAAAGGGGTGCGACACTTCCTTCCGTACATGAATTCAAATGGGGCCATTTGCAAACTAGCCTAATAATTGTTGTTGTATGAAAATTCTGCAAACGGCAGACAGTCTTCCCATTTAGATCCATATTTTAACACACATGCTCTCAGCATATCTTCAAGTATTTGGTTTACTCGCTCCGTTTGTCCATCGGTCTGGGGGTGATAAGCGGTGCTGAAATCTAGGCGGGTTCCTAAACCTTCTTGGAATTTCTTCCAGAATCTCGAGGTAAACTGAGTTCCTCGATCTGATACGATGTTCTTGGGGACTCCGTGCAAACTAACTATTCTAGCGATGTATAACTCCGCTAGCTTCAAACTCTGATATGTGGTCTTGACGGGTAAGAAATGGGCGACTTTGGACAATCTATCCACTATGACCCAGATAGAGTCATTTCCCCTACTAGAAGTATGTAATCCGGTGATAAAGTCCATTCCAACGGAATCCCATTTCCATTCTGGAGTCTGCAAGGGTTGCAACAATCCGGTGGGTCTTTGATGTACTGCCTTGACTCGCTGGCATATATCACACTTGGCGATATAGCTTCCGATTTCTCTCTTCATCTTATGCCACCAAAATTGCTCCTTCAAGTCTTGATACATCTTAGTTCCTCCGGGGTGGATAGAATAAAGAGTATCATGAGCTTCCTTCAAAATAACCTCTTTCAACTCCGAATCGACTGGTACACAAAGGCGTACTTTGTACCACAGAACTCCTTCTTCGTCTTCGGTGAATCCGGATACCTTGCCTGTACCAATACGACGCTTGATTCCGTCGATACTAGCGTTTCCTTTCTGCGCCTCTTTGATCTGGCTGATCAAAGTGGGCTGAAGTTCTATGCTAGCCAAAAATCCTTCACTCACTAATTCCATTCGGAAATATTCCATCTCTTTGTGCAAGCTTGGTTGCTCCTTCAAAATCATGGAGTTCAAACGGCACGGCAATCTGCTAAGGGCATCGGCTACCACATTGGCTTTACCAGGGTGATAGTGAATGTCCAGATTGTAATCCTTGATTAGCTCAATCCATCTTCTCTGTATCATATTCAGCTCCTTCTGAGTAAATATATACTTCAGGCTCTTGTGATCCGAATAAATCTCACAACGGTTTCCCATGGGGTAATTCCTCCATGTCTTCAGGGCTAGAACTACGGCTGCGAGTTCGAGGTCATGGGTTGGGTAATTTTGCTCGTGTTGTTTCAGTTGTCGAGATAGATAAGATATAACTTTGCCTTCTTGCATTAGCACACATCCGAGGCCGATCTTGGATGCATCACAATACACGTCGAAGGGCTTCGTGATATCCGGCATGATTAATATTGGGGCTGAAATCAATCTCCTCTTGAGTTCTTGAAAACTCGCTTCACACTTGTCCGTCCATTCAAACTTCTTGTCTTTCTTCAGCAATTGGGTCATGGGTCTGGCGATACTAGAGAATCCTTCTACGAATTTGCGGTAGTATCCCGCCAATCCGAGAAATGCACGAACTTTGGTTTGAGTGGTTGGGGCTTGCCAATCTTCGACATCTTTCACTTTTGCAGGGTCAAAGGCAATTCTTCCGGCTGATACAATGTGACCGAGGAATCCTACCTCCTGTAACCAGAATTCACATTTGCTAAACTTGGCATACAACTGACGCTCTCTAAGGGTTCCAAGAATGGTCCTTAGGTGTAGCTCATGTTCTTCTTCTGATTTGGAATAAATCATAATTTCATCGATGAAAACAACGACAAACTTATCCAGGAAGTCCATAAAAATCTTATTCATGAGATTCATGAAATAAGCGGGGGCATTGGTTAATCCAAAAGACATGACAGTATACTCGTATAATCCATATCTGGTGGTAAAGGCATTCTTTGGAATATCCTCTGCGTGAACTTGAGTTGATGATAGCCTGTTCTAAGATCAATCTTAGAAAACACTTTGGCACCGGTCAACTAATCAAACAAATCTTCTATCTTGGGCAATGGGTATTTGTTCTTGATGGTGACATCATTCAACTTTCGATAATCCGTACACAAACGGTTACCTCCATCTTTCTTGTCCACGACAAAACAGGTGATCTCCATGGTGACGCACTTGGTTGAATTAATCCAATTTCCAGCATGGCATCCAGTTGCTTCTTCAGTTCTTCTAGTTCAGACGGGTTCATACTATACGGTCTTTGGGCTATGGGTCCTGTTCCGGGGATTAGTTCGATGATAAACTCGATATCCCGATCTGGGGGGCATACCGGGCAAAACATCTAGAAATACATCGGGGTATTCACAGACTATCCGGACTTGGTAAATGGTAGGTTGGGCTATACTCTCGTTGCACTTGAATTGACGAGGTAAGGTTTCAGATATATGCTCGACTGATATTCTGGCTGTACTGGTCATGGTTATGGCTTTCTTGGCACAGTCAATCAATCCTTTATGTTTGGACATCCAATCCATTCCTAGTACTACTTCCAAACCTTTAGTTCTGAGTACTATCAGATTAGCATAAAAATCTATTTCATGGATTCGGATAGGGACGGCTTTGCAAATTTGCCTAGCCTTGGTGGTTGATCCAGGAATTTGAACAATCATAACATGCTTCAGTTTGGTTTGTTGAATTTTACTAGTGCATGCAAATTCTTCGGTGAAAATGAGTGCGATGCACCAGAATCAAACAAAACTCTAGCCAGTACTGAATTAACAGAAAACATACCCAGCACGACGTCTGGCGCTTCCTGAGCTTCTTCAGCATGCATGAGAAAAAGACGGCCGTTGCGGTTGAGCGAATTCCCTGGGGAAAATCTTCTTTCGGGCTGAACACGACGCTGCTGCTGAGCTAGGGCATTGGCATTGGGGGTTGCGGCATTCTTCTTGTTGGGGCACTCGTTAGAGTAGTGACCTTTATTTCCACAGTCATAACAAGTTACTTGCGACTTGTCCTTTGCTGCAACAGGCACAACATTGCTTCCAGTCCTCGGGGCAGTGTTGGTGTTGGCGGTAGCATTGTTGTTGAACTTGGGTGGGGCACGGTTGAAATTGCTAGAGTTGCCGGGGTTGTTGTGATTTCCTCCGAGCCTAGGGTTTCCATGGTTGGGATAGGTCGGACGGTTCATCGGGGGTCTATTGGTTCTCGGGGCAAATCCTGAAGATGGGTTAGGGCGATACTTTGGGTCTGATGGGTTCCTGGCTGATGCATCATGCGACGCTTGCGGTTCTCGTTGGCTTGGTTGATCTTTCCTTCCATCTGGATAGCAGAGTCGACAAGGTCTTCAATATCAGCAAAGGGGATATTGACTAACACAGTCTGCATCTCATCATGCAGACCATTCAAGAATCTCTCCTTCTTCTTGGCTTCGGTGTCGATCTCATCCGGGGCATACCTAGCTAATGACAAAAATTTGTCACGGTATTCTACTACGGTCATCCTTCCTTGCTTTAGTTCTCTGAACTCATCTCTCATTCTCTTGATCAAACCCGGTGGCACATGGGTTCTGCTGAACTTGACCTTAAATTCCTCCCAGGTCATCATCTGGCCTCCGGTCATTGCGCGAACACTGTTCCACCATGCTTTGGCATCTTCGGCTAGATAGTGGGTGGCAAACAGAACTTTCTCGTTGGCTTCCACTCCGGCGACTTCTAAGTTATTTTCCATGGTTTGCAGCCAATCGTCGGCATCTAGGGGCTCTTCCGACTTAGTGAAAACAGGTGGGTTGGTATTCTGGAAATTCTTGAGCTTAGATCCATGGTTGTCCTGATTTCCGTGGCCTTGATTGTTGTGGGCCAGCTGAGCTATCTGTTGCAGGGTGGCTAGGTTGGCTTGACGTTCCGCTCTTTCGGCTTCACGGTCATAAACCAACATTTGCAGGATCTGCAACATCGGGTCCGGGGATGAACCACTTCCTCCGCGTGGCATCTGAAGATTGAGATAGGTCATGAGAAAAGAGGGAAATTTCTAAGGTTCTAGGGTTTTGAAAAGCTTTTAAAGTTTGACTCAGATTTTCTAGCAACTTGCTTTTCATTCATTCACTCATAGCACACGATACATACACACACCACAACAAAGTTAAAGAGATGGTTTTAAGAACCAGTCCGGAAACTACGATACAGTGGGACCGAATACTACTCACTACGCTAGTGCTCAAGTGCTACTACTCCTCGGAGTCGGTGCAGTCGTCATCCTCATCATCATCGATGAAGGCGAAATCATCCTCATCGGTGAAGAAGTCCATAGCCTGATCCTCCAGAAAATCATCATCATCGCTGAGATAGGAGTAGGGGTCTCCACGAAGATCATCTCCTGCATTCTCCCTTTCCTCCAACTGCATGTCTCTCTCGTGGATGGTCTCCTCCAAAGACGAGATACGGTGGCGAAGACAGGAAATGATGCGCTCCTTCTTATCGAGCTGGCGACGGCGAGACTTGCGATCCTTTGCTAGCATGGCGATGGTCTGATCCTTCGTCTTGATGATGGCGGACTTGTGGTTGGAGTAGTCACGACAATTGTCCAATTCCTGCTGACGATCGTACATCATGAAGCTAAGGTGGTCCAATTGAGTCTTCAGCTCAGGGTGGTATGGGGCTTCCAGTGGTTGTCCATTAGCATCACGCCTTGGGCAAAACTCAAAGTGGGTTCCCTTGATCTGGTTGATACTCTGCCCACACAGACGGGCAAGAGCTTCTTGCATGGCCCTGGCAAGTCCATCGAGCCAGTTGTTCTCTCTTAAGGTAAACTGAATTCCCTCAGCAGTGGGAGGTGCAATCTTTCCTCTAAGACTTGCAACAATTAGCCACTGCAGATCTTCTCCTCCTTGATCATTGAGCTGAGCTCCGAAGAACTTGGGGTGCGGACGCTCCAGAATTTCCGAAAGCTGGTCCAAATCCCTCTCAAAGATAAGGTCTCCTTCATTCCCCAACTGATAAAACTTGTTGTACTTCACGTCCATCTATTAAGAATATAGGATGAGTAAGTTAGTAGAGTGATCAAGTGTGTCAAATTTTATGTATTTTGCAAGAGTTTTTGAAGAACATGAATTTTCATGAAAGAAGCAAAGTGATAAGAATGGGAATAAGTTTTTGTAAATAAATTCTTCCCTTGGTTTTGAAACTAAGTTTTTGATTCCAACGTCCAGTCTAACTAGGGTCTCCTATGGTCAGGATGGCTCTGATACCAACTTGTCAACACCCGGATTTTTAATCCCAGATGCATGTTATGCCATACATCGCAATCCCAGGATTACCATTTTTGCGAGACATAATAGAATTGGATACCATAGTACATCATCCATTACAAGCCATACATAAGGTTTTACACAAATAAGGATCTCACGATCCAGTTCTTAATACAACTAAAGTAGCGGAAATACGTAATAATAAAGGTAGCGTACGCGAAGCTCCATTTTCGGGGGTCACAGGCAATGCTGACGATGGGAGATGATCCTAGTTGTCGTAACCTTCCTGAGGTCCATCATCCTGGTACTCCTCTTCATAGTCTGGCCACGGGAATATCCAGGGACAAAGCCATGAGTACTCTTTAAGTACTCACAAACTAATACTAACAAGTGAAGGGGTTTTTTGTAATAGGACACTAAGCTCTAGGGTTGTTTTGCAAAAGCCAGATTTACCTCTACTAAGTTCAGAAGCAAGAAAGCTAGTTGAAGTTTATAACACCTAAGTGGGAACCGGTATCTCAAATCACAACTCTGTTGTGGTCAAGTCAAAGTCTCAATTCATTTCACGAGTCATTTTGAAAACATCTGAAGGGGGAACAATATGGCCACTCCAACTGTCCATAACCGCGGACGCGGCTATTCGGATAGTTTGACACTCTGCAGAGATTGTACACTTTCACCACAACATTCGATACATCCGTCAGGAACAAATCCTGAATTCACCATACTCAGTATGCGGATAATCAATCCTAACCTTTCGATTACACGCCCTAGTATAAGCACCTCTCCTGTGAGTTTGGCCTCCCAACCATGACCAACTGTCATCTTGGGTACTGCACAGGTGGACAATCTTCACAAGGTAGCCTCAGCTCAGACCTTGGCCGTGAGGGAACCAATACTAAGGTATATAAGTTTCTAGTCAAGCCCTACCCAATCTTCGGGTATTGTGGTTGTACGGTAAAATTGGAATGGTATCGCATCCGGACAACCATCAGTTTTATAAAGGGCTAAGGCTCATGCCTCAACATTTTCATCACCAAAATCATCTGGTGTTCGGAAACACATGTCAAAACATCTCAGTAGAATGACTCATCATTCTAAGGTTTTCATAACCATTTTCACCAAGTATTACCATCTAAAGTCGATCAAGTTTTATGCTTAGCACTAGCATCTACAAGTGGGGGTGAGTACTAATGAGGGGTAGTAAACTAGTGGGATTCTAACTAAGTTCAATCTCATGCCTTAGGATGACATCAAGATTATCTAGCTTAGGCCAAATTTTATGCTCTTTATGCAACCTTCAATTATCTTTCTAGAATCTACCGGTCACTTAAGTAAACTCTAAGGAAGTAGCTTTGATAAAGAAATAACATAGAAGGCTTGCAGATAAAACTAGGATTGGGTACCAATTGGGTAGGATCACATATGCTTAAGGCATATAGTTGGCATGGTAACAAGTAAGTATTTGCTTGCATCAGTCTTAGTATAAGCTTGCATAGGTCAACTTGATTAGTAAGGCTTGCCTTGTGTAGAGCAGTGGTTGAAGTTCTCCTCGGCTTCTTCTTCGTAGTATCCTCCTTCCTCCTCGTATCCTTGGTCGGTACTAGCATCTATAAATAAATACGATGTACACAATCACCAAACAATACTTAACTACTTGCAATCATCACACCCAAGGGTCTTATAAATGATCTAGCATCATCACTAACATCACAAGATTAAAGCTTGGTTTAATTCCTTTTATTTATAGAAAAGTAATTTTCTACTCATTGAAAAACTACTTAAGATTTAATATTCTCTAAACCAAACATGGGATCAGGTTGACACATGTCATCACCACATATTTTAGTCCAGGGGAATGTGATTTAAAGTGATGTCACAATTTAATAAGGTTTAACCTTTTATTTTAATTAAAGAAGGTGACTAGAAATGCCTATGTGGCATTCTTTTATTTCTTGAAAATTCCTTCTGTAAGGAAACCTATATATTTTTGAGGAAACCTATATATTTTTGTATATTCTGAAAGGTATGGTTGAATGTGATTTTTGAGAGTTGGATTCAACTCAAAAGCTATCATGGTTTAAATTTGAAAAATGTTTGAATGCGGAAAAGCTTCTGCCTTGTTATATTTACCAAGGATGATCTACAGATCCAAATGATTTAAATCCAACGGGCTTGGATTCAGCATTTCAAGACCTTTCTAACAAAATTGGTTTCATTCAGTTTGGTTCACTGAATCGAGCTGGGTTGATTTTTGAAACTAGGTGCAGAAGTGTGTTTGAAATAAAATGGAAAAGGGTAAATTCAAATGACTGGGCTGCGCGGGAAGCGAGACTGGGTCGGCCTGCTAAGCACAGCGCTTACGCGGGCTGGTTAAGTTGTTGTCCCCACGTGTCAGTGAGACAGGGGGTACGAAGCGGTACGGGGCAATGTGAGACGTGGGATCTTGTTCTAATCTAACGGCTGAGGGTCATCGTCGACGTTGGGCAGCAGGCGAGGGTCGGCGAGGCGGGTGAACGACGAAGTCGATGACGGCGAACCTCCTGGTACCGGCAGCTTCTCCTAGGGCGGATCCAATTGCTGGCCCCCTTCTTCTCCAGCAGCGGCAGGCTCCGGTGAAATTCCGGCGAAGCGCTGCTCGCCTTGCTCCGGGAACGGGATGGAACGATCAGTGAAGAGAGGGGAGTGAGATGGTGTGCTCAATTCGGCTGGGGGTGGCCTCTATTTATAGTCACGACGACGAGACCGAACGGGATGGGCAAGCGACGGTGGCGACATGGCTGCGGGCTGCTAGAGGCATGGCCGGCGATGGCGATCGCTTGGTGGTCTCCTGGCGATGCTCTATGGCTTTAATGCGCGCGTAGGGGGCGGTGGCAAATGGTCTGGAACACGCGATGCTCTGCGCGGCAGAGGTGGTGTCTCCGACAGCGAGCGGTGGCTGTGAGGCATGGGGCGGCGAACGGGGATGTCTGACGGTCTCCTGGGTCGGTGGTGATCGCGTATGCACGCGACGAGGGCGGCGTGCGGTCTGTGGGCGTGTGTCGAGGGCGGCACTCTGGCGCATGCTCGGCATGGTTGCTGGCGAGCTAGGCACGATCTGTGCGTGTGGTACAGGGATTGGCAACGCTCGCGGCTAGGACAGGGAGTGGCGGTGGACAGTGGGCTGCCTCCCAGACAAGGTTGGCACGGCTAAATCTCCTCCTAGCTTGCTGTCCACACTGGGGTGACATGGTGAGCTTCGGCTGTTCATCATTGATGGCATTACCCAGCTTATAGTGGGGCTAGTGCTTGGTTTAGCTTGCTAGATGATCTATTGAGGTTGTTGTGAGCTAGAGAGGGAACAAGTTAGGCTCCAATCACTGCTCACAATAGTGTTTAGGATTTGGATGATTTGTATCTGCAAGGTGTTTGATGAAATGGCCGCAAGAATTCAAGTTTTGAATTTTGAAAATATTTTTGGTGGGTGTGCTAGGTTGGTGCTGGTGAGTCTGCAGATACTTGGGTTTTGAAAGTTGAGCTTGTTTGAGTGGTTTTTGAAAAAGTGGGATCTTCCCATATGATAAAGATTCAATTTTGAACTGCCCTTTAAACTATGCATTTGAATGTTTCTGGATGATCACAAAGTGGGCCTTGGTACTGTGTTATGAGTACTATCAAGGGGTGTAAAGATCCAAACAAGTTTCTGTTAAGTTTTGAAAGTTAGAGGCAGCCAAAGTAGGCATGGGAGTTAAATTGGTCAAAATGACCTTTCACTCATTTTGTTTTGTTTTGATTTATTTGTCTTTGGGAAAAGTTTGGGAATTATTTAGATGATGTTTATTTCACCTAAGAATCCTTTTACAAGCAAAGAAACACACAAGCAAGGTGAATCAAAAGAATTCAAAAAGAAATGCATACACTCATGCATGCTTTCTCATTTTATTTTAGAAAAGTTTTTGTTAACCCTAAATTTGATGATTAGAGTTTGACGATCCAAGTTTAGTATTTTTGGGATGTTACATATGTCCATCATACCATTCTCCTAATGATATGATCTTGTTGTTAATAACATCTCAATGTTCATGATCGAGAAACCACGATCATCTATTAACCAACAAGCTAGTATTATAAAGAGGCTTTACCAGGGACTCTAATCTAGTTTACAAATCACACAAGTATTAATGTTTCCGATTAATACTACTATAGCATGAATGTAAACATTTATCATAAACACAAAGATATAATAATAACCACTTTTATTATTACCTCTAGGGCATATCTCCAACATCATGTTCTTGGCTCTGTGTCCTATACCATGCGTGATATGACACATGTCCTTGTCTATGTGTTCTATCATGTGTGACATGCAGAAAAATGCATGTTGTTGTGGTAAGTTTCAAAGCCAGATGGAGAGAACATTTGTGTGTGGATGGGTAATACCATAGGAAGAACTCATGTGTGTGGATGGCATGGATAACACCGTGAGAAGAACTCATGTGCGTGGATAATATGTGTCATTTACTTAATAAATCAACCTCGTGCTCCCGATACAACGGACGTTAGTTTCTCTAATAGGTTTATATCACATCGGTTAATCAGATTATGCTCTCGTCTTTTTATCCTACGACGTTGCAAGCATGCGCATATATATATATATATATATATATATATATATATATATATATATATATATATATATATCGACGCGGATTTGCTACTCACAGGCGTAGCTGTGCATAGGTAGAGCACCGTTGGATTTAGGGATCAAATGCATGCAACCTCTAGAGGGAAGTGGGGTGGAACATGGATGAGATAACGGTGTTAGTTTTGTGCATGCATGCAAGAATCTAGGGTTTGGCATGGGTTCCAATTTAGCACACTGTTTTGGCTACAAAAGTTTTAGCATCTAAAATAAGAAGGGATTGAGAACAAGCATTAAAACAGGTTTTGCATGCAGAAGCTTTAGACTATGTGTCATGCAAAAGAGTGCCCTAACAAAGGTTGTTTTGGTATGTGTTTGGTGGCCGCATGCATCCATGAGAATGTGAAGAAAACGAAACAAATGTTGTTTTGTTTATTGCTGTGGCCCTAGCTATGGGAGCAAAACAACGCTTGTTTTGATTAGGGTGGCTTCTTTCTGCAGCTAGGGCTTCATACTATGCAAACCCTAGTGAAAGTTTGTGGTACTATGCAAACCTTAAATTTTCATCTAAGTGGTTTAGTGTCTTAAATTTTTGGCGGGAGAGAGTTACTTGTCGCGCGCCATCTAGGTGACATTTTTTTGTGTTTTCCCGCCACATAGTACTATGCTACTCTATAAAAGATAGAATACACTCTTAGACAAAACATCTTATACCAGTACTTGTAGCTTGGTTAGGGTTTACCGCATGTAGTATATTAGGGTTTGCCTCACCTAAATGAAATTTGATAAGCTTTGTTTTGCTAGGGCTTCATGCATGTAGTATATTAGGGTTTACCATGTAGTAAATTAGGGTTAGGGTTTACCGCATGTTGTATATTAGGGTTTGCCTCATCTAAATGAAATTTGATAAGCTTTGTTTTGCTAGGGCTTCATGCATGTAGTATATATAAGGGTTTACCGTGTAGTATATTAGGGTTAGGGTTTACCGCATGTTGTATATTAGGGTTTGCCTCACCTAAATAAAATTTGATAAGCTTTGTTTTGCTAGGGCTTCATGCATGCATCAAAGGAACACTAACGGCGTTACTGTTGAGCCAACATCCTGGGTCTGGATACATGTGCTCCCTATATCAAAAGGGGAGAGAATCAACGGTGGATAGGCTATGCGCAGCTATGCCTGTGTTTAGCTGGCTATTTCCCATATATATATGCAAAATAGTGGGCTACTCACCCGGCTAGTTGTGCATGCCCGTAACACCGTAGAATTAAAAGACGAGAGCACAATCTGATTACCAGATATGATATAAACCCATTAGAGAAACTAACAGACGTTGTATCGGGAGCTAGATATTGATTTCAGATATAAATGACGCATGCCATTCACACACATGAGTTCTTCTCACGGTGTTACCCATCCCCACACCTAAGTCCTGTCCATGAAGTGGCATTTACCATGACAACATGTGTTTTTACATGTCACGCATGCTATATCACATAGCTAAGAACACGTGTCTTTCCACGAACCAAGAACATACGTTTTTTTCCATAATAAAATAAGGCGTCCTCTCGCTCAGCCGATATAGGTCCATTGAGGGATCAAGAAGGTATCAATTTTTTGATGTTTCATATATGCGATTTCCACCCACAAGCATCAATTTGGGAAAAGAACAAGGACACTTGGTCGGACAAGCCATGGACACATGTACGTGGTATCCAGAGCACCTTTTAAAAATCATAAAACATATGACTGTGGTGTCTACGACACATGCAAAAAACCACAATGATGTGACGGTGGTTTCTAAGAGACAAATGAAAACCACAACAATGTGGCAGTGGTGTTTAAAGTAAAAGGACAAACGACATCTCCTACAGCTATTCTTAGCAAAATTTGACAGATGTCAAGAGAACACTGTTAGTAGAATAATGTCAGCAATCAACGTGCAGATATTACGGGATCATAGGGTCACAATATCAGACGACTATATAAGCATGCACAACTAGCTTGGTGGGTAGCAAATCCACATTGATATATATATATATAGAAACCCTATTTAGTATTCAGGATGCAGAATAGTTATGGGACACCACATGGTGTCAAATAGCGCCACTATATATATACAGTTCTATTCTACACCCACCCTCTATCTTTAGAACTGTATATTATTTTTACGTCACATAAATTTTGTCTTATCTCGAGAGTTGAGAAGAACGTAAGAAAATATAGGTATGTCATAATTTTTTTATTTACATGTCATATAAAAATACGATGTAAAATGCATATTTTAGTGTTTTTTACACTATAATTACTTATAAACTATTTTTATGTCAATTTTTTTTGTGTTGTGGATGAATATGAACATAATTATTTGTATACAAAACATAAATTTCTAAATATAACATCATAAAATTATGTTGGGTGCAGAGGTCGAATAGGTTAAGCCCATATAGGACATCATGGTGCCCGGGCACCATACCCATATTTCATCAAATTCTTACATACCTGATGGTGTACGTATGCAATTTTACATATCTAAGTTATATGTATCCTAGTTATATTTACTCAATGTATCACATAACTAAAACATACGTACTTAAGTTAAATAGTTATGTGATACCTAAAATATATACATCAACGCGAATTTGCTATCTAGGATGCTATCAACGTATGCAAGCGTTGACGTTGGATACAGGGGCACGTGAACTAACTGTCAAGATGAGAGAGAGTCAATATCTTGCATGTAGTTAACAGTGTTATTTGCCATTTATAGAATGACAAGATCAGACTTTATTGTAGCATATCAAACAACCTCTATTGTTGCAAAAATTTCTACAAACTGCATGCGGTATACTAATTGTACTTGCTTGCACTAGACCCTGACTAGCTGTACTATTTGATGGGATGTGTGCATGTTAGCATCAATCCGAACATGGAAACATACAAGAATTTTTGCAATAAATCCAACCATGAAAGTAGACCAAGATACTAAACAAGTTATCATGCATTCTGGGTTGCACGAATTTCGTCCAATATTTTCGCGCGTGGCTTTCGTTTTAGCGCGAGAAGTCTGTTTCTGCTAGATTTTTTTCAGTACAAAAGCAAAACTCATTCGTTTATATACTCCCTAGCAGCTCTCCTTTAATATACTAGTACTATGCTTTATATGAACCGCTGTGTGCTAGCGAGATTGTTTGATTAGTTTGCTCAAATATTGGTCTTCTCAATGGTCTACGTGTAGTGCTAACTTACATACTCGAAAATTGGTCTGTTCAATGGTCTACATGTAGTGCTAGAATACATGTTGAAATTTTGGCCGGTTCAATGATCTGAATATATTGCTAGCTTGCATGCTTAAATTTTAGCCGATTCGATGGTCTACTAGTATTGCTAGTTCGCATGCATGCGTGAGCTGTTGCTAGTTTGCATGTGGTACTTGCATGTACTAGCAAGTGCATGCAAAAAATGCTCTTGATGTAACGAGGCTGATGTTTTCCGTTAGATATTTTGTGCTCCTACTACTCAACTTCATGCTTTCTATAAAATATCCAATGTATGGATTAGTATGCATAGGTAACATCCTAGATAACCCACTGTTTCCCATATATATATATATTTACGTATGCAGGGTACGTATATTAGATATGTGATACATAAGTATATGTAACTTAGATATCTATATCTTAGATATGTAATACCTAGATATGTATAACTTAGATATGTATACCTTTAGGTGTGTAGTTCAAAAAGAATTTATGCATATCATGCTTGGTGCCTGAGCACCAAGATGCACCAATGACCAATTATTTTACCTATATATATAGGAAGCCTATATGGGACACCTATATATATATAAGAAGCCCATATGAGACACCATGGTGCCCGAACATCATATCTATATTTCATTCAAATTCTTACATACCTAATGGTTTACGTACGTAAATTTTACATATCTAACTTATACGTACCTAAGTTATATATATCCTAGTTACATACATTCAATGTATCACATATCTAAAGCATACGTACCCAAGTGACATATATATTCACGTATACATTAGGTATATGATAACTAGGTATATGTAACTTAGGTATCTATATATATCTTAGGTATGTGATACCTAAATATGTATACTTTCAGGTATGTCTAGTTCAAAGAGATATATACACATTATCTTCATACTTTCTCCGACCCATATTAATTGACTTGGATTTTTAATATTTGAATGAACCTATATACTAAATAGTGTCGGGATTTATTTAAATTTAAACAAACTTGAGTCAAGTAATATAAGTCAGAGGGTGTAATATATGTATATTTAGACAAAGTTGAGTCCAAGGAATTAGTACGATACATTGTGATTGTACTGCTCGTGCACACCGAAGTCGAACCAGATTTGCGTTCCAAATCTCAGCTGCTACCAACCCAGAGAAGAAGCTGGACTTTACCAACGGTTACCTCTATCATCGACCATGCGCCATCAATAACTGACGCCACGAGCTCACGACCAGCCTGAAAAGTTCTTGACGCTCACAACCAGAGGCAGCGGGACCACCACCCGAGCCAAGCCGAGTCGGCAAGTCCCACAAGGTACCCCTGGCCCCTGCGCCGGCTGTCTGAGTCTGACACGTCTGACCGACTGTCCCCCACCCGATTTATTATCGCCCACCCAACCCAACCCGAACCAAGACGACCAGAAGCCAAAACCAAACACCACCACCTCCTCCTCCTCCTCCGTCATCCCCTTCCACCAAATCCACCACCACCGCGGCCCCCAATCCCCCGGCCGCCGCAGCGGAATCCGGCGCTCCCCCGCCCCGATCCGTCCGATCCGCTCCGGATCCCCTCCCTCCCCGCGCGGGCCCCCGAAACCCTACCGCGATATCGCTTCCGATGGGCGCCGGCCGTGCCAGCCGCGGCGGGCCCTCCACGGCCTCCCCCGCTAACGCCGCGGGACGGCCCTTCCCGCCGATCTCCGCGCCGCACGCCGCCGCCTCCTCCGAGGAGGCGGCCCCCGCGGAGACGGCCTCCACCTCGGTCACGAAGACCGTCAACGGCTCGCACCACTTTAAGATCGCGGGCTACTCGCTCGCCAAGGGGATCGGGGTCGGCAAGTACATCGCCTCCGAGTCCTTCACCGTCGGCGGCTTCGAGTGGGCGATCTACTTCTACCCCGACGGGAAGAGCGCCGAGGACGGCGCCGCCTACGTCTCGCTCTTCATAGCCCTCGCAAGCGAGGGCACCGACGTGCGCGCGCTCTTCGAGCTCACGCTCGTCGACCAGAGCGGCAAGGGCCAGGACAAGGTGCACACGCACTTTGGGAGGTCGCTCGAGGGAGGGCCGTACACACTCAAGTACCGGGGCAGCATGTGGTGAGTCCCCTTTGCCTCTGCTCTAACAAACTTACCTTACCTGCATGGTTCAGATGGATATGAATATTGCACTTATTCTCTGCTGCTTGGAGACTGTAGTAATTGATTACAATTGGAGTGACATTACTTCTCCGGTAGGAGTTGATATATATGTGAAAAGTACTAGGTTTGTTGGTCGTAATTAGTCTGAGAATTTCGAGAGATTTAAATGCAGACTGAAACCTTTTTAGGTTTTGTAATCAGAGTTGTCCTTAGGGTTCTCCTATATAATGCTCTAAAAGGGAAATATATTAGTGCACGAGTACTAGGTGTCCGAGACTCTGTGTAAGTGCTACGGGCTACTGCCAGTGCTGCCCGCAAGCTCCTGTTCCGGTGTATTTCTGTTTGTTTTGATTGGATGGCTCGGTTCATTCCTGTTGAATTGTAGTGGATTCTGTTCATCTGGTTCACACTTCTGCAAGGATTTAGCTACTTTGATTTAGAGTTTGTATGCACGATGCTTCTTTGATTGTAGATTTGTAGGCGCTAATTGCTACCATGTTTTAGGTTAGATGATCAATTTTTTTTTTCAATCTAAATTCCGCGCCAGGACATTTTTAGTTTGTCTGTTAGTAAGTCTTCTATGGTAGTAAGTCGTTTTGTTGTAGGCATGGTTGGTCTACAAACTTTCTGCCACCAATTGGGCTGTACGTGTTGATTTGATAACCATGGAGTAAGTTATGAGTTGACCAGGCTTGATATGTCCTGCCATTATCCCACCATTAGCGTTGATAACAAATTTTGATGATATCAGTTCCCTTCCACTTCCCTTCAAGATCTATATGTTGATTCACATAAGCATCTGTTGAGTTTTAGAGTTGCCCTTTTGTTCTTTGGATTTGGTTTGGACAATTATGCATATGGCTTTGGAGTGTTAGTGTAGATTTTTCGCTGTTTGTGTGTTCAGATTATTGTATGCTATGTTACCCTAGTACATGCTACATGTATTCGCTACAATATTCTATATAGGCAAGGATACTTTCATGATAACATACACTTTCAGTTACAACTTACAAATATGGAGGTAGAGGAAATATGTACCTTTTTTAATGCATAAACTGAATGCTAATAAAGATAGAGGCATAGATCACAATGTTATTTGCTACTCACTGCCGATTTTATAGAATGTGCTAGACAGGCAGTATACATTCAGCAGACATTGCCGTGATAATGCAAATTGCTTGTTTTGGTATACGTTAAAACCAGAATTTTGATAAGTAGAGCTTGAGACATATATTTTTTCTAGAGTGCAAATGTTCAGAGTGCACATTATTAGTTCTTAATAATAAGCAATTGAAATTGTGTTCTCAATTTTTTAAGTTGTCTTCAGTTGTGCTGGCTAATTGCTAACTGACCACCTAGGATTGGTTTTTTCTTGTTGGATCTTGGATGAGATTGTGTGTTCCTTATAAGTTAGAAATTTGACCGCCTAGATTGAGGGATGTAGTTTCTTTCTTTATTTGATCGTAGTTTCTTTGTAATTAATTGTTTACTGTGCGTAGTTGTGTTTTTTGATGTTATGTATGTTGGTGCAATACACATTATAAAGCAAAGATTATATCATTATGAACACAATGATTTTGTTAATCTATCCATAATTTTACTGTGCTTCCCTGACCACCCATTTATACCTGTTCAACGTTTGCTTCTTGGTTTAACGTGTTCGATATTACTGTATGAATCGAACCCTGATTATTTAGATTTTTGACTGCCTAGGACGAGGTTATAGTTTCTTCTTGGATGTGATTGTAGTAGAGATGCAAGTGAGTCATAGTTAGGGTACCCTTTACCCTCTTTAGTTCAAAAAAATGAACTAACTTTTCCAAAATGATGATGTCATCAGAAAAGGTTGTTCATTTTGTCGAACTAAAGAGGGTATATGGTACCCTAATGTTGTCCCGCTTGCATCTCTAGATTGTACTTGTAATAGTACTCCCTCCATTCCAAATTAATTGATGCTGCTTTGTCTAGATACACATGTATCTAGACGTATTTTAGCGTGTAGATACATGCGTATCTAGAAAAAGCTGTGTCAATTAAGTAGGAATGGAGGGAATAGTTGATTGTGCGCAGTTGTGTTTTTTGAATGTTATGTACTCCATCCATTCCGAAATGTAAACTTTTTAGTACAACCTCCAATCCAAATTAATGGACTCAACTTTGTCTAGATACGCATGCATCTAGTCTAAATACTTAATAATAACTAGATACATGCGAATCTAGACAAAGTTGAGTTCATTAATATGGATCGGAGGGAGTAGTTCAATTTGAACTGCTAGAAAGGCTTACATTTAGGAACAGAGGTAGTATGTTGGTAGAGAACACATTATAAAACAATGGGTTCATGTAAACACATCTGTGTAAATTTTGTCGATAATTTTATGCCGCTTCTGGCCACGCATTTTTTCATCAGCCGTCCTGTTCAATTTAGCTTCTTGGTTTAGCGTTTCATGTTATTGTTATGCATCTAACCTGATTATGCTTGCTGCACGGTAACTACTGCAACTTTACAAGTAACTTATCTTTCTGCGCGCCTTGCAGGGGTTACAAACGTTTTTTCAAACGATCTGGCCTGGAAACATCAGATTATCTTAAAGATGATTGCCTTTTAGTAAACTGCACCGTTGGTGTAGTCCAATCACACACTGAAGGACCAAAGATATACAGGATACCAGTGCCACAATCAAACATGTCTCAGCATATTGGGCATCTGCTGACTAGTGGAAAGAGAACTGACATCACATTTGAAGTCGATGGGGAGATGTTTCCTGCTCACAAGGTGGTGCTTGCGGCGCGATCACCAGTATTTAGGGCCCAGCTTTTTGGTCCCATGAAAGATAAAAATATGAAGTGCATAACAATTGAAGACGTGGAGGCTCCTGTCTTCAAGGTGACTCTCTTCATTTTGTTTCGTTTTGCTTAACTTACATTTTGTCTGTTCCCATCTACTTCGTTACCACCATAGAATCTCGTACCGCCGTAATATCCTAGGCTTTTTCCTCACTATTATTTTTCTACATTGCATCATCAAGGTGGAATGCTATGATAAAATATAATACTGAAGTATCTGGAAATGTGACTGGTTGGTCTAACTATGAAATGATGCCCTTTTCAGGATTCAATCAATTTATTAAAAGTCTTGCCCATTTTAATGATAGATTTTGAGTATGTGATGAACCCATGCAAAGTAACACACCGATGTGCTTTTTGGTCTATTGATTTTGCATCCATCTTAGGCTAATCTTTCGAACCTTTGAAGCAATATTTTGCTTTGCAACCATACTAGTTTTCATGTAAGGGATGTCTTGTAGCCAGTGTAGTTCTGGTTCATCCAGTTTTAACTTGGTGATTATGTTCTTACTGACGTCTGCATTCTTTTAGCTCTGCAAAAATATGTGGTTTCCTTGCCCTTTTTACCTTCTATTATATTTGAGCTGACTTGGTATGCTTTATGTTATATTTTCCAGGCCCTGCTCCATTTTATGTATTGGGATGAGTTGCCTGACATAGAAGAGCTTACTGGTCTCAATACAACTTGGGTATCCACTTTGATGGCCCAGCACTTACTTGCCGCTGCGGACCGTTATGCTTTGGAGAGACTAAAATTGCTCTCTGAACTCAAGCTCTGTGAAGATGTTGCAATAAACACAGTCGCAAACACATTGGCGCTCGCTGAACAACACCACTGTTATCAACTAAAAACTGTTTGCTTGAAATTCGTCGCTTTGCCTGAGAATTTGAAAGGTATGCAGTATACTTCTGAATTTGAATCTGATATAATGTTGATTTCTTTATAACTGATGATGTTTGATATGGATTTTCTTTTGGCATTAATCTATTTAGTTTACGAAGAGGACATGTAACTAGGATTATATGTAGTGATGGGCTATTCATTTACACTGAAACACTGCTGTAATACTAAGTAGTTTAATGGATATGCTTATGCGAACAACGTGATGGGGTCCTATGCAATTCCATGACCACCCAGGCATACATTACTGTATGAACACTTAAATGTTTCTACATTAATTTGATTTAAAGCTTCTCTGAGGACTTGAATGTTGTGTAACACAAACAAATTGTAAATGACCATTGCAGTGGTCAGGACCATTGAAGGTTGTGGTTGCTGGTTAGATTTAGTTGACTTGCTGGATAGCTTTAGTTGACTTTGACAATTGACACGACTAGCTTAGATTTGCTCCTTGGTAGTTTTCTGGTTTGGTTTACTATGAGGTTGTGCCTTTATGGTTATTCCAGGATTTATCTTAGTCTTGTATTGTATGTGAACATGAGTTCCACTAAGACAGTCATGCCATCAGGTTGTTCCAGCATACTTATACAAATAATAATTTAATAACCTGTAGGCTATATACTCTGTCGCTGCTCTCTTGATTGCTTATTTGGTAATTTCATTCTCTGCCTGAGCCGCGAACCCTTTGCCATGTCTAATGTAGTACTTGTACCCTTGACCTTGCAGTATGTGTTCACTAACCAAGCTGCGAGTATTTTCTTTATTCCTTTTTTATGCAAATTTTCTCATTCTTTGCAAACTGCAGAGCATCACTTGAACTGATCTCATTTTATTGGATGCACACAGCGTCAATCTGATATGTCATAATAGATATAGTTAAATCTTACTATGTCAATGTTTGTTCACCGTGATCTTTTTTGTGCAGCCGTCATGCAGACCGATGGATTCGATTATTTGCAGCAAAGCTGCCCATCCCTCCTTACCGAGCTCCTGGAGTATGTGGCCAAGGTAGGGGAGCACACTGTGAGCCCCTGCTTATATTCAAACGAAGTCCTGGATGGTGGCGATGCTAACGGAAGACGTGTGAAGCCAAGAATCTAATAAAATGGTTCGCTGAATCAGCATGGCAGTAGTTTCATGCATCTATTTGGTGTAAAGTGTTTCTATAACGCCGCTTCGGCGGTGCCATATCTGCATGTTGTAGTTGTGTCGGTGTGTGTTGTGACTCCCATCTTCATCTCACTTCGTTAGCCCCTTTACTCACGAGTGTGCTGTGTTGCTGATATATATCCTACTGACTAGAATACAATTGCATTGCTGCGGAGCCCTATTGCTCTGTAGCCTGTGGTCATAAGTGCACACAGGTGGCGCGCTGAAGGATGGCTGGGCAAGGTCTGATCAAGTGGAGGAAATAAGGACGTGTTCACATAATTTGATTTGTGATAGTTCAGCTTCGTCGATTCCTAGTTGCCTGTATGACTTGTATTCAATTGAAATCATGTAATCCAATGAGATCTATCAGTTCAATCACGCTTGTCTTTAAAATTGCTCTCGTGTATGTTGGAGTTCCTAGACGCATATTTAAACTCTTGGCTAGACTGGTACAGTTGGTGTCAATCAGACTACTGAATTTGCAATGTGAGGAAGAAACAACAGGACACTGTCTTGACTCGAGTGCTAATAGTTGACATTCAACTTAATATTCTTGCAATATGGTGAGCTGAGGAGGAAATGACGGAAAAACAGCAATGACACATGACCACCAGACGGAGGCACGGCGACACATAACCGAAATTATATTTCACATAGACGGGAGGATTTTGGTAAAAGCTCTCTCATTTCTTTTTGGTTGACACATAATCACGGGCTGGTCCGATGACACATAACCACCACGGGCTGGTCTGCGACGGGAGCACTGATTTGTTG
This sequence comes from Avena sativa, assembly GCA_916181665.1. Taxonomy (NCBI): domain Eukaryota; kingdom Viridiplantae; phylum Streptophyta; class Magnoliopsida; order Poales; family Poaceae; genus Avena; species Avena sativa. Next base: position 393,703,517 of record OV702284.1, read on the forward strand.
GTTCACACGGTTCAGGGCCAGTTCTTTTAGGGTTAGGCTTATGCAGAAACGGCTTAAGCTTAGCTGTTCCAGAGAAACTGTGTAAAAATAAGCTACAGATAAACTGTCTTCCAGTTCTTGTGAGGCTCCCGGATTTCTCCTGCTTGAGCCTGTCGACGTGAGCTCCTGGCGGCTGGACTGCTGGTCGACGCGGCCCTCTAGCCGAGCTACTGCTCAGCGCAGGTCGCGGCTGTCGGTTGTAACACCCCATTTTTAGCTAATTGTATATTAGGGTTTTGATTGTGCATTGCATGAGCATCATCCTTTAAATTGTGCATTGAAGAAAATAAATCAAACCCTAAACCCTAGTTCTACCCTCTCTTTGAAATGCATTCAAAAGGTTTTGAATATTTTGAAAACTATCAAAATTTATGGAGCCCAAATGGACTAAAAGGGCCCCACATTATTTCAGGTATTTTATAAACTCTCTTGTATTTTTGAAATAATTCAAAAACAGTTTTCAAATGAAATTACAAAGAGAAACAGATTTTAGGAAAGGAAAAAAGAATTTCTGCTAAAAAAAAGGATCCTAAGCTAATCTGGGCCGAGCCCATCTCCCCTCTCTCTCCACGTCGCCTGCGTGTGGCACCCAGTAGCCCGGCCCAGCCCACCGTACCCCTTCGCTCCTTTTTGTTTTCTTCTTCTTCGAGACAGAAGGACGACGAGAAGGCAGCTGCCTGCCTCCTCCTGATTCGTCGACCGCCACGTCGCCGCCCTGGACCAGATAACTATCCGAGGATGCGAAGAAGACCGCACGTCTCTCCTCTCTTTCCCTATCCTTTTCTCTCGGCCTCTCTCGCTCTCTAGCGTTCTCCCATGGAGAGCCCAAACCCTAGCTTCCAACCTCGCCGGCGCCCCGCCGACCCATGCTGCCCCGAGCTTCGCTGACACGCCCACGAGCTCCGCCGTGTCGCCTTCTTCCTCTCTTCCTCCCCGCCCAATCTTGCAAGCCGAGAGGCTCTCAGGCACCCTAATTGGAACCTCCCTTCCGAGGTCCGGCCACCGCCATAGCTCTCGATTCCGGCTTCCCCCACCTTCACCGATGCCATATTCATGCTCAGGGTGAGTATCTGGTCCTCGTGGCGCTCTCTGATTCCTTCCTCTTCCTCCAGTTCACCTCCCCGACATTTAGCTGCTACCACCGCCGTTGTCCGCTGTCGCCGGCCATGCTCCGGTGGCCAATAGATGGCGGCGCCACCACCTTCTGGTCCGCCTCGACGAGCTCTCTCTAACTCACCCCTCAGCATCTTCCCGTGCGGCCTCAGTCGGCCAGTTGATCGACGACCTGGGCATCCCCCCATCGATGACATCACAGGGACATCATAGTGAGGCAGTTAATCTCTTTATTTTATTTAAACACTTTTCTGTAACCCGTGGGGCCCAATCATCATTAACTAAGGGTAGCCTCAGCCCTAGTGAGAAACACGCACCCCCTCTGGTGACGTCAGCATGCCTCAGTGCTGACGCAGTAAACCTATTTAATTGATTTAAATAATTTCAGAAATTGGTATAATCTTATAAAATCAATATCTAATTATTTATAAGTCAGAAAAAATATGTAAAATATATCAAAATGTTCAGAAAAATGATACCTATCTACTTAAGCTATAATCATGCATTGTTAAGCAACTTACATGACAAGTTTAATTAGAACACTAATCAACCCCTCTCATATGCCTCCGGAGTTTTTCCGAATTAGAGTTTGCGCCCCTCGGAGCCCCGATTAAGTTGTCGAGCATGCTTAAGGGTTTCAATTCAATGCAATTTAACTTGTCATATCATCATCCTTGATTGAGCATTGCATCGATGCCATTGTTGATTGTTTCCCTTTCTTTTCGGTGTTTCGTTCTTTCTGGTAGAATACGATATCGAGATCAAGATCGAAGACCGAGATCGAGACCGTCGAAGATCGAAGACCGACGAACAATACTTGACCAACTGAAACCAAGTCATGTAAAAGGCTCTCGAAGATCTACTTATCTGTTATCAACTGGCAAAGGCAAGCATAGCCCCACCATGATATAATCCTATGATTTCGAAAGTATTTCATTTTCCTGCCATGATGCATACGATTCTACTATGGTATTTTATCGATAGATAGAGTATCCTATCTATTGCATTACTCCCTTTGAGCTTATATTACCTGATCCACTGCTCCTAGCATAACTAGGTTTGGCTTGTGTGCACTGCTAGAGCTTGTATATGTGTCTACTTAGCCATGCAAAGCTGTCAGTTCTGGTCCATCCAGATGATGTATCAGATGGAGAGAATCTAGTATGACAGGAGAACGTGATGAGATGAGATCGGTGATATGAGATTAAACATGCTAAGGCTTGTATGGGAGGCCACGGTGGGATGCGGTTTTTCTAGTCCCATGCTCGCCACCACTAGGACCTGAGTTCTTGTCTTTGGAACCAAGACGAGCGTGCAACCACACAGGGCCTGGACAACCTCACGAGCAACTAACTTGTCTAGTAGATTCCATGAGTCACATAGTTCGGGCGTTCCATTCGACATATGCATAGAAAACCTTCTGAAAGATTTGCCGGTGCAGGTGCATTCATAACAGGTAGGTAAGCGTGGCCGAGGTTGCTTGGGGTAGATAGCGCCCCTGGTAAACCAACCTCTCCTCACATCTTTAAGTACCGGCTTCGGGATTTGACCCGTTATGGCGGAACCATACTTATTGCATGACTCATGGTCTCGGTGAAAGCAAGGTAAAGGTCGTGTCTAACCACCCTCTGTCGGCCTTCCAAGAAAGAGGGCTAATCATGTGGCATTAGAGAAGGTTAGTATGTGTGGGTAAAGTTGTACACCCCTGCAGGGTAATAATATTTTCTAAAAGCCGTGTTCACGGTTATGAACGACTTGGCAACCGGACTCAAGATCATAGATAAATTTAACCACTGTAAAACTTGTAGATCAACATGTGCTTAAGGATGCTTCCTCATGGGTACGAGGGGGTGATCCTAGTTGATAGATGATGATGAATTGGTGGATATAAAGATGATGATCAATATTTCGGAGATGTCGCTCTCTTATCCCCTTTAAAAATACTCTGAATAGACGAGCTTCTTCTTCTCCCTCTTGTTTTATAAACAAAGATGGCTTTATGCAAAATAACTCCACCAGCCATAAGTCTTGCGGAGTACACCCTGTACTCACCCTTGCTTTGTTGATACTTTTGGCAGAGTAAGTGTTCACCTGAAGACGAGTTCTGTACTACATCGACATCGACGAGTAGCTTGGGGTTCCCGGCCGACAGCCTGGAATCTATGGGCTGGGACGTCATCGTTATGCTTCACGCCTCTTAGGCCATTTGTTAAGTTTGCTATACTTAGTAGCATAATTTGACTTCTATTGTTTGATGTTTGTGGTCAATGACCTCTGCTTGTAATAATTTGGTTCTCTGCTCAGTTATGAGCTTGCTGTAATAAATTTTGTGTCGTAGGGTCACTGTTGTGTTACCGATTCTCCACTGGATATTCTCGAGCTCAAGGTTAAGCTTATATCAGACGGAGGTCTGGGATTTGTTTAGACCCGATCCCAGGGGTGTCACATCGGTGCTCTTTGATGCGAGGCCGCGTGAGGTGCTGAGGAATGGAGAGCGGAAGCGTCTCGCCGGATATTGGTAGCGTCTCGCCGAAGATTGGAAGCATCAAGCCAGAGAGTGGCGGCAGCGGGCTGAGTGAACAGAGATCGGTTTCTGAAACATACGGGAGAGAGAGGAGGATTCGTTTCAGGAGAAGACGGAGTGGCATTTTCTAGTAATAACGATTCGTTTAAAGGGCATCTTGGGTAAAGTAGATTTTACATAAATTGAGAAGCTCGGGAAGCTGACGGAAGCGGTACTTCCATAGCTTCTTCCAACTACACAAGAAGGGACGGTGGCTGATAAATTAAGTTGTTCATAATTTTTGAGTTCTTTTAGGCTTAGGCTCAATTTAGTAGTTAAGCCCTCTAATAAGCTGAAAAGAACTGGCCCTTAATCCCGTTTCTGACTGTGATCCCACCCGTGTGACACCTCCAAGATTAGGGTTAGACAAATCCTAGACCTTAGTCTGACATAAATCTAACCTAGAGCTCGAGGATATACAGTGAAAAATAGGCAACACAGCAGTGATCCTATAACACAAAAAATATTACAACAAGCTCATAACTAAATAGAGAACCAAAATATTACAAGCAGAGGTCATTGATCATAAACATCAAACAATGGAAGATAGATTATGCTATTAAGTATAGCAAACTTAACAAATTACTAAGAGACTTGAACCATAACAATGACGTCCTAGCCCATAGATTTTAGGTTGTCAGCCGGGAATCCCAAGCTACTCGTAGGTGTCGATGTCGTACAAAACTCGTCTTCAGGGGAACACTTACTCTGCCTCAAAAGTATCAACGAAGCAAGGGTGAGTACAAGGTGTACTTCGCAAGACTTATGACTAGTGGAGCTATTTTTCATAAAGCTATCTTTGTTTATAAAACAAGAGAGTAGAATCTCATCTAATCAGAATATTTTAAAATAGGATAAGAGAGCGACATCTCTAAAGTATTGATCATCATCTTCTTTTAATATCCACCAAATCATTATCATCCTCATACCATAACTAGGAACACCCTGTAGGGTTTCGTAGCATGGAAAACAAAAATTTTCTATCGCATACAAACAAAAAAGCCAAGATCTATCTACTAGATTGTAGCAACGAGTCGATGGAATAACTTACCCTCGAAGATTCCAAAGTGTTTAACGAGAGCGGATTCTCGTGGGTGATGTAGTCGTACTCTTCCCGATCTCAAGATCGCGTAGACGATCCTTCCGGCGCTGCGTTCCGGCAGCGCTCCCGCAGTCGGTCACACGTTCGGTACTCGACGAAGACCTTCCTCTCCCTTGTTCCAGCAGGCAGCGGAGGTTGTAGCACTCTCCTCGCGATTCCGGCAGCACAACGGCGTGGTACCGGAAGTAGAGGGGAGATCTCGCAGGGCTTCGCCTTAAGCCGGAGCGAGTATGGTGGAGTATGAGAGAGTCCTCGGTGTTCTAGGGTTTAGACACACCAAGGAGGGGATGCTAGAGCCGGCGGCTAGGGTTCCGGGGACCCCCAAGTCGGCGGCTAGGGCAAAACCCTAGGGGGTGGCGGCGGCTATGGAGGGCTGCAGCTTCTAGGGTTTGAGGTGAGGGACTTTGTGTGTCTAGAGGAGGGAGCCCTGCCCCTCCTTATATAGGTGGAGGGGCCGGCCGCGCCAAGGGGAGGGAGAGGAGTCCCTCCCCAACTCGGCTTGGAGGTGGGCCGCCGGTTGGAGGAGGGAACTCCTCCCCAACTCGGTTTCCCCTTCCTCCTCTTTTCCTCTTTCCAATTTTAGCCGTTTGACTTTTCAAACTAGCTATTTGACTTTTCAAACTAGGATTTGAATTAATACTTTATTTGGAACAGCGATGACACTTAGTACATGATGCAATCATTCCAACATGCAATGACACATTCATGTACCCCTTCCCCTCCGGAGTGCCGGACATTCCAGAACCTTCTAGAACATTCCCGATGAAAACACCAGAATCATTCCCGAACTCCGAAACGGGACTTTCCTTATATGAATCTTATTCTCCGGACCATTCCGGATCACCTCGTGATATCCCGGATCCCATCCGAGACTCCGAACAACATTCGGTCTCTTTCTCATAATACCATAACTACTCAAACAACGTCGAATCCTTAAGTGTGTCTCCCTACGGTTCGTGAATTATGCGGACATGATCGAGACACTTCTCCGAACAATAACCAATAGAGGAATCTGGAAATTCATATGGCTCCCACATATTTCTATGATTACTTTGCGATCGAATGAACCACTTACATACGATACCAATTTCCCTTTGTCTCACGATAGTTTACTTATCCGAGGTTATGATCGTCGGTATCTCTGCATACCTAGTTCAACCTCGTTACCGATAAGTACTCTTTTCTCATTCCCGTGATATGTGATCCCTTGTGAGCCAGTCACATGCTTGCAAGCTAATTGGATGACATTCCACCGAGAGGGCCCAGAGTATATCTATCCGTCATATGGATGGACAAATCCCATTCTTGATCCATGTGTCTCAACCAATACTTTTCGAACACTCAATGCCACCTTTATAGCCACCCAGTTACGGTGTGGTGTTTGATGTCATCAAAGCATCCATCCGGTAAAGGTGATATGCATGATCTCATGGTCGAAGGAATTAGGTTACTATGTATCAGAAAGCATATAGCAATTGAACTATTAAAATGACTTGATCTTTATGCTACGCTTATCTATAGGAGTATGTCCACCATATCATTCTCCTAACGATATGATCTTGTTGTTGATAACATCTCAATGTTCATGATAGGGAAACCACAATCATTTATCAACCAACAAGCTAGTGATGTATAGAGGCTATACTAGGGACTTCAAATTAAGTTTACAAATCACACAAGTATCAATGTTTCCTTGTTAATACTATTATAGCATGAATGTAAACATTTATCATAAACACAAAGATATAATAATAACCACATTTATTATTGCCTCTAGGGCATATCTCCAACACACCCGCTCGTACCCTGAGAAAGCATCCTTAAAAAACCTTAGTTGCCAAGTTTTACGATTAGTTAATGTTCACTATGATCATCACGTATGTTCCCAAGTCATCCATAACCGCGAACACGGCTTTTCGAAAAGATTATAACCCTGTAGGGGTGTACAAGTCTTCCCACACGTACCAACCGACTCTTAATGCTAGCACATAAGACCTCTTACTTGGAAGGCCGACAAAGGGTGGTTAGACATGACCTTTACCTTGCTTTTGTCGAGACCATGAGTCACGTCCTAAAGATGATTCCACCGTAACGGGTCAAATCCTGAAGCCAGTCCCACAGATGTGAGGCAAAGTTGGTTTACCAGGGGCTCTATCCACCCCCAAGCAACCCCGGCCACGCTTACCTACCTGTTATGATGCACCTCCTTCACCGCCTTCGAGAACAATCAAAATGCATATGCCAAATGGAACGCCCGAACTATGTGACTCATGGAATCTACTAGGCAAGTTAGTCAGTCGAGGGTTTTTCCAGGCCCCGTGTGGCTATATGCTCATCTGGGTTCAAGAGGCAAGAACTCGGTTCCTAGTGGTGGTGAGCATGAGACTACAGAAACAACATCCCACCATGGCGTCCCATACAAGACTTAGCATGCTTAATCTCAGTTTACCACTAATCTCAACATATCATGTTCTCCTGTCATACTAGATTCTTTTCATCCTATATATCATTAGGATGAACCAGCACCAATAGCTAAGCATGGCTAAGCAGGACATATGTATAAGCTCTAGAAGTGCACACAAGCCAAACCTAGTTATGCTAGGAGTAGTGGATCAGGTAATATAGGCTTCAAAGGGGATGATGCAATAGATAGGATACTTTATCTATCGATAAAAGACCACAATAGAATCATATGCATCATGGTAAGAATTGAAATGCTTTGACATCATGGGATTGTATAATGGTGGGGCTATGCTTGCCTTTGCCCATTGATAACAGATAAACAGATCTTCATAAGCCTTGTACTTGGTTATAGTTGGTCAAGTATTGATCTTCAATCTTCAATCGTGTTGATCTCTAACTTTTATATCGGACTCGATCTCGTATTCTACCGGAAAGAAGCAAAACACCAGAAAAGAGGGAAACAATCCACATGGCATTGATGCAATGCTAAAGCAAGTATGATGATATGACAAGTTAGATATTATTGAAATGAAATGCTTGACCATTTTAAATAGGGAAAAGTTAGATAGTATTGAAATCAACACATGACTTTGCAAATCTTTATATCCCCATCTTGGATATGTTCTCGAATAGCGTGAAAACGTAGCTTGATGTGCTTCAGCTTCTTGTGTGACCTTGGTTCTTGCGCATTGGCTATGGCGCCCATGTTATCACAGTAGATAGACATTGGGTCCAGCGCACTAGGAACCACACCCAGCTCTGTAATGAACTCTTTCATCCATATCGCTTCTTGTGAAGCTTCCGAAGCAGCCATGTATTCCGATTCAGTTGAAAATCTCGCCACAACGCTTTGCTTTGCACTCCTCCAGCTAACTGCTGCACCATTCAAAATAAATACGTATCCAGATTGTGATTTAGAATCATCCGGATCGGTGTTCCAACTAGCATCGGTGTAACCATTAACAACGAGTTGTTCATCACCTCCATAAGAAAGAACCATATCCTTAGTTCTTCTCAAGTACTTAAGGATGTTTTTGACCGCTGTCCAATGATCCACTCCTGGATCACTTTGATATCTGCTAGTTAAACTAACAGCATATGCAATGTCGGGTCTAGTACATAGCATGGCATACATTAGAGATCCTATGGCTGAGGCATAGGGAGTCTTACTCATCCTTTCTCTATCTTCTGCCGATGTCGGACTTTGAGTTTTACTCAAGGTCGTATTGGGCAACATGGGCAAGAACCCTTTCTTGCTATCTTCCATTCCAAACCTCTTTAGAACTTTGTCCAAATATGTACTCTGTGACAATGATATTTGGCGTTTCAATCTATCTCTATAAATCTTTATGCCTAATATGTAAGCTGCTTCGCCAAGATCCTTCATTGAAAAACTATTATTCAAATATTCCTTGACACTATTAAGAAGGTCTATATCATTCCCAATCAACAATATGTCATCCACATATAGTATTAAGAATGCTACAGAGCTCCCACTCACTTTCTTGTAAATACAAGCTTCTCCATAAGTTTGTATAAAACCAAAACTTTTGATCACCTTATCAAAACGTTGATTCCAACTTCGGGATGCTTGCTTCAATCCATAGATGGACCGTTGAAGTTTGCATACCTTGTTAGCATCTTTAGGATCGACAAAACCTTTGGGCTGCATCATATACAATTCTTCATCAATGTCACCATTGAGGAATGCTGTTTTGACATCCATCTGCCATATCTCATAATCATAATATGCAGCGATTGCTAACATAATCCTCACAGACTTTAGCTTCGCTACTGGTGAGAAAGTCTCATCGTAGTCAACTCCTTGAATTTGTCGAAACCCTTTTGCGACAAGTCGAGCTTTATAGACAGTAACATTACCATCAGCATCTGTTTTCTTCTTGAAAATCCATTTGTTCTCGACAGCCTTCCGGCCATCCGGTAAGTCCACCAAAGTCCATACTTGGTTTTCGTACATGGATCCAATCTCGGATTTCATGGCTTCTTGCCATTTATTGGAATCTGGGCTTATCATCGCTTCCTCATATGTCTCGGGGTCATCGGTGTTACCCACCAACATGACACTCATAACGGGATCATACCAATCTGGAGTGGTACGAGTTCTCGTTGACCTCCGAGGCTCTGTAGCAACTTCAACCGAAGTTTCATGATCACCATCATTAGCTTCCTCTCTTATTGGTGCAGACACCACAGGAACTTCTTCCGGTGCTGCGCTACTCGCAATTTTGAGAGAAGGTTCGACAACCTCGTCGAGTTCTACTTTGCTTCCAGTCACTTCTTTCGAGAGAAATTCCTTCTCTAGAAAGGATCCATTCTTGGCAACGAAGATTTTGCCTTCGGATCTATGATAGAAGGTATACCCAATAGTTTCCTTCGGGTATCCTATGAAGACGCATTTTTCCGCTTTGGGTTCTAGCTTGTCCGGCTGTAACTTCTTTACATAGGCTTCGCAACCCCAAACTTTAAGGAACGACAATTTAGGTTTCTTCCCAAACCATAATTCATACGGTGTCGTTTCAACGGATTTAGACGGTGCCCTATTTAAAGTGAATGCGGCTGTTTCTAATGCATAACCCCAAAATGATAGCGGTAAATCTGTAAGTGACATCATAGAATGAACCATATCTAAGAGAGTTCGATTACGACGTTCAGACACACCATTACGCTGTGGTGTTCCCGGCGGTGTCAACTGTGAAAGTATTCCGCATTTCTTCAAATGCTCGCCAAACTCGTAACTTAGATATTCACCTCCACGATCAGAATGTAGAAATTTAATCTTCTTGTTACGTTGATTCTCTACCTCACTTTGAAACTCCTTAAACTTCTCGAAAGTTTCGGACTTATGTTTCATGAAATAGATATACCCATATCTACTCAAGTCATCCGTGAAGGTAAGAACATAACGATAACCACCGCGCGATGCTACACTCATTGGACCACACACATCGGTATGTATGATTTCCAATAAGTCCGTAGCTTGCTCCATAATACCAGAAAATGGAGTCTTAGTCATTTTACCCATCAGACATGCTTCGCATCTTTCAAGTGATTCAAAATCAAGTGATTCAAGAAGTCCATCGGAATGGAGTTTCTTCATACGTTTCACTCCAATGTGACCAAGACGACAGTGCCACATATAGGTCGAATTATCGCTTGATTTCAAACGTTTAGCCTCAATGTTGTTGATATGTGTATTTCCACTATCGAGATTCAATAAGAATAGACCATCTATCAAAGGTGCATGTGCATAAAACATATTACTCATATAAATCGAACAACCATTATTCTCGGACTTAAACAAGTAACCGTCTCGCAATAAACAAGATCCCGATATAATGTTCATGCTCAACGCAGGCACCAAATAACAATTATTTAAGTATAAAACTAATCCCGATGGTAGATGAAGGGGTAGCGTGCCGACCGCGATCACATCAACCTTTGATCCGTTTCCCACGCGCATCGTCACCTCGTTCTTCGCTAGCTTCCGTTTATTCTGCAGCACCTGTTTCGAGTTACAAATATGAGCAACCGAACCAGTATCAAATACCCAGGCACTACTACGAGTACTAGTGATATACACATCAATAACATGTATATCATGTAGGGGTTCGTAGCATGGAAAACAAAAAATTTCTATCGCATACAAACAAACAAGCCAAGATCTATCTACTAGATTGTAGCAACGAGTCGATGGAATAACTTACCCTCGAAGATTCCAAAGCGTTTAACGAGAGCAGATTCTCGTGGGTGATGTAGTCGTACTCTTCCCGATCTCAAGATCGTGTAGACGATCCTTCCGGCGCTGCGTTCCGGCAGCGCTCCCGCAGTCGGTCACACGTTCGGTACTCGACGAAGACCTTCCTCTCCCTTGTTCCAGCAGGCAGCGGAGGTTGTAGCACTCTCCTCGCGATTCCGGTAGCACAACGGCGTGGTACCGGAAGTAGAGGGGAGATCCCGCAGGGCTTCGCCTTAAGCCGGAGCGAGTATGGTGGATTATGAGAGAGGGCTATTAGTGGTCTAGAGATTAGACACACCAATTAGAAGGCTCTAAACCGCAGGCTAAAGCAATTAGAAGCTCTAAACCAAAACGGCTCTAAACCGGATATTAGAGGTAGAAACTTGTGTGTCTAGAGGAGGGGGCCCTGCCCCTCCTTTTATAGGTGGGGAGGCGCGGCCAGGGGAGGGGAGTCCCTCCCCAAGTCGGCCTTGGGTGGCGCGCCGGCTTGGGGAGGAGACTCCTCCCTCAAGTCGGTTCCCAACTCCTCTTGCTTGTTTCCCACAGTTTCTTGTTTTAGCCGTTTGACTTTCAAACTGGACATTTGACTTTTCTGTTTTAGGATTCAATTTAATCCTTTATTTGGGACAGCAAGAACACTTAGTACATGATGCAATCATTCCAATATGTAATGACACATTCATGTACCCCTCCCCCCTCCCGGAGTGCCGGACATTCCGGAACCTTCTAGAACATTCACCGGAATCATTTCCGAACTCTGAAACGGGACTTTCTTTATATGAATCTTATTCTCCGGACCATTCCGGATCACCTCGTGATATCCCGGATCCCATCCGAGACTCCGAACAACATTCGGTCTCTTTCTCATAATACCATAACTACTCAAAACAACGTCGAATCCTTAAGTGTGTCTCCCTACGGTTCGTGAATTATGCGGACATGATCGAGACACTTCTCCGAACAATAACCAATAGAGGAATCTGGAAATTCATATGGCTCCCACATATTTGTACGATTACTTTGCGATCGAATGAACCACTTACATACGATACCAATTTCCCTTTGTCTCACGATATGTTACTTATCCGAGGTTATGATCGTCGGTATCTCTGCATACCTAGTTCAACCTCGTTACTGATAAGTACTCTTTTCTCGTTCCCGTGATATGTGATCCCTTGTGAGCTAGTCACATGCTTGCAAGCTAATTGGATGAAATTTCACCGAGAGGGCCCAGAGAATATCTATCCGTCATATGGATGGACAAATCCCACTCTTGATCCATGTGTCTCAACCAATACTTTCCGAACACTCAATGCCACCTTTATAGCCACCCAGTTACGGTGTGGTGTTTGATGTCATCAAAGCATCCATCCGGTAAAGGTGATATGCATGATCTCATGGTCGAAGGAATTAGGTTACTATGTATCAGAAAGCATATAGCAATTGAACTATTGAAATGACTTGATCTTTATGCTACGCTTATCTATAGGAGTATGTCCACCATATCATTCTCCTAACGATACGATCTTGTTGTTGATAACATCTCAATGTTCATGATTAGGGAAACCACAATCATTTATCAACCAACAAGCTAGTGAAGTACAGAGGCTATACTAGGGACTTCAAATTAAGTTTACAAATCACACAAGTATTAATGTTTCCCTGTTAATACTATTATAGCATGAATGTAAACATTTATCATAAACACAAAGATATAATAATAACTACATTTATTATTGCCTCTAGGGCATATCTCCAACAGTCTCCCACTTGCACTAGAGTCATCTAATCTAGATTACATGGTAATATACCGAACACCCATGGCAGTTTGGTGTTGGTCATGTTTTTCCCTCGGGAGAGGTTTAGTCAACGGATCCGCCGCATTAAGATCTGTGTGTACTTTGCAAATCTTTATATCCCCATCCTGGATATGTTCTCGAATAGCGTGAAAACGTAGCTTGATATGCTTCAGCTTCTTGTGTGACCTTGGTTCTTGCGCATTGGCTATGGCGCCCATGTTATCACAGTAGATAGACATTGGGTCCAGCGCACTAGGAACCACACCCAGCTCTGTAATGAACTCTTTCATCCATATCGCTTCTTGTGAAGCCTCCGAAGCAGCCATGTATTCCGATTCAGTTGAAGATTTCGCCACAACGCTTTGCTTTGCACTCCTCCAACTAACTGCTGCACCATTCAAAATAAATACGTATCCAGATTGTGATTTAGAATCATCCGGATCAGTGTTCCAACTAGCATCGGTGTAACCATTAACAACGAGCTGTTCATCACCTCCATAAGAAAGAACCATATCCTTAGTTCTTCTCGTACTTAAGGATGTTTTTGACCGCTGTCCAATGATCCACTCCTGGATCACTTTGATATCTGCTAGTTAAACTAACAGCATATGCAATGTCGGGTCTAGTACATAGCATGGCATACATTAGAGATCCTATGGCTGATGCATAGGGAGTCTTACTCATCCTTTCTCTATCTTCTGCCGATGTCGGACTTTGAGTTTTACTCAAGGTCGTATTGGGCAACATGGGCAAGAACCCTTTCTTGCTTTCTTCCATTCCAAACCTCTTTAGAACTTTGTCCAAATATGTACTCTGTGACAATGATATTTGGCGTTTCGATCTATCCCTATAAATCTTTATGCCTAATATGTAAGCTGCTTCGCCAAGATCCTTCATTGAAAAACTATTATTCAAATATTCTTTGACACTATTAATAAGGTATACATCATTCCCAATCAACAATATGTCATCCACATATAGTATTAAGAATGCTACAGAGCTCCACCTCACTTTCTTGTAAATACAAGCTTTTCCATAAGTTTGTATAAAACCAAAACTTTTGATTACCTTATCAAAACGTTGATTCCAACTTCGGGATGCTTGCTTCAATCCATAGATGGACCGTTGAAGTTTGCATACCTTGTTAGCATCTTTAGGATTGACAAAACCTTTGGGTTGCATCATATACAACTCTTCATCAATATCTCCATTGAGGAATGCTGTTTTGACATCCATCTGCCATATCTCATAATCATAATATGCAGCGATTGCTAACATAATCCTCACAGACTTTAGCTTCGCTACCGGTGAGAAAGTCTCATCGTAGTCACCTCCTTGAATTTGTCGAAACCCTTTTGCGACAAGTCGAGCTTTATAGACAGTAACATTACCATCAGCATCTGTTTTCTTCTTGAAAATCCATTTGTTCTCGACAGCCTTTCGGCCATCCGGTAAGTCCACCAAAGTCCATACTTGGTTTTCGTACATGGATCCAATCTCGGATTTCATGGCTTCTTGCCATTTATTGGAATCTGGGCTCATCATCGCTTCCTCATATGTCTCGGGGTCATCGGTGTTGTCCACCAACATGACACTCATAACGGGATCATACCAATCTGGAGTGGTACGAGTTCTCGTTGACCTCCGAGGCTATGTAGCAACTTCAACCGAAGTTTCATGATCACCATCATTAGCTCCCTCTCTAATAGGTGCAGGCACCACAGGAACTTCTTCCGGTGCTGCGCTACTCGCAATTTCGAGAGAAGGTTCGACAACCTCGTCGAGTTCTACTTTCCTTCCAGTCACTTCTTTCGAGAGAAATTCCTTCTCTAGAAAGGATCCATTCTTGGCAATGAAGATTTTGCCTTCGGATCTATGATAGAAGGTATACCCAATAGTTTCCTTCGGGTATCCTATGAAGACGCATTTTTCCGCTTTGGGTTCAAGCTTGTCCGGCTGTAACTTCTTTACATAGGCTTCGCATCCCCAAACTTTAAGGAACGACAATTTAGGTTTCTTCCCAAACCATAATTCATACGGTTTCGTTTCAACGGATTTAGATGGTGCCCTATTTAAAGTGAATGCGGCTGTTTCTAATGCATAACCCCAAAATGATAGCGGTAAATCTGTAAGTGACATCATAGAACGAACCATATCCAAGAGAGTTCGATTACGACGTTCGGACACACCATTACGCTGTGGTGTTCCCGGCGGTGTCAATTGTGAAAGTATTCCGCATTTCTTCAAATGCTCGCCAAACTCATAACTTAGATATTCACCTCCACGATCAGAACGTAGAAATTTAATCTTCTTGTTACGTTGATTCTCTACCTCACTTTGAAACTCCTTAAACTTCTCGAAAGTTTCGGACTTATGTTTCATGAAATAGATATACCCATATCTACTCAAGTCATCCGTGAAGGTAAGAACATAACGATAACCACCGCGCGATGCTACACTCATTGGACCACACACATCGGTATGTATAATTTCCAATAAGTCCGTAGCTCGCTCCATCATACCAGAAAATGGAGTCTTAGTCATTTTTCCCATCAGACATGCTTCGCATCTTTCAAGTGATTCAAAATCAAGTGATTCAAGAAGTCCATCGGAATGGAGTTTCTTCATACGCTTCACTCCAATGTGACCAAGACGACAGTGCCACATATAGGTCGAATTATCGCTTGATTTCAAACGTTTAGCCTCAATGTTGTTGATATGTGTATTTCCACTATCGAGATTCAATAAGAATGGACCATCTATCAAAGGTGCATGTGCATAAAACATATTACTCATATAAATCGAACAACCATTATTCTCTGATTTAAACAAGTAACCGTCTCGCAATAAACAAGATCCCGATATAATGTTCATGCTTAACACAGGCACTAAATAACAATTATTTAAGTATAAAACTAATCCCGATGGTAGATGAAGGGGTAGCGTGCCGACCGCGATCACATCAACCTTTGATCCGTTTCCCACGCGCATCGTCACCTCGTTCTTCGCTAGCTTCCGTTTATTCTGCAGCACCTGTTTCGAGTTACAAATATGAGCAACCGAACCAGTATCAAATACCCAGGCACTACTACGAGTACTAGTGAGATACACATCAATAACATGTATATCAGATATGCCTTTCTTCTTGATGTTGTCGTTCTTCAAATCCGCCAAGTACTTTGGGAAATTCCGCTTCCAGTGACCTTCTCCCTTGCAGTAAAAGCACTCAGTATCAGGCTTAGGTCCAGCCTTGGTCTTCTTCGCCGGCGTGGTAACTTTCTTACCACCCTTCTTGAAGTGTCCCTTTTGCTTAGACTTGCCTTTCTTGAATTTGGTGGTCTTATTGACCAACAACACTTGGTGCTCTTTCTTGATCTCCACTTCTGTAGATTTCAACATGGCAAAGAGTTCTGGCAACGTCTTGTTCATGTTCTGCATGTTGTAGTTCATCACAAAGTTCTTGTAACTTGGTGGTAGTGATTGGAGGACACGGTAAATCCCCAAAGCATTAGGAATCACTATACCCAAGCTTTGAAGTTTGTTTGCGTGCCCAGACATCTTAAGCACATGCTCACTGACGGAGCTGCCCTCTTCCATCTTGTAGTTAAAGAACTTTTCAGAAGCCTCATAACTTTCAATTGCCGCATGAGTCTCAAAGATCAATTTGAGATCCTCGACAATATCATATGGGTTTGAATTCTGAAACCTTTTCTGAAGCTCCGATTCCAAACCATACAAGATAGCACACTGAACTATGGAGTACTGATTCTTCCGAGCGAGGTAAACATTCTTTACTTCATCGGAAGCATCAGCTGCAGGTGGGTCACCCAGCGGTGCATCCAGCACATAGGTCAAATTACCAGCTGTGAGGACAATCCTCAAATTGCGGAACCAATCCGCGAAGTTGCTTCCATTGTTTTTCAACTTTTCTTTCTCTAGGAACGCATTAAAATTGATGGTAGGGGCTGCCATTGATCTACAACATATTTGCAATAGTTTAGACTAAGTTTATGACAAATTGAGTTCAAATTAATAATAAAGTTAATCTAGGTGAACTCCCACTCAAAACAACATCCCTCACATTGTTTTAGTGATCACACGAACCAAATCCACTACATCAACACCGATCATCACGAGAGTTGATATAGTTTCAATGGCGAACAATCGTCATGTTCATCATATCTACTATATGATTCATGCTTTACCTTTCGGTGATCCGTGTTCCGAGACCATGTCTGTACATGCTAGGCTCGTCAAGATCAAACCTTAGTTTCCGCATGAGCAAATCTGGCTTGCTCACGTTGTATACACTTGCAGAATCTAACACACCCGATCATCACGTGGTGCTTCGAAACAACAAGCTTTAGCAACGGTGCTAACTAAGGGTGAACACTTTATGACTTGAAATTCATGTGCATGATGGATCATCTTATAATGGTACCGTCGTCTACTAAGCAATACAAGATGCATAAAGGATTAACATCACATGCAATTCATAATATGTGATATGATATGGCCTTTCTTCTTTGTGCTTCCGATCTCCATCTTCAAGCACGAACATGATCTCCATCATCACCGGCACTGCATCAAGGTCAATGACGCTTCTTCATGGTTGTCGTCCACCGGCTTCAACTATTACAACTACTTTGAATAGACATGCGGGTCTTAACATAAATTAAAGACAACCATATGGCTCCTGCCGGTTGCCAACTTACAATAAGGAACATTGCATACATCAAATATAATCACAATCATGGCCATATCACATCACTGCACACCCCTGCAAAACAAAGTTAGACGCCTCTACTTTCTTTGCATATTTTACGTGGTTTGGGGCTTTCAATAAGTGTCGTTCTAACTTACGAACAAGAACCACAACATTGATACTAGTATTGTTAATCACCCGTTGTAAATTGGATCTTAACTATGCTAGGAGAAAGAGGCACCCGCAAAGCCACTTATGCAATACAAGTTGCATGTCAAGCGTGGAGCAAGTCTCATGAACGATGTCATGTAAGGTTAGCCCGGGCCGCTTCATCCCAACATACCGCAAGATGCAAAGTACACAAGAAGAAATCGACAATAAAAGCATCAACGCCCACAATGACCATTGTGTTCTACTCGTGCAACAGATCTACATATAGACACGGCTCTGATACCACTGTAGGGTTTCGTAGCATGGAAAACAAAATTTTTCTATCGCATACAAACAAACAAGCCAAGATCTATCTACTAGATTGTAGCAACGAGTCGATGGAATAACTTACCCTCGAAGATTCCAAAGTGTTTAACGAGAGCGGATTCTCGTGGGTGATGTAGTCGTACTCTTCCCGATCTCAAGATCGCGTAGACGATCCTTCCGGCGCTGCGTTCCGGCAGCGCTCCCGCAGTCGGTCACACGTTCGGTACTCGACGAAGACCTTCCTCTCCCTTGTTCCAGCAGGCAGCGGAGGTTGTAGCACTCTCCTCGCGATTCTGGCAGCACAACGGCGTGGTACCGGAAGTAGAGGGGAGATCTCGCAGGGCTTCGCCTTAAGCCGGAGCGAGTATGGTGGAGTATGAGAGAGTCCTCAGTGTTCTAGGGTTTAGACACACCAAGGAGGGGATGCTAGAGCTGGCGGCTAGGGTTCCGGGGACCCCCAAGTCGGCGGCTAGGGAAAAACCCTAGGGGTTGGCGGCGGCTATGGAGGGCTGCAGCTTCTAGGGTTTGAGGTGAGGGACTTTGTGTGTCTAGAGGAGGGAGCCCTGCCCCTCCTTATATAGGTGGAGGGGCCGGCCGCGCCAAGGGGAGGGAGAGGAGTCCCTCTCCAACTCGGCTTGGAGGTGGGCCGCCAGTTGGAGGAGGGAACTCCTCCCCAACTCGGTTTCCCCTTCCTCCTCTTTTCCTCTTTCCAATTTTAGCCGTTTGACTTTTCAAACTAGCTATTTGACTTTTCAAACTAGGATTTGAATTAATCCTTTATTTGGAACAGCGATGACACTTAGTACATGATGCAATCATTCCAACATGCAATGACACATTCATGTACCCCTTCCCCTCCGGAGTGCCGGACATTCTGGAACCTTCTAGAACATTCCCGATGAAAACACCAGAATCATTCCCGAACTCCGAAACGGGACTTTCCTTATATGAATCTTATTCTCCGGACCATTCCGGATCACCTCGTGATATCCCGGATCCCATCTGAGACTCCGAACAACATTCGGTCTCTTTCTCATAATACCATAACTACTCAAACAACGTCGAATCCTTAAGTGTGTCTCCCTACGGTTCGTGAATTATGCGGACATGATCGAGACACTTCTCCGAACAATAACCAATAGAGGAATCTGGAAATTCATATGGCTCCCACATATTTCTATGATTACTTTGCGATCGAATGAACCACTTACATACGATACCAATTTCCCTTTGTCTCACGATAGTTTACTTATCCGAGGTTATGATCGTCGGTATCTCTGCATACCTAGTTCAACCTCGTTACCGATAAGTACTCTTTTCTCGTTCCCGTGATATGTGATCCCTTGTGAGCCAGTCACATGCTTGCAAGCTAATTGGATGACATTCCATCGAGAGGGCCCAGAGTATATCTATCCGTCATATGGATGGACAAATCCCATTCTTGATCCATGTGTCTCAACCAATACTTTCCGAACACTCAATGCCACCTTTATAGCCACCCAGTTACGGTGTGGTGTTTGATGTCATCAAAGCATCCATCCGGTAAAGGTGATATGCATGATCTCATGGTCGAAGGAATTAGGTTACTATGTATCAGAAAGCATATAGCAATTGAACTATTAAAATGACTTGATCTTTATGCTACGCTTATCTATAGGAGTATGTCCACCATATCATTCTCCTAACGATATGATCTTGTTGTTGATAACATCTCAATGTTCATGATAGGGAAACCACAATCATTTATCAACCAACAAGCTAGTGATGTATAGAGGCTATACTAGGGACTTCAAATTAAGTTTACAAATCACACAAGTATCAATGTTTCCTTGTTAATACTATTATAGCATGAATGTAAACATTTATCATAAACACAAAGATATAATAATAACCACATTTATTATTGCCTCTAGGGCATATCTCCAACACACCCGCTCGTACCCTGAGAAAGCATCCTTAAAAAACCTTAGTTGCCAAGTTTTACGATTAGTTAATGTTCACTATGATCATCACGTATGTTCCCAAGTCATCCATAACCGTGAACACGGCTTTTCGAAAAGATTATAACCCTGTAGGGGTGTACAAGTCTTCCCACACGTACCAACCGACTCTTAATGCTAGCACATAAGACCTCTTACTTGGAAGGCCGACAAAGGGTGGTTAGACATGACCTTTACCTTGCTTTTGTCGAGACCATGAGTCACGTCCTAAAGATGATTCCACCGTAACGGGTCAAATCCTGAAGCCAGTCCCACAGATGTGAGGCAAAGTTGGTTTACCAGGGGCTCTATCCACCCCCAAGCAACCCCGGCCACGCTTACCTACCTGTTATGATGCACCTCCTTCACCGCCTTCGAGAACAATCAAAATGCATATGCCAAATGGAACGCCCGAACTATGTGACTCATGGAATCTACTAGGCAAGTTAGTCAGTCGAGGGTTTTTCCAGGCCCCGTGTGGCTATATGCTCATCTGGGTTCAAGAGGCAAGAACTCGGTTCCTAGTGGTGGTGAGCATGAGACTACAGAAACAACATCCCACCATGGCGTCCCATACAAGACTTAGCATGCTTAATCTCAGTTTACCACTAATCTCAACATATCATGTTCTCCTGTCATACTAGATTCTTTTCATCTTATATATCATTAGGATGAACCAGCACCAATAGCTAAGCATGGCTAAGCAGGACATATGTATAAGCTCTAGAAGTGCACACAAGCCAAACCTAGTTATGCTAGGAGTAGTGGATCAGGTAATATAGGCTTCAAAGGGGATGATGCAATAGATAGGATACTTTATCTATCGATAAAAGACCACAATAGAATCATATGCATCATGGTAAGAATTGAAATGCTTTGACATCATGGGATTGTATAATGGTGGGGCTATGCTTGCCTTTGCCCATTGATAACAGATAAACAGATCTTCATAAGCCTTGTACTTGTTTATAGTTGGTCAAGTATTGATCTTCAATCTTCAGTGGTGTTGATCTCTAACTTTTATATCGGACTCGATCTCGTATTCTACCGGAAAGAAGCAAAACACCAGAAAAGAGGGAAACAATCCACATGGCATTGATGCAATGCTCAAGCAAGTATGATGATATGACAAGTTAGATAGTATTGAAATGAAATGCTTGACCATTTTAAATAGGGAAAAGTTAGATAGTATTGAAATCAACACATGACTTTGCAAATCTTTATATCCCCATCTTGGATATGTTCTCGAATAGCGTGAAAACGTAGCTTGATGTGCTTCAGCTTCTTGTGTGACCTTGGTTCTTGCGCATTGGCTATGGCGCCCATGTTATCACAGTAGATAGACATTGGGTCCAGCGCACTAGGAACCACACCCAGCTCTGTAATGAACTCTTTCATCCATATCGCTTCTTGTGAAGCTTCCGAAGTAGCCATGTATTCCGATTCAGTTGAAAATCTCGCCACAACGCTTTGCTTTGCACTCCTCCAGCTAACTGCTGCACCATTCAAAATAAATACGTATCCAGATTGTGATTTAGAATCATCCGGATCGGTGTTCCAACTAGCATCGGTGTAACCATTAACAACGAGCTATTCATCACCTCCATAAGAAAGAACCATATCCTTAGTTCTTCTCAAGTACTTAAGGATGTTTTTGACCGCTGTCCAATGATCCACTCCTGGATCACTTTGATATCTGCTAGTTAAACTAACAGCATATGCAATGTCGGGTCTAGTACATAGCATGGCATACATTAGAGATCCTATGGCTGAGGCATAGGGAGTCTTACTCATCCTTTCTCTATCTTCTGCCGATGTCGGACTTTGAGTTTTACTCAAGGTCGTATTGGGCAACATGGGCAAGAACCCTTTCTTGCTATCTTCCATTCCAAACCTCTTTAGAACTTTGTCCAAATATGTACTCTGTGACAATGATATTTGGCGTTTCAATCTATCTCTATAAATCTTTATGCCTAATATGTAAGCTGCTTCGCCAAGATCCTTCATTGAAAAACTATTATTCAAATATTCCTTGACACTATTAAGAAGGTCTATATCATTCCCAATCAACAATATGTCATCCACATATAGTATTAAGAATGCTACAGAGCTCCCACTCACTTTCTTGTAAATACAAGCTTCTCCATAAGTTTGTATAAAACCAAAACTTTTGATCACCTTATCAAAACGTTGATTCCAACTTCGGGATGCTTGCTTCAATTCATAGATGGACCGTTGAAGTTTGCATACCTTGTTAGCATCTTTAGGATCGAAAAAACCTTTGGGCTGCATCATATACAATTCTTCATCAATGTCACCATTGAGGAATGCTGTTTTGACATCCATCTGCCATATCTCATAATCATAATATGCAGCGATTGCTAACATAATCCTCACAGACTTTAGCTTCGCTACTGGTGAGAAAGTCTCATCGTAGTCAACTCCTTGAATTTGTCGAAACCCTTTTGCGACAAGTCGAGATTTATAGACAGTAACATTACCATCAGCATCTGTTTTCTTCTTGAAAATCCATTTGTTCTCGACAGCCTTCCGGCCATCCGGTAAGTCCACCAAAGTCCATACTTGGTTTTCGTACATGGATCCAATCTCGGATTTCATGGCTTCTTGCCATTTATTGGAATCTGGGCTTATCATCGCTTCCTCATATGTCTCGGGGTCATCGGTGTTATCCACCAACATGACACTCATAACGGGATCATACCAATCTGGAGTGGTACGAGTTCTCGTTGACCTCCGAGGCTCTGTAGCAACTTCAACCGAAGTTTCATGATCACCATCATTAGCTTCCTCTCTTATTGGTGCAGACACCACATGAACTTCTTCCGGTGCTGCGCTACTCACAATTTTGAGAGAAGGTTCGACAACCTCGTCGAGTTCTACTTTCCTTCTAGTCACTTCTTTCAAGAGAAATTCCTTCTCTAGAAAGGATCCATTCTTGGCAACGAAGATTTTGCCTTCGGATCTATGATAGAAGGTATACCCAATAGTTTCCTTCGGGTATCCTATGAAGACGCATTTTTCCACTTTGGGTTCTAGCTTGTCCGGCTGTAACTTTTTTACATAGGCTTCGCAACCCCAAACTTTAAGGAACGACAATTTAGGTTTCTTCCCAAACCATAATTCATACGGTGTCATTTCAACGGATTTAGACGGTGCCCTATTTAAAGTGAATGCGGCTGTTTCTAATGCATAACCCCAAAATGATAGCGGTAAATCTGTAAGTGACATCATAGAACGAACCATATCTAAGAGAGCTCGATTACGACGTTCGGACACACCATTACGCTGTGGTGTTCCCGGCGGTGTCAACTGTGAAAGTATTCCGCATTTCTTCAAATGCTCGCCAAACTCGTAACTTAGATATTCACCTCCACGATCAGAATGTAGAAATTTAATCTTATTGTTACGTTGATTCTCTACCTCACTTTGAAACTCCTTAAACTTCTCGAAAGTTTCGGACTTATGTTTCATGAAATAGATATACCCATATCTACTCAAATCATCCGTGAAGGTAAGAACATAACAATAACCACCGCGCGATGCTACACTCATTGGACCACACACATCGGTATGTATGATTTCCAATAAGTCCGTAGCTCGCTCCATCATACCAGAAAATGGAGTCTTAGTCATTTTACCCATCAGACATGCTTCGCATCTTTCAAGTGATTCAAAATCAAGTGATTCAAGAAGTCCATCGGAATGGAGTTTCTTCATACGTTTCACTCCAATGTGACCAAGACGACAGTGCCACATATAGGTCGAATTATCGCTTGATTTCAAACGTTTAGCCTCAATGTTGTTGATATGTGTATTTCCACTATCGAGATTCAATCAGAATAGACCATCTATCAAAGGTGCATGTGCATAAAACATATTACTCATATAAATCGAACAACCATTATTCTCGGACTTAAACAAGTAACCGTCTCGCAATAAACAAGATCCCGATATAATGTTCATGCTCAACGCAGGCACCAAATAACAATTATTTAAGTATAAAACTAATCCCGATGGTAGATGAAGGGGTAGCGTGCCGACCGCGATCACATCAACCTTTGATCCGTTTCCCACGCGCATCGTCACCTCGTTCTTCGCTAGCTTCCGTTTATTCTGCAGCACCTGTTTCGAGTTACAAATATGAGCAACCGAACCAGTATCAAATACCCAGGCACTACTACGAGTACTAGTGATATACACATCAATAACATGTATATCATGTAGGGGTTCGTAGCATGGAAAACAAAAAATTTCTATCGCATACAAACAAACAAGCCAAGATCTATCTACTAGATTGTAGCAACGAGTCGATGGAATAACTTACCCTCGAAGATTCCAAAGCGTTTAACGAGAGCAGATTCTCGTGGGTGATGTAGTCGTACTCTTCCCGATCTCAAGATCGTGTAGACAATCCTTCCGGCGCTGCGTTCCGGCAGCGCTCCCGCAGTCGGTCACACGTTCAGTACTCGACGAAGACCTTCCTCTCCCTTGTTCCAGCAGGCAGCGGAGGTTGTAGCACTCTCCTCGCGATTCCGGCAGCACAACGGCGTGGTACCGGAAGTAGAGGGGAGATCCCGCAGGGCTTCGCCTTAAGCCGGAGCGAGTATGGTGGATTATGAGAGAGGGCTATTAGTGGTCTAGAGATTAGACACACCAATTATAAGGCTCTAAACCGCAGGCTAAAGCAATTAGAAGCTCTAAACCAAAACGGCTCTAAACCGGATATTAGAGGTAGAAACTTGTGTGTCTAAAGGAGGGGGCCCTGCCCCTCCTTTTATAGGTGGGGAGGCGCGGCCAGGGGAGGGGAGTCCCTCCCCAAGTCGGCCTTGGGTGGCGCGCCGGCTTGGGGAGGAGACTCCTCCCTCAAGTCGGTTCCCAACTCCTCTTGCTTGTTTCCCACAGTTTCTTGTTTTAGCCGTTTGACTTTCAAACTGGACATTTGACTTTTCTGTTTTAGGATTCAATTTAATCCTTTATTTGGGACAGCAAGAACACTTAGTACATGATGCAATCATTCCAATATGTAATGACACATTCATGTACCCCTCCCCCCTCCCGGAGTGCCGGACATTCCGGAACCTTCTAGAACATTCACCGGAATCATTTCCGAACTCCGAAACGGGACTTTCTTTATATGAATCTTATTCTCCGGACCATTCCGGATCACCTCATGATATCCCGGATCCCATCCGAGACTCCGAACAACATTCGGTCTCTTTCTCATAATACCATAACTACTCAAAACAACGTCGAATCCTTAAGTGTGTCTCCCTACGGTTCGTGAATTATGCGGACATGATCGAGACACTTCTCCGAACAATAACCAATAGAGGAATCTGAAAATTCATATGGCTCCCACATATTTGTACGATTACTTTGCGATCGAATGAACCACTTACATACGATACCAATTTCCCTTTGTCTCACGATATGTTACTTATCCGAGGTTATGATCGTCGGTATCTCTGCATACCTAGTTCAACCTCGTTACTGATAAGTACTCTTTTCTCGTTCCCGTGATATGTGATCCCTTGTGAGCTAGTCACATGCTTGCAAGCTAATTGGATGAAATTTCACCGAGAGGGCCCAGAGAATATCTATCCGTCATATGGATGGACAAATCCCACTCTTGATCCATGTGTCTCAACCAATACTTTCCGAACACTCAATGCCACCTTTATAGCCACCCAGTTACGGTGTGGTGTTTGATGTCATCAAAGCATCCATCCGGTAAAGGTGATATGCATGATCTCATGGTCGAAGGAATTAGGTTACTATGTATCAGAAAGCATATAGCAATTGAACTATTGAAATGACTTGATCTTTATGCTACGCTTATCTATAGGAGTATGTCCACCATATCATTCTCCTAACGATACGATCTTGTTGTTGATAACATCTCAATGTTCATGATTAGGGAAACCACAATCATTTATCAACCAACAAGCTAGTGAAGTACAGAGGCTATACTAGGGACTTCAAATTAAGTTTACAAATCACACAAGTATTAATGTTTCCCTGTTAATACTATTATAGCATGAATGTAAACATTTATCATAAACACAAAGATATAATAATAACTACATTTATTATTGCCTCTAGGGCATATCTCCAACAGTCTCCCACTTGCACTAGAGTCATCTAATCTAGATTACATGGTAATATACCGAACACCCATGGCAGTTTGGTGTTGGTCATGTTTTGCCCTCGGGAGAGGTTTAGTCAACGGATCCGCCACATTAAGATCTGTGTGTACTTTGCAAATCTTTATATCCCCATCCTGGATATGTTCTCGAATAGCGTGAAAACGTAGCTTGATATGCTTCAGCTTCTTGTGTGACCTTGGTTCTTGCGCATTGGCTATGGCGCCCATGTTATCACAGTAGATAGACATTGGGTCCAGCGCACTAGGAACCACACCCAACTCTGTAATGAACTCTTTCATCCATATCGCTTCTTGTGAAGCCTCCGAAGCAGCCATGTATTCCGATTCAGTTGAAAATCTCGGCACAACGCTTTGCTTTGCACTCCTCCAGCTAACTGCTGCACCATTCAAAATAAATACGTATCCAGATTGTGATTTAGAATCATCCGGATCAGTGTTCCAACTAGCATCGGTGTAACCATTAACAACGAGCTGTTCATCACCTCCATAAGAAAGAACCATATCCTTAGTTCTTCTCAAGTACTTAAGGATGTTTTTGACCGCTGTCCAATGATCCACTCCTGGATCACTTTGATATCTGCTAGTTAAACTAACAGCATATGCAATGTCGGGTCTAGTACATAGCATGGCATACATTAGAGATCCTATGGCTGATGCATAGGGAGTCTTACTCATCCTTTCTCTATCTTCTGCCGATGTCGGACTTTGAGTTTTACTCAAGGTCGTATTGGGCAACATGGGCAAGAACCCTTTCTTGCTTTCTTCCATTCCAAACCTCTTTAGAACTTTGTCCAAATATGTACTCTGTGACAATGATATTTGGCGTTTCGATCTATCTCTATAAATCTTTATGCCTAATATGTAAGCTGCTTCGCCAAGATCCTTCATTGAAAAACTATTATTCAAATATTCTTTGACACTATTAAGAAGGTCTACATCATTCCCAATCAACAATATGTCATCCACATATAGTATTAAGAATGCTACAGAGCTCCACCTCACTTTCTTGTAAATACAAGCTTTTCCATAAGTTTGTATAAAACCAAAACTTTTGATTACCTTATCAAAATGTTGATTCCAACTTCGGGATGCTTGCTTCAATCCATAGATGGACCGTTGAAGTTTGCATACCTTGTTAGCATCTTTAGGATTGACAAAACCTTTGGGTTGCATCATATACAACTCTTCATCAATATCTCCATTGAGGAATGCTGTTTTGACATCCATCTGCCATATCTCATAATCATAATATGCAGCGATTGCTAACATAATCCTCACAGACTTTAGCTTCGCTACCGGTGAGAAAGTCTCATCGTAGTCACCTCCTTGAATTTGTCGAAACCCTTTTGCGACAAGTCGAGCTTTATAGACAGTAACATTACCATCAGCATCTGTTTTCTTCTTGAAAATCCATTTGTTCTCGACAGCCTTTCGGCCATCCGGTAAGTCCACCAAAGTCCATACTTGGTTTTCGTACATGGATCCAATCTCGGATTTCATGGCTTCTTGCCATTTATTGGAATCTGGGCTCATCATCGCTTCCTCATATGTCTCGGGGTCATCGGTGTTGTCCACCAACATGACACTCATAACGGGATCATACCAATCTGGAGTGGTACGAGTTCTCGTTGACCTCCGAGGCTCTGTAGCAACTTCAACCGAAGTTTCATGATCACCATCATTAGCTCCCTCTCTAATAGGTGCAGGCACCACAGGAACTTCTTCCGGTGCTGCGCTACTCGCAATTTCGAGAGAAGGTTCGACAACCTCGTCGAGTTCTACTTTCCTTCCAGTCACTTCTTTCGAGAGAAATTCCTTCTCTAGAAAGGATCCATTCTTGGCAACAAAGATTTTGCCTTCGGATCTATGATAGAAGGTATACCCAATAGTTTCCTTCGGGTATCCTATGAAGACGCATTTTTCCGCTTTGGGTTCAAGCTTGTCCGGCTGTAACGTCTTTACATAGGCTTCACATCCCCAAACTTTAAGGAACGACAATTTAGGTTTCTTCCCAAACCATAATTCATACGGTGTCGTTTCAACGGATTTAGATGGTGCCCTATTTAAAGTGAATGCGTCTGTTTCTAATGCATAACCCCAAAATGATAGCGGTAAATCTGTAAGTGACATCATAAAACGAACCATATCCAAGAGAGTTCGATTACGACGTTCGGACACACCATTACGCTGTGGTGTTCCCGGCGGTGTCAATTGTGAAAGTATTCCGCATTTCTTCAAATGCTCGCCAAACTCGTAACTTAGATATTCACCTCCACGATCAGAACGTAGAAATTTAATCTTCTTGTTACGTTGATTCTCTACCTCACTTTGAAACTCCTTAAACTTCTCGAAAGTTTCGGACTTATGTTTCATGAAATAAATATACCCATATCTACTCAAGTCATCCGTGAAGGTAAGAACATAACGATAACCACCGCGCGATGCTACACTCATTGGACCACACACATCGGTATGTATAATTTCCAATAAGTCCGTAGCTCGCTCCATCATACCAGAAAATGGAGTCTTAGTCATTTTTCCCATCAGACATGCTTCGCATCTTTCAAGTGATTCAAAATCAAGTGATTCAAGAGGTCCATCGGAATGGAGTTTCTTCATACGCTTCACTCCAATGTGACCAAGACGACAGTGCCACATATAGGTCGAATTATCGCTTGATTTCAAACATTTAGCCTCAATGTTGTTGATATGCGTATTTCCACTATCGAGATTCAATAAGAATAGACCATCTATCAAAGGTGCATGTGCATAAAACATATTACTCATATAAATCGAACAACCATTATTCTCTGATTTAAACAAGTAACCGTCTCGCAATAAACAAGATCCCGATATAATGTTCATGTTAACACAGGCACTAAATAACAATTATTTAAGTATAAAACTAATCCCGATGGTAGATGAAGGGGTAGCGTGCCGACCGCGATCACATCAACCTTTGATCCGTTTCCCACGCGCATCGTCACCTCGTTCTTCGCTAGCTTCCGTTTATTCTGCAGCACCTGTTTCGAGTTACAAATATGAGCAACCGAACCAGTATCAAATACCCAGGCACTACTACGAGTACTAGTGAGATACACATCAATAACATGCATATCAGATATACCTTTCTTCTTGATGTTGCCGTTCTTCAAATCCGCCAAGTACTTTGGGCAATTCCGCTTCCAGTGACCTTCTCCCTTGCAGTAAAAGCACTCAGTATCAGGCTTAGGTCCAGCCTTGGTCTTCTTCGCCGGCGTGGTAACTTTCTTACCACCCTTCTTGAAGTGTCCCTTTTGCTTAGACTTGCCTTTCTTGAATTTGGTGGTCTTATTGACCAACAACACTTGGTGCTCTTTCTTAATATCCACTTCTGCAGATTTCAACATGGCAAAGAGTTCTGGCAACGTCTTGTTCATGTTCTGCATGTTGTAGTTCATCACAAAGTTCTTGTAACTTGGTGGTAGTGATTGGAGGACACGGTAAATCCCCAAAGCATTAGGAATCACTATACCCAAGCTTTGAAGTTTGTTTGCGTGCCCTGACATCTTAAGCACATGCTCACTGACGGAGCTGCCCTCTTCCATCTTGCAGTTAAAGAACTTTTCAGAAGCTTCATAACTTTCAATTGCCGCATGAGTCTCAAAAATCAATTTGAGATCCTCGGCAATATCATATGGGTCTGAATCCTCAAACCTTTTTTGAAGCTCCGATTCCAAACCATACAAGATAGCACACTGAACTATGGAGTACTGATTCTTCCGAGCGAGGTAAACATTCTTTACTTCATCGGGAGCATCATCTGCAGGTGGGTCACCCAGCGGTGCATCCAGCACATAGGTCAAATTACCAGCTGTGAGGACAATCCTCAAATTGCGGAACCAATCCGCAAAGTTGCTTCCATTGTTTTTCAACTTTTCTTTCTCTAGGAACGCATTAAAATTGATGGTAGGGGCTGCCATTGATCTACAACATATTTGCAATAGTTTAGACTAAGTTTATGACAAATTGAGTTCAAATTAATTAATGAAATTAAACTAGGTGAACTCCCACTCAAAACAATATCCCTCACATTGTTTTAGTGATCACACGAACCAAATCCACCATATCAACACCGATCATCACGAGAGTTGATATAGCTTCAATGGCGAACAATCGACATGTTCATCATATCTACTATATGATTCATGCTTTACCTTTCGGTGATCCGTGTTCCGAGACCATGTCTGTACATGCTAGGCTCGTCAAGATCAAACCTTAGTTTCTGCATGAGCAAATCTGGCTTGCTCACGTTGTATACACTTGCAGAATCTAGCACACCCGATCATCACGTGGTGCTTCGAAACAACAAGCTTTAGCAACGGTGCCAACTAAGGGTGAACACTTTATGATTTGAAATTGATGTGCATGAGGGATCATCTTATAATGCTACCGTCGTCTACTAAGCAATACAAGATGCATAAAGGATTAACATCACATGCAATTCAATATATATGTGATATGATATGGCCTTTCTTCTTTGTGCTTCCGATCTCCATCTTCAAGCACGAACATGATCTCCATCATTACCGGCATTGCATCAAGGTCAATGACGCTTCTCCATGGTTGTCGTCCACCGGCTTCAACTATTACAACTACTTTGAATAGACACGCGGGTCTTAACATAAATTAAAGACAACCATATGGCTCCTGCCGGTTGCCAACTTACAATAAGGAACATTGCATACATCAAATATAATCACAATCATGGCCATATCACATCACTGCACACCCCTGCAAAACAAAGTTAGACGCCTCTACTTTCTTTGCATATTTTATGTGGTTTGGGGCTTTCAATAAGTGTCGTTCTAACTTACGAACAAGAACCACAACATTGATACTAGCATTGTTGATCACCCGTTGTAAATTGGATCTTAACTATGCTAGGAGAAACAGGCACCCGCAAAGCCACTTATGCAATACAAGTTGCATGTCAAGCGTGGAGCAAGTCTCATGAACGATGTCATGTAAGGTTAGCCCGGGCCACTTCATCCCAACATACCGCAAGATGCAAAGTACACAAGAAGTAATCGACAATAAAAGCATCAACGCCCACAATGACCATTGTGTTCTACTCGTGCAACAGATCTACATATAGACACGGCTCTGATACCACTGTAGGGGTTCGTAGCATGGAAAACAAAAATTTCTATCGCATACAAACAAACAAGCCAAGATCTATCTACTAGATTGTAGCAACGAGTCGATGGAATAACTTACCCTCGAAGATTCCAAAGCGTTTAACGAGAGCAGATTCTCGTGGGTGATGTAGTCGTACTCTTCCCGATCTCAAGATCGTGTAGACGATCCTTCCGGCGCTGCGTTTCGGCAGCGCTCCCGCAGTCGGTCACACGTTCGGTACTCGACGAAGACCTTCCTCTCCCTTGTTCCAGCAGGCAGCGGAGGTTGTAGCACTCTCCTCGCAATTCCGGCAGCACAACGGCGTGGTACCGGAAGTAGAGGGGAGATCCCGCAGGGCTTCTCCTTAAGCCGGAGCGAGTATGGTGGATTATGAGAGAGGGCTATTAGTGGTCTAGAGATTAGACACACCAATTAGAAGGCTCTAAACCGCAGGCTAAAGCAATTAGAAGCTCTAAACCAAAACGGCTCTAAACCGGAGATTAGAGGTAGAAACTTGTGTGTCTAGAGGAGGGGGCCCTGCCCCTCCTTTTATAGGTGGGGAGGCGCGGCCAGGGGAGGGGAGTCCCTCCCCAAGTCGGCCTTGGGTGGCGCGCCGGCTTGGGGAGGAGACTCCTCCCTCAAGTCGGTTCCCAACTCCTCTTGCTTGTTTCCCACAGTTTCTTGTTTTAGCCGTTTGACTTTCAAACTGGACATTTGACTTTTCTGTTTTAGGATTCAATTTAATCCTTTATTTGGGACAGCAAGAACATTTATTACATGATGCAATCATTCCAATATGTAATGACACATTCATGTACCCCTCCCCCCTCCCGGAGTGTCGGACATTCCGGAACCTTCTAGAACATTCACCGGAATCATTTCCGAACTCCGAAACGGGACTTTCTTTATATGAATCTTATTCTCCGGACCATTCCGGATCACCTCATGATATCCCGGATCCCATCCGAGACTCCGAACAACATTCGGTCTCTTTCTCATAATACCATAACTACTCAAAACAACGTCGAATCCTTAAGTGTGTCTCCCTACGGTTCGTGAATTATGCGGACATGATCGAGACACTTCTCCGAACAATAACCAATAGAGGAATCTGGAAATTCATATGGCTCCCACATATTTCTACGATTACTTTGCGATCGAATGAACCACTTACATACGATACCAATTTCCCTTTGTCTCATGATATGTTACTTATCCGAGGTTATGATCGTCGGTATCTCTGCATACCTAGTTCAACCTCGTTACTGATAAGTACTCTTTTCTCGTTCCCGTGATATGTGATCCCTTGTGAGCCAGTCACATGCTTGCAAGCTAATTGGATGACATTTCACCGAGAGGGCCCAGAGAATATCTATCCGTCATATGGATGGACAAATCCCACTCTTGATCCATGTGTCTCAACCAATACTTTCCGAACACTCAATGCCACCTTTATAGCCACCCAGTTACGGTGTGGTGTTTGATGTCATCAAAGC
Organism: Avena sativa; assembly: GCA_916181665.1. NCBI lineage: Eukaryota > Viridiplantae > Streptophyta > Magnoliopsida > Poales > Poaceae > Avena > Avena sativa. Next base: position 393,736,357 of record OV702284.1, read on the forward strand.
ATCCATCCGGTAAAGGTGATATGCATGATCTCATGGTCGAAGGAATTAGGTTACTATGTATCAGAAAGCATATAGCAATTGAACTATTGAAATGACTTGATCTTTATGCTACGCTTATCTATAGGAGTATGTCCACCATATCATTCTCCTAACGATACGATCTTGTTGTTGATAACATCTCAATGTTCATGATTAGGGAAACCACAATCATTTATCAACCAACAAGCTAGTGAAGTACAGAGGCTATACTAGGGACTTCAAATTAAGTTTACAAATCACACAAGTATTAATGTTTCCCTGTTAATACTATTATAGCATGAATGTAAACATTTATCATAAACACAAAGATATAATAATAACTACATTTATTATTGCCTCTAGGGCATATCTCCAACATATCAGATATACCTTTCTTCTTGATGTTGTCGTTCTTCAAATCCGCCAAGTACTTTGGGAAATTCCGCTTCCAGTGACCTTCTCCCTTGCAGTAAAAGTGTCACATCCCAAGATTTCCAAATCTTGTAATGTGAAAATAAATGAATAAAATAAAACCTTGTTTGATTTTCAGAGCCAGAAGAAACTTTCTGAATTCAATTGGAACATCAAACCCATTTGAATTAAATAAAATCCTAAAAGGATTTAAAAAGATAAACATTTTAAATAAAGGAAAATAAAATATTTTGGAAATACTATTTTAGATCTTTTAATAAAAGGATTTGGGTGTTCAAAAGAGAAGAATGGATTTATAAATCAAGAATATTTTATAAAGCCAAATTAAACCTTGACCAAGCTTTTGAATTAAAACATTTTTATTTTAAATAAAATAGCAAAGGTTTAATTAAAAATAATAAAGGATTGCTTAAATAAAATAATAAGGATTTAATATCCAAGTTTTATTAATAAAAGTTCTGTCATTTATAAACCATCAAAACTTATTTGTTTAATTTAAATAAGTTTTCCAAACATTTGTAATTCACAAATAAAATCTACTAAAATGTTTTGGCTTTATTTTTAGATTCAAAATAAATATATCAATAAAATAAAACTTATTTGAATTAATAATGAAAGACTATTATATTTAAATATTAATGGACTCTATAATAAAATGTTTTTCCAAGTATTTAATATTTCCAAATAAAACCTACTGATTTGATTTTGAAAAATATTTGGATTTCAAATGGGGATTTTATTAGTATCACACCTTATTCTAATAATAAACCATGATCCATTTTATTTAATTAATAAATGGAACCTAAAAAGATTTAAAATATTATTTTATTTTGGAAGTTGGTTTATGCTACTAAACAGAACCAAAAACTCACTACAAGTTTGAATCAGTTTGCATTGATGATTGAATCATTTGTTTGAATATCAAATCAGAAAATAGAAATAGAAAAGAATAAAACAAGCAGGCAGGAAAAAAAAATATGGAAAAGGACAAACCCAGCCCAGGCAGCCCAACAAGCCCAGAAACAGCCCAACTCCCTCACCCCGAAAGAAAACGATTCGCACGCGTTATCAAACCCACTGAGAGAATGACTGGTGGACCCTCCCCTCCTCTCTTTTCCCACTGACCAGCGGACCCCACTTTCCCAGCCGTCTCCTTCCTCGCGACGACCACGCCGGCCGTTTATGCCGTTGATGTCGCGGCTTCAATTCACAGTAATGCCATGCCTTAACCACGCTGCGACCACGGCCTATTAATCGCCAGCGTTTCCTCCTCCTTTCCCCTCACTCGCCACTCCCTCTCTGCCCCGAGGCTGCTACAATTTGAGCTCGCACCGCCGCAACTCCGACCATCGTCCTCCCTCGATTCCGGCCGAGCCACACCCCCTCCTGCCTCCACAAGCACACAAGCACACTCCCCACTACCTGACGCATCTCCCAGTACCCTCTGTTCAACCGCGGGCGCCCCAGAACGTCGCCTACGTCAAGCTTCCGACGCCGCCGCGTCTGCCTTCAACTCCGGCAAGAACTCAGGTAGATTCCGACCGCCCCGTACCTTCTCGTTCATGCACGTGACCTCTCCGTGACCTCCCGCACTTAACCATGCCTCTGTTTTGTCCTAGGACGATCTACAACGTCGTCATCGACCACGACTGAGACCACCCGACGCCGTCCTCCACTCCGGCGAGAAATCCTACCAAGACCAGAGCGCCCCTCGCCCGACCAACACCTCCTCGAGCATCACCGTGACCTCCTGAACCCGGTGAGCTTCTTTTACTCCTGTCTCGCTTCCTAGAACCACCGCGAACATCTCGCCTGACCGTCGCTGCCGTCCGTCGCCGCGCAGCGCCGCCAACTTCTGGTCACGCAAGCGAGAGCCGTTAGATCACCATCCTGCGGCGTAGACAGAAGGATTTAAGTGAAACGGTATAGGAGCATCTGAGCCGCACGATTCACATTTGATCCAACGCGCCGCAGTACGCGATCCAGACGAATCGGTACCGGCCAATCACGGCTCGACGCGTGGCCTGTATTAGATCTAAAACCAGTTTTGAAAACAGAATAAATTGCAAACTTCAAACCTTTGTAATTTTCAAACCACACGTCCAAAAATTTTAAATTTTATATCAATGAAATCAGGAGAACAAGCCCTAGCCAACCATGGCCTTAGTTTGACAAATAGTATCTAATAGCTTGTTTGAATTTGCAGAAACATTTATGTACTTGTTTAGAGTATAAAAATTGTTTAAAATTGATTTTAGGATTAAATCTTTTTGCAAAATGGATTTATGTGACCATACTGACCCTAGAAACCAACCCATAGTGTTAAAAATGGTTTTGGTAAAATATAGGTTGAATTATTTAACTTAGCCATTTTTCTAACCAAATAAACCCATTGATTTTATCATAGAAATGTTTTTGCAAGGAAAACTTTGGGAAAAATGTTTTGGACCAAAACTTACTGACCCCAAAACATCAAGCCTTGCCAAGGACAACTCACTTGATGAAAAACCTAGAGTTTTGCTTTGATAAGAATAATTTTCACCACATAAAATGATGAATGAATTTTAAAATGGTCTTAAGATAAAACCCAATTGCAAATGGCTTTGCCATTTTGGTAAATGACCAATTTGGACCATACAAAGTTTATAAACCTAGTAGAGACCAACCTTGCAAAAATAACCCCCTTTGCATGACCTATACTCCATTGCTATGTGTGTGAAATTGTTTGTTTAACCTTGGTTTGGAATGCTAGTTGATTTTTGTGTTTTGCTTGATTGACTTGTAGTGAAATTAGCAAAGTGTGAAACCAGCAAGATCAAGGAAGTGAACCCCCATTCCCTACCAAAAGGCAAGTTACACTATCATACAAAAGTCCTACTATTTTCATTATATACTTAGTGGATTTTGAAAACATGCATGAAAAGATATTTTATACTTATGCTATGCTAAATCCTAATAGGATTCACTAAACACTCCTTAGTGAAAATATTAAAGTTGTACATGCTTAGCCATGCTATATGCTATAATTTGAAAAAGAGAAACATGTTGAGACTTTACAAAAGTTGAGAAAAGGACTTGTGTTTTACATAATAAAACAAGGACTCAATGAACCACCTAGGTGGAGGATACTTTAAGTTTTGGAGAAGGTGGCAACAAAAGGGAACCATGTCTATGGCAATCACTTTGTGTTGTGCTCCAAAAGAAAACCACCTAGTAAACTTAGAGATCAAACATGCTTCTCCAATTGCGGCTTTCGTGTGCAACCACATGCTATTATGGCTCTGGCTTAGTCAATTACATTAGGAAGACCCATACATTGTCTTTAGTTACTAGACATGGGGATCTGGAATGCTTCATGGGGGCTGAAGACAAAGCTAGCAATGATGTATGGGAGGACCTTTTGGAAAGACTTCGTCACATTCTCAATCTGCCAGTACTCCATCTTGGTGAGCACTAATCCAGTAGGCCACTGGTGGCAACAAGATGGGATTGTGACATGTGGGTAAAGTGTACTCCTTCTGCAGAAGATAATAAAATCTAAGTACTTAGCCATGTCCCCGGTTATGGACAATACTGAGCAACTAAAGTTTGAACTATGGGAGATCTCGACATTCCAACTTCTAATATAAAAACTTGATGCCCTTGTGTGTCTACCAAGGAATTCAAAGAGATTTTGTTAAGCTTGTTGCACTTGGGGTTACCAAGGTGCTCAAGAGCATGATGTACTTGGGGTTACCAAGGAACTCATGGATTTTGATAAAACTTGTTGCACTTGGGGTTACCAAGGTGCTCAAGAGATTTTGACAAGGATTTGAACACTTGAGTTTCTACCAAGGAGTTCAAGGAACTTGGAAAAGAAATTTGACAAAGGACTTTAAAAACCCTTTTGAAAAGATAGGAAAAAATATTGCTTTATGCAAATAAGCCTTAAACTCTACCTAGCCAAATATGCATATAATGATAGGATCCACTCATATTGTACATAGAAGTGAAGCTTGCCAATACAATTCAAAATGTATTGACCCTTGTGGCTGTAACTTGTAATGTTGCAGGTTGATTGTTTTTAAATGAAGATTGTTTGATTGACTAGGACTACAAAGTCTACAACCAACATCTGCCTGTGGCACTTTGAAGATGAAGGACCCATGACTATATTTATTCCGCTGCAATGTAATGTAATAGCCATATGAGCTATGTTTGATGTAATAAACTTATGTTATTCCTGGTTATAAAGTTATATTATGACCCTTGTTTCTTGATATTACATCTTAACTGTGGATGCTAGCTATTGATCCAGGGACTAGCATTGTAAAACACAGGAGGAATCTAACTTATCTAAGGTTGGGACCTCTACAGATGGTATCAGAGCATTGTGTTGCCTGTAGGATTTGTAAACCTAGGATGGGACAAAAACCCTTAGGAAAATAGGAGTTGTCTTATTCCAAAACTTATTTAAAAAATACTTGTAAACTCTTTCCTCAACCATTTTGGTTTAACTCTACATCTCTTCTACTTCAACTTGATGGAAAACCTACCCATGGCCAAAGACTACACCATGTGCAAAGGACTTCTTCAAACTTCTTCAACTCTAATGACTTCAACTTCTTCAACTCTAATGACTTCAACATCTTCAGCATGTTCTCCAAGGACTTCCAACTTGGAAACCACTAAGGACTACAAGTGAAACAAGGAAATCCTACTCAAGATTTAGAGACTGAAGGAATGCAAAATAAGAAGGAACCATCAACAACTTTGAAGTATTGCAACCAAGAGTTTTTCTCAAAGAAACCATGATCTCAAGTAAGAAGAATCATGAAAGAAGAAAGATCACAAGTGAACCATATAGATGGACCACCATATTTTAGTTAAGCCAAAACCACCAACTTATGTGGTGTAACAAAAATATTTTGTTGCCTAAAAATGTGCTTGAACTTTGTTGTTTGAGTGAAATGATTGTTTGTGATTGCATGCACATTGTTTGTTGTGATGTGTGTGATTAGAAAAGATTTCTTAGAAATATCTTGCCTATTCTAAACTCCCTTCAACCCAAACAGATGACTACTCCAAAGGACTCCAAGGTTGATGACACCAACACCAACGAAGCTGATAGCATGAAAGAGCTCATAGCAACCCAACACCAGTTGAACCAACTAACAGCTCAGTTCCTAGTCAACAATAGTGATAAGGATCCAGCACTGCAAAGGTTTTTGGAAGAGCAGTCTCAACTGATGCTTAAGGTGACTAATCAAATGATCAGTATAGAAGAAAGCTATCCAAAGAGAGTTTATGATAACAAGGATGAAAAGAATATTGTTCTAGATGGAGCCCCAGCTTGCATTATTTGTGGAGACAAGGATCATACTTCCAAGGAGCATGAAGGACAATGCCCCAATTGTGAAGAAGATCATCCTGTTGGACAATGTCCTACCTCTCAAGCTACTTGCTACCTGTGTGAAGGAAGTGATCATACTCCAGGTCTATGTCCTATCTATGCCATGGTGGAACAAAGGAAACAAGAAGGATCCAAGTCTACCAAAGGAAAAGGACCACTTCTACATCCAAACAAGACAACCCAATTCAAAGGATCAAGGAAAATCAAGAAGCCCAAGCAAGACATGAGCCTTGTGCAATGTCGTAAATGTAAAGAAATGGGACACTACTCCAGTGGATGCCCAGAGAACAAGAAGAATAAAGAGATTGACCAAGTGTGGTGCAACAACTGCAAAGAACCAGGCCACTATGTAGAAACTTGCCCACAAGAGCAACGCAAAGAACTTAAGGACATTAATTGTTTCAACTGCAAGAATCCAGGACACTATGCAAGAAACTGTCCAGAAAGGATGAAAAACAAGTTGAACAAGCCTATGGAGAAACTCAACCTTGGCCCACGAGTCAAATGTAGAAATAAAGCAAAAGTTTGCTTAGAGAAGTTTTCCAGGACCCAAGAAGGCCAATATGTAATTTTTGTTTGAAAATTTTTTTTGAAAGGGTGGTAGTACCCTAGTTGTTTTGAACTTGCTTGTAACCCAACCTTCCCAAATCTCGGGACGAGATTTATTTTAAGGGTGGTAGCCTGTCACATCCCAAGATTTCCAAATCTTGTAATGTGAAAATAAATGAATAAAATAAAACCTTGTTTGATTTTCAGAGCCAGAAGAAACTTTCTGAATTCAATTGGAACATCAAACCCATTTGAATTAAATAAAATCCTAAAAGGATTTAAAAAGATAAACATTTTAAATAAAGGAAAATAAAATATTTTGGAAATACTATTTTAGATCTTTTAATAAAAGGATTTGGGTGTTCAAAAGAGAAGAATGAATTTATAAATCAAGAATATTTTATAAAGCCAAATTAAACCTTGACCAAGCTTTTGAATTAAAACATTTTTATTTTAAATAAAATAGCAAAGGTTTAATTAAAAATAATAAAGGATTGCTTAAATAAAATAATAAGGATTTAATATCCAAGTTTTATTAATAAAAGTTCTGTCATTTATAAACCATCAAAACTTATTTGTTTAATTTAAATAAGTTTTCCAAACATTTGTAATTCACAAATAAAATCTACTAAAATGTTTTGGCTTTATTTTTAGATTCAAAATAAATATATCAATAAAATAAAACTTATTTGAATTAATAATGAAAGACTATTATATTTAAATATTAATGGACTGTATAATAAAATGTTTTTCCAAGTATTTAATATTTCCAAATAAAACCTACTGATTTGATTTTGAAAAATATTTGGATTTCAAATGGGGATTTTATTAGTATCACACCTTATTCTAATAATAAACCATGATCCATTTTATTTAATTAATAAATGGAACCTAAAAAGATTTAAAATATTATTTTATTTTGGAAGTTGGTTTATGCTACTAAACAGAACCAAAAACTCACTACAAGTTTGAATCAGTTTGCATTGATGATTGAATCATTTGTTTGAATATCAAATCAGAAAATAGAAATAGAAAAGAATAAAACAAACAGGCAGGAAAAAAAAATATGGAAAAGGACAAACCCAGCCCAGGCAGCCCAACAAGCCCAGAAACAGCCCATCTCCCTCACCCCGAAAGAAAACGATTCGCACGCGTTATCAAACCCACTGAGAGAATGACTGGTGGACCCTCCCCTCCTCTCTTTTCCCACTGACCAGCGGACCCCACTTTCCCAGCCGTCTCCTTCCTCGTGACGACCACGCCGGCCGTTTCTGCCGTTGATGTCGCGGCTTCAATTCGCAGTAATGCCACGCCTTAACCACGCTGCGACCACGGCCTATTAATCGCCAGCGTTTCCTCCTCCTTTCCCCTCACTCGCCACTCCCTCTCTGCCCCGAGGCTGCTACAATTTGAGCTCGCACCGCCGCAACTCCGACCACCGTCCTCCCTCGATTCCGGCCGAGCCACACCCCCTCCTGCCTCCACAAGCACACAAGCACACTCCCCACTACATGACGCATCTCCCAGTACCCTCTGTTCAACCGCGGGCGCCCCAGAACGTCGCCTACGTCAAGCTTCCGACGCCGCCGCGTCTGCCTTCAACTCCGGCAAGAACTCAGGTAGATTCCGACCGCCCCGTACCTTCTCGTTCATGCACGTGACCTCTCCGTGACCTCCCGCACTTAACCATGCCTCTGTTTTGTCCTAGGACGATCTACAACGTCGTCATCGACCACGACTGAGACCACCCGACGCCGTCCTCCACTCCGGCGAGAAATCCTACCAAGACCAGAGCGCCCCTCGCCCGACCAACACCTCCTCGAGCATCACCGTGACCTCCTGAACCCGGTGAGCTTCTTTTACTCCTGTCTCGCTTCCTAGAACCACCACGAACATCTCGCCTGACCGTCGCCGCCGTCCGTCGCCGCGCAGCGCCGCCAACTTCTGGTCACGCAAGCGAGAGCTGTTAGATCACCATCCTGCGGCGTAGACAGAAGGATTTAAGTGAAACGGTATAGGAGCATCTGAGCCGCACGATTCACATTTGATCCAACGCGCCGCAGCACGCGATCCAGACGAATCGGTACCGGCCAATCACGGCTCGACGCGTGGCCTGTATTAGATCTGAAACCAGTTTTGAAAACAGAATAAATTGCAAACTTCAAACCTTTGTAATTTTCAAACCACACGTCCAAAATTTTTAAATTTTATATCAATGAAATCAGGAGAACAATCCCTAGCCAACCATGGCCTTAGTTTGACAAATAGTATCTAATAGCTTGTTTGAATTTGCAGAAACATTTGTGTACTTGTTTAGAGTATAAAAATTGTTTAAAATTGATTTTAGGATTAAATCTTTTTGCAAAATGGATTTATGTGACCATACTGACCCTAGAAACCAACCCATAGTGTTAAAAATGGTTTTGGTAAAATATAGGTTGAATTATTTAACTTAGCCATTTTTCTAACCAAATAAACCCATTGATTTTATCATAGAAATGTTTTTGCAAGGAAAACTTTGGGAAAAATGTTTTGGACCAAAACTTACTGACCCCAAAACATCAAGCCTTGCCAAGAACAACTCACTTGATGAAAAACCTAGAGTTTTGCTTTGATAAGAATAATTTTCACCACATAAAATGATGAATGAATTTTAAAATGGTCTTAAGATAAAACCCAATTGCAAATGGCTTTGCCATTTTGGTAAATGACCAATTTGGACCATACAAAGTTTATAAACCTAGTAGAGACCAACCTTGCAAAAAGAACCCCCTTTGCATGACCTATACTCCATTGCTATGTGTGTGAAATTGTTTGTTTAACCTTGGTTTGGAATGCTAGTTGATTTTTGTGTTTTGCTTGATTGACTTGTAGTGAAATTAGCAAAGTGTGAAACCAGCAAGATCAAGGAAGTGAACCCTCATTCCCTACCAAACGGCAAGTTACACTATCATACAAAAGTCCTACTATTTTCATTATATACTTAGTGGATTTTGAAAACATGCATGAAAAGATATTTTATACTTATGCTATGCTAAATCCTAATAGGATTCACTAAACACTCCTTAGTGAAAATATTAAAGTTGTACATGCTTAGCCATGCTATATGATATAATTTGAAAAAGAGAAACATGTTGAGACTTTACAAAAGTTGAGAAAAGGACTTGTGTTTTACATAATAAAACAAGGACTCAATGAACCACCTAGGTGGAGGATACTTTAAGTTTTGGAGAAGGTGGCAACAAAAGGGAACCATGTCTATGGCAATCACTTTGTGTTGTGCTCCAAAAGAAAACCACCTAGGAAACTTAGAGATCAAACATGCTTCTCCAATTGTGGCTTTCGTGTGCAACCACATGCTATTATGGCTCTGGCTTAGTCAATTACATTAGGAAGACCCATACATTGTCTTTAGTTACTGGACATGGGGATCTGGAATGCTTCATGGGGGCTGAAGACAAAGCTAGCAATGATGTATGGGAGGACCTTTTGGAAAGACTTCGTCACATTCTCAATCTGCCAGTACTCCATCTTGGTGAGCACTAATCCAGTAGGCCACTGGTGGCAACAAAATGGGATTGTGACATGTGGGTAAAGTGTACTCCTTCTGCAGAAGATAATAAAATCTAAGTACTTAGCCGTTTCCCCGGTTATGGACAATACTGAGCAACTAAAGTTTGAACTATGGGAGATCTCGACATTCCAACTTCTAATATAAAAACTTGATGCCCTTGTGTGTCTACCAAGGAATTCAAAGAGATTTTGTTAAGCTTGTTGCACTTGGGGTTACCAAGGTGCTCAAGAGCATGATGTACTTGGGGTTACCAAGGAACTCATGGATTTTGATAAAACTTGTTGCACTTGGGGTTACCAAGGTGCTCAAGAGATTTTGACAAGGATTTGAACACTTGAGTTTCTACCAAGGAGTTCAAGGAACTTGGAAAAGAAATTTGACAAAGGACTTTAAAAACCCTTTTGAAAAGATAGGAAAAAATATTTCTTTATGCAAATAAGCCTTAAACTCTGCCTAGCCAAATATGCATATAATGATAGGATCCACTCATATTGTACATAGAAGTGAAGCTTGCCAATACAATTCAAAATGTATTGACCCTTGTGGCTGTAACTTGTAATGTTGCAGGTTGGTTGTTTTTAAATGAAGATTGTTTGATTGACTAGGACTACAAAGTCTACAACCAACATCTGCCTGTGGCACTTTGAAGATGAAGGACCCATGACTATATTTATTCCGCTGCAATGTAATGTAATAGCCATATGAGCTATGTTTGATGTAATAAACTTATGTTATTCCTGGTTATAAAGTTATATTATGACCCTTGTTTCTTGATATTACATCTTAACTGTGGATGCTAGCTATTGATCCAGGGACTAGCATTGTAAAACACAGGAGGAACCTAACTTATCTAAGGTTGGGACCTCTACAAAAAGCACTCAGTTTCAGGCTTAGGTCCAGCCTTGGTCTTCTTCGCCGGCGTGGTAACTTTCTTACCACCCTTCTTGAAGTGTCCCTTCTGCTTAGACTTGCCTTTCTTGAATTTGTGGTCTTATTGACCAACAACACTTGGTGCTCTTTCTTGATCTCCACTTCTGCAGACTTTAACATAGCAAACAGTTCTGGCAACTGCTTGTTCATGTTCTGCATGTTGTAGTTCATCACAAAGTTCTTGTAACTTGGTGGTAGTGATTGGAGGACACGGTAAATCCCCAAAGCATTAGGAATCATTATACCCAAGCTTTGAAGTTTGTTTGCGTGCCCAGACATCTTAAGCACATGACGGAGCTGCCCTCTTCCATCTTGCAGTTAAAGAACTTTTCAGAAGCCTCATAACTTTCAATTGCCGCATGAGTCTCAAAGATCAATTTGAGATCCTCGACAATATCATATGGGTTTGAATTCTCAAACCTTTTCTGAAGCTCCGATTCCAAACCATACAAGATAGCACACTGAACTATGGAGTACTGATTCTTTCGAGCGAGGTAAACATTCTTTACTTCATCGGAAGCATCAGCTGCAGGTGGGTCACCCAGCGGTGCATCCAGCACATAGGTCAAATTACCAGCTGTGAGGACAATCCTCAAATTGCGGAACCAATCCACGAAGTTGCTTCCATTGTTTTTCAACTTTTCTTTCTCTAGGAACGCATTAAAATTGATGGTAGGGGCTGCCATTGATCTACAACATATTTGCAATAGTTTAGACTAAGTTTATGACAAATTGAGTTCAAATTAATAATAAAGTTAATCTAGGTGAACTCCCACTCAAAACAACATCCCTCACATTGTTTTAGTGATCACACGAACCAAATCCACTACATCAACACCGATCATCACGAGAGTTGATATAGTTTCAATGGCGAACAATCGTCATGTTCATCATATCTACTATATGATTCATGCTTTACCTTTCGGTGATCCGTGTTCCGAGACCATGTCTGTACATGCTAGGCTCGTCAAGATCAAACCTTAGTTTCCGCATGAGCAAATCTGGCTTGCTCACATTGTATACACTTGCAGAATCTAACACACCCGATCATCACGTGGTGCTTCGAAACAACAAGCTTTAGCAACGGTGCTAACTAAGGGTGAACACTTTATGACTTGAAATTCATGTGCATGAGGGATCATCTTATAATGCTACCGTCGTCTACTAAGCAATACAAGATGCATAAAGGATTAACATCACATGCAATTCATAATATGTGATATGATATGGCCTTTCTTATTTGTGCTTCCGATCTCCATCTTCAAGCACGAACATGATCTCCATCATCACCGGCACTGCATCAAGGTCAATGACGCTTCTTCATGGTTGTCGTCCACCGGCTTCAACTATTACAACTACTTTGAATAGACATGCGGGTCTTAACATAAATTAAAGACAACCATATGGCTCCTGCCGGTTGCCAACTTACAATAAGGAACATTGCATACATCAAATATAATCACAATCATGGCCATATCACATCACTGCACACCCCTGCAAAACAAAGTTAGACGCCTCTACTTTCTTTGCATATTTTACGTGGTTTGGGGCTTTCAATAAGTGTCGTTCTAACTTACGAACAAGAACCACAACATTGATACTAGTATTGTTAATCACCCGTTGTAAATTGGATCTTAACTATGCTAGGAGAAACAGGAACCCGCAAAGCCACTTATGCAATACAAGTTGCATGTCAAGCGTGGAGCAAGTCTCATGAACGATGTCATGTAAGGTTAGCCCGGGCCGCTTCATCCCAACATACCGCAAGATGCAAAGTACACAAGAAGCAATCGACAATAAAAGCATCAACGCCCACAATGACCATTGTGTTCTACTCGTGCAACAGATCTACATATAGACACGGCTCTGATACCACTGTAGGGTTTCGTAGCATGGAAAACAAAATTTTTCTATCACATACAAACAAACAAGCCAAGATCTATCTACTAGATTGTAGCAACGAGTCGATGGAATAACTTACCCTCGAAGATTCCAAAGTGTTTAACGAGAGCGGATTCTCGTGGGTGATGTAGTCGTACTCTTCCCGATCTCAAGATCGCGTAGACGATCCTTCCGGCGCTGTGTTCCGGCAGCGCTCCCGCAGTCAGTCACACGTTCGGTACTCGACGAAGACCTTCCTCTCCCTTGTTCCAGCAGGCAGCGGAGGTTGTAGCACTCTCCTCGCGATTCTGGCAGCACAACGGCGTGGTACCGGAAGTAGAGGGGAGATCTCGCAGGGCTTCGCCTTAAGCCGGAGCGAGTATGGTGAGGTATGAGAGAGTCCTCAGTGTTCTAGGGTTTAGACACACCAAGGAGGGGATGCTAGAGCTGGCGGCTAGGGTTCCGGGGACCCCCAAGTCGGCGGCTAGGGCAAAACCCTAGGGGTTGGCGGCGGCTATGGAGGGCTGCAGCTTCTAGGGTTTGAGGTGAGGGACTTTGTGTGTCTAGAGGAGGGAGCCCTGTCCCTCCTTATATAGGTGGAGGGGCCGGCCGCGCCAAGGGGAGGGATAGGAGTCCCTCCCCAACTCGGCTTGGAGGTGGGCTGCCGGTTGGAGGAGGGAACTCCTCCCCAACTCGGTTTCCCCTTCCTCCTCTTTTCCTCTTTCCAATTTTAGCCGTTTGACTTTTCAAACTAGCTATTTGACTTTTCAAACTAGGATTTGAATTAATCCTTTATTTGGAACAGCGATGACACTTAGTACATGATGCAATCATTCCAACATGCAATGACACATTCATGTACCCCTTCCCCTCCGGAGTGCCGGACATTCCGGAACCTTCTGGAACATTCCCGATGAAAACACCAGAATCATTCCCGAACTCCGAAACGGGACTTTCCTTATATGAATCTTATTCTCCGGACCATTCCGGATCACCTCGTGATATCCCGGATCCCATCCGAGACTCCGAACAACATTCGGTCTCTTTCTCATAATACCATAACTACTCAAACAACATCGAATCCTTAAGTGTGTCTCCCTACGGTTCGTGAATTATGCGGACATGATCGAGACACTTCTCCGAACAATAACCAATAGAGGAATCTGGAAATTCATATGGCTCCCACATATTTCTATGATTACTTTGCGATCGAATGAACCACTTACATACGATACCAATTTCCCTTTGTCTCACGATAGTTTACTTATCCGAGGTTATGATCGTCGGTATCTCTGCATACCTAGTTCAACCTCGTTACCGATAAGTACTCTTTTCTCATTCCCGTGATATGTGATCCCTTGTGAGCCAGTCACATGCTTGCAAGCTAATTGGATGACATTCCACCGAGAGGGCCCAGAGTATATCTATCCGTCATATGGATGGACAAATCCCATTCTTGATCCATGTGTCTCAACCAATACTTTCCGAACACTCAATGCCACCTTTATAGCCACCCATTTACGGTGTGGTGTTTGATGTCATCAAAGCATCCATCCGGTAAAGGTGATATGCATGATCTCATGGTCGAAGGAATTAGGTTACTATGTATCAGAAAGCATATAGCAATTGAACTATTAAAATGACTTGATCTTTATGCTACGCTTATCTATAGGAGTATGTCCACCATATCATTCTCCTAACGATATGATCTTGTTGTTGATAACATCTCAATGTTCATGATAGGGAAACCACAATCATTTATCAACCAACAAGCTAGTGATGTATAGAGGCTATACTAGGGACTTCAAATTAAGTTTACAAATCACACAAGTATCAATGTTTCCTTGTTAATACTATTATAGCATGAATGTAAACATTTATCATAAACACAAAGATATAATAATAACCACATTTATTATTGCCTCTAGGGCATATCTCCAACACACCCGCTCGTACCCTGAGAAAGCATCCTTAAAAAACCTTAGTTGCCAAGTTTTACGATTAGTTAATGTTCACTATGATCATCACGTATGTTCCCAAGTCATCCATAACCGCGAACACGGCTTTTCGAAAAGATTATAACCCTGTAGGGGTGTACAAGTCTTCCCACACGTACCAACCGACTCTTAATGCTAGCACATAAGACCTCTTACTTGGAAGGCCGACAAAGGGTGGTTAGACATGACCTTTACCTTGCTTTTGTCGAGACCATGAGTCACGTCCTAAAGATGATTCCACCGTAACGGGTCAAATCCTGAAGCCAGTCCCACAGATGTGAGGCAAAGTTGGTTTACCAGGGGCTCTATCCACCCCCAAGCAACCCCGGCCACGCTTACCTACCTGTTATGATGCACCTCCTTCACCGCCTTCGAGAACAATCAAAATGCATATGCCAAATGGAACGCCCGAACTATGTGACTCATGGAATCTACTAGGCAAGTTAGTCAGTCGAGGGTTTTTCTAGGCCCCGTGTGGCTATACGCTCATCTGGGTTCAAGAGGCAAGAACTCGGTTCCTAGTGGTGGTGAGCATGAGACTACAGAAACAACATCCCACCATGGCGTCCCATACAAGACTTAGCATGCTTAATCTCAGTTTACCACTAATCTCAACATATCATGTTCTCCTGTCATACTAGATTCTTTTCATCTTATATATCATTAGGATGAACCAGCACCAATAGCTAAGCATGGCTAAGCAGGACATATGTATAAGCTCTAGAAGTGCACACAAGCCAAACCTAGTTATGCTAGGAGTAGTGGATCAGGTAATATAGGCTTCAAAGGGGATGATGCAATAGATAGGATACTTTATCTATCGATAAAGTACCACAATAGAATCATATGCATCATGGTAAGAATTGAAATGCTTTGACATCATGGGATTGTATAATGGTGGGGCTATGCTTGCCTTTGCCCATTGATAACAGATAAACAGATCTTCATAAGCCTTGTACTTGGTTATAGTTGGTCAAGTATTGATCTTCAATCTTCAATGGTGTTGATATCTAACTTTTATATCGGACTCGATCTCGTATTCTACCGGAAAGAAGCAAAACACCAGAAAAGAGGGAAACAATCCACATGGCATTGATGCAATGCTCAAGCAAGTATGATGATATGACAAGTTAGATAGTATTGAAATGAAATGCTTGACCATTTTAAATAGGGAAAAGTTAAATAGTATTGAAATCAACACATGACATCGATGCAATGCTCAATGCTTGACCATTTTAAACAGGGTCTAAGGGAAGTAAACCCTAAAACAGGGAAACATCGGAATCACCTGTGGGTGTTCATTTGGTTCATCTAATAATCTTGTTAGTTGAAGTTACTTAACAATGCATGAATTTGATGCTAATCTCATTTATCTAAACATTTTGATATATTATTTGTATTTTTTATCAATTACAGATAAAAAGTTATTGAATTTACAACATTAAACCATTTTTTGAAATTCATGAAAATAATTTAAAAGGCTTTATTGTGTCAAGCTAACGTCGTTAGTGCATGTATTAAACCTTTTTTTACATTGGGGTCGGGGCTAGCCATTGTGGCTGACTTGTGAGCCAGGAGCCACGTTAGATGACATTGTGGCAAACACTCAGGTGCTAACGCAGGCACCATGTCATGGCCACACAACAGCCACGCGGGCTCCACGTTGGATCCACACCGACCTCACCATGGACACGCCATACGGTGGTCGCCGTCGACGACTCCGGCGGTTCCAGCAAGCGCGGCTTGGTGCGTTGGAATCGCGCGAGCGAGGCGAAGATGCTACTACTAGCGCCGCTAGTATTTGGTCACTGAAGCGAGCACTACGGCGAGCGGCGTCGGTGGCGCTCTCAGGCTCACATCAAGAGGCGACTATGGAACCCGATTGAGGTAACGAGAGGGTGATTGACTACCAGAAGCTCACCCTGGAGCTGTTGGTGATAACGACGAGGCTAGGCGATGACCGGAGCAACGACAAGGTGGGCGGTAGATCATGTAGAGATCAGAGAAGAAGGCATCGATGCGGCTGTCTGGGAGCGCCTGAGCTTGATTACTTTGGCAAGGAGGAAGCTAGAGAGACAAGGGAGCTCAAGGCGTGCTCGGTTGGCTTTGGGGCGGCCTCTAGGAGCGGCGCGGTACGGTGGCCTTCGGCTAGGTTTTCGGCTCTAGGGCAGAGCAAGAGGGAGCATGCTAGGGGGAAGAGATGGACATGAGAAGAAGGGCATGACAGCTCGGCATTCTTATCATTCTCCATAGTGGCACAGATGGGTGGGAATCGCGGCGCACGACGACGACGGTGATGATAGGTAGCTGCTTCCTGTGGGGAGGAAGACGACGACCGGGTGAGGGCCGAACCGATATGCACTTCTACTAGACTGTATGGGCCGCACGCGGACTGCGGGAAAGGTTGCAGGGAAGCGAGAAGCAGATGGGATGCGGCCTAGTTTTTTGGCTCTATTTTTATTTCCACAATATTTTCATTTTTTCCGTTTTACATTTCCCTTTTGTAAAACCATTTCAAAACTATTTTTGGCATTTTATAAATACAAGAGGGCTTTGTAAACAATTTGAAAACATTATAGGGATCCTGGTTACTATTTGGGTTCCACACCTTTTGTAGTTTTCAAAATTCAAAACATTTTGAATTAATTTGAAATAGAGGGGAAATTTTAGGGTTTAGGGTTTTTGCATTTCTTATTGTTTGCATTTTGTCTTAGCAAAAATAGATGATGCTTATGAATGCACAAACAACCCTAATTACAATTTAACTAAAACTGGGGTGTTACAACTCTATCCCCATTACGAGAATCTCGGCCCGAGATTACTAAGGTAGGAAGGAAGAAGGGAACTGAGTTACACTAAGGATAAGAGGAAAGCACACTA
Organism: Avena sativa; assembly: GCA_916181665.1. Lineage (NCBI taxonomy): Eukaryota > Viridiplantae > Streptophyta > Magnoliopsida > Poales > Poaceae > Avena > Avena sativa. The sequence goes on from OV702284.1 coordinate 393,754,010, forward strand.
GACAACAACATTAAGTATCTCATGATTAACTTGGGGAAGGAGTGTTCAGGAACAACTCTTAGATGACGAATATGAAACACGTCAAGGTAGAGGAAGAACATAAGGAGAAGGTTTCAAGCTGACAAACAACTGGTCTTCATAAGGATAGAGACCATGGAATTTGCAGAAGAGTTTAACCTTCTAAGGAGGAAGGTTTCCAACAGAAAGAACATGACCATAGACTTGGAGCGATGAATCTCTACTAAAGGGCTTAAGTAGAGATTTCATGGATATAGAGATATGGATCAACAAAACCAACTTGTTGGACTATTTTTGACACAAAAAGGTCACTCTTTCGTTCAACAAAAGGCCAAGACAGAAAGTTGTTTTGGTAGAGAGGACTCAAAGAGTCATAAGAAACAAGTATCAAGAGAACTTTTGATTACCAAAATCATATTCGCTCTTTAAACATGGCTGAATAGAACAGAAGGAACGCTTTATTCATCTAGGGTTATCAAAATATTTACCATAGATCATGATATCACTTTACACCACCAGGATGATTAAATAAGAAGATCCCTGATGACACGAGAAAAAGAAACTTCATTCTGAGACTTCAATTACTTGGCACAACAAAACATTTGCCAACATAAAAGGGTCTAGAAAATCGACTGAGAGACATTTACCAACTCTACTTTAAATGTTTGCGGTGAGCTAGCATACCACTGCATGTGTAGTATACTATAGTCATTGATACGAGACTCACATAACACCGTTCCGCAAATACCACATCCCTCAGAGTGGTACAACAGAAACATTGCGGGTCCATATTACAAATATACACACATCATTATTATTACAATACCGGTACTTTAAGTTTTCTCTCAGTTATAGAACTAGGTCTATCGAACTAGTAGGAGAAATAATCCACTTCTGAAGGTGTTTCTAGCGACGTGGAGTCTGCACACAACAGAACCAAAATACTCTGCCCCAACTTATCAATAAGGTTGTCAAGCTTACTGGTTTTGCTGTAAACAAAGGATTAAACATATAGTGTGGAAGAAAGTAATTGCTTGTGGTAATTGCAGAAAGTAAACAGTAAACAATAGATAGAATATCAATGGAAAGGAATGGACCGGGGTCCACAGTTCACTAGAAGTGTTTTCTTTATAAGATAAATAACATGATGGGTGAACAAATTACAGCGGGGCAATTGACAAATAGAGAATGCATAATAATAATGCATGTACATGGCATGATGATCACTATGAGATTCATTTGGGCATTACAACATGATACATAGACCGTAATCCAACTGCATCTATGACTAATAATCTACCTCCGGGATATCATCCAAACAACCCTCGGGTATTAAGTTGCAAGCAACAGATAATTGCATTAAGCAAAGTGTGTAATGTAAACAATACAATTGCCCTTGGGCAAAGGATTGTTGTTTTCTCCCTAGTAGCAACAACACATCTATAATTTTAGAAGTTTATGTCACTCTCCCAGATTACTAGAGGCATGAACCTACTATCGAGCATAAATACTCCCTCTTAGAGTCACAAGTAAATACTTGGCCAAAGTAACTACTAGCAACGAAGATCATGCAAGATCACAAATATCATAGACATGATAGAACAATAATCAATCTGACATAATACTCAATATCCATCGGATCCCCGCAAATACAACATGTAGCATTACAATAAGATGATCTTGATCATGATAGGCAGCTCACAAGATCTAAACATGATAGCACAAAATAGGAGAAACAACCATCTAGCTACTGCTATGGACCCGTAGTCCAAGGATGAACTACTCACACATCACTCTGGAAGCATGCATGGTGATGAAGAATGCCTCCAGAATGATCTCCCCTCTCTGGAAGGGTGCCGGGAAGAGCTTTAGATACCTACCGATCTAGGGACGAAGGTGGCGACGGCTATAGACTTATTTCGTGGATTTCTGATCTGGTTCTTACGGTTTTTGCCTCGGGGGGATTATATAGGCGAAGGGGCAAGGTCAGTGGAGGCTCGAGGGGGCCACACCCTAGGGTGGCGCGCCCTTGGCCGCGCCTGGACCAAGTGTGGCCGCCCTGGGGTGCGCCTACCCCTCTCCTCCGGACTCCGTGTCGTGTCGGAAAAATAGGAACTTTGGCTTTTGTTTCATCCAATTCCAAGAATATTTCTTTACTAGTTTTTCTGAAACCAAAAATAGCAGAAAACAGGGAAATGACTCTGCGACACTTGTTAATAGGTCAGTTGCAGAAAATGCATAAAAATGCCACAAAGTGTGGATAAAACATAAGATAGTTGGTGTAAAACATGCATGGAGCATCAAAAGTTATAGATACGTTTGCAACGTATCATAGGCCAATTTTTACTTTTATGTTTGCACTTGATATTGGTTATTTCTATGTTTTACAATACAAGTCGGAAGGTCTTTGTTATATATTATAAACATATCATACTGAAGTGGAGAATCAGTCCATCAAAGGATTTAATGGTTTGATAACTGATTAGTGGGGGAACTACACTTCAGGAATATTCATTAAAACTTATATAAAGAGCATGGAATTTTTCATTATTGTATCATGGTGAATACTACACAGTTGCATAGAGGAGTATAATACTTGGTTCTTCGCTTTATTATTTGGAAAGGAAATACATATTGTTTATTTTTTTCAATAATTGATTATCTCTCACAGTCACTACTTATGTTTTGTGGACTAGAAGGAAATTTCTAATTATATTTTAATAGCATTTAGATGATTTGCTATATTAATACAAAGCGCACCTTCTATTATTTTTTATTGATGTATGTAGTGGATCAAATTGTATCAAATTTGGTATAGAAAAGGAAATCTGGTGGAATGTAGGAATATTGTATCTTTTATCAAGGTTGGAATTATTAGAAATCATAACGCACTAGAATCTCATGCGGAATGCTATTATTACTCCAAAGGAAATTACAAGTCAAACTCCCAACGCTAAAATGCTTAGGAAAAGTGGGTGGAATCAACATGAACTATCATATATATATGTTATTGTTGTCTTTTCTGGTGGAAGTCACTCTATATTTAAGAGAAATACTATGCTCAAACAAATGATTTGTAATTTTTACCGATGTCAACTATGAGCGGAAGCATTGCGTGAAGGAATAAACTCAATGAGAAGTACAAGTTTGGGAACTAGTTATTTACGAAAAATCAGCGAGCCTATAGGCTTGATGTCAACACAAATAAAATATTTATACTTTGTGGAAACTGTTTCTCCTATGGGAGTGTTTGCTTCTTTGGAATTTAGAGAAAGTGGGAATAAAGATAGGGTTTGCTAATTTAAGAGATCGGTTCCTTTTCATGGAAAAGCTTTACATCAATGTAATATCAGGTCATATGGTTTGCTTATTCCCGGATGATGATCATATACAAAGGTTAGTGTGAATTTTTTGTGTTATTACTATATGTGCTAACAATGTTCTTAATGTTTATAGATATCACATTGATGGAAGTGAAATCTTGGTTATCCTCTAACTTTCATATGAAAGGTATCTTCAAAGCTTCGTATGTGTTGTGGAGTGGAATTACATAGAGAATATTTTGAAATGTTTTCTATGGAAGCTGCCAACCGTCAAGTACCTTTGATGAAGGGAATTATACTATATGAGGAATTTTGTTAAGACTCCCGAGGAAAAAGGAAGAATAATTGTCATCCAATAATTATTATGGGACATTATTTGTACGACCTAATTTTAGGCATGTCACTTGAACTATTTCTATTTTGATTAGCATGGTAACTGAAACTTGCTAGAATTGTTAGCAAGGGTAAGGAGAATCCTGGAAATATTGCTGGAATCATCGGAAATGCTTATGGCATAATGTCAAGGAATCATGGATTATTCACTATATTTTGATGGTCACAACTTCCAAATGCACTCTTGGATATATTGATGTTGTTTTTGCCAAGAGGATCTCCATGAAAGGTAACATATTTTTATTTTAAGTTTTGACATTTATTGTTTGTAGGTTCTTAAGTTGTTGAAAAAACATGATTTAAATGTTCTTTCGTTATAGATGAATACTTTGATGCGTTTGAAGCATCATAGGAAAGCATGTAGCTAAAGGAATTATGGTCGCAAAAGGAACATCATAACCTGTTACTTTTTGATAATATGACTCCAAAGGTCACAAGGCTTATATGCAACATGGATTTATCGAGGACAGAAATTATCTTTTGACCATGTTAATAGCATGGGAATTAACTTTGTTGGATAAAATATTTCCAGCCAAGTGGGAGATGTAGGAATTTATGGCTTGTAATATTTTATATGTCGACTACATTGTTATACTCCTAGAATCAAACCTCAATTGGGAAGTATTCATGAAATTAATAGAGAACGATTGATGTGGAATTGTACTTAAGGAAGCCGGTACGACTATACTGAAACATAGTGTATATGAATATAGTAGAATTATACCCAGGAATGGTATAGAGTGGAATGTCAGGTTGTCTATAGGATTGTCTCTATGGACTATTAAAGCCCGCGAGTTTGAATTTGAGTTCAAACTCAGCACTTGATTCACAAATGCGTGTTTGGAACCTAATTGATTAATAGTATTAGGCTCAGTAATTGACTGCTAATGATTGTGGTTGGTTTAACAAGTCACGAGTTCTAACTAGAAACATATAGAAATATATGGAACTTGGAGTCTATATAAAGGTCCTACCCTCTAGCCTCAATATGCATTGTGAGCGGCACCACCGATAAGGCAGAGGAATAGAGGGTAGGCCGAATAGCACATGAAACCCTAGATTTGTTACAAATTATAGTATATAGATAATTATAATCAGGCTACTGCCACAAACACATGGTTATTGGGGTGGACTACTCCCTATTCATAGTGGAGATCTACGAGGAGGCGATGGCAAAGAAGCATATGCGACCGAAGGTGATTTTGCAAGAGGTTCTCCCTCCAATTCAACCTTTTCTCTCTTACGCCGCCCTATTTCGTGAGAAATGACTCTAGCGATATATCAATGTGGCGATGAGACAACCATTGCGATCCGACGATCTTGCGGAAGTTAGGTGCCACATGACCGTAAACCAATTAAACATTAAAGCCGTGTAAAATATCTAGAAAACCAATATGTTAAACTTCAAAAGTCATACATATGTTTTGGAATCCGTAATACATGGGCGGGCTTCAGTCCAACCCACTAGAAGATATAGTCTTATTTTTTATTCATCTAGAAAATAGGTTTTAATTTATAATTTTTATATTACCACTATAGTAATGGGTTATTACAAAATATTCATTTCAAACCATGAAAATTACTCAAATATTGAAAAATAATTATTCGTCTAGTAAACAATGTTCATGAATGTTAAAAAGACCATCTTTTGAAGAAAATTTCATGTTGTAAAAAACATCATGTTTTTATAAAATGTTCAAGGTCCATAAAGGGGTTCACGTGCGACAAAAAATGTTCACATATTTGAGAAAAATGTTCTTTTATTTGAAAAATATTCATACATCTCAAAAAGATGTTCATATTTTTTGAAAAGTAGATTTTCATGTATTCATAAGAGTGTTCATGAACTCTAAAAAAAATCACATGTTCAAAAAATAATTTTATGTATTTATCCGAAAATAAGAGAGAATTATATATACAAACAGAAAAACAAAGTGAAGAAAAAAATAGAGAAAAAATAAAAAACAAAACATAAAAAATACATAAGAAACTCTCTTGTCTCCAAGAACACCGATGAAAGTCTGATGATGGTTGTCCTACGTTGCATTCATGATGTTAGACTTTGGATTCATATATGTCAAAATGATCTGACACTTGATAGTCTAATCGGGTGGTGTAATAGTTTGGATTCTCCAGAACCCCTTGTATTTTCTCTCCCTTTTCCCGCTTCCCTGCTCAACCTGTAAGAGTCTGTTTGTTTGGGCTGCAGCTATTGAAAAGCAGCTAGTGAAATCAGAGAAGTATTTGGCAAAAGTGCTTTTGATAGCTGTTATTGCTTGTTTTAGAACTGAAATCTCTGAAATGCCCCTAAGTGTAGAAGATGTTGTATACGTGTTAATTAGTTGTTTCTGAATGTCTTTTTTACTTAAACTAGATGATACCCCATGCGTTACGGTAGAAACTGTTGGTCTAAAAATGTGTTTTAGCTCTATAATTTTTCTAAATATATTAGAAAACTGATAATATTAATTTACCATAAGTTTTTATTGGTAATATGAAATTGAATAGTTTGTGCATTTCAAATAGTGGGAAAATGAATAAAATTTCTGACACTTAGCACCCGAAAATATGTGTTGGTTCCTTACATTTGTTGTTTTCCATTTGTTGCATTAATTTAGCACAATAAAAATTAACTCGTAGGTCAGATTAAGATATCGTGAGTTGTTTTATAATAACCTTAATATCAAAGATAGATAGTCAGATTCGATATTACTTGCTCTAAAAAATCAAAACATGAATGAACTAGTGATGTTTTACAAATGTTGTTCTATATCAATAAAAGGTGGGCAACCCTGATACCATTATGCAAAGTGCTTAAGGGAGACAAGTATTGCTTGTGTCCATTGATTTAGAATTTAGATAGTAAGGGAAAGACCACAGTGGATGTCATCCTACTGGTTAGTTGAAAAATGCATGTCCTTCGATGATCTTACAACAAGATCTAGGAGTAGATAAAGTGTCTGTGAAAGTCAAACATTTGCTAGCAGATTGTAGCGGCAGCGGAGGCAATACAGTGGGGCGACGGCTGCTCGAAGAACTGTCCATCTGCTTGAAGCGCAAGGCCGACTCGCCATGGGTCGGGCCCCAGTCGATTGAGAGGAGGGGAGGTCCATAACGGCGAGGATGGCAGAGGGCACCCTAGTGTTGGGGTTTGAGGGCAGAAAACAAAAATATTCCTATGATCGGAACCCTAATGCCAAGATCTATCTAATAGTAATGCAGTAATGGGAAGAGATACGTTATTCATACCTTTGAAGACCGAGTGCGGTTAACGTACCGCGAGGAACATGGATGAAGAAGACGCCCTGAAGCTGACCTCGAGGTCATGAAGTCCTGCGGCTCCTACAACTCCTAGCACCGAAAGCACGGTGTCGCCTGATACGTCCAAAACGTATCTACTTTTCTGAACACTTTTGCTATATTTTCTCCTCTTATTTATGTGATTTGGATATAACTAATACGGAATGACGCTATTTTTAGAAGAATTTCTTTGGTGTCTCGTTTTGTGCAGGAAATCGACTTTCAGGAAAAATCCTAGAAAATATGCAGAAAATCCTATTTTCCCAGAAAACTCACGGAGCCAGAAGACAGAGGGGAGGAGAGGCCTGAGGGGCCCACACCACCCCCTGGCGCGGTCTAGGACAGGCCGCACCAGGGCATGATGTGGCCGCCTCGGACTCCCCCTCGACCTCTCCTTTCGCCTGTATATACCCTCTGACCTAAAACCACCAGGGGGTTCGACGTTTTTTCAGAAAGAGTTCCGCTGTGCCGCCACCACCAAAAACCACGATTCAAAACCAGAAACTCCGTTCTGGCACCCTGCCGGGACAGGGAATTGGAGGAGATCATCGCCATCATCATCACCAATGCCTCTCCATCAACCATCCATGATTCTCCCATCCACGAGTGAGTAATCCCCCGTAGTAGGCTATGGGGATGGTAGGGATTGGATGATATCTCTCATGTAATTGCATAAAATTGTTAGGGCAAGGTGCCTAGTATCTATTATTAGTTCTTTTTGACATTGTTGCAACTTGTTATGCTTAATGCTTGTCACTAGGGCCCGAGTGCCATGATCTCAGATCTGAACATGTTATTGATTCATGATGATATTATTGTTTATGATCTTACCTGCAAGTTGTATACACATATCGTTGTTCGGAACCCGAGGCCCCCGAAGTGACAGAAATTGGGATAACCGGTGGGGATGGCTGTGATGTGAGGATCACGTGTGTTCATGGAGTGTTAATTCTTTGCTCCAGTGCTCTATTAAAAGGAGCACCTTAATTGCCAATAGATTTTCTTGAGGCCCCGCTGCAACTGGCTGGCAGGACAAAAGATGTTGTGCAAGTTTTCATTGCGAGCACGTATGACTATATATGGAACACATGCCTATAATTATTTAGTACTTGGATGTTTTATCTTATTTATCTGCAAATGACCTTGATCTTGATATTATATGAATTGTCTTGTCCATGCAACGCCCCTTCGTCCATCCCTATGCCTACCGCACTTTAAATCCTACTGTTTACTACAATTTGTTTACTACAATTGTTACCGCTGTCTTTATTTTACTACTGTTGTTACTTTGCTATTGCTACTACAAAACTGTTGCTACTGATAAACTATTGCGAGCAAGACTGTTTCCAGGTGCAGCTGAATTGACAACTCGGTTGTTAAGGATTATAAATATTCTTTGGCTCCCCTTGTGTCGAATCAATAAATTGGGTTTTATTTCCCTCGAAGACTGTTGTGATCCCCTATACTTGTGGGTCATCACCGCCAGAGGGAGTCACACACGTACGATGCTTGACGACGACCCCCGCTTCTCTCTGATTCAGCCGAGATTGCAGAAGTAGATCTCCCGGCTCCGAATCCCGCAGCGCGACGGCCATCCGCGGTGAAAAACTCCTTGCTCACACAACCTTAACAAGGAGGCCATGGTCGCAAGAGAGAGAAGAGATAGGCAACACATGCCTTTTATTTATTTCCAGGTGGAAATTGGTGTGTATTAATCTTCCTATGGGCACTCCTTTATATAGGCGGAGGGAGGGGGTCCTTCCACCTTAGGATTCCCATGTGGGACTAAATAAACAAATAAAATGGGGGAACCCGCCGTCGGCCGGGTGGGCTTTCTGACGAGCACTTCAATAAGCGTTTGCAAGATTATAACATTTATAAACTTTATATATCATATATACCTTCGTCATTGATGACTTCTCCTTCCATTTGTTCGACCTCAACGTTTCTCAAATGTTCTGTGAACTCATAGAAATACATCTATTCTGCATTGCCTATGGTGATGGAAGTCCGAATATATCCTTTGAAGATGGGAGGAAGTGACCTAAGAAATACACATATTTTAAAGGACTCAATCATCCAGTGATCCACAAAATGAATCAGTCTCATGTGCGCATCAGGTATGCAATCCACATGACTGTCCAAACAAGTGTGTACTTCCATATTTATGGAGACAAAGTCTTCAAGAAGTTCGTATTTCCACATGCTCACATGTTTTATGAACTCTGCTCTTAGTTGATTCACCATATCACGTGGTTCAAAGTCATCTACAAGATCATGTAGTTCATTTGCCATGCCATCACGCATAAAGACTTGTATGAAATTGTATCTTTTCTGATGAAAAAGGTGGTCTTTCCATAGATGTGGGTACTCATTTTCCTTTGGCTCATCCAAATCCATTGTGTAGCGAATGTAACCTGCCACTTTGTTCTTGGTGAGGAGGTCGTTAAGACGCGTTAGCCAATCCGGGAAGTTGGATCCATCTATCTTGAGTTTCTCGGTGGCTAACCAATCGGTGATGTCAAAGGCGGCCTCACGGAGAACCATGTTCTACATTTAAAGTTTGCAAAAGCTTTCAGACTAAGTTTATGAAAATATGAGCTCAAATAACTCCACTAGAAACATTATCCCTAGAAATGTCTTAGTGATTACATGATCCTCATTCACTACATCACCCTCGATCGTCACGGCCGGCAATATATTTGCAAAGGTGGACGCTTCATGTCGATCATATCATTCATGTGATGCGTGCTCGATCTTTCGATCATCTTATTCCGAGGCCATGTCTGTAAATGATATGCTCGACAACTCTAACTTGTGTGTGTTGCAGTGTAACATTGCTTATACCCACTATATGCGAATGTAGGTATGTCTGACAACCGATCATCATGGTCTGCCTCATACCAAGAACTTTCTTGATGGTGCACACACAAGGGGAACACTATAATTGTAATTAAGTTGTTTAGGGATTATTTTATTAATGCTACCGCCGAGTATCTAATACTAAGCACACAATAAGATACACACAAACATCATACATTAAATGTAAGTGCAATGAGATATGTTCTTGGCGTTGTGATCTCCATCTCGGTGCCTCGGATCCGGCGCCAGGGGAGGGCGGCACCCTGGGACCGGCTCTAGGGAACCGGTGTCTCCGGGTCCTGGGCCATGGCCTTAGTGCCTCCGATGTCTTTGTCAACAATCATGATGACCGTTACTACGACTTAGCAACAAAAATTAAACTATTTTACCTTGACTATAACCATATCACATCACAACGCCCTCAAAAGAAAGTTAGATGCCTCTACTTTATCTTTTGCAAGTTTTACGTGGCTGTTTAGGCTTTCACGCAAGAACCGTTCTTATCTACGAACTTCAACCACAACGCCTATTGCATAATTGTTTCTACTAACCCTCTTCTGGGGCCCTCCTTTGTAAATGATATATCAACTATTGAAAGAGAGACATACACACGCTAGCCACTTATACGGAACAAGCTGTATGTCAAGTGTTGAACCAGTCTCGCGTAAGAGTACGCGTAAGCTCGGTCTGGGCCACTTCATCAATCAATACCACGATATAAACAAGTACACGTGGGAGGATAACAATTATAAAATCGATGCCCACACGTCATAACTCGTGTGTTCTACCCGTACTAGCAGTACTACTCATAGTCAGCTCTGATACCACTGTTGGGATTCGAGGGTAGAAAACAAAAAATTTCCTACGATCGGAACCCTAATGCCAGGATCTATGTACTAGTAATGCAGTAACAGACGGAGATACGATATTCATACCTTTGAAGATCGAGCGCGGTTAATGTACCGCGAGGAACATGGATGAAGATGTTGGAGATATGCCCTAGAGGCAATAATAAATGTAGTTATTATTATATATTTGTGTTTATGATAAATGTTTACATTCATGCTATAATAGTATTAACAAGGAAACATTAATACTTGTGTGATTTGTAAACTTAATTTGAAGTCCCTAGTATAGCCTCTATACTTTACTAGCTTGTTGGTTGATAAATGATTGTGGTTTCCCTATCATGAACATTGAGATGTTATCAACAACAAGATCATATCATTAGGAGAATGATATGGTGGACATACTCCTATAGATAAGCGTAGCATAAAGATCAAGTCATTTCAATAGTTCAATTGATATATGCTTTCTGATACATAGTAACCTAATTCCTTCGACCATGAGATCATGCATATCACCTTTACGGATGGATGCTTTGATGACATCAAACACCACACCGTAACTGGGTGGCTATAAAGGTGGCATTGAGTGTTCGGAGAGTATTGGTTGAGACACATGGATCAAGAGTGGGATTTGTCCATCCATATGACGGATAGATATTCTCTGGGCCCTCTCGGTGAAATGTCATCCAATTAGCTTGCAAGCATGTGACTGGCTCACAAGGGATCACATATCACGGGAACGAGAAAAGAGTACTTATCAGTAACGAGGTTGAACTAGGTATGCAGAGATACCGACGATCATAACCTCGGATAAGTAACATATCGTGAGACAAAGGGAAATTGGTATCGTATGTAAGTGGTTCATTCGATCGCAAAGTAATCGTAGAAGTATGTGGGAGCCATATGAATTTCCAGATTCCTCTATTGGTTATTGTTCGGAGAAGTGTCTCGATCATGTCCGCATAATTCACGAACCGTAGGGAGACACACTTAAGGATTCGACGTTGTTTTGAGTAGTTATGGTATTATGAGAAAGAGACCGAATGTTGTTCGGAGTCTCGGATGGGATCCGGGATATCACGAGGTGATCCAGAATGGTCCGGAGAATAAGATTCATATAAGGAAAGTCCTGTTTCGGAGTTTCGAAATGATTCCGGTGAATGTTCTAGAAGGTTCCGGAATGTCCGGCACTCCGGGAGGGGGGAGGGGTACATGAATGTGTCATTACATATTGGAATGATTGCATCATGTACTAAGTGTTCTTGCTGTTCCAAATAAAGGATTAAATTGAATCCTAAAACAGAAAAGTCAAATGTCCAGTTTGAAAGTCAAACGGCTAAAATAAGAAACTGTGGGAAACAAGCAAGAGGAGTTGGGAACCGACTTGGGGGAGGAGTCTCCTCCCCAAGCCGGCGCGCCAACCAAGGCTGACTTGGGGAGGGACTCCCCTCCCCTTGGCCGCACCCTCCACCCATAAAAGGAGGGGCAGGGCCTCCTCCTCTACACACACAAGTTCCTATCCTCTAATCTCCGGTTTAGAGCCGTTTTGGTTTAGAGCTTCTAATTGCCCTAGCCTTCGGTTTAGAGCCTTCTAATTGGTGTGTCTAATCCCTAGACCACTAATAGCCCTCTCTCATACTCCACCATACTCGCTCCGGCTTAAGGCGAAGCCCTGCGGGATCTCCCCTCTACTTCCGGTACCACGCCGTTGTGCTGCCGGAATCGCGAGGAGAGTGCTACAACCTCCGCTGCCTGCTGGAACAAGGGAGAGGAAGGTCTTCGTCGAGTACCGAACGTGTGACCGACTGCGGGAGCGCTGCCGGAACGCAGCGCCGGAAGGATCGTCTACACGATCTTGAGATCGGGAAGAGTATGACTACATCACCCACGAGAATCCGCTCTTGTTAAACACTTTGGAATCTTCGAGGGTAAGTTATTCCATCGACTCATTGCTACAATCTAGTAGATAGATCTTGGCTTGTTTGTTTGTATGCGATAGAAAATTTTTGTTTTCCATGCTACGTACCCCTACAGTGGTATCAGAGCCGTGTCTATATGTAGATCTGTTGCACGAGTAGAACACAATGGTCATTGTGGGCGTTGATGCTTTTATTGTCGATTACTTCTTGTGTACTTTGCATCTTGCGGTATGTTGGGATGAAGCGGCCCAGGCTAACCTTACATGACATCGTTCATGAGACTTGTTCCACGCTTGAAATGCAACTTGTATTGCATAAGTGGCTTTGCGGGTGCCTGTTTCTCCTAGCATAGTTAAGATCCAATTTACAACGGGTGATCAACAATGCTAGTATCAATGTTGTGGTTCTTGTTCGTAAGTTAGAACGACACTTATTGAAAGCCCCAAACCACGTAAAATATGCAAAGAAAGTAGAGGCGTCTAACTTTGTTTTGCAGGGGTGTGCAGTGATGTGATATGGCCATGATTGTGATTATATTTGATGTATGCAATGTTCCTTATTGTAAGTTGGCAACCGGCAGGAGCCATATGGTTGTCTTTAAATTATGTTAAGACCCGCGTGTCTATTCAAAGTAGTTGTAATAGTTGAAGCTGGTGGACGACAACCATGGAGAAGCGTCATTGACCTTGATGCAATGCCGGTGATGATGGAGATCATGTTCGTGCTTGAAGATGGAGATCGGAAGCACAAAGAAGAAAGGCCATATCATATCACATATATATTGAATTGCATGTGATGTTAATACTTTATGCATCTTGTATTGCTTAGTAGACGACGGTAGCATTATAAGATGATCCCTCATGCACATCAATTTCAAGTCATAAAGTGTTCACCCTTAGTTAGCACCGTTGCTAAAGCTTGTTGTTTCGAAGCACCACGTGATGATCGGGTGTGTTAGATTCTGCAAGTGTATACAACGTGAGCAAGCCAGATTTGCTCATGCGGAAACTAAGGTTTGATCTTGACGAGCCTAGCATGTACAGACATGGTCTCGGAACACGGATCACCGAAAGGTAAAGCATGAATCATATAGTAGATATGATGAACATGTCGATTGTTCGCCATTGAAACTATATCAACTCTCGTGATGATCGGTGTTGATATGGTGGATTTGGTTCGTGTGATCACTAAAACAATGTGAGGGATGTTGTTTTGAGTGGGAGTTCACCTAGTTTAATTACATTAATTAATTTGAACTCAATTTGTCATAAACTTAGTCTAAACTATTGCAAATATGTTGTAGATCAATGGCAGCCCCTACCATCAATTTTAATGCGTTCCTAGAGAAAGAAAAGTTGAAAAACAATGGAAGCAACTTCGCGGATTGGTTCCGCAATTTGAGGATTGTCCTCACAGCTGGTAATTTGACCTATGTGCTGGATGCACCGCTGGGTGACCCACCTGCAGATGATGCTCCCGATGAAGTAAAGAATGTTTACCTCGCTCGGAAGAATCAGTACTCCATAGTTCAGTGTGCTATCTTGTATGGTTTGGAATCGGAGCTTCAGAAAAGGTTTGAGGATTCAGACCCATATGATATTGTCGAGGATCTCAAATTGATTTTTGAGACTCATGCGGCAATTGAAAGCTATGAGGCTTCTGAAAAGTTCTTTAACTGCAAGATGGAAGAGGGCAGCTCCGTCAGTGAGCATGTGCTTAAGATGTCTGGGCACGCAAACAAACTTCAAAGCTTGGGTATAGTGATTCCTAATGCTTTGGGGATTTACCGTGTCCTCCAATCACTACCACCAAGTTACAAGAACTTTGTGATGAACTACAACATGCAGAACATGAACAAGACGTTGCCAGAACTCTTTGCCATGTTGAAATCTGCAGAAGTGGAGATCAAGAAAGAGCACCAAGTGTTGTTGGTCAATAAGACCACCAAATTCAAGAAAGGCAAGTCTAAGCAAAAGGGACACTTCAAGAAGGGTGGTAAGAAAGTTACCACACCGGCGAAGAAGACCAAGGCTGGACCTAAGCCTGATACTGAGTGCTTTTACTGCAAGGGAGAAGGTCACTGGAAGCGGAATTGCCCAAAGTACTTGGCGGATTTGAAGAACGGCAACATCAAAAAGAAAGGTATATCTGATATACATGTTATTGATGTGTATCTCAGTAGTACTCGTAGTAGTGCCTGGGTATTTGATACTGGTTCGGTTGCTCATATTTGTAACTCGAAACAGGTGCTGCAGAATAAACGGAAGCTAGCGAAGAACAAGGTGACGATGCGCGTGGGAAACGGATCAAAGGTTGATGTGATCGCGGTCGGCACGCTACCTCTTCATCTACCATCGGGATTAGTTTTATACTTAAATAATTGTTATTTGGTGCCTGCGTTGAGCATGAACATTATATCGGGATCTTGTTTATTGCGAGACGGTTACTTATTTAAGTCCGAGAATAATGGTTGTTCGATTTATATGAGTAATATGTTTTACGCACATGCACCTTTGATAGATGGTCTATTCTTATTGAATCTCGATAGTGGAAATACACATATCAACAACACTGAGGCTAAACGTTTGAAATCAAGCGATAATTCGACCTATATGTGGCACTGTCGTCTTGGTCACATTGGAGTGAAGCGTATGAAGAAACTCCATTCCGATGGACTTCTTGAATCACTTGATTTTGAATCACTTGAAATATGCGAAGCATGTCTGATGGGAAAAATGACTAAGACTCCATTTTCTGGGATGATGGAGCGAGCTACGGACTTATTGGAAATCATACATACCGATGTGTGTGGTCCAATGAGTGTAGCATCGCGCGGTGGTTATCGTTATGTTCTTATCTTCATGGATGACTTGAGTAGATATGGGTATATCTATTTCATGAAACATAAGTCCGAAACTTTCGAGAAGTTTAAGGAGTTTCAAAGTGAGGTAGAGAATCAACGTAACAAGAAGATTAAATTTCTACGTTCTGATCATGGAGGTGAATATCTAAGTTACGAGTTTGGCGAGCATTTGAAGAAATGCGGAATACTTTCACAATTGACCCCGCCAGGAACACCACAGCGTAATGGTGTGTCCGAACGTCGTAATCGAACTCTCTTAGATATGGTTCGTTCTATGATGTCACTTACAGATTTACCGCTATCATTTTGGGGTTATGCATTAGAAACAGCCGCATTCACTTTAAATAGGGCACCGTCTAAATCCGTTGAAACGACACCGTATGAATTATGGTTTGGGAAGAAACCTAAATTGTTGTTCCTTAAAGTTTGGGGATGCGAAGCCTATGTAAAGAAGTTACAGCCGGACAAGCTAGAACCCAAAGCGGAAAAATGCGTCTTCATAGGATACCCAAAGGAAACTATTGGGTATACCTTCTATCATAGATCCGAAGGCAAAACCTTCGTTGCCAAGAATGGATCCTTTCTAGAGAAGGAATTTCTCTCGAAAGAAGTGACTGGAAGGAAAGTAGAACTCGACGAGGTTGTCGAACCTTCTCTCGAAATTGCGAGTAGCGCAGCACCGGAAGAAGTTCCTGTGGTGCCTGCACCAA
The DNA here is from genome assembly GCA_916181665.1 of Avena sativa. Classification (NCBI taxonomy): domain Eukaryota; kingdom Viridiplantae; phylum Streptophyta; class Magnoliopsida; order Poales; family Poaceae; genus Avena; species Avena sativa. Next base: position 393,770,246 of record OV702284.1, read on the forward strand.
TAAGAGAGGTAGCTAATGATGGTGATCATGAAACTTCGGTTGAAGTTGCTACAGAGCCTCGGAGGTCAACGAGAACTCGTACCACTCCAGATTGGTATGATCCCGTTATGAGTGTCATGTTGGTGGACAACACCGATGACCCCGAGACATATGAGGAAGCGATGATGAGCCCAGATTCCAATAACTGGCAAGAAGCCATGAAATCCGAGATTGGATCCATGTACGAAAACCAAGTATGGACTTTGGTGGACTTACCGGATGGCCGAAAGGCTGTCGAGAACAAATGGATTTTCAAGAAGAAAACATATGCTGATGGTAATGTTACTGTCTATAAAGCTCGACTTGTCGCAAAAGGGTTTCGACAAATTCAAGGAGTTGACTACGATGAGACTTTCTCACCGGTAGCGAAGCTAAAGTCTGTGAGGATTATGTTAGCAATCGCTGCATATTATGATTATGAGATATGGCAGATGGATGTCAAAACAGCATTCCTCAATGGAGATATTGATGAAGAGTTGTATATGATGCAACCCAAAGGTTTTGTCGATCCTAAAGATGCTAACAAGGTATGCAAACTTCAACGGTCCATCTATGGATTGAAGCAAGCATCCCGAAGTTGGAATCAATGTTTTGATAAGGTAATCAAAAGTTTTGGTTTTATACAAACTTATGGAGAAGCTTGTATTTACAAGAAAGTGAGTGGGAGCTCTGTAGCATTCTTAATACTATATGTGGATGACATATTGTTGATTGGGAATGATGTAGACCTTCTTAATAGTGTCAAAGAATATTTGAATAATAGTTTTTCAATGAAGGATCTTGGCGAAGCAGCTTACATATTAGGCATAAAGATTTATAGAGATAGATCGAAACGCCAAATATCATTGTCACAGAGTACATATTTGGACAAAGTTCTAAAGAGGTTTGGAATGAAAGAAAGCAAGAAAGGGTTCTTGCCCATGTTGCCCAATACGATCTTGAGTAAAACTCAAAGTCCGACATCGGCATAAGATAGAGAAAGGATGAGTAAGACTCCCTATGCATCAGCCATAGGATCTCTAATGTATGCCATGCTATGTACTAGACCCGACATTGCATATGCTGTTAGTTTAACTAGCAGATATCAAAGTGATCCAGGAGTGGATCATTGGACAGCGGTCAAAAACATCCTTAAGTACTTGAGAAGAACTAAGGATATGGTTCTTTCTTATGGAGGTGATGAACAGCTCGTTGTTAATGGTTACACCGATGCTAGTTGGAACACCGATCCGGATGATTCTAAATCACAGTCTGGATACGTATTTATTTTGAATGGTGCAGCAGTTAGCTGGAGGAGTGCAAAGCAAAGCGTTGTGGCGAGATCTTCAACTGAATCGGAATACATGGCTGCTTCGGAGGCTTCACAAGAAGCGATATGGATGAAAGAGTTCATTACAGAGCTGGGTGTGGTTCCTAGTGTGCTGGACCCAATGTCTATCTACTGTGATAACATGGGCGCCATAGCCAATGCGCAAGAACCAAGGTCACACAAGAAGCTGAAGCATATCAAGCTACGTTTTCACGCTATTCGAGAACATATCCAGGATGGGGATATAAAGATTTGCAAAGTACACACAGATCTGAATGTGGCGGATCCGTTGACTAAACCTCTCCCGAGGGCAAAACATGACCAACACCAAACTGCCATGGGTGTTCGGTATATTCCCATGTAATCTAGATTAGATGACTCTAGTGCAAGTGGGAGACTGTTGGAGATATGCCCTAGAGGCAATAATAAATGTAGTTATTATTATATCTTTGTGTTTATGATAAATGTTTACATTCATGCTATAATAGTATTAACAGGGAAACATTAATACTTGTGTGATTTGTAAACTTAATTTGAAGTCCCTAGTATAGCCTCTGTACTTCACTAGCTTGTTGGTTGATAAATGATTGTGGTTTCCCTAATCATGAACATTGAGATATTATCAACAACAAGATCGTATCGTTAGGAGAATGATATGGTGGACATACTCCTATAGATAAGCGTAGCATAAAGATCAAGTCATTTCAATAGTTCAATTGCTATATGCTTTCTGATACATAGTAACCTAATTCCTTCGACCATGAGATCATGCATATCACCTTTACCGGATGGATGCTTTGATGACATCAAACACCACACCGTAACTGGGTGGCTATAAAGGTGGCATTGAGTGTTCGGAAAGTATTGGTTGAGACACATGGATCAAGAGTGGGATTTGTCCATCCATATGACGGATAGATATTCTCTGGGCCCTCTCGGTGAAATGTCATCCAATTAGCTTGCAAGCATGTGACTGGCTCACAAGGGATCACATATCACGGGAACGAGAAAAGAGTACTTATCAGTAACGAGGTTGAACTAGGTATGCAGAGATACCGACGATCATAACCTCGGATAAGTAACATATCGTGAGACAAAGGGAAATTGGTATCGTATGTAAGTGGTTCATTCGATCGCAAAGTAATCGTAGAAGTATGTGGGAGCCATATGAATTTCCAGATTCCTCTATTGGTTATTGTTCGGAGAAGTGTCTCGATCATGTCCGCATAATTCACGAACCGTAGGGAGACACACTTAAGGATTCGACGTTGTTTTGAGTAGTTATGGTATTATGAGAAAGAGACCGAATGTTGTTCGGAGTCTCAGATGGGATCCGGGATATCACGAGGTGATCCAGAATGGTCCGGAGAATAAGATTCATATAAGGAAACTCCCGTTTCGGAGTTCGGAAATGATTCCGGTGAATGTTCTAGAAGGTTCCGGAATGTCCGGCACTCTGGGAGGGGGGAGGGGTACATGAATGTGTCATTACATATTGGAATGATTGCATCATGTACTAAGTGTTCTTGCTGTTCCAAATAAAGGATTAAATTGAATCCTAAAACAGAAAAGTCAAATGTCCAGTTTGAAAGTCAAACGGCTAAAACAAGAAACTGTGGGAAACAAGCAAGAGGAGTTGGGAACCGACTTGGGGGAGGAGTCTCCTCCCCAAGCCGGCGCGCCAACCAAGGCCGACTTGGGGAGGGACTCCCCTCCCCTTGGCCGCACCCTCCACCCATAAAAGGAGGGGCAGGGCCTCCTCCTCTAGACACACAAGTTCCTATCCTCTAATCTCCGGTTTAGAGCCGTTTTGGTTTAGAGCTTCTAATTGCCCTAGCCTTCGGTTTAGATCCTTCTAATTGGTGTGTCTAATCCCTAGACCACTAATAGCCCTCTCTCATACTCCACCATACTCGCTCCGGCTTAAGGCGAAGCCCTGCGGGATCTCCCCTCTACTTCCGGTACCACGCCGTTGTGCTGCCGGAATCGCGAGGAGAGTGCTACAACCTCCGCTGCCTGCTGGAACAAGGGAGAGGAAGGTCTTCGTCGAGTACCGAACGTGTGACCGACTGCGGGAGCGCTGCCGCAACGCAGCGCCGGAAGGATCGTATACACGATCTTGAGATCGGGAAGAGTACGACTACATCACCCACGAGAATCCGCTCTCGTTAAACACTTTGGAATCTTCGAGGGTAAGTTATTCCATCGACTCGTTGCTACAATCTAGTAGATAGATCTTGGCTTGTTTGTTTGTATGCGATAGAAAATTTTTGTTTTCCATGCTACGAACCCCTACAGAAGAAGACACCCTGGCGCTGACCTCGAGGTCCCAAAGTCCTGTGGCTCTGACAACTCCTAGCACCGAAAGCACGGTGCTGCCAGAGGGATTCACACACGTATGGTGCCTGACGACGACCCCCGCTTCTCTCCGATCCAGCCAAGATTGCAGAAGTTGATCTCCCGGCTCCGAATCCCATAGAGCAATGGCGCTCCGCGGTGAATAACTCTTTGCTCGCATAACCCTGACAAGGGGCCATGGTCGCAAGAGAGAGAATAGATAGGCAACACATGCCTTTTATTTATTTCTAGGTGGAAATTGGTGTGTATTAATCCTCTTATGAGCACCCTTTATATAGACGGAGGGAGGGGGTATCTCCACCTTAGGGTTCCCATGTGGGACTAAATAAACAAAGAAAAATGGGGCAACCCCGCCGTCGGCCGGGTGGGACGCCTGCCCACCCGTGCGCAACCCAGTAGGGCAAAGGAGGTGGAGGGAAAGGGCCCCGGGTGGGCTGCCTGGCCGCCGCATCCCGAGTATAAGTTGGCAATCTCAAGTCCCTTGAATACAAGGGCCACACCTCATGCTACTCAACTTTAGTCACCTGTAAGTTCTTTTCATTATAAGTATTTGCATATCATTGAGAACCGCCAACGGGGTATCCCTTGCACATGGTACAGGAGCTATCCCATAAACAAAATGACAAGGCAAGCAGACAATGAGCATCTCAGCAATCTTCTTATTTACCATGGGAATATGGTGCTTTTCTCTCTCTTTCCTCTTTTCTCAATGTGTCTCTTTTTTTATAAGAAGAATGCTTCATAGATGTCACTATGGTGATGCTGCAAGTTTCCACCATGATTAGGCATGGCTTAGGCTAGCGGCCCAGGCGTTTCTCTAACACAGAATACAAACTCCATGGACTTACAAGTTCCCTCTTTATTTCACACCGGTGACATCCATAGACAAAAGAGCATGATATCAACTGAGTACAAAGTACAAGTGCAATATTGAAAATGTTCCCTGTGACAGCACGATTCTGCTAATCCCAACGTATAAGTGCAAGCATATACAACATAGATGACACAATGGTTCAAGTTTATTAGGGGCAAAGAATATAAAGTGTGCCATCAAGTTCATGAGGGCTTTAATCACTAAGTTTTCACATAACAAAATAATTTTTAATTGGAAGATAGCTGAAAACAAGAATATATTGGAATGGTGTAACACACCATGCATAGGAGTTTATAGTGTATGCTTTGGAAAAAATTGGTTTCTTGAGAGTTGGAAGCATGATTAGATCTTACTCATACAAGTGGAGGCTAGCAAAATACTAGGAGCAACCAACTAAGAGAGCAATAATGACCATAATCATGCAGTGCAACAAAGCATTACTGATCAAAGCATAGAGTGGTACTACAAGTCAAGGACTAAATGATCATAGAGACTATGGTGACTTGTTCATAGTGTGAGTACCTTTTACCTTACCTCCCCGGCAACGGCGCCAGAAAAGAGCTTTCTTGCTTGCTGTTGCCGTGGGGTAACGTGTGTGGGTGCCTTTTACCTTTCCTCCTCGGCAATGACGCCAGAAAAGACTTTTGATGGAGCTTGACGTGGAGGAAACACTACTAGAGAAAAGCTTATGCGAGGCGCACCTAAAAGCTTATGCGAGGCGCATATCATATGCGCCTCTAGCTTCAAGCCTCGGCTATTTTTTATGCGAGGCGCATATGATATGCGCCTCCTATACTTCACATATGCGAGGCGCATATCGATATGCGCCTCCTATATTCTGCATATGCGAGGCACATATTGATATGCGCCTCCTATACTTTGCATATGCGCCTCCTATATTGTGCATATGCGAGGCACATATTGATTCGAATGCGTCTCGCATATTATTTTTGAATTTTAAAAAAAAGACGGCCAGATCTAGATCTAGATCTGGCCAGAATTTCGTCGGAGCTTTTGGGAGACCATGCATGGGTGTCAACCAATGGATGTTGCATTTCTATGTCTGGGATTATTTTCATATTTTTTTGAAACTTGTAAAAATGATTTCTGTTTTTTTTTTAAATGAAGAGATCACTAGCTAGAACTCTGGAGAAAAAGACAGTAATCGCAAACGGAGACCTAATAAAAAACCTTGTAACTCCCTTGTTTATGTATGTGCATGCACAGCACGAAAATACAAGGAAACCTAGAGAAGGAGTAACAACTTCAATTGTGCCGGGAAAACAAACACCCCCGTACACCAAAAAAAAACAAAATCAGATTCAGGCACTTACGTGCCATGTACCAGCTGAACAGAAGAAAGGGAATTGTACACGCATGATCAGCTAGTACGCTGGAGGCGGCTCGCAAAGTGGTGTCTCCTGTGTCCGATGGGACTGGGAGGCGGCGTCGTCGAGCCGACGGAGCCGTTGAGCGCCATGACGCGACGGCCTTGGCCCACGCCATGAGCTCTCGCTTCATCCGCTCCTCATCGCCCCAGATCACCGGATCCACCACCTGATCATCCTTTCTGTCCGTGGCGATTAGGAACACCGGCGCCTCCCCGACGTCGCCGGCGGCCGCGAGTGTCCGGACGATCTCATCAGTTGCCGTAGCCATCTCTCTGCATAAAGTAGAGCGGCTAAGAAGGAAGCTACAGACTTGCAGTTTGTGTGTTGAGCAGTTGAACAAGATCGGGACTCGCTGCCCTGTTTTATAAACGCGCAGCTGCACGGCGTGCCGCATGTGTGGCGTTCGAATAGAGTTTGTGTGCGTGGTTTCAGAGAGTTTGGTTAGGGCGTCGCCATCGGACGCGGGTGTGGACTTGAGCTGCTCTGTCACCGTGTACGTGTGGTCTTGAAGGAACGAGCGGCTGAAATCGTTTAGATTTTTTTTCTTTTTTTTTCTTACAAGTTTCAAAAAAAATGGTGCCAGGTTATGCGAGACGCATATTGCACAATATGCGTCTCCTATAATTCAAACTATAGGAGGCGCATATAGCAATATGCGCCTCGCATATGCGGACACCTACCACCGCCCGTGCCCACAGGAGTTACTTGAGGCGCATATGAGCATATGCGCCTCGCATATTATCAAATATAGGAGGCGCATATAATCATATGCGCCTTGCATATTCGTGCACCTACCAACACGCGGACCCACACAGATTATGCGAGGCGCATTCTATCCATATGCGCCTCGCCTATCTGATATATAGGAGGCACATATGACTAGAATGCGCCTCGCATAATATGGGGCTGCTAGATTCCGTCCGTACAGGGATTATAGGAGGCGCATTCTTATCATATGCGTCCCGCCTATTTTTATACTAGAGGCGCATGGAGAAGGAGTGTGCCTCGCCTATTTTATAGGAGGCGCATATGGTCTAAATGTGTCTCGCATAAGCATGTCTCCTATAGCCTTTTCTCTAGTAGTGAAAGGTAAAAGGCCAAATCATCCCCGGCAACGGTGCCAGAAAAGAGCTTGATGTCTACGCACTTCTATTCTTGTAGACAGTGGTTGGGCCTCCAAGTGCAGAGGTTTGTAGAACAACAGCAAGTTTCCCTTAAGTGGACCACCCAAGGTTTATCGAACTCAGGGAGGAAATGGTCAAAGGTATTACCTCTCAAGCAATCCTGCAATCAAGATACAAGAAGTCTCTTGTGTCCCCAACACACCCAATACACTTGTGAGGTGTATAGGTGCACTAGTTCGGCGAAGTGATAGTGAAATACAAGTGGTAACGGTACCAGAAAATAGCTTGATGGTGAGGTAAAGACTACGGCAAGCAAACATGCAACAGATATAGATGAAAACGGTGTTTCAATGTTTAGAAACAAGGCCTAGGGATCATACTTTCACTAGTGAACACTCTCTTATATAAATATCCACTCTTCATGATACTACTCTTAACTACTCTCCGATTGGACACTCTAATCATTGGTAGGGCTATAACAACACTCCTTAAAGTCCGTCTTCCCCAATCTAGATAACCCCACACTGTCACCTTGAGCGCTAGATGGTTCCAACAAACACCACAATTTCGTAGAGACATTCAACTCCACATATAACTTATAACAAATATTGAATCTAGCCAAAGTGCCACACACGGTATGCCTGCTGTCACTTTCACACACGTGGGGAAAAGCATAGATCTATTGAAGCACAAAGAGTATTTATGTAGACTCAAGCCTAAGTGCCACCATGGCATGCACGCTATCACTTTCACACACATGGGGAGAGCAGAGATCTAATGAAGCACTTGAGTAGGAAGGTAGATCTACTTGATTACAAAGCTCATGACCACAAGATCATGCATAGAGAGAGATATGAACACATAGCTACCGGTAGAGCCTTTAGCCCTGAGGAAGAACTACTCCCTCCTCATCATGGGAATCAGCAACGGTGATGAAGATGGTGATGGAGATCGATGGAGATCGCTCCGGGGGCACTTCCCCATCCCGGCAGGGTGCCGGAATAGAGACTTTCTGTCCTCCTAATCTCCCCTTCGGTGGCGGCGGCGCTACAGAGGTTTTCATGGATTTCTTCTGGATGCCCTAGGGTTTTTGGGTCGGAGGCTTCTTATAGGCGCAGGAATCAAGGTCGGTGGGGGTCCAGGGGGCCCACACCCCCTGTGGGCGCCTCCAGGGCTTGCCCGCGCCTAGGTGGGTGCGGCCACCCTATGGACCCCCTCCGGCTCTGCTTCGTGGTTCCGTGTTGCTCCGGGAAAAATAATGACTTTGGCTTTTGTCCCGTCCAATTCCGAGAATATTGATTTTCTGCCTTTCAAGAACCAAAAACAGAAGAAAACAGGCAACTGGCACTGTGGCAACTTGTTAATTGGTTAGTTCCAAAAAAGATATAAAAACACCTCAAAGTGTAGACAAAGCAAAGCAAAGCAAAGTAGATACAAAACAAGCATGGAGCATCAAAAATTATAGATAGGTTTCCGACGTATCACCGGCCTGCGGCCCATGCGCACACTCCCGCCTGCCCGACAGCCAGCGGTGTAGCACCTGGTGGGCCATGGCCCAGCTGCGGTGGCATCCCTCCACCTCGCTACGCATAGCAGCGACCACCCACGTGCGGCGTGGACTATCCGCCGCCCATGTAGGACGTTTCAAAAACAACCTTCCCTTTGCCTTTTTGTCCGTTTCTTTCTAGGTAAAATTTCTCCAGGATTTTGCCTAACTAATAAGACGCCTTTATAAATATTTATTTACAATATATCAATTCATAATTAATATATAACAAACCTACATTTAAATCACCATTTATTCAAAAACCCCTTTTCGGTTCTTTTTCCTTATCCTTTCTCAAACACCTTCGGATCTCCCTAGAACTTTTCTAGTCTCTCTTCTCACTTCTTCAATGATTCTAAACTAGTCATTAATGATCTCTAAGCTTCATCAAACCATTAAGGGTGCTACCCAACAGTTTGAGAATACTATAGACATGGTCAACACTCCTCTTTCACCAATGATCAATAGCGGGACCTGGATGCCCATGATGACCACCCGTGTACTCAACGAAATTTGTCATTGAACCATAAACATTTTTTCTTATTCCTTTTGTATCTATGATACTATATTGTCTGAGGCTTGATCAAATTACACCTCCATGTCAGGGTTCAATCTTGTTACCGACAATACCTTCTTTACTCGATCCGATAAGTGATATCCCCATGACCTAGTCACACGCTTCTCAGCTTATGGATATAACTTATCCGAGTGGGCTCAAAGTATTTTCTGTCACGCGGATGGACAAATCCCGCTCTTGACGCAGTCGCCTCAACACGTTCCTCCAGATACCCAACGACACCCTTATGATCACCGTTCTACCGAGTGACGTTAAGTTCCATCAAAGTAACCTCGGGAGACAGCGATTTTATATGGTCTCACGGTCTAAGGAAAGAGTCACTATGTTTCCTAATCATTGTAACATAAACTTTGTGACATGATCGTGATACGATGCTATAGATAGGGTATGTTCACCATCTCATTCTCTAATGAAATGGCTCCATTGTCAATTAGGGGCCGATGCTTCAACATGATTATGAAAACTTTGATCATCCGTTGACCAATGAACCAATGACTAGAGTTTCACTAGGAACTACTGGTTGTTAGTATATCACATGTATATTGATGCTTCCTAATCAATACAGTTATAGCATGATATAAAACTTAATCATAAACTTTATGAAATATGCCATTAATATTTGTCTCTAGGGCATATTCCCTTCACCTAGACCGGCGGGAATGGTGGGGAGGGGAACTTGGACGGCGGCGGCCAATGGTGGGGAAGGTAGGCGACGTGAGGGGCGGCAGCGGAAATCCTAACACTAATTCTCCACGGGGCTGGGAACGAGCTCGGGGGCAAATGATCAGGGTGTGCCTATTGGCCTGGGTGAGGATTGATTTTGGTGGTAGGTACACGGTAAATATTACAAAGTCAAGAGGGCATTTCCATCTGCTGCAACTCAGAAGTGGATGAGAAGCTCGGGAAACACCATAAGCCCCGCTTTTGGCTGTCCGCGCTCGGTAGTGCATTTTTAGCCCCGATTCTCGCCAACACTGGTCAACTGGAGGCGACGGTGTCGAAGATCCAACTCGAGCACTTTGTGGTTACTTACGGTGATCCCCTAGCAGGTAAGCATCAATGGTCACTGTGATTCGTTGTAGGGGGGGGTACAAGTTGTTTTGTAGGCAGTGATACTCCCCACGGACGTAAGGAGGGGTTTGTGCTGGTTGCCGCATCTCTAACATCTTTTATCATCGCGTTCATTGTGATTCCAAGGAAATCATCGTCTATTCGGTGCTTTCCTAGTCTATCTGCGTGTTTAGATCAAGGTTCCCAAGGTCAGCATCTAGAATCATGCGAATACACATTGCATCTTCACTATTTTCCTATCGACCACTGTTCTGATCTAGATTTTTGTCTATGTTTTCGTTGTGTGCATGGGGCTAACTCGAATTTGCTGCAATTACATGGGATTCAAGCCGCAGAGCAAGGAGTAAGGAGGAAGCAAAACTGTTGTTCATGGGTAGGTCATAATCTTTGTTTGCTAAACACCTTATTGTTTACATTCCCATTGCTGTAGGTTATTTTTTGTTGCAGAGGTGTTGTGTACATGTAAATTTGCTCCACAAATGCTAAGTTCATCTATAGTTGGATGTATACTATTCCATGAGTAGTTCAATCTTGGGTATATGTTAGTCTGTGTTTTGTCAATGTGTTTATATCGAGACCCCATGTCCCCATGTGCAATAGAGCTTGATAATTTTAGTAATGGATTTCTATTTCCCTGCCCTTGGTTTCTTAGTTATACTTAGTTTTTTCCGGCCGCTTAACTTTTTCTTACTTTTGCCCAACTCCTTCTCTCAAACTCATCAAAGACCTCGAACGATAGCTGCCGTCAGGTTGATCGTTGGCTGACATGTGGGGCCATGCGGTGTGGGACCATGTGGGGCTACTTGGTCGGAAACGCGTTATGCTGACATGTGGGGCCGTCCCATGTGGACCGCGTGTGGATGGTTGGTCAGGACCACGTAATGCTGACATGGGGACGTAGTGTGCGACCATGTGAGACGCGTTTGGTAGTTGCATGCGCACCTCTCGCCTAAATTGAAAATTTTCTTTTCTATTGTTAATTGGAATTTTTAAGAGCGCCTTTTTCCTCTCTCTCGCTAACAATTATGTTTTTTTCCCAAATTGGTAGGCGAATGTAGAGCAACTTCTCTCTTCATTCATTGTTCCTTTTGTCCCTCGTTTTTTCCCAATCTGGTAGCAAATCTAACCAGTAGCATAAATACATTCAGTAAACAAAGCAGATATAGATAAAATAGCTACTATAGGATAGATTGTATGGTACTTAACGAGGTTCGATAATTTGGCTGCTCAGCAGCAGCACACAAGTTCAACACAGACAAAGCAAAAGAAGCTGCTTTACAGCAGTAGCATCACATAAGTTTAGTAGCACCTCCTGGCCTCCGCCTCCTCCTGTTGCTTCCTTCACTTCGTGATGCCCTGTCCTTTGATCTTGGTCACCTTGGGCTTGATCGGGGGCATGCGACCCTCTTTGATGGCCACCTTCTGGAGGTTGCGGAGGTGAATGCCGTGTGCCATGTGCTTAGTGAAGAAGGCGTGGACGTTCACGGTTTGGTCAATGTTGGGGTTGCAGGAGCTCACGTCCTTGGCACGCGTCACTAGGAAGTTGAAGTCGGTGGCGCCGAGTCTCCTGTTGCAGAAGGGGCACTTGTAGACGTCGCCGGCGAAGTAGACTTCATACCTGCCGGACGTCAGCTTCCTCAGCACCTGAAGATCCTTGGTTTGCCTAGACTCGCTGTCGCTATAGACGTCGCTACTATCCACCCGTTGGAAAAGATAGTAGCATGCAATAAGCACATAATTGAGATACCTTGATTATTGGATTGATTATTTATATAAATTAACCGATTGAGATCCCATGATTATTTTCATAAATTAACTAGAGTGGGTTAAATTCCTCAATCCCCAAATCTCAAACAAAATCAAATACCGATCCCAACTATAGATCGGCCTAGTACTAACTAGAGAATCTCTTAACTACAACTCAGAGGAAAAACAAAATAGTATTAAAATACGAACAATGGGATTCATCGAAACATAAGATCTAACACGGGAGGATTAGCTTCTATAAAAAGATCTAGCATCTAATGATTGAAAATGAGAACACTCGGACCATGTAGTATCCAACGATGGGAATGGGGGAAGAACAAGGGAAGAGGGGAAAAACCTAGTTACCTCCGACCATGGGTCGATGATGCTGGTGTCATAGGGGTTTTACGGCTAGATGTACTCCTCCTTCTCGTAGAGCTCCCAATCGAGAGGGATCTGCCCGCAACAGGCGAGGGCCTCCTCGCTAGCGGCTATGGGGGCCTGGATGGGGACGACGACTACCTACGATGCATGGAAGGGAGCCTGGACAGGGACGGAGGCCTCCTCGTCGGCGTCCTTGGAGGCGACCATGGCCAACGCGCCATTCTTTTCCATTGCCGGCACAGTTGCGGTTTTCTTTGGGGTTTTCCTAAGGGTTTGTAGATGATGATAGGACAATGGATACGGTTGCGTGAGTGAGCGTATAAGTGAGTGAGTGAGAGTGGGGAGGTGGAGAGGGAGAGGGCCTCTATAAATGTGAAGGAAAGGGACGTTTTGTTGCACCGTGCACCACATAACCGTGTACAATACTGCACCGTGCACGACCACACGTGTCTCATACCGTGTGTCACATTTTCTCCTTGTGTTTAACCCTGGCGAGTTAGGTGTACTCAGTTATACCCTCGAGAGTAACACTAGCAATTCGGTTGTACTCAGTTTTGCCCTCGAGTACTACCACTGCTGTGTGCAATATACTCAGTTTTACCCTCTAGTGGCTGGTCAATAGAGAGTCAACGAATGGGGTTTACCTAGCTAATTGAGTCATTTTATGCACAACAAATTCAAAAAAAAGAACAAAACATAGTGGAACCTACCCATGTAGTCTTCTTATGTGACTTGCCACCACAAGAAACATAGAGAAATCAAGTTTTAACTTAAATCGCCTACTATCTATTAAGGTTCATGACTTTCGACTCAAGCCCCTTCCCAGAACATCCCTCCCCAAAACATAGTTTGTCTGAATGAGGCAATAATTTGAACACTCATGTACATTTGAATTGCAAATAATTTGATATATTCCAAGATGTATTTCATTAAATAAAACATGCATTTTCCATTTTTAAATCTGTTTCTATTTTATATTTGAATCCCTTGGTCACTTTTGCCCCTGGTTTTTAGTACTGCTCAATTTTACCCTCTCTCTTAGTCACAAACTCACACTTGTACTTATTTTTGTCACTACGCTCTGACTAGTCGAGACAGTTGTCACGCGGTTCGTGCCCACCAAATACTCTGTGATCTAGCGGATAGGATAACCCCTCTATCTGTCGGGGGCTACCCCTCTGTCTATGCGAAGTAACGAGTTTTCCACTGGTACTTTAACTCCATAAACAAATAAATTTGAATATAATTTGAGGGAAAGTGTTCAAAGGTGTATAATTTTTGTATATGAAAATTTATGCACTACATTTCACTCGATTAAAATGATAAACTCTCAAGATTTTCTTAGCACAACATTATCATGTCCTAAGTGCGATTTCAAAGTGTTCAAAGGTGTATAATATTCGTATATGCATGTTTATGCATTCCATTTCACTCTATGAAAATGTTAATCTCTAAAAGTTTTCTTAGAAAAACATTATCACATCATATGTGCGATTTCACAATGTTCAAAGATGTATAATTTTCGTATATGCAAGTTTATGTATTACATTTCACTCTATGAAAATGATAAACTCTCAAGATTTTCTTAGCACAACATTATCATGTCCTAAGTGCAATTTCACAGTGTTCAAATGTATATAATTTTCATATATGCACGAGACATAAAGATTTTAGTTTAGGGATCCCTTTATTTTATGCATTACTTTTCACGCTCTAAAAATGGTAAACTCTCAAGATTTTCTTAGGACAACATTATCATGTCCAAAGTGTAATTTTAAAGTCTTCAAGAGTTTTATAATTTTGATACATGAACGAGACATAAAGATTTTAGTGAATGCATTACTTTTCACCCTCTAAAATATATAAACCCTCTTTTATATTAAGAGTTGTATAATTTTTATAATTTGAAAGTGTTCAAGAGTTGTGTCATTTTCTTATTTCTTATACTTCCATCTCCCTAAATCTTAAAGTTTGACTTTCACCTCATAGATTCACTTGATTGCAACCGAGACACTAACTTGATAAAAAATTTAAATCATCAGAACGGCTCCTCTGTCGGGCGCATTATCCACAGCAAGCGCATGCCCAATTGAGCTCCCAAGTTGCGCCAATTGATTCTCCACAGCAATCGGCCCCCTATAATCAGAACAATTTGGTGCGAGATTTAACCTTCCATGCGCACAGTTGCCATTGCCATCCTTCATATAGGTCAATGGGATGACACCATACTGCGGCCAGGACGAGCTGGAGACCGAAGTGAAGCTAGACATAACTCACTGACTAGAGAAGGGTTATCGTCGTCGGAGAAGGACTGCCATCGCTAGAGAAGAAGAAAGGGGAGGCAATGACATGGGCATGAGCACGGGGCTTGGTAGGGCTCACATCTTGCAACACCAACCTGGGTAAGTAGTGGGTCCGGTGCTTATGTGGACAAGCTATGGGTCCCACGTTGATCTGGATAAGTGGAGAGAGGTGGCCACTACCGGACCCGACTGAACGCGGCCCCACTTTTCATCACGTAACGGCAAGGCTAACGGACATCGAGTTTTAGACCGTGTGAGAGTTTCAGAGAAGGATCTAGGCAAAAGTGAGGAAAAGTTTCGCGTCTGGGAAAAAGTGAGTATGACTAAGGAACCGAGGGCACGGAAATAGAAATCCCTTTTTTAAAATGTACATTTGGTTTATCTTCTTTATGATGTGCAGTAGGTCAATCCTAGGTGTATATTAGTCCTTGAGTAGGTCAATGTTGGGTATATATACTTCGTTTGTCGTTGGTACTTTCATTTGGGTGTACGTTAGTTGGTACTTTCATGTGGATGTATAATAGGCTAGTTCCGTGTGTAGATTAGTCCAATCAAATATGTTAGGTTTTATACTTTGATGTAACCTAGTTCATGTACATATGGTACTAGCATAGAGGGTGGGGTATGTGTTTAAGTCCCTGTATATCTATATGTATGTTAGCTTTTTTACCTATTGTATGTATATTAGCCTTCCCCTAAATGTATATTAGTGTGATAGTATATGTATATTACATCTTTATCCTCCCTACATGGTACACTAGCCTGTATTTTAGATGTACATATACAAGTACTCTATACTCCATGCATGTGTTTTGCCCAAGTATGGTAATGTTTTTTCTGTTGTTTTCATGTGTATGAAATATGTTGCTTTATATTTGTGTTACTGTATCATCTTCATATCTATGAATACTCGATGCCGACGCGGGCGCCGCCGCACGGGGGTCGGGAGGGTTGGGGGTCGGGAGAGTCTGGTTTGCGTACGTATCTCAATTCTCCAGTTTCCTATTTTTATAGTATCTAAGCATGACTCTCACTTTGCTTGATGTGCAGGATTTGCTTCATGTGTAGCTTGTGGATCTCCTTTTTCTCTAATCATCGATTTTTTGTGTGCATGGATCTTGTGAATACATTGATAAATGTCTTGATGTTTTGTTCTATTTGATTGCATACAGATGTTAGTTCATATATCTATGCTAATTTTTCTCTTTTGTATACTGATTCCTCTGAAATTTCATTTAAAAGGTTAGTTCATGACTAAATTTTGTGTTTACAAGGTCTTTGATCTAGGCAGGAGGAAGCTTTAGTGATTTTTCGTCTTGAAAGGCCAGTTCATGATAAATTCCTATTTAGATTTTATTTCATCCTTAATTGTACATTAGTTTATCATGTTGATGTACAAATAGCTCTATCCTGGGTGTATTGTATACATGGTATTGCTGTAACTTCTCCTTGATTGCAAAGTATGCTAGTTTTATAGTTGATGTAAGTTCACGTACAAATGGTACTTTATGTTTTCTTACTTTATTCTAAGATGTATATTAGCTCATCCGTGGGTGTGTCGAAGGCCCATCATATCTGTACGTATATTAGCTGTTCATTCGAAGAGCACCTCTATCTGAACTTTCATATTTCGTTAGATGATAAAATATTCTAAAATGATCCTCTAATCGCACATAGCCGAACTCGCAAAATCGTTAGCTGATAAAAAATTAGGACCCCACCCAAATCTGCCTTATCTCTCTCTCTCTTTGCTCGGCCGCCCAAAGCACTGAGCAAAAATTCCCCCTTTTCTCCCGGCGACCCGCCCACTCTTCTGTCGAAACTCGTAGCCCCCTCATCGTCGGCGCCACCTTGGGCCCGTGCCCCTGCCTGAATGGCACCCGAAGTTGTTTCCGAACCCCCGCCGGAGTTTCCCGTCGATGCGACACCGGCGGAATCGACCCCCATGATGGCTTCGGTGCCACGGAAGCAGTTGGGCACTACCGGCGTTGTGCGGGTGACGGGGAAGGGCGGCAATACGACCACGACGGTGGAGAAGGTGGGCCGCCGCCTCTTGCACCTGTGGTGAGCGGCCCGTGGGTGCGGAAGTCGACAAAGGCCATGAAGGCTTTCTCCACGGCGACGGAGGAGAAGATGAAGAGGAATGCCATAGCGCCGAGCACGACGGCTTCTTTGACCATTCCCAAGATGGTAGTGCGCTCGACAGTCGCAGCTCGCTGTCGCGCCTCCGCCTGCGAGGTGGTCGATGAAATGTCCGACCAAGGGCAACCTAATGTGACCGAAATCACTGTCACCGAATTGATGTCCAATTGGATTCCTCTCACGTACAAGGGCTCAAATATCTGAATTATGATTGAGTGGAGGAAGAGATGGCCTGAGAGGAGGTGGCCGAGGTGGATGAAGAAGAAGAGGAGATGGCGCAGACACAAACCACATATTTGTTGAATTTAAGTCATTTGAATGTTTGAATGTTTGATCATATGCCATGATATTGTTTGTGTATGTGATAGAGGAGTGAAAATGATGCTTAATTTTTTTTTATCATCTAAATATACGGGTTCGGAATTGGGCCGCCGATTTTTTAGATAATATTTTTTTTTCATCATCTAGGATAGGCAGGCTTTTTATCATCTAAGTTTTAGGGGTTCAGATAGAGGTTATCTAAGATGTATATTGGCTCATTTTTTGGATATAAATGTCTAAGATGTATATTAGTTGTATATTTACTTTTTTCCAAGATGTATGTTGGCACATCTAGATGTATATTGGCACATTCTATGTATGAAATATGTTGCTCTATTTTTGTTTGCATCCGCTTACATGTGTGCAATGCTTATCTTTTTTTGGATACTAGTTTCTGGATACTTCTTTTGTACATTTATTTTACTACATTCTATTTTCCATCAAGAAAACTAAGTTTTCCCCATCTTCTTATGCACATAGTAAGTTCAATGAAAATAGTTTTCTTGTCATCAAGTTGATCTTTTTTTAAACGAGGCAAAAGTTTTGCCTATATATTGATAAAGGAGTAACAAAACAGGGGGCCTAAGCCATCAAAAAGAAAAAAAGAAAGGACCGGCTACATCCAAGAAAAGATCAACCCATGAGGATTGCCAGGATAAGAGAACACAAATAAACTCGCGATATCCGCTAGATCTTTAGCACCGGCTAAGATCCAAAATTTTCCTTCATCCTTGATTCTTTTCATGAGGTCCGAAGGCATAGAAGATTTGTTATTAAAAACCCTCTCGTTCCTTTCTTTCCAAATTTCCCAAGAGATAAGAATGATGGCGGTCCTTAGGCCTATGGTGGAAGAAGAGGGCGTCTTGACGATGGCGTGCCAGTAATCCAGAACCTTAGATCGTCCCGAGCCCAAGCAAAGCAACAAGTCTGGGCAGGAAAGCCAGGTGGCTGCAGCGGCCAAAAGCCTTTTGGAGTAGCGGCATTCGAAAAGGATATGACGCGCCATTTTAGGGACACACCTACAAAGCTGACATGTAGGTTGGTACGGCCAACCGCGTTTAGCAAGGCGGTCGGCAGTCCAGAGACGATTCTGAACGACGAGCCAAGCGAAGAAGCGACACTTTGGGGGGGGGGCATGTCTTCCAAACAATTTGGGAGAAGGAACAAGGCAGGGAGGCCATGAATTGGGCCTTGTAAGCAGAGTTGGCTGAATAGCATTCATTTGGCGACAAGGTCCACAAGATGGAGTCGTCAGTGTCGGGCGAAAGCTGAACCTGCGGTGACCCAGCATACCACTGCATGTGTAGTACACTATAGTCGTTGACATGACATCCACAGAACACCGTTCCGTAAATATCACAACCCTTAGAGTGGTACAACAGAAACATTGCGGGTCCATATTACAAATATACACACATTATTATTATTACAATACCAGAAGTTCAAGACTTCCTAAAGATTCAACTTACAAACCAAAATATAAAGTGTTTCAGCGGAATTTAAAAGTAGCAACTCCGACTAGGAGTTGAGCTCAACAGCCTATTCTATAGAGTTCATGCTGCTCGGCTCCGTTTGTTACTACTAACTAGGCATACTTAGTTGGACTCGTTATCATCGACACCGTAGAGGATTTCGTAATCCACTCCTTCAACACCTCCGGACAGATCAGGTTCCTCGTAGTACACATCTTCTTGACATTCGGCTGCATACTTTGGCACCTCTTCGGGATCCTTAGAGTCTAAGCAAGGGATCAAAGGAAAGAATGAGTAATAGTGTTACCCAACAAGTTCATTATATGCAAGGTGGGAAGTTTGATGCTCTAACTACCACCTCATATTATAAATCCTTGGTACAATGCAATTTTTGTAAATCTTTCTTCAAAGATTGATTTTATTATGGAAATCTATGACAATCAGCCTTCACAGGTTGACCAGAACTTTCGTGGAGTTCCTTTCCTCCCGCGTTCATAGCTCCTTCCTGGAACAGGGAGTAACAAGTTACAGTTCTTACACTCTGCAG
Organism: Avena sativa; assembly: GCA_916181665.1. Classification (NCBI taxonomy): domain Eukaryota; kingdom Viridiplantae; phylum Streptophyta; class Magnoliopsida; order Poales; family Poaceae; genus Avena; species Avena sativa. Next base: position 393,789,450 of record OV702284.1, read on the forward strand.
AGGTGCGTTACTTTACCCATGAGAGATCAACTCCTTGTTGCACAACCGGGCATACGTTCCCGTCCACAATTCCATGATGTGGGGCCCAGTAGTTGGCCCAAGCCAATCACTGCCCCCTTCGCGACCTCGCATGCCTCCTTGGTGTACACCATGCCCACATAATGAATTACGACAATGGTTTGTACAAACCGTTAGATGCCAGAACTATCGTGGGACGATGAGCGTTCCCAGCCATATGCTGCATATCCTCTACGAATTACCAACTAATATGCATGCTACGAGGATAACAGCCACGACATGCACATCCGGCTTCATGTGAGAGGAAGAAGATACAGCTGACTTCTCTGTCCCATTCCAAATCTCATGGCTAACGCGTAATATACGGCGGTAGAATCACTGATGTCAGGGGTTATTAAGTCCCTACTTGATCATCATTGTTGCAAATAGAACCCTAAGTTCTATTGCTCCATTATATCATCACTTAGGATGATATCTATGATTTCTTTATTTGTGAAAATAATATTTTCTTTCTTTTATAGTATATATGCTAACATACAATTTGTAAATACTTTGATAAAGACTCTTCAAAGGACACGAGCAAGTGATGAACTTGCCTTGTGATGGCAAGGTCGTGAAGTCTGATGCTTGCACTGGACCTTGAGCTTCTATGTCTACAAAAACATCATTATTGCCCGGTAAGGACAATATTTAAAGAAGCAAAATGATTATGCAAGTAATGTAATGCATCATTTAACTTGATATGCATTCTCCCCATTATTATAAAAAGTCTTTTTGATAATAAAGGATTTATAAATATTACTTTTTAATATTTATAACATATATTGAATTATTTTATTTCCCTTTTATTTGACTTTTATTGATTTAATAATTCTTTTAGGAATTATCACTTAATTATCAAAAATTGTTATTAAATATTTATTTAGTATTTTTCAAAAATACTACAATATTAATATATAATGAAAGTGATTTTTATTTATTTTTATCATCTTTCAATAATTTTGTAAAATTCCATAAGTAATATATAAATTACAAAATTCTTAATAAAATTAAATGTCTTAAAAATTTATATCTTAATTTATTTGGATAGTGTGGATTATTGTGAATCTAAAAATATTTTATTGATAATTTTTGGACTTTTATTTTATTTTCTAGAATTTAATTAATTTCAGGGGTATTTTAGTCTTTTCCTATTTATTAAAACATGCCTTCAAGGTTTTTTTGGGCTGGCTTAATCTTATTGGGCCCTGGTGGCCCATTAGACATAGTCAAAATAGCCACCCTGAAGGGTCTGGCCCAACTCAGCCCACTCCCTCGTTGCCTCTCACCCTCGAGCTCACTCCTCTCCTCTTCTGCCCCCGACCCTGTGGTTGGTGATATCGCCGCCGGCGATTCCCACCGTCATGGGCCGTTCTAGTCGCCGCCGTGGTGCGGTAGGAGGTTGTCGTCTACGCCCATCCTTTCTATCCAATTGGATTTGAGCATGGGGCTCTCCTGCGATGAATCGATGTTGTCCCGAACCCTAGGGTTTGGAGGTTGGCGTGGATCTTGGTGCTCTCGCTGCCATTGTGCGTCGTGGTGATTCTCCTCGCCACTAGGCGTGGTCATGGTCTACGCCGTGGCACTGTATGGTCGCATCGCTCCCCCTGGGGGCGCTCCCCGTGTCGCCATGGTCGTCGGCCACCTCTGCTTCCTCTTCTAGTCTTCAACGAGGACCTTTGGTGAGTTATGTTCCTCTACCCTAGTGCTCTTTGTGCTCGCTCATCCTATGCTAGATGTTGGCAGTGACCTCTTTGGTTACTGTCTTGTCCTGATTAAGTTGATTTATTTCATTTAGGGTTCTTATCCTTTGGTTGATCATATACTGGATGAATTAGATCATGTGTGGATGGTCTGTAAGCATGCTAAATGATTATTAACTTGAGGCTTGTTGCTTGAGATGAACTATAATAGTTCTGGTGGCTTATTGGATGATTTTATGCTTAGATTTCATATGATCCAGATGATATAGTTGTTCTGAAATCAATGATTGGTAGAGTCAGTGGGTTTGATAACTTATCCTTGTCCTTACTTGATTAAGGGTAATGAGTATGATGTGATGTAATCACTGTCCTAGTGTTGTTGGATTGAGAATGCATATGTGGTTTGAGATCACAATGATCTTAGACAGTGAAGATTAACACAGGAATGTCCTAATTATGATTCTTGTATTGACAGGAAAATCATTGGTAGATTGATTGAATCTGTGATGATTGAATGTTTATCCTCATTCATGTAGAATTTTTCTTGTGACACCATCTTGGTATGGCACACAAGATTGATTCTTATTCATTGTTTGGGTTGATTTAAGCTTAAAACAAGCTTGGCTTTAAAATATATATAGAAATGTTCTTTTCTAAAATCCCTAAGACCAATGATGTTGGTCTAAGGCTTAGGGATTAGGTTTTATCTAATTGATCCATATGCATAGTTATGGTAGTGGTACCAGCTATTGTTTCTTGAATCAAAGCTTGGAAAAAAATGATAGTATGCTTGATCATTATATGGATCCAAAAGATTAGCTTCTAAGGTGCTACCCTTATCTTAGGATGTGCCTAGAAATTAAATATTAGCTATATTTGTGCTAGAATTAAAATATATAGCTTGACAACCAAATCAATGATGTTGTTCTGAGTTTTGGTTGCATCCTTGTACTTTGGTGTTTGCTTTTAGAGTTTAAAATCTCAATGATGGATTCACCCCACTTGGGTGCTTTCTGAGAGTTTGTTTCATAAAACAACACATGCTTCTATCAAGATAATATGATTAGATCATGTGAGGGTTTTATGATACTGACCACAAAAACTGATGATTCTGGAGTTGGGTGCACGTCACTGATGAAGCTTGTTCAGTGCACCTCACTAACATGTCTGAGAGTAAAACAATTCTAACCCTAACCTTTATTTTTTTTATTAGTGTTTGTCTTGTAGGTACATATTTGAAGATGAAGATTTTAGTTTAGGTTTTGTTTATAGGATAGTTAATGTAATCTTCTTTATTCTTTTGTAATTTTCATTTTATTATTTTGTAATCTTCATTTATTCTTTTGTAATAAAGATTATATGATTATCAATGAAGAAATATTCTTATTCTTTATTTATTTGCTATTGTGAAGTTTGTGGATAATTTCAATAAGTTACATTTTTGTAACTTATTTATTGAATGAAAATATGAAATAAGTTTTCATATTCTTAATTGTTTTCTTTGGATAAAGTTTGAGTTATAATAATTAACTCTTAATTAAATCAAGATTCAAACCTTATTCCTAATTCATTTGAATTATAATTCAAACACTCAAGTTTTAAAATTTAAATTCATTTTCCAAAACACATAATTCCTCAAAGATCATATCAAAGTCTATAGCAATCATCCTTTAAGACTAAACCTAATCTCAAAGTATGAAAGAAACCTTGATCACTTTAGGTTTTTATTTGGCGAAAATTTTACCCACATTTTCACAGATGAATGCATGCAACATTCCAAATTCCTAAATCTACCCTTCGTTGGTTCCTAAATGTTGGGATGTTACAAACTTCCCCCCTTAAATTAAACTTCGTCCCGAAGTTTGTGGAGATTTACCTGAATAGTTCTCGATAGGCTTTTCTTAAATCCTCTTCTTTCTCCCACGTGGCTTCCCTTTCAGGGTGATGTTCCCACTGTTCCTTGCAATATTTGATTGCTTTGTTCCTCAATCTTTTCCAGTTTTCTTCCAGAATCTTACAGGGCTTTTCAATATAGGTCAGGTCTGCTTGTAGTTCTATATCTTGGTGTGTGATTGCATCATCCGGAACTTTCAAACATTTACGAAGTTGTGACACATGGAAAACATTATGCACTTGAGCTAATCTTGATGGTAACTCTAAAGCATAAGCTATAGTTCTGTTCTGACTCAATATCTTGAATGGTCTGATGTATCTTGGACTCAATTTTCATTTAACTCCGAACCTTTTCACCCCTTTCATTGGACTTACTTTCAAATAGACCATATCTCCCACTTCTGGATGCCATGATCTTCGACTTTGATCCGCATAACTTTTCTGCCTACTCTGGGCTATTTTCAGTCTATCCCTGATTTTATCAATGATATCTTGTCTTTCCTTGATATAATCTAGCGCAAATTCTTTGCTACTTCTAGGCTCATACCAACATATTGGTGATCTACACTTCCTTCCATACAGAACCTAGTATGGAGCTGCCTTCAGACTACTCTAATAGCTATTGTTATAAGAAAATTCTGCCAATGGTAGATGATCTTCCCATGTACCTCCAAAATCTAGTGCATAAGCTCTTAACATGTCTTCTAGTATTTGATTTGTTCTTTCAGTTTGACCTCCTGTTTCAGGATGATATGTTGTGCTGAAATCTAACTTTGAACCAAGTTCTTCATGCAATTGCTTCCAAAATGCTGAAGTAAACACTGATCCCCTATCCGTTACGATATTTTTGGGTACTCCATGCTTACTTACTATCTCTTTGACATATACTTCAACTAACTTCTCGACATTATATTTTTGATTCACCGGAATAAAATGTGCACTCTTAGTGAGTCTGTCCACAATTACCCATATCATATCCTTCCTTTTTGGTGTCATGGGCAATCCTGTGATGAAGTCCATACCTATTTCCTCCCTTTTCCATTCAGGAATTTCCAAGGGTTGTAATAGTCCTGCTGGACTTTGATGTTCAGCTTTCACCCTTTGAAAAGTATGGCATTCAGATACATATTTAGCAATATCTCTTTTCATGTTATTCCACCAGAATAGTTCTTTCAAATCCATATACATCTTAGTACTCCCTGGATGTATAGAATATGGTGTTTCATGTGCTTCTCTGAGTATGACATCTCTAATCTCAGTCACATCTGGAACACATAGACGGTCTTGAAACCATAAAGACTCATAATCCCCAAGGCAAAAAACTGATTTTTCCCCTTCAGATATCCTCCGAATTTCCTCAGCAATAAAAGGATCTTCTGCTTGATGTCTAAAAATTTCTTGCATAAGATCACTGTCCTGCTCTGCAACTACCTACATAGTAGCTAATCCTTCAAGAACCTCTATTCTAATGAATTGAAGCTCTAATATTTCCAAGTCCATTTGTAACTCTTTTGGTAACTCCCGATTACTAGGCTGAATATCTGCACTCTTTCTGCTTAAAGCATCAACTACAACATTTGCTTTTCCTGGAGTATAGTTGATTGTTAAATCATAATCCTTGATTAGTTCCAACCAACGCTTATGTCTCATATTCAATTCCTTTTGAGTTAAGAAGTATTTGAGACTTTTATGGTCAGTGTATAACTCACATCTGGCTCCATATAGGAAATGCCTCCATCCTTTCAGCGCAAAAACTACTGCTGCTAACTCTAAATCATGAGTTGGATAGTTGACCTCATGTGGTTTCAGTTGTCTTGAACCATAAGCAATCACTTTCCAATCTTGCATTAATACACAACCCAAACCTTCTTTAGATGCATCACAGTATACGGTGAAGTCCTTCCCTGTCTCAGGAACTGCTAAGATTGGAGCAGTGGTTAATCTAGTCTTCAACTCTTGAAAACTTGCTTCACATCTCTCATCCCACTTGAATGGTGTATTCTTCCTTAATAATTTGGTCATTGGTCTGTCTATTTTGGAGAAACCTTCAATGAATCTCCGATAATAACCAGCCATTCCTAAGAAACCTCGAATTTGATTCACATTGGTCGGTGTAGTCCACTCTAGTACTGACTGGACCTTAGATGGATTCACAACAATTCCATCTTTACTGATCACATGACCGAGGAATTATACCTCATCTAGCCAAAATTCACACTTACTAACCTTAGCATAAAGTTTGTGCTCCCTTAGAGTATGCAATGCTATTCTTAAATGATCAGCATGCTCTTCCTTATCCTTGGAATATATCAGAATATCATCAATAAATACTATGACGAACTTGTCCAAATATGGCATGAAGATCTCATTCATAAGATTCATGAATATTGCTCGTGCATTGGTCAAACCAAATGGTACTACCAGATACTCATGGTGTCCATATCTTGAGACAAATGCTATTTTTGGAACATCTTCCGGTTTGATTTTTATTTGATGGTATCCAGATCTTAAATCGATCTTTGAAAATACTCTAGCTCCTTTCACTTGATCAAACAAATCTTGAATTCTTGGTAAAGGATACTTGTTCTTGATAGTATCGTTGTTTAGGTTTCTATAATCACCACACATTCTTCTTCCACCATCTCTCTTATCCACAAAGATTACTGGTGTTCCCCATGGAGATACACTTCCTGAATAAATCCTTTTCTAGCTAACTCATCAATTTGCTCCTTGAGTTCTTTTAACTCTTTGGGTCCCATTTTATATGGTGCTTGAGCTATTGGTGCTATACCAGGAATTAGGTCAATAGTGAACTCTATCTCCCTGTATGGTGGCATTCCCGTTAGCTCTGCTGGAAAAATATCTTGGAATTCATTTACTATAGGAATCTCTTCCAATTTGACCTCTTTCATTGAGTTCAACTGCAGATCTACCATGATACGACTGTGCTTATTTGCTTGGTAAACTATCCTTGCTCCACTTGGAGTTTTAATTGAGACAGTTTTCTCCTCACAATTTATCCGAGCTCCGTGTTCCATCATCCAATCCATTCCCAGTATTACTGCAATTCCATTCAAGGGAATCACATAAAGGTCTGCGAAATATGCACAACCACAGATCGAGATAACCTGATCTTGTTTTATGTGGCATACAATCACATTATTTCCTGCCGTAACTATGGTCATAGGACTTTCTAACATTTCCCTTCTAATCCCGAACTTATCACAAAATTCTTCAGAAATGAATGAAGTAGTTGCACCAGTATCAAATAGAACTTTGCCGGGATTGGTAAGGATATTGAGCGTACCTATCACTGCATGCTCTGAATTATCCATCTCCTCAAGGGTTGCACAATTCAGTTTCCCGGTAGGTCGGTTCCTCTTGCCATTATTGTTCTTGACATTATTTACTCCTTTATTGGGCTGTCCATTTCCTCCACTGGCTTGTCCTCCTCCCTTGGTAGGCCAACCTCCTGGTGGTTTTCTCGGACAATCGGGCTTGATATGCCCCTTCTGACCACAACCGTAACAGATCACTACAGGCTTTTTGCATTCCCTTTGGAAATGCCCTGAAATTCCACAATTGTTACAAATAACATTCCTTCTCGGATTGGATTGATTTCCACCACTTCCCTTGTTATTGTTATTGTTATTGTTGCCATAATTCCTATTCCGAGGTTTGAACTCCAGGTTAGGTTTGGGTTTGCTTGCCTGAATCCTCTTGGTATCCTTTTTGGCTCTCTTCCTCCTATCCTCTTGGACATTCTTATAATCATCTTCAAAAGTAATGGATGCATCCAACAACTGCTGATAAGTTTGCTTATTGGCTAACCTTAGCTGCATCTTCACAAATGGATTTAATCCACGCAGAAAACTCTTCTTCAGTTTCTCTTCAGTGTTGACATCCTCCACAGCATAGCGAGACAGTTGACTGAACTCCCGGATGTACTTCATAACACTAGTATATCCTTGCTGAAGCTCCTCAAATTCTCTCCGCTTCAACTCCATAAAACTTTCCGGAACATGATATTCACGGAATCTCTGCTTGAACTCTTCCCAGGTAAACTCCCTTCCTGGTTGTTGCATGGCCAACTGATTTTCCCACCATGATGCTGCAGGTCCAGTTAGAAGATGAGTTGCATACCTCAATTTCTCCTCATCATTGCGACCTACAGTTTTCAGCTTCCTTTCAGTATCTGCTAGCCAATCTTCTGCATCCATTGGTTCAGGAGCTGATGCAAAAGGTAACGGTCTTGCATTCTGGAAATCAGATAGATTCACTCCTCCACCTTCAGGTGCCCTCTGATTTGCTCGCCCCAGCAACTCTTCCATGAACTTGTTCTTGGTCTCTTCCATCATTTGCATACACTTCATAAAATTCTTCTCCATTAACGGGCGCATTGGCTGTGGTGGTAATGCTCCTTGATTTTCTGCATCGGCATCGGCCTTCTCCTTGGCCTCTTGCTCCATCCGCTGCTGCTCAGTTTCCATTTCTACACCCGTATTCATGACCCTCTAGTCCTGCAACATAAAGCGAATACTCATAATTACATCATGCACATGTGTTCTGAGCTCGACTTTACGCACAAAACTAGTCACACAATGAAGATCCAAAGAAAATCCAAATGTGCATTTCACATATGATACATAATATCATAATAATACAAAGTCATTACAACATATACCATATAGGTATAATCACAAAACTACCTTATTCATCTCACTATCTTATTTCTTGGAGTACGATACACGGTACTTGATATCACTAACTAGTTGCCTCCTTCTAGTAGTAACTACGCTCATCATACATGCCTGATGTCCAACTATGATGACGTGTTGTTCGTCACACAGTTTGTGGAACAAACGGCCTTCCAGAAGGAACATACTCTATATCTGAAGTGTGAGGACTTGAGTCATTACTCAACTTAAGCGCATTGACTCCCTCCAGCTCAGCTGAAAAGTCTTCAGAAACATATTCAACATTATCTCCCGCCTGCATCTCCTGAGCTTCATTTCTTGAGTTGTCAACAGGATATGCAGATCCTGCTGCTTCCCAGGTGCTCCCTTGGGCAAGATAGTTAAACACTGGATAATGTATATTCCCTAGGTTTTGAGAAGATGTTGATGATTCAAACACTCGCTCCTCAGGATCTTCTTCTTCATCCTGATTATCTATTGACATAGTATTTCTACTACTGTTATTAGGGTTCATCCTTACACCCATCCAACTAGATTGTCCAACATTTCTGTCAGAACCATCTGTGGACATCTGGTGTTCATGAGATCCATCATATGATCCCATTCTCCAACCATCCGAATTCTCAATCTGAAGTTCTGAGTCAGAACCATCCTCTGATCCCTGTGGTACTGCATACCTCATATCCAAAGTAGGATCATTTATAGGTTCAGGTCTTGGGGAATAAGGATATGGTATAAAAGATTCAGGATCTATAGGTATATCCTTAAAGATAGGTGTTGTGCTACTTCCTGCTTCCTTCTCTAACTGGAATGCTAACTGCTTCCTCTTTTCCGGATCAGTTAGATCCTCTAACATATCATTTTTGTCTTCAACAATCACTTGACGTGTCTTATAAAAAGATGCAACGAGTGTTCGGTATCTATCCATAAACTTGGAAGCTAACTTAGGATGCTTCTTAATCAGAGTAAGATGATCCGGTATAGGCTCCGAGTCTATGGAATCATGGGGTATCACAGAGAATGTGCTACCTTCTAACTCCTTGGTTTTGTGTTCCCAGATATTAGCTATCGCCTCCACAACAGCGACATGATATTCTGCTAAATGACTCCTACCTTCACCTATAGGTAGATCATGATATAATCCAAGCTCCTCTAGAAGTTGGATACTCACACGATACTTGGATAACATCCGGCCATCAAGGTAAGTGATAGTGTTCACTGGAATTCTAGTTGGACAACTTAAGATCTTTAAAAGTTGACGAAGTTGGTCAGTGAATGATCCTTGATAATCATCAAGAGTCTCCTCTTTCCTTACCAAAGTCTGTTTTGGAAACTTTGGTGCCATATCTCTGTATATCAGAAAAATAATTTTGATTAGTATCCAATGATATATTGCATCATAACAAAGAATTATCGCACTAAAATATATAACGGAATATTCTCATTTGATACCCATTATATTACTTTTAGAGAATTCTTTATCGTTGCTAAACTTTTCTACAGGTAATACCCTTTACTAGGTTTCCAACCTAAGGTCAAAGCAATTTGCTCTGATACCAACTGCGGTGACCCAGCATACCACTGCATGTGTAGTACACTATAGTCGTTGACATGACATCCACAGAACACCGTTCCGTAAATATCACATCCCTCAGAGTGGTACAATAGAAACATTGCAGGTCCATATTACAAATATACACACATTATTATTATTACAATACCGGAAGTTCAAGACTTCCTAAAGATCAACTTACAAACCAAAATATAAAGTGTTTCATCGGAATTTAAAAGTAGCAACTCCGACTAGGAGTTGAGATCAGCAGCTTATTCTATAGAGTTCATGCTGCTCGGCTCCATTGGTTACTACTAACTAGGGATACTTAGTTGGACTCGTTATCATCGACACCATAGCGGATTTCGTAATCCACTCCTTCAACACCTCCGGACAGATCATGTTCCTCGTAGTACACATCTTCTTGACATTCGGCTGCATACATTGGCACGTCTTCAGGATCCTTAGAGTCTAAGCAAGGGATCAAAGGAAATAATGAGTAACATCGTTACCCACCAAGTTCATTATATGCAAGGTGCGAAGTTTGATGCTCCAACTACCACCTCGGATTATAAATCCTTGGTACAATGCAATTTTTGTAAATCTTTCTTCAAATATTGATTTTATTATGGAAATCTATGACAATTATCCTTCACAGGTTGACCAGAACTTTCGTGGAGTTCCTTTCCTGCCGCGTTCGTAGCTCCTTCCCGGAACAGGGAGTAACAAGTTAGAATTCTTACACTCTGCAGAGGTGCATTACTTTACCCATGAGAGATCAACTCCTTGTTGCACAACCGGGCATACTTTTCCGTCCACAATTCCATGATGTGGGGCCCAGTAGTTGGTCCAAGCCAATCTCTGCCCCCTTCGCGACCTCGCATGCCTCCTTGGTGTACACCATGCCCACATAATGAATTACGGCAATGGTTTGTACAAACCGTTAGATGCCAGAACTATCATGGGACGATGAGGGTTCCCACCCATATGCTACATATCCTCTACGAATTACCAATTAATATGCACGCTAAGAGGATAACATCCACGACCTGCACATCCGGCTTCATGCGAGAGGAAGAAGATACATCTGACTTGTCTGTTCCATTCCAAATCTCATGGCTAACGCGTCATATATGACGATAGAATCACTGATGTTAGGGGTTATTAAGTCCCTACTTGATCATCATTGTTGCAAATAGAACCCTAAGTTCTATTGCTCCATTATATCATCACTTAGGATGATATCTATGATTTCTTTATTTGTGAAAATAATATTTTCTTTCTTTTATAGTATATATGATAACACACAATTTGCAAATACTTTGATAAAGACTCTTCAAAGGACATGAGCAAGTGATGAACTTGCCTTGTGATGGCAAGGTAGTGAAGTCTGATGCTTGCACTGGACCTTGAGCTTCTATGTCTACAAAAACATCATTATTGCCCGGTAAGGACAATATTTAAAGAAGCAAAATGATTATGCAAATAATGTAATGCATCATTTAACTTGATGTGCATTCTCCCCATTATTATAAAAAGTCTTTTTGATAATAAAGGATTTATAAATATTACTTTTTAATATTTATAACATATATTGAATTATTTTATTTTATTTGACTTTTATTGATTTAATAATTCTTTTAGGAATTATAACTTAAATATCAAAAATTGTTATTAAATATTTATTTAGTATTTTTCAAAAATACTACAATATTAATATATAATGAAAGTGATTTTTATTTATTTTTATCATCTTTCAATAATTTTGTAAAATTCCATAAGGAATATATAGATTACAAAATTCTTAATAAAATTTAAATGTCTTAAAATTTTATATCTTTATTTATTTGGATAGTGTGGATTATTGTGAATCTAAAAATATTTTATTGATAATTTTTGGACTTTTATTTTATTTTCTTGAATTTATTTAAATTCAGGGGTATTTTAGTCTTTTCCTATTTATTAAAACATGCCTTAAAGATTTTGTTGGGCTGGCTTAATCTTATTGGGCCCTGGTGGCCCATTAGACATAGTCAAAATAGCCACCCCGAAGGGTCTGGCCAACTCAGCCCACTCCCTCGCAGCCTCTCACCCTCGAGCTCACTCCTCTCCTCTTCTGCCCCCGACCCTGTGGTTGGTGATATCGCCACCGGCGATTCCCGCCGTCATGGGACGTTCTGGTCGCCGCCGTGGTGCGGTAGGAGGTTGTCGTCTACGCCCATCCTTTCTATCCAATTGGATTTGAGCATGGGGCTCTCCTGCGACGAATCGATGCCGTCCCGAACCCTAGGGTTCGGAGGTTGGCGTGGATCTTGGTGCTGCCGCTGCCGTCGTGCATCGTGGTGATTCTCCTCGCCACTAGGCGTGGTCATGGTCGCCGCCATGGCGCTGTATGGGTCGCAGCGCCCCCCTGGGGGTGCTTCCCGTGCCGCCATGGTCATCGGCCACCTCTGCTTCCTCTTCTAGTCTTCAACGAGGACCTTTGGTGAGTTCTGTTCCTCTTCCCTAGTGCTCTTTGTGCTCTCTCATCCTATGCTAGATGTTGGCAGTGACCTCTCTGGTTACTGTCTTGTCCTGATTAAGTTGATTTATTTCATTTAGGGTTCTTTTCCTGTGGTTGATCATATACTGGATGAATTAGATCATGTGTGGATGGTCTGTAAGCATGATAAATGATTATTAACTTGAGGCTTGTTGCTTGAGATGAACTATAATGGTTCTGGTGGCTTATTGGATGATTTTATGCTTAGATTTCATATGATCCAGATGATATAGTTGTTCTGAAATCAATGATTGGTAGAGTCAGTGGGTTTGATAACTTATCCTTGTCCTTACTTGATTAAGGGTAATGAGTATGATGTGATGTAATCACTGTCCTAGTGCTGTTGGCTTGAGAATGCATATGTGGTTTGAGATCACAATGATCTTAGACAGTGAAGATTAACATAGGAATGTCCTAATTATGATTCCTGTATTGACAGGAAAATCATTGGTAGATTGATTGAATCTGTGATGATTGAATGTTTATCCTCATTCATGTAGAATTGTTCTTGTGACACCATCTTGGTATGTCACACAAAATTGATTCTTATTCATTGGTTGGGTTGATTTAAGCTTAAAACAAGCTTGGCTTTAAAAGATATATAGAAATTTTCTTTTCTAAAATCCCTAAGACCAATGATGTTGGTCTGAGGCTTAGGGATTAGGTTTTATCTAATTGATTCATATGCATAGTTCTGGTAGTGGTACCAGCTATTGTTTCTTGAATCAAAGCTTGGAACAAAATGATAGTATGCTTGATCATTATATGGATCCAAAAGATTAGCTTCTAAGGTGCTACCCTTATCTTAGGGATGTGCCTAGAAATTAAATCTTAGCTATATTTGTGCTGGAATTAAAATATATAGGTTGACAACCAAATCAATGATGTTGTTCTGAGTTTTGGTTGGATCCTTGTACTTTGGTGTTTGCTTTTAGAGTTTAAAATAACAATGATGGATTCACCCCACTTGGGTGCTTTCTGAGAGTTTGTTTCATAAAATAACACATGCTTCTGTCTAGATAATATGATTAGATCATGTGAGGGTTTTATGATACTCACCACAAAAACTGATGATTATGGAGTTGGGTGATGATGTTGATCTTGTTTTGCTGAGCTCCTGAGCTTGACCTTGAGCTAGCCTGCTCCTCCTAGCTCCTGGACTTGGTCTTGCTGTCCACCTGATCCTTCCCCCTCCTTATGTCACCATCCTGGTGATGAGATCTTGAGCTTTGATTGGTTTGGTTGTTGGCTGTTGTGCTTGGTTTAGCTGCTGCCTGTTCTTGTGTGTGAGCAGTGAAGAGATGCACTAGTGCCTCTCCACGGCTGTGCTGATGGTTTTGTGTGTTTGAGCTGTGCTGTGAAGCTGACAGCACACCACATGCATTTAGGTGTGTGTCCTGCCTGTGTGCTTGCTGTGCACTTGTGGATATGCTTTGAACTTAAGAGTTACTTTGATCTAATTACCTTTACCTGGCTGGTGAAACTTGCCCCTCCTTGCTGTCAATTTGACCCTTTTGGCTTAGAATTGATGAAAGATAGATTCTTTCATATTGGTGAAACTTGCCCCTTTTATAAATTTCTCAATGATGAAACTTGTTCAGTGCACCTCACTGACATGTCTGAGAGTAAAACAATTCTAACCCTAACCTTTATTTTTTTATTAGTGTTTGTCTTGCAGGTACAGATTTGAAGATGAAGATTTTAGTTTAGGTTTTGTTTATAGGATAGTTAATGTAATCTTCTTTATTCTTTTGTAATTTTCATTTTATTATTTTGTAATCTTCATTTATTCTTTTGTAATAAAGATTATATGATTATCAATGAAGAAATATTCTTATTCTTTATGTATTTTCTATTGTGAAGTTTGTGGATAATTTCAATAAGTTACATTTTTGTAACTTATTTATTGAATGAAAATATGAAATAAGTTTTCATATTCTTAATTGTTTTCTTTGGATAAAGTTTGAGTTATAATAATTAACTCTTAATTAAATCAAGATTCAACCCTTATTCCTAATTCATTTGAATTATAATTCAAACACTCAAGTTTTAAAATTCAAATTCATTTTCCAAAACACATAATTCCTCAAAGATCATATCAAAGTCTATAACAATCATCCTTTAAGACTAAACCTAATCTCAAAGTATGAAAGAAACCTTGAAACACTTTATATTTTGGTTTGTAAGTTGAATCTTTAGGAAGTCTTGAACTTCCGGTATTGTAATAATAATAATGTGTGTATATTTGTAATATGGACCCGCAATGTTTCTGTTGTACCACTCTGATGGATGTGATATTTACGGAACGGTGTTCTGTGGATGTCATGTCAACGACTATAGTGTACTACACATGCAGTGGTATGCTGGATCACCGCAGAACCATCGAGAGAAGATCCCATAGGCAAACGAACTGCTCGATGTGCTCGGCCGTGAAAGAATCCTCCACAATATCTGCAACCCACTTCTGGTCAGTCAAGGAGTCCTGCACCGACCGGTTTTTCCTTTTTGAGGCTTTGTAGATCAAGGGGGCTATGTCCTTTGGTGGAGTGCCCTCCAGCCATGAAGAGGACCAAAAGGAAGCCTTTCTCCCATTGCCAACTATAACTCTTGTAGCAGCATTGAAGAGTTGTCTATCAGAATCGTCGTTTGGAGTTTCGGTGCCCACCCAAGGTTTCTCCGGGGCTGACCACTCGTACCAAAGCCAACGAAGCCTCATGAACTTACTTTCCTACTGTTTTTTATCCTGGGAGAAGCAAAATCCAAGGCAAGGTATTTTTGAGATGGTTGTCACCAAGTTCTAACTTGGTCATACTGCACAATGAATTGACAATCAACAAGTTGATGCATTTTTACAAAGGAGAAGATACATTCTGTATAATCAACAAGTTCATGCAGTTTCAGTTGTTCTACACCTAATGATAATCAACTTTTTGTTCTACATGTAGGTCGATTAAGTTTTCAGTATACTCCTATGATTACTCTACCCGTATACTTGACTTCCAAGTTAGTTTATGAATTCACTTCTACATCTCGAGTTCCTTCATACAGTTTGTATCCAAAAAAGAAGTTCCCTCTTTGCCTCTCCTAGATTTACTTTTCTGTTGAAAATATGTATTGTCTGCTAGTGCATACAGATTTCTTGTGCCACGGAAATATACATTTAGGGAGAGGAAACCCAGTCAGAGGTTGCAATCAGATCTAATAAGAAGTTATTCATGAAGGCATGGATCAGATGGGGGAGAGGAAAGAGGATGTAGAACAAGTTGTGTAGGGGATGTAAGTAACCTGGGACAAGCAGATTTGATTTACTACTTGTCTTGTTGTTTCATTACATCGATGTTCCTCCACTGTTTTTTTCGAGGCGTCCAAAGGTTGCTGGAGCAAGACGATGTGGATCTGCTGGTTCTTTTTGTGCCAAGGGATTGGGGATGGCAATGGGAGTTGGGTGCTATTTTGTCTCTAGTAGGGCAGCACGAAGCCTGTACCCAGCGTGCTGTTTTTTCGTCACTTGAGGAGTCAAGTCACCATAATAATAAGGATATAAAGTGGCTGACCATTTTATAGTGGAGGGCGTCAAAAGAAAAAGCAACAGCCAATGCTTTGACTCGGCAACGCCAAAACGGCCACCCAAGTACCCAACACGCCAAAAAAACGAGGGCGTCAAAAGAGGCCACGATCGACGTCAAAAGAGGCCACGGTCGACGATGGAGAAAACGGAGGAGATTCACTCGGAGCTGCATGCGTGGGATAGGAGGGAGCTCCTCGAAACAGGCTGACGCCCAGCTTTATAAATAAAACAACATTCATACAAGAGTTCATACAACCACACCACACAGAAGTTCACATACATACGGTCACATACATGGCCACACACCGTCGGACCAAGCATGGCCAAGTCTGGCGTAAGCCAACCAACACAAACACAGACAGCGGAAGCAAGATAAAAACCACCAGCCGGAAGGGCCCTCAGGGGCCGGACGAAGTAGCAAGTCGGCGAGCCGCCGCAATCAGGTGCTCCAACATCTCGTCCAGCCGCGCCCTCTCACGCTGTCTACACAGCGGGTACCACTGCTGCAAGAAAGCCAGAAAGGTGAAGACCGAGTCAGAAGCCCGCCAAAGAAAAATACGCTCAATGACCATCTTGTTCCTAATGTTCCATAAAGCCCAGGTCATTGCCGCAAACATCAACCAGAAGAGGCGCCTCCTCCTCCCAGTATGGTTTGCGGCGGCCTCCAGGAACTCTCCAAGGTCTGAGGCCTGCCACTCAGGCCCCAGGGCCTCGTGAACAAAGTTCCAAAGGAAGCGAGCAGCGGGGCACGAGAAGAAAATGTGCAGACCCGTTTCTGGGACCGCACACAACGGGCACAGGCCATTACCAGGCCCTTGCCGCTTGGCCACCTCCACACCCGAGGGAAGCCGGTCACGTAGTAGCTGCCAAACAAAGATTTTGATCTTCAGAGGTAGGGGGGCCTTCCACAATGGTGAGACCCATGGCCTCTCGGGCCCTCTAAATAGGGCCCTGTAGGCCGAGCCCACCGAAAAGAACCCCGATGGGGAGAGGCGCCAAGCATGGGAGTCCGGGGACTGCGCCAGGGACAGCGGAAGACTGTCCCTCAGCCCCTCCTAGGAAGCCAGCTCGGCCTCCCCCAGGTTCCTCCGGAAAGCCACCTGCCACGACCCACCGTGGAAGGCCTCCCCAACCAGGATAGTAGGGTCAGAGAAGATTGCAAATAACTCGGGACACTCATGGCGCAGAGGGAGATGGCTGAGCCATGGGTCGAGCCAGAATAGGGTATCCCTACCATTGCCTATGGAAATAGACAACCCTTTCCGGATAGCTGGCTTGATGTCCTGGATGGCTCTCCAAAACTGAGAACCCTCCCGACGATCACAAGCCAGCAGCGGCCGGCCCCGCAAATATTTCGCCTTAATCAACTGTAGCCAAAGGCCTCCATCATCTTTCAGGATCCTCCACACCCATCGAAGCAGCAACGCCACATTCATGTGGCGGGACGCTATGATACCTAAGCCCCCTAGCTCCTTGGGGGTGCAGATATCAGCCCTCACCATATGATACTTTTGATGACCATTATTGGCTATCCAAAAGAACCGGGAGAGCTCCTTGTCGAAGTTTGCATGAACCCCCTCCGGCAGGAGGTACATCCCCATCATGTACATAGGGAGGCTAGAGAGGCACGAGTCGATAAGGACCGTCTTGCTCCCCTTGGAGGTGAACCTTCCCTGCCAGGGTTCGGCTTTCGCCTTAACCCGACCCATGAGGGGCTCCAGGTCCCTAATCAAGATCCTGGTGTCCCTCACTGGCATCCCTAAATAGTTTAGGGGGAAGACCGCCAAACGGCAGTTAAGGTTATCCGCGATCCTCTGCTGATCCTCTTCGGAATACCCCAACACCATGACTTCACTCTTATCAAAGTTGATCTTGAGGCCCGACATAGCCTCAAAGCACAGGAGCAGGAACTTCAGGTTAATGATATCCTGCTCCGAGCCCGCCACCATAATCATGGTATCATCCGCATATTGGAGGTGGGTCACCCCCCCTCCAGGGATAAGATGTCGAACCACACCTGAGATGTGGCCGGAATTCTTGGCCTTCTCCAAGATTTCCGCAAGGGCATCAACTGCAGCATTAAACAGGATAGGGGAGATTGGGTCCCCTTGACGAACCCCACAGGAGGGTTTGAAATAGGGACCCACCTCCCCATTTATGTTTATAGCTGTGTTCCCGCTCATGACGATCTGCATGATCCAACCTATCATGCGATCATCCACCCCACGACGCTGGAGGACTTGGCGGAGGAAGGCCCAGTCTAGCCTATCATAGGCCTTCTGAAAGTCGAGCTTCAAGAAGACACCCTGCTGGCGACACACCTTGACCTCATGAATAATTTCATGCAGAGCCAGGATCCTGTCGTGAATAAATCTCCCTTTTAGGAAGGCAAACTGGTATGGATGCGTCAGACGCTCCATAATGGGAGCAAGCCTGCGCGCGCACACCTTGGATATGATCCGCTGGATCACATTGAAAACAGTGATCGGGCGGAACTGGCAAATATCCGTGGCCCCCACAATCTTGGGGATCAGGGTAATAACACCAAAGTTCAGCCGGGCCATCACGAGGGTCCCAACATAGAGTTCCTGGAACATAGGCATAATGGCCCCCTGTATCTTCTCCCAGAACCTCTGGAAGAAGACAACCGGAAGGCCATCAGGACCAGGAGCCGAGTTAGGCTTCATCTCCGTGATGGCCTGGAGAACCTCCGCGGGCAGGATTGGGAGCGTAAGACCCGCATTCTCATCATCAGAGACCATGGCCCCAACTGGCCAGAAGTCCGCAGCTAATGCCAGCCCTGAACGGGGTGCTGCCGAGAATAATTCCTTGTAGAAGGAATAAATATGGGTGGAGATATCTCTGGCACTCTCCAGAAGATTCCCCTCCGCCCAGAGGCAGGGGATCGAGCACTTCCTACGACGACCATTTGCAATGGCATGGAAGTAAGCCGTGTTCACATCCCCCTTAAGGAGCCAGTTCTGCGACTCCGCTGTCGCCAAAACGTCTCCTCGCCTCGAAAAATCTCCATTAAGGAGTCTTCAAGCGCATATCGCTGGAGCCAGTCCTCCGCCGATAAGCCCCCGGCATCAGCCACCCGGTCTAGGGCCTCTAGAGCGGATATGAGACCACCTTTCCCGCGTCTCAAGTCCGCCCCCAAGTTAGCACCCCACCCCCGCATGAACTGGCGAGCCATCATCGCACAAAAGTGCCAGACGTCTATGGCCAAGCGCACCTGGGGAACTGAGGCCACAGCCGCCTCCCATTTGGATTGAACCATCTCCATGAACCCGGGCTGTTGTAGCCAAAAGTTCTCAAAGTGGAACCGATTCAGGCGCGGGGGCGACCCCCCTCCAGTGGAGAGCAGGAGTGGGCAATGGTTCGACCCGATCCTCGTAATCGCCCGCAGCGAGCATAGAGGATAGGCAAGCTCCCAATCAACCGAGACTAGGACCCTATCCAGCACACTCCGGACTGGGTCAACCCGGTTGTTGGTCCACGTGAACCGCCCCCCCAGTCGAGCGATCTCTCTGAGGGCAAGGTCAGCAATACAATCATTAAACAGCCGCATCCGAGGAAAATCAATATTATTCGAGCTCTTCTCTTCTGGAGATTGAATTAGATTGAAGTCCCCGGCCACGACCACAGGGGTGGAGCAGCTCTCCACCTTGGCAGATAATTCTGCCAAGAAAGCTGGGGATCTCCTATGGTCCGCGGGGCCATAGACAATAATAACCTCCCAACTGAGGTTACTCCGTCTGTGGGTGAGTAACATACTCACAAAGAACTCCCCCCCGGTCCATATCCTCAACTTCGAAGGTGTCCTCCTTCACCCCAAGGAGGATCCTGTAGGGGTTCGTAGCATGGAAAACAAAAAATTTCTATCGCATACAAACAAACAAGCCAAGATCTATCTACTAGATTGTAGCAACGAGTCGATGGAATAACTTACCCTCGAAGATTCCAAAGCGTTTAACGAGAGCGGATTCTCGTGGGTGATGTAGTCGTACTCTTCCCGATCTCAAGATCGTGTAGACGATCCTTCCGGCGCTGCGTTCCGGCAGCGCTCCCGCAGTCGGTCACACGTTCGGTACTTGACGAAGACCTTCCTCTCCCTTGTTCCAGCAGGCAGCGGAGGTTGTAGCACTCTCCTCACGATT
Organism: Avena sativa; assembly: GCA_916181665.1. Lineage (NCBI taxonomy): Eukaryota > Viridiplantae > Streptophyta > Magnoliopsida > Poales > Poaceae > Avena > Avena sativa. The sequence goes on from OV702284.1 coordinate 393,809,622, forward strand.
CCGGCAGCACAACGGCGTGGTACCGGAAGTAGAGGGGAGATCCCGCAAGGCTTCGCCTTAAGCCGGAGCGAGTATGGTGGATTATGAGAGAGGGCTATTAGTGGTCTAGAGATTAGACACACCAATTAGAAGGCTCTAAACCGCAGGCTAAAGCAATTAGAAGCTCTAAACCAAAACGGCTCTAAACCGGAGATTAGAGGTAGAAACTTGTGTGTCTAGAGGGGGGGGCCCTGCCCCTCCTTTTATAGGTGGGGAGGCACGGCCAGGGGAGGGGAGTCCCTCCCCAAGTCGGCCTTGGGTGGCGCGCCGGCTTGGGGAGGAGACTCCTCCCTCAAGTCGGTTCCCAACTCCTCTTGCTTGTTTCCCACAGTTTCTTGTTTTAGCCGTTTGACTTTCAAACTGGACATTTGACTTTTCTGTTTTAGGATTCAATTTAATCCTTTATTTGGGACAGCAAGAACACTTAGTACATGATGCAATCATTCCAATATGTAATGACACATTCATGTACCCCTCCCCCCTCCCGGAGTGCCGTACATTCCGAAACCTTCTAGAACATTCACCGGAATCATATCCGAACTCCGAAACGGGACTTTCTTTATATGAATCTTATTCTCCGGACCATTCTGGATCACCTCGTGATATCCCGGATCCCATCCGAGACTCCGAACAACATTCGGTCTCTTTCTCATAATACCATAACTACTCAAAACAACGTCGAATCCTTAAGTGTGTCTCCCTACGGTTCGTAAATTATGCGGACATGATCGAGACACTTCTCTGATCAATAACCAATAGAGGAATCTGGAAATTCATATGGCTCCCACATATTTCTACGATTACTTTGCGATCGAATGAACCACTTACATACGATACCAATTTCCCTTTGTCTCACGATATGTTACTTATCCGAGGTTATGATCGTCGGTATCTCTACATACCTAGTTCAACCTCGTTACTGATAAGTACTCTTTTCTCGTTCCCGTGATATGTGATCCCTTGTGAGCCAGTCACATGCTTGCAAGCTAATTGGATGACATTTCACCGAGAGGGCCCAGAGAATATCTATCCGTCATATGGATGGACAAATCCCACTCTTGATCCATGTGTCTCAACCAATACTTTCCGAACACTCAATGCCACCTTTATAGCCACCCAGTTACGGTGTGGTGTTTGATGTCATCAAAGCATCCATCCGGTAAAGGTGATATGCATGATCTCATGGTCGAAGGAATTAGGTTACTATGTATCAGAAAGCATATAGCAATTGAACTATTGAAATGACTTGATCTTTATGCTACGCTTATCTATAGGAGTATGTCCACCATATCATTCTCCTAACGATATGATCTTGTTGTTGATAACATCTCAATGTTCATGATAGAGAAACCACAATCATTTATCAACCAACAAGCTAGTGAAGTATAGAGGCTATACTAGGGACTTCAAACTAAGTTTACAAATCACACAAGTATTAATGTTTCCCTGTTAATACTATTATAGCATGAATGTAAACATTTATCATAAACACAAAGATATAATAATAACTACATTTATTATTGCCTCTAGGGCATATCTCCAACAGTCTCCCACTTGCACTAGAGTCATCTAATCTAGATTACATGGTAATATACCGAACACCCATGGCAGTTTGGTGTTGGTCATGTTTTGCCCTTGGGAGAGGTTTAGTCAACGGATCCGCCACATTCAGATCTGTGTGTACTTTGCAAATCTTTATATCCCCATCCTGGATATGTTCTCGAATAGCGTGAAAACGTAGCTTGATATGCTTCAGCTTCTTGTGTGACCTTGGTTCTTGCGCATTGGCTATGGCGCCCATGTTATCACAGTAGATAGACATTGGGTCCAGCGCACTCGGAACCACACCCAGCTCTGTAATGAACTCTTTCATCCATATCGCTTCTTGTGAAGCCTCCGAAGCAGCCATGTATTCCGATTCAGTTGAAGATCTCGCCACAACGCTTTGCTTTGCACTCCTCCAGCTAACTGCTGCACCATTCAAAATAAATACGTATCCAGATTGTGATTTAGAATCATCCGGATCGGTGTTCCAACTAGCATCGGTGTAACCATTAACAACGAGCTGTTCATCACCTCCATAAGAAAGAACCATATCCTTAGTTCTTCTCAAGTACTTAAGGATGTTTTTGACCGCTGTCCAATGATCCACTCCTGGATCACTTTGATATCTGCTAGTTAGACTAACAGCATATGCGATGTCGGGTCTAGTACATAGCATGGCATACATTAGAGATCCTATGGCTGATGCATAGGGAGTCTTACTCATCCTTTCTCTATCTTCTGCCGATGTCGGACTTTGAGTTTTACTCAAGGTCGTATTGGGCAACATGGGCAAGAACCCTTTCTTGCTTTCTTCCATTCCAAACCTCTTTAGAACTTTGTCCAAATATGTACTCTGTGACAATGATATTTGGCGTTTCGATCTATCTCTATAAATCTTTATGCCTAATATGTAAGCTGCTTCGCCAAGATCCTTCATTGAAAAACTATTATTCAAATATTCTTTGACACTATTAAGAAGGTCTACATCATTCCCAATCAACAATATGTCATCCACATATAGTATTAAGAATGCTACAGAGCTCCCACTCACTTTCTTGTAAATACAAGCTTCTCCATAAGTTTGTATAAAACCAAAACTTTTGATTACCTTATCAAAACGTTGATTCCAACTTCGGGATGCTTGCTTCAATCCATAGATGGACCGTTGAAGTTTGCATACCTTGTTAGCATCTTTAGGATCGAAAAAACCTTTGGGTTGCATCATATACAACTCTTCATCAATGTCTCCATTGAGGAATGTTGTTTTGACATCCATCTGCCATATCTAATAATCATAATATGCAGCGATTGCTAACATAATCCTCATAGACTTTAGCTTCGCTACCGGTGAGAAAGTCTCATCGTAGTCAACTCCTTGAATTTGTCGAAACCCTTTTGCGACAAGTCGAGCTTTATAGACAGTAACATTACCATCAGCATCTGTTTTCTTCTTGAAAATCCATTTGTTCTCGACAGCCTTTCGGCCATCCGGTAAGTCCACCAAAGTCCATACTTGGTTTTCGTACATGGATCCAATCTCGGATTTCATGGCTTCTTGCCATTTATTGGAATCTGGGCTCATCATCGCTTCCTCGTATGTCTCGGGGTCATCGGTGTTGTCCACCAACATGACACTCATAACGGGATCATACCAATCTGGAGTGGTACGATTTCTCGTTGACCTCCGAGGCTCTGTAGCAACTTCAACCGAAGTTTCATGATCACCATCATTAGCTTCCTCTCTAATTGGTGCAGGCACCACAGGAACTTCTTCCGGTGCTGCGCTACTCGCAATTTCGAGAGAAGGTTCGACAACCTCGTCGAGTTCTACTTTCCTTCCAGTCACTTCTTTCGAGAGAAATACCTTCTCTAGAAAGGATCCATTCTTGGCAACGAATATTTTGCCTTCGGATCTATGATAGAAGGTATACCCAATAGTTTCCTTCGGGTATCCTATGAAGACACATTTTTCCGCTTTGGGTTCAAGCTTGTCCGGCTGTAACTTCTTTACATAGGCTTCGCATCCCCAAATTTTAAGGAACGACAATTTAGGTTTCTTCCCAAACCATAATTCATACGGTGTCGTTTCAACGGATTTAGACGGTGCCCTATTTAAAGTGAATGCGGCTGTTTCTAATGCATAACCCCAAAATGATAGCGGTAAATCTGTAAGTGACATCATAGAACGAACCATATCTAAGAGAGTTCGATTACGACGTTCGGACACACCATTACGCTGTGGTGTTCCCGGCGGTGTCAATTGTGAAAGTATTCCGCATTTCTTCAAATGCTCGCCAAACTCGTAACTTAGATATTCACCTCCACGATCAGAACGTAGAAATTTAATCTTCTTGTTACGTTGATTCTCTACCTCACTTTGAAACTCCTTAAACTTCTCAAAAGTTTCGGACTTATGTTTCATGAAATAGATATACCCATATCTACTCAAGTCATCCGTGAAGGTAAGAACATAACGATAACCACCGCGCGATGCTACACTCATTGGACCACACACATCGGTATGTATGATTTCCAATAAGTCCGTAGCTCGCTCCATTATACCAGAAAATGGAGTCTTAGTCATTTTTCCCATCATACATGCTTCGCATCTTTCAAGTGATTCAAAATCAAGTGATTCAAGAAGTCCATCGGAATGGAGTTTCTTCATACGCTTCACTCCAATGTGACCAAGACGACAGTGCCACATATAGGTCGAATTATCGCTTGATTTCAAACGTTTAGCCTCAATGTTGTTGATATGTGTATTTCCACTATCGAGATTCAATAAGAATAGACCATCTATCAAAGGTGCATGTGCGTAAAACATATTACTCATATAAATCGAACAACCATTATTCTCGGACTTAAACAAGTAACCGTCTCGCAATAAACAAGATCCCGATATAATGTTCATGCTCAACGCAGGCACCAAATAACAATTATTTAAGTATAAAACTAATCCCGATGGTAGATGAAGGGGTAGCGTGCCGACCGCGATCACATCAACCTTTGATCCGTTTCCCACGCGCATCGTCACCTCGTTCTTCGCTAGCTTCCGTTTATTCTGCAGCACCTGTTTCGAGTTACAAATATGAGCAACCGAACCAGTATCAAATACCCAGGCACTACTACGAGTACTAGTGAGATACACATCAATAACATGTATATCAGATATACCTTTCTTCTTGATGTTGCCGTTCTTCAAATCCGCCAAGTACTTTGGGCAATTCCGCTTCCAGTGACCTTCTCCCTTGCAGTAAAAGCACTCAGTATCAGGCTTGGGTCCAGCCTTGGTCTTCTTCGCCGGCGTGGTAACTTTCTTACCACCCTTCTTGAAGTGTCCCTTTTGCTTAGACTTGCCTTTCTTGAATTTGGTGGTCTTATTGACCAACAACACTTGGTGCTCTTTCTTGATCTCCACTTCTGCAGATTTCAACATGGCAAAGAGTTCTGGCAATGTCTTGTTCATGTTCTGCATGTTGTAGTTCATCACAAAGTTCTTGTAACTTGGTGGTAGTGATTGGAGGACACGGTAAATCCCCAAAGCATTAGGAATCACAATACCCAAGCTTTGAAGTTTGTTTGCGTGCCCAGACATCTTAAGCACATGCTCACTAACGGAGCTGCCCTCTTCCATCTTGCAGTTAAAGAACTTTTCAGAAGCTTCATAACTTTCAATTGTCGCATGAGTCTCAAAAATCAATTTGAGATCCTCGACAATATCATATGGGTCTGAATCCTCAAACCTTTTCTGAAGCTCCGATTCCAAACCATACAAGATAGCACACTGAACTATGGAGTACTGATTCTTCCGAGCGAGGTAAACATTCTTTACTTCATCGGGAGCATCATCTGCAGGTGGGTCACCCAGCGGTGCATCCAGCACATAGGTCAAATTACCAGCTGTGAGGACAATCCTCAAATTGCGGAACCAATCCGCGAAGTTGCTTCCATTGTTTTTCAACTTTTCTTTCTCTAGGAACGCATTAAAATTGATGGTAGGGGCTGCCATTGATCTACAACATATTTGCAATAGTTTAGACTAAGTTTATGACAAATTGAGTTCAAATTAATTAATGAAATTAAACTAGGTGAACTCCCACTCAAAACAATATCCCTCACATTGTTTTAGTGATCACACGAACCAAATCCACCATACCAACACCGATCATCACGAGAGTTGATATAGCTTCAATGGCGAACAATCGACATGTTCATCATATCTACTATATGATTCATGCTTTACCTTTCGGTGATCCGTGTTCCGAGACCATGTCTGTACATGCTAGGCTCGTCAAGATAAAACCTTAGTTTCCGCATGAGCAAATCTGGCTTGCTCACGTTGTATACACTTGCAGAATCTAACACACCCGATCATCACGTGGTGCTTCGAAACAACAAGCTTTAGCAACGGTGCTAACTAAGGGTGAACACTTTATGACTTGAAATTGATGTGCATGAGGGATCATCTTATAATGCTACCGTCGTCTACTAAGCAATACAAGATGCATAAAGGATTAACATCACATGCCATTCAATATATATGTGATATGATATGGCCTTTCTTCTTTGTGCTTCCGATCTCCATCTTCAAGCACGAACATGATCTCCATCATCACCGGCATTGCATCAAGGTCAATGACGCTTCTCCATGGTTGTCGTCCACCGGCTTCAACTATTACAACTACTTTGAATAGACACGCAGGTCTTAACATAAATTAAAGACAACCATATGGCTCCTGCCGGTTGCCAACTTACAATAAGGAACATTGCATACATCAAATATAATCACAATCATGGCCATATCACATCACTGCACACCCCTGCAAAACAAAGTTAGACGCCTCTACTTTCTTTGCATATTTTACGTGGTTTGGGGCTTTCAATAAGTGTCGTTCTAACTTACGAACAAGAACCACAACATTGATACTAGCATTGTTGATCACCCGTTGTACATTGGATCTTAACTATGCTAGGAAAAACAGGCACCCGCAAAGCCACTTATGCAATACAAGTTGCATGTCAAGCGTGGAGCAAGTCTCATGAACGATGTCATGTAAGGTTAGCCCGGGCCGCTTCATCCCAACATACCGCAAGATGCAAAGTACACAAGAAGTAATCGACAATAAAAGCATCAACGCCCACAATGACCATTGTGTTCTACTCGTGCAACAGATCTACATATAGACACGGCTCTGATACCACTGTAGGGGTTCGTAGCATGGAAAACAAAAAATTTCTATCGCATACAAACAAACAAGCCAAGATCTATCTACTAGATTGTAGCAACGAGTCGATGGAATAACTTACCCTCGAAGATTCCAGAGCGTTTAACGAGAGCGGATTCTCGTGGGTGATGTAGTCGTACTCTTCCCGATCTCAAGATCGTGTAGACGATCCTTCCGGCGCTGCGTTCCGGCAGCGCTCCCGCAGTCGGTCACACGTTCGGTACTTGACGAAGACCTTCCTCTCCCTTGTTCCAGCAGGCAGCGGAGGTTGTAGCACTCTCCTCACGATTCCGGCAGCACAACGGCGTGGTACCGGAAGTAGAGGGGAGATCCCGCAAGGCTTCGCCTTAAGCCGGAGCGAGTATGGTGGATTATGAGAGAGGGATATTAGTGGTCTAGAGATTAGACACACCAATTAGAAGGCTCTAAACCGCAGGCTAAAGCAATTAGAAGCTCTAAACCAAAACGGCTCTAAACCGGAGATTAGAGGTAGAAACTTGTGTGTCTAGAGGAGGGGGCCCTGCCCCTCCTTTTATAGGTGGGGAGGCGCGGCCAGGGGAGGGGAGTCCCTCCCCAAGTTGGCCTTGGGTGGCGCGCCGGCTTGGGGAGGAGACTCCTCCCTCAAGTCGGTTCCCAACTCCTCTTGCTTGTTTCCCACAGTTTCTTGTTTTAGCCGTTTGACTTTCAAACTGGACATTTGACTTTTCTGTTTTAGGATTCAATTTAATCCTTTATTTGGGACAGCAAGAACACTTAGTACATGATGCAATCATTCCAATATGTAATGACACATTCATGTACCCCTCCCCCCTCCCGGAGTGCCGGACATTCCGGAACCTTCTAGAACATTCACCGGAATCATATCCGAACTCTGAAACGGGACTTTCTTTATATGAATCTTATTCTCCGGACCATTCCGGATCACCTCGTGATATCCCGGATCCCATCCGAGACTCCGAACAACATTCGGTCTCTTTCTCATAATACCATAACTACTCAAAACAACGTCGAATCCTTAAGTGTGTCTCCCTACGGTTCGTGAATTATGCGGACATGATCGAGACACTTCCCCGATCAATAACCAATAGAGGAATCTGGAAATTCATATGGCTCCCACATATCTCTACGATTACTTTGCGATCGAATGAACCACTTACATACGATACCAATTTCCCTTTGTCTCACGATATGTTACTTATCCGAGGTTATGATCGTCGGTATCTCTACATACCTAGTTCAACCTCGTTACTGATAAGTACTCTTTTCTCGTTCCCGTGATATGTGATCCCTTGTGAGCCAGTCACATGCTTGCAAGCTAATTGGATGACATTTCACCGAGAGGGCCCAGAGAATATCTATCCGTCATATGGATGGACAAATCCCACTCTTGATCCATGTGTCTCAACCAATACTTTCCGAACACTCAATGCCACCTTTATAGCCACCCAGTTACGGTGTGGTGTTTGATGTCATCAAAGCATCCATCCGGTAAAGGTGATATGCATGATCTCATGGTCGAAGGAATTAGGTTACTATGTATCAGAAAGCATATAGCAATTGAACTATTGAAATGACTTGATCTTTATGCTACGCTTATCTATAGGAGTATGTCCACCATATCATTCTCCTAACGATATGATCTTGTTGTTGATAACATCTCAATGTTCATGATAGAGAAACCACAATCATTTATCAACCAACAAGCTAGTGAAGTATAGAGGCTATACTAGGGACTTCAAACTAAGTTTACAAATCACACAAGTATTAATGTTTCCCTGTTAATACTATTATAGCATGAATGTAAACATTTATCATAAACACAAAGATATAATAATAACTACATTTATTATTGCCTCTAGGGCATATCTCCAACAGATCCCTCCGGAGAGACCAATCGCCGGCAGCCAGTGCCAGACGAAACTATGAAGACTCAATCCCTGCAACTCCGGGATCGAGAAGTCCTACCTAATCGTCTCCTGCTAGCCCACAATGTCCACATCCTCCTGCCTCAAGTAGTCACGAAGCTGTTGGCGGCGCCCATCGTGGCCAAAACCACGGATGTTCCAGATGAAGGCAAAGATTGCTTCACTCATTGGGACACCGTCGGGTTTGGCCCCCTGCGCGGAGCCGAGCGACCCCTACCAGAGGTCGAGGACTTGGACACGGGTTTAGGAGGCCTCCCTCGCTGTCCCCCCACCTGGGGGACGGCAGAGGGAGCCTCACCGCTCCCCTGGCTAGAAGGACCACTCCCCCTAGTGCCCCGACTTTGTGAGCCGACGCTACTAGAGGTCTGGGGCACTGTCAGCTTCTCGCGCTCCGCCTGAGCGCGCACTGCCGACAGTGCCCCATCATAGGTCTCCTTCGCTTTAAGCGCCGCAATCTGTTCTAGCCAGGGGCCACGTTTCCCACGGAACACCACCCCGCAATCTCGAGCGACAGCATCAAGCTGTTCAACGGAGACATCTGCCAACACAGAGAACCTAGACCCCGAGGGAGGGGAGGGACAGTGAGATGAGGAAGGAAGGGAGGAGGACGCACCTGAATCGAGGTTACGGACCACGGTCCGCGAAACCGCCTGCTTGAGGATGGTCGACTCCCTCCCCTCGGACACCATCCTGGCCCCAGCAATCCTAGCACTGGCGCGGGAGGGAGGAGGTGGGGGCGGCCTGGGTCGGCGAGCAGTACGGGGCTTGGAACCAGCCTCAGGAGTGTCGGGGAAGACTGAGACTGGCTCCCCAACTGGCGGGGCCAGGGTCGCTGGCACCACGGCAGGGGATCCCCGCGGCGAGGCCGGCGTGGAGCCGGGGGAGAGGGTGTAGCAGACGACCCCCGGCGAGCGAGGCAAGGTTGGCGGCGCCACCACCAACCCCTCACTGGACGAGGCACGGAGCTCAGGCGGTCTAGGGTGCGCTGCGGCCTTTAGGGCCGCAAACCCCGAGAGACCCAAGAACTCAAACTCCCCACCCATGTTTGAGCCATAGGGGACCAGGCCCAACTCCTCAGAGACTGGAGGGTCCGGGCGGAGGCACTGAGGCACGTCCACGGGGGGCAGAGTCAGCGATAGGACCAGGTCCCGAGACAGCGCCATCGTGCGCGAAGGAGGCCCCCCTAAGGTCGCAGAAGTGGGAGGGGGCGCCATGGGCACAGTCGGCTCCGTCTCAGAGCGCGCGAGGTCATCCCCAGACTCCTCACTGGACGAGTCATCAGCCCCACCCTGGTCCGGGGCCCGACGGTGGTCCGAGGGACCCGGGGACTGGCGGGACCCCTCCTGGTCCCGCTCCAGCTCCACCGTGAGGGTCCGACCCGCGGACCCGAAGTAGAAGGTAGGCAGTGTGCAATCGAGCTTCGACGGATCCGGATGCTTAAGGAGCACCCGCACCGGACCCTGACCACCCAGCGATCTCTCATCAAGACAGACGAACTTGCCAATCGCCTGGGAAATCAGCATGATGAACTTCTTCTTTTGAGCTTCCTCCGGGATCCCATGGATACGCACCCAAACCGAGAACAGGGAGGTGGTCGTGTCCGGGTGAACACAGGACTCGCGGATGGCCACCTTGATGTTATGTAGCGGCAGGATCGAGGTCTGACTCCAGGAAAGGGTCCGCAAAGCCTCCCTCGAAGGAAAGATCACCGAGAACACCATGGGGGCAGTCTCCCTCACATTCCATGCGAAGTCAGAGTCCAGCAACTCTAGCTCCGCGCGGATGGTGTCCGCAGTGACCTCCACCTCCAGAGTGGGATCCTGGTCCGGGAGCACACGGACCTCGGCCAGGTTCTAGGGCACCGACAGCTCGATCCCACCCAGATCAATGCAGTAGAACCCCAAACCCAGGTCAATGCCATGCCCCAAGAGCTCCAGGGTGCTGCGCTCGCGGTGAGGGGAGCGGGCAGTGCAGTCCGGAACCCGGTGGGAGGGATCGCCACAAAACAGACAGTGCTCGGGTTCCTTGCAATCCGATCGAAAATGGCCCACCTCACCACAGTTGAAACACTTGTTGCGCGTCGAAGACTTCTGGCGAGAGGCAACCACCCCGACCACAGACGACCCCCCCTGGGTCAGTCCCTGGCTCACGATGATGGCCAACGGATCCCTAGCGCCAGCCTGCTGTAGTGCCGGAGGTTGCCCACTCTGGCTCCCTCCCGCACCCGTAGCCCCGGTCGCGGTCCCCGACTTCTTCCGCTTCTTATTCTTCCTTTTCTTGGCTCCAGCACCTGCCTGAGGCGCCACGGGACGCAAGCCCTGCCCAGCATCGCGTCGAGGGGAGCCATGGTTCTGGTCCTGAGGACGGCCATCACTGCCACGTCCCTGGAAGAACTTGCCTGCCGCCGCCCGCCATTCCAGCTCAGCCCGCAGCTCCCGCTCCGAGAGCAGGGCCACAGGGGGAGGCTGCCGACGACCAGGGGAGCGGCCCCGAGGCGGGCTGCGACCCCGCAGTGGAGACGCCCGACGCGAGGGGCGAGGGGAAACAGCCCTGACGTGCTGGCCCCGAGGGGAGGCCTCCCTGTGCTGCTGTCGCGGGGGGGAGCAGAGGCCGCCCCTGCTACCGGCCTAGGAGGGGGCGCGGGGAGACATGCGCCGGCCTGGCGAGCGCCAGCCAGGGGGGCGAAGCCACGAAGACGGATTGATGCCCTTAAAAAGAATTAGAACAGCTGAGACGTGGTCCTTTGTCTGATGATTCTATTACCGAGCAAAAGGAACTACTGCTGAAAATTGAGCTATTGTTAGAACAGGAAGAGTTGCATTGGGTGCAACGAGGGAGAACAAACTGGTTGCGCCATGGTGATAGTAACACCAGTTTTTTTCATAATTTTGCAAGTGCAAGGAAAAAGCGGAATACGATCAAGTATTTAATTGATGACGCTGGAACAAAGTGGGAAGATCCCCATGGTATGAGTCATCTGATAAAATTCTATTTCGAAGGTCTATTCACCTCAGAGGTGGCCAATCCAAATGATGAAGTCCTAAACAAAGTCCCAATAAGGGTTACTGAGGAGATGAATCGGGACTTGATTCGACCATTCAGGGGAGAAGAGGTTAAAAAGGCACTGTTCCAAATCGGGGACTTAAAAGCTCCGGGCCCTGATAGACTACATGCCATGTTCTATAAAAGATTTTGGCACATTTTGGGTGATGAGCTAACAAAAGAGGTCTTAGAGGCTGTCAATTCTGGAGTTATCCCACAAGGCTGGAACGATACGATGGTTGTCTTAATTCCTAAAGTTGAAAGTGCAAAGAAGATTACTCAATATCGCCCTATCAGCCTATGCAACGTGGTATACAAGGTAATCTCAAAGATGTTGGCTAACAGACTTAAGTTGATTCTTCCAGAGGTAATATGTCAGAACCAAAGTGCATTTGTTCCTGGTCGTTTAATAACTGATAATATTCTTATTGCCTATGAGAGTATTCATACAATTAAAAAGAAACAAGGTAAGAAGGGGCTCTGTGTAGTGAAACTTGATATGCACAAAGCCTACGACCGTGTGGAGTGGTGTTTCTTGGAGAAAATGATGCTGAAGCTTGGTTTTCATCATCGATGGGTGAGGTTGATGATGGCTTGTATTTTATTGGTAAGATACAAAATTCGGTTTAATTCAAATGAGACTGAGTTTTTTACGCCATCAAGAGGTATTCGGCAGGGCAATCCTCTCTCGCCATATCTATTTTTGCTTTGTGCAGAAGGACTATCCGCACTACTTAACCATGCAGAAATGGAGGAGACTTTGGTAGGAGTCAGAGTGTGTCGTGATGCACCTATGGTATCGCACCTCTTGTTTGCAGATGACTCGTTGATTTTAATGGAGGCTACTAAAGACAATGCAAGAGTTGTAAAGCAAATTCTGAACTTATATTATGATAGTTCTGGCCAGCTGGTGAGTGCGGCAAAATGCAGTATTTATTTTAGGCCCAATACACGTGTGGAGGAAAGGGTGGAGGTGTGCCAAGCTCTGGATATTTGGACTGAATCGCTGAATGATAAGTACCTTGGTTTACCTGCAATGGTAGGTGCACAAAGAAGTGATTGCTTCAAACACCTGGTTGAAAGGATTTTGGCTCTTATTAGTGGATGGAAGGAGAAAATGCTCTCTATGGGGGGGGAATAAGCACTTATTAAGGCGGTTGCTCAAGCCATTCGAGTGTTTGCGATGACAGTATTCAAGATTCCGAAAAAAAATTGTAAAGGAATTACTGATGCTATTTCGCAGCTTTGGTGGGGTGATGATGATGACCATAGAAGGATGCATTGGCTAGCATGGTGGAAACTGTGTGTTCCGAAAGATAAAGGATGCATGGGATTTCGTGATCTTCATACTGTTAACTCAGCAATGTTGGCTAAACAATGTTGGAGATTGATGGAGCAACCTGATTCCCTGTGCGCAAGAGTACTAAGGGCTAGATATTATCCGATGGAAACCTTTTAAATGCCAAGCTAAAAAGTGGAAGTTCCTTTACTTGGCAGAGTGTTCTACATGGTATGCAAACTTTTAAGCGTGGGTGTATATGGAGAGTAGGCGATGGGACTCAGATCAACATATGGGAAGACCCGTGGATACCTACAAGTCCAATGAGGAAAATGTATACACCGAGAGGAAACATCATATTGACTAGAGTGAGTGACTTGATTGATCCAATCACGGGTGTTTGGGATGAGGAACTTATTAGAGAGAACTTTTGGTCAGTTGATGTGAACAGAATTCTTGAAATTCCAATCTCCCTGACAGGTATGCAAGATTTTGTGGCTTGGTGTAACACCCTCAGAATCGACCCTATGCAAGTTTCAGCGATTCCCGCCAAACCCGCATAGAAACGATTCAAAGGTGCCCACCAGGCACTTTCGTGCGGGTGGAAAACGAAGTAATAACATTACACAATAGTCCTCGATGGGACCCACAGAACAGATATATATACAACAGCGACTCAAAGAGTCAAGAATACAGATATAATATACAAAGATCCAAATCACCTTGAAACATTACGGCGTCCGAGTACGGACAAGATGCAAATTGAGCTAAGAGCCCTGAAGAATAACCAATGGCGTCCATAACCCTGCCCAGGCCAAGCCGGAAGGGTAACCCTGCTAACGACGTCGATCTCAAAACCTGCTTAACAAAAGGGGGTGCCGACAAAGGGCAAAGGAAAAAGAGGAGCGTCAGTACTGAGGCCAGTACACGGCGAGACTAGAATTCGGCGGTCCTCGCCTACAAAGGTATGGTGGACTGAAGCGGCAGCGGCAGCATGCACTAAACAACCTATAGAGACTCGATACAACTGGCGGCCATCAGAGAGGGATAAGAAAGACCTATTCGGAACCAACCTGATACTACCACCAAACAAACCCATCCTGGTGTTTCCCCCTCGAGACCAAACGAGGAAGTCAACCGAGGAACTCACACAGTTGGCAGTTTTATTTATTCAGTTATTGTTGCAGCAACTACTAGTCAGGTGTAGATAATCGTCCTGCTAAAATAAACAGTGGGCCGTTTTAGTTAACCATTCCGTTGTAGTTGCAACACTTACTAGTCAGATACAATTGGCATGAGATATCCCAAAACCCAGCAGTTGTTGGTACTTTTATTAGCCATTCCGTTATAGTTGCAATACTTACTAGTCAGGTACAATGGTCGCAAGCGACAACCCCAGCAAGCAATTGTTGGCAGTTTTATTTAGCCATTCCATTATAGTGAAGCTGATTACTAGTCATAATAAAGTCAAATTTATAGCACTACTTTAGTTATAGTTGTCTATGATCGAGATACTGTGCTCCAAGTTGTCCATAACCGTGGACACGGCTTTCAGAAAGTTTTACCCGGCCGGGGTGCACAAATAGCAACACACACTCGATCAACCTCGGAAAAACCAAATCAAAACCCAACGAGGCCTTCACGACAAAGCAATCACAGGATTCAGAAATATTTCAGGGGGCCACCCCTTGGAGTACACCCGCAACGAAGCTAGCTGACTCCGAGATGGACCCGAGGTTTGGGTGGACGGCTGTGAACGATTGGGAACCCAAAACTGGGCTTGTCGACACCGCAGAATCGTGTCCCGATCCTAAATAGTACAGTGTGCTCCTCGCACAATCGTAATAAAGCAGTAGCATGGCATAAGTACAGGATAGTAAATAAAACCTCAAACTAGTTTGTGGCCCCAAGAAATAAGAATGAATCAAGCTCTGGCTCAGGGGGGTCCCATAAGCCTCCCGGATGTGGATAGCGCGAATATTCAAGGAACAGGTATCAAGTACCCGGGGTCCTACGGGACACAAGTGGACGGTTAACAACCAAATAACATCTATTGCCCACCTGTGCCTCTGCTTACTTACTTCAATTTTAGTTGTTAAACAGGAATTGAAGTGAACGATAAGTAAAACCATGATCATCTCCAACATCAAACATGCGGCAATACTCCAACAACTGCGGCACTTGACGACACGCAACAGCACTTGAGCAAGCGACTAAGACGCGCAAGTCCAACTATCTACCAAACAACAGGTAATAGGATGTGTCCAAGGCAATATAGGCTGCAAGGGATATCACGGGTACGAAAACTAGAGCAACGCAACACAGATAGCAATAGATCAACAGGAGGGAATAAATACTATAAAAGTAAGATAGGTAGAAAGGGGGAGATGCTCGCCTGAAAACATTGCCGAAGGTTCAACCGAAGATCGGGTCGACACTCGCATCAACTCAACGGCCTTATCCGCGAAGAAGCAAAACACTAGAATAAACACCGGATGCAATATTTAATACTACGGCAAAAGATCGGGCATGATGCATGTATGATGTATGACATGGCGAAGATGCGATGCAATTAGGCAGTATTAAGCGGAACCGGGGTCCCGACAATTATTCAGATGGTTCATGTTGTTTAGCTACCCTGCATTTTAAATGTTGTCTGAACATGGCAAAAGATAGTACCGGTTCGCTACACCAATTTAAATGAGGCCAATATAAGACTAGATTTGCCTGCATATGGGCCCCATATTTAATTAAGGCGAATCGGCATAAGGCCCCCAAACCACATGACAATATGCATGCGAGAATGACAATTAAATATGCAACAATTTATATAGTTGACCATTTATAAAATAGGGTTCTCGGATAAGGGTCACACATTAGGGTTCGACGATCTTGGTTCGGGGGTTCGGGGTCGGTCTCAGGGTTCAGGGTTCGACGGGATCGTTCACGGACAACGGAGTAGGTCTGGCGTTCCGGGAAGAAGTACTTGGTTCGGTGTCGGGGCGCATCGGATCCGCCTTGGTCGGTGCCGATCTTGTCGCCGCGAAGGTCTTGTCGGGTCCGCGTACCGGGTCGGTCTTGGCGTCCGGGGCGAAGAACTTGGCGTCCTCGAGGAAGTACTTGGCGTATCCGTGTCGACGACCTGGGCGCGCCGGGATCGGTCTTCGGAGTCCAACTCCGGGAAGGAGAACTTGGTGATCCGAGGGGGGATCTCCGGGTCATCGGCTCCAATTGTTGACGATGTTCTTGGTTTGGTGTCGGTGTGTCTTTAGGTACCGCAGATCATGTACATCCTTGGTAGCGACACGATGTCCTTGTGGGGGTTACGGCTCGATGCATCTTCAACAGATCGATCTCGGGCAGAACACATCAACACATAGGAATATGGAGGCGGTCTTGTGCATCAGCGCTTGCGATCAAACACTGCATCCCCACAGGCGGTCCACGCAACAGGGAACGGCCCCAGGGGCGATCACACGGAGGACAGGGTGAGGCGGTCGCGGTCAAGGCGAGACACAGAGGCGCAGACGGCGGAGACCGGAGGCGCTCAGGGGCGGCGGGCGGCTTGGGAACGGGCTTGAGCGGCCGAGGACGCCGGCGACGGGAGGCGGCTCGCGGAGGAGGGCGTCTGACTGCGGCAGGAGGAGGGAAGGGCGAGGTCGGCGGTTCCTGCGGGCGGCGCCACGCGCAACAGGACGAGGGAGGAGGAGACGCGAGGCGGTTTGCTGGCCGAGGCCGATGGCGGTGACGAGCGCCGGGGGCGGCCGGGGCCGGCGCTGGAGGCGGCGGTCGGCGAGATGCGGGCGGCTCCGGGGAGGCGGTGAGCGAGCGCGGCCAACGGGGCGCGCCGGCGGCGGGGCGAGGAGCTCGAGGGGCGGTCCGGCGAGCGAGGGAGGCCGGAGAGGAGAGGAGACGCGGCCGGAGGTGAGAGGAGGGAGGCAGCCGGCAGGGTCGGGAGAAAGGCGGTGGTCGGCGCGGCCACAGGCGAGGAAGGAGGGCCGGCGAGGTCGCCCAGGCGGCGGAGAGGGTGCGGCTCGGGTGGAGGCCGATGCGAGGAGGAGGGGCGGCGCCGGCGAGGCGTGGCGGCGAGCCAGAGGAGGGGGAAGGGTGGCCTGCGACGGGGAAGGCGGGCGCGGGGTCGTTGGATGAGAGAGGAAGGAGAGAGAGAGGAGCGGGACAAGTGGGGAGCGGGACACGCGGGGCCAGGGGGTGGGCCAGGTGGTGGGACCCGGGGGGCGGTTTGTGGACAGAGAGGGAGAGGTCGGTCTGGGGGAGGTGGGATCCGGGGGGGAGATGGGCGCGTCGGGTGGGTCTGCATGTGGGACCCAGGGCGGGGTGAGTGGAGAGAGAGGGGCTGTGGGGTGGGGCCCGGTGGCAGCGGTTTGGGGGGATGTGTGCTGGTGGGTGTGTTTGTGTGAGAAAGAGAGAGGGGGGATGGGGCTGTGGATTGATGATGTGGCGGGGTGGGTAGGGATTTGGGGGAGGGGTGAGGTGGCGAGCTGTGAGTGGTGGGTAGATTAGGACTAGGTAGGAATAGGATTTCGGGTAGGCTGGTTTAGGTGGACCGTTTTAATACTGGGGGTGGTCGACTGGGTCGACTCGGCCCGTTCGACTGCCCCACTAAAAATAATTAAGTATTTTATTTATTTCAAACAGGGCTTTTACAAACCGATAGCAGACAAAACAAAATAATCCGGAGACCCGGGTGTTGCGTTTGAATAAAGACGGGGCGTTTAGAGAACAATTTAGGTTTTTTCGAAATTAGTTTTATGCAAGCGAAAGCAAGATGATGACGATGCTCAAATGCAATGCGGCATGACGACATAAGCATGCGGTCATGATGATGCAATGCACAAAAACAACGCGATTTTCTAGTAGTGGTTTTGCGGGATGCCACACTTGGCATTATACAAAATCTGGTTTTTTCTCGGTGCGATTTGCATATCACCTAGAGTGGGATTATCAATTTGGTCGCCGCCATCCTGATGTGATGAGCTTGGGAGGTTCGGATGGAAACAAAGTGTGGAGGAAACTTTGGCACTTGAATATTCCAGCTAAGATAAAGATCTTTGGATGGCGAGTATTACATGGCCTTCTACCCTGTCGAGGGGTTCTAGCAAATCGGCACATTGGGAACAGCAGCTTATGTCCTATGTGCAACATAGGGTGTGAAGATATCTTACATACGCTGTTTAGTTGCCCTAGAGCTAAGCAAGTTTGGACAAATCTTGGTATGTCGAATATCATCTTTGAAAGTTTTCAAGTGGATCGGTCGGGTTCAGTTATCTTAGAGCACATGATCATGAATCCTGGTGAGTGCCTGGCGCTAGGAAACATTGGATATTCTGAAATTATTCTAACAGGAGCGTGATATATTTGGTGGGAAAGGAGACAATTTACACATGGTGAAAATATTCAGCGCCCACATAGAAGTGCCATGTCCATTGGTGTGCTTGCTACAAATTATTGGAGAGCTAAAAATAAGCTTGAAGAAAGGAAAACGGAGACATGGAAGTGTCCACCTGAAGGAGTTCTAAAAATAAATGTAGACGCTGCATATGATGAGGATCTAGGTAAGGGAGACATGGGTGTTATTGCAAGAGATTCCACGTGTAAATTTATTGCGGCAAGTTGCAAGGAGCTTCACTTTGTCACTGATGCGATGATGGCTGAAGCATATGCCCTGAGGGAGGCGTTGAGCCTAGCTTAACACCTTGGTGGAAACAAATTTATTATCCAATCCGACAATGCTTTGGTGATTGAAACCATTGAAGCTGGAGGGTTTTCCGCAACTTCTTCAGCAGCAATATTCGATGACCGTAGAGTTCTTTCTTTAGGATTTAGAGAAATAATTTTTGAGAAGTGTCAAAGGGAAGCGAACGGAGTTGCACATGAGCTAGCTAGGCATAGTTTTTTAAATCATTCAGATTGTATTTGGAACGATGAGCCCCTAGCTTTTTACTTTCTAGCATCATAAACGATGTAACTTTTGTTTAAGTGGCTGCAAGTTCCTGACGCACTCTTTTTCCTTACCAGAGTATCGGACTGGAAGGTTTTAATGAGACGGCTTGCATGTCTAATATATAATTGTTTAAAAAAAAAGTCGGGCAGGACAGTCGTCTAAAGTGTCATGACAACTTACCACTACGGAATTAAAAAAAAAACTTACCACTACGGCGAGTAAAGACGACCGGCACAAAGTATGAACATACTAGCTCCATATTCAGGTTTGATTGCCCTGAGGTCGTGTTCAGCATGCAGGCACACAGATTAATTGCGTAACAGGGGCTTGCTGCCACATATTAGTATCTGTCATTACCTACTTACCGTTGTCAGCATTATTAGGAGACGGGTTAGTTGGACAGTTTCTGTTGTCAGCATTGCCAGTGTTTGCCCTGCGCGCGCGCGAGTAGCGACCTTCTGTCTGTGACAAGTGGTAGCTTGGTACTCACGGCCGTTCCTTCTGCATTGGGAAATGCCTGCGTACGTCAGCTAGCTAGGTAATGATCAGTTGGTTGCGACGACTAATGTCCTGCCTTGTGATCCTTATGAGGATTCCCGATTATTATTCCTGACTGCTCTAGTGACAAACAATCCCATATACTACTACTCCTTCCGTTTCAAAATATAAGATGTTTTAGGTTTGTAAAAAAAATGAATCTAGATTTCTTTTAGTATGTAGATTCATCCTAAACTTGAGTGAACCTACGTACTAAAACAAGTCTAGATTTATTTTCTTTATAAACCTAAAATATCTTATATTTTGAAACGGAGGGAGTAGTAGATAGGAGTACTCCGTATTCTCACTGTACAAAAGGACGGGAAAAGACTAGTCCGTATGAGACTTGGAGACTGTTTCCTAAAAGTATTAGGAGACGGTTTGCTCTCTATATATACATATATAAAAGGGCCACGAGGGCGCAGCAATCTTGGCAGCGTCGATCGAGACCAGACCCCCGATTCTTAGCAATTATGCCAAGTTGGCTTGATGGGATCATCGGGCGCTCCCCTCGCCAGCCCCCGCGTGACGACGGGCGCCCACCGCCGCGCGACGACGGGCCCCCGCGGCCTCCTCGCCAACCGCGCGCGCGGCGGAGCTCTTCTCTCCAACTGATGCCGCGTGTTAGCGCCACGGTCTTGCTAGAGCACGCTTGCTGTACGGTCGTCGCTACCGCGGCTACCGCTCTGTGTTGGTGGGCGTGGAACCACTGCCGATCAATGGCAAGCCTGCGCACATACGGCCGAGACTTGACCTCCCAGCTGGGTGATCCGGTCATCGGCCGCGACGACGAGATCGACCGCGTCATCGACATCCTCTGCCGCCGGACAAAGAACTGCGTCGCGCTTGTCGGCGCGGCCGGAGTCGGCAAGACGGCCATTGCCGAGGGCCTCGCCCAGCGCATCGCTGCCGGGTCTGTTCCGGACGCTCTCGCCGGGGCACGCGTCGTGGAGGTCGACCTTGGGGCGATGGTGGCCGGAACCACTCTACGCGGGATGTTCGAGGAACGCATGAAGAACCTGATAAAGCAGGCGGAGGCGTCCAACGGCAAGGTCATACTGTTCATAGATGAGATGCACATGCTCTATTCTGCCGGCAGTTCTCTGCACAAGTGCACGAGCGCCTCCAACATGCTGAAGCCCGCGTTGGCCCGTGGACGCATCCGCTGTGTGGGAGCCACCACTTTTGATGAGTACCGCCAATATGTCGAGAAAGACCCTGCGCTCGAGCGACGGTTTCAGAAAGTGCACGTGGAGGAGCCGACCGCGGAAGCAACCATTGCCATCCTACGGGGGCTAAAACAGCGGTTCCAAGACCACCATGGATTGGAAATCCAGGATGCCGCTCTTGTTGCTGCTGCGCAACTCGGTTCCCGCTATATCACCGGTACGTACGTATTACTCTCCATTTAAGTTTTTCTCCTGATAAAAATATCTTGCTGAGATACCAGGTTGCACCGAAGAGTGTGTACGACAAAAACAATTGACAAAAGAATGATGATTTGTATTGTTGTATGCATATATAGGTCGTCAATTTCCAGATAAGGCGATTGATTTGATTGATGAGGCATGTACAACCATAGCCAGGAAGCATGCGGAGATTGACAACAAAGTACACCAGAACATTACTCAAATTAGCCTGGCCTATTGTGTGGAAAAGACGACCCTTGACCTCGAAAGTAATAGCTCTACAAATAGAGGGGGGAAAGCAACTGTTAACCCAAATCATGTCGCACAAGTATGCACTCTCACTTTCTACTCTCTCGGTCTCAAAATAGATGTCAGATTTTTTTTTCTTCTAAATTTGAATGTATCTATATATTAAATAGTGTCTAGATATATCCAAATTTATGACATCTTTTTTGAGAAAAAAACGAGTAATAATATTTTTTTCAGTTAGTTTTACAATGTGATGTGCATGTTTTGACAATTACCGTTTGAAGGTTGTGAGTCGATGGACTGGAATTCCTGTTGCTACTCTCCATGCAGAGGAGAAGGACAAGTTAATTCACTTAGGAGACAGATTGCATGAGCGAGTAGTTGGTCAGGATGAAGCTGTCAATTTGGTTGTGCAGGCGGTATTGCGTTCTAGGGCAGGCCTTGATCAACCTAGCCAACCGATTGGTTCTTTCCTATTTTTGGGCCCGTCTGGTGTTGGAAAGACAGAGCTTGCAAAAGCTCTCGCGGAGCAGTTATTTGACAGTGAAAAAATGCTTGTTAGGGTTGACATGTCCGAATATGATAGTGCTGGTTCAATAACACGTCTCATTGGAGCACCTCCAAGGTACAACATAGTTTCTTATACATTTATTTTCCTTTTTAACATCACGCCATGTTTTCATGCTTCATCTAACTAGTTTGACTCATATGAATATATCATTCATAACCTCTTAAAAGCTATATTGGATATGAAGATGGAGGACAACTGACTGAAAAAGTGAGAAGGCATCCATACAGCCTCGTCCTTTTTGATGAGGTGGAGAAGGCACATCCCTCTGTGTTTAATATTTTTCTTCAAATTTTTGATGATGGTATATTGACGGATGGCAAAGGAAGAACTGTAGACTTCAAAAATACCATCATCATTATGACCTCAAAGCTAGGATCAAAACACATAACGTCACAATTGTCAGGAGAAAAGTCCCTAGAGGTTGCACGGAATCTTGTCATGGAGAAGGTCTGTTAATCCCAAATTGCCTTGTAAGTACTCGATCCAACGGTTGCCTAATACTAATTCGCATGCATGCTCTTGGTTCATGCAGGTTCAGAAGTTCTTCAAGACTGAACTTCTCAACAGACTTAGTGAGATTGTGATATTTGAGCCTCTTTCGTACGAACAAATGAAAGAGGTTGCTAAAATCCAGATTAAGAACGTTGTAGCTAGAGTAGCTAGCAAGGGTATATCTCTGTCTGCAAGTAACATCGTGTTGGATGTCATCTTATCGGAATCACATAATCCGGTTAGCACATCTATCCTATTTTCTATTTCACACGGAAGTTTTTGGCCGCAGATGTATGGTGCAAGATTTTGAATAACCATGTCTATGCCCGCAGATGTATGGTGCAAGACCTATAAGGAGATGGGTTCAAAAAAACATAATGACGATGCTGTCTGAGATGCTAGTCAAAGGTGAGGTTAGTGAAGGCTCCACAATATTCATCGATGCAACGGATGACAAGAAGAGATTAAAATATGAAGTGGTGAAGATGCCGTTGATAGGACATTCTAGCGTAAGCGACTATACTATGTAGTATTATGAACTGATTCTTTTGTTGGTAGGCTATGAAAACAATCGATGTAATCCATTGACAAGTGACGGGGTGATAATAAGGCTAGAAGAGCAACATGACTCGTTGTAAAAATTAAATAAGGATCGAAAAAAGTAGAATCCTGCTATACAACGGGCGCCTTAAATTTTGCTAATCTTAGCATGCAGAATTCCACGCGGGATCACATCAACACACAAGTTGCCCAAGCACTAAACGAACAAAACTTTAATTAGACAGCTCAATTCATACGTTAAAATTCAAAATGTTTTATACTCCCTCCGTTTTAAAATATAAGATATTTTATCTTTGTGAAACAAATATATCTAGACTACTTTTAGTATATAGGTTCACTCAAGTTTGGAGTGAATCTAGACACTAAAACAAGTCTAGATATTTTTTTCACAAATCTAAAACATCTTATATTTTGAAACGGAGGGAGTAGATCAAATCGGTCGTCTGATTTATGATCTGTTTTCACCATTGGACTCGCGATGAGATCTTCAAAACTAGATCTCATGTTGATATGTTTCGAGAACTTTTTTCAGCCTAAAAATTACCTACCTGTCACTGTAACATCCCAGCGTTTATAAACAAACGAAGGATAGATATAGAAATATATACATGTGTATGTACTCATCTGTAAAATTTGGGGTAAATTTTTCGCAAACTGAAAGACTAGAGGGATCAGGGTTTCTCTCACTTTGATGGGTTAGGGTTTAGCTCATTCAAGGAAGTGATATGAATTCTGGCATGACCTCTAGGAAAATTTGAATTTTGGGGTAAATGAGTTCAGTTTGGTATTTGAATTTTGAATTAGACATTTGAAATAAATTCATCTTACAAGTATTTGGGAGTTATCTTATTCAAGAAAATTCGAATAATTCAAAAGGAATTATTATTGACACCACATATAGAATATATAATATAAGTAAATAAATTAATGCAAATAAAGATAAAAGAATAGAAGTCTTTATTTCCTTAATTTTAAACACATTACAGAGTCTGTACAAGGATTAGAATAAATAAGAAAGTATTAAAAAAGACTAAAGGAAAAGCCTAAACTATTTTCCTAAACTAATCTTCTTATCTCTTCTTGTTTTGTTTTGTACCTGCAAGTTAACCAAAGAAAACAAACAAATAGACACAGGTGAGGGGTTAGTAAAAGTTACTCTCAGAATAAACAGTGTGATACAGTGTTATTGTTTCATCACAGAGCATCTGCGTTAGGGACAAGTTTCACCAATCATAGCATATGTTCTTAGCATTAGATAAGCCTCAAAACCACATCACCGGATATAGGGCAAGTTTCACCAAAGAGGGGTAAAGTAACAATAGTAAAAAATAAGAATTACTTGAGCTGATCATTAACAGTGTAAGCATGCATGTGTGCTGTCAACACATGATAACAGTAGGAGGTAGATAAAAGCACAGGCTCAACAGTAGAGAAGCTTTCTCTGCCGATCACATTTCACAACACCACGAGTAGCTGGAACACCGCAACACCACCACTGGTAATCACCATATCAACCACAAAACAAACCATTGAATCATCCAATCCATCCACCAACCATGGTCACCTAGAGGAGGGGTGGATCTGAAGTTGGGAAAGGTCAGGCCAGCGGCTAGGAGAAGGTCAAGCAACTCGCGGGGAGGGGCTAGACAAGATCATAGCTAGTAGCAAGATCATCAACTACCACAAGCTTAACAAGCAATAATAAAAATCTACAGCAACACCATAGGTTATTATTTCAATTTTCCAATGCATCCTATTGGTTCTTGTTCAAGATCCAAGCCTAATAGAGGGAATAATAAGCATCTCCTTGGCTTCATACTCAAGTGGAGTATGAAATCATCACAGGAGTGAGAGTAGGGCCATATAATCATTTATAATTGAATAAAAGTGTGCCTCGGTCTTTTGCATCCTAGGCAAGGGATAAGAAAAGCCAACAGTATAATAGCAAATCATGCCAGTCTAGCACACCACTATGCACACTCCACTAGGGAGGCACCTAAGTGGCATGGCTAGCAGTAGAAGCCATTTCAAGTTCACTAATCAATATAACTTGAATATATGAATTTCTAGAACCCTAGGAATCATTTATAATTGAAATTTTATCATAGGAAAGCGATAGAAAACTATTTTGCTTATGACCATCACCCCAGGTACATTTAGGAATTCATCCTAAATATTGTTTCCTGTCCATAAAAATTACTACTGAGTTTTCATTTAATAATCAAGTCACATAGAAGTTTCAAATGCTAATAGCTCACTACCACTTAAACAACATCACTGTCCCTAACAAAATATTCACAAGATTGGGGATTTCCGTCCAGAACATCAATTGGGAAGGAATTCCACAAGGAATTAATACCAGGCACAACATCAACAACACACCAGTACCTTTAATACATTATAATCCACATGAGGTATTTGTAGGGGTTCGTAGCATGGAAAACAAAAATTTTCTATCGCATACAAACAAACAAGCCAAGATCTATCTACTAGATTGTAGCAACGAGTCGATGGAATAACTTACCCTCGAAGATTCCAAAGCGTTTAACGAGAGCGGATTCTCGTGGGTGATGTAGTCGTACTCTTTCCGATCTCAAGATCGTGTAGACGATCCTTCCGGCGCCACGTTCCGGCAGCGCTCCCGCAGTCGGTCACACGTTCGGTACTCGACGAAGACCTTCCTCTCCCTTGTTCCAGCAGGCAGCGGATGTTGTAGCACTCTCCTCGCGATTCCGGCAGCACAACGGCGTGGTACCGGAAGTAGAGGGGAAATCCCGCAGGGCTTCGCCTTAAGCCGGTGCGAGTATGGTGGAGCTTATGAGAGAGGCTATTAGTGGTCTAGTAATTAGACACACCAATTAGAAGGCTCTAAACCAATTAGAAGGCTCTAAACCGCTGGCTAAAGCAATTAGAAGCTCTAAACCAAAACGGCTCTAAACCTGAGATTTAGAGGTGGAAACTTGTGTGTTCTAGGAGGGAGCCCTGCCCCTCCTTTTATAGGTGGGGAGGCGCGGCCAAGGGAGGGGAGTCCCTCCCCAAGTCGGCCTTGGGCTGGGCGCCGGCTTGGAGGAGTGGGACTCCTCCTCCAAGTTGGTTCCAACTCCTCTTGCTTGTTTCCCACAGTTTCCTGTTTCCCACAGTTTCCTATTTTAGCCGTTTGACTTTCAAACTGGCAATTTGACTTTCATGTTTTTGGAATAGCAAGAACACTTAGTACATGATGCAATCATTCAATGACACACTCATGTACCCTCCCCCCCCGCCCCCCGGAGTGCCGGACAATCCGGAACCTTCTAGAACATTCCCGATGAAAACACCGGAATCATTCCCGAACTCCGAAACGGGACTTTCCTTATATGAATCTTATTCTCCGGACCATTCCGGATCACCTCATGATATCCCGGATCCCATCCGAGACTCCGAACAACATTCGGTCTCTTTCCCATAATACCATAACTACTCAAACAACATCGAATCCTTAAGTGTGTCTCCCTACGGTTCGTGAATTATGCGGACATGATCGAGACACTTCTCCGAACAATAACCAATAGAGGAATCTGGAAATTCATATGGCTCCCACATATTTCTATGATTACTTTGCGATCGAATGAACCACTTACATACGATACCAATTTCCCTTTGTCTCACGATATGTTACTTATCCGAGGTTATGATCGTCGGTATCTCTGCATACCTAGTTCAACCTCATTACTGATAAGTACTCTTTTCTCGTTCCCGTGATATGTGATCCCTTGTGACCAAGTCACATGCTTGCAAGCCAATTGGATGACATTCCACCGAGAGGGCCCAGAGTATATCTATCCGTCATGTGGATGGACAAATCCCACTCTTGATCCATGTGTTTCAACCAATACTTTCCGAACACTTAATGCCACCTTTATAGCCACCCAGTTACGGTGTGGTGTTTGATGTCATCAAAGCATCCATCCGGTAAAGGTGATATGCATGATCTCATGGTCGAAGGAATTAGGTTACTATGTATCAGAAATCATATAGCAATTTGAACTATTGAAATGACTTTGATCTTTATGCTACGCTTATCAATAGGAGTATGTCCACCATATCATTCTCCTAACGATATGATCTTGTTGTTGATAACATCTCAATGTTCATGATATGGAAACCACAATCATTTAATCAACCAACAAGCTAGTGAAGTATAGAGGCTATACTAGGGACTTCAATTTAAGTTTACAATTCACACAAGTATTAATGTTTCCTTGTTAATACTATTAAAGCATGAATATAAACATTTATCATAAACACAAAGATATAATAATAACTATATTTATTATTGCCTCTAGGGCATATCTCCAACAGTCTCCCACTTGCACTAGAGTCATCTAATCTAGATTACATGGTAATATACCGAACACCCATGGCAGTTTGGTGTTGGTCATGTTTTGCCCTCGGGAGAGGTTTAGTCAACGGATCCGCCACATTCAGATCTGTGTGTACTTTGCAAATCTTTATATCCCCATCCTGGATATGTTCTCGAATAGCGTGAAAACGCAGCTTGATATGCTTCAGCTTCTTGTGTGACCTTGGTTCTTGCGCATTGGCTATGGCGCCCATGTTATCACAGTAGATAGACATTGGGTCCAGCGCACTTGGAACCACACCCAGCTCTGTAATGAACTCTTTCATCCATATCGCTTCTTGTGAAGCCTCCGAAGCAGCCATGTATTCCGATTCAGTTGAAGATCTCGCCACAACGCTTTGCTTTGCACTCCTCCAGCTAACTGCTGCACCATTCAAAATAAATACGTACCCAGATTGTGATTTAGAATCATATGGATCGGTGTTCCAACTAGCATCGGTGTAACCATTAACAACGAGCTGTTCATCACCTCCATAAGAAAGAACCATATCCTTAGTTCTTCTCAAGTACTTAAGGATGTTTTTGACCACTGTCCAATGATCCACTCCTGGATCACTTTGATATCTGCTAGTTAGACTAACAGCATATGCGATGTCGGGTCTAGTACATAGCATGGCATACATTAGAGATCCTATGGCTGATGCATAGGGAGTCTTACTCATCCTTTCTCTATCTTCTGCCGATGTCGGACTTTGAGTTTTACTCAAGGTCGTATTGGGCAACATGGGCAAGAACCCTTTCTTGCTTTCTTCCATTCCAAACCTCTTTAGAACTTTGTCCAAATATGTACTCTGTGACAATGATATTTGGCGTTTCGATCTATCTCTATAAATCTTTATGCCTAATATGTAAGCTGCTTCGCCAAGATCCTTCATTGAAAAACTATTATTCAAATATTCCTTGACACTATTAAGAAGGTCTACATCATTCCCAATCAACAATATGTCATCCACATACAGTATTAAGAATGCTACAGAGCTCCCACTCACTTTCTTGTAAATACAAGCTTCTCCATAAGTTTGTATAAAACCAAAACTTTTGATTACCTTATCAAAACGTTGATTCCAACTTCGGGATGCTTGCTTCAATCCATAGATGGACCGTTGAAGCTTGCATACCTTGTTAGCATCTTTAGGATCGACAAAACCTTTGGGTTGCATCATATACAACTCTTCATCAATGTCTCCATTGAGGAATGCTGTTTTGACATCCATCTGCCATATCTCATAATCATAATATGCAGCGATTGCTAACATAATCCTCACAGACTTTAGCTTTGCTACCGGTGAGAAAGTCTCATCGTAGTCAACTCCTTGAATTTGTCGAAACCCTTTTGCGACAAGTCGAGCTTTATAGACAGTAACATTACCATCAGCATCTGTTTTCTTCTTGAAAATCCATTTGTTCTCGACAGCCTTCCGGCCATCCGGTAAGTCCACCAAAGTCCATACTTGGTTTTCGTACATGGATCCAATCTCGGATTTCATGGCTTCTTGCCATTTATTGGAATCTGGGCTCATCATCGCTTCCTCATATGTCTCGGGGTCATCGGTGTTGTCCACCACCATGACATTCATAACGGAATCATACCAATCTGGAGTGGTACGAGTTCTCGTTGACCTCCGAGGCTCTGTAGTAACTTCAACCGAAGTTTCATGATCACCATCATTAGCTTCCTCTCTTATTGGTGCAAGCACCACAGGAACTTCTTCCGGTGCTGCGCTACTCGCAATTTCGAGAGAAGGTTCGACAACCTCGTCGAGTTCTACTTTCCTTCCAGTCACTTCTTTCGAGAGAAATTCCTTCTCTAGAAAGGATCCATTCTTGGCAACGAAGATTTTGCCTTCGGATCTATGATAGAAGGTATACCCAATAGTTTCCTTCGGGTATCCTATGAAGACGCATTTTTCCGCTTTGGGTTCAAGCTTGTCCGGCTGTAACTTCTTTACATAGGCTTCGCATCCCCAAACTTTAAGGAACGACAATTTAGGTTTCTTCCCAAACCATAATTCATACGGTGTCGTTTCAACGGATTTAGACGGTGCCCTATTTAAAGTGAATGCGGCTGTTTCTAATGCATAACCCCAAAATGATAGCGGTAAATATGTAAGTGACATCATAGAACGAACCATATCTAAGAGAGTTCGATTACGACGTTCGGACACACCATTACGCTGTGGTGTTCCCGGCGGTGTCAATTGTGAAAGTATTCCGCACTTCTTTAAATGCTCGCCAAACTCGTAACTTAGATATTCACCTCCACGATCAGAACGTAGAAATTTAATCTTCTTGTTACGTTGATTCTCTACCTCACTTTGAAACTCCTTAAACTTCTCGAAAGTTTCGGACTTATGTTTCATGAAATAGATATACCCATATCTACTCAAGTCATCCGTGAAGGTAAGAACATAACGATAACCACCGCGCGATGCTACACTCATTGGACCACACACATCGGTATGTATGATTTCCAATAAGTCCGTAGCTCGCTCCATCATACCAGAAAATGGAGTCTTAGTCATTTTACCCATCAGACATGCTTCGCATCTTTCAAGTGATTCAAAATCAAGTGATTCAAGAAGTCCATCGGAATGGAGTTTCTTCATATGTTTCACTCCGATGTGACCAAGACGACAGTGCCACATATAGGTCGAATTATCGCTTGATTTCAAACGTTTAGCCTCAATGTTGTTGATATGTGTATTTCCACTATCGAGATTCAATAAGAATAGACCATCTATCAAAGGTGCATGTGCATAAAACATATTACTCATATAAATAGAACAACCATTATTCTCAGATTTAAACAAGTAACCGTCTCGCAATAAACAAGATCCCGATATAATGTTCATGCTCAACGCAGGCACCAAATAACAATTATTTAAGTATAAAACTAATCCCGATGGTAGATGAAGAGGTAGCGTGCCGACCGCGATCACATCAACCTTTGATCCGTTTCCCACGCGCATCGTCACCTCGTTCTTCGCTAGCTTCCGTTTATTCTGCAGCACCTGTTTCGAGTTACAAATATGAGCAACCGAACCAGTATCAAATACCCAGGCACTACTACGAATACTAGTGAGATACACATCAATAACATGTATATCAGATATACCTTTCTTCTTGATGTTGCCGTTCTTCAAATCCGCCAAGTACTTTGGGCAATTCCGCTTCTAGTGACCTACTCCCTTGCAGTAAAAGCACTCAGTTTCAGGCTTTGGTCCAGCCTTGGTTTTCTTCGTCGGCGTGGTAACTTTCTTACCACCCTTCTTGAAGTGTCCCTTTTGCTTAGACTTGCCCTTCTTGAATTTGGTGGTCTTATTGACCATCAACACTTGGTGCTCTTTCTTGATCTCCACTTCTGCAGATTTTAACATAGCAAATAGTTCTGGCAACTCTTTGTTCATGTTCTGCATATTGTAGTTCATCACAAAGTTCCTGTAACTTGGTGGCAATGACTGGAGGACGCGGTAAACCCCCAAAGCATTAGGAATCACTATACCCAAGCTTTGAAGTTTGTTTGCGTGCCCAGACATCTTAAGCACATGCTCACTGACGGAGCTTCCCTCTTCCATCTTGCAGTTAAAGAACTTTTCAGAAGCTTCATAACTTTCAATTGCCGCATGAGTCTCAAAAATTAATTTGAGATCCTCGACAATATCATATGGGTCTGACTCTTCAAACCTTTTCTGAAGCTCCGATTCTAAACCATACCAGATAGCACACTGAACTATGGAGTACTGATTCTTCCGAGCGAGGTAAACATTCTTTACTTCATCGGGAGCATCAGCTGCAGGTGGGTCACCCAGCGGTGCATCCAGCACATAGGTCAAATTACCAGCTGTGAGGACAATCCTCAAATTGCGGAACCAATCCGCGAAGTTGCTTCCATTGTTTTTCAACTTTTCTTTCTCTAGGAACGCATTAAAATTGATGGTAGGGGCTGCCATTGATCTACAACATATTTGCAATAGTTTAGACTAAGTTTATGACAAATTGAGTTCAAATTAATTAATGAAATTAAACTAGGTGAACTCCCACTCAAAACAACATCCCTCACATTGTTTTAGTGATCACACGAACCAAATCCACTACATCAACACCGATCATCACGAGAGTTGATATAGTTTCAATGGCGAACAATCATCATGTTCATCATATCTACTATATGATTCATGCTTTACCTTTCGGTAATCCATGTTCCTGAGACCATGTCTGTACATGCTAGGCTCGTCAAGATCAAACCTTAGCCACCGCATAAGCAAATCTGGCTTGCTTACGTTGTATACACTTGCGGAATCTAACACACCCGATCATCACGTGGTGCTTCGAAACAACAAGCTTTAGCAACGGTGCTAACTAAGGGCGAACACTTTATGATTTGAAATTCATGTGCATGAGGGATCATCTTATAATGCTACCGTCGTCTACTAAGCAATACAAGATGCATAAAGGATTAACATCACATGCAATTCATAATATGTGATATGATATGGCCTTTCTTCTTTGTGCTTCCGATCTCCATCTTCAAACACGAACATGATCTCCATCATCACCGGCATTGCATCAAGGTCAATGACGCTTCACCATGGTTGTCGTCCACCGGCTTCAACTATTACAACTACTTTGAATAGACACGCGGGTCTTAACATAAATTAAAGACAACCAAATGGCTCCTGCCGGTTGCCAACTTACAATAAGGAACATTGCATACATCAAATATAATCACAATCATGGCCATATCACATCACTGCACACCCCTGCAAAACAAAGTTAGACGCTTCTACTTTCTTTGCATATTTTACGTGGTTTGGGGCTTTCGATAAGTGTCGTTCTAACTTACGAACAAGAACCACAACATTGATACTAGCATTGTTGATTACCCGTTGTAAATTGGATCTTAACTATGCTAGGAGAAACAGGCACCCGCAAAGCCACTTATGCAATACAAGTTGCATGTCAAGCGTGGAGCAAGTCTCATGAACGATGTCATGTAAGGTTAGCCCGGGCCGCTTCATCCCAACATACCGCAAGATGCAAAGTACACAAAAAGCAATCCACAATAAAAGCATCAACGCCCACAATGACCATTGTGTTCTACTCGTGCAACAGATCTACATATAGACACGGCTCTGATACCACTGTAGGGGTTCGTAGCATGGAAAACAAAAATTTTCTATCGCATACAAACAAACAAGCCAAGATCTATCTACTAGATTGTAGCAACGAGTCGATAGAATAACTTACCCTCGAAGATTCCAAAGCGTTTAACGAGAGCGGATTCTCGTGGGTGATGTAGTCGTACTCTTTCCGATCTCAAGATCGTGTAGACGATCCTTCCGGCGCCACGTTCCGGCAGCGCTCCCGCAGTCGGTCACACGTTCGGTACTCGACGAAGACCTTCCTCTCCCTTGTTCCAGCAGGCAGCGGATGTTGTAGCACTCTCCTTGCGATTCCGGCAGCACAACGGCGTGGTACCGGAAGTAGAGGGGAAATCCCGCAGGGCTTCGCCTTAAGCCGGTGCGAGTATGGTGGAGCTTATGAGAGAGGCTATTAGTGGTCTAGTAATTAGACACACCAATTAGAAGGCTCTAAACCGCTGGCTAAAGCAATTAGAAGCTCTAAACCAAAACGGCTCTAAACCTGAGATTTAGAGGTGGAAACTTGTGTGTTCTAGGAGGGAGCCCTGCCCCTCCTTTTATAGGTGGGGAGGCGCGGCCAGGGGAGGGGAGTCCCTTCCCAAGTCGGCCTTGGGCTGGGCGCCGGCTTGGAGGAGTGGGACTCCTCCTCCAAGTTGGTTCCAACTCCTCTTGCTTGTTTCCCACAGTTTCCTGTTTCCCACAGTTTCCTGTTTTAGCCGTTTGACTTTCAAACTGGCAATTTGACTTTCATGTTTTTGGAACAGCAAGAACACTTAGTACATGATGCAATCATTCAATGACACACTCATGTACCCTCCCCCCCGGAGTGCCGGACAATCCGGAACCTTCTAGAACATTCCCGATGAAAACACCGGAATCATTCCCGAACTCCGAAACGGGACTTTCCTTATATGAATCTTATTCTCCGGACCATTCCGGATCACCTCATGATATTCCGGATCCCATCCGAGACTCCGAACAACATTCGGTCTCTTTCTCATAATACCATAACTACTCAAACAACGTCGAATCCTTAAGTGTGTCTCCCTACGGTTCGTGAATTATGCGGACATGATCGAGACACTTCTCCGAACAATAACCAATAGAGGAATCTAGAAATTCATATGGCTCCCACATATTTCTACGATTACTTTGCGATCGAATGAACCACTTACATACGATACCAATTTCCCTTTGTCTCACGATATGTTACTTATCCGAGGTTATGATCGTCGGTATCTCTGCATACCTAGTTCAACCTCGTTACTGATAAGTACTCTTTTCTCGTTCCCGTGATATGTGATCCCTTGTGACCAAGTCACATGCTTGCAAGCCAATTGGATGACATTCCACCGAGAGGGCCCAGAGTATATCTATCCGTCATGTGGATGGACAAATCCCACTCTTGATCCATGTGTTTCAACCAATACTTTCCGAACACTTAATGCCACCTTTATAGCCACCCAGTTACGGTGTGGTGTTTGATGTCATCAAAGCATCCATCCGGTAAAGGTGATATGCATGATCTCATGGTCGAAGGAATTAGGTTACTATGTATCAGAAAGCATATAGCAATTTGAACTATTGAAATGACTTTGATCTTTATGCTACGCTTATCAATAGGAGTATGTCCACCATATCATTCTCCTAACGATATGATCTTGTTGTTGATAACATCTCAATGTTCATGATATGGAAACCACAATCATTTAATCAACCAACAAGCTAGTGAAGTATAGAGGCTATACTAGGGACTTCAATTTAAGTTTACAATTCACACAAGTATTAATGTTTCCTTGTTAATACTATTATAGCATGAATATAAACATTTATCATAAACACAAAGATATAATAATAACTATATTTATTATTGCCTCTAGGGCATATCTCCAACAGTATTTAGAATTGCAACTATTAGGTAATGTCACTAAGGCGAAGCCATAGAATAACTAAAAAGACTAAAATTGAAATTGTTGCTTGTAGTGACCTCGGATCAAGTAAGATCCTAAGTCCCTGTGATTAACATGCTAGTCCCTGGATCAATAGCTAGCACTCACAGTCGATGAAATATCATGTAAAACACAAGTCTTTATTACATGAATCGAATAATCCAGAGTTTACATTATTACAACAGAAGCGATATAAATACAACTTGGAGTCCATCAATGCCACAGGCAGGTTGAGTGAAGACCCGCGATCCTAGCGCACCTTTCAATGATCTCCGAAATTCTGCACATGAAACGTGCAGCCAACAAGTTGGGTCAATACTTTGAATGTATTGGCAAATTACACCAAGGAAGGAAAGACTAACTCTACATGCAAGGTTAGTTTAGGCTTTGGAGTTCATTTGCATAAAGCTAATTTTCTCTAAGTATGGAGAAAAGAGAGAGAGAGTTTTACCCTACTTTGTAAACATTTGCTTAGATAAAATAGGGTCGAATGGCACACGAGGATATTACTCACCAAGTGTCCAAACAACCATACACTTGGATATTACTCACCAAGTGACACTTGGATATTACGCACCAAGTTTCCCAAATCCCACCCATTGGCGATATTACTCACGCCATGGGGTTTCAAAACTTTGTTTAGAAAAAAGAGAGGCAGATCCTTCAGAGGCTCCATCCTTCAGATGCTCAATGTTGTTTTGTTTCTGTGAACACGGCTAATCGATTAGATTGCAATACTCTCGAGAGTTTGTGCACTTTACCCACAATCCATGATCAAGTCCTTTTACAGACAAGACCATGGCGAGGCTTTCCCTTAGTAGCCCCTCTACCTTCTAGATCCAACCGTGCCAAGAACCTCCAAATGTTGGTACCCATGTGAGGTTCCCCACTAAGTACTAGGCCAAGACAGAGCCCATATGTATTGCGGTTGCACTAGAAGCTTCTGAATTCTGAAACATGGCAGACTTCTTTGATTCCTGGGCGGCCGTCCTCCACCAAAATCTCACTCGTTGTCCCGACAACCATTCCGCCCAGAAGAAAACTTAGTTTTATTTTGAAGTGGATTTGAGAAGAAAAGTTTGCTCAAGAGAGCCTTTATACTTAGAAAAATTCATTGTCTTTCGAACCCCCAACAGTACTTTACATATATATAGCATAGCAAGCAATACTTATCAAAACAGGGAACCTATTAGGAGGGTAAATCCTAAGTATAGAGCTACTCATGGCATACTACAAAATCATCGCACTTGCAAAATAACTCTAAGGAAAAATTCTACTAGAGCATCCTACACATGCATACTACAGGATTTTGAAGATCACATGCATAGAATCAAAACTGGGACAAAAATTATGAACAAATGGTGTAACTTGCCTTATGTTGATAATATGGGTGTTGATTGTATTTCTCCGTAGCAATCGCACTCTCCGAACAATCTAATATGAGGACAAGGTAGTTCCAATCAAAACAATTGCAAACATAGCAAACACAACAAGGATGATCAAAAACATGCATGACGGTTTAATATGTTACAATGCTTATATTTAGTTCTCTGAGCATTAATAGATCATATGATGCATGTATGAGATTAATTAAAGCAATAGGGTACTTGTTATTAATAATTACTTGCCAATATAAGGGTTTTGATAGTTCTGTTGTAACGCCTGTTATAACTATCGAATTAAGTTTGTTTCTTGGGTTTACTGGATAGAGGACGTTAATACGAACTAGTAGGCGTTGGATTCACCCTAATCGGAGTTATAGATCTTTTTGTATGATTTAAATAGTGTTTAAAGGGTTTTAAATGATTCATATAGTTTCTGTTGCCTAAAAATCAAACTAAAATTATATCTGAAATCTCCACAGAATTGTGATTCCAGGGACATATTATTTTTAATTTTCTGAGCAGTATTTATTTTCTTATGAATTTAATACTCTAAATAATCCATTAAACTATTTATTTAATTGCTGCGAAACCTTACAGTATTTTCCTGAACCATTTGCATATTGATGTTCTACATGGAACCAGCTTTCTATCGGTATATTATTTATATTTTTGTCATATGAAAATAATTTACTATGAATTTAATGATTTATAAAGCCATTAAAACTAATTAAATCACTACGGGGTAAATAATCCGCAAATGCTGGATCCAACCAGATTCAAATGATTCAAAATCAAGTGATTCCAAAAGTCCATCTGAATGGAGCTTCTTCATGCGTTTAACGACAATATGATCTAGACGACAGTGCCACATATATGCGGATATATCATCATTTAGTTTAATCCTTTTAGCATCAACATTATGAATATGTATAACATTATTATCGAGATCCAATAAAAATAAACCATTCATCATTGGTGCATGACCATAAAAGATTTCATTCATATAAATAGAACAGCCATTATTCTCGGATTTAAATGAATAACCACTTCGCATCAAACACGATCCAGATACAATGTTCATGTTCAGTGCTCGCACCAGATAGCAATTATTCAAGTTTATTACTAATCCCTACAGCAAGTGGAGAGGTAGCATTCCGACGGCGATCACATCAACGCTTGATCCATTGCCGACACGCATCTTGACCTCACCCCTTGCTAGCGGTCGCTTGTTCCGCAGCCCCTGATTCAAGTTACAAATATTAGCAACTGAACCGGTATCAAATACCCAGGTGCTACTGCGAGCACTAGTCAAGTACACATCAATAACATGTATATCATATATACCTTTGTTTGCCTTGCCGGCCTTCTTGTCTGCCAAAAACTTGGGGCAGTTGCACTTCAAGTGGCCAGTCCCCTTACAATAGTAGCACTCGGTATCAGACTTAGGGCTAACTCAGGGTTTCTTTTCAGGCACGGCAACCGGCTTGCCTCCCTTACTTCCCTTCCGTTTTCCCTTCTTGTCTTTCTTGAACCAGTGTTCTTATTGATCATCAACACTTGATGTTCCTTTTTTATCTCCACTTCTGCAGTTTTAAGCATTGACAGAAGCTCGGGGAGAGACTTCTTCATGCCTTGCATATTATAGTTCATCACGAAGCTCGTATAGCTAGGTGGCAGAGACTGCAGAACACGATGGATGCCTAAGTTAATGGGAATCGT
This sequence comes from Avena sativa, assembly GCA_916181665.1. Taxonomy (NCBI): domain Eukaryota; kingdom Viridiplantae; phylum Streptophyta; class Magnoliopsida; order Poales; family Poaceae; genus Avena; species Avena sativa. The sequence goes on from OV702284.1 coordinate 393,847,057, forward strand.
TATTCCCAAGGACACAAGCTTATCGGCGTAACCCGAAATCTTGAGTACATGCTCACTAACGGAGTTGTGCTCTTCCATCATGCAGCTAAAGAACTTTTCTAAAGCATTGTAGCTCTCTACAGCAGCATGTGTGTCGAAAATCATTTTCAACTCACCCATTTTATCAAATGCATTGTTGTTTTCAAAACGCTTTCGAAGTTCCGGCTCTAGCCCATACAATATGCCGCAATGAACTAAGTTGTGGTCCTCCTGACGAGTCTGATAGACATTCTTCTCCTCGTCAGGGGCATCCTCAAAAGGTGGGGGGCCTAGCGGCGCTTCTAGCACATATTGCTTTTGTGCAACAGAGAGGAGAATCCTCAAATTCATGGCCCATTTGGTATAGTTGCTACTGTTCGTTGCAAGTTTCTCTTTCTCCATAAACACATTGAAATTAAAAGCAGGTGGTGCCATCTACAACAGAATTTGTAAAGTTTAGACTAAGTTTATGATAGATTGAGTTCAACTAATCCACATTACGAATGAACTCCCACTCAAAAACGACATCTCTCGTGCCTTTTTGGTGATTACATGAACCAAATCCACTACACCAAGGCCGATCATCACGTGAGTCGGTGTAGCTTCAAAGGCGAGCATCAAATGGGCATCATATCTACTATATGACTCACGTTTAACCTTTCAGTCCGTGTTCCGAGGCCATGTCTGTACATGCTAGGCTCGCCAAGTTAGAACCTTAGTATCCGCGTGTGTAACTGTCTTACACCCGAAATATGGTCGTGGATCCTAGAACACCCGATCATCACGTGATGTCTTGGAGCGACAAAAACATAATCGGTGCATACTAAAGGAAGAACACATTCTTATCTTGATATTTAAATGAGGGATCATCTTATTATGCTAATAAAGCGCTAAACAAGCAATATAAGATGCTATCAAACATTACATGTTTATTACTGAAATGATATGGTTCCCGCATATGATCTCTATCATGTGCACCGTGATACGATCACTATCATACCTTTATGTGTAAGGCCAAGGTCTATGGAACTTACACGTTATGTGTGTTGTAAGAGTATCATCTCATACTTCTACTTACAACATCACCATATTATAACACTAGCCTAGCAACAATCTAAACTAGACGCCTCCAATTTATCCATTGCAAGTTTTACGTGGCTTAGGCCTTTCGAAGATAGAACCGTTCATACTTACGAACATGAACCACAACGAGGATAACTAAATTGTTGAAAACTCGTTGCAAAATAGATATTGACTATAGTAGAAGAGACAGACACCCGCTAGCCACTTATGCAAACTAGTTGTATGTCAAGCGTGGAACAGGTCTCATGTGCGAGGACATGTAAAGTTTGTCCGGGCCGCTCCATCCCACTATGACACCAATATCCAAAATTACAACTAAGAAGCAACATGATCATCATCTCCCACATACTCATATGTGTACTACCCATGTAAAGCATCTACGCATAGATCCGGCTCTGATACCACTGAAGGGTTTGCAGCATAGAAAACAAAAAAAATTCTACAATGGGAACTATGTACCAAGATATATCTACTATATATAAACAACAAGCGGATGTATATTCATAGAGAACATACCCTTGAAGACCGACAAAGCTTAACGAGTTGAACTCATGGTTGATGTAGACGATCTCTTGACGATCTCAAGATCGAGAGGAAGTCCTAGCGCCGCAAAGCAGCAGCGCATCCGTGCTCGCACACACGTACAAGACACCGAGCAACCTCCGCCTCCTCGCTCCAGCGATGCAGCGGAAGCACAACCCTTTCTTGCCGAATAGCCACCGGGAACATGTATCTCGCTAGTCCGAGACCATGGGGAATAAATTCTAGAGGGGGAGAGAGATCCTTCACGAGGAGGTGTGAGTGAGAGAGAGAGAGGGAGAGGGGTGCCTTTTATAGGAGGAGGGGGAACCCCAAGGGGGTGGACGGCGCATGGAGGCTGCCCCCTTGCCCTCCCCTCGTTCATGTGGGTGGACACTCCACTCACAAAATCCTCTTCAAATCCCTCCACTCAAAATCCCACTCAAACTTGCTATTAAATTTCCACCAAATTTAATGCAAACTCTCATTAAATAAAACTCTTTTTTATTTATTCAGAATTTTGTCAATTAATTTAATGACAAACATTCACATATAACCCCTTGCTAGAATTCCATTTCACATGCAAAAAACACTTTCTGCAATTTCACCTAAAAACCTGTTTCGGTATCTAGTGAAATAAATTCCTGCGCTTATTATTCTTTCCGGCATGAAACTTTTGCTCCAATTGGATGTCAGTGTCCCTTATGTGTGTCACCCTATGGTTCGCGAATAATGCGGACATGATCGAGACCCTTCTCCGATCAATAATCAGTAGCGGTACCTGGAGATCCATACTGACTCCCACACATTCAACGATGACTTTCCTGTGATCGTCGGAACCTTTTATGCTTGTATCTTAATCCTTTTGTTTCACGATATATTACATGTCCGAGATTTGATCATCGGTATCTCCATACCTAGTTTGATCTCGTTACTGACATGTACTCTTTTCTCGTTCCCGTGATATAACATTCTAGTGATCAAATCACTTGCTTGCAAGCTAACCAATGTGATATCACCGAAAGGGCCCAGAGTATATCTATCCGTCATCGGGATGAAAAAACTCCACTCTTGATCCATGAGTCTCAACATAACACTTTAGTAGTTTTGAAGCCATCTTTATAATCACCCAGTTACGGTGTGACGTTTGATGTCAACAAGAAACTCTTTCGGTGTTAGTGATTGACATGATCTCATGGTCTAAGGATTAGGATCACTTCGTAAGTTTTTTATAGCAATATAACCTCAATGACTTTGATCGTAATGATATACTTCAGATGAATGTTCATCACATCATTACACTAATGTTGTGATCTCGTTATTAACAACATCCAATGTATATGATCAGGAAACTGTGATCATCTTGTTAATCAATGAGCTAGTTTATAAGAGAGGCATAACTAGGAACTTTCTGTTTGTTTATTAAACACACATGTATTAACGTTTCAGTATTAATATAATTATAAGTATGCAAAATAAACATCTATCATATACTTGGAATACACATAATAAACACTTTATTATTGCCTCTTAGGGCATACTAGAACATGAAAGCGCGCATTGCCGCGCCCGTCCGTCTTGATTTAAAAAATTACTGTTCATTATGTAAATTAACAGACACCAATAACATTTTTTCCAAATCAATATGAGCTTTTCATTGTAATTTTGAACCAAAATGCTCTTGTAAATGCTATCTGCTACTGCTACCACTCCTATAAAAATGCTAGCATTACATAAATACAATTAAAAATATACATCCAAATTAACCATAGGATAATCAATTCATCAGATTCCTATTATTTGGAACAAAATTTCATAGTACATATCATAATATGTAAGAGGCATAAACAAGTCGCCACACATTGCAACATCATAAATGTGCCTCAGAAAGATAAGCATGAGCATACACATGAGTAAAATAGGACGCTCATGGGAAAATTTCATCAATGATTTATTAGGGAAGGTTCTAGTACAACTTACTTGACTATTTCTTATGGTATATATGCACATCATAGTTTGGTATTTTTCTATCATGCGTATGGTGGAGAACGAAGACATCGTCAACACACAAGTAATAAGATGAACCTCTTAGATGATGGTTAATTCATCGCAACTGGATTTTTGCATGTTACTGAATTAGCATATTCTAAGTCATCCACCAATGGAAATACTAAAATGGCCGATAGCAGAGAAAACCAAAAACATGGTGAACAATGTGTAAATAGCATTTCTGATTTCTGTAGGACTGACTACTGAAAGATTACAATGTATCACTTGAAAGGAAATAATATAAGTTAACCACATGTAAAATAATTCTATCATGTTGTCTTCGCCATTATTTAAAAGCAGATAAAAAATTAACAACAGAATGTGCATTATTTCACATGCTAGGAGATGGCAAATGCAGACGGCTCAATGTTAAATATTTATCATTACAAACTGATTGAATAACAAGATGCCTTTCCGCATAATAAGTAGAGATCATGCAACATGGACTTAATTTTTTTATGAAAGTTTTTAACGAAAATGTGCTAACTTACCATGATGTTACAATTGCCAGATAATTTCCCACCATACTTTTTATAGTTCCATGCAACCACAGGATTCTGTTTTATAATTGCTCTTGATACAATAGTAACATTAATCGTTGAGGAAGCGATCACCTATAGATTATATAATAGTCAATAAACAGGACATGCATTACCAGTTTACAATTATTTAGAAAAAATAAAAGGGAATAATAAACTAATGTTAGAAGTGAGAAGCATACTCAAACTGAACCATTGAGTCGAACGACAATGGCAAATGCGCATTACTTCAGTAGTTTTTCTTGTATAACATCAAGAAGTGTGTCAACCTTGTTAATCTGTAATCTTAAGAAGGCACGACACAGTTAGCATTTATCAAGCACCCATCGATTCAGAGAATCCCAAGAATTAATGCAGATGTCTCTGATCCGCATTGTTAACCTTGTGCCGAACGGGTGGAGCTTCACCTCTGTGATTTTTCTCCGAGCTCGGTGATGCTCTGGACCAAGGTGGTGATGACAGTATATGTAGACGTTTAATACGCCAGGTCAAATTGACGCCAGAGTTTGGAGGGAGGTATACAGGTATCGGAACGGCATCATGAGTTTGATTATTATTCTTACATGGCTCGTCAAGGCAGGGGAGGAAGGAGATGCACGTTCTGTTTTGCCACATGATGATGGCCTGGATCTTCCTCAAGAAATAATTGTCGCTTTTCTCCTCGATCATCCAGAAACATTATTGCAGCAGATCGGGGATGCAAAAACCATTAAGCCATGGAGCTTTCTAGATCAATTAGTTCTGAAATGATCCAATGAGACATGGATGAATCAGAGTGGCAAATACCTCTTGTCAATGATCTACGTGGCTGCGTGTCAATCATGATGTTGATTTTCCAGCGATCGAGCAGATCGAAGAGGTCATCACTCCTGAATCCCGACGACCAAGAGTCTAAGACAATTAGCTGCAGTTTTCCCTGCCCCGAGTCACTGTGAAGTTCGTACTCAGGGTTATATAGGATGTTGCAGCCTGAACGAAAACAAAATCAAGATATGACAGATTAATTCCAAAATCGTTTAACCTAAAAAAATTACCAAAATCGACATTTTTTTACAAACTCCATCTAATAGAAATCGGCACCGCGTTGTCCTAGGCTGTCGTACACCTCCTGCCGCGTAACCTGCAAACATATCACTTGATCAGACAGGCAATCGGCGGCGAGTGGAGAGAACGGACGACGTCGCGCGTACCGCCATGGAGGGGAGAGAGGAGTCACCGCATATTGACAGCGCCAGATGAGGGGAGTGGCTGAATGAGGGGGGGCTTTAAGAGGGAGGGAGGCCCATGAGTGATTCCAGCACCACCTGCCATGCACCATCAAGCGCCATCAATCAAGAAAGTAACGGAAGAGGACGGACGAGCTTCTCCTCATCCCCGCTGGGATTTTTTTCTTCATAATTCCACAACACCGCTGGTGCTTTCATACCGGAGAGAATTGCTACAACCTAGGAGGGCCATTCCTTTAGGCCACATAGCCCACAGTGTGAAGGCCCAGTTAAGAAGAAGGCACCAAGCTAAATTTGCAGAGCAGAGGCCCAAGAGACGACAGATAAGTCTGATCGACCAAAACGGACGGTCGAGAACATGAAACGCTGTGAGGAGCCGTAGCTCATCACGTTATACTGTCTCTTAATTCCCTTCAAGTATTCTCCTAATCCTAGCTTTTTATAGAGGAAGTATGGCATTACACTAACTCCTGCATCTAAATCACATAAAGAATTATGATTATAAATTTTGCCTATTGAAATGAAATAGTTGGTATACCGGGATCTCCTGATTTAGACAATAGTCTTCCATTAGCAGGGTAACTGGTCACCATGGCAATGGTTTCAGTTATCTCTTTCTTTCTAATAAGAATATCACGAAGAAATTTAAAATAGACAGACACTTTTATTGTATCCACAAATGGAATTTCTAGACGAAGAGCATTAATTGCCTTTGCGAAAGAATCATAGATTACTGGATCCGGTGCTTTCTTTTTATGATCAGGATATGGAAGTTTCTTATATTTGTCTTTTACCTTTTGTAGAGGATCAGTCTCTTTACTTGCTTTGTTTTGTTATTGCTTATTATTTTTCTTCTTCTCTATTGCGACAACTTTATCTTCTTTGCTTGCGTCTTTTTCTTCTCCTGGATCAACAGTTTCTGCATCAGAATTATAACTGTCACCCTGTACATCATTCTTCTCCTCTAAGGTTTGATCTTGTGTGTCTTGAGCAGTCTCATCTTGAGGATCCACCAATGTATCATCTTCCTGGCTTGCTTTGAGCAAGGATTTTTTTCCTTTTGATCTTTTTCAACTTCATATTCCGGTGGTCCTAATGGTCCTTTAATAACTGCACATCTTCTTGTAACAACATTAGTAGAAACATGAATATTTATATCATCACGAAGAAAAATTTGATAACGAGATGCTATTTGTTTACATTGGGTTTCAATCATACTAAGGTACTTGTTAAATAATTTTATTTCTTGGCCAATTTCCTCATAATTTTATGTAAGTCCAGCCAAAATATTTTTGTGTCTTTGAAATTGCTTATATAAGCTACAGTAAGATTTGGCTTGTCGATGTTTTAATTCTTGAAAAACTTTTCTAATTTCATCCTCTTCAGTCAAAACTTGTAACAAATTTACTTTGTTTTTCTTGACAAGTTTAGAAGGTATACCTTTTTATTTCATGGTTTTGCGTACTTCAGGCATAAGATCAGGATTTATACGAAGTATTTCTTTTTTCGGTTTATACCAAAATCAGGATTATATAAAGAATCATTCTTAGCACTAGTAGACATCAATTCCAAACATGCTTTAATAGTTAAAGTATTTATCGATCCTCCTGCTGATGAATCTAGCAACTCTCTGCATTGAGTATTAAGTGTAGGGGTTCGTAGAATGGAAAACAAAAATTTTCTATCGCATACAAACAAACAAGCCAAGATCTATCTACTAGATTGTAGCAACGAGTCGATGGAATAACTCACCCTCGAAGATTCCAAAGTGTTTAACGAGAGCAGATTCTCGTGGGTGATGTAGTCGTACTCTTTCCGATCTCAAGATCGCGTAGACGATCCTTCCGGCGCCGCGTTCCCGCAGCGCTCCCGCAGTCGGTCACACGTTCGGTACTCGACGAAGACCTTCCTCTCCCTTGTTCCAGCAGGCAGCGGAGGTTGTAGCACTCTCCTCGCGATTCCGGCAGCACAACGGCGTGGTACCGGAGGTAGAGGGGAGATCCCGCAGGGCTTCGCCTTAAGCCGGTGCGAGTATGGTGGAGCTTATGAGAGAGGCTATTAGTGGTCTAGTAATTAGACACACCAATTAGAGGGCTCTAAACCAATTAGAAGGCTCTAAACCGAAACAGCTCTAAACCGGGGTCTAGGTCTAGTTTCTAGTTTAGAGGATAGGAACTTGTGTGTACTAGGAGGGGAGCCCTGCCCCTCCTTATATAGGTGGGAGGGCTGGCTGCGCCATGGGGAGGAGAGTCCCTCCCCAAGTCGGCTTGGTGGGGCGCCGGCCAAGGGAGGAGTCCTCCCCCAATTCGGCCTCCACCAATCCTCCTCTTTTCCCACTTCCCAAAATTGGCAGTTTGACTTTCAAATTAGCCGTTTGACTTTTCCAATTTAGGAATTAAATAAACCCTTTATTTTGGACAGCGAGAACACCTAGTACATGATGCAATCATTCCAACTTGCAATGACACATTCATGTACCCCTTCCCCCCCGGAGTGCCGGACATTCCGGGACCTTCTAGAATGTTCCCGATGAAAACACCGGAACCATTCCCCAACTCCGAAATGGGACTTTCCTTATATGAATCTTATTCTCCGGACCATTCCGGATCACCTCGTGATATCCCGGATCCCATCCGAGACTCCGAACAACATTCGGTCTCTTTCTCATAATACCATAACTACTCAAACAACGTCGAATCCTTAAGTGTGTCTCCCTACGGTTCGTGAATTATGCGGACATGATCGAGACACTTCTCCGAACAATAACCAATAGAGGAATCTGGAAATTCATATGGCTCCCACATATTTCTACGATTACTTTGCGATCGAATGAACCACTTACATACGATACCAATTTCCCTTTGTCTCACGATATGTTACTTATCCGAGGTCATGATCGTCGGTATCTCTGCATACCTAGTTCAACCTTGTTACTGATAAGTACTCTTTTCTCGTTCCCGTGATATGTGATCCCTTGTGACCAAGTCACATGCTTGCAAGCTAATTGGATGACATTTCACCGAGAGGGCCCAGAGAATATCTATCCGTCATGTGGATGGACAAATCCCACTCTTGATCCATGTGTTTCAACCAATACTTTCCGAACACCCAATGCCACTTTTATAGCCACCCTGTTACGGTGTGGTGTTTGATGACATCAAAGCATCCATCCAGTAAAGGCAATATGCATGATCTCATGGTCGAAGGAATTAGGTAACTATGTATCAGAAAGCATATAGCAATTGAACTATTGAAATGACTTGATCTTTATGCTACGCTTGTCTATAGGAGTATGTCCACCATATCATTCTCCTAACGATATGATCTTGTTGTTGATAACATCTCAATGTTCATGACAAAAAAACCACATCATCAATCAACCAACAAGCTAGTGAAGTATAGAGGCCATACTAGGGACTTCAAATTAAGTTTACAAATCACACAAGTATTAATGGTTTCCTTGTTAATACTATTATAGCATGAATGTAAACATTTATCATAAACACAAAGATATATAATAATAACTACATTTATTATTACCTCTAGGGCATATCTCCAACAGTCTCCCACTTGCACTAGAGTCATCTAATCTAGATTACATGGTAATATACCGAACACCCATGGCAGTTTGGTGTTGGTCATGTTTTGCCCTCGGGAGAGGTTTAGTCAACGGATCCGCCACATTCAGATCTGTGTGTACTTTGCAAATCTTTATATCCCCATCCTGGATATGTTCTCGAATAGCGTGGAAACGCAGCTTGATATGCTTCAGCTTCTTGTGTGACCTTGGTTCTTGCGCATTGGCTATGGCGCCCATGTTATCACAGTAGATAGACATTGGGTCCAGCGCACTTGGAACCACACCCAGCTCTGTAATGAACTCTTTCATCCATATCGCTTCTTGTGAAGCCTCCGAAGCAGCCATGTATTCCGATTCAGTTGAAGATCTTGCCACAACGCTTTGCTTTGCACTCCTCCAGCTAACTGCTGCACCATTCAAAATAAATACGTATCCAGATTGTGATTTAGAATCATCCGGATCGGTGTTCCAACTAGCATCGGTGTAACCATTAACAACGAGCTGTTCATCACCTCCATAAGAAAGAACCATATCCTTAGTTCTTCTCAAGTACTTAAGGATGTTTTTGACCGCTGTCCAATGATCCACTCCTGGATCACTTTGATATCTGCTAGTTAGACTAACAGCATATGCGATGTCGGGTCTAGTACATAGCATGGCATACATTAGAGATCCTATGGCTGAGGCATAGGGAGTCTTACTCATCTTTTCTCTATCTTCTGCCGATGTCGGACTTTGAGTTTTACTCAAGGTCGTATTGGGCAACATGGGCAAGAACCCTTTCTTGCTATCTTCCATTCCAAACCTCTTTAGAACTTTGTCCAAATATGTACTTTGTGACAATGATATTTGGCGTTTCGATCTATCTCTATAAATCTTTATGCCTAATATGTAAGCTGCTTCGCCAAGATCCTTCATTGAAAAACTATTATTCAAATATTCCTTGACACTATTAAGAAGGTCTACATCATTCCCAATCAACAATATGTCATCCACATACAGTATTAAGAATGCTACAGAGCTCCCACTCACTTTCTTGTAAATACAAGCTTCTCCATAAGTTTGTATAAAACCAAAACTTTTGATTACCTTATCAAAACGTTGATTCCAACTTCGGGATGCTTGCTTCAATCCATAGATGGACCGTTGAAGCTTGCATACCTTGTTAGCATCTTTAGGATCGACAAAACCTTTGGGTTGTATCATATACAACTCTTCATCAATGTCTCCATTGAGGAATGCTGTTTTGACATCCATCTGCCATATCTCATAATCATAATATGCAGCGATTGCTAACATAATCCTCACAGACTTTAGCTTCGCTACCGGTGAGAAAGTCTCATCGTAGTCAACTCCTTGAATTTGTCGAAACCCTTTTGCGACAAGTCGAGCTTTATAGACAGTAACATTACCATCAGCATCTGTTTTCTTCTTGAAAATCCATTTGTTCTCGACAGCCTTCCGGCCATCCGGTAAGTCCACCAAAGTCCATACTTGGTTTTCGTACATGGATCCAATCTCGGATTTCATGGCTTCTTGCCATTTATTGGAATCTGGGCTCATCATCGCTTCCTCATATGTCTCGGGGTTATCGGTGTTGTCCACCAACATGACATTCATAACGGAATCATACCAATCTGGAGTGGTACGAGTTCTCGTTGACCTCCGAGGCTCTGTAGTAACTTCAACCGAAGTTTCATGATCACCATCATTAGCTTCCTCTCTTATTGGTGCAGGCACCACAGGAACTTCTTCCGGTGCTGCGCTACTCGCAATTTCGAGAGAAGGTTCGACAACCTCGTCGAGTTCTACTTTCCTTCCAGTCACTTCTTTCGAGAGAAATTCCTTCTCTAGAAAGGATCCATTCTTAGCAACGAAGATTTTGCCTTCGGATCTATGATAGAAGGTATACCCAACAGTTTCCTTCGGGTATCCTATGAAGACGCATTTTTCCGCTTTGGGTTCAAGCTTGTCCGGCTGTAACTTCTTTACATAGGCTTCGCATCCCCAAACTTTAAGGAACGACAATTTAGGTTTCTTCCCAAACCATAATTCATACGGTGTCGTTTCAACGGATTTAGACGGTGCCCTATTTAAAGTGAATGCGGCTGTTTCTAATGCATAACCCCAAAATGATAGTGGCAAATCTGTAAGTGACATCATAGAACGAACCATATCTAAGAGAGTTCGATTACGACGTTCAGACACACCATTACGCTGTGGTGTTCCCGGCGGTGTCAACTGCGAAAGTATTCCACATTTCTTCAAATGCTCGCCAAACTCGTAACTTAGATATTCACCTCCACGATCAGATCGTAGAAATTTAATCTTCTTGTTACGTTGATTCTCTACCTCACTTTGAAACTCCTTAAACTTCTCGAAAGTTTCGGACTTATGTTTCATAAAATAGATATACCCATATCTACTCAAGTCATCCGTGAAGGTAAGAACATAACGATAACCACTGCGCGATGCTACACTCATTGGACCACACACATCGGTATGTATGATTTCCAATAAGTCTGTAGCTCGCTCCATCATACCAGAAAATGGAGTCTTAGTCATTTTACCCATCAGACATGCTTCGCATCTTTCAAGTGATTCAAAATCAAGTGATTCAAGAAGTCCATCGGAATGGAGTTTCTTCATACGCTTCACTCCAATGTGACCAAGACAACAGTGCCACATATAGGTCAAATTATCGCTTGATTTCAAACGTTTAGCCTCAATGTTATTAATATGTGTATTTCTACTATCGAGATTCAATATGAATAGACCATCTATCAAAGGTGCATGTGCATAAAACATATTACTCATATAAATCGAACAACCATTATTCTCGGATTTAAACAAGTAACCGTCTCGCAATAAACAAGATCCCGATATAATGTTCATGCTCAACGCAGGCACCAAATAACAATTATTTAAGTATAAAACTAATCCCGATGGTAGATGAAGAGGTAGTGTGCCGACCGCGATCACATCAACCTTTGATCCGTTTCCCACGCGCATCGTCACCTCGTTCTTCACTAGCTTCCGTTTATTCTGCAGCTCCTGTTTCGAGTTACAAATATGAGCAACCGAACCAGTATCAAATACCCAGGCACTACTACGAGTACTAGTGAGATACACATCAATAACATGTATATCAGATATACCTTTCTTCTTGATGTTGCCGTTCTTCAAATCCGCCAAGTACCTTGGGCAATTCCGCTTCCAGTGACCTTCTCCCTTGCAGTAAAAGCACTCAGTATCAGGCTTGGGTCCAGCGTTGGTCCTCTTCGTCGGCGTGGTAACTTTCTTACCACCCTTCTTGAAGTGTCCCTTCTGCTTAGACTTGCCTTTCTTGAATTTGGTGGTCTTATTGACCATCAACACTTGGTGCTCTTTTTTGATCTCCACTTCTGCAGATTTTAACATAGCAAATAGTTCTGGCAACTCTTTGTTCATGTTCTGCATGTTGTAGTTCATCACAAAGTTCTTGTAACTTGGTGGTAGTGATTGGAGGATGCGGTAAACTCCCAAAGTATTAGGAATCACTATACCCAAACTTTGAAGTTTATTTGCGTGCCCAGACATTTTAAGCACATGCTCACTGACGGAGCTACCCTCTTCCATCTTGCAGTTAAAGAACTTTTCAGAAGCTTCATAACTTTCAATTGCCGCATGAGTCTCAAAGATTAATTTGAGATCCTCGACAATATCATATGGATCTGACTCTTCAAACCTTTTCTGAAGCTCCGATTCTAAACCATACAAGATAGCACACTGAACTATGGAGTACTGATTCTTCCGAGCGAGGAAAACATTCTTTACTTCATCGGTAGCATCAGCTGCAGGTGGGTCACCTAGCGGTGCATCCAGCACATAGGTCAAATTACCAGCTGTGAGGACAATCCTCAAATTGCGGAACCAATCCGCGAAGTTGCTTCCATTGTTTTTCAACTTTTCTTTCTCTAGGAACGCATTAAAATTGATGGTAGGGGCTGCCATTGATCTACAACATATTTGCAATAGTTTAGACTAAGTTTATGACAAATTGAGTTCAAATTAATTAATGAAATTAAACTAGGTGAACTCCCACTCAAAACAACATCCCTCACATTGTTTTAGTGATCACACGAACCAAATCCACTACATCAACACCGATCATCACGAGAGCTGATATAGTTTTAATGGCGAACAATCATCATGTTCATCATATCTACTATATGATTCATGCTTTGCCTTTCGGCGATCCGTGTTCCTGAGGCCATGTCTGTACATGCTAGGCTCGTCAAGATCAAACCTTAGCTTCCGCATAAGCAAATCTGGCTTGCTTACGTTGTAGTCACCCGCGGAATCAAAGACACCCGATCATCACGTGGTGCTTCGAAGCAGCAAGCTTTGGCAACGGTGCATACTAAGGGTGAACACTTTTAGAACTTGAAATTTATGTGCATGAGGGATCATCTTATAATGCTACCGTCGTCTACTAAGCAATACAAGATGCATAAAGGATTAACATCACATGCAATTCATAATATGTGATATGATATGGCCTTTCTTCTTTGTGCTTCCGATCTCCATCTTCAAGCACGAACATGATCTCCATCATCACCGGCATAGCATCAAGGTCAATGACGCTTCTTCATGGTTGTCGTCCGCCAACTTCAACTATTACAACTATTTTGAATAGACACGCAGGCCTTAACAGAAATTAAAGACAACCATATGGCTCCTGCCGGTTGCCAACTTACAATAAGGATCATTGCATACATCAAATATAATCACAATCATGGCCATATCACATCACTGCACACCCCTGCAAAACAAAGTTAGACGCTTCTACTTTCTTTGCATATTTTACGTGGTTTGGGGCTTTCCATAAGTGTCGTTCTAACTTACGAACAAGAACCACAACATTGATACTAGCATTGTTGATCACCCGTTGTAAATTGGATCTTTACTATGCTAGGAGAAACAGGCACCCGCAAAGCCACTTATGCAAAACGAGTTGCATGTCAAGCGTGGAGCAAGTCTCATGAACGATGTCATGTAAGGTTAGCCCGGGCCGCTTCATCCCAACATACCGCAAGATGCAAAGTACACAAAAAGCAATCTACAATGAAAGCATCAACGCCCACAATGACCATTGTGTTCTACTCGTGCAACAGATCTACATATAGACACGGCTCTGATACCACTGTAGGGGTTCGTAGCATGGAAAACAAAAATTTTCTATCGCATACAAACAAACAAGCCAAGATCTATCTACTAGATTGTAGCAACGAGTCGATGGAATAACTCACCCTCGAAGATTCCAAAGTGTTTAACGAGAGCAGATTCTCGTGGGTGATGTAGTCGTACTCTTTCCGATCTCAAGATCGCGTAGACGATCCTTCCGGCGCCGCGTTCCCGCAGCGCTCCCGCAGTCGGTCACACGTTCGGTACTCGACGAAGACCTTCCTCTCCCTTGTTCCAGCAGGCAGCGGAGGTTGTAGCACTCTCCTCGCGATTCCGGCAGCACAACGGCGTGGTACCGGAGGTAGAGGGGAGATCCCGCAGGGCTTCGCCTTAAGCCGGTGCGAGTATGGTGGAGCTTATGAGAGAGGCTATTAGTGGTCTAGTAATTAGACACACCAATTAGAGGGCTCTAAACCAATTAGAAGGCTCTAAACCGAAACAGCTCTAAACCGGGGTCTAGGTCTAGTTTCTAGTTTAGAGGATAGGAACTTGTGTGTACTAGGAGGGGAGCCCTGCCCCTCCTTATATAGGTGGGAGGGCTGGCTGCGCCATGGGGAGGAGAGTCCCTCCCCAAGTCGGCTTGGTGGGGCGCCGGCCAAGGGAGGAGTCCTCCCCCAATTCGGCCTCCACCAATCCTCCTCTTTTCCCACTTCCCAAAATTGGCAGTTTGACTTTCAAATTAGCCGTTTGACTTTTCCAATTTAGGAATTAAATAAACCCTTTATTTTGGACAGCGAGAACACCTAGTACATGATGCAATCATTCCAACTTGCAATGACACATTCATGTACCCCTTCCCCCCCGGAGTGCCGGACATTCCGGGACCTTCTAGAATGTTCCCGATGAAAACACCGGAACCATTCCCCAACTCCGAAATGGGACTTTCCTTATATGAATCTTATTCTCCGGACCATTCCGGATCACCTCGTGATATCCCGGATCCCATCCGAGACTCCGAACAACATTCGGTCTCTTTCTCATAATACCATAACTACTCAAACAACGTCGAATCCTTAAGTGTGTCTCCCTACGGTTCGTGAATTATGCGGACATGATCGAGACACTTCTCCGAACAATAACCAATAGAGGAATCTGGAAATTCATATGGCTCCCACATATTTCTACGATTACTTTGCGATCGAATGAACCACTTACATACGATACCAATTTCCCTTTGTCTCACGATATGTTACTTATCCGAGGTCATGATCGTCGGTATCTCTGCATACCTAGTTCAACCTTGTTACTGATAAGTACTCTTTTCTCGTTCCCGTGATATGTGATCCCTTGTGACCAAGTCACATGCTTGCAAGCTAATTGGATGACATTTCACCGAGAGGGCCCAGAGAATATCTATCCGTCATGTGGATGGACAAATCCCACTCTTGATCCATGTGTTTCAACCAATACTTTCCGAACACCCAATGCCACTTTTATAGCCACCCTGTTACGGTGTGGTGTTTGATGACATCAAAGCATCCATCCAGTAAAGGCAATATGCATGATCTCATGGTCGAAGGAATTAGGTAACTATGTATCAGAAAGCATATAGCAATTGAACTATTGAAATGACTTGATCTTTATGCTACGCTTGTCTATAGGAGTATGTCCACCATATCATTCTCCTAACGATATGATCTTGTTGTTGATAACATCTCAATGTTCATGACAAAAAAACCACATCATCAATCAACCAACAAGCTAGTGAAGTATAGAGGCCATACTAGGGACTTCAAATTAAGTTTACAAATCACACAAGTATTAATGGTTTCCTTGTTAATACTATTATAGCATGAATGTAAACATTTATCATAAACACAAAGATATATAATAATAACTACATTTATTATTACCTCTAGGGCATATCTCCAACATTAAGGCCGTGGTAAAAATAAGCGACAAACAGTTGACTCGGAATAGCCATGATTAGGAATACTATTGATCATTCCAAAAAAATCTTTCCAAGGCTTGTGGGTAGTTTTCTCCCACATTCTGACTGAAGTTGCCTATTTTATTTTTAAGTTCTGTTACCTTTGTAAAAGGATTAAACCTATTTATGAATTTAACAATGCAGTTTTCCCAACATTTAATATAATAGCGAGGGAGAGAATATAACCAATCTAGAGCTTTACCTTTGAGAGACCAAAGGAATAATTTTAGACGAGAAATTCTCTTGGCAAACCTTTTGGTCCAAGTGATATTATCACATCGTCGAACTCTCTAAGATTCCTTCCTAGGTCTTCACCATCCCTTCCACTTAAAGCCTTTTCCTGCAAAATTTTAATAATTTCATCGTCAAATCGATATTCCCTAACTCCAGGATTAGGAAATTCTATTGGTTGTTTAAGAAATGCAGAGTTTGGAGTACTATATACTCTGAGAGTCTTCTTAGGTTTCTTGGGGGTTGTCCTATGAATGGACATGATTTTCATGAAGTCACTTAGGTTGTCAACTTCAACTTTATTCGATCTCAAAAGTTTTTCAATAATTTTCTCATGCCTTTTGAGTAGGCACGCATTCAAAATAATCTGGTAGATAAGCCCTATCAGAGCACGTAGACCCTTTGTCTCTTAGGGAGACCATATTGTAATAGTAACACCTGAAATATCAAGAGACAGAACACTTAGCGCTTAGCTTCTCGGCAACGGCGCTAGAAAATAGCTTGATGGCTGCAAGTGCACAAATCATTTGTAGCTAGTTTCGAAGTTAGTATGTCGATCCCACAGGGAGCCCAAAGGTAAGTGTTTATTGGTGAAGTCTCTGTCACACCCAAAGTTGTCACACGTCTTCGAATGAATTGACTACAAGTGTTGAAATAAGAATAGATTTTGGATTAAATGAAAGTATTTAAATAAAACTAAAATGTAAACATTAGAAATAAGAAGCATAAAAGGTAAAAAAACGATTTGTTTTTTGTTTTCTGCAGATGGCGAAGTAGGCGCGGGGAATTTCAGTTCACAGTGATAGTTAATGTGCCGGGTGAATGAGTAATAAGTGTAATAATTATAATCTTATAAGTATGTGTGTAGGCGAGCAACCCATAATTAGCCAGAACTCCTCTTGGTAGATTTCATTCCAACTTTAATAATCCTACTAGCCTGTTTACCACAACCATGGTCAGTCACTAGACGACTAAGATCCTTCAGGTTACTTAGCAATTAAGCTCTTTGGATTGGTCTAATGCAATAAGCTCGGTGGTTTCTCGTTATCCTCGAGTCAAACTAGTTTTCTATTGATATCTCCGTGCCACTCGAGGGTCATCGGAATGTTAGCAAACAAGATTCTATCTATATAGAATAAAGCATCATGTTGTTTAGGCCCTTAATTGGACAACATGCATTAAGCATCCCGCAGATAGTCAAGCACACATAATATAGTAATTAAAATCAACCACAAGCTTAATGGAAATTATATAGGCACATCATATCTCACCAATCTCCTACATATCCCACGCCCAAGGGAACTTACACACACATGAGATAATAAAACATCATCGATATAATTAAATAAAGGGAGTTCTTCTTGATATTACCGTGTAGATCCACAATAAAAAATATAAATAAATCCAACATAATTCAAGATAGGAAGAACAATCTCAAACCCTAATCTTGCAAGGTGGAGATCTCTCTCTCTCAAGTACAAGTAATGGATATGGAGGTGTGGTGGCTAGGAGATTGAAGATCGGGGAGCAAGATGAAGAACATCTTCTCCTTCTTCTCTGAATCTCTTCTTTCTCCCTTCTGGATGGTGTGACGGCTCGTGTATTCTATTTTCGACCTTCGCCTCTTCACAAAAGTTGTCCCTTTTAATAAGACAAAGGAGATGGAAACTATACGACGGGAACTATACGACGGCGGACCGTATAGTTGGTTGTTAAGCTTGCAGTAAATTCCCCTCGATTGCTTCCAAAAAAGGACTTGCTTGTTTTCGCCTGAATATTGTGTTTTTGTTGTTAAATCCCTCTGGTGATGTTCAGAACCTGAAACACATATTAAAAACCAAGTTTTCTTTGCTACCGAAGTATTAGCGTTAGGTAAAGCTAGAAAACCATCAAATTCAAACGAAAACCATTGATAGAAACCATAAAAATGTGTATAATCTCACAACTATTAGTGGCTTAAACGAACAAGTTTGGTTTTGAAGGGGTTAGGAGGGATTAGTCTAACATGGATTTGGTGATGGTGCAGGATCAACCCAATCCAAGCCTGGATTGGTTCCACATCTGGTTTAATTCACAAAACAAACAAGGCCTATAAGTTTGTTAGTTTCAGATTTCCATGTAAGAACTCGATCCAACAAAATTGTAAAACATGTTTAGAAGAGATCTAAAAAAATCTTCCGAAGTTCTTCAAGCCGGAGAAAATTGCACGTCCAAGAATGGATTTACCACATATTTCATCTCAATATTTAAAGCGATTCACCCCTGCTAAAAACAACAACGAACCAACAGTCCACCTTGGGAGGAGATAACCCAGCTCCCATGCCCCAACCCCAACCCCACGTCACACTCACACCTACGAAACCCTAACCTCAACCTCCCAGCCCCCAGCCCCAATACACATTCGCCAGCCCGAACGCATTTCCAGCTTTGGTTTCTATGGTCATCGACAGGAAGGGAGGCGCAACACGTCGTCCTCGACCCTAGCCACACCACACCCAGCCCCGACGACCCACCAATATCGCTACCGGATACATACATGGCGGATTCGGATCCAAGCGGACCGAGCCCCTCTCTAACTCGCCACTGCCGGATCCATGGAGGCACACAGAGGAGGCGCCGCTTCTCGTCCTCTACACGTCGATAGATGGCGGTGGCGGGAGACAAGTGAACGGCGCCGACGAGAGACATGCGTCCGGGCAAACTTGGCCCGGATCTAGGCTCCCTTGGCCCAGATGCTTTTCGCTTTTCTTTTGATTTTATTTTTTGGATTTCTTCATTTCCATGACGAAAGATGTAATAAACACGAGGGATTTTAATGGTTTCTTTCAAGATTCTTCCATTTTTGTTTCTTGTGTATTCACCACATCTGAGAATTTTGTATTTTCATTCATAATTTGTTTTGGTTTCTAGAACTAAACATATGTGATTTATAATCATGGATGAAACTTGTATGTATCTAAGTTCGAAAGTGGTTAAAAAATGTTTGGACAAAAAAAACCAATTTGTATTTATTATTGAAATAATAATGTGGTGGTGTGTGTTCTTTAAAAAAAATTATTCAAGTTTTTGTTTATATATTTATTTTTGATTTTTGATTTTCATTATATTTGAAAATTGTAAGTATCTGAATTTGATAATATTCTTACTAAAACGAATTCAAAATCTCTGCAAAAGGTGATGCACGAATCAAAAAAACTTTGTAAAAGAAGTGATACACGAATTAATAAATCTGAGATAAATTTGTTACTCTGCAAAATTGAATACATTTTATTGTCAAAGCAAAATAAATAAAAAATAAAAAGGAAGGATTTAGATTTTAATTATATTTGAAACTTGTAAGTATTTAAATTCTAAATTATTTTTTTCTAAACCGATTTCAGAATATACTGTTTTAGTATAATGTTTTGTCTAACCGGAGAAAAGAAAGTGCATTGAGTGGATAAGGTTACTAAGCTTGTAAAAATATAGAAAGATAAGGGTCTTAATGCAAACTACTCCTTTCTATTAATATTAATTGTTACTATATTGGATGTATCTAGCATTAAAACATGTCTAGATACATCTATTTCTGCAACAAGTAATATGGATCGGAGGGAGTAGAAAAAAAGTGGGAGGAGCACAACGGTGTGGCTCTCGGGCTTCGTAGAGCCCCGTATTTGAAAATTCAAAAACTCGCGATTCAAAAAGTTTTCAAGTAATTGTAAAAAAATTATGGATGTAGGCAACTATGTGATGTATCATTATGTAAACTTTTAGCTCCAATTACTTTGTATTTTAGCTTCAATAAAAATGACAAATTGATTTTTTATCCTCGGTGAAGAAAAACAATTCACTAAAGTTAAGATTTTGCATTTTGTGCGATTTTGCTATTTTTTTGAGCTAAAAATACGAAGTATTTCAAACTGAAAATTTACAAACTGATAGAATACATGGTTAGCTATTTCCCGACTTTTTCGAAAACTTTAGTCAAATTTCTAAAGTTTGTGTAAAAAAAGAAAAAGGAGCTACCTGGAGCCCGGGTTAGGGCTGAAATTCGAGCCGAGCCGAGCCAACTTGTCTCGACTCGCTAAAGCTTGTTCAAATAACGAGTTAGGTTGACTCGGCCCGTTTACAGAACGAGCTCATATTTAAAACTTAGGTCGACTCGGTAAACTCACGAGTAGCTCGTTTAGCTGGAACTAGAATAGTGATGGTACTTTCATAATAACACGAAGGAAGGTTAATGCAAAATATATTATCTCTACACCATTACATGTTCAAGAAACATCCATAGTATGGCATTCATTTATGAAAACTTTTAAACTCTATATTTGGACGAGTTTAACGAGCTAAATGAGTAGCTCGCGAATAGTTCATTTAACTTGGGTGAACAAACCAGCTTAAACTAAAAACTTTGCTTGACTCATTAGACACCGGGTTCGAGCCGAATCACGAGTTACTCGTTTAGCTTGAGAATTTCGATTATAATTCTAGCGGGTCCTAGGGGTTATTGGAGAGTGGGAGGAGCTTTTGAGAAAATGCGACACGAATCTCCAACAAGGTAACGAGGTGACAGATATTCTCTCGACGTTGAATTTCCATCCGGCAAGCGGCCCTGCCGCTCGGCAACTCCATGCCCCCGCCCCCCCCCTATATATACGCCGCCCGCCTCTGCATCGACAAACCCCCTCAACAATCGAGCCCACAACCTCGTGAATCCTTGCAAGCCGAGCAATGGCATCCACCCTCACCACTCAGTCTCCTATCCTCTTCCCTCTGCTCGCGCCTGCTGGGACTGCGAGGGTCCCTGCTCCGGCCCGGGTGCGTGTCCCCGCACCGAGGAGGAGGACCGGGCAAGCGAGGCTTCGCGCGGTCGCCAGGAGCAGCCGCCGCGACGACCACGGCCATCTCCACCGCGCCGACCCGTGCCTCCCCGGCCTCGAGAAGCGAGGAGGATCTGATGCTGCTCGCGCGCGCGCAATGGCGCAGCATCCTCTTCACTTAGGGATCGACCTCTTCGCGCGGAAGGATGGAGGAGGCAACAGAGACGACGGCCCACCCCGGGGCGTGGCGGTGGCCGCGCCCGGCGCAGGCGGCGACGGGCCACGCCTGAGGCCACCGCAGTTCTACGAGCCGCGCCGTTGGACCGTGCGCCCGCGGATCACAATCATCGGGATGCGCCCTCGGCGCCGCCGCAAGCGTCCACCACGCGCACGCGAGCCACATCAGGGGGAGCACTCCGGGAACCACGAGAGCGACAAGGGCTCGGGTGGTGGTGGAGGGGCCGCGCCAGGCCCTGGCGGTCCCGGCGGACTTCGGAAGGAGGACCTCGTCGACCGCGCTGAAGAGCGTGGCGCGGGAGGCGCGGCGGCGCCTGCGACGAAGGCGGCGGCGAGTTCATCCAGCCGCCGCGGGAGCAATGCGTGAGGCCTTACGGAGAGGCGTCTTCGTCGGCGTCGGCGTGAGGCCTGAGGCTTGATCGAGGCGTCACGGAGGGCGCGCCGCTGTTTTTCGTTCGACAGAACTGTTTTCTGCATTTACATTCTTATTTCCGTAGTAAGAGATAATACTACTAGTATATTCAGTAAGAGATAAGTGCGGTAGTGCGGACTGCGGAACCGTGGAACCGTAAAGCGTTGCAATATATTTGTTCGGAAATGAAAACGTATTCCTACTATGTGTTTTGGAGCTCTCCGCTCTCCCCTCAACCCCCCCATCTCCCCCTCCCCTCCGCATCTCCACTGCAGCAGGTTGGATCTCGAGCCGGCCGCCGGCGATGGCGATTCCGTCGCATCACCGCACCGACGTGCGCGCGCTCTTCGAGCTCACGCTCGTCGACCAGATCGGCAAGGGCCAGGACAAGGTGCACACCCGCGGAGGTCGCTCGAGGGCGGCGCTGTACACCCTCAAGTACCGGGGCAGCATCTGGTGAGTCCCCTTTGCCTCTGCTCTAACAAACTTACCTGCATGGAGCCAGATGGAATCGGATACTGCACTTATTTCTGCTGCTTCGGTGCTGGGGTTGGAGTGGCTAATATTTGTACCACTTCTTGAGCAGGAGTTGATATACTGTATATATGAAGAGTACTAGGTTTGTTGGTCGCAGTTAGTCTGAGAATTTCTAGATTTGAATGCAGATTGAAACCTTTTTAGGTTTAGCAAATCAGAGGTGTCCTTAGGGTTCTCCTAATGCTGTAAAAGGGAACTATAGCAGTGCATGAGTATTAGGTGTCTTGTGAGACTGCGTGAAATGCTACGGGCTACTGCTAGTGCTGTCCACGAGCTTCTGTTCCAGTGTATTTCTGTTTGTTTTGATAAGATGGCTCGGTTCATTCCTGTTGAATTGTAGTGGATTCTGTTCATCTGGTTCACACTTTGGCAAGGATTTAGCTACGTAGGTGCTTTGCATGTATGTTCGTTCGTTGAATTAGAGTTTGTATACATGATGCTTTTTTTATTGTAGATTTGTCGGTGCTAATTGCTACTTTGTTTTAGGTTAGATGATATATATTTTCAATCTGCAATTATGCGCCAGGACATTTTTTAGTTTGTATGTCAGTAAGTCTTCTATGGTAGTAAGTCGTTTTGTTGTAGGCATGGTTGGTCTACAAACTTTCTGCCACCAATTGGGCTGTACGTGTTGATTTGATAACCATGGAGTAAGTTATGAGTTGACCAGGCTTGATATGTCCTGCCATTATCCCACCATTAGCGTTGACAGAAAATTTTGATGATATCAGTTCCCTTCCACTTCCCTTCAAGATCTATATGTTGATTCACATAAGCATCTGATGAGTTTTAGAGTTGCCCTTTTGTTCTTTGGATTTGGATTGGACAATTATGCATATGGCTCTGGAGTGTTAATGTAGATTTTTCGCTGCTTGTGTGTTCAGATTATTGTTGCTACGTTACCCTGGTACATGCTACATGTATCCGCTACAATATTCTCTATAAGCAAGGATACTTTAATATGATAACATACACTTGCTGTTACAATTATGGAGGTAGAGGAAAAATGTACCTTATAGAATGTGCATATATCACAATGTTATTTGCCACTCACTACTGATCTTATAGAATGTGCTAGACGGGCAGTAGACATTCAGCAGACAATGCCGTGATAATGCAAATTGCTTGTTTTGGTAATATGTTAAAACCAGAATTTTGATAAGTAGAGCTTGAGACATATATTTTTTCTAGAGTGCAAATGTTCAGAGTGCACATTATTAGTTCTTAATAATAAGCAATTGAAATTGTGTTCTCAATTTTTTAAGTTGTCTTCAGTTGTGCTGGCTAGTTGCTGACTGACCACCTAGGATTGGTTTTTTCTTGTTGGATCTTGGATGAGATTGTGTGTTCCTTATAAGTTAGAAATTTGACCGCCTAGATTGAGGGATGTAGTTTCTTTCTTTATTTGATCGTAGTTTCTTTGTAATTAATTGTTGACTGTGTGTAGTTGTGTTTTTTGATGTTATGTTGGTGCAATACACATTATAAAGCAAAGATTATATCATTATGAACACAATGTTTTTGTTAATCTATCCATAATTTTACTGCGCTTCCCTGACCACCCATTTATACCTGTTCAACGTTTGCTTCTTGGTTTAACGTGTTTGATATTACTGTATGAATCGAACCCTGATTATTTAGAAATTTTGACTGCCTAGGACGAGGTTATAGTTTCTTCTTGGATGTGATTGTAGTAGAGATGCAAGTGAGTCATAGTTAGGGTACCCTTTACCCTCTTTAGTTCAAAAAATGAACTAACTTTTCCAAAATGATGATGTCATCAGAAAAGGTTGTTCATTTTGTCGAACTAAAGAGGGTATAGGGTACCCTAATGTTGTCCCGCTTGCATCTCTGGATTGTACTTTCTTGTAATTAGTACTCCCTCCATTCCAAATTAATTGATGCCGCTTTGTCTAGATACACATGTATCTAGACGTGTTTTAGCGTGTAGATACATGCGTATCTAGACAAAGCTGTGTCAATTAAGTAGGAACGGAGGGAATAGTTGATTGTGCGCAGTTGTGTTTTTGAATGTTATGTACTCCATCCATTCCGAAATGTAACCTTTTTAGTACAACCTCCAATCCAAATTAATGAACTCAACTTTGTCTAGATAAGCATGCATCTAGTCTATATACTTAACTAGATACATGCGAATCTAGACAAAGTTGAGTTCATTAATATGGATCGGAGGGAGTAGTTCAGTTTGAACTGCTAGAAAGGCTTACATTTAGGAACAGAGGTAGTATGTTGGTAGAGAACACATTATAAAACAATGGGTTTATGTAAACACATATCTGTGTAAATTTTGTCGATAATTTTATGCCGCTTCTGGCCACGCATTTTTCATCAGCCGTCCTGTTCAATTTAGCTTCTTGGTTTAGCGTTTCATGTTATTGTTATGCATCTAACCTGATTATGCTTGCTGCACGGTAACTACTGCAACTTTACAAATAACTTATCTTTCTGCGCGCCTTGCAGGGGTTACAAACGTTTTTTCAAACGATCTGGCCTGGAAACATCAGATTATCTTAAAGATGATTGCCTTTTAGTAAACTGCACCGTTGGTGTTGTCCAGTCACATACTGAAGGACCAAAGATATACAGGATACCAGTGCCACAATCAAACATGTCTCAGCATATTGGGCATCTGCTGACTAGTGGAAAGAGAACTGACATCACATTTGAAGTCGATGGGGAGATGTTTCCTGCTCACAAGGTGGTGCTTGCGGTGCGATCACCAGTATTTAGGGCCCAGCTTTTTGGTCCCATGAAAGATAAAAATATGAAGTGCATAACAATTGAAGACGTGGAGGTTCCTGTCTTCAAGGCGACTCTCTTCATTTTGTTTCGTTTTGCTTAACTTGCATTTTGTCTGTTCCCATCTACTTCGTTACCACCATAGAATCTGGTACCGCCATAATATCTTAGGCTTTTTCCTCACTATTATTTTTCTACATTGCATCATCAAGGTGGAATGCTATGATAAAATATAAGACTGAAGTATCTGGAAATGTGACTGGTTGGTCTAACTATGAAATGATGCCCTTTTCAGGATTCAAGCAATTTATTAAAAGTCTTACCCATTTTAATGATAGATTTTGAGTATGTGATGAACCCATGTAAAGTAACACACCGATGTGCTGTTTTGGTCTATTGTTTTTGCATCCATCTTAGGCTAATCTTTCGAACCTTCGAAGCAATATGTTGCTTTGCAACCATACTAGTTTTCATGTAACGGCTGTCTTGTAGCCCGTGTAGTTCTGGTTCATCCAGTTTTAACTTGGTGATTATGTTCTTACTGATGTCTGCATTCTTTTAGCTCTGCAAAAATATGTGGTTTCCTTGCCCTTTTTACCTTCTACTCCCTCCGTCTGCAAATAGATGTCTCAAATTTGTCAAAATTTGTATGAATCTAGACACTATTTAGTATATAGATTCATCCAAATTTTGAAAAACCTAAGACATCTATTTTGGGACGGAGGGAGTATTATATTTGAGCTGACTTGGTATGCTTTATGTTATATTTTCCAGGCCCTGCTCCATTTTATGTATTGGGATGAGTTGCCTGACATAGAAGAGCTTACTGGTCTCAATACAACTTGGGTATCCACTTTGATGGCCCAGCACTTACTTGCCGCTGCGGACCGTTATGCTTTGGAGAGACTAAAATTGCTCTCTGAACTCAAGCTCTGTGAAGATGTTGCAATAAACACAGTCGCAAACACATTGGCTCTGGCTGAACAACACCACTGTTATCAACTAAAAACTGTTTGCTTGAAATTCGTCGCTTTGCCTTAGAATTTGAAAGGTATGCAGTATACTTCTGAATTTGAACCTGATATAATGTTGATTTCTTTATAACTGATGATGTTTTATATGGATTTTCTTTTGGCATTAATCTATTTAGTTTACGAAGAGGACATGTAACTAGGATTATATGTAGTGATGGGCTATTCATTTACACTGGAACACTGCTGTAATACTAAGTAGTTTAATGGATATGCTTATGTGAACAAAGTGACGGGGTCCTATGCAATTCCATGACCACCCAGGCATACATTACTGTATGAACACTTAAATGTTTCTACATTACTTTGATTTAAAGCTTCTCTGAGGACTTGAATGTTGTGTAACACAAACAAATTGTAAATGACCATTGCAGTGGTCAGGACCATCGAAGGTTGTGGTTGCTGGTTAGATTTAGTTGACTTGCTGGATAGGTTTAGTTGACTTTGACAATTGACACGACTAGCTTAGATTTGCTCCTTGGTAGTTTTCTGGTTTGGTTTACTATGAGGTTGTGCCTTTATGGTTATTCCAGGATTTATCTTAGTCTTGTATGTGAACATGAGTTCCACTAAGACAGTCATGCCATCAGGTTGTTCCAGCATACTTATACAAATAATAATTTAATAACCTGTAGGCTATATACTCTGTCGCTGCTCTCTTGATTGCTTATTTGGTAATTTCATTTGCTGCCTGAGCCGCGAACCCTTTGCCATGTCTAATGTAGTACTTGTACCCTTGACTCAAGCTGAGAATGGGGTGGGTTCAAACGGGCCTAATGGGGTGGGGTTTTGTTTGGGACAGAACGGGGTGGGTTCAAGTGGGTTTAGAAAAAACTGGGCCGGGGTGGGGCGGATTGTCCTATTTTGCAGCTTGGGGTGGTCCGGTGTGGTTCCAAAACACAACACCACAACGGGCTGAATGCCTGGGTTGAGTCCACTGTTCCACCCCAAATTCCCTGAGTGGTTGTGCCTTCATCGCTGTGGACGCAATGAAGAACGAATCCCAACGTTTGCCGGTGAAGGAGGACGAGGTTTGAGTCGGGGCTGTGGTAGGAATCCACGGGTTCAACCCATGGGCTGAGGCCGCAATCTCGACGTGGAGTGGTGCAGTGCGGGTAGAATAGTCGTGCGGGGCGGGGCAGGCCGGGTTAACAAAAGAGATTATCGGTTTGGTCTGGGGTGGGTCACTAGGTTACTTCTATGTGGGGTGGGGTGGATTAGGAGCGGTTTCAGACCCATTCTCAGCCTGACCCTTGACCTTGCAGTATGTGTTCACTAACCAAGCTGCGAGTATTTTCTTTATTCCTTTCTTATGCAAATTTTCTCATTCTTTGCAAACTGCAGAGCATCACTTGAACTGATCTCATTTTATTGGATGCACACAGCGTCAATCTGATATGTCATAATAGATATAGTTAAATCTTACTATGTCAACGTTTGTTCACCGTGATCTTTTTTTGTGCAGCCGTCATGCAGACCGATGGATTCGATTATTTGCAGCAAAGCTGCCCATCCCTCCTGACCGAGCTCCTGGAGTATGTGGCCAAGGTAGGGGAGCACACTGTGAGCCCCTGCTTATATTCAAACGAAGTCCTGGATGGCGGCGATGCAAATGGAAGACGTGTGAAGCCAAGAATCTAATAAAATGGTTTGCTGAATCAGCATGGCAGTAGTTTCATGCATCTATTCGGTGTAAAGTGTTTCTATAACGCCGCTTTGGCGGTGCCATATCTGCATGTTATAGTTGTGTTCGTGTGTGTTGTGACTCCCATCTTCATCTCACTTGGTTAGCCCCTTCATTCACTCACGAGTGTGCTGTGTTGCTGATACATATCGTACTGACTAGTCTACAATTGCATTGCTGCGGAGCCCTATTGCTTTGCAGCCTGTGGTCATAAGTGCACACAGGGGGCGCTGCGAAGGATGGCGGGTACAAGGTCTGATCAAGTGGAGGAAATAAGGGTGCAGGTGCTGAGATGTGTTCACATAATTTGATTTGTGCTAGGTCAGCTTTGTCGATTCCTAGTTGCCTGTATGACTTGTATTCAATTGAAATCATGTAATCCAATGAGATCAAAATCATGTAATCCGATGAGATCTATCAGTTCAATCGCGCTTGTCTTTAAAGTTGCTCTCTGTGTATGCAGTAGTAGTTCCTAGTCGCATATCTGAACCCTTGGCTGGAGTGGTCCAGTTGTTGTCAATCAGCCTGCGTGTTGAATGTGCCAATGTGAGGAAGAAACATCAGGACACTATCCCAACTTGAGTGCTATAATAATTGACATTCAACTTAATAAATCGAACAATGGAATTTATTAGAGTCTAGTAGTATTTGAATCGGTGTGAAGCCACAGCTAATTTCTTGCGATATGGAGTTTTCTTTCATTTAATTTAATAACTGTAGAAAAATGAGCTGTGCCATGCGAAGTATCTGGAATTTTGTATTTTTGTGTACCAAGTTCGAACCAAGCCACCGATAGAGGCCGGGCCGCCGGGGAAAGGCAAAAGAGGTCGAACCGATCATCAACCGAAGCCGACGGACCCAGCGATCCCAAACCCAACAAACCTCTTTTTCTTGCTCCCCGCTCCACCTCTCCCCTCTCATCACTGCGCCGGCACTGCAGCGGGTAGCAGCGCGCTCCGGATCGGCGGATCTCGTCGGGCGGTGGCCACCACGATGATGAACAGCGTCTCCCCTCCGACGCCGGCGCTTCCATCCGGGGTACGCACCGCCATGTCCCTCGCCTACTCGTCCCTCTCTAGATCCGGCGGGGCAAATGCGTCCCTGTGTCGCACTCTTCTAGATCCTTCAATCCGTTCGCCCCTTGCGCCGCGTGGCACGATGCGCGTTCTAGGAACCATCGACGTCGCTGTCGCGCTGTTCCCTGTTGCCCGGGAGGCCGCCGCCGAGAGGATTGGTGGAGGAATTTTGCGCGACGGTGCTTTCTCGTTGTCGAGCATATGACGCGCTTCGCTTGTAAATGCGTATAGTTGCTTAGGGTGCGTTTCAGCAACGGCAGCGCGCGGATCTCGCTATGGTTTGTATGATTGAATCTGTGCGTTTGCTAGTTTCTCTGTTTGCACCAATGCCAGCGAGAACCCGGGCCATGTTGATGTTGCCTAGTACTATACATGAGTCTTGTGTGGAAACACTTGTTGCTGTACATCTCGAGGGTTGCTGACAGACGCTGCGGTTCTCAAAATGCAGGGTGGAAGCTTCTTCAGAGGGTACACGAAGCTGTGCAAGGGCCTCGCCGTCATATTGCTTCTCGTCCACCTCTTGGTCCAGCTGTTCCCCTCAGCCGTCAACTATCTTGCGCTCATTCCCGCGAGGTAGCGACACATGGCTTGGTTGCGTTGGATCCTTTGTTTACCAATCTGAGTAATGATGAAATTAGTTGTTACTTGCCAAGTTGCAGAGTCTCAGTTTACTGCAACAGCATGTTTACCTAAGAGTTAATTTATTGTCTGCACCATCAGTTTTGAGTTTTGAGCTGGCAAGAGTTTGTAGCATCTAAAATATGCATTCCAAGTAGAAATGTGTCTTCCTTATAGTCATGGGCTAGTACCTATTAGGCTAGCACTGACTGGTATATGTAGAACTAAAAGAGGTAGCCTGAATGCACGTCTAGGGTGGTAGTTTTAAACACAGCTTTACTTTGGTGGTCATGGTTTGAGTGCAGTACCACCATACACTCTAGTAAGTAATGAAGTCATATGTTTCTCTAACCGCCAGATTGTATAACTGTATTCAGTATTATATCTGCTGCACATGAAATTAAAGCTAACTGTCTTGCTTGTTTTGAAATGAAGTTACCAGTAATTTTTGTTAAGAAGTCAATCACTGGTAAAATATTCTTTGCAGATGTTGCCCCATATGATTTACATATTTGATGTTCTGCATACTTCTCATACAAGAGATCATGCTTCTATTTTCTTTAGAACTGTTTAACTAATTTATTTTTCTACAGGACAATCCCTTTTGCCTGGAACCTGATTACTGCTGGTTATGTTGAGCAAACAATCCCAGGGGTAAGTTCTTCCCACGATCATTTGTCAAGGGCACTGAGTTCTGGTTTGTCCTTTTGTCAGCCTCAGGATCATCCGTGCATTCAGTATTTTTTTATTTTTATGGAAGACTACTGAAACTAAATCTCCCTGAAATTAAAGAAGTAAGAACTGTAGCAACTAAGTGACTTTACATGCCAACTGCCAAGTGAAGATTTATCTTCTGCAGTGTGAGAGGCTGCCTACGTAGATGAGGCAACACAGGTTTTAGATAGCTTAACTATGAAAAAGGAGCCACTTACTCAAACTAGTAATTAACCAGATGGGATTTGTATAGAGAGTAAAGTAGAGTATGGTTGCTATGTCTGCCTTGTTATATGTAGGTAAGTTTTTTTCTTACATTAATATATATGTAATTTCATATTCATTTATGCTGAGCAACAGTCGCAATCAATTAATAGGAGATATCTTTGAGAAGTGATAACGCATGTGCAGTGTATGGCATTGATATGTGTACAATGAGCTATCTATAGTACTTGCCTCAAAGACTTTCTGCAGATGCGACTTATTTTTTTTTATCATGTTAAGCTTGTTATGGGTATTTGCTGTATGGGTTAAATTAAATTTACTACAGTACCATATTTGTAGATTTTCCTTCCTTGCTCCCTAGTTTTCAAGTATACTATTTTACTTAAAACTTAAGATCATGCCTATGTAATTGAGCCCCAACTTACATGTGTAATGTGCTTCCAGGTTATTATCAGCATAGTCGGCCTTCTTTTATTTGGGAAGTTGTTAGAGCCTTTATGGGGCACAAAGGAGTTGTCGAAGTTTGTTTTTATTGTGAACTTCTCAATTTCAATGTGTGTCTTCGTAACTGCTATTGTTTTGTACTATGTAACACAACAAGAGAGCTACCTGTAAGTATTGTACTTCTGTAGAAGGGTATTAGTACAACTATTTGATGTTTCATATTGGGTAAGCTAATGAGTTTTCTTAATGTTTGATTTCTCAGCTATACTCCTCTTTCTGGATTTTATGGAATCCTGTCAGGATTGCTGGTGGGCATCAAACAACTTATGCCAGATCAGGAGCTTAATCTTTTTGTGCTGAAGATTAAGGGAAAGGTTTGTATCTGATACTGTTAACTGAACAACTCAGTTTGATGTTACTGTGTGTTTGAACTGACATGTTTATTTTTGTAACTATTCAGTGGATTCCATCACTTGTTGCGCTGATCTCAGTTGTCGTAAGCTTCTTTGTGAATGACTTGGTATCCTACCTCCCAGTTATATTGTTTGGCATTTATATGAGTTGGGTTTACCTGCGTTACTTCCAAAAGAGGCTAGAGACAGGACTGAAAGGAGACCCAAGTGAGGAGTTCTCTTTCTCAAGTTTCTTCCCTGCATTTCTAAGGTAGACAGCTTCCCCTTTATATAATAAGATCTTAATTTACGGACAGACATCAGACAAATTTATGCAACACAGCCAAATTCTGGACTTAATAGCCTTTATATTTGGACTAATTCATTATAACTTGCAGACCAGTTCTGGATCCAATAGCCTCAATATTCCATCGGCTTCTTTGTGGAAGATCTGATAGGGCTGACTCTAGGGGTCAGACATTGGAAACCTCCTCGTTGACTGGTTCAGATTCTACTGAGGCAAACAGGAGGAGGTTAGTTGTGACTTGTCTTAAGTAGTGCATAGATTTTCCTTCCTTGCTCACACAACCTAGTCTAGATATTACCCTTGATAATTATCACACACGCAGAATGCTCAAATAGATTCTAGATTTATGTTGTGAGACTGTCCCTTCTTAAGGATTGTCTTGTATTTGATGACAGTTTGTGAGCTTGTGGAACTATGTGGAGCTAGTATTCGATCTGTCTTGATTCCAATGTTTCTTCTTAGTTTTGGGTATTTCGGTTCAGTAACTAGTAGCTCTATTTGGTGCTTCTGGTTGCTGCAAGACATGAAGTTAAATATACACGTAAATCTCATGCATATGTGCTTGTGAACTCAACCTCACTTGTCTGTGTTGATCTCACGTCAGGGAAAGGGGTCAAAGAGCACTGGAGCAAAGATTGGCTGAGAAGCTGGCTGCCGTCAGGAGCACGGAGAGCACATCTCACGACGCATCTGAGGAAGTTTGATCCTTCTATGAGACGACCTGTTCATCTTGTGCATTCCCTGTGCTGCGTTACCCAAGTGATGTTTTCTGGAGGACAGACCTTGATTCGATGATTTCTCGTGTACTCTTTCAGCAGCCCCATTCCTCACCCCGAGTGCTTCCTTTTGCGTTGTATACCCTAGTTATATGTAAGTTCTTCTAGGAGAGATGGTGATGCGGGAATGTGCGATGTACTGATTTAGGGAACCATGACCGTGCAACGGCCGCATGATGTTTCTTAGGACAATTTAGCTGCATGGATGAGAGTTATGATGTTTCTTAGGACAATTTAGCTGCATGGGTTAGTTTTTTTGCTTTCCGTTTTGAAGGTCTAGAGAAATTCACATGAGTTTGGCTATCCGTTTGATTCCATCTGCTTTGCATTATGATTGGCGTGAGCACGAGATGAAGTCCTGAGAAGGTATTGCGTTGTTGATCTGGGAACTAACTTGGCTGAGGGCTTGTTCGGTTTGCTAGGGATTAAAGTGTACTACGCAACATGGTGCAGTGACACGCCGCCCCTGTGGTTATAATGGCATTGGTTGTGGATATGATTTTTGAAGCAGCATAAGACATTGTGTAGTATATAAGTGGTAGAAAACTATCGATGTTATATGTACAGCTTATTACAGAGAAGGTTCTAGTTGATTATATTGCATAGATAAACAAGGAAACATTCCTGGCTACTTTAAGTTATGGTACTGCTGGCCAGCAGAATTACTTAGTCTGCATGGTGCTATACAAAAGGGGATTGATGATCACATAGCTAAACAGGGAAATTTACTTGCTTTACTCTAACCTGCGCTATTGAACTAAGCCTGGACGACGCTATACAAAAGGGGACAGTCGGTTTGCTGCTCTTCTCCCTTAGTTGTCTGTGCCCTCGATTTTCAGCAGCACTACGAGGGCTATGGACTGCACCGGTGATGTAGGGGATGTCAGTGGCCGCGTCGTCTTCCAGATGAGCGTCGCCGTCGCCTAGTGCCTGCCCGTGAGACCATACGTCCATACCGTTGGTTGGAAGGGATTCCTAACAGTGTTGTTAAGCCGTAGCAAGGCATTAGCGTAAATATATTACTACTAGCTGAATGCATGTGTGTTGCTACGGCATGGCAACAAAATTACATGGAAAAATAAATATTTTTTTTCAATTTTGAACAAGACGTTAAACGACATGTGGTCTATAGTGATACATAGAAAAATACCATTTTTTTCTCTAACCTTTTTCGTCTTTCGTATTGTTTTTATATTTTAGCATACCTACTAACACTCCTTACATAAAACTGCTGCAAGCTAGCTGGTTAGAAAAGTTTACAAGTTGATATAGTTATAATCATATGAAGGATTTCTTTTGAATTCGCCGGGAGCCGCGCCCGTCGGCCATATACCACGACAGAGGACAGCGTGATATTGTCTTCCACGAGGATCAGCACCACGTCGGGACTTCCTGGTTGCTGACGCCGGCGCACGGCAAAGATACGAGCCCAACGACGCTGCGGGCAACGCCATAGCCGGGACAAGGCGGATGTGGGTGTTGCGGTGATTCTCGAGGGGTCAAACATCGCAGATATGCTTCTGGCCACCGCCGCCATACCGTGCGGTCGCATCTTCGGAAATCTGCCCACAAACAAGGTACCCACCAGGGGACAACGTGGACACCGACGCACCTGCTGCTTTTCCCGGTCTTGAACCTCGACTGCAAGAGATCGGACCAAAATGCGTGCATCAGATGTGACTAATGTAATGCCCGAAAAATATTCTAAAATAAAAAATTGCTTGTTATTTTTTTCTGCGTCATATAACTTCCTCCTGCATATTTGTGTCTCTCAAAATATTTTCTTTAAAATCCTATTTTACTTTATAATTATTCCTCTTTTTTATTTCAAATTAAAATTTCAGTTATTTCGTTTATTTAAAAAACTATTTTCAAAAGACTTTTAGATTTTATTTTTAGGGAAGGCGACAACCATGCCAATGGCCGAGTCAGGCGGCCTACTACCCCATAGATCAAAACTCAGCTAAATCAAACCCTAATCGTACCTTAACCACACGCACATAGAACTTCACCCCGCCGCCACTCACCCATGTCAGCATGCATATACATACCACGACCCAGTCCAACGCCGACGGCACACAACACCCACACACACTCCAAGACACGCACACCTACCGTACACTCAATGACTCAACGCACGGTCATGTTCCACACCACCGAACACTGCAGGCACCGCCACAACGCACGCACGTAACCTACTCCCGGACCCCGTCTCCTTCCTCCCACGACCTCGTGCCGCCTCCTCCCTCCTCTCGATCGG
Source organism: Avena sativa (assembly GCA_916181665.1). Taxonomy (NCBI): domain Eukaryota; kingdom Viridiplantae; phylum Streptophyta; class Magnoliopsida; order Poales; family Poaceae; genus Avena; species Avena sativa. Next base: position 393,881,733 of record OV702284.1, read on the forward strand.
CGCCGCCGCCTTGATTCCGTCCTCCACGCTGCAGGCCTCGCCCTCTCTCTTGCCATGAACCGCCGCCGCCAGCGCCGCCGGGTGCTCGCTCGCGTCCTTCCTGATCCCGTTGCTCCTCCTCTCCGGTTCTTCCGATGTTCCCCGCGCCCATGTTCGTCACTGGGCCTCCTCTTCGACCTCCGCGCGGCCCCCGCCTCAACTCCGGCGCTCGCCCACGACCTAACCGTGCGTCGCCATCGCCTACGCCTCCTGTCCCGCTGCTCTCTCTCTCAGCTCACTTCCCTGAGCAGCAAGTCCGGCTTCGTCCATGTTCTCAGCGCCACCGTCTTCGACCATGTCGGCTTTGCCTGCCGAACTGCAAGTCGTCGCTGGCCATGTCTCATTGCGACGGTCTCCCTCCCTAGAGCTCGTGCTCTACCTTTACCGCCAGCTCTATGTCGACAGGCTCCTACGACTCCACTAACGAACAAAATCTCCTAGCCTATCGCCTGTAGTGCCTCATCTTGTCGATATTGGACCGACGGCGAACAAGAGGAAGGACGCGGGCAGGCCGTCAGAGTCACTGGAGCGCGGCCGTAGCATTGTATTGCAGCGTGGCCGACCACTGTATTGCAGCGTCCAGGAGGTGTGCCTGGAGGCAGCGAGCAGGGAACGACGGGGGCGGGCTTCCTCGATCACTCGGGCAGGGCATGGGCACGTAGGAGGAGAGCAATGGATGTTACCTCGCCGGAGGAGGAGGAGGAGGAGAAGGAGGAGGAGGATATTACCGGCGGCGGCGAAGACTTTGTAAACGAATCGTTCAGTTTTTTACTGCGATGCCAGAGCAGGTAATTCGGTCAAACAGGCAGGGGCAAAACCGGAAAAATAATGTCGGACGGAAATGGTTGAAAACATATTTTTGGCGGATGGAAACATATTTAACTAACCTACCTCAAAAAAAATTAGTAGATAGATAGATAGATAAGATTTGATCACATAGCTCATGGGATTGCCTTAATTAAGCAGTCAAGGTGATTGGCATGAACCAAGGGAGATGGCGGGAGTAATCATACATGGATACTTAGGTTCTTAATACTACATCACATATGTGTTCATAGTTAACATTACAACCCATCAGCAGTTCTCATTCTTGCTACAGTTGCAGGTAGGCGGATAACATTTGGCATGTCATTTGCAGGGCTGGCGTTAACAAAATATGGAGTAGATAAGAATTAAGAAATATGAAGAAGATATGCTGATAGACTCTGTTTCACCATTCTAGAATCTGGATATGTGTTCTCTTCTTGTGGGGAGAACTTGTTGTGGACGAAATTTTGGTGTTCACTGCAAGAAAAAGATTTTGAGAGTCGGTGCTGAGATTCCAAACTCTCAGCACCGACATCAAGTGCTCGTAACAATTCCAAACTCTCTCTAGGATTAGTACGTCACTATGATTTTCTTCTTTTGTAGAGTAGCCATGCTACATTCCTCAGCGACATCAAGTGCTTAGTGCCTTACATCAAACCTGCAGAAACAAATATGATGGAAATATGCTCTAGAGACAATAATAAATTGTATATTCTATATTTTTTGTTCATGATTATGTTTATTATTTCATGCTATAATTGTATTAGTTCCGGACAATAAGTATTTGGATTAAAACCCTAATACATGTGTGGAATCATAAACACCATTTAGATATCCCTAGTCTCGCCTCTAAGACTAGTTCATGTATCATTGATAGTTCCGGTTTCCTGACTATGAACAAAACGACAATGTGTTGTAGGATTACCGATGATATATGAGATCGAAGTTGTTGGGAGAACAACGATGATTGATAGATCCAACATGATATACCGTGAAACACATCATCAATATTGTTATCGGTAGTTTCTCATAAACAATGTATTGCCTTTACTAAAGATTATTTGACCACGAGACACAGGTGAACTTGGGTATAATATGGACGTGGCAAGATTCTTCAAACGTTGCTCTTAACAGAGTAATCATAAAGTTGATACTTTCTCTTACCTAATGGTACACCAATTATTCACATGGGGTGCTTGCGGAAATTGCTACTCCTGACGATGGAGATTTACACTCTGGGCTCACTCATGTACTATGATGTTCGTCATCGTCTGGCCGGACACGTGATCAAGTTGTTGAACACATGAACATCGATAGTGCGGTATGGAGTAAAGAGTACATGCCGGGTAACGAGAATAACCTAGTGTTTTATCTCGGGCAATGTAAAGTATCGATGGAGCAATATGATATGTATTTGACTTAATACTATGGTTCAAACGATAAAGATCTTCATGTTATTTGCGGGGGTTACTATGTGTATCAAGACATCAATAGTAATCATTGTCGTGGAATGAGTTCCGAACATGTCTGCAAATATTTGAACCCATAGGGTCGCCCACTTAATAGTTCAATGGCATTTAAATATGTGAATGAAGATTTGGTAGAGAAGTAATTTCGAAGGTGTTCGATGTATCCCAGAATATATCGGAGGTGTCCGCAATTTGCCGAGAGTGTTCGAAATAAGTTTTGAGCATTAATGAATGAGAGAAGGGTTTCGAGAGTGTTTCACATGGTCTCAGAATGGTTTCGAGAGGTCCTGGATGATCTCGGAAGTGTCCGGAATGGCCACGAGAGTGTCCGGAATGGTTCCGAACATATATGGAAGGTTGAAAGGGCATGTATGCCCCCATGTGTGGTTTTGGTAATCAATGACAATCCCTATGGACCAATGTGTAAATTGAATTTCACTTGTAGGTTTGTCCTTTGGCATCGCTTGGGCCATGTGTTGGTCTCAAAGTTGAAGATCAAGATGTTTGGGTTGATCAAGACAAGTGCAAAGAGGTGCATAAAGATAGTTCAATCTGAAGAAGGATTGAATAAGGGCTAGCTCAAGATGCGCCATCTCTAGAAGATATCATGCTTAAAGCTTGCCATCCTCGTGTTCATGGAGTGATGAAGACAAGTTCAAAGAAGAGGTTTCCCCATGGAGAATGGGGAGCAATTTGCAAGTCTTCATCAAGCAAGGTGTTCCATCTTGAGAAGGTCAAGACGGTCTACATCAAGCTCAAGTGGAATGCTCAAGGCAAAGGTATGATCTTGATAAGGTTTCTCTTTTACCGGTCTCGGGTTGTTAGTTGGGAGACCGGGTTTAGGATAGATAGCCGTACTATCAAGAGGGGCTCTCAAGCGGGTGTCTCGGTCGCATCGTTCGGAGAGATCTCAAACCTTTGAATACATATCATCATCTTTCTTGGTTGTTAGTGTTGGAGATATGCCCTAGAGGCAATAATAAAAGTAGTTATTATTATATCTTTATGTTTATGATAAATGTTTACATTCATGCTATAACAGTATTAACCGAAAACATTAATACTTGTGTGATTTGTAAACTGAATTAGAGTCCCTAGTAAAGCCTCTTTGTAATACTAGCTTGTTGGTTAATAGATGATCGTGGTTTCCCGATCATGAACATTGAGATGTTGTTAACAACAAGATCATATCATTAGGAGAATGGTATGATGGAAATACTCCTATAGATAAGCGTAGCATTAAGATCAAGTCATTTCAATAGTTCATTTGCTATAAGTTTTCTGATACATAGTAACCTAATTCCTTCGACCATGAGATCATGCTAATCACCATCACCGGAAGGATGCTTTGATGACATCAAACACCACACCGTAACTGGGTGGCTATGAAGATGGCATTGAGTGTTCGGAAAGTATGTGTTGAGGCACATGGATCAAGAGTGGGATTTTTCCATCCATATGACGGATAGATATACTCTGGGCCCTCTCGGTGGAATGTCGTCCAATTGGCTTGCAAGCATGTGACTGGCTCACAAGGGATCACATATCACGGGAACGAGAAAAGAGTACTTATCTGTAACGAGGTTGAACTAGGTATGCAGAGATACCGACGATCAAACCTCGGATAAGTAAACTATCGCGAGACAAAGGGAAATTGGTATCGTATGTAAGTGGTTCATTCGATCGCAAAGTAATCGTAGAAATATGTGGGAGCCATATGAATTTCCAGATTCCTCTATTGGTTATTGATCGGAGAAGTGTCTCGGTCATGTCCGCATAATTCACGAACCGTAGGGAGACACACTTAAGGATTCGATGTTGTTTAGTAGATATGGAATGTAAGTAGGGATACCGAATGTTGTTCGGAGTCTCGGATGGGATCCGGGATATCACGAGGAGATCTGGAATGGTCCGGAGAATAAGATTCATATAAGTAAAGTCTGATTCCGGAGTTCGGGAATGATTTCGATGTTTTCATCGGAGAGGTTCTAGAAGGGTCTAGAAGGTTCACCGGACCGAAAGGGGATTGGTCCATGAATGTGTCATGGGTAAGTGGAATGATTGGATCATGTCCTAAGTCACTTTGGTTGGGCATTGCGAGAGAGAAATAAAGCTCTAAATTGAAAGTCAAAAGGGAGGTTTAAAAAGTCAAACTGGAACAATGGTTTCCTAGTGGAAGAAGGAAAGATTCCTTCCTTCTATCCAACTTGGGTTTGGGTATGGATTCAAACTCCCCTCTCCCAAGCCTCCCTCCCTCTCATAAATAGAGGGGGGAGGCTGCCCCAAAGAACACACAACCAGCCCTCCCCACCCGTGTCGCACCGCCGCCGCCGCCGCCAAGCCGCCGCCGGCCTGTCGCCGTCGCCCTAGACGCTGCCGACACCACCTCCTCCTCTCCGGCCTTCTAAACCTAGATCGCCGGAAACCCTAGATCCACCATAACTCGCACCGGCTTAGGCGAAGCCCTGCGGGATCTTCCCTCTACTTCCGACACCATGCCGTCGTGCTGCCAGAATCGCGAGGGGAGAACTACAACCTCCGCTGCCTGCTGGAACAAGGGAGAGGAAGGTCTTCATCGAGTACCGAATGTGTGACCGACCGTGGAAGCGCTGCCGGAACACAGCGCCGAAAGGATCGTCTACGCGACCTTGAGATCGGCAAGTGTACGACTACATCACCCACGAGAATCTGCTCTCGTTAACCGCTTTGGAATCTTCGAGGGTGAGTACTCTAATCGACTCGTTGCTACAATCTAGTAGATAGATCTTGGCTTGTTTGTGTGCATGCGGTAGAAATTTTTTGTTTTCCATGCTACGAACCCCTACAGTGGTATCAGAGCCGTGTCTATATGTAGATCTATTGCACGAGTAGAACACAATGGCCATTGTGGGCGTTGATGCTTTTATTGTCGATTGCTTCTTGTGTACTTTGCATCTTGCGGGATGGTGGGATGAAGCGGCCCGGGCTAACCTTACATGACATCGTTCATGAGACTTGCTCCACGCTTGACATGCAACTTGTATTGCATAAGTGGCTTTGCGGGTGCATGTTTCTCCCAACATAGTTAAGATTCAATTTACAACGGGTGATTGACAATACTAGTATCGACGTTGTGGTTCTTGTTCGTAAGTTAGAGCGACACATATTGAAAGCCCCAAACCGGGTAAAACATGCAAAGAAAATTAGAGGCGTCTAACTTTGTTTTGCAGGGGTGTGCTGTGATGTGATATGGCCATGATTGTGATTATATATGATGTATGCAATGTTCCTTTTAGTAAGTCGGCAACCGGCAAGAGCCATATGGTTGTCTTTATAATTCCGTTAAGACCCGCATGTCTATTATTCAAATTAGTTGTAATAGTTGATGTTGGTGGACGACAACCATGAAGCGGCGCCATTGACCTTGACGCCATGCCGGTGATGATGGAGATCATGTTCGTGCTTGAAGATAGAGATCGGAAGCACAAGAAGAAAGGCCATATCATATCACATATTATGAATTGCATGTGATGTTAATCCTTTTATGCATCTTGTATTGCTTAGTTCGCGACGGTAGCATTATAAGATGATACCTCTAGCACAAAATTTCAAGTTATAAAGTGTTCATCCTTAGTAAGCACCGTTTCTAAAGCTCGTTGTTTCGAAGCCCCACGTGATGATCGGGTGTGTTAGATTCTGCGAGTATACAACAGGAGCAAGCCAGATTTTCTCATGCGGAAGCTAAGGTTTGATCTTGACGAGCCTAGCATGTATAGACATGATCTCGGAACACGGATCACCGAAAGGTAAAGCATGAGTCATATAGTAGATATGATGAACATGTTGATTGTTCGCCATTGAAGCTACATCAACTCTCGTGATGATCGGTTTTAATGTGGTGGATTTGGTTCGTGTGATCACTAAAACAATGTGAGGGATATTGTTTTGAGTGGGAGTTCACCTAGATTAATTTAACTATTAATTAGAACTCAATTTGTCATAAACTTAGTCTAAACTATTGCAAATATGTTGTAGATCAATGGCGGCCCCTACCATCAATTTTAATGCGTTCCTAGAGAAATAAAAGTTGAAAAACAATAGAAGCAACTTCGCGGATTGGTTCCTCAATTTGAAGATTGTCCTCAATGCTGGTAATTTGACCTATGTGCTGGATGCACCGCTGGGTGACCCACCTGCAGCTGATGCTACCGATGAGGTAAAGAATGTTTTCCTCGCTCGGAGGAATCAGTACTCCACAGTTTAGTGTGCTATCTTGTATGGTTTGGAATTGGAGCTTCAGAAAAGGTTTGAGAACCATGACCCACATGATATTGTCCGTGAACTCAAAATGATATTTGAGGCTCATGCAGCAGTTGAGAGTTATGAGGCTTCTGAAAAGTTCTTTAACTGCAAGATGGAAGAGGTCAGCTCCATTAGTGAGCACGTGCTTAAGATGTCTGGGCACGCAAGCAAGCTTCAAAGCTTAGGTATAGTGATTCCTAATGCTTTGGGGATTCACCGTGTCCTCCAATCACTACCACCAAGTTACAAGAACTTTGTGATGAACTACAATATGCAAAACATGGACAAGTCATTGCCCGAACTCTTCTCCATGTTAAAGTCTACGGAAGTGGAGATCAAGAAAGTGCACCAAGTGTTGTTGGTCAATAAGACCACCAAATTCAAGAAGCAAGGCAAGTCTAAGAAAAAGGGAAACTTCAAGAAGGGCGGTAAGAAAGTTACCGTTCCGGCGAAGAAGACCAAGGCTAGGCCTAAGGCTGATACTGAGTGCTTTTACTGCAAGGGAGAAGGTCACTGGAAGCGGAATTGCCCTAAGTACTTGGCGGATTTGAAGAACGACAACATCAAGAAGAAAGGTATATCCAATATACATATTATTGATGTGTATCTCACTAGTACTCGTAGTAGAGCCTGGGTATTTGATACTGGTTTGGTTGCTCATATTTGTAACTCGAAACAGGTGCTGCAGAATAGACGGAAACTAGCGAAGAACGAGGTGACGATGCGCATTGGAAATGGATCAAAGATTGATGTGATCGCGGTCGGCACGCTACCTCTTCATCTACCATCGGGATTAGTTTTATACTTAAATAATTGTTATTTGGTGCCTGCGTTGAGCTTGAACATTATATCAGGATCATGTTTATTGCAAGACGGTTACTTGTTTAAGTCCGAGAATAATGGTTGTTCGATTTATATGAGTAATATGTTTTATGCACATGCACCTTTGATAGATGGTCTATTCTTATTGAATCTCGATTGTAGAAATACACACATTAATAACATTGAAGCTAAACGATTGAAATTGAGCGATAACTCGACCTATATGTGGCACTGTCGTCTTGGTCACATTGGAGTGAAGCGTATGAAGAAACTCCATTCCGATGGACTTCTTGAATCACTTGATTTCGAATCACTTGAAAGATGCGAAGCATGTCTGATGGGTACAATGACTAAGACTCCATTTTCTGGTATGATGGAGCGAGCTACGGACTTATTGGAAATCATACATACCGATGTGTGTGGCCCAATGAGTGTAGCATCGCGTGGTGGTTATCGTTATGTTCTTACCTTCACGGATGACTTGAGTAGATATGGGTATATCTATTTCATGAAACATAAGTCCGAAACTTTCGAGAAGTTTAAGGAATTTCAAAGTGAGGTAGAGAATCAACATAACAAGAAGATTAAATTTCTACGATCTGATCGTGGAGGTGAATATCTAAGTTACGAGTTTGGCGAGCATTTGAAGAAATGCGGAATACTTTCACAATTGACACCGCCGGGAACACCACAACGTAATGGTGTGTCCGAACATCGTAATCGAACTCTCTTAGATATGGTTCGTTCTATGATGTCACTTACAGATTTACCGCTATCGTTTTGGGGTTATGCATTAGAAACAGCCGCATTCACTTTAAATAGGGCACCATATAAATCCGTTGAAACGACACCATATGAATTATGGTTTGGGAAGAAACCTAAATTGTCGTTCCTTAAAGTTTGGGGTTGCGAAGCTTATGTAAAGAAGTTATAGCCCGACAAGCTTGAACCCAAAGCGGAAAAATGCATCTTCATAGGATACTCGAAGGAAACTATTGGGTATACCTTCTATCATAGATCCGAGGGAAAAATCTTCGTTGCTAAGAATGGATCCTTTCTAGAGAAGGAGTTTCTCTGGAAAGAAGTGACTGGAAGGAAAGTAGAACTCGACGAGGTTGTCGAACCTTCTCTCAAACTTGAGAGTAGCACAGCACCAAAAGTAGTTCATGTGGCACATACACCAATAAGAGAGGAAGCTAATGATGTTGATCATGAAACTTCGGTTAAAGTAACTACGGAGCCTCGCAGGTCAACGAGAACTCGTACCACTCCTGATTGGTATGATCCCGTTATGAGTGTCATGTTGGTGGACAACACCGATGACCCTGCGACATATGAGGAAGCAATGATGAGCCCAGATTCCAATAAATGGCAAGAAGCCATGAAATCCGAGATTGGATCCATGTACAAAAACCAAGTATGGAATTTGGTGGACTTACCAGATGGCCGGAAGGTTGTCGAGAACAAATGGATTTTCAAGAAGAAAACAGTGGAATTTTTTTGTGTTCCATGCTACGAACCCCTTGCATATCTTATTTTTTGTTAGTTGGTTCTTGTCCATGAGAGGATCTAAAGTTTGTGGTTATCATCATAACAAGCTCCAGTTCATTAAATAAGGTTTTCCCTTGCATATCTTATTGAGGTTATTGATCTTGTGAGTTTTCCGGCTCCACACCTTGGGAGATACATCACTTATATTAATGGTATTTTCTCCCTTGGTGATACCCAATATTTCTACATGTCGTCAGATGCGAAAGTTATAGCAGTTTTGGTTTCTAGAGTTTCCCTAACCGAAAGTTCTAGCTGGCCACCGGCAGTATCGCTAGGGCATTTTGCCACCGGTAGTTCTGGCGGAAGTTCCGGTGCTTCTTCCGTTTAACTTCTGTATCCTCTCCATCTGGTTGGTACAATTTAGCAGAATCTGGACCGGAAGTTCCACCGGAAATACCGCTCGGGCCTTATTGTCACCGGTAGTACCGGGTGAATTTCTGGCTCCACTTCTGCTCACGTACTATAACCCCTCTGTTTTATGTGCTCTATTTGTCGGATCTCCGGTCGGAATATTTGTCGGTAGTACCGGTCTGAGCGGAAGTTTCGGTGGACCAGCGGAAGTTCTGGATAGGCTCATTTTTCTGTTTTTCGTATCGTGTTTTTCTGACCGTTGGCTGGGTGCCACCAGAAGTTCAGGCCAGGGTCGTAAATGCCCAAACGGTCAGATCTGGGAGACCTTTAAAAGGGGATCCTCTTATCCTTCGTGGGATAAGCTCTTTTCTTGGTTCTTGGCTTTCTCTCTCTCCTCCATTGTTAACCTTGAAGATCTTTCCCTCACTCCTTCCCCCTCCTATGATTCTTGCATCTTTTTGAGGGATTTGGGAGAGGAGATCTAGATCTACAACCCCCTAAACCAAATCCCTTCTTTGTGAAGGAATCATTGGGATCTAGATCTTGGAAAGTTTTGTGTTCTTCCTCCCTTATTCCCCCAATAGTTTTTGTAGCTTTGTTGGAATTTGGGAGAGAAGGACTTGCCCTTGCATTTCTTGCATAGGTTTTAGTTCTCCACGGATATTCAGCGAGTACAAGCTTATGGGCTTGTTTCTCTTGGGTTCTTGGAACCCTAGACGGTTATGGTTAGTGTGTTGACTTCTTGTGGCCTCCATTGTGGAGTGGCCTCAAGATTGTGGCCTGTTGTTGCTTTGTTGCCTATTGTGGCTTGTTGGGAGCCACCAATTAAGTTGTGGAGACAGCTGATACGTCAGAAACGTATCTATAATTTTTGATGATCCATGCTTATTTAGTTTCTACTTTGCTTTTCTTGTCTACACTTTGAGGTGCCTTTTACATGTTTTCTGGTACTAGCCTATTAACAAGTTGCAACAGTGCCAGATGCCTATTTTCTGCTGTTTTTGGTTTCAGAAAAGTTAGTAAAGAAATATTCTCGGAATTGGACGAGACAAACGTCAAAGTCAATTAATTTCCATGGGGAACAAGAATTCCAGAGGGGAGCCTGAGAGGCCGGCTAGGGTGGCCAGACCCACCCTAGGCGCGGGTGGGCCCTGCCCCATGCCTGGGAGGGGTGTCGGGCCCTTGGCCACCGCCTCAGCCTCCCCCTTCGCCTATAAGAAGCCCCCGATGCAGAAACCCTAAGCACCCGATCAAATCTCCACAAAACTATCTGTAGCCGCCGCCACCATCGTCCCTAGATCGGGGGATCTGAAGTTCTTACCGGCACCCTGCCAGAGGGGAGATCATCCCGGAGGCCTTCTCTCCGGTATGATGCGTGAGTAGTTCCACCTTGGACTATGGGTCCATGTAGTAGCTAGATGGTTGTATCTCCTCCTTTGTGCTTTCATGTATAGATCTTGTGAGCTCCGTTCATGATGAAGATCTAATCTATTTGTAATCATGCATGTTGTGTTTGCGGGGATCCGATGGATATTGAGATTATTATGTTGGTTTGATTAATGGTTTTGTCTTTATGATTCTATCATGTCTGTGTTGTTTGTGATCTTGCATGATCTCCGTTGTTAGTAGCTATCTTGGCCACGTAGTTGCTAGTGACTCCAAGAGGGAGTATTTATGCTCGATAGTGGGTTCATGCCTCTAGTTTCCAAGGGAAGTGAAAATAATCTCTTCGGTTGTAGATGTGCTGTTGCTACTAGGGAGAAAACAACGGTCTCTTGTTCATGGAACATGTGGACTATTTACCTTACACACTTTACTTAAAGCAGTTGTCTATTGCTTGCAACTTAATACTAGAGGGGGTTCGGATGATAACCTGAAGGTGGACTTATAGTCATAGATGCAGTTGGATGGCGGTCTATGTATCTTGTTGTATTGCCCAATCGAATCTCATAGGATCTTTCTGACTAGTAATTGCATTGTTATGCCTTGCTCAGTTCCTGTTAATTGCCCTGCTGTAATTTGTTTACCCTTCATGACATGTTGTTTATCTAAGGAGAGCACCTCTAGTGAACTATGGACCCCGGTCCAATCTTTACCATTGATACATCTTCCACTATTACTTGTTTACTTGCTGCAAACCATTACCTTCCACACCATACGTTTAATCATTTGTTACAGCAAACCGGTGAGCTTGATAACCTCACTAATTCGTTGGGGCAAAGTCTTGAGTTTGTGTTGTGCAGGTCTCCGTGTTGCTTGCAACACCTGTGTGACGTTTCCTTCCTCCTTATGGCTCAATAACCTCGGTCTCAACTGAGGGAAAACTTGCTGCTTGCTCTTCAAACCCTACGCTTGGGGTTACCAACGAAGTGCCACATCGAGCATCATCAACAGCCCCAATCTTTTACGAGTTTTGGTAACCGCCCTCATGTAGGGGTTTATAGCATGGAAAACAAAAAAAATGTATCGCATGAACACACACAAGCCAAGATCTAATATACTAGACCGGTGCAACGAGTTGATAGAGTACTAACCCTTGAATATCCAAAGCGTTCAATGAGATTGGATTCTCGTGGTTGATGTAGTCGTTCACTTGCCGATCTTAAGATCACGTAGACAATCCTTCTGGCACTGCGTTCCGGCAGCGCTTCCGCAGTCGGTCATACATTCGGTACTCAATGAAGACCTTCCTCTCCCTTGTTCTAGCAGGCAGCAGAGGTTGTAGATCTCTCCTCGTGATTCCAACAGCACGGCGGTGTGGTGGTGGAAGTAGAGGGGAAATCCCGCAGGCCTTCGCCTAAGACGGATGGGGTATGGTGGATTAGAGAGGGCCTTGGCAACTAGAGTTTAGAGGCCAAGGGGTGGAGGTGACCGGCGGCTAGGGTTTAGCTAGGCGGCGGAGATTTAGAGGAGATCTGGGGCGACGACAACTAGAGGGGGGGCTGATCTAGGGTTGGGGTGATGGGTAGGGGTGCCCTACCCCTCCTTATATAGGTGGGGAGATGTGGTTGGGGGGAGGGGAGTCCTCCCCCAACTCCTCTTCATGGCCAGCGACAAGGGAGGGAGGGTAAACCTTCCCTAACCAGGTTTCCTCTCCTTCCTCCACTAGGAAACCATGTTGGGATTTGACTTTTCAAACTGGCGTTTGACTTTTCAAACTAGAGTTTGATTTCTCTCTTCCCATTACCTAGCCAAGTGACCTAGGACATGATGCAACCATTCCACTTTGGTATTACACATCCATGTACCCTTACCACTCCGGAGTGGTGGACCTTCTAGACCCTTCTAGAAGATTCCGGTGAAAACACCGAAAACATTTCTGAACTCCGGAATTGGACTTTCCTTATATGAATCTTATTCTCCGGACCATTCTGGATCTCCTTGTGGTGTCATGGATCCTATCAGAGAATCCGAACAACATTCGGTCTACAACCCATTACCATATCTACTAAACAACATTGAATCCTTAAATGTGTCTCCCTACGGTTCGTGAATTATGCAGACATGATCGAGACTCTTCTCCGATCAATAACCAGTAGAGGAATCTAGAAATTCATATGGCTCCCACATATTTCAACGATTACTTCGTGATCGATGATACCTTCGATCTGGATTACGGATGTAGTATAGTTCTTTTTCCCTAGTAGACCTAGGTTTATCGAATCCTCGGGAGGCAGAAAGCAAAGTGAAGTTACTTAAACGGACCTTCGGGAGTTTTAGAATTCCTTTTGTGTTTTCACCAGACCAAGAGTTTGCGATATTTTTGTCGTTGTTGATGATGATGGAGAGAGAGGGCATGAGGCTTTCGGTTTCACCAGTAGCGGTGCAAAACATCTGATGGGAATAAAACATAATAATAAAGTATGCATGTAATTGTTAGAGCAAGATAATTATATGTGGGCAGTGCATTCATAATTGTTATTGCCTCCGCAACCGCTTATAGCAATAACCTACTAGTCTCATCCATAGAAGAAAGAGAACTAATGATATGCATAGTGATGTCACCGTTAATCCCAAGTAATTCCCTCACATACAGCCGCACTACCCCTTTTGTCACTAGGGTTCCCAACCTGCAGATCGGTCATCACTCACACTCCCTATACCTAGATCAATCCTCAGGGTCTTGGGTACCTGACAAGTCCTTAGATTGAGGCAAGATAGGGTACAATAATCATCATGTCATACAAACTAATACATGATACCATCTATGATAAATAACATGCACAAAAAGATAGATGGCTAGGCCGAAGCCCTTAGTCCAAGGAGAATTACTCACACATAGAGATGAAATCAATAATCATAAACATTGTAACAGAGATCATAAGATAGCAAATAGTCTTACAATGTCGCCAATTGGAGAAGAGATCTACTATTACAAGTGGTGGAATATGGCTATGGTGGTGGAGAAGGGTTTGGAGATTAGATCTATATCTATTCCTCCGGCGTGGTGGCTTCTACTGGCAGGGAGAGTTGAAGTCGAAAAGAGGGATAGTTTTCTCGTTGCCCGAAGCCTATTTACATAGGGTTCCCTTCACAAAAGTTGTTCTATTTTACCTAACGGAGTCGATGGCAACTATACGGCCGGAACTATGCGACCGAAATATTATTCCCGCCGTATAGTTGGTCGTTAAAGCTTTTGCCTCCACTTCACGGCTCCTGATTTCTTTGACGTGTTGGAAATCTCGTATCTTTGACTTTAATGTTGTGATTCCCATCATTATACGTCATTATCTGTGCAGGGAAAAATAGCAAGAAAGGATTGCATACCCCTTTAATTATTAGGCATTAGTGGCAGGGTTTAGAGAGATATTTCATCAAATATATGAATAATATCCAGTTTAAATGCGGATGTGGATGGCTATATTTCACAGCCATCAACCTCCACAAGCTTAAAATTGATCGTCCTCGAGCAAGAAAACCAAAATCAAAAAGGAACTCAACATTTAAACTGAAATAACGATATGCTGATCTTACTCATGATTGGTAGTCTCATGTTTCCTCCACTTTATTAATCTGAAAAACTTCAGCATAGATAGAGTAATGGCAAGCATATCATACGGGTTTCATAAATCCTTATAGTACAGCAAAATTATTGTAAGCATGGATGATTCAAATGAGTAAACTTTATTCCATGTCATGTAATCAACTCATAAGCTTACCTTTGAACAATAAAGTATAGTCATGTAAAATTAAGAGTGTGAGAGTTCGTCATGAAAAGCATATACACTAAAGTATCTCAATTCTCCAACATCAATAAATCAAGACTTTTCAAGCACTACTTTTCCATTCATTGTCCTTCAAGAATTCCAGTTCTTAAGTAATTGAGAGCATGCCAAAAAATTTCATTAGTTTATCAGGCTGTGATGGACACTCGTGGCATCACTAAGGTTTTTGTTCCTTTTGCATAATGATTACTCATGTCAGCCAGAGGAGTGATCCCATCATGAACACAACTACCCGAGAGTGCCAAGAATCTTACCCATTATAGCATTGCTGCTACATATGTTTAATCAACTCATAGCCTAAATCTAGGAGTTGCCTCCATGAAGATCGTTCGTAGGCTAGCGGAGTTGTTGGCATCCCATGAAATTTGACATGCATAAATCTATATCATTCTTATGATTCACAATTCAAACTTTGGCATGCTCACAAAAACCGCTAAACATTAATTCAATTGAACAAATCCTTTCAAAGAGAGTTATCAAGTCAACCACTATTTTCTGTGGTGTTGAGTGTCTCTAGGAATAAACTTTCAAGACTAAACACTACAACACCCAAGCCTTCAATTATGAGACTTTTTATTATTTCAGTTGTTTAGCAAATTTTTAGGCAAGACTTGGTTAACTACAAGAGCTGGAACAAAATGTACTCAACTAAATACCCATGCAAACAAAATTTTACTATAATATAGAAACTCAATCCACCGATATAACATCTTAACATTCACTACTACTAGCATGGGTTTCTCAAACTTCAAAAGTGGGGACTCATAAGGCATACCTCTCATGTTTGGTTCCACTTCTATCTTCCCTTTTGATTTGTTTCTTGGAAACTCGAAGTCAGTCACTCTCCTGCAAATACATGAGAAACTCCAGGAAAAAATAAAATAAAGAGGGAAAATAAAGATAAATGGAGAAATATTTTTGTGGTTTTTGAGAAGGGGAATTAAAGAATAGAAAATTGGCGACAAAGCTCGGCTTGAAAATCTCGAAAACAAAATAAAATAACTAAAGATAAAGTGTTGGGTAAACCAACACGAGTGCCTATAAACTCAAATAAAAGCATAACCTCGAAAATAAAGCAAATGAACACCAAATAAAAATAGATAGAAAACCTCCCCAACTTAGGCGTTTGCAAGACCTTGAAATCATTGAGGTGGCGGGAAAATGTTGTAACTCCAGTCTGCAAATTGAGTTGATAAGTTACTTGTTGTTTCTTAGAGGTTCAGGGAGATATTATGCATCCCCTCCATAGTCCCTCCAAGTTCTTGGAAGTCTTGATATGTAGCGAACCGGTTTGGTGGCTGCTCTCCTTGATGAGGAACTTCTTGCTCCTCCTCTTGGTCCTCATCCTCGTTCATAATCTGCTCCTCGGGTTGATGTTGTTCAACCTGCACATCATATAGCAAACGTCCCTCCTCGATACAGAAGAGACCATTAGGCAGAGGAGCGGGGTAGAGACGCCCAGCTCCTGCAATATGCAAGTAAAAACCACCACCTCTTCTAGTGAGCATTCCACAAGCTTTTAAAGTAGAGAAACCAACACGCCGCTCACCTAGCACTAGTTGCAACTCACCTAGGTTGATGCCTAGGGCAATGGCAAGCACGGTGATGATGCCTCCACCTGTGAGGGGTCCTTAGATTTGGGAGGACTGGTGCTCCAAGTAGCGCACAAGAATTGCGCCCAAGTTGAGCGATAAGTTGTTGAAAGCGGCTTTTGCGAGGACCAAGATGTCCTCTTCATTGAGTCTTGTAAACTCATTACGTGTCTTCAAGGTGTTAGAAATGACATAGAACAAATAGCGGATAGCAGGATGTTGAATATTCTTCCCCCTGTTGACTCTAGAAGTAAAACTCATTCTATTGTAATAATGATTTGGGGAAGGGTTCATGTCGGTATAAGAAGCACACAGAGCATTAGCATCATTGTTGGGTAAACCAAAACAATTGCACCATTCATCAAGTGTTAATGTATGGTTGTGGTTCATAAGGCGGAAAGAAATAGTGTCCTCTCCTGGCCATGTTCTAACGGTGCTTTGCAATGAACTTAAAAATTCAATGGTTAACCAGCGATAGGTAGGTGCATCATGAAATACAAAGTTTTGCAGGACAACCCTATTGCAAAGTAAATTGAAGTCATCAGAAATACCGAGTTGATTCAATATGATGGAACAAGCCCAATTGGTTGCCTTCAGTTCTCGGTTTTTTATCCTGTCGAAACGATAACAGTGGGACTCATTCCTGAATCGTATCCCCATGCATTCCTGAGATGCAGCCCGAGAAGAACTAGCGGCAGCAAGAGCACGTGTTTGGATCCTTGGGTTGATCTTCTAAAAAATAAATAAGAAAGACAAAAATAAAACTTTTTAATCCAACAATAATAGTCATAGCATATTCCTCATCATTGCACACTAAAGAATCTCCCCAACATAATAATCTAGGCAAGAGAATCATGAAAACTAGTTCAAAATAAGTCTCACCCTAGATTGATAATGACAATAGATCAGAGATAAATTCGCAAAAAGTAATTGGAGGATTGGAGGAGAAACATACCATAGATCACTCGTGTGCGAGGAAATTGAACAAAATTGAGTAGAGGTTAAGATCCCTTGAGGTTTTGAGAGAGTTTGGAGGTAGAAGAGAGAGAAAGGATTTAAGTTTTGATGTTTTTGGGTACCTTCACATGCATTTAAGTGGTCGGACTCAACTATACGGCTTGAACAATTTGTTCCCGTCGTATAGTTGGTCTGACGTCAAAAATTAGGGTTTCTTTCCTGGCGGCTATAACTATACGGCCATAAAAAATGGTTCCGCCATATAGTTGGTCGTTAAACCTTCTGTATCTGGAGAAGAAAAATTGTCGATGGCTCAAATAACTATACAGCCGGAACTATACGGCTGGAATATTTATTCCCGCCGTATAGTTGGTCGTTAAAGGTACTGTATACATCAAAAAAAATATTCTTCAAAAATTACTTTTTAGACTAAAACTTAGCGAAACACCATGTTTTGACAGAAAAATGACAGACTAAATTGTCGACCAACATTGGCATGTATAAAATAGAAATTTTTAGTACCACTGAATCTCTCCTTCTCACTGGAGTTTTGTACCACTCTTTATTCAACATAAAACTTAAACTAAAACTTAAAAACTTTACTCAAACCTTTATTTCACATGGGTTTCCTCGCATGCAGTGCTCTTTTATGGTCAATAGCTTGACCTTGATGTTGCTCACTTAGGCCAGATGAGTGGAACACGCACTCCAAAATAGTTGGCCTTCAAAGTGATGGCCTACTTCTCATCTTGCTTGGCTTTCTTTTTCCTAGGAAAATGAATAACAAAAGGATCCCGCGAAGGTAATTGCAGCTTCACGTTCCCTTCATGCAGATTAATCAAAGTCTTAATAATCTTAAGAAAGGACTGCCTAATATGATAGGAGCAATAACATCTTCAGGCATGTCAACAATAACAAAATTAATAAGAGCATGACAACCTTTAATGTACACTAAGGTATTCTCTTTACTTCCTATTGCTTGTTTGTAGGTAGAATCTGCTAGATGCAATTTTAACTCGATGATTTCAAAAGAGCCAAGGTTTAACTTGTTAAAAAGACTCTTTGGAATTGTTGAAAAACTTGCACCTAAATCGCAAAGTGCAGCTATTTCATTAGTCCCAGTTTTAATCTAATAGTAGGCTCAAATATATCATTAAGCTTAATAGGTAATTTTTCAGCAATTTTATTATATTCTTCCTAAATCTCATGTACCTTTATTGCTACCTGATTAACTAAGTGTTGATACATGGCTTCCTCATTTCCATCACTTACCGAAATCTTGATATTGATCCTTTTTACAAGATCTTCAACTAAGTAATTTAGTGAAGGAGCATTGCTATAGTCAAGTTCTTCAGGCTCCTCCCTTTGGATTCTTATCATCTTGAGGTATTCTACTGGATTGGTTCATTTTTACCTGCAAATTTAGCTAGAATGAGAGTTTGACTCTCGTTTATCTTACCTAGCTTTGCCTCAACAATTCTTGTTCTTTCCTAGAGGGACTGCAAATCATTCCTCAAACTTACAACTTGGTTAGATAATTTACCAAGCATAGCATCATGGTTCTCTGTTATTTTAACTAGGATATTGTTTTGCTCATTTTGTTGGTCCATAAAAGATTTAAGAGTTTCTTGGAGACTACCATTACTTGATGCCATATTATTATTAGAGTTACCTATAGGACAAGAATAATATTTCTGGAAATTTGGATTATAATTCTTCTTCCAAGCAGGGTTATAATCATTACGAGCTATGAAGTCTATTTCTTCAACATTTGGTTTAGAAGTGGCTCTTACCAGGGTTTCCTTACCTTTGACGGCTAATATGAGCTCATCCAACTTAGCTTTGAGTTCTTCATTTTCTTGAGGTGTGACGGAGTTCACCTTCTTCGTGTTTGATCTTTCCACATGCCATTGGGCATGGTTGTCTTGCATATTTTCTAGCAGCTGCTTTGCTTCAGTAATTTGTTTACCTATAAATGTTCCTCCAGTTGCAGTATCAAGCATAGACTTAGACATAGGGTTAAGAGCATTATAAAATAAATTGATTATTAACGAATCTTCCATCCCATGAATGGGACAGTTTCTCATGCATTCTTTCATTCTCTCCCATGCAAGCGCTAGTGGCTCACACTCTTCCTGTCTAAAACCAGTAATATTAGATCATAGTTGCATAGTCTTTGCAGGTGGAAAGAATTTAGCCATAAATAAATAAATACATTCCACCCATGATGCAATAGTATTTCTAGGAAAATATAGCAACCATTCTTTTGCTCTTTCTCTAAGAGAGTGTCGTGGTATTGTCGACATGTACGCCATAGGGGGAAGACGGAGAGCGTCTGGGTCGGCCTGACACAGTTTACCCAGGTTCAGATCTCACGACGGTGACGAGATCCTACTCCTGCTATAAATCACTATAATGGCAATACTATGAGTTACAGGATTGTGGGTTTGTTGTGTGCGACTAGTGCTATGCACTTATCTATTTTTTAGGTTATGCCCTAAAGGCTCCCGTAGGCCGGCTTATAAGGACGCCATGACCTAGGGTTACAAGGAGAGTCCCAGCCGGATATGGTTTCAGAGTCCTAGACTAACACTAACTAGTCTTCGTGTCCTCCAAGGATCCGGCTTCCATCATAGGCGGTGGCACGTCGCCTTCCTTTATCCCTGCTGGACCTCCATCTTGTCTATCAGCAACTGGGCCACCCGGTTATGGCATAGGCCTAACCACCAACTGTGGGCCACCCGGGCTTGCCGGTATGAGACTATGACATAGGTATTCCTATTTGGTATATCCACAACAGTAGCCCCCGGAGTTCTTTAAGATCCTCGTGTTTCTTCGTCTAGCTTTGAGCGTAAGTGTGGCATCCCGCAAAACCACTACTAGAAAATCGCGTTGTTTTTGTGCATTGCATCATCATGACCGCATGCTCATGTCATCATGCCACGTTGCATTTGAGCATCGTCATCATCTTGCATTTGCTTGCATAAAACTATTTGCGGAAAAACCTGTTTTTGTTTTCTAAAACGCCCCGACTTGTTTTCAAAATGCAAACCCCGGGTCTCCGGAATATTTTTGTTTGTCTGCTATCGGTTTGCAAACGGTGCATTTAGAATTAAATAAAATTATTATATTATTTTTGTGGGGCAGTCGAACGGGCCGAATGACCCGAACGACCACCCCAGAAAATACAAACGGCCCACCCATAATCCTACAGCTACCAACCTATCTACCCACACACCCCCTCCACATCACCCCACCCAATCGGCTCTAGCCACCTCCACCTGGCCCTATCCCCCACCCAACCACCACCTGCCACATCAGCCTGGTCCCACCCCCTCTCTCTCCCCACAGCCCTCTCAACTCACCCTACTCTCTCACCACACAGCCACACGGCACGCACGCGCCCCTGCCCCGATCCCCACGCCGCCCCTGGGACCCACCCGCATCGCGCAGCCCCACCCTCCCCGCGCGCGGCCATCTTCCTCCCTCAGCTCCGTCGCCCGCAAGCCACATCCCCGTCGCCCCTTTGCTCCTCCTGGCGCCGGCCACCGCTTCGTCTCCGCCACCGGCCGCCGCGCCCTCCAGCGCCAACCCTCCGCCATCCGCCTCCACCGCGGCCGCCCCCTCCGCCCTCGCCGCACCGCGCGGCCGAGCTCCACCGCGGCCCGCCTCGCCTCCCTCCTCCAGTGCGCGCCGCCCCTCCGCCCTTGTTCCCCGGCCAAGCTCCGCCGCCAGCGGGCGCCCTACCCGCCGCCGGTCTCCTCAGCCGCCCCGCCTCCCTCGTGCCTCTGCTCGTCTCTGGCCGGCCCTGCACCCCGGGTCGCCGCCAGGTCCCCTGCGCCCGACATCCCCCCTCCCCGGCGAGCTCTGCCAGCGCGGGCCCGGCTACCGCTGGACCTCTCCGTGCTCTGAGCCGCTCCGCCTCTAGGGAGCTGCCGCCCGTCTCCTTCCCTGCTGTGTGTCCTTCTCCCCCTGCGGCTTCCCCGAGTTCATCGCCTCCCCGGTTCACCGCCTTGATGCCCCCGTACCGACCTTTGCCATGCCTCTCGCGCGCGTGTGTGCGTCTCCCCTGTGTATGCTCCCCTTTATCCGTGCTTAAGGTGTTTGTCCTTTTGTCTGAACCAAGTGGAACCAACCCGTGCGGTGATCTTCGTTTGGTGTCATAAGGTGATCATTGGAGTGGAGATGATGTTTGGAGGCGATGGTTGATGTTGTGGTGGTCATGCCGCCCGAAAAATGGAACCAACACGGGTACAAGAACCTCGCCACTTTAAAATACTGATGGACGACAAGCACTCCGACATGGAACGTCAAGGCCTCCTTCACGGACCCGAAGACGCCGTGACCCGAACGCCAAGTTCTCTCTCCCGAACCCCGAAGGCCGGACCCGGCCCGACAAGTTCTTCCTCTCGGATCCGAGGACACCGAGACGCTGAACCCTCAAGTTCTCCTTCACGGACGCCAAGTACTGCCTCGGACGCCAAGACCCGAACCGAAAGGAACGCCAAGTCCGACCCGACCCGCGGACCTGACAGGGTCTCCACGAATGCGACAAGATCGACACGACCAGGGCGAGTCCGATGCGCCCCCGGCACCGACCCAAGTCCTGCTACCCGGATGCGCCAAGATCTACTCCGCTATCTGAGAACGATTCCGCCGAGACCGAACCCCAGATCCGGACCCCGAGACCGACCCCGAACCCCGGAACCTCAAGTTCGTCGAGACCCTAATGTGTGAACCCCTTCCCGCAAACCCTAATTTTATAATATAATAACAACTTGTTGCATATTTAATTGTCATTCTCGCATGCATATCATTGGTTTGGGGGCCTTATGCCGATTCACCTAATAATTAAATATGGGGCCCATATGCGGGCAAATCTAGCCTTATATTGGCCTCACTTAAATTTGTGTAGCGAACCGGTAACTTATCTCGCCCTCTTATTACAACATTTAACTTGAGGGGTAGTTAAATAACTTGAACCACCTAATTAAATATCGGGACCCCGGTTCCACTTAATATGACCTAATTGCATCGCACCTTGCCATGCCATGCATCATACATGCATCATGCCGATCTTCTGCCGTCGTATTAAATATTGCATCCGGTGTTTCTTCTAGTGTTTGCTTCTTCGCGGATAAGGCCGTTGAGTTGATGTGAGCTTCGCCCCGATCTTCGGTTGAACCTTCGACAATGTTTTCAAGCGAGCATCCCCCCCCTTTTCTACCTATCTTACTTTATAGTATTTATTCCCTCCTGTTGATCTATTGCTATCTGTGTTGCGATGCTTTAGTTTCTGTACCTGTGATATACCGTGCAACCCTATATTTGCCTTGGACACATCCTATTGCCTGTTGTTTGGTAGATAGACGGACTTGCGCGTCGTAGTCGCTTGCTCAAGTGCTGTTGTGTGTCGTCCAGTGCCACAGTTGTTGGAGCCTTGCCGCATGTTTGATGTTGGAGATGATCATAGTTTTACTTATCGTTCACTTTAATTCCTGTTAAACAACTAAAATTTGAAATAAACAGAGGCATCGGTGGGTGATAGATAATATTTGGTTTCCGAACGCCCACTTGTGTCCCGTAGGACCCCGAGTACTTGATACCTGTTCCTTGTTTTATCGCGCTATCCACATCCGAGAGGTATATGGGACCCCCCCCTGAGCCAGAGCTTGATTCCGTCTTATTTCTTGGGGCCACAAACTAGTTTGAGGTTTTATTTACTATCATGTACTTATGCCATGCTACTTCTGTATTTACGTTTGTGCGAGGAGCACACTGTACTGTTTAGGATCGTGGCACGATTCCGCGGTGTCGACAAGCCCAGCCACACTTTCGGGTTCCCAGTCGTTCATAGCCGTCCCCACAACCTTAAGTCCGTCTCGGAGCCGGCCGG
The DNA here is from genome assembly GCA_916181665.1 of Avena sativa. Taxonomy (NCBI): domain Eukaryota; kingdom Viridiplantae; phylum Streptophyta; class Magnoliopsida; order Poales; family Poaceae; genus Avena; species Avena sativa. The sequence goes on from OV702284.1 coordinate 393,904,723, forward strand.
CTTCGTTGCGGTTCTACTTTAAGGGGTGGCCCCCTGAAATATTTCTGAATCCTGTGATTGCTTTGTCGTGAAAGCCTCGTTGGGTTTTGTTTTGGTTTTTCCGAGGTTGATCGAGTGTGTGTTGCTATTGGTGCACCCCGGCCGGGTAAAACTTTCTGAAAGCCGTGTCCGCGGTTATGGACGACTTGGAGCACAGTATCTCGACCATAGACAAGCATAACTAAAGTTTATTGCTATAAATTTGACTTTATAATGACTAGTAATCAGCTTCACTATAATGGAATGGCTAAACAATACTGCCCACAATTGCTTGTTGGAGTGTCGCTTGCGACCATTGTACCTGACTAGTAAGTACTGCAACTACAACGGAATGGCTGAATAAAAGTACCAACAACTGCTGGGTTTTTGGGTTATCTCATGCTAATTGTATCTGATTAGTAATTGTTGCAACTACAACGGAATGATTAACCAAAAGTGCCCACTGCTTATTTTATCAGGATGATTATCCAAATCTGACTAGTAATTGTTGCAACGATAACTGAATAAATAAAATTGCCAACTGTGTGAGTTCCTCGGTTGACTTCCTCGTTTGGTCTCGAGGGGGAAACACCAGGACGGGTATGTTTGGTGTTAGCTTCAGGTTGGATCCGGATAGGTCATTCTTACCCCTCTCTGATAACCGCCAGTTGTATCGAGTCTCTATAGGTTGTTTAGTGCATGCTGCCGCTGCCGCTTCAGTCCACCATACCTATGTAGGCGAGGACCGCCGAATTCTAGTCTCGCCGTGTACTGGCCTCAGTACTGACGCTCCTCTTTTTCCTTTGCCCTTTGTCAGCACCCCTTTTGTTTAAGCAGGTTTTGAGATCGACGTCGTTAGCAGGGTTACCCTTCCGGCTTGGCCTGGGCAGGGTTATGGACGCCATTGGTTATTCTTCAGGGCTCTTAGCCCCATTTGCATCTTGTCCGTAGCTGGACGCACTATCGTTTTCAAGGTGATTTGGACCTTTGTATATTGTATCTGTATTCTTGGCTCTTTGAGTCGCTGTTGTATATATCTGTCCTGTGGGTCCCATCGAGGACTGTTGTGTAATGTTATTACTTCGTTTTCCACCCGCACGAAAGTGCCTGGTGGGCACCTTTGAATCGTTTCTATGCGGGTTTTGGCGGATTTCGCTAAAACTTGCATAGGGTCGATTCTGAGGGTGTTACAGTAAGTATCATGTCGTCTTCAATTCGTAGGCGTGGTTCGCGAAGAATCTTGGAGAGCTTCCATATCATATTCTCATCCGACTAAGCCTAGCCAGATAGTTGCTTGTATGCTTCTGCGAATGGATCCAATACGGAGAACTCTCTAACGAATCGTTAGTGATTCTGCCAAGCTCTAGGAACACTTCAATATCATCATTCATGCGGGATGGTATGTAAGCCGGAAAAAATCACGACCACTGGGCCACGGTCGTAAAGGCTGTCAAATTGCCGACTTAGAGCCAGCAAAGTCACAGACATAAGAGCTTGCCGAATTAAGGTCTTAGAGCCTCTCATATCATGGACGTTTAGGCCATCGAGCCGTGTAACCCAGTGAAACTTCCAGGAAGGCAAAATTGATGCCAAGCCTTCGGGTTTTGCTAGCCGGATTTTTCACCGTCTTGAAAGTTTTGTTGACATAACCATATGTATCCCCCGAGCATTGAGTCGGCTTTATCGAAGGAGGCTTAATTCTCAAAATAACATGCATAATTGTACATCAAATGATTGTAGTGTTGGGAATATGCCCTAGAGGCAATCATGTATGATGAGTTTTCCCATTGTATTCATAAAGATATTAAGTAGTCCTTGTATAAACATCTGATGTGTATCATTGAATATGTGATTCGGTTGTGGAACTATGCATTCATGTTGTTTGTACTAAATATACTTGGTCATTAAAGTTATGCTGGACACACAACTTAGACCAATGTGAAAGTTGGATTGATGACTCGGTTCCACTTGTCATGGGCATGGAGATGCTATTCCAACTTACACAGATTCGGCTAAAGAGTTTAGCGAGTCGGATTGACCCATATTGAGGTACAACGAACTAGTTGTCATTTGTATATCTCAATCAATGTAATCCTTAGACCTGAGGTTATTGCATAGTCCGAGTTGAGGATCACAAACTTAGGTTCTGTCAAACGTTGATCCGTAACTGGGCAGTTATAAAGGCAGAGTTCGGGTCGACTGAGAATCAAGCTGCGTGATGTGAATAACCAAGATAGGATTTTGCCCCTCCACTTGGAGAGATATTCTCTAGGCCCTCTCGTGAGATATAATTCGGAAAGCATGGCCATGCACGACTCGGTTAAGTGTTAACCGAGGCGATCGACTAAGAGTTAGTCGGGTGAATCACTTATCTCGGATCGAGAAGAGAGTCGGACTATTTAAGAGATGACAATTATTCGCCTATAGTCTGACAAGGTATATCGTGAGGCAAAAGGGACTCTGACGTAAGTCGCATTGGAAAGGCAAGTCATCATGACTCTTTGGTACTTGGGAGTCGGCATGTTCTGCTAGGAGCCGCTACCGACTGATCGATTGAGAGTCGGACTCCAATCGTGTCCAAGTAGCCATGAGCCTGCGGGGTCACACACTTAAGACCGGGAGCAAGTTCGGATTGGATCTGAACCTGTAATCTGGTTGGGTTGGACCTAAACCGGATTAGGACTGAGTTAGTGAGTTGGACTCACTGTGACTAGTGTTATATGGGCTTTAGTGAATGGGTCGCGCGAGCAGAGCCCACGTTCACTCCCTATATATAGTGGAGCACTGTAACCCAGAAAGTTTAATCGTTGTTCGGTTAGGTCATTCCATGTGTTGGAAACCCTAGCTCCAGAGCAGTCCAGCCGTCGTCACGAACCTAGCAGTTCGCCGCCGGTGCTCCTCCTTGTATGTGTGGATACCAGCAGAGGTGCTGTGCGATCAGCACCAGGACGATCGGATCGTGAGGACTGCACTGCATCAACTGACACGCTTCATCAGTAATCTGCAACTACGCGTCTAGTGGTAAACCTCGTGGCCTTCTACCTCAGCCAGATCTTGGGTTCACCACATTAGAGGGGAATTTTTATTTTATCTCTGTGTGGCTCAACAGTGGTATCAGAGCGTTAGTTTCTGGTTTTAGGCTCGAGATCTCGCATATGTGATATGCGGTTGGTTGTAGATGAGATCTATGTGCTGTTTTGGTGGTCGATCTATGAGATATATCGGTTTTGTATAAGGTTGATTGGATCAACTGTACTCGGGGAATGGTAGATCTGATTTCCGTAGCCATATAGCTGAGGTCGTGGAACGACATACCCCTACCGGTCGGCTTCCGCCATCGGGGTAGACTGTGACACGTAAATCCAGAGGCGGTGATCGAAGATCAAAAAGTTTGATCGAATCAGAACAATGGTCGGAATCCATGTCTGGATCGTAGATGAGATCTACGTTTTCGGAAAAATCATCGGGCGCTGCCCGCACCCGCCGGCTTCACCCCGTCATAGCGCCTTAGATGTCGTTGCGAGTTTCACAGCGCCGGTAGATATTGTATCTATGCATAACTTGTTTTTGCAGGAAGTTGTGAATGGTATGGTTCATGTGCATGTGATGTATGTGTGTAATCCAGACATGATCTGCGAATCACGGTTTTTGTCAGCCGGCTGGAGCCTAGGTGCTGTCATTTTATTGTATAACGACCTGCGTGTCGGATTCTCCTTGTAATTTACTTTACTAAGCTAGTGTATCTGTTTGGAGAACCCGGAAGGCATGCAAGGCGTTGTACATGTCGGTGACATGGAGTAAGACGACAAGTGACAAGAGTTGGCACGAGTCGTATTACAGGCTTTGTGGAGATGGAGATCGCCATGAAGAGAGCCATACCATCTCACATTATAATTGCTTTATTTTGTGTTATTGTTATGTCTCAGTTTTACCTCTATTAGATAGTCGGTAAAATTTAATCCCTCAAAGAAGGTCTAGTCGGTTTTCCCGCCAGTGTTTGCACCATCACAAGTCAGACATTTTTGGTAGTGGGCTCATAAAATTGAGGTGCTGCCAATTCTTTCCGACTAGGTGGGTTCGAGTCGGACTCTTACTACGGAAACACTCGGTAAGCTAGACGGGTCTATCACAACGGTTGTGGGACTCGGGGAAAAGTCGGATGGGAGCCGGGGCATGTGATGCCACTCGTCCAACAGGAGTCGTATGAGATACGATTGACAAGGAGTTGTCTACCTAGATCACTTGGCGGCTAGCGGTGATGCTAAAGCTCACTAGCCGACTTGCTTATTTAGGATCCTGAATCACTAAGTAACCATCGGAGGGGTGTTGGTTCTAGTGGGAGCATAAAATATTAAAGTATTTAATATGCTTGCTCTTTTATGAATACATGTCTTAAGTGTTTTGCATATTTTCTGTTGTAGATCATGGCACCAAGTAGCAGTCACTCTCAGATATCCGGTTTTGTGTTGAGAACTATCCTTGAGAAAGATAAACTAAACGACACTAATTTACCAAGTGGTATCAAAATATGAGAATTGTTCTCAAACAAGAAAAGAAGGACCATGTCCTAGACAACCCACTTCCAGATGAGCTGAATGAGAATGCGACTGTCGCTGCCACTAATGCTTACCGTCGGGCTAAGGATGAGTCCATGGATATTAGCTGTCTTATGCTTGCTCACATGGAACTGGACTTGCAAAAGCAGTTCGAGCATGTTGAGGCCTACGATATGATCGAAAGCCTCAAAATTATGTTCCAGACTCAGGCGAAAACTGAGAGGTATCAAGTCTCTCAGGCTTTGCTGAGTTGCAAGCTTAAGGATGGTGATCCACTGAGTCCGCATATGATCAAAATGGTTGGTTACGTGCAGTCTTTGGAGAGGCTTGGCTACCCCATTAGCGAAGAGTTCGCTACGGATATAATTCTGAACTCTCTTCCTAGTGCATATGGGCAGTTCATTTCGAACTACCACATGCATGGTATGGATAAGAAGCTCACTGAATTGCATGGGATGCTCAAGCAGGCAGAGGCAGATCTCAAGAAGGGCGCCAGTCAAGTGTTGATGGTGCAGAATAAGGCTAAGTTCAAGAAGAGTTTTTGGACTAAGAAGAAGGCTAAGTTAGGAGGAAAGCAGGCTCCGGACCCGGTCCCAAGCGCTTCCTCAGGGACTAAGCCATCTCCTTCAGCCGGATCCACTTGCTTCTACTGCAAGGCGGATGGCCACTGGAAGAGGAACTGCAGCAAGTATTTGGCCGACAAAGCCAAGAGTGGAGGTATGACTTCTGACTCAGGTACACTTGTTTGCAATGTTATAGACATATATCTTGCTGATGCACCTAATAGTTCTTGGGTATATGATACCGGATCCGTTATTCACATCTGCAACTCGTTGCAGGGACTGGTAAGAACTAGGGGCGTAGCAAGAGACGAGGTTGATATTCGAGTCGGCAACAAAGCAAGAGTTGCTGCGTTGGAAGTCGGCACGATGCAACTTCATTTACCGTCCGGATTCATTATGGAACTGAATAATTGTTATTATGTTCCAGTGCTCAGTCGAAACATTATTTCTGCTTCATGTTTGATGAGGCAAGGCTATGAGTTGAATATCAAGAATAATGGTTGTTCTTTGTATTTGAATGATATGTTTCACGGCTTTGCACCCGTCCAGGACGGGTTATTTATTTTGAATCTTGATGGTGAGTCGGTTTATAACATAAATGTTAAAAGGTTGAAACCAAATGATCTGAATATGACTTACTTTTGGCACTGTCGGCTTGGTCATATAAGTTGGAAACGCATGAAGAAGCTCCATGATGATGGACTCCTAACTTCGTTCGACTTGGAGTCGTTCGAGACATGCGAATCTTGCCTACTCGGCAAAATGACCAAGACACCTTTTGCAAAGAGTTGCGAAAGGGCGTCTGACTTGTTGGGACTAGTACATAGTGATGTATGTGGACCAATGAGCACGACAGCCAGGGGTGGTTATGAGTACTTCATTACCTTCACTGATGATTTGAGTAGGTATGGATATATCTACTTGATGAAACATAAGTCGGAAGCCTTTGAAAAGTTCAAAGAATTCCAGAATGAAGCACAGAATCAACTCGGCAAGAAAATAAAGTTTTTTCGGTCGGACCGAGGGGCGAGTACATGAGCCATGAGTTTGATGACCATCTGAAAAGTTGTGGAATAGTTCCTCAACTTACTCCGCCAGGAACGCCGCAAAGGAACGGTGTTTCGGAAAGGCGGAATCAGACCTTGTTGGACATGGTACGGTCAATGATGAGTCGGACAGATCTGCCTTTATCATTTTGGGGTTATTGTCTAGAAACAGCGGCGTTCACACTAAAAAGAGTACCATCAAAATCGGTAGAGAAGACACCGCATGAGATGTGGACAGGCAAAAAGCCGAGTTTGTCTTTTCTTAAGATTTGGGGTTGTGAAGCATTTGTCAAGCGACTCCAGTCGCACAAGCTTACGGCCAAGTCGGATATGTGTATTTTCGTGGGGTATCCGAGGAAAACCTTGGGTTACTACTTCTACAACCGAGAAGAGGGCAAAGTGTTTGTCGCTCAGAACGGTGTCTTCCTTGAGAAAGAGTTTCTCAGTCGGGGAGTAAGTGGGAGCATGGTGCAGCTCGAAGAAATTCGAGAGGAACCGGCTAGTAGCGAGTCGGCGAAAACCTTGGAGGTTGAGCCGGTTGTGGCAGATGAGCCGGCAGCAGCACCTATACCACGAAGATCGGCAAGATTACGAAGTGTTCGTGATGTGTTACTGTTAGACAGTGATGAGTCTGCAAATTATTCGGAAGCGATGGTGGGATCTGATTACGAGTCATGGCTTGGAGCCATGAGATCCGAGTTAAAGTCCATAGATGAAAATCAAGTTTGGAACTTGGTTGATATGCCAGACGGTGCAAGACCCGTTGAGTGCAAATGGGTCTTTAAGAAGAAAACTGATATGGATGGAAATGTTTCCGTCTATAAAGCACGCCTTGTTGCGAAGGGGTTCCAACAAGTTCAAGGAGTTGATTACGACGAGACTTTCTCGCCCGTAGTGATGCTTAAATCAGTTCGGATCATGTTAGCTATAGCGGCCTATTTCGACTACGAGATATGGCAGATGGATGTCAAAACGGCTTTCCTTAACGAAAATTTAACCGAGGACGTGTATATGATACAGCCCGAGGGTTTTGTCAATCCGGCTAATGCTGACAAGGTGTGCAAACTTCAGAAATCCATTTATGGGTTGAAGCAAGCATCTCGGAGTTGGAATATTCGCTTTGATGAGGTAGTCAAATCGTTTGGCTTCATCAAGAGTGATCATGATTCTTGTTTGTACAAGAAGTTTAGTGGGAACAAAGTAAACTTTCTAATCTTATATGTGGATGGCATATTACTGATTGGAAATGATGTCCAAATGTTGAAAGAAACCAAGGAATCATTAGAAAGGAGTTTCTCAATGAAAGACTTGGGTGAGGCAACATACATCCTTGGAATCCGGATCTATAGAGATAGATCAAGGAGGCTCATTGGATTGAGTCAGAGTACTTATTTGGACAAAGTGTTGAAGAAGTTCAACATGGAATCGTCTAAGAAGGGGTTCTTACCGATGTCCCATGGTGTAAAACTTAGCAAGACTCAGTGTCCTTCGACAACTGATGAGCGAAGTCGGATGAGTGCGATTCCATATGCTTCTGCAGTCGGATCCATCATGTATGCCATGATTTGTACTAGGCCGGATGTTTCCTATGCTCTAAGTGTTGTGAGCAGATACCAGACTGATCCTGGAGAAATCCACTGGACAGCGACTAAAAATATCCTAAAGTACTTAAGAAGGACTAAGGATATGTTTTTGGTTTATGCTGGTGAAGACGAACTCAGTGTAAAGGGTTACACGGATGCGAGTTATCTTACCGACTCTGATGATTCTCGTTCGCAATCCGGATACGTGTTTATTATAAACGGAGGTGCTGTGAGCTGGAAGAGTTCCAAGCAAGAGACTGTGTCTGCATCTACAACAGAGGCTGAGTATATTGCCACCTCGGAGGCAGCAAATGAAGCTATTTGGATGAGGAATTTCCTCATGGATCTTGGTGTGGTTCAGGGCTCGTCCAATCTGATGGACGTGTATTGTGACAACAATGGTGCTATTGCACAAGCCAAGGAACCTAGACAGCACCAGAATAACAAGCACATACTCATGCGGTACCACCTGATTCGCCAGTTCATGGATCAGGGTGATATCAAGTTATGCAAGGTACACACGGATGCAAATATTGCGGATCCGTTGACAAAGCCATTACCATAGCCGAAGCATGAGGCGCACCTGAGAGCCATGGGAATTAGATGCTTAGACATGTGATGTCAGAAGATTGACTCTAGTGCAAGTGGGAGACTGTTGGGAATATGCCCTAGAGGCAATCATGTATGATGAGTTTTCCCATTGTATTCATAAAGATATTAAGTAGTCCTTGTATAAACATCTGATGTGTATCATTGAATATGTGATTCGGTTGTGGAACTATGCATTCATGTTGTTTGTACTAAATATCCTTGGTCATTAAAGTTATGCTGGACACACAACTTAGACCAATGTGAAAGTTGGCTTGATGACTCGGTTCCACTTGTCATGGGCATGGAGATGCTATTGCAACTTACACAGATTCGGCTAAAGAGTTTAGCGAGTCGGATTGACCCATATTGAGGTAAAATGAACTAGTTGTCATTTGTATATCTCAATCAATGTAATCCTTAGACCTGAGGTTATTGCATAGTCCGAGTTGAGGATCACAAACTTAGGTTCTGTCAAACGCTGATCCGTAACTGGGCAGTTATAAAGGCAGAGTTCGGGTCGACTGAGAGTCAAGCTGCGTGATGTGAATTACCAAGATGGGATTTTGCCCCTCCACTTGGAGAGATATTCTCTGGGCCCTCTCATGAGATATGATTCGGAAAGCATGGCCATGCACGACTTGGTCAAGTGTTAAACGAGGCGATCGACTAAGAGTTAGTCGGGTGAATCACTTATCTCGGATCGAGAAGAGAGTCGGACTATTTAAGGAATGACAATTATTCGCCTATAGTCTGACAAGGTATATCGTGAGGCAAAAGGGACTCGGACGTAAGTCGCATTGGAAAGGCTAGTCGTCATGACTCTTTGGTACTTGGGAGTCGGCATGTTCTGCTAGGAGCCGCTACCGACTGTTCGATTGAGAGTCGGACTCCAATCGTGTCCAAGTAGCCATGAGCCTGCGGGGTCGCACACTTAAGAGCGGGAGCAAGTTCGGATTGGATCTAAACCTGTAATCTGGTTGGGTTGGACCTAAACCGGATTAGGACTGAGTTAGTGAGTTGGACTCACAGTGACTAGTGTTATATGGGATTTAGTGAATGGGTCGCGCGAGCAGAGCCCACGTTCACTCCCTATATATAGTGGAGCACCATAACCCAGAAATTTTAATCGTTGTTCGGTTAGGTCATTCCATGTGTTGGAAACCCTAGCTCCATAGCAGTCCAGCCGTCGTCACGAACCTAGCAGTTCGCCGCCGGCGCTCCTCCTTGTACGTGTGGATACCAGCAGAGGTGTTGTGCGATCAGCACCAGGACGATCGGATCGTGAGGACTTGATGGGGATACGCCTACTGGGGTATACTCAGCAGGACGTTTCCGACTGGCCCAAGGGCTGGCGAGTGGGCCTGTAGAACGGCGAGTGGATCGAAGCCCAGCAAGGTACCAAGCGACTGGAAGCTGAAGGCCCAGGCGAGTAGATAGGCCCAGTCGGACTAGGTTAAACGATTACCGAAGCTGTAACCGAATCGGTTGAGATATGTAAACCCTAGGGGAGGTGAGCCTATATAAACCTCCCTATGGGGTGAGTAGAGAGACGTTCCCTCATACACCCAAGCGACTCGCCGCCTAGCCACCGAGCTCGCCCATTGTAAACACCTCCACAATACAATCTAGCAGGAGTAGGTCTTTACCCTCCGGGGGGCCGAACCTGGGTAAAACCCTGTGTCTTTGCCCTCATCTCGCACCGCAGATGGCTGGCCGCCCTTGCCCCTCGTTCTACTACTCGCTGCCGATTGCAGCATCTGCCGTGACCATTCCCACGACAGTGGCGCCCACCGTGGGGCCTGGCCGGTCTGGCCGGTGTTCTGCGGCGAGATCCAATCTGCCCATCAACGAGACGGTCGCCACCGGCCGTATGATAGCGATCGGCGAGATGCTCCAGATCTTGCCGAGCAGCTACGTCCCGGCGGCGCGACCCGTCACGCACAGCGTGATCCTGCCAATCGGCACGATCAGCCTCTTCGTCGGCCTCACCGACGTCATCGTCTCGGAGGACTCGGCTCGCATCCGCGAGTCGCCGCCACGCGATCGGCTCTCCGAGAGCCAGGTTCGCACGATCCACCGCCTTGCCTCCGAGTACAACTCGGCCCATAGCAACGTGGCCGGGGATTCAGCGGCCGCAGAAGATGCGGCCCTCAACGATGACGCCGACTCGGCGACCCCGGCATCACTCGCCGGATCCATCACCGCGGCCTCATCCGCGGGCTCCATCGCCCAGGTCTCCAACGCGGGAGACTTCGAGGACCCTTCCATCCTCGGAATCTTCGAATTCGACTCCGGGTCGGAGAACTCCGCCGACCTCCGCGATGGTGCTAATCGCCACGCCGCGGCTTACATGGCCACCGGCACCGATCCACCGGAGGATCCTTTCTCCACCCCAATCCCTCCTAACGCCACGGCAACGGAGGTCGAGGAACTCCGCTTGAAACTGGCGGAGGCGGTACGCAAAGAGCAGGCCGAGCGCGAAAAATTTCGCCTCGAGCAGGTGATGGCGCAGGAGCTGTCACGCTACCACCAGCAACGGATCAGGTCACGCTTGAACCCCAACGTTCAAGGGCGTGCCCTGAACTTCGACGACAAAAACGACCCGGCCCGCATAGCCGAGCGTGCAATCTGCGAGAACGCGCCACCAGGAGGAAGTGCCCGGCCCCCGCCAGGTTCAACGGTGATGGGTGCCCCACCACCACCCAACCGCACCCCTCCCAGGGACCAACCGCGGATAGTTGTCTCCTCACGGGAGCGAGACGCAAACGGCCTCCCACTATTCTCCACCCCAATGGACAACCTCGTGGCAGGACGAGCAGCAGCTGATAGCATCACGGCCACTGGCAACGGCGCCTTACAGATCCAGTACGTCAAGGCCCTGCTTGCGAAGGCCGTGGAGCAGCAAAAAGCGGGCGCCGACTCGCAAGGTCGAGTATACTCGCGTTCCTCGGGAAGCAGAGCGGCCTCAAGCGGCCGCCCAGCGGCGGCAAACACCCTCAATTGCCCGCCACCAGAGCCACTGCAGCTCCAACACCGACCTGCGAACGCGGCGCTCTCCACCAACGATCCCAGGCCGGCGACCAACTTCGTCGCCGCTAACGGACAACCCATCGACGCCCGCACTCACATCATCAACAACCAAAACTGGCGCGCACGCCAGCCCGACGACTTACGGCACACCCTAACTAATCGCCGCGATGGCGAGCCCATGGGGTCGCTCAGTCGACTCGGGCCTAAGTGCTTCGGACCAATGATCCGAGGCGAGAAGTACCCGCCAAACTTCAAGGCGCCAAAGGAGATAGAAAAATACGACTCCTCGTACGACCCCGCAGTCTGGCTCGACACGTACCTCATGGCAATGGGGATCGCGGGTCACACTGACCTACTCGCCGCCCGTTACCTCCCACTGATGATGGAGGGGACGTGCAGGCAGTGGATCAACACGCTCCCCCAGGACAGCATCGACTCCTGGGAGGAAATGCGCGACGCCTTCGTCAGGCACTTCGAGTGCTCCTACACCCGCGCCACCACCATCGAGGACCTGGAACGATGCGTCCAGGGACCCCGCGAGCCGACCCGCAACTGGGTCCAACGGTGGCAAGAGCTCTGGTACAACGCGGTCGGCATCCACCCGGACACCGCGATCCATTGCTTCAAGACCTCGTGCCGCTATGAGCCTCTAGTCGCCAAGCTCAAGCGACACTCCCGCACACTCGACAACATCCCCGACCTCCTCGAGATCGCCAAACGGTACGCCGAGGAGGATCCAAACCAGGAAACCGACGACGAGTCAGGGGGGCAACGCCGCACGGGCGGCAACGACGGCGGACGCTGAACCGACCTACGCTACAGCGGCACCCGCCTCACCGGCAAGCGCCGCAGCGATGGGCGAGTCGACTTCGTCGCCAACGCTGGGCATGCACAGCGCGAGCCCAAGAGCTACCGCCGCGACGGAGGGCAACGGCGCGACGGCGGCAATTACAAGAACAAGCCAAGATTCGATCCTGCGGCCCTCCTCAACCAACCATGTGCGTTCCACAGCAGGGAAGGGAAGCCCGCAACGCACACCACCGCCGACTGCCACACCCTCAGGGAAATCGAGAAGGCACGGCACGCGCGGGAGGACACCGACAACGACCCGCCAAATGGCGGAAAATTCGGCAAAGTAGCCGGCTCGCTCCACACCTTCACAGGCTTCAACACGAAGCGCGAGAAGAAGGTCATCGCCCGCGCCGTCGCCGTCAACACGGTGGCCCAAACAGACGTCCCCCAGTTCCTGAACTGGTCGGAACAGCCCATCACCTGGAGCCGGCAAGACCACTCGCCACGCATCGAGTACCCAGGACGAGTCGCCCTGGTGGTCAAGCCCAAGGTTGGCGACTACTGGCTCCCCAAGACACTGATGGACGGCGGCAGCTCCATCAACATCCTCTACCTCGACACCTTCAGGCAGCTGCGGCTCCCGCAGTCGATGATCGAGACAACCCACACCACGTTCCACGGCATCGTCCCCGGTCGGAAGGCGTATCCGATCGGCAAAGTCACGCTGCCAGTCACTTTCGGCAGTCCGGCAAACTTCCGCACCGAGCGGATCGTCTTCGAGCTGGTGCCCTTCGACAGCCCTTACCACTGTGTCCTGGGGCGCCAGGCGTTTGCTAAATTCATGGCAGCGCCCCACTACGCGTACAACGCAATGAAGCTCCCCGGGCCGTGCGGCGTCATCACCATCAATGGCGACCCCGACATGGCCGCCGAATGCGAGGCCAAAGGAGCCGAACTCGCCGACGCTGTCATCGCGGCAGAAACTAATCACGCCGACGAGCTCGCCAAATACGCGAGCGGGGTCAACAATGACGATCCCACAATACTCAAGAAGCCCAACTCAGAGGGCACAAACACCTCAACCTTTGAGGCCACGACGCACACCCGCACCGTCGAGCTGGTCCCAGGCGACCCCAGCCAGACGGTGACGATTGGGACAGGCATGAGCCCAGCATAGGAAGGCGCGCTCATCGAGTTCCTTCGTGAGAATAGGGACATCTTCGCATGGAAACCCTCCGACATGCCCGGTGTCCCTAGGGAGCTCGCTGAGCACAAACTAAACGCCGACCCCAAAGTGCGACCTGTCAAGCAGTCGCTACGGCCCTTCAATGAAGAACGCCGTCGAGCAATCGCCGAGGAAGTGCAGCGTCTACTCGCTGCCGGCTTCATCCGGCCAATCAAATACTCCAAGTGGCTGGCAAACCCAGTCCTGGTCGAGAAGAAAAACGGGACCTGGAGAATGTGTGTCGACTACACAAACCTGAACAGCGCCTACCCAAAGGAGCAGTTCGTCCTCCCGCGGATCGATCAGATAATCGATTCAACCGCGGGTTCGGAGTCGCTATGTTTCTTCGACGCCTACTCCGGGTACAACCAGATCAAAATGGCTGTCGAGGATGAGGAGAAGACGGCGTTCATCACGCCATTCGGAGCCTTCTGCTACACCGCCATGACCTTTGGCCTCAAAAACGCCGGGGCAACCTACCAGCGGTGCATGCAAGAATGCCTCGCGAGCCAAATTGGCCGCAACATCCACGTCTACATCGACGACGTGGTCGTGAAATCCGCTCGCCAAGGCGACCTACTCGCCGACCTGGCGGAGACCTTCGCCAATCTGCGGAGGTACAAGATAAAGCTCAACCCAGGCAAGTGCACCTTCGGTGTACCCGCCGGACAACTACTGGGGTACGTCGTCTCCAAACGAGGGATCGAGGCGAACCCAACGAAGATCGACACGATCGCCCGGCTCGGCAAACCCGAGTGCCTGCGTGACGTCCAGAAGCTGGCCGGGCGGGTAGCGGCTCTCAGTCGCTTCATCCCCCGCCTGGGCGAAAAGGCGATGCCCCTATACCGCCTGATGCGCAAGAACCCCACCTTCCAGTGGGACAAGGAGGCGGACGACGCGCTCCGCGACCTCAAAAAGGTGCTACTCGCCGCACCACTACTCGCCGCACCCGCTGACAAGGAACCTATGCTGGTTTACGTCGCGGCGACCGAGCGCGTTGTCAGTGCTGTAATGGTCGTCGAACGACCAGAGGAAGGAAAGGAGCGCCTGGTTCAGCGGCCGGTGTACTATATCAGCGAGGTTCTCACCGAATCGCGCCAGCGGTACCCACAGTACCAAAAGTTAGTATACGCGGTCTTCAGGGCTCAGCGGCGCCTGCCGCACTACTTCCAGAAGCACCCGATCACGGTCGTCTCCTCAGCGCCACTACAAGACATCATCCGCAATCGCGAGGCGACCGGGCGGGTCGCCAAGTGGGCCGTCGAGATCGGCGTCCACAACATTAAATACGAGCCACGAAGGGCGATTAAGTCACAGGCACTGGCAGACTTCATCGCCGACTGGGAGGAGGCCCAGCAGCCAGAGAAGCTGCCGTACCTCCATTACTGGAGCCTGCACTTCGACGGGTCCAAGAACGCGGACGGTGCAGGAGCAGGGATAGTGCTGACTTCACCAAAGGGCGACAAGCTCCGCTACATCCTCCGCCTCGAATTCACGCCCTGCACCAACAACATGGCTGAATACGAGGCCCTACTCCACGGCATGCGAGCCGCAAATGAGATGAGCGTCAATCGCCTCCGATGCTACGGAGATTCCGACCTCGTTGCGGGACAAGTCGCCGGCACCTGCGACGCCATCTCCCCTACCATGGCGGCGTACCGCCAAGAGGTGGATAAGTTGGGCGGCCACTTCACCGGCTACTCTGTCGAGTGGATCGACAGGCGAAAAAACGAGGAGGCCGACGCCCTCTCTCGCATCGGGTCGGCTCGACTCGCACCACCCGCCGGCGTGTTCCTCGACACAATCTCCAAGCCATCAGTCTCTCCCCCGAGGGAGATCGACATCGGAGTCCCGCTCCAACCAGAGGCAGCCTTGGTCGCACTCATCACCGAGCCAGACGACTGGACCAAGCCCTACAACGCCTACCTGGAAACCGGCACCCTGCCAGCAGACGAGATAAACGCTCGAATGATCGCCCGCCGATGCAAGTCTTACACCATCATCGACGGCGAACTACACAAGCGCAGCGTCACCGGCGTGTTCCAACGTTGCGTCCAGCCAGCTGAAGGACGGAAAATCCTCCACGACATCCACTCAGGCGACTGCGGCCATCACGCCGCCGCTCGCTCCCTGGTCGCCAAGGCTATGCGACACGGCTTCTACTGGCCCACCGCACACGCCGACGCCGTCGACATCGTCCAGCGATGCGCTGGGTGCCAGAAGTACGCCAATCAGACGCGCGTACCGAGCTCAGTGCTCAAAACGATTCCCATCACTTGGCCATTCGCCGTATGGGGCATGGACATGGTAGGCCCCTTCAAGAAAGCCCCCTCCGGCTACACCCACCTGCTAGTCGCCGTCGACAAATTCACCAAGTGGGTGGAGGCCAAGCCAGTCCGAAAATGCGACGGGAAGACCGCCACTAAATTCCTACGCGAGCTCATATATCGCTACGGGTTCCCAAACAGTATCATCACGGACAACGGCACAAACTTCGCCAAAGGAGCAATGGCCGAATTTTGCGAAGAGCACCACATCCGGCTTGACCTCGCGTCAGTCGCCCACCCGGAATCCAACGGCCAGGCGGAACGCGCCAACCAAAGCATCCTCCACGGCCTGAAGCCGCGACTCCAAGTACCACTCGAGCGCACCGCTGGATGCTGGGTCGAAGAGTTGCCCTCCGTCATCTGGGGAATCCGCACCTCGGTTAACAGATCGACGGGATTCACTCCCTTCTTCATGGTCTACGGCGCCGAAGCAGTCATGCCCACCGACCTCGAACACGACTCTCCGCGGGTCGTCCATTATACGGAGGCCGCAAACGAACTGGCCCGCCAAGACGGGCTCGACCAGCTCGACGAAGCACGCGACCTCGCTCGGTCACGCACCGCCATCTACCAGCAAGGACTCCGCCGCTACCACAGCCGACGGGTGAAAACCCGCACCTTCCAGGAAGGCGACCTGGTGTTACGCCTCATCCAGGACAAGAAGGGCATGCACAAGCTCTCCCCTCCGTGGGAAGGCCCATTCGCCATCGGGCGCGTACTCGGCAACGACGCCTACTACCTCATCGACGTCCGCGGGGACGGCAAACTCGACGTCCAGCGACCATGGAATGTAAATCTCCTCCGGAAGTTCTACTCCTAGAACCCCACACATGTACTCTCCAGTCGCTATGAAATAAAAGAAACGGTCACCGCCAATGGCGTCTACTCTCCATGCCTTGTGCCACTCGCACTCGTAAAAACAGCGTCATGCTAAAATGCAGAAGTCAACCTTTGGTACAGCGATCGGCACGGCTAAGTAGTGCGATGCAGGAGCACTGAATCATTTCAGGTCTTGCGTCGTCCACGAAAAACGCCAATCCGGAGCCCCATTGGAGTCGCCCAGCTTGACTGGTTTTACGAACCAAGACAACTGCCCTCGCTTCTCACAGCGACCTTGGTCCTCCGCATCCTCGGCATAGCGACTCGAACGGCTAAGTACCACGCTCGGGGACTGAATACCAGTTCGTCGCGATCGGTCAGGGAAAACGCCAAGTAAGAGAGCACGCCCGGGACTCGCCACGCGACTGACCCTCCGGGCCAGGCAGGAGTGACGCGCTCACACTAACGCGCTAAGTCCTCAACCACCCTCGAGTCGCGCCTAGAACTACCAAGTACCACGCTCGGGGACTCGGCCACCCGACCCCGTTCGCGTACGGGAAAACGGCAAAGTACAGAGCACTCAAGGGAGTCGCCTTGCGACTGGCTCTCCGAGCTCGGGCGAGTCGACTAAACTAACAAAACACATGATAACAACAAACATCATATACGAGGTGAACCCCACAAAAGGGCGGACGCGCTCGGGGACTCGTCCAAAATCAATCCAAAACACACAAACGAATAGCAAACTGGACACGACGTCCCATTCAATCGCATATTGCATTGTCTTATATTACAAATTATGCCCGCGTGGCAGAACTGCTGCTAACACATCCAGGCAAACTACCCTATTCTGCAGGCTTCGACGACGACTCGCCAGAATCCCGGCGCCTACGAATGAACGCGGTGTACGGGTTTGACGGATACGTCGTCAGCTCACCCGCCATCGCCGAGCGAAAAGGTTGCTCGACCTTGAAGTCACGATGCGGCGGCTCGGGGTCGTTCGGCGCGACGACCGTTTCCTGGTAGGGAAGGAGGTCGCCCATCGCCCAGACACGCTCCGAGTACGCGGCGGCACGCTCCTGCAACTTGAGAACCTCGGACAGGTCCACCGCGCCAGTCGACGAGGGATACCCACTCGTCACATCGTCGAGGTCGAAATCCTCGGGGAAGTGGGCGAGCCCAAGGCTCAGCGCTGTCGACGCTCCACGCCGAAACGCCGACCGCGTCATGAACTCAACGACCGCGGGCGCCTTCTCCAAGTACTCCCACACCTCAACGAGGTCGCTGGGAATAACCTCCGTGGGCGACATTTCTTGAAGGTAGGCGCGGACGCACCTCGCCGATAGCGTAGCCGAGTCGACGAGCATGCTTACGCACTGCCTCGCGTCGAGTGAGCTCGCCTCTTCTTGGCTACCAATAACGCGACCTGCGAGAAGGAGACAATGATGAGTGCGACGGACACCACAAAAACCCCAACTAATGGAAAGGGAAGATACACTCACCAAGCAACGGGCGGGCGAGCCCCGTGATGAAGCACTGAAGCGACGTGTGGTCGTCCTGAAGCCCAGCAATAAGGACTTCCGACACCTTGCGATCCTCCTCCGCGGCTGCAATGGCGTCCTTAGCCCGCCCGTCCGCCGAGCTAGCGTCTTCCCTCGCCTCCCGCAGCTCGCGCTCGAGGTCAGCGACCCGCTGTTCAGCAGCGCCCAGAGCAGATCGCGCCGCTTCCAACTCACCAGCAGGGACAAGCTCCTGGCGAGCTTCCTCTGCCTTCGCGGCAACAGCCTGAAGCTCTTTGTTCGCCTCCTGGATGGTGGCCAGCTCCTTCTCAGCACGCTGTTGCGCGGCCAGTCGGTCCGCCGACTCAAGCTGCAGACCCTGCATATTATCAAAAAAGTCAGTAAAAACGAACCTCCTAAGTGCCCACCCGCTGAAATTCAGCGAGTGCGCACTCGGGGACTGGCGATCAAGAAATTCCCAAGTGCCCACCCCGCTAAAATTTAGCGCGTGCGCACTCGGGGACTGGATAAGAAAGTAAAAGACGAGAAAATAATAAGAATCAAGCCGCTGCAAAGCACCGACCTGATCCTCGGGGACTGGGTATACCTGGATGGCTGCGCCAAGCATGCCATGAAGTTGCATCGCGTCCACGGATGCGAGTAACGCTGGCGTATGCCCACGACGCTGGTCGACTTCAGCATCGACGGTCCCTGGAGCGAGGCTCGGGGATGCAGCCCCGCTCGCCGCGGCCGCCTTGGTCACGAAGTGAGGGAAGGTGGCGATAGAGGCACCCGCTCCAAAGGAAGTCGCCTCCGCCGTTCCAGGCAAGGAAACGCCCTCCTTCGTAGACGCGGCTGCCTCCACCGCGGGACCGGCCGGCGCGACCGCCGTGTCGTCAGAGACAGTGACGATGTCGTCGCCCTTGGCCTTCTTACTACCATCCGCCGAGGCAACGACCTCGTCCGCCTTTCTCTTACGGGAAGGATCCTCCTCGCTAGTGGTGGAGGGTACCTGGGCCACGGTCGGGTGGCCCATCCTTTTCACTCCGGTCCTGCACATCAGTCGAGTCAGTAAAGACAATCGAAACAGCTATAGAAAATAGAGAAGGCCGAGTGCACTCACTTGGCAACCGGGATGAAGCGTAGCCCTGTGCGAAGGCCGGCCGGTTTTTCCAGCTCGGGGCCCAGTCGGCGACTGAGCCCTAGTTCCATGACGTCGCGTGCCCAACACACGGACGGCTTCTTTGTCGTCGAGGCTGCGGCTGGCGCCTCTGGGATACCTTCGGCAGGGGCTCCTTCGCGAACTGGAGCCGCTACGGCCGGGGCCTCCTCGCGGGGCGAAGCCGCCCCAATTGGAACCTCCTCGCGAGGCGAAGTCGCCACGGCTGGAGCCTTCCCTAGCCCAGAGGCTGGCGCGAATGGCGGGGGCATCGAGGCCAGCGGCACTTCCACAGACGGCGCATCTAGCGCGGTTGTCGCCGGGGCCGCGCCGTCACCGGCCGAGCTGTGAGCATCGGAGCTGCTCGTCGAGTGCGGCGGCGAGGCCATCTTCGGCGGCTTTGTTTTCCTCCTCGGGGGGGCCCTCGCCTCCTTTTCCTTCTTCTTCTTCTTCGAAGGAGTGGCCTGGCGGCGCGAGGTGGTTTCTGGGAGCTCGTCGTCATCATCATGACGCTCGAGGCTCCTGCTCGCTTTGATTTCGCGCTGACGTTGCCCGCGGGTCTTTCGGACCAGCGGGGCAATTTCCTCTTCGGACTCGTCCTCGTCGTCCTCGTTGCCCTTCGCGGGTGGCGATTCGCTTGTATCCTGGGCGGATGGCCCCGGGCTCTCGTCATCGGCGGGTGGGAGCCACCCTTCCACCACTTGGAACAGCTGTGATGAATACGAAACAGAGTTAGAATTACCGCGACTGCATACGCTGCGACTGCGAACAAGATAAAGAAATTACCGTCGGAGCCGGACGCTTCGCGGTGTAGGGGGGGACCCCGGCCTGTGCATCCACGTACACCGCCTGGGTGATCTTCTTCAACGCTGGGAGATAATCCTCCAGCTTCCACTCGTCGAGGCAGGCTTTCGTCGAGTCTCCCCGGCCCGTGTACTGGTACATGTAATGGTCGCGTTGGGCGAGCGGAACGAGCCGCCGCCCAAGCCAACAATTGTACAAGTTTATCGTCTGGAGCCCCTTCTTCTTCAGACCACGGATGGCCTGGAGCATCTCGTCGACGACCATCCGCTGGTCGTCGGGGAGCTTGCCGACCTAGAGATGGCGCGGCTCGGAACGGTTGGCCGAGTACCGCGGGATCGCCGCCTCGTCCTCCGGAGTCGCCTCGGTCACGTAGAACCATGACTTCTTCCAGTCGCTCGCTGCTTTGGCGGGCAGCATCAGATCGAAGAAGGAAGCTTTGGACTTGAGCTGGAACGTCAGGCCGCCCGCGGCTAGCATTGGGCCGCCTGCCTCCTCGCGGCTGATCCGTCCGTGGAACAGATCTTGCCACAAGGGAAAGTAGGGCCGGCAGCCCAAGTAGCACTCGCAGAACGCCACGAAGATGGCGAGCTGCTCGATGCTGTGGGGACCCAGATCTGAGGGCTGGATCCCGTAGTAGGCGCAAAAACGCCGGAAGAACAAAGACGTGGGAAACCCTAACCCCCGCTCGAGATGACTGGTGAAACAGACGAACTCCCTCTCTCGCGGGTTTGGGGTCGTTTCCCCGGCTGCGGGGATACGCCAACAGCCGGCTCGCAGGATTCCGGCCTCCTCGAAGGAGGCCAGCTGCGCCGTCGTGCGCTTGGACCTGCCCCATGGTTCGGTGAGAAGGGCCATAGCCGAGAGGTTGGTTGGAGGTCGAAGGATTTTGGGTCGATTGGATCAAGGAGCAAAGGAAAGAGAATGCGCGCACTCGGAAGAAGTGGTGGGCAGTTGGCTCTACGATTGCCTGTCATTCCTCTTATATAGCAGGAGTTACCCGCCAAATCAGGGGGCCGTTACCGCGCGATGATTACGCCAAAAGTTACCGTTGAGTTACCTTAACGGCTAGTTTGACCACGCCTGACGGTCCAACTCCAGCCACTCGGCTCGCTAGGTCACTCGCCGCGACCGCGTTCCGTTGGCTCGATTCGCCCAAGACGCGACTCGGTTCACCGGATTTTCTCCTTCATACAGGAGCCCGCCGACGATTCGACTGGATGCCTACTTTGAAGCCGTATACTCCGACTGCCAGCAGCCACTTACGCCTAATCAACGACGGCCTCGGGGACTACTGATGGGGATACGCCTACTGGGGTATACTCAGCAGGACGTTTCCGACTGGCCCAAGGGCTGGCGAGTGGGCCTGCAGAACGGCGAGTGGATCGAAGCCCAGCAAGGTACCAAGCGACTGGAAGCTGAAGGCCCAGGCGAGTAGATAGGCCCAGTCGGACTAGGTTAAACGATTACCGAAGCTGTAACCGAATCGGTTGAGATATGTAAACCCTAAGGGAGGTGAGCCTATATAAACCTCCCTATGGGGTGAGTAGAGAGATGTTCCCTCATACACCCAAGCGACTCGCCGCCTAGCCGCCGAGCTCGCCCATTGTAAACACCTCCATAATACAATCTAGCAGGAGTAGGTCTTTACCCTCCGGGGGGCCGAACCTGGGTAAAACCCTGTGTCTTTGCCCTCATCTCGCACCGCAGATGGCTGGCCGCCCTTGCCCCTCGTTCTACTACTCGCTGCCGATTGCAGCATCTGCCGTGACTATTCCCACGACAGGACTGCACTGCATCAACTGACGCGCTCCATCAGTAATCCGCAACTGCGCGTCTAGTGGTAAACCTCGTGGCCTTCTACCTCAGTTAGATCTTGGGTTCACCACGTTAGAGGGGAATTTTGTTTTATCTCTGCGTGGCCCAACATGTAGCCCCCGAGCAGCAATTCAGAGTTTCAAAAGAAAATTGTCTTGGTGCTCTTAGAGTAGCTTTAGCAAAAATGCAAATAGTGTAGTCCCCGAGCGTCAAGTCGGAATTTCTTCGGCTTGGTGCTCTAGAGAGAACTTCACAAAAATTCGACATCGATGTAGCCCCCGAGTGTCAAGGTAGAATTCACTTGAATTTTCCGGCTAGATGCTCAAATAGAACTTCACCGTATCTTAGATATCAATGTACTGTAGCCCCGAGGTTTGTTCCGACTTGGACATAAGGCGGGACAAAACTCTTAAGTTAGAGATGCCAAGCCCCCGAGCGTCGATCCGACTTCCTCAAAGGCGGCTCAAGTCTTGGTCAACAATTGCAATTGCAGCCCCCGAGGTGTCGAGTCTAGTGCAAAGCTGGCTCAAAAAACACCTTAATCCGAGAAACGCGGCAATGTCCAAGCGTCATGTACCTAAAACATAAACATAAAAATACAAATGTATTAAATTGTTCCTTTAATTGTGTCCAACAAACAAATATAAGGTGGAACAAACATAGCCTTTGAACAAATGCTTTAAAGCTGAAACAATGCTACAGGTGGACAACATAAAACTGTTTAGGAGGAAAAAAACTCAACTAACTTGAACAGTTTATGTAAAATTTTGTTTAAGCAAGTATTGACTTATCTATTATTCTGATTTTTATGCTTCACCATTCGCAACATAGAACCATGTATTTGGGTGATGATGTCTAATGGCACCATCCAGAACCCAAGGCCAAATCGCCGGCTTTGAGCGCCGAAAAGTCACTACTCCAGAATCCACATAAAAACAACAGAAAACGTGTATTTAGAAAACTTAAGCTAACGCCCAAAGACGGGTTTTTGCATTTTACTGGGGCCTTAGACGGTAAGCCAGTAGAAAGTTTATACTCACGAGCGCAAGGCAAATCGTGGAAAAGATATGATTAAAAACGAAAGCGGTAAAAGACTCAAAATGTGAGTGAACCAATCTTAATCTTATGATCATAAATAATTAAAATAATAAATAAATAGGGTATTTAGCTGTTTGAGCGAAGTCGGTGTTGTTCGCGACATGGACAAATCTCAGATGCGGGCCGTCTACGACGAAATTGTAGTATTTCCGCAACGACAAGAAGCTATCCATGATGGAGTTGAAGCAGTTCCGGACGGAAACTAAGCCGGACTGCTATCGCGTACATAGTGATAGCGTGTCAGAATTTTCCATTGAACGCTTTTTTCAGGATGAATACAACACAATGAGTCGAGGACGAAAGCTAAATTGAACCCGGCAATAATACACACGTGTAGCTAAGCTCTTCCTCTTTCCGTATGGTTGCACTTGTCCGTTTTATTTTTTCCTAGAGACAAGGTCGCGTGGAGCCGTGGATAGGTTCCTTTGCCATGACCGAATTGGTTTGCTCTTAAACGCACCAATGCATAATCAAACGCGGAAAACAACGCGAAGCAAGCTAGACCAGCTAGCTGGCCGGCGAGTCACGATTTGCACCATGATGGCTCCTAATTTCAGTTTAGTAGAAACGTTCAATCTGGCTGATCGAAATCAAGCAAGAGGTTGCGTCAAAGTAACAGAGAAGGTTGTGGGCTGCTAGATCCATCAGCCTATCGGCGAGGAAAAAACCTAGCAGGACCACTACTGTTTTATTTGAAGAAGATTTCTGTGACGCTGCCGACTTGGCCACATGCTCGAGAGGAGAGACAATATATCATCCTTGGACTCTCAAGAGCGATGACGAAGCCGGCGCGTCGATGGAGATGCGATTTAGCCGCCTTCAAAGACGGCGAGGGATCCCGCCTGGATCCGTCCTGTAAGCGCCTCTTGCCCCACGGTAGGCGTCAACTGTCGTAGTATTGTCGACACGTACGCCATAGAGGTATCCCAACGGCGAGTTTAGATACATGGGGGAAGATGGAGAGCGTCTGGGTCAGCCTGACACAGTTTACCCAGGTTCAGATCTCACGACGGTGGCAAGATCCTACTCCTGCTATAAATCACTATAATGGCAATACGCCGAGTTACAGGATTGTGGGTTCGATGTGTGCGAGTAGTGCTATGCACTTGTCTATTGTTGAGGTTATGCCCTAAAGGCTCCCGTAGGCCGGCTTATAAGGGTGCCAGGACCTAGGGTTACAAGGAGAGTCCCAGCCGGATACGGTTTCAGAGTTCTAGACTAACACTAACTAGTCTTTGTATGCTCCAAGGCTCCGGCTTCCATCATAGGCGGTGGCACGTCGTCTTTCTGTATCCCTGCTGGACCTCCGTCTTATCTATCAGCAACTGGGCCACCCGGTTATGCCATAGGCCTAACCATCAACTATGGGCCACCCAGGCTTGCCTGTATGAGACTATGTCGTAGGTATACCTATTTGGTATATCCACGGTAGAGAGAAAGGAAATAAGCGCAACTTGACCGTGTCAGGATCAACATGTTTAAAGCACATCATATCACATATTTCAGTAAAAGTATTTAAGTGCATACATGCATCTTCAAAAACAGAGCCTCCAAATTGATTCTGTTGAACCAAACTTAAATAGTGGGTCTTAATTTCATAATGTTTAGCAGTAATTACGCCAGGAGAAACTTTTTCGGGCGTATAGTTCCCGCCGTATGGTTGGCACCGACACCGCCTCCTCAAATAGTTTCACCCCGTGCAACTGGATCAGCGAGACGACATACAGAACACCCAGAAATCGCCGAAACCTCACCTCCGGAAGGCATCTGGAGGGGGAACTCATTCACCGGGGATCCATCTTCACCCTACGTAGATCCAGGAGGCTAAGGCACCGATATTCATCATCAACCGCTGCATCACCACCATCTCCATACATCTCATCTACATCTTGTCTAGATCTTGTTGTAATTTCCATACTCGTTGTGGATTTATACAAGTACTATTCATCTATGATAGATTCCATTGTCTTTGCCATGATGTCGATTGCCTCCATGTCTGAGTAGATCATTAGTTCTTAGGGAGATGGAGAAACCCTAGCATGATGTTGAAATATGATAAAGTTTATTATGATATTCATCGCTGTGACCATGTGTTAGATTGTCTTCATCTTGATGTTGGGAGAAGTCGGCCTCTCAATATTTGCATCTTGTGGGGACTTGATGGAGAGAACTACTTGTTGGTAGACGGAGGTGTGTTAGCACTTACAATGACTATAAAGCCGTTGGCACTCCTTGCGTATCAACTTGGGAACCGAGGAAACTCATAAAGCACTATCCATGCCACGGGATACGTCATGCGGGATCAAGTCCCTTAATAGCGCGGTAATTCAATTGATGTTGATTGCTGTCTGCTGTGGTTATGAGGATGATGTGAGCAGTGGTTTGATGGCTGACGTGGAGCCTGTTGGGAACCCCAAAAGAAAGGTGTGAAGCAGCACAGCAGCAAGTTCTACCTCAGTAAGAAACCGAGGTTATCGAACCAGCAGGAGGAAGGAAAATTCACACAGGTGTTGCAAGCAACACGGAAACCTGCATAACACAGACTCAAGACTTTGCCCAACGAATCAGTGAGGTTATCAAGCTCACCGGTTTTCCGTAACAAAGGATTAAACGTATGGTGTGGAAGGTAATGGTTTGCAGCAAGTAAACGAGTAACAGTGGAAGATGTATCAATGGTAAAGATTGGACCGGGGTTCATAGTTCACTAGAGGTGCTATCCTTAGATAAACAACATGGCATGAAGGGTAAACAAATTACAGCAGGTCAATTTACAGTAACTGAGCAAGGCATAACAATGCAATACCAGACAAAAAGATCCTATGAGATTCGATTGGGAAATACAACAATATACATAGACCGCCATCCAACTGCATCTATGACTAGAAGTCCACCTTCGGGTTATCATCCGAACCCCCTCCAGTATTAAGTTGCAAGCAACAGACAACTACTTTAAGCAAAGTGTGTAAGGTAAACAATCCACTTGTTCCATCAACTACTTGGCCAAGATAGCTACAAACAACGGAGAGCACGCAAGATCACAAACAACACAGACATGATAGAATCAAATAGACAAAACCATTAATCAATCTGATATAATAATCTCAATATCCATTGGATCCCCGCAAACACAACATGCATGATTACAAATAGATTAGATCTTGATCATGAACGGAGCTCACAAGATCTATACATGAAAGCACAAGGATGAGATACAACCATCTAGATACTACATGGACCCATAGTCCAAGGTGGAACTACTCACGCATCATACCGGAGAAGAAGGCCTCCGGGATGATCTCCCCTCCGATAGGGTGCCGAGAAGAACTTCAGATCCCCCCGATCTAGGGACAATGGTGGCGGCGGCTACAGAAGGTCTCGTGGAGTTTTTTATCAGGTGCCTAGGATTTCTGCATCGGGGTCTTCTTATAGGCGAAGAGGCGAGGCTGGGAGGCGGCCAGGGGGCCCACACCCTACCTAGGCGCGGGGTGGGCCCACCCGCGCCTAGGGGGAGTGTGGCGGCCCTGGTTCGCCTCTCCGTCTCTCCTCTGGACTTCGTGTCCCCCAACGGTAAAATATTGACTTTAGCGTTTGTCCCGTCCAATTCCGAGAATATGGATTTTCTGCCTTTCTGGAACCAAAAACAGAAGAAAACAGGCAAATGGCACTATGGCAACTTGTTAATAGGTTAGTTCCAGAAAAGATATAAAAACACCTCAAAGTGTAGAGAAAGCAAAGAAAAGTAGATAGTAAACAATCATGGAGCATAAAAAATTATAGATACGGTTTCCGACGTATCAAGCATCCCCAAGCTTAACTCCTGCTCGTCCTCGAGTAGGTAAGTGATAAAAGAATAATTTTTGAGGTGAAATGCACCATCAAAACCAAGATCAAACCATTTGCAAGCATTGAAAGCTGGGATCAAAGAACTCTAAACATGTGCATGAAAAATGGAGTTCTAACAATAGAACATAGTAACTATGCATGCAACATGAAAGGCTACAAACAAAGATCATGAATAACATGCATTGAAAAACATTTATTTGTTTCACATACAAAAATATGGCATAGCGGCAATCAGTTTGTCCCTCATAGAGTAGCAAATAGATGCATAGGATACCTTCAAAGTTCACAAGGGTGACTAGAAACAAATGGCACAAGAACAAGTAATCTCACAATATGCATCAATCAATAAGTTTTGGGACACTGCACACAGGATGACAACTATGCTCTCTTAATGGTTCCTAAAGGTAGAAGGTGGAGACTCAATATAATAGTGGAAGAAAGGCCCTTCACAAAGGGAAGCAGGGATTTCAAGTTTCAAAAAGAGCTTGCAAAAATTATGGTACTTGTTAGCTTTCATCCCTCATTGCCCCTATCATAAGCATCTTGAAGTGATTAAGGTTAAAGTGAACAAACTATGGAGTATATGCTTGACAAAGTATAAGTTGGCAATCTCAAGTCCCCTGAATATGAGGGCCACACCTCATGCTACTCAATTTCAGTCACTTGTAAGTTCTTGTCATTGTAAGTACATGCATATCATAGAGAACCGCCAACGGGGTACCCCTTGCACATGGTGCAGGAGCTATCCCATAACAAAAAATGGCAAGGCAAGCAGACAATGAGCATCTCAGCGATCTTTTTATTTACTATGTGCATAGCTTTTTATTGAGGATGCTTCATAGATAGCTCATTATGGTGATGTTGCAAGTTTCCACCATGATTAGGCATGGCTTAGGCTAGCGGCCCAGGCGTTTCTCTAACACAAAATACAAAATCCATGGACTTACAAGTTCTCTCTTTATTTCACACCGGTGACATCCATAGACAAAAGAGCATGATATAAACTGAGTACAAAGTACAAGTGCAATGTTGAAAACGTTCCCCGTGACTGCACGGTTCTGCTAATTCCAACGTTTAAGTGCAAGCATATACAACATAGATGACACAATGGTTGAAGTTTATTAGGGGCAAAGAATATAAAGTGTGCCATCAAGTTCGTGAGCGCTTTAATCACTAAGTTTACACATAACAAAATAGTTTTTAATTAGAAGATAACTGAAACCAAGAATATACTTGGAATGGTGTAACACACCATGTATAGGAGTTTATAGTGGACACTTTGGAATAACTTGGTTTTTTGGGAGTTGGAAGCATGAGTATAACTTACTCATACAAGTGGAGGCTAGCAAAAGACTGGGAGCAACCAACTAAGAGAGCAATAATGGCCATAATCATGCAGAGCAACAAAACATTACTAATCAAAGCATAGAGTGGTACTACAAGTCAAGGACTAAATGATCATAGAGGCTATGGTGACTTGTCATAGTCATAACATGGTGTGATCATGTGCCAAGTCAACCCAAACAAATCATCAAAGGAGAATACCACAATACTATGCTTTTGCATGCTAAAACAACGCATAATTTCTTCAAGGCACACTAAGCAATCCTAATTGTTTGGAACAAGACATGCTACAACAATAATTACTAAGCATAAGGTCAAAAAAAACACCTAGCATGTCATGCTAAAGTCTAAGTCACAGTCAATGCAAGCTCCTCTTGCACTTTCAAGCAAGAACTTACTACTCCTTTCCAACACCAAGCAACTTATTTGAAACAACACATCGAGAATGGGGGTCCAAACTACTTTATTCAAGCAAACTAAACAACTAAGCAAACCAAACGGAAACTAAGACGCTCCAAGAACAACACAACTGTGCATGAAACAATAAAAACGAAGTGTGTAGACATACCTGAGCTTTTTATTGATGAAGAAGGGGATGCCTTGGGCATCCCCAAGCTTTGACGCTTGTACCTCTTGTAAATTTCTTGGGGTGACACCGGGGTGGCATCCCCAAGCTTGAGATTTTGTCCATTCTTCATCTCATTACATCATTCTCTCTCTACACCTGAATTTTTTCCTTCATACAAAACTTCACACAATCTTCATTAGCAACATTAGTGTAATCAAAAGATAATAGACCTTTAGGTAAAGCTTTGGAACAGCAAGACTTTTCACTAAAAACACAAGCTACTGTAGCAGCTCCTTCAAAAATCTCAAGTTCCCAAAAGAGAACTCAAAAAGGAATCAATAAGAAGCAAATGCAAATAATGGCAGAAATCTGTCAAAACAGACAGTAGGTGGAAACCGATTTTTTCGAAGATCTTCTGTTGCTCAAATCAAAAAGTGTTGAATTAACGAAAGCTAGCTAACATACTGGGGGATTTATTCGTAAATTTTCAATTAATCCGAGTTACAGAGACTCCTCACAAATTTTTTTGGTGGAGGACAGAAATCTGTTTTGGGACAGCAACTCCCCAAATTTTACTTACCTCTCATTAGAGGTCATTCTTGGCACAAAAAGCAAAAAAAAAGGATAAGGAGAGGTCATTACTGGAGTAATAACTTCCAAGACTCAAGGAAACTCTTGGGTTATCTCCCAACAAGTACTTTTCTTTAACGTCTTTAAGTTAGGCTTGAAATCTTGAGAAGATGCTCACATAAGAAATATGAATTGAAGTAAAAGAGAGCATCAAGAAGCAAATTCAAAACACATTTAAGTCTAACCCACTTCCTATGCATAGGAATCTTGTATGCAAATAAATTCACAAAGAACAAAGTGACATGCATAGGAAGATGAAACAAGAGTAACTTCAAAACTTTCAGCACATAGAGAGGTGTTTTAGTACCATGAAATCTTCTCCAACCATATTTTCCTCTCTCATAATAATTTTCAGTAGCCTCATGAATAAACTCAACAATATAGCTATCACATAAATCATGATTTTCATGATCTACAAACACATAATTTCTATCAAGCTCAAAAATAGTGGGATTAAAACCTTCATAGTTTTTACCCAAAGTAGATATTTCAAAAGGATCCACATGAACATAACATTCATCCTCATTTGGTAAGCATGGGGGATAATCAAATAATATAAGAGGTAAAGAGTAACTCTCATTAGAAGGTAGACATGGGATCCATTCTTCCTCCTCTTGACCATCACTCTCCTCCTCTTTTTCATCTAATGAGCTTTCAGTTTCAGCAATTTCTTCTTCCATAGGCTCCTGCAAGGCATTAGACTCTTCCATTCTTGGAAAGCATCTATTAAAATATTCAAGAATATAGCCATTTTCTTCCTTGTAATTATCAAAGAAAAACTTAAGTATCTCATAAACCTCATATTTATAAGGTGCATCATCAGTATTTTCAAGCAAACTGGCAAGTTCAAATGCACCCTTGAAGGCAATAAATTCTTCAATTTGCTCCACATCATAAAAGTCATAAATTCCTTTAACATAAGAAGATATGGTAACATTATCATTATACTCACATTGAAAAGGTAGGTGTTTATACCTCCTGCAGCAACAGGCTTTATCAAAGCAATAAGTAACATTATAAGTGGAGCACACCTCTCTAGCAATAGTATTTAATTTATCAATTTGTTCCCATAAGTGTTTCCCTTTTTGTGACAAACGGTGTTCCTTATAATAATACTTTTGTTCTTCCGTGAACCCACCTTGCCAATAAAAACTAGTTTCAAAGAAACCATCCATTGATAGAAAGCATGACCAAGCAAGGCAATAACAGACCAGCACCTAGAGCAGGAACTAATTTTTTTGTGTTTTTGAATAGGGAAAGCAAACCAAACTAAACTAAAAAATTTGGAGTTTTTGAAAAGAGGCAAACAAAACCAAGAAAAATAAACTAAGCAAACTAAAAACAAAGTAAAGATAAAGGAAGTGAAGGACTCCTCTTGTGAAGACGTCCTTAGCCTCCCCGGCAACGGCGCCAGAGAGCTTGATGGCTGACGTGGAGCCTGTTGGGAACCCCAAGAGCAGGGTATGAAGCAGCACAGCAGCAAGTTCTCCCTTAGTAAGAAACCGAGGTTATTGAACCAGCAGGAGGAAGGAAACGTCACACAGGTGTTGCAAGCAACGCGGAAACCTGCACAACATAGACTCAAGACTTGCCCCAACGAATCAGTGAGGTTGTCAAGCTCACCGGTTTGCTGTAACAAAGGATTAAACGTATGGTGTGGAAGGTAATGGTTTGAAGCAAGTAAACAAGTAAAAGTGGAAGATTATCAATGGTAAAGATTGGACCGGGGTCCATAGTTCACTAGAGGTGCTCTCCTTAGATAAACAGCATGGCATGAAGGGTAAACAAATTACAGCAGGGCAATTGACAGGAACTGAGAAAGGCATAACAATGCAATACCAGACAAAAAGATCCTGTGAGATTCGATTGGGCAATACAACAATATACATAGACCGCCATCCAACTACATCTATGACAAGAAGTCCACCTTTAGGTTATCATCCGAACCCCCTCCAGTATTAAGTTGCAAACAACAGACAACTGCTTTAAGCAAAGTGTGTAAGGTAAAAAATCCACTTGTTCCATGAACAAGAGACCGTTGTTTTCTCCCTAGTGGCAACAACACATCTACAACAGAAGATATTTCTGCAACTTCCCTTGGAAACTAGAGGCATGAACCCACTATCGAGCATAAATACCCTCTCTTGGAGTCACTAGCAACTACTTTGCCAAGATAGCTACTGACAACGGAGAGCATGCAAGATCACAAACAACACAGACATGATAGAATCAAATAGACAAAATCATTAATCAATCTGACATAGTAATCTCAATATCCATCGGATCCCTGCAAACACAACATGCATGATTACAAATAGATTAGATCTTGATCATGAACGGGGCTCACAAGATCTATACATGAAAGCACAAGGAGGAGATATAACCATCTAGCTACTACATGGACCCATAGTCCAAGGTGGAACTACTCACGCATCATACCGGAGAAGAAGGCCTCCGGGATGATCTCCCCTTCTGCAGGGTGCCGGGAAGAACTTCAGATCCCCTCAATCTAGGGACGAAGGTGGCAGCGTCTACAGAAGGTTTCGTGGAGTTTTTTATCCGGTGCCTAGGGTTTCTGCATCGGGCGCTTCTTATAGGCGAAGAGGCGAGGCTGGGAGGCGGCCAGGGGGCCCACACCCTACCTAGGCGCGGGGTGGGACCACTCGTGCCTAGGGGGTGTGGCGGCCCTGGTTCGCCTCTTCGTATCTCCTTTGGACTTCATGTCCCCCACGGTAAAATATTGATTTTGGCGTTTGTCCCGTCCAATTCCGAGAATATTGATTTTCTGGCTTTCTGGAACCAAAAACAGAAGAAAACAGGCAACTGGCACTGTGGACTTGTTAATAGGTTAGTTCCAGAAAAGATATAAAAACACCTCAAAGTGTAGACAAAGCAAAGCAAAGTAGATAGTAAACAAGCATGGAGCATCAAAAATTATAGATACGTTTCCGACGTATCATGGTTGTTGCCTATTCGTCCGAATACGAAGTTCCTCACACATACATAGTTGAGAATATTCATGATAATAATGTTTACCTTAGCCATTTATAAATGGTAGAGGTGTATCTGCTACTCTCCGAGAACGCTTTTCCCCATTGCAGGTTCAAATCTCTTTTACATACCCGATACTTATTTTCTGTATTCAGTTTGTTTTACTTTACTTATTGTTCTCGTATACCAAAAACCCCCAAAACACCTTTTTACACAACACTCGCATTTTATCTTGGTACTTAGAACTTTATTCTAGCATTTCTATTTTAGTATTTACTTCAAGAGTTATTAGACTTCAGAGTCCTTCTCCCTGTGGGGTCGATATCTTTATTTCAAAACTAGCTACAGATGATCTGTGCACTTGCAGTCATCATAAAACATATATAAATATATAATGATGTCACAACCTTGTTCAATCTTATAATTACTAAACACAAGAGAGAGACAGAGAGGGAGGGAGATGGAGATGGAGATCGATGCGTGGTGGTGGTGATGCCTTCCTTCTCCTCCTCTTCTTCTTGCTTGGATGTCTTGATGGTGATGGTGTTGAGGGAGATCTAGATCTCGGAGGTGTGGTTGAGGCAGAGCTCCTCCACCGTGGAGATCGGATGGGTGGCGGTGGCGGCAGGGCTCCGCCCCTGAAGGGCTATGTTGTATTATGGCTTCCTCCTCTCTCCCTTGACTCCTCCCTCCTTTATATAGGCCTTGGGGGTGCCCTAGGGTTTCCCCAATACCGTCATATGACTTAGGGAAGGTTTTGGAGCTTCTGGGGGCAAAATCCTGTCATTTTCGACCTTTTTCGCAACTATACGGCGGGAGCTATACGACCGGAATTTTTGCTCCCGCCATACAGTTAGTCGTTAAACCTTCGGGTTTCATAGTGTTTTGGTCGCCATTTCTTCATAAGAACTCCATTTTGGGTGTCGTCTCGATGAGGGCTACAACCCCATGGTATTGGATCTTCATTTTGAGAAAGTGGAAAAATTCACATTTCCAACCTCTCAAATGACCAAGTCCGGTCCCTGCAGCTCCTCCATACTATGCTCTCTTTGTTCCCTTTGCCTTTGTTTTATCCATAATCATCATCAACACCTACACACATGTCAAAGAAAAGGAAGAGGGATAAAATTCTACCTAAACTACTAAATGTGCAAAGCTCATATGAAAATGAATGAATAATATAAACCATGCATATTTGGCATAACTGCAGCTAGATAAAGCATGAGATGGGTGGTTGATATGCATAAAATACTTCTATAAAACTGTACATAAATTCCACTCATCATATGCATTTACCGGAACAACTTATCTATGCAGCCACATTACCCCTGGAAGACGGGGTCTAACTCGTAGTTTGTTCTCTTTAGTCGGGGCCTCCCTACATGTTCTATAGGAGAGAAATCTCCCGAATCTAGGTTGTCCTAAGAATCTATGGATGAGAGGATGGTGTATGCCATAGACAAGGGCCGGTGCAACAATTGGGTCTACTCCCACGGATGGTATGACTTAGGAGTATGGAAGGAAGTGGAATCAACAAATCAAGGTATTTCCCAGACTGCGGTTTGGGTATACGCATGTATGGAAGGGAGGATTATGTTACGGTGAGCCACATACTCGTTGAAGGGTAGAACAAACCCAAAAGGGAAAGACGCCTTTGTTAGGGACGACAAATGAAAGGTCAGGTTCGATTATCCAGACCCCCGTATACTTGGATTAACGGGGCATGGTTGAATCCCGGCAGATGTATTGATTCTTGTGTGTAAAATGCATAAACTCTGCAGAGTATAATCTATTCGGATAGTCTTGTCCATGGTCAAGGATGGTTGGAAAGGTGATTGCTAGCAGTACCCAAGTGATGGTTTTGAGAAAAATAAAAAGTATGTGACTTGTTCATGAGAAAGCATGATATTAAGGTTTTGTTTTGACCATGAATGGTTTAAGATGTTTATAAAAGGTTTTTACTCTAAAATTGGTTTTTAAAATGTTTTCAACAAGGATATTGTAACACCCTCAGAATCGGACCTATGCAAGTTTCAGCGAAACCCGCCAAACCCGCATAGAAACGATTCAAAGGTGCCCACCAGGCACTTTCGTGCGGGTGGAAAATGAAGTAATAACATTACACAACAGTCCTCGATGGGACCCACAGAACAGATATATATAACAGCGACTCCATGAGTCAAGAATACAAATATAATATACAAAGATCCAAATCACCTTGAAAACGATAGTGCGTCCAGCTACGGACAAGATGCAAATGGGGCTAAGAGCCCTAAAGAATAACCAATGGCGTCCGTAACCCTGCCCAGGCCAAGCCGGAAGGGTAACCCTGCTAATGACGTCGATCTCAGAACCTGCTTAAACAAAAGGGGTGCCGACAAAGGCAAGGGAAAAAGAGGAGCGTCAGTACTGAGGCCAGTACACGGCGAGACTAGAATTCGGCGGTCCTCGCCTACATAGGTATGGTGGACTGAGCGGCAGCGGCAGCATGCACTAAACAACCTATAGAGACTCGATACAACTGGCGGCTATCAGAGAGGGGTGAGAAAGACCTATTCGGATCCAACCTGATACTATCATCAAACAAACCCATCCTGGCGTTTCCCCCTCGAGACCAAACGAGGAAGTCAACTGAGGAACTCACACAGTTGGCAGTTTTACTTATTCAGTTATCGTTGCAGCAATTACTAGTCAGGTTTAGATATTCCTCCTGATAAAGTAAACAGTGGGCACTTTTAGTTAATCATTCAGTTATAGTGGCATCACTTACTAGTCAGATTCGATTAGCATGAGACAACCCAAAACCCAGCAGTTGTTGGCACTTTTATTTAGCCGTTCCGTTGTAGTTGTCATACTTACTAGTCAGGTACAATGGTCGCAAGCGACACTCCAAACAAGCAATTGTGGGCAGTATTAATTAGCCATTCCATTATAGTGAAGCTGATTACTAGTCATTATAAAGTCAAATTTATAGCAATAAACTTTAGTTATGCTTGTCTATGGTCGAGATACTGTGCTCCAAGTCGTCCATAACCGCGGACACGGCTTTCAGAAAGTTTTACCCGGCCGGGGTGCACCAGTAGCAACACACACTCGATCAGCCTCGGAAAAACCAAATCAAAACCCAACGAGGCTTTCACGACAAAGCAATCACAGGATTCAGAAATATTTCAGGGGGCCACCCCTTGGAGTCTACCCGCAACGAAGTAAGCAAGCTCCGAGATGGACTCAAGGTTTGGGTGGACGGCTGTGAACGACTGGGAACCCAAAACTGGGCTTGTCGACACCGCGGAATCGTGTCCCGATCCTAAACAGTACAGTGTGCTCCTCGCACAATCGTAAATAAAGCAGTAAAGCATGGCATAGGTACAGGATCGTAAATAAAACCTCAAACTAGTTTGTGGCCCCAAGAAATAAGACTGAATCAAGCTCTGGCTCAGGGGGGTCCCATATACCTCCCGGATGTGGATAGCGCGATAAATCAAGGAACAGGTATCAAGTACTCGGGGTCCTGCGGGACACAAGTGGGCGTTCGGAAACCAATTGTTTTCTATCACCCACTGATGCCTCTGCTTACTTCAATTTTAGTTGTTAAACAGTAATTAAAGTGAACGATAAGTAAAGCTATGATCATCTCCAACAGCAACATGCGGCAATACATCAACAACTGTGTCACTTGACGACACGCAACAGCACTTGAGCAAGTGACTACGACGCGCAAGTCCAACTATCTACCAAACAACAAGTAATAGGATGTGTCCAAGGCAATATATGGCTGCAAGGGATATCAAGGGTACGGAAACTAGAGCATCGCAACACAGATAGCAATAGATCAACAGGAGGGAATAAATACTATAAAAGTAAGATAGGTAGAAAAGGGAAGATGCTCGCCTGAAAACATTGTCGAAGGGTTCGACCGATGATCGGGGCGAAGCTCACATCAACTCAACGGCCTTATCCGCGAAGAAGCAAATCACTAGAAGAAACACCGGATGCAATATTTAATACAACGGCAGAAGATCGGCATGATGCATGCATGATGTATGACATGGCAAAGATGCGATGCAATTAGGTCATATTAAGTGGAACCGGGTTCCCGACAATTAATTAGAGGGTTCATGTTATTTATCTACCCCGCAATTTAAATGTTGTTTAACAAGGCAGAAGATAGTACTGGTTCGCTACACAAGTTTAAATGAGGCCAATATGAGACTAGATTTGCCCGCATATGGGCCCCATATTTAATTATTAGGTGAATCGGCATAAGGCCCCCATACCACATACAAATATGCATGCGAGATGAACAATTCAATATGCAACAATTCATGTAGTTGACCATTTATAAAATAGGGTTCTCGGAAAAGGGGTTCACACATTAGGGTCTCGACGGTCTTGGTGTTCCGGGATTCGGGGTCGGTCTCCGGGTCCAGGGTTCGACGGAAACGTTCTCGACGGAAGCGTTCTTGGGTTACTGGGGTCGATCTTGTTGTTCGGGATGAAGCACTTGTCGCACCGGGGTCTCGGTGTCCGGGATGAAGTACTCGGCGTCTCCGCGTCGGTGTCTTTACTGTTCGGGTTCTCGAGCATCGCGTCCGGGAAGGAGAACTTGTCGCGCATGTGGTCTTTGGATCCAGGGTCTCATTCATGGCGTCCCATTGTAGATCTTGTTGATGGTCCAGCAAAAGCCACCGGGTCCGGTCTTGATTCCATTGTCGATGGCGATCTTGGCGAAACACTTCGTATGGTGAAGATCTTGAGGTTCCGAGATGAAGACCCTAGCGGTTAACTTCAATTGCCGGTGTCGAGGACGGGCTTGTATTTTCACTAGGTTCAGTGGGGTGAAGACTTGTTCAACGCCGATGGCCTTGGTCACATGGTCAACCGAGCACGCGCATGGAGAACTTGGAGTCACTCGGGTCCTCGGCTAACCGGTTCGGTCGTTCTTGGCGTCTATGAGGTAGGTCTTGGCGTTCCTTGTTTTGTCGAAGGCCTTGGGGTTCCACATAGAAGGTCTTATCCGAGGACGAACTTGTTTGGCCGGGGTTGTGCAAGGAGGTTCTTGTCGATGATTGACCTTGTCAACTCGTGAGGGCAGAACTGCATCATGCACATCATCTACTGCAGTGAACAGCAGCAGCACCATGCACACGTCGGGCAGCACGAAAAGGGCAAGATACCCTCGGCAGGAGGCAAACGCCGGACTTGACGCGGCCAAGAGGATGGGCACGCGGGCGACGCGGGGGAGCTCGCAGGCGGTGGAGGGCGCCGCGCACGGGGGAAGGCGCGTGGAGCAGAGAGACCGACCGGCGGAGACGGGCGGCTGCTCGGGGCGGGCTCGACGGAGGGCGCTTGAGAGCGGCCGGCGCTGCGGCGGGGAGAACCAGCCGGCGGTGCCGCGCCGGCCCGGCAGGAGGGCGGCTGACGGCGATGGGGCTCGGGCCGGAGGCGGTTGACGGGAGGCGGTGCAGAGGATGGGCGGCGGCGGTTGCTCGGGCGGAGGGCGTCGGGGTCGCCGGCGCTGGGCGCGGCGAGCAGCGGCGGCGTAGAGCGGAAGGGGGCGAGCCGGAGCGGAGGAGGCGGGGTCGCGCGCGGGCGCGGAGCGCGCGGAGGCGGGAGTCGGCCGGCGCTGCGGGACCTGGGGAAGAGAGGCGGAGGCGCGCAGAGAGGTGGCCGCGGCCGGCGGCGCGGGAGGTGGCGGAGGCGCGGCGAGGCCGAGGCCGGCGGCAGAGGGCCTGCAGGCGGCGGCGGCTAGCCGGAGTAGGAGGAGGACGTAGCGGGGCGGCGGGGTCGCGGGCTGGGCGGCGGCGCGCGGGTCGCCGGCGACGGGCAGGTGCGCGGGGCTTGCAGGGGTGAGGCAGCGCGGTTGCTTCGCGTGGGGGAGAGAGCCAGGGAGGAGGAGGGAGTGGCGGGCCCGGGGTGGGATCTGCTGTGGCGTGCGTGTGTGCTGTGTTGTGTTTGGTGTGTGGCAGGTGAGAGAGTGGGGGGAAGGAAGAGAGGGGTGAGCCAAGTGGCAGAGGGTGATTGGAGGATGGGGGAGGGACAGCTGAGGTGGCAGCGTGTGAGTGGCCAGGGTGATGTGGAGGGGGTGGGCTGGGTAGGTAATTTGGTAGGTTTAGAAATTAGGTGGACCGTTTTAATTTCTGGGGCGGTCGTTCGGGTCATTCGGCCCGTTCGACTGCCCCGCTAAAAATAACTTAATATTTTATTTACTTTATTTGGAACGTTTGCAAACCGAAAGCGGACACAAAATAATCCGGTGACCCGGGGTTTGATATTTGATTAAAGTTGGGGCGTTTTAGAAAACAAAACGGGCTTTGTGAAATAGTTTTATGCAAACAATGCATGATGATGACGATGCAATGCACAAAAACAACGCGATTTTCTAGTAGTGGTTTTGCGGGATGCCACAATTCGACACCACTAACAAGGGATCTCGCCCTCGAGATCCGCCTCATGGTACCGGAAAGAAGGGCGGCGATCTGAATCTTCTCGCTTCGTGTAGATCCTCGCGACACCACTAACAAGAGTTCATCCTCCATCTTGAAATCGGCGACACCACCAACAAAGGGTCGTTGTTCCTGATCGTCGAGAGAACACTCCGGAGAACAAAGGACGAAGATAGAGGCATCAACAAACAAAGCCACCTCTAGCTCCGATGAAAAGGGGAACCGATGCATTCTCATCCACTTCAATGTACAAAAGCGAATAGAAGGGGTAGTCGGCATGGGGGCCAATCCATCACGCACCCAAACTATTACTCTGCACAATCAGTGGAAAAGCGTGCAACCATTCTCGGAATCAGACTGAAGATCTCGACAAGCGAGGTTCGGAACAAAGGAGGGGTGGACATTCTCATCAGATCTGATGTAGAAGACTTCGTCGCGTCGGAAAACACCGGAAGGCACAAACAAAGAACGAAGAATGGCACCACAGTAGACGGATCCATCAGGCAGCTTGAACACCGGATGGTAGCACACAGTTATCAGAGGAGGAAGCGAAACCCTGAAGGTACGACGGAAAACCCACCACGAGAAATCCTGGACTCGCAGAAAAGATAAGAGAGCAGGTTCAAAACACGTCGAGATAAGAGGAGAATAGCAGAGGGGTAAGGAGTAAAATCAGACCTAATTAGAACTATCCAACCGATTTTGCAAAATAGTTTTGACACTCTACTTCGGCCGTTAGCTAGGTTATCCTACAGGCTGGACTTGTGGGGTATCGCAACTGCTGAGCTCTGATACCACTCTGTAACACCCTCAGAATCGGACCTATGCAAGTTTCAGCGAAACCCGCCAAACCCGCATAGAAACGATTCAAAGGTGCCCACCAGGCACTTTCGTGCGGGTGGAAAACGAAGTAATAACATTACACAACAGTCCTCGATGGGACCCACAGAACAGATATATATAACAGCGACTCCATGAGTCAAGAATACAGATATAATATACAAAGATCCAAATCACCTTGAAAACGATAGTGCGTCCAGCTACGGACAAGATGCAAATGGGGCTAAGAGTGCTAAAGAATAACCAATGGCGTCCGTAACCCTGCCCAGGCCAAGCCGGAAGGGTAACCCTGCTAACGACGTCGATCTCAGGACCTGCTTAAACAAAAGGGGTGCCGACAAAGGCAAGGGAAAAAGAGGAGCGTCAGTACTGAGGCCAGTACACGGCGAGACTAGAATTCGGCGGTCCTCGCCTACATAGGTATGGTGGACTGAGCGGCAGCGGCAGCATGCACTAAACAACCTATAGAGACTCGATACAACTGGCGGCTATCAGAGAGGGGTGAGAAAGACCTATTCGGATCCAACCTGATACTATCATCAAACAAACCCATCCTGGCGTTTCCCCCTCGAGACCAAACGAGGAAGTCAACTGAGGAACTCACACAGTTGGTAGTTTTACTTATTCAGTTATCGTTGCAGCAATTACTAGTCAGGTTTAGATATTCCTCCTGATAAAGTAAACAGTGGGCACTTTTAGTTAATCATTCAGTTATAGTGGCATCACTTACTAGTCAGATTCGATTAGCATGAGACAACCCAAAACCCAGCAGTTGTTGGCACTTTTATTTATCCGTTCCGTTGTAGTTGTCATACTTACTAGTCAGGTACAATGGTCGCAAGCGACACTCCAAACAAGCAATTGTGGGCAGTATTAATTAGCCATTCCATTATAGTGAAGCTGATTACTAGTCATTATAAAGTCAAATTTATAGCAATAAACTTTAGTTATGCTTGTCTATGGTCGAGATACTGTGCTCCAAGTCGTCCATAACCGCGGACACAGCTTTCAGAAAGTTTTACCCGGCCGGGGTGCACCAGTAGCAACACACACTCGATCAGCCTCGGAAAAACCAAATCAAAACCCAACGAGGCTTTCACGACAAAGCAATCACAGGATTCAGAAATATTTCAGGGGGCCACCCCTTGGAGTCTACCCGCAACGAAGTAAGCAAGCTCCGAGACGGACTCAAGGTTTGGGTGGACGGCTGTGAACGACTGGGAACCCAAAAATGGGCTTGTCGACACCGCGGAATCGTGTCCCGATCCTAAACAGTACAGTGTGCTCCTCGCACAATCGTAAATAAAGCAGTAAAGCATGGCATAGGTACAGGATCGTAAATAAAACCTCAAACTAGTTTGTGGCCCCAAGAAATAAGACTGAATCAAGCTCTGGCTCAGGGGGGTCCCATATACCTCCCGGATGTGGATAGCGCGATAAATCAAGGAACAGGTATCAAGTACTCGGGGTCCTGCGGGACACAAGTGGGCGTTCGGAAACCAATTATTTTCTATCACCCACCGATGCCTCTGCTTACTTCAATTTTAGTTGTTAAACAGTAATTAAAGTGAACGATAAGTAAAGCTATGATCATCTCCAACAGCAACATGCGGCAATACATCAACAACTGTGGCACTTGACGACACGCAACAGCACTTGAGCAAGTGACTACGACGCGCAAGTCCAACTATCTACCAAACAACAAGTAATAGGATGTGTCCAAGGCAATATATGGCTGCAAGGGATATCAAGGGTACGGAAACTAGAGCATCGCAACACAGATAGCAATAGATCAACAGGAGGGAATAAATACTATAAAAGTAAGATAGGTAGAAAGGGGAAGATGCTCGCCTGAAAACATTGTCGAAGGGTTCGACCGATGATCGGGGCGAAGCTCACATCAACTCAACGGCCTTATCCGCGAAGAAGCAAATCACTAGAAGAAACACCGGATGCAATATTTAATACAACGGCAGAAGATCGGCATGATGCATGCATGATGTATGACATGGCAAAGATGCGATGCAATTAGGTCATATTAAGTGGAACCGGGTTCCTGACAATTAATTAGAGGGTTCATGTTATTTATCTACCCCGCAATTTAAATGTTGTTTAACAAGGCAGAAGATAGTACTGGTTCGCTACACAAGTTTAAATGAGGCCAATATGAGACTAGATTTGCCCGCATATGGGCCCCATATTTAATTATTAGGTGAATCGGCATAAGGCCCCCATACCACATACAAATATGCATGCGAGATGAACAATTCAATATGCAACAATTCATGTAGTTGACCATTTATAAAATAGGGTTCTCGGAAAAGGGGTTCACACATTAGGGTCTCGACGGTCTTGGTGTTCCGGGGTTCGGGGTCGGTCTCCGGGTCCAGGGTTCGACGGAAACGTTCTCGACGGAAGCGTTCTTGGGTTACTGGGGTCGATCTTGTTGTTCGGGATGAAGCACTTGTCGCACCGGGGTCTCGGTGTCCGGGATGAAGTACTCGGCGTCTCCGCGTCGGTGTCTTTACTGTTCGGGTTCTCGAGCATCGCGTCCGGGAAGGAGAACTTGTCGCGCATGTGGTCTTTGGATCCAGGGTCTCATTCATGGCGTCCCATTGTAGATCTTGTTGATGGTCCAGCAAAAGCCACCGGGTCCGGTCTTGATTCCATTGTCGATGGCAATCTTGGCGGAACACTTCGTATGGTGAAGATCTTGAGGTTCCGAGATGAAGACCCTGGCGGTTAACTTCAATTGCCGGTGTCGAGGACGGGCTTGTATTTTCACTAGGTTCAGTGGGGTGAAGACTTGTTCAACGCCGATGGCCTTGGTCACATGGTCAACCGAGCACGCGCATGGAGAACTTGGAGTCACTCGGGTCCTCGGCTAACCGGTTCGGTCGTTCTTGGCGTCTACGAGGTAGGTCTTGGCGTTCCTTGTTTTGTCGAAGGCCTTGGGGTTCCACATAGAAGGTCTTATCCGAGGACGAACTTGTTTGGCCGGGGTTGTGCGAGGAGGTTCTTGTCGATGATTGACCTTGTCAACTCGTGAGGGCAGAACTGCATCATGCACATCATCTACTGCAGTGAACAGCAGCAGCACCATGCACACGTCGGGCAGCACGAAAAGGGCAAGATACCCTCGGCAGGAGGC
Source organism: Avena sativa (assembly GCA_916181665.1). Classification (NCBI taxonomy): domain Eukaryota; kingdom Viridiplantae; phylum Streptophyta; class Magnoliopsida; order Poales; family Poaceae; genus Avena; species Avena sativa. Next base: position 393,947,461 of record OV702284.1, read on the forward strand.
AAACACCGGACTTGACGCGGCCAAGAGGATGGGCACGCGGGCGACGCGGGGGAGCTCGCAGGCGGTGGAGGGCGCCGCGCACGGGGGAAGGCGCGTGGAGCAGAGAGACCGACCGGCGGAGACGGGCGGCTGCTCGGGGCGGGCTCGACGGAGGGCGCTTGAGGGCGGCCGGCGCTGCGGCGGGGAGAACCAGCCGGCGGTGCCGCGCCGGCCCGGCAGGAGGGCGGCTGACGGCGATGGGGCTCGGGCCGGAGGCGGTGCAGAGGATGGGCGGCGGCGGTTGCTCGGGCGGAGGGCGTCGGGGTCGCCGGCGCTGGGCGCGGCGAGCAGCGGCGGCGCAGAGCGGAAGGGGGCGAGCCGGAGCGGAGGAGGCGGGGTCGCGCGCGGGCGCGGCGCTCGCCGGCGCGGAGCGCGCGGAGGCGGGAGTCGGCCGGCGCTGCGGGACCTGGGGAAGAGAGGCGGAGGCGCGCAGAGAGGTGGCCGCGACCGGCGGTGCGGGAGGTGGCGGAGGCGCGGCGAGGCCGAGGCCGGCGGCAGAGGGCCTGCAGGCGGTGGCGGCTAGCCGGAGGAGGAGGAGGACGTAGCGGGGCGGCGGGGTCGCGGGCTGGACGGCGGCGCGCGGGTCGCCGGCGACGGGCAGGTGCGCGGGGCTTGCAGGGGTGAGGCAGCGCGGTTGCTTCGCGTGGGGGAGAGAGCCAGGGAGGAGGAGGGAGTGGCGGGCCCGGGGTGGGATCTGCTGTGGCGTGCGTGTGTGCTGTGTTGTGTTTGGTGTGTGGCAGGTGAGAGAGTGGGGGGAAGAAAGAGAGGGGTGAGCCAAGTGGCAGAGGGTGATTGGAGGATGGGGGAGGGACAGCTGAGGTGGCAGCGTGTGAGTGGCCAGGGTGATGTGGAGGGGGTGGGCTGGGTAGGTAATTTGGTAGGTTTAGAAATTAGGTGGACCGTTTTAATTTCTGGGGCGGTCGTTCGGGTCATTCGGCCCGTTCGACTGCCCCGCTAAAAATAACTTAATATTTTATTTACTTTATTTGGAAAGTTTGCAAACCGAAAGCGGACACAAAATAATCCGGTGACCCGGGGTTTGATATTTGATTAAAGTTGGGGCGTTTTAGAAAACAAAACGGGCTTTGTGAAATAGTTTTATGCAAACAATGCATGATGATGACGATGCAATGCACAAAAACAACGCGATTTTCTAGTAGTGGTTTTGCGGGATGCCACAGATATGGAGGTACCCCACCATTTAAAAAGGAGACATGTTTTTCACAAGTCTTTTTCAACAAAGTTATAGAGATGCCATATCTACCCGAGTAAATAGGCTTTGCAAAACAATTGTATTATAGAGCTATCTCGCTACAGGAAAATTGCATTATCTTGTTTACCTTGTCTCGGTGGTTTGCAAGTACATTCAAAGTACCCACTGGCATTGTCCCTGGCTATTTACTTGGCCATACTTTCAGAAGCAAGAGAGATGATGGAGATGCCGACGTTTATGCGATCTAGGCCATCTTCCCAGTCAGTTGCCTACAGGTTAAGGCATGACATGCGCTCTACATTCAAGGAAGATTCGCTACTGATGTTTGTATTGCCATAATGTTCACACTGTAAGCTTTGTACTCATTAATTTATGGATGTTGTAATGATACTTGTCGGTTATGATCATGACTCACTAATCATGGGAACGTGAATTACATGCATAACTGGGATTCTCGGATCGTCAATCCAGGAGGCCCATAGAATGCACATGGGTCATTATGGGTATCTAGATCCCACTGATGAACATTGATCAGAGAAGCATCTGGTCATGTATGTGATGTTTCTGAACCGTAGGGTAACACACTTAAGTGTTTGATGATGCTTAGTGATAGTTTTAGATTCATGGGGATCACCAGAAGAAAGAGAAGAGAAAGCCGGAAGTGTTCCGTGAGAGTCCGAAGGTTATACATAGTGATCGTAAAGGAGTTTTTGATCATATGGAATTAATTAAATATGATTTTATTATTAATTATTGGAATTAATAAAGAAAATCTAACTTGAATTTAATTGTTTGGGAAGCCCACTTAATGAGCCAATTCCCGGAGGAAGAGACCTAAGAGGGGTCTTTGCCCCAAGGAAGGAGAGGAGGGGTTGGCTGACCTGGGCTTGGCACACGTGGCCCTCCCGGCCACCGCCTCCCACCTGGCCCCTATACATTGGTAGTCCCTCACCTTTCCCAATATAAGGAGGGGCACGTGGGGAGGGAAAGATACACAATTTATCTAAGCCTCCAGGTTCTCTCCATGTTGGCTCTCCTCTCTCTTGTTGGCTTCCACGATCGCGGTTCCAAGAAGAACTACGTAGGTGGAAGACGACTTCACCACCGGCACATCGTCGCGCAGTTGGATCCCTGTTCTAAAAGATCTACTTCCGCAATCGCGGCTGGATCGGAGAGACCGGGAGTTGTTGTTGAGTACCGTATGTGTGCGAAACCACGGGATGTCACCACCGTCTACTTCCTCTTCTTGCTATGCGAGGCCAATTGGGTAAGTTTCTTTCTATCTCACTCTCTCTCGGTATGAATCCTAATTCGGGTTCCTCACTTCGGTTCTTGATACATTACAGTAGCTTTGCTACATAACTTGCTTAATGAATTTGGCTTGAAAATTTATCTATCTGAATTGGATAGTGGATGGTACTGGTTTGTGACTCCAGAATAATGAATTTATTCTTATATAAGGTTTGGCTGGTTGTTGAGATGATCCAATATTAATCTGTTTTGATTTAGTTGGCTTATTGAATTGTGTGGTATTGGCCCCATGCTAGCTAACCTGTGCTGTTGTGGAATGAGCCCCTTGGATTGGATATTCAGCTTGAGCTATTTATGCTCCTGGTTGGTACTATGTATAAGTAGCTTGCAATATTTTCCTTGAGTTGTGATGTTGGTTGTGGTGTGGTGGTCTCCTGGACATGTGTCATGCCCATGGTTTGTTTTAGTTAAACTACTGGTTACTAGTTAACTTATTTGACCTGACTTTGCTCTAGTTTGGAACTTGGGAAAAAGAATCTAATTCTATGTCCTTGTTGATAGTAAAATGGTGTATATATTTGATTCCTTGATTCTCTTACAAGGAAAATGATTGTCAACACCCGGATTTTTAATCCTAGATGACTGTTATGCCATACATCGCAATCCCAGGATTACCATTTTTGCGAGACATAACAGATTTGGATATCACAGTACATCATCCATTACAAACCATACATAAGGTCTTACATAAATAAGGATCTCATGATCCAGTTCTTAATACAACTCAAGCAGCGGGATAACGTAAAGATAACGATAGCGTAGGCGAAGCTCCATCTTCGGGGTCACAAGCAATGCTGACGATGGGAGATGATCCTAGTTGTCGTAACCTTCCTACGGTCCATCATCCTGGTACTCCTCTTCATATTCTGGCCACGGGAATAGCTAGGGACAAAGCCATGAGTACTCTTTAAGTACTTGCAAACTAATACTAACAAGTTAAGGGGGGTTTTTTGTAGTAGGATACGAAGCTCTAGGGTTGTTTTGCAAAAATTTAAATTTACCTCTACTAAGTTCAGAAGCAAAGAAAACTAGTTGAAAGTTTTATAACACCTAAGTGGGAATTTGAATTTCATATCACAACTCTGTTGTGGTCAAGTCAAAGTCACAATTTATTTCACAAGTCATTTTGAAAACATCTGACGGGGGAACAGTATGGCCACTCCAACTGTCCATAACCGCGGAGGCGGCTATTCGAATAGTTTGACACTCTGCAGAGATTGTACACTTTCACCACAACATTCGATACATCCGTCAGGAACAATCCTGAATTCACCATACTGAGTATGCGGATAATCAATCCTAACCTTTCAATTACACGCCCTAGTATAGGCACCTCTCCTGTGAGTTTGGCCTCCCAACCATGACCAACTGTCATCTTGGGTACTGCACAGGTGGACAATCTTCACTAGGTAGTCTCGGCTCAGACCTTGGCCGCGAGGGAACCCATACTAAGGTATATAAATCTCTAGTCAAGCCCTACCCAAATTTTGGGTATTGTGGTTGTACGGTAAAATTGGAATGGTATCACATCCAGACAACCATCAGTTTTATAAAGGGCTAAGACTCATGCCTCAACATTTTCATCATCAAAATCATATGGTGTTCGGAAACACATGTCAAAACATTTCAGTAGAATGACTCATCATTCTAAGGTTTTCATAACCATTTTCACCAAGTATTCCCATCTAAAGTGGATCAAGTTTTATGCTTAGCACTAGCATATACAAGTGGGGGTAAATACTAATGAGGGGTGGTAAACAAGTGGGGATTTGCTAAGTTTAATCTCATGCCTTAGGATGACATCAATATTATCTAACTTAGGCCAAATTTTATGCTCTTTATGCTACCTTTAGTTATCTTTCTAGAATCTACAAGTCACTATGTAAACTCTAAGAGAAGCTTTGATAAATAAAAATAAAGTACTTAAGCTTGCAAGTAAAACTAGGATTGGGCATCATCAAATGTATCTAACCAAGCATGCTTAATGCAATACATAGATTCTCTAACTCTCGTAGTTGCAAGGGTTAGCTTGCAAGGTTTCAAATATTGGCTTGCCTTGAGCAGAGCAGTGGTTGAAGTTCTCCTCGGCTTCTTCCTCGTAGTATCCTCCTTCCTCCTCGTATCCTTGGTCGGTACTAGCGTCTATAAATAAATACGAGGTACACAATCACCAAACAATACTTAACTATTTTTAGTCATCACACAGAGGTGCACACTAGGTGATCTAGCATCATCACTAACATTACAAGGATTAAAGTACTTGTCTTATTTATTTTATTTGAGAAAAGTAATTTCTACTCATTGAAAAACTACTTAAGATTTAATATTCTCCAACTCAAACATGGGATCATGTTGACACATGTCATCACCACATATTTCAGTACATGAGAATGTGATTTAAAGTGGTGTCGCAATTTAATAAGGTTTAACCTTGTTATTTTAATTAAATAAATTGACTAGAAATGCCTATGTGGCATTATTTTATTACTTGAACATTATCTCTGTAAGTAAACCCATATGTTTTTATATATTCTGAAAGGTATGATCAAATGTGATTTTTGAGAGTTGGAATCAACTCAAAAGCTCTTATGGTTGAATTTTGAAAAATGTTTGAATTCAGAAAAGCTTTTGCCTTGTTATTTTTACCATGGTTGATCTACAAATCCAAATGGTTTGAATCCAACGGGCTTGGATTAAGCATTCCAGTACCTTTCTAACAAAATTGGTTTCATGCATTTTGGTTCAGTGAATCAACCTGGGTTGATTTTTGAATCTAGGTAGAGAACTATGTTTGAAATTAAATGAATAAAGCTTAATTTGAATTGTTGGGTCGCGTGGGATGTTTTACTGGGCCGGCCAACTACACACAGCGCGTACGCGGGATGGTTAAGTGGTTGTCCCCACGCGTCAGTGAGATGGTGAGGGGCGAAGCGGTACGGGGCAACGTGGACCGTGGGATCTGGTTCTAATCGGACGGCTCTGGTTCATCGTCCACGTCGGGCAGCGCCGAAGAGACAGAACCCTAGCGCGGCAGGTGGGGGTCGTGGGAGGCTCACCGGGGCTCAGGCGAGGGTCGACGATGGGGGCGAATGACGAAGTCGGCGACGACGGTTCTCCTGGTACCGGCAGCTTATCCTGGGGCGGCTCCAATCGATGGCTCCCTTCTCCTCCAGCAGTGGCGGGCTCCGGCCAAATTCCGGCGATGCGCTGCTCGCCTTGCTCTAGGAGTGAGGTGGGGTGGTTCTGAGGTGGAGGGGAGTGAACTGGTGTGAAGAAAACGAGCGGTGGAGGCCTCTATTTATAGTGGCTGAAGGCAACAGTCGGGCGCAGGATGAGCTCGTCATGGTCGACGACACAGAGGGCTACTGGCATGGGCGACGGTAGGGGGCGGTGCTGTGCTCCCTGGCGAAGCTCAACGACACGGTGGCGAGGCGTGGGGCGGTGCTGATCGGTCGGAACATCGTGGTGCTCTGAGCGGGTCCAACGGCGATTTTAATGTCGCACAGCGCGCGTGGTCCGCGCGGCGGCGAACGGGCATGTCTGCGGGGTTGCTGGGACGGTGGTGATCACGCACGCACGCGGCAATGGCGGCGCGCGGTTTGTGGGTGCTGGTCGAGGGTGGAGCACTGGCGCGCTCTCGGCTCGCGCACAGAGAGGTTTGGCATGGGCGTGTCGTGTGGTCCAGGAGCTGGCATTGCTCGGGGCTGGGACAGAGAGTGGCGGTGGACGGTGGGGTGCCTTCTAGACATGCTCGTTAGGCTTAGTGTTGCTCCTAGCTTGTTGTTGACAATGGGGTGGCAAGGTGAGGCTCGGCCTGCTTGCCATTAATGGCATGGTCTTGCTTACAGTGAGCAAGAGGGGTTAAACTAGTTAGATGATCTACTGAGGGTGTAGTGTGAGCTAGATAGGGAACAAGTTAGGCCAAATTTACTGCACACTATAGTGTTTGAGGTTTGTTTGATTTGTATCAACAAGGTGTTTGATGAAATGGCCGCAAGAATTTTAAATTTGAATTTTGGATTCAAACTTGGTGGGTTTGCTAGGCACATACTAGGGAGTGTCGGTTAGTTAGATAAGTCAAGGGGCACTGGTTTGGTTGGGTTTTGAAAATGGGTGATCTTCACATATGATAAAGATTCAATTTTGAATTGTGATTTGAATGAGGTTGCCAAATGTTTCTGCAAGTTTGAAAGGTGGGAGTTGATTCACTTTTACTTGTTCTAGCAAGGGGTGAAAAGAGTTGGAAAAGTTTCTGTTTGAAATCTTGGACTAGAAACACTCAAAGTGACCTAGTGAGCAAGATTGGCAAAAATGACCATTTACTTTATTTTATTTGTTTTTTATTTTCTCTTGTTTTGTTTCTGCATGGAAATGTTTTATATGATGTTATTTTCATCTTTAAACCATTTCTTGCTATTTAGGTTAATCACACAAGTTCATTCATGCATTTATCAAATCATCTCATTCACACATGCATTCATATGATTTTAAATTAATCAAAGTTTTTGTTAACCCTAATTTTAGTGATTAGAGTTTGATGATCCTTGTGTTATATTTTTGGGATGTTACAATGATAAATCTGTTTTAGATGGAATTATTGAGTGGTTGATTAATGTGATGATACTCCCTAATGGCTTCGGTGCATAAGACTGCCAATGTGGTGTCTCCATTTTGGAAGGTGCACAGTGGTAGATCTTGTGTGCATGATTTGTTGTTAGCTGGATTGACAAGACAAGATTGTGGTTGGTCATAATAAGTATTCTTTAAGTGATATGTTGGAATATAAATTGAGTGATGATACTTGCAAATAATTGATTCCTAGACTTTCTTACTAGGGAAATGATAAAAATATCTTGTTTGAACAATCTTGATGACTATCTAATGTGGAAACTAACCTTTGTGGCTTCTGCTGCGCTGGGCTGATGCTGTGGTGCCTCCAATCTTGGAGTGTGTACAGTGGTAGCCCAGGTAGCATGATTTGCTGTTGGGAATCACTACAATGATGTAGTTGATGTTGGAAAAAAAATATTTAGCTCATGATGCAAAAAAGGCTGAGGCTAGATTGGTTGATTGAAATGATTAAGTGTACCACTGTGGTGCCTCCCCTAGGAGTGTGCACAGTTGTAGCATCTCAGATGTGGTTTTCTGGATTTCTTTACTTGGCCTGTTATGCAAAAGCTGAGGCCAAATCTTTGTAAGATAAGAATATATGTTTGTGTTGTCTCTAAACCTCATTGATGAATCTTGCCTGGCATCTGCATGCAATTTTTGAGAGGATCTGTCTATTCAATCCTCCTAGATAAAGATCTAGTTGAAGAATAGATAGAATTTGTTGATTTGTAGAGTTCCCCTGGTATTTCCAGATCTATGTGTGGGATACAAGAATGGTTTCTACATGATCCAGTGGTTAGTTCTGATGATTTTTACCTGATGTTGGTGAGTGGCTTATGGCCTGTTGTAGATCTTGTACTTGCCTTTGATCAGCTGCTGGAACTCCTCCTTGAGCACCTGGATGGCTTTCCCAAGCAACCAGGATGCTTGTGATGTAGATGATTCTGTTCTGTTGCCAGATCTAATGCTTGTCCTGCTCCTCCTTGCACTCCCTGGCCTTCTCCCTCTTGACCAGTTACTGATTTCTTCTTGGATTGGTCCTGATCCTCCTCCTCCTTGCTTGTGCTTAGGTACAACTACTTCCTCTTGTGGAGTGGGTTACCCAGATCCTACTGCAGTAAACTAATGATGTGAAGTTTGTTGTGCTAGTTATTCTGAATTTTAGTAATCTTGTGTTCTTGTTGTTCTAGTGATGTGGAGGAAAAGGAAATGCTAGTAGCTGTGATACGGCTGTGCTCCTTCATATGTACTTCATGTGCTGTCTGTGGTGTTGACAACACAGCAACTGCATGTGGTGTGTGTGTGCTGCCTACTTGCTTACATATGGGTCCCTCTCAGGTCCAAGTTTCAATGCCAGGATTGTGGATGAGCTCAAATAGGAACTGGAGATATTTTCCTAAAACTTGATTGTTTGCCTTTTACTATACAGTGGTGGAACTTGCCCCTATTTTCCTATGATGTTGTACCGAGGCCAGATTTGAAATAAGAACAGATACTATTTCATTTGGTGAAACTTGCCCCTCTTTCTAAATAATCTCAATGATGAAATGAACAGTACACCCCACTGTTAGACTGAGAGCAAAATTACTAACACTAACCCCTTTTTGTTTTTATCTTATATTTATTTGTTTTGCAGGAATCAAAAGAATGTCCAAGAAAATCAAAGTAGATAGAGGTTCTAGTTTAGATTTATAGCTTCTGTAATCTTTTTATTTAATTGTAATAACAATGTAATTCTTTTATATTTTACTGAAGCGTTTCTTTTTCTTTATTTGTAACTATTCATCTATGTAATGACTTCTAATTACTTGTATTCTTTCATTCTTTGTGGTATTAAATAAAGATTTCTTCTTATTTGTTTTGCTTTGAATTGCATTAATGTATGTGATTTCTTTATTTCCTTTCCTTAATTTTAATTTACTTTTATTCTTTTATTGTAAAAGAATAATGTAATATTTCATGTATTCTTATTAATAAAGAATTATTTTATATTATCACTTAAATTATGTATTTCTACTTAATTATAGTATTATTATTCCTGAACTTCAAATTTAAATTGAATTTGTATATTCAAAGTAAATTTCAAATCCTACCCCTCCACAAACACAAATAATACCTAAAGGTCATGTCAAAATCTATCACACTCACTGAGATGGCTAATTTATATTCCATCAAAGCAAGAGAGATTCTGATCACTTTAGGGTTTTAGTTTGCGAAAAATTTACCCAGATTTTCAGATGCATGCATGCAGATGCACAAAATCCTAAATCTACCCTTCGTTTAGTCCTAAATGCTAGGATGTTACATCACGCTTCATACTGGAGAAGAAGACCTCCAGGATGATATCCCCTCCGGCAGGGTGCCGGGAAGAACTTCAGACCCCCCGATCTAGGGACAATGGTGGTGGCGGCTACAGAAGGTTTCGTGGAGTTTTTATCGGGTGCCTAGGGTTTCTGCATTGAGGGCTTCTTATAGACGAAGAGGCGAGGCTAGGAGGCCGCCAGGGGGCCCACACGCTACCCAGGTGTGGCGGCCCTGGTTCGCCTCTCCATCTCTCCTCTGTACTTTGTGTACCCCACGGTAAAATATTGACTTTGGCTTTTGTCCTGTCCAATTCCGAGAATATTGATTTTCTGCCTTTCTGGAACCAAAAACAGAAGAAAATAGGAAACTAGCACTGTGGCAACTTATTAATAGGTTAGTTACAGAAAATATATAAAAACACCTCAAAGTGTAGACAAATCAAAGCAAAGTAGATAGTAAACAAGCATGGAGCATCAAAAATGATAGATACGTTTCCGACGTATCACCGCGCTGCCGCCGTGCCGCCACTGGCCCATGCCTCCTCCTCTCCGGCCTCTGAACCCTAGAACGCCGAGGAACCCCTATACTCCATCCTACCCGCTCCGCTTAAGGCGAAGCCCTACGGGATATTCCCTCTAATTCCGACACCACGTCGTCGTGCTACCGGAATCGCGAGGGAAGAACTACAACCTCCGCTGCCTGCTGGAACAAGGAAGAGGAAGGTCTTCATCGAGTACTAAACGTGTGACCGACTGCGGGAGTGCTGCCGGAACGCGGCGCCGAAAGGATCGTCTACGCGATCTTGAGATCAGCAAGTGAACGACTACATCACCCACGAGAATCTGCTCTCATTAACCGCTTTGGAATCTTTGAGGGTGAGTACTCTAATCAACTCGTTGCTACAATCTAGTAGATAGATCTTGGCTTGTGTGTGTTCATGGGGTAGAAATTTTTTGTTTTCCATGCTACGAACCCCTACATTAGTAACTTACGGGTTGCCTCCCGGGAAACACTTTCTTATAACCAAATAGCCATGCTTTTATACTCCACATTTATTCAGCAATGGAGGCAGCTATAGGAGTAGTTTTGCTTACCTCCAACGAGTGATTTCAGGATTTATATCATATTTTTTTCTTCTAAGACGTACCCACTTGCGGTGCATCGGTATCTTGTAAGTGTTCTCGTTGCCATGTGAGGATGGATGCACCAAGCGCGATAAATATGTATTTCTTCCCTCCTACATAGAGGGTGTTAAAGATTATTATCAAACTTTGAATCTTTACCTTGATTACTCTCTTGAGGGTACAACTCATAATGTCCTTTTGGATCTAGTAGCTTGGTCCTTGCCACGAGAATTTCCTGCACCTCATTAGTAAAACAAAAGTCATAGCAAACAGGTATGGGAGGCACACGGGATTCCATCTTTGGCTCATCATAATTGATTTCCTCGAAAATAGTATTTAAACAAACACTACTGTAACATCCCAAATTTCATCAAATGAAAAGTCATATCATTGCATTCATATCATCATAGCATGATTGTCTTGCACCAAAATTTTCAAACCAAAACCCTATTTGAAACCATATTTAAACATCACTTTATATTTCATTTATGGGGCATGGTTTGATTTTTATTTACAAAAGACCAAAGTGTTTTTGAGTGAACAAGTGTGTATGGTACACTTTTGAATGCTAGGATCACAGTACAAATTTTGGTGAAGGTTTGAATTCAAACAGGTTTGAATTAGAGTTTCAAAATCATTCCTGAAAATCAAATTAGAAAAGAAAAAGGAGAAGGAAAAAATAAAACTTGCGCTGCCAAACTGGCCCCGGCCCACATTCGGCCCAACAGCCCACCCGGGGTTTTCCCCCTCTCCTCCCTCTCTCACCCGCGCGATCCATACCCCGCACTCGCTGACCACTAGGCCCAGTACCACATCACCTTCATCCCCAAAATCCCATGCCCGCAGACGGCACCGTCGTTGCCCGTTTCTCCCCTTCGCTGTCGCGAATGAATTCACTTAATTGGCATTGATTCGCAGTGTGATGGCCGCCCCTGCTCCGGATACTTAAGCACCACCTCACCGCGGTCATTTCAACTCACCTAGCCCCCACTTAGCGCCCCCAGGCTGCCAGTATTCAAGCTTGCACCGCCGCTGCCCGACGAACGATGGCGAGTGATTTCGGTGAGTTCCGTCCACCCCGTGCCCTCTGGTTCACCCTGTCATACTCGCCACCCTCTTGCGCGTCTAATCGTGCCCCTAGTTCGTCCTATATTGCCCTCGGTCACTGTCCCCGTCAACCTCCGTGAGCACCCGAGGTGCCGCTCGACTCCGACGAGCTCCTATGCCTACGTCCATGCGCCCCTGTCCAAGCCAACTGCACCTTGAGCTTCCTCGCGTCCATGCAAACCTGGTAAGCCTTGCCACCATCCCCTGTACCCCCTAGCGCCGCAAAACGTCACCGGTGATACGTTAGAAACGTATCTATAATTTTTGATGTTCCAGGCTTATTTAGTATCTACTTTGCTTTGCTTTGTCTACACTTTGAGGTGTTTTTATATCCTTTCTCATACTAACCTATTAACAAGTTGCCACAGTGCCAGTTGCCTGTTTTCTTCTATTTTTGGTTATAGACAGGTAGAAAATCAATATTCTCGGAATTGGACGAGACAAAAGCCAAAGTCAATATTTTACCGTGGGCAACACGAAGCCAGAAGACGAGACGGAGAGGCGCCACAGGGTGGCCAAACCCCCTAGGCGCGGGTGGGCCCAGCCCATGCCTGGGCAGGGTGTGGCTCTCTTGGCGGCCCCCTGCCTCGCCTCTTCACCTATAAGAAGCCCCCGATACAGAAACCCTAGGCACCCAATAAAAACTCCACGAAACCTTCTGTAGCCGCCGCCACCATCGTCCCTAGATCGGGGGGATCTGAAGTTCTTCCTAGCACCCTGCAGGAGGGGAGATCATCCCGGAGGCCTCCTTCTCTGGTATGAAGTGTGAGTAGTTCCACCTTGGACTACGGGTCCATGTAGTAGCTAGATGGTTGTATCTCCTCCTTTGTGCTTTCATGTATAGATCTTGTGAGCTCCGTTCATGATCAAGATGTAATCTATTTGTAATCATACATGTTGTGTTTGCGGGGATCCGATGGATATTGAGATTACTATGTCAGGTTGATTAATGGTTTTGTCTATTTTATACTATCATGTCTATGTTGTTTGTGATCTTGCATGCTCTCTATTGTAGTAGCTATCTTGGCCAAGTAGTTTCTAGTGACTCCAAGAGGGGGTATTTATGCTCGATAGTGGGTTCATGCCTCTAGTTTCCAAGAGAAGTGACAGAAGTCTCTTTGGTTGTAGATGTGCTTATGCCACTAGGGAGAAAACAACGGTCTCTTGTTCACAGAACAAGTGGATTATTTACCTTACACACTTTGCTTAAAGTAGTTGTCTGTTGCTTGCAACTTAATACTGGAGGGGGTTTGGATGATAACCTCAAGGTGGACTTTTAGCCATAGATGCAGTTGGATGGCGGTCTATGTATATTGTTGTATTGCCCAATCGAATCTCATATGATCTTTTTATCTCGTATTGCATTGTTATGCCTTGCTCAGTTCCTGTCAATTGCCCTGCTGTAATTTGTTTACCCTTCATGCCATGTTGTTTATCTAAGGAGAGCACCTCTAGTGAACTATGGACCCCGGTCCAGCCTTTACCATTGATACATCTTCCACTGTTACCTGTTTACTTGTTGTAAACCATTCATCACCTTCTACACCATACAATTAATCCTTTGTTACAACAACCGGTGAGATTGACAACCTCACTGTTAGTTGGGGCAAAGTCCTGAGTTTGTGTTGTGCAGATCTCCACGTTGCTTGCGGCACCTTTGGGACGTTTCCTTCCTCCTACTGGTTCGATAACCTCGGTTTATTACTAAGGGAAACTTGTCTGCTGTACTGCATCATACATTCCGCTTGGGGTTTCCCAACGAAGTGCTGCTGCACTCATCAGCCGGCAGTAGCGCTGCCATCGCTAGCGCCATCAACGCCGCTCACTTTTGGTCGCTTGATCCAGAGCCGTAGGATTTAGATCCAACATCGTAGATAGATCACTTAAACAAAACGGTGTCGTCAGATCTGGACCACATGATCTAACTTAGATCTAATGGCCCACGCGCGTGATCCGCTCGAAGCGGTACGGGCCAATCAGACACGGCCATGTGTCTGTGTTTTTTATTTAAAATCTGTTTTTAGATCTATTAGCTTTTCAAACTTGTAAAATTCATATATTTTGATCTATTTGTCCAAAAAATGCAAATAATATATCAATGGATTTAGAAAATTAAGCCCTACACTTTTGTGCCCTTATTTTAGTATTTTGCTTCTGGAAAAATATGATTATTTGCATAACCATTTGTAGGCCTATTTTGCATATAAAAATTATTTGGAAAATGTTTTTAAAGTAAATTTGAGTTTATTTAGACTATAGAAAGTGTGCTTTGTGTTCAGTACTGTTTGATTTGACTTGTTTAGTGTAGAAAATCATTCCATTTCATTTGCATGCATTCATATTTATTTTTGTTTGAATTATTGAATGTCAATTTGGTGTTATGATTTTATGTATTGATTTTGGTGATTGTTGTGATTGTGATTGTGAGGACTGATTTGATACTCTCCCAACTATCAAGGAAAGTGATGCTCCATATTTTTGTCCTATTATTTTGACTATGCACTAGTGTTATTTTGAATAGGATTTGCATTAGAAATTTTCTAAGTATATATTTATGCTATGCCTTGGGAAATCCCAGTAGTTGTTGTCTTAGTAGAATTTCCCTAAGTTAAGAAACTTGTTATGATATCATGCTTAGCCTAGCTAGTAGAAAACAAGGGTGGATTATTCATGCTATGAAATATTGCTAAGTCCATAACTTGTGTTTTTTATTAATAAAACAACTATGTGAATGAATCACTTGGGTGGACAGGAAAGATTGGTTTATGTTGAGTGGTTACACAAGGCCCATGTATATGGTTTACCTTGTGTATCACACTTGTGGATGGACACCCAGGAACAAAGGGATTTGAGATGTTTAGTGTTGAGAAGCTTCTAGTGCAACCACATGGAATATGGGCTCTGCCTTGGCCAACTAGGTTGCAAGAACTTAGCCAGATTGGACAGTTGGTGGTAGGGTTGATAGGATGGAACGCGTCCATGGTGGTCTAAGGGAATGCTTCTGAAAAGTCTCGTCTCGATGCATGTCGAGTCTTGTGGGGAAAGTGCACCACCTCTCGAGAGGGTAAAACCTAAGTACTTAGTCGTGTCCCCGACAACGAACAATTTGAGCATCAAAGACATTGAAGCAATCAAGGATCTCCTCATCCCAATTTCTCTAAGTTAAAACTTGTGGTTGAACAAGGGTGAAGGTTCACCAATGTCTATTGGTGGTTCCTTGGGTGTTTTTATCAAACAAAAACTTAGAGTTTTCAACTAATAAGTCACTTATTTTTGAGCAATGCCAGCCTAAGCTACACTTAGCCGAATTCATATAGATGATATATACTACTATTCTACTATGGTATCACTTGCCAATACAATTCCAAATGTATTGACCCACTATGGTTGTAACTTATGATGTTGCAGGTTACTCTAATGGAGACTAGGGTTGTGAGTCTACACTCAACATGTTTGCCTGTGGCACATGAAGATGAAGACTTATAGTTATTTACTTCATGTTATAAACTCTATGTACTATCCTTGGGCTATTGAGTTGTAAAGACTATGTTATCTCTGGAATGATGATGTAATAACGACCTTTGTATCTGTGTACTTCATCTTAAACTGTGGATGCTAGCATTTGATCTAGGGACTAGCATTGCAATCACATGAGCCTTTACCTTTAAAAGGTGGAGTCTTACAACTACTAGAATCATCGAAGACTTCTTCAGGGCAATTATCAGGGATTATAGAATAATTGAAGTCCTCATCATCATTAGAGTCAGAAGAAAAATAAATACCAGGAATAGGTGCGGTATAAGGTTTGAGGGCTGCTTTCAATTTATTCCATTCCTTGATTTCTTTTTCTTCTTTCTCCTTGATGCGTCTTTGATTTCTCCAATACTCTTCATAATTCTGTTTCACTTCATCTGCAGGTGTCAGATATGTGGGATATTCAACATGAGGCTTCTTATTATTTTTTTCCTGGTTTTAGGCTTCATGGATTTCCCTTTCTTTCCTGCTTCAGTGATGCAACAAGTGGAAGATATAGGATTAACAGTAGAGGGTTGTTCTCCATCGTTAGTAGAAGCAGTTCTAATATGATTAAAATAATCAGCTATGAAAGGCATTGCTTTAGAAAGAACATCTCTAACTAAGGTATCATCATAAGGAATTTTTCCTCTTCTATTTTCATCTTTAAGAAACTCATTGACCAAGTTCTCTAGATCAGTAGGGAGAGGTTTTTCTTCATGCACAATTTCACATTGCCATTGATGAAAATTAGTATGTATATCTCTTAAGAGTTGCCAAGCTTCTTCCAGAGTTTTTCCAAGGAATGCACCATCACACATCATGTTTAGCTTATTCTTAGAAGAGTGATTTAAGCCTCCATAAAAGTGATTCAACAATAACCAATCAGGTAAATTATGATGTGGACAATCATGCATCAATTTTGAGAACCTACTATAAGCTTGTATATTAAATCATCATTGTTGCTTTGCTTGAAATTCAGGATATGAAGCCTACGCTCATAAGTTTGCTTTTGTGAGAAATACTTACCGAGAAAAGCTTTGGAGATACCTTTCCATGAATTGAAGTGTTCCACAGGATGCAATTTTAGCCAATCTTTAGCTTTTCCTTTCAGCGAGAACCGGAAGAGATATAACTTTAGCTTATCATTTGTCCATCCATTTGCCTTCACCGTAGAACACAACGAAGTAAATTTGTCAATATGCTCTATGGATCATTGTCCGAATCTCCTACAAAAGCTATTTCCATGATCATATTTATCCACATAGGATTAATATCATATCCATCCACATCAATAGCGGGCTGAACAATAGGAGCATGTAAATGATCAACACCTGGAGAAGCATACTCCGCAAGACTTTTACTTTCCATAGTTCCTATATTTTTGAATTTCCTATGACTAAAATAAATAACAAAACTACTAACAAAAGGTAAACTAGCTTTTTTGTTCTTTTCAAATAATCAATAGCAGTAAGATAAATAGCAACAAATGGAAATAAACTATGTGCGAGTAGGAAGGCAATAACCAGACCCTTAGCTCCCGGGCAACAACGCCAATTTGATGACTGGATTCCTGCACCAACAACAGGTTATTGCAGTACCTGTAGCAGCAAATATTTAAGAGTTTATCCCGATGGGAGATCGACGAATGGAAACAACACAACCCCGCAACCACGTTGTCAATGCGGCCATCTTTCGCACCCAAACCGTGGTTTAGAAATAGCCTATTCTATAAGTTACTAGAACAATGATAACTGAGAGAGGTTTAAAGTATCTAATAACAAAGAACTTTTAACAAGAACAAAATAAACTAAGACAAAAAGTAAATAGGAATATAAAATGAATTAAAGAGATTGTAGTTGTAGGATTGAATGGAATGAGGGAGGGCTTCTAGGCTTCGGTCTCACTGGTACTAGATGGGCAAATATATGTGTGATCTATAAGAGATTACTCAGACAAATAAATGTTCCCCAATTGATTACCAGGTTGTCACTCTGTGTGCACTATGCATGATTCTCGCACGTCACCGCAAGGCAAAAGGCACTTCTGGACCAAAGGATCACATAAACTCATATTAGATCACAATAAATTCTAACTTAGTGCACTATGCCATACCTCAACCTAGAATTGAATCAATCACTCATACATGGATGAACGGCAAAACATATAAATATATAATAATTTCACAACCGTGTTCAATCTTACAATTACCAAACACGAGAGAGAGAGAGAGAGAGAGAGAGAGAGAGAGAGGAATATGGAGATGATGATGGAGATGGAGATCGATGCGTGGTGGTGGTGATGTCTTCCTTCTCCTCCTCTTCTTTTTGCTTGGATGCCTTGATGGTGATGGTGTTGATGGAGATTGGATCTTGGTGGAGCTTGAGAGGCTATGGAGGCAGCATGACGACAGGACGCCGTTGTGGAGGCGGTAGATGGGATCTAGATCTTGTATATGGTGTATGGTGGCTTCCTTTGGCTCCTCCCCTCTTTATATACGCCTTGGGGGTGCCCAAGGGTACCCATAATACCGTCATATGACTTGGGAAAGGTTCTAGAGATTTTCTGGGGTGTTTTCTCGTTGTTTTCGACCTTTTTGGCAACTATACAGCCAAAACTATATGACGGCCGGCCATATAGTTGGTCGTCAAACCTTCTGCCTCCTTTCGTATTTTGGTTGCCATTTTTTCATACAAACTCCGTTTTGGGCGTTTTTGGGCTCGTTGGATTCGTCTCGTCGAGGGATACAACCCCATGGTCTTGGATATTTCTTTTGATAAGTTTGAAAATTTCACTTTTCCAACCTCTCAAATGGCTAAGTTTGGTCCCTGCAGCTCCTCCATACTATGCTCTCTTTGTTCCCTTGGCCTTTGTTTTGTCCATAATCATCATCAACTCCTACACACATGTCAAAGACAAGAAAGAGGGATAAAATTCTACCTAAACTACTAAATGTGCAAAGCTCATATTGAATGTAATGAAAACAAGTAATCATGCATAGCTGTAGCTAGAAGAAACATGAGATGAGAGATAAATGGCACATTTTATATGGGTAAAAGAGGTGGTATTTCACAACCATCAATGATCAACACAATTATAATCCTGTTAGGGTTTGTTCTTAGTTCTGTTAAGTGAAATTTGTCTATCTAGTTAACTATCTGCTTATAGTTAAAATCCATAAGTCAATTGAGTTAATGGTTCTGTAACTATTTCTTACTAGTTTTTGTTTCTTAATGCAGATGCATGGTTCATGTTAATTGAATAATTTATCCTTCTCTCTATATGCAATCTCAATCAATGGGCTCTTAGTAGAGTCTCACTTGGTGAAGATTGTAGTTAGAGGTGAGGTTTACTTTTAATGTGGAGTGTTTCTCAATTCCATAGTTAATGTATACTTCTTTTCTTACTTACTCTTGTGGCATTGCTTAGTATGGTTCTTAGGGATACAATCTGTTTAGTTCTATCTTAATCAACAACCAATCATGGTTTAATAGGTTATGCATAAGGTATAGTTGCTTGCTTATTGTCTGTGATGCCTTTTTATTGAGCGTACACATATGATAAACGAACTTCCATGCTCGTGCTTGCTTCCTATCAATAAGATCTCTGTTATATATGATCTATTGGCTTTAATTATTAGTATTAGGGTTATTATCCTACCCTTCCCTGAATCTATATGATCCCTAGCTACTATTTTAGCTACTCTTCCACCCATCCTAAGAGTTTCTAAGGTAAAACCTTTGTAGATTCCTAAGCTTGCTTGGTGAATATCTGTAGTGGCTTTCTTCTTCTTCCTCCTCTAGTTCTTGAAGTATTCTTCAAGTTCTTCCCCCTCTCAGATCTCTCTCTATCTAGTGTGTGATGCAGAATAAACGGAAGCTAGCGAAGAACGAGGTGACGATGCGCGTTGGAAATGGATCAAAGGTTGATGTGATCGCGGTCGTCACACTACCTCTTCATCTACCATCGGGATTAGTTTTATACTTAAATAATTGTTATTTGGTGCCTGCGTTGAGCATGAACATTATATCTGGATCATGTTTATTGCGATACAGTTACTTGTTTAAGTCCGAGAATAATGGTTGTTCGATTTATATGAGTAATATGTTTTATGCACATGCACCTTTGATAGATGGTCTATTTTTATTGAATCTCGATAGTGGAAATACACATATTAATAACATTGAAGCTAAACGTTTGAAATTGAGCGATAACTCGACCTATATGTGGCACTGTCGTCTTGGTCACATTGGAGTGAAGCGTATGAAGAAACTCCATTCCGATGGACTTATTGAATCACTTGATTTCAAATCACTTGAAAGATGCGAAGCATGTTTGATGGGTAAAATGACTAAGACTCCATTTTCTGGTATGATGGAGCGAGCTACGGACTTATTGGAAATCATACATACCGATGTGTGTGGCCCAATGAGTGTAGCATCGCGCGGTGGTTATCGTTATGTTCTTACCTTCACGGATGACTTAAGTAGATATGGGTATATCTATTTCATGAAACATAAGTCCGAAACTTTCGAGAAGTTTAAGGAATTTCAAAGTGAGGTAGAGAATCAACGTAACAAGAAGATTAAATTTCTACGTTCTGATTGTGGAGGTGAATATATAAGTTACGAGTTTGCCAAGCATTTGATGAAATGCGGAATACTTTCACAATTGACACCGTCGGGAACACCACGGCGTAATGGTGTGTCCGAACGTCGTAATCGAACTCTCTTAGATATGGTTCGTTCTATGATGTCACTTACAGATTTACCGCTATCGTTTTGGGGTTATGCATTAGAAACAGCCGCATTCACTTTAAATAGGGCACCATCTAAATCCGTTGAAACGACACCGTATGAATTATGGTTTGGGAAGAAACCTAAGTTGTCGTTCCTTAAAGTTTGGGGTTGCGAAGCCTATGTAAAGAAGTTACAGCCGGACAAGCTTG
Organism: Avena sativa; assembly: GCA_916181665.1. NCBI lineage: Eukaryota > Viridiplantae > Streptophyta > Magnoliopsida > Poales > Poaceae > Avena > Avena sativa. The sequence goes on from OV702284.1 coordinate 393,967,631, forward strand.
AACCCAAGCGGAGAAATGCGTCTTTATAGGATACCCGAAGGAAACTATTGGGTATACCTTCTATCATAGATCCGGGGGCAAAATCTTCGTTGCCAAGAATGGATCCTTTCTAGAGAAGGATTTTCTCTCAAAAGAAGTGACTGGAAGGAAAGTAGAACTCGACGAGGTTGTTGAACCTTCTCTCGAACTTGCGAGTAGCGCAGCACCGGAAGTAGTTCCTGTGGCGCCTACACCAGTAAGGAGGAAGCTAATGATGTTGATCATGAAACTTCGGTTGAAGTTACTACAGAACCTCGCAGGTCAACGAGAACTCGTACCACTCCTGATTGGTATTGATCCCGTTATGAGTGTCATGTTGGTGGACAACACCGATGACCCTGCGACATATAAGGAAGCGATGATGAGCCCAGATTCCAATAAATGGCAAGAAGCCATGAAATCCGAGATTGGATCCATGTACGAAAACCAAGTATGGACTTTGGTGGACTTACCGGAAGGCCGGAAGGCTGTCGAGAACAAATGGATTTTCAAGAAGAAAACAGATGCTGATGGTAATGTTACTGTCTATAAAGCTCGACTTGTCGCAAAAGGGTTTCGATAAATTCAAGGAGTTGACTATGATGAGACTTTCTCACCAGTAGCGAAGCTAAAGTCTGTGAGGATTATGTTAGCAATCGCTGCATATTATGATTATGAGATATGGCAGATGGATGTCAAAACGGCAATCCTCAATGGAGACATTGATCAAGAGTTGTATATTATGCATTGTCGATCCTAAAGATGCTAACAAGGTATGCAAACTTGAACGGTCCATATATGGATTAAAGCAAGCATTCCGAAGTTGGAATCAATGTTTTGATAAGGTAATCAAAAGTTTTGGTTTTATACAAACTTATGGAGAAGCTTGTATTTACAAGAAAGTGAGTGGGAGCTCTGTAGCATTCTTAATACTATATGTAGATGACATATTGTTGATTGGGAATGATGTAGACCTTCTTAATAGTGTCAAGGATTATTTGAATAATAGTTTTTCAATGAAAGATCTTGGCGAAGCAGCTTACATATTAGGCATAAAGATTTATAAAGATAGATCGAGACGCCTAATATCATTGTCACAAAGTACATATTTGGAAAAAGTTCTAAAGAGGTTTGGAATGGAAGATAGCAAGAAAGGGTTCTTGCCCATGTTGCCCAATACGACCTTGAGTAAAACTCAAAGTCCAACAACGACAGAAGATAGAGAAAGGATGAGTAAGACTCCCTATGCCTCAGCCATAGGATCTCTAATGTATGTCATGCTATGTACTAGACCTGACATTGCATATGTTGTTAGTTTGACTAGCAGATATCAAAGTGATCCAGGAGTGGATCATTGGACAGCGGTCAAAAACATCCTTAAGTACTTGAGAAGAAATAAGGATATGATTCTTTCTTATGGAGGTGATGAACAACTCGTTGTTAATGGTTACACCGATGCTAGTTGGAACACTGATCCGGATGATTCTAAATCTCAGTCTGGATACGTATTTACTTTGAATGGTGCAACAGTTAGCTGGAGGAGTGCAAAGCAAAGCGTTGTGGCGAGATCTTCAACTGAATCGGAATACATAGCTGCTTCGGAGGCTTCACAAGAAGCGATATGGATGAAGGAGTTCATTACAGAGCTTGGTGTGGTTCCAAGTGCGCTGGACCCAATGTCTATCTACTGTGATAACATGGGCGCCATAGCCAATGCGCAAGAACCAAGGTCACACAAGAAGCTGAAGCACATCAAGCTACGTTTTCACGCTATTCGTGAGCATGTACAAGATGATGACATAAAGATTTGCAAAGTACAGACAGATCTGAATGTGGCGGATCCGTTGACTAAACCTCTCCCGAGGGCAAAACATGACCAGCACCAAACCGCCATGGGTGTTCGGTATATTACCATGTAATCCAGATTATTTGACTCTAGTGCAAGTGGGAGACTGTTGGAGATATGCCCTAGAGGCAATAATAAATGTAATTATTATTATATCTTTGTGTTTATGATAAATGTTTACATTCATGCTATAATAGTATTAATCGGAAACATTAATACTTGTGTGATTTGTAAACTAAAATAGAGTCCCTAGTAAAGCCTCTTTATAATACTAGCTTGTTGGTTAATAGATGATCGTGGTTTCCCGATCATGAACATTGAGATGTTGTTAACAACAAGATCATATCATTAGGAGAATGATATGATGGGCATACTCATATAGATAAGCGTAGCATAAAGATCAAGTCATTTTAATAGTTCAATTGCTATAAGCTTTCTGATACATAGTAACCTAATTTCTTCAACCATGAGATCATGCTAATAACCATCACCAGAAGTATGCTTTGATGACATCAAACACCACACCGTAACTGGGTGGCTATAAAGGTGGCATTGAGTGTTGGGAAAGTATGGATTGAGGCACATGGATCAAGAGTGGGATTTGTCCATCCATATGACGGATAGATATACTCTGGGCCCTCTCGGTGGAATGTCATCCAATTAGCTTGCAAGCATGTGACTGGCTCACAAGGGATCACATATCACGGGAACGAGAAAAGAGTACTTATCAGTAATGAGGTTGAACTAGGTATGCAGAGATACCGACAATCAAAACCTTGGATAAGTAAACTATCGTGAGACAAAAGGAAATTGGTATCGTATGTAAGTGGTTCATTCGATCGCAAAGTAATCGTAGAAATATGTGGGAGCCATATGAATCTCCAGATTCCTCTATTGGTTATTGATCGGAGAAGTGTCTCGATCATGTCCGCATAATTCACGAACCGTAGGGAGACACACTTAAAGATTCGATGTTGTTGAGTAGTTATGGAATAATGAGTAAGAGACCGAATGTTGTTCGGAGTCTCGGATGGGATCCGGAATATCACGAGGATATCCAGAATGGTCCGGAGAATAAGATTCATAATGAAGCCCAAATTATGCGGACATGATCGAGACACTTCTCCGATCAATAACCAATAGAGAAATCTGGAATATTAGGGAGGCCCAAATTTAACTTCCTCCCCAAGCCCTTGAAATCTCAAGACCGGACATGTACTGTTTTCTAAATACATCTTCTCAATAATCATCAACGGAAATTGTTAATATCTTGCCAAGCAAGTGTATACTTTAAAATTTTAATGTTGTAGCAGCTGCATATCTTGTATATTTATGTTTTTATTTGAAATTGGTTTGTTTTTCCAAAATGGGGGTAGTACTCTCCGGCCTGTGCATCAGTCGATGCACACAACCTTTATTAAAGACATAAGTCAAGTGTCAAGTTTTTTTAGGGAATAAGTCAAGTGTAAAGTTTACACCTCAAGAGTCGACCAAAGTTGCCACAAAGATCAACCAGTGAAATAAGAGAAATATAACAACTAATCGTTATGTAGTCGTATAATATGCTGCCAAGTAGCCTTGTTGTGGAACTCCGAGAGACCGTCAACAACCGTTCGCATTCGCATGACATGGCATCTCGGTGCCCGGGTGATAATAGGTACGCCCACATCTGCATCCAATGTGCCATCATATGAATAACCTGCATTAAATTAAAAGATTTTTTCTTATTAAAAATAATAACATTACGACATATCCATATAGACCAACATAAAGCGAATACACCAGTGTGAATCATGACTTTCGTCCTACTATCTATATAATTCAACCATGAACCAAACATATGATCCACGCTAGTTGGAGAAACCAAGCGAAAGGTCACGGCGAACTGCATGCCCATGGAGACAAGCAAAGGGACAAGTAATATTCAGGTTCACCACAAACAATATTTTGTGCACCCGACCCATATTTTTTTAACCAAGCTATCCATTGAAATTGGGAAATAAGATTACGATTTTACAAAGTACAAGTTTGTGTATGCTATATAATTTTGCATGCAATTTACCTTTGAGGGAGTGTGTGAACGAAGTAGTGTTCAATTTTTTCGGCTGGTATGCAACTACTAGGGCTTACTAAGGTTGTTTTCATGAGTTGTTAGCATAAAACTATTACTTTACATGTCAAATTTTCTAAATTATATCAGTCGACCTCCAAATCGCATAAAACTACCACATCGGAACCAATTTTTCACAAAATGCACTAATCGTGGGTTGATCGTGAATTGACGACGAATCTGATAGGTGAGCCCTACTTGTCAGGAGCTATTTGCTGGTGGACCAGGCCCCACATGTCAGCATAATTAAAAAATACAAAAATATTAGAAAACTAAAAATCTATTTTCCTCTCTCTTCCCGTTGACCACTGCTAGCCCCTAACCAGCCCCACCGCCGCTGCCGCCTGCCCGCCATCGTCGCCACGCCCTTCACGGACAAGCTCCTCCCTCATCGGCGTGTGGGTAGCCGTGGTAGTGCCCCGTCCCCCCGTCGCCGTCCCTGCCTACTTATTCCACCACCGACGCCGCCCCAGCCTGCTCGCCATCGTTGTCGCGCCCCTCGTGGCCAAACTCCTCCATCATCGACGCGCGGTGCCTCGGTAGTGCTCGTCGCCCCGTCACCGTCCCTGCCTACGTAGTCACCACCGACGCCGCCCCTCGCACCGAGCTCCTCCCTCGTTGGCATCCGGGTAGCCATGGTAGTGCCCCGTCGCCGTCCCTGCCTACCTAGTCCACCACCGACGCCTCCCTGGCCTGCTCGCCATAGTCGCCACGCCCCTCGTGGCCGAGCTCCTCCCTCGTCGGCGCGCAGGTAGCCGTGGTAGTACCCCGTCGCCGTCCCTGCCTACCTAGTCCACCACCGACGCCGCCCTGGCCTGCCACGTCGCGAGCTCGGCCATGACGCTCGGTAGCGGCCGCGAGCTCCATGAGCAAGGGGAGCTCGGTGCGGGAAGGAGCCGACCTCCAGCGGGGCATGCCGGTGGCGGACGCGAGCTCCGCGAGGGAGGGGGCGGCGACAGGGAGCTCGCCGGAGTACAGCGGAGGGGTGAGCCGGCGGAGTACGGATTGGATGGGTCAACATCGTCCCACTTTTTCCCCTTCATTTTTTATATTTTAGTTAATTTTAATAGGGCTCAACAACTTTGACACTTATAATCAGCGTCAATTCACAGTTAAACGCGAATCAGTGCATTTTTTGAAAATTTGGTTCCGATGTGTAGTTTTATGTGATTTTAAGGTCGACTGGTACCATTTAGAAATTTGATACGTAAATTGATAGTTTTATGCTAATAATTTTTGTTTTCATCCATATATGTGATTAAATTTGGTTTTACTCTGAATAGTTTCCAATGAATTGAATAATTCCAACACAGATTTTATATCTCTTAATATGTCACACTAATATCCGGCAGCAATATGATACAAATGACCATATTTTCATATATTATTCATGGTTTTGCGTTTATGAAAATCATCTCGAATGTCTGCCGCAATGCGCGAGGAACCAACTAGTTACTATGATTTACACGTCTGGTCAGCGTGTAGGGTTTCAATCGAAGCGTGAACTATGTCCATTAAAATGTTTCTAAAAACTATATCCATTAAAAAAAGATGAGTGCATTTCTGGGTGTCTTTCGTTGATTAAGGTGGGCATTCTGTCTGACTCTTTGACCATACCTGAATGTACATCGATCTTGCTATTGTATCGTGCTGCATAGTTTATATAGAGTAATTTATGCCAACCTGATTTCTTAATTAGTTACAATTGTTTTCTGTGAGTCCATTTTGTCGATAGTTTTTTTTTTTTTTTCAAACTACTGTTTTAGCTGATAGTTAATTTGATACATGTGGTTTCAAAAAGAAAAACTCGGTAAGGTTCGGCAAGAAGCACATACTGTACATCGTAAACAAGAGCACGAAATCACTGGAGATATTATTTTTTTGCAAAGAGCAAGAAAGAAAAAATCTAGCAATACTGAGCTGCTCCCGTGCTCCGCGTGTCTCCTCCTGAGAGAGAGTTTATCCTCAGTATCGGCGCCGGAGAGCATCCGGCCGTCACGGTTTGTGTGACGCTGCTGTGGTCACGGTGGAAGAGCCGTCGGCAGGAGCATCTTCTTGACGTGCTCGGCGGCGACGCGCACGGTGCGGTAGGGATCGTCCAGCGGGAACTTGCCATTGTAGACAACCCGCAGGTACCCGTCCTCATTGGCGGAAACGGCGACGGCGCTGAGCCAGAGGACGAGGACCTGCGCCGTGGGCAGCTTCCCCACCGGCGTGCGGACGAGCACCTGACCGCCCCTCTTGATGGACTCCGACGAGCGGCGTGGCACTGCCGGTGGCCTGGACGGTTTCTTGCTGACCGCTCCGGCTGGTGCTGTTTCCGCGTCGTGGCGCGAACGGGAGACAGACCGTGCGCGCTCCAGGCCGGTTTCGACCCCGTCGGCGTGTTGCGTCTTTGCTGAGATTGGCGTCCGAGTGCGCTTCCAGCGGGCATCTTCGCCAGCGTCTCGGTGTGGCTCAGGTGACCCCGTGGTCAAGAGGCGCCGCGGCGTCGCGCACTGGTTCAAATTCACATTTACTGGCCGGCAAGACGGCGACCCTCCTCCGGCTCTCTAGCCCACGGCGGAGTATGCGCAATGTGGCGCACGGGACTGTTCATGGCCAGACAATTCCCATGGTGGTTCCTTGATCATTCGCTCCAATCAATACGAATTATACTAAGGACAAGTGTGTCGACGAGTTCATGGCCAGACAATGGTTCGAAGTGTTATAGGCGGTGGAATTCTCCTATCCTACCTCGTGTCAGATTCAGGCCAAGAGAGCTAATAATCAGGCCAAGAGAGTACCGTCCCCGCCATCTGATTACGCTTCACTGCTTGGTTCCTACGCTTCCTGCTCCCGACTCCGACTCCAACTCTCTCCATGCCTTCGCTCGATCGATATAGCTGGCCGGCTGGCCCTCAGTTCTGCACAATTCATCGATTCCTCTTCCAGTTTGCCAAATCCATCGCCATGCCTGCGCTCATCTCTAAGCGCCCGTCTGCCGCCCTGGCTGGGATCCACCGCGAGCTCGATCGGCGCCGGAAGCTGGCCGCCGTGGCGAAGGGACGGATCGTGAAGAAATCATCTGCTCCGCCGATGATCCCCACCGGAGCAACAGCAGCAGCAATCATGCAGAAGATGGCCACGCCGATCCCGCGCAAGCCAGCCGGAGCAGCCATGAAGAAGCCGTCCCTGCCGAGGCCGCGCGCGCCTGCCATCGCCTACGTGCCGCTGGAAGAAGCTCCTAGGAGGTGCATGTTAGAAATAAGCACGTCGTAGTACAGGGGTACGTATCCGAGTAGACAAGGGTAGCCGAATAGAGTAGGAATTAGATGTCCTAATCCTACTAGGTTAGCTATACTAAATCTGCTATATATACGTGTGTAAGGCCCCTATAAAAACACCACCGTGAGCTATCAGAGAAATAAAGAAAAAAGACGCACGATATGTGCGTTTAGCTATCTAATTGATTATGTGTGCGTTCAAGCGATTCGTGTTGTGTGCGTGAGCTGTCAGCTAGAAAAGTAATCTAGCTAGGCTAGCTACGTACGTGTGCACTTGACCGTCTCGCCGGAAATCGTCTCGTCGGAGATTTGCTTGTACGTGCGTATACTGTCGGAAAGCACTCGATGTATTGAAGCGTACAAGTCGGGCAATTCCAACAATTGGTATCAGAGCCAAGGTTGTCGTCCGTGATCTGCTGAAAGTACTAGGAGGTCATGGCGATGGTGAAGTTTGGCGACAACTCGGCATCGGCACCGGTGACAGAGACGGTGGGGGCGGCTTTGTATCCGCGCCTCGATCGCAAGGACTACGGGCTATGGGCACTCAACATGGAGGTGGCCATGGAGGCTCAGGAGGTTTGGGAGGCCGTCGATCCAGGAGGCAACGAGTACGTCAAGGGAGGTGCGAAGTACCGGAAGGATCGCCAAGCGTTAACGGCGCTCTATTCCGTCGTGCCGAAGGACGTGATGCAGCACCTCGTCGGAAAGAAATCGGCGAAGGATGCATGGGAGACGATCAAGATCTTGCACCAAGGTCATGCCCGCGTGAAGGAAGCGCATCTTCAAACTTTGACAAAAAGCTATGAAGATCTGAAGATGGAGGAGAGCGAGACGGTTGATCAGTTTGCCGCCCGTTTCGTTACCCTTGTCAACGCAATCAGGGGATATGGCGAGAAATTGGATGAGATCAAGAACGTCAGAAGGTTCCTGCGTGCGGCGCCGGCGCGCTACATGCAGATCGTTACATCGATCGAACAATGTCTCGACCTTAATACATTGACGGTTGAGGATCTCGTCGGAAGATTTAAGGCACACGATGAGAGAATCCGGATCAGCTTCGGTGATCCAGAACAGGTTGAGCACCTGATGCTCACAAAGCAGCAGTGGATGACTCTTTCAAAAGAAAAGCAAGGAGGCTCCACGAGCGGCAAGCAGAAACAACGCCCAGCGAAAAAGTATATCGCGGGGCAGGAGGATGAAGATGACGCCCCGCCGCGGAGGAAGTTTGACATAAAGAAAGTAAGGTGTCATAACTGCGGCGAGCTCGGTCACTTCAAGGCTGATTGCCGGAAAGCACCAAAGGAAAAGGAGAGGGCTCTCATCGCCCAGGAAGGAGATGATGGACCGATGATGCTGATGCTCGAAGTAACTGAGTTGAAGGATGAGGAGGATCCTCCATCACCGGCTATGGAGATTGTGGCGCAAGTGGATCACGATCTACCGTGTGTGCATCATGAGGAACATAGTGCCGCATTCCCATGTGAAGCCAAGTTTGAGGGAAGTGAAGCCTCGGAACTTGTTCATGGCGATCTATGCGTTGGAATCTCACCCGCAACTCCGTCTGGCAATAAGTTCTTCATGCTTGTGGTGGATGATCATAGTAAATACATGTGGATTGTGTTGCTGAAAAGTAAGGATCAAGCTCAACAAGCATTCGAGAAGATCAAGGAAGCCGAAGAGTTCAAGGTGGAGGCAAAGATAAGAGCCCTACGCATTGATGAGGGGGGTGAGCTGTATCAAACTGTGTTGACCATGGCACGGAACATGATGAAGAGTAAAGGCTTGCCAGGAAAATTCTGGGGTGAGGCAGTCAATACGGCTGTGTATTTGCTGAACATGGAATCTACTGAGAGTGGAGTTGGTACAACACCGTACGAAGCATGGTACGGATGGAAGCCCTCGGTTGATCATCTTCGTACTTTTGGATGTGTGGCGCATGTAAAGGCGGAATTGGCGGAGCAACGTATTCCGATGATCATGACAGGCTATGAAGGCTCAAAGACATACCGCTTGTGCAATCCTTATACCAATAAGGTGGTTTTCAAGGGAGACGTAATCTTTGAGGAAGACAAGTCATGGAATTGGGGCTACAACGAACCGGAATATTCAACTTTTCACGTCAAGTGGGATCTTGAGTATGAAGAAAATATGGATCAACCAAGCTTATCCTTGTCAGCAAGTTCGGGCCCAGAAGATGTTGAAGGTCTAGGGGGAGCTCCAAGCGTGGACACCAGGCCAGAAGCACTAGGGATTCTCTCAGAAGACAAAGAGTTTGAAGAAAAGGCTAGTCTGTGGCCAGAAGATACGGAACTGGAAGGGTGTACAGATTCATGCGCAGCGATACCTGCACTTGTTTGCCCAAAAATTAGAGGAGGAGGGGGAGCTGAAGTGAGCCCAGCAAACAGGCCAGCAAGACCAGAAGGCGATGGTCCAAGAGTGTGGACTGGTGGCCAGATAGATGGAGGAGACCCAACAATAGGGGGTGCAGATCCATCAAAAGGCTTTTCACATGGTATAGAGAAGCTAGAAGAAAACCAATTTGAGTTACCTCCTACTTATTTGTTCTATTGCATCCAAGAGCACCGGCAAGTAGTAGATCAAATATGTGAGGCATCGATGAGAAAGTACTTCATCGAACCAAGTATAATGTCTCAAGGCACTGACAAAAAGGACAGTTGGCGTGAAGGCATGGAGAAGGGCGCGGACAAAAAGGACTGTCGGCGTGAAGCCATGGAGAAGCCGACAAGAGCAAAGACGGCGACATGGGTGCCACAAGAGACGACGAAAGCACTGTCGAAAATGATGGTTGAAGTGGCGAAAGTAAAGCCAACAGTAACGCCTACGCGAAGTATCTGGCGTATTTGGAATCCAGGTCGGTGTAGAAGAGAGCACGTCGTGCTTAGGGGGTGATTGTTAGAAATAAGCACGTCGTAGTACAGGGGTACGTATCCAAGTAGACAAGGGTAGCCGAATAGAGTAGGAATTAGATGTCCTAATCCTACTAGGTTAGCTATACTAAATCTGCTATATATACGTGTGTAAGGCCCCTGTAAAAACACCACCGTGAGCTATCAGAGAAATAAAGAAAAAAGACGCACGATATGTGCGTTTAGCTATCTAATTGATTCTGTGTGCGTTCAAGCGATTCGTGTTGTGTGCGTGAGCTGTCGGCTAGGAAAGTAATCTAGCTAGGCTAGCTACGTACGTGTGCACTTGTCCGTCTCGCCGGAAATCGTCTCGTCGGAGATTTGCTTGTACGTGCGTATACTGTCGGAAAGCACTCGATGTATTGAAGCGTACAAGTCGGGCAATTCCAACAGTGCACTGCCCCAAAGGGCCGACCCACCCCGTTCGGCATTGGCATGAACGCCAACACGGGAATCAAGAAGTCACCCACGCCAATCCCGCACGAGCAGGCCGAAGCGTCCATCAAGAAGCCATCCCAGCCCATGCCACACAAGCCTGCCGATGTGCCGACCAAGAAGTCCTCAACACCGATTTCGCGAGCGACGCCACCACTTGTCACGTCGTTGCCCGCCTCTGAGCCTATCCAGACAGGAACAAAGGTGTGCGTCCGGACGGTGATGGGCACGATGCCCTCGGGCCTGCGCCTCTTTATCTGGCTCAGCGCCGTTGTCGTCTCCGACGCGGAGGAAGGCTACTTCGACGTCATGTACGACGGCGACTTCCCACGCGACAACCCCTTCCGTGACGTGCGTGTCGCTAGGGATCAGGTGAAGAAGATGCCGTCATCGCGCCATTGATGAGAAGGCAGCGGTCGCCGACTTGCCGAAAGCCAATAGTCCCCGCTGAAACTGGAGTAGACCGAGAAGGAGAAGCGGGCGAAGGCACACCAAGCAGTCCAAAGATGCATGTAGAGATGTGACGATGTCGAAGGCATTCGGATGAACTAGCTAGGATAGCTGTTATGTTCTATGTACTTGTAATTCTTGATTCTTGGCATCAGAAGATTGCCTAATGTATGAATTGTGTTGATTATCGAATAAATGAATTTCTGAAATACAGCTAACTGAATGCTTCCACCGTGTTGTGAATTGTTGTTCAAGATGATCTAAAATTGCTATCTTCTCTATTATGCTACAACCTACTTAAAGTATTTCAGTTAATTTTTGTTACTACCATTAATCTCGGTTGTCATTACTAAAGAACATGATCAAGAATTGGCAGGCAAAGAAAGAAATGTTCCATGGCCTCCTTATCTTACAGAAACATATTGCAACTCTTGACATTTTTTGTTGGCTGTGGCCTATGGATGTTTATCAGAAGGATTGCCGCAAGCTGATATTCATGTTCTCATTGTTAAATTCTGCAGGTGTATCTTTTATAAAATGGCAATTGAATATGGGGAACCAGGTGGTAGAGCATTAAGGTAAAACCATCTGGAAGCTCACGGTGTTTGTGGATAACTGCAATGTGATTCTCAACTAGGTGGAATTGTCTGATTTTTGTGTGTTTTCTTTTTTACATATTTAATTTATGTAGCTTAATCAAGACTAGTTTTTGGTAATGCAGGGCAGTTATGGACAAATGTGGGGATGCTGATGATTGTGTTTCAACTTCTGAATCTGCTGAACAAGCAGCTAAACTTTCTGAAGAGAATATAAAGAACCTTCTTGTGCCTCAGTTATATTGCTTTTATAAAACGGATTATTTAACTTCTGTATATCCTTTTTCTCTTGCCAGGTTTTTTTTGGGATGAACAGATTCAACCAAAGACCATGGAGTGAAGTTGAGTGCGAGATGATTATAGCATTTCTTCTTTCGCAGAATATTTCCGATTGACAGTTGCATCATTTCGGGAGATGGGATAGTTGTGGCAGCACTTTGGGTTTGTATTTAAAACAGTTGTTTATCTCGTTGGGTTTGTATTACCAGATGAGAAGGTAATGTTACTGTACTCTACTCCGCAGCTGCATTCACCATGTTTCCATTGATCTCAATCTACGCCTTACCGGCTGTCCGTGAGTTGTTAATTCCGTCTAAAATGTGATAAGTCGGGCTCCCCAAAGATAGCAGGGCACGCGCGGGAACTGAGAGTTGCTCTCTAATGTCTAAAACTCATCGGCTGTCAGCCAACGCTTCTGCCTACGTTCTGCCTTCTGTTATCTTGCCCAAAGTACCTGATATGCTCCGCTAAGTTCAGGGTAAGAAATTTAAGTCTAGCATTTGCAGTCTGAAAACACCATATGCTAAATCTGACACCTCATATAGGGTACAAAATTTCTTGCAACCAAAATCATGTTAAGAGCCATGCTGTAACTAGGAGACCAAGAGTTAACCAGATTATAGTTCTGTAAGAGCATCTCCACGTGGCTACTCGGGACGCCGATTCGGACGCCGAATTTAGGTTTGGACGCCGAAAATCATCACAGTCGCTTATTTAGGAACCTGTTTTCGTCTGGATTTGGGCCAACTTTGGTCCGGACTACCCAGGCCGTTCCCAGGATCCCGGATACGCCCTGGGAACGCCGGACGCGGCGAACTCGGCGAAAAAAAAAAACGAAGCGGCGCGTGGACCCGCCGAGTTAGCGACGGAAGCTGAGTCGTCGTCATCCTCGGAACCACGCGGCGACCGTCGACAATAACTGCCCGTCGCTTCGACCACGCGTCGCTGAATTTTCGCGCCATCGCCGCCGTCTCGGCTCCCGTGACGGACCGGCGGGCACTAACTTCCCGCCGTTTTCCTTTTCCCGCCCTCGCCGCTACACCGCTCCCACCCTCGCCGTCCATCTCGGCCTATAAAAGGCGTACCCCTCGTCGGAGTTCCTCACACTCTCTCACAGCTCCCCAGCCCACCAGCCCAAAACTCCGGCGAATGCACAACTCTCCCCTCCCCACTTAGCCATGGCTGAGCGCTTTCCTGACGACGGTGCGGCGGCGAACGGCTTCGGCCGGCGCACGCTCCATGCTTGGGAGGCGCGCATGCTCTACGAAGTCGGCTACATGGCACAGTCGGACACGCGGAATCCTCCTGGGTGGAAGCTTAGCGCCGGCGACATCCCTATCCCGCCGGCGCCGACGCCGGACGAACTGCCGTACGAGATCCAGGAGTTCATCGCCATGGATGATCCCTCCGCCGTCGAGAGCCCCGACAACCTCCTCTACTGGGAGACGTTCTTCGCCGAACGCCGTGCCCAGGAGCTCGCCCGCCACGAGGGGCCGCTAGACGAGTCGCCGCCGAAGCGCAACAACGCGGCCGGTCGCCGGTGTTTTTGGAGCGCGCTAGGACGGACGCTCAAGGCGGTGCTGGAGCACAACAACGCCGGGAACACGCCGCGTCTCGGCTTCCCGCGCACACCCACGCCGGCATCCAAGTCGGGGCAGCGTCCTGTAACATCCCAACATTAGATCTTAGAAATAAGCTGAACACAGATGTGTGCATTGCATTCATACATAGAAAATCTGAATAATTTTCGCGCTTTTGAATAAATCTTGTCAAAGTGATTGAAGCTTCTCTTAACTTGATGGAATTGAAGTAGATCATCAAGTTGACTGCGATAAGTTTCAATATGACCTTTACTAAAACCTTATTTGGGTAAGGGAGATTTGATCTAACGGTAGATAAAATGTAATAAAAGTTAAACCCTAATACATTATTTAATGATTTATATTTGATCCTTAAGTAGTCATATCCTAGCATTCATTACACAACTCATGAATACCAAGTTATAAACATAACTTAAGTAATATGAATGTAACAACTAAATCTTGATCTATCTTAATCTCATCTACTTACACCATGAGTATCATGGTAGATACCTAACCTTAACTCTTTAGTGAGATTAAGAAGGAAAGAAACCAAGTCAAGATCATTCATCATATATATTTCTTTCCATATTAATCCTTATCAACTCTATTGAACCTTATTCTCATATATGTTGTTCATCAATATTGAGTAATCAACTATTGATTCACCAATTCTTAACCTATCAACTATTGATCTATCAACTCTTGTCCATACCATAGCATTCACTTAAGGCCTATAAAGAAAGAAGTAAGAAGAGGTAAATAGTTATGCTAGCTTTAGATATCATCTATAGGATGGGAGTGTTGGAAGAGAATAGAATCAATATGGTAATTGAAGGAGTTAACTCACTCCTGAAATGATAGAAAAGTAATATGGAACCTATAATTATATGGTGATAAAGAAGATTACAAGGGTGAATCATGAAGATAGTTGCCAGGAGTAATTTTATTGGATCAAGTAGGTTTAGTTAAAGAATAATTTCTTCTACTCAGTGAGAGATACTACGAAGATAATTATAATACAACTGTAATGTTGTATTGATGAAGGCCTTGATTAGCCAACTGGAAACCTAAACCATAAATGATAAAAAAGATTATAATGATCATGTTTTAGTCACCAAGATTGAATGCTTATATCATGTATAAGTGACATTGGTGGATAGAACATGTTTGGACCCTAGTAAATATATGTTATCCTAGGACTAGCCTGACAAGTCACCATGATATAATGTGAGGTTGGAATGTTAGATACTGGAGTTAAGTAGAGACAAGATAGTATGATTAAGATGATGCTAGAGCAACATTGGATTATAGAAGTAGTAGTTTACTCTTGGGAAATACTAACACTTGAGGTGAAGTAGTGTGATATAGACATCTACTGGATAAATATTAGTGATGGATGATTAAAGAAGAGATGAATGGAGTTAGAAGTAACTACTTGTTGGATGAGAGATTATCATCAGTATAGTAGTTGATATAACCAAGTCTGGATAGGTGAAGATTATGAAAAGCTTTAGTGTCAAGCTCATTGGATTTATCAATGGGTTTAGAAGAATAAAAGGTGGATAAGAATATTCATGTGAAGTAAATCTCATAATGTTAACACATGATGATGGATAGGAAGAAGTAGAATATCTAGGAAAATTCCTTAATCAGAAGTCCAGGATTGTGAATTATGAAGGATAGGAATTCTTGGTAAACACTAAACCCTAATTCTATAACCAAACCTAATATCCCTTTCAAATGATTGATTTATCATCTTATTCCCATAATACTTTGTAGGAGTATTTTCCTATAGCAAATCACTTAAGCACATCTCTATCAATTCCAATTATCACAACCATATGTGCTTAGGAGTTATCTTTATCAATTCTTTTCTATTGGACATTCCAGATAATAAATTTCTATTTTAAAAGGAGATATCATTAAAGATCACAAACAAAAAGACAATATGTTTAGTCGTTAATCTTTATTCACATCAATAAAAGAATATAAGTATATTAAGAACCCTAAACCCTAGGGTAAGCAATTATAATTCACACCCTAACTCTTATGCTAGTTATAACAAAATATAAACTTTGGTATTTACTAGATTCATGGGAATGATATTAACCATAATAGTTCCTTAAAAACTTTATGCATCAAATAATAATATAGGATCATTATATAAATTTTTTCCTCCAAACTATGAGCTAACAAAATTAAGTTTTATAAACAAATAATAAAATATCCTAAAATAAATCCATGGCTTATGATGGAAAGAAAATTAATAACAAAGCCCCTTACCAAATATTAGAAGGATCTATATAAACAAAATAAAGAAATATAATATTATATAATAAAAGTTCACAAATTGATTCTTAATAACTTTATTGTTGCCGCAAGTATTCAGCAAATAAAATTCCATAAATAAAAGTTCAAATCAAATATTAAAATACAAATCTATAAACAAAACAGAAAATAGAAAATAAAAACAAACAAAAAAATAGCTTCTCCGCCGCAGCCCATTTCCTCACTTGCTTATCTACCACCCATGGGCACCCCGCAGTAGCCAGTTTCGGCCCAACAACAAGCCCAGCTCGTCACCACACTGACTGACGGGCTGCGGGTTGAGTTTGGATTTTTGCCAGAGGGTTTTCCGCAAAACGTCTGTCGTCGTCTTCCTCGCAACGTCACAAGCAGCTGCCTGTCGGCATCGCCGCCGTCCGCCGTCGTGCCATGATGTCCGCCTCCGTCTAGATTTGTGTCGTCGCTCTTCATGGCATATAAGATGTACTCCTACTGCCGTGGAGAATCCCCACATGCCACATCTTCTTCTTTCTCTCAAATTTTCCCTTGTACCAAAACCCTAGTTCATCGGAGAAGCTCGTCGCCATTGCTCTAAAGCCTCTCTTGACCTATCGAGCTCACCGTTGGAACCGCCGTGCTATCCTGCTTCAGCTCGTGGAAGGAATCGACCGCGCATCCTCTTAATCGAGCTCCATGGTCTCATCTTCCCGAAGTCCGGCCACCGCTCTCACCACCAAATCCGGTCACGATTCGCCTCCCCATCACCTTCTTCGCATTCCTGGTGAGCTTGCGCATCTTGCTAGTCCTTTCGATTCGCTCTTAGCCCTCTCTACCGTCTTGCCCACGAACATCAGAGCATGCCACCATCGGAGCTCGTCGGAGCTGGTGCTCCGGCGACCAAAAACCAGCTGCGCTGCCACTATTAGACTCCCCGCATCTCGCTGAGTCGAACTGGACCAACCCCGCATAACCGCATGCTCTCAATCCGAAGATTAAACCACGATCCGAGGATCATCCTTAGATGTGTTGGAGATATGCCCTAGAGGCAATAATAAATGTAGTTATTATTATATCTTTGTGTTTATGATAAATGTTTACATTCATGCTATAATAGTATTAACCGGAAACATTAATACTTGTGTGATTTGTAAACTAAAATAGAGTCCCTAGTAAAGCCTCTTTATAATACTAGCTTGTTGGTTAATAAATGATCGTGGTTTCCCGATCATGAACATTGAGATGTTGTTAACAACAAGATCATATCATTAGGAGAATGGTATGATGGACTCCTATAGATAAGCGTAGCATAAAGATCAAGTCA
Organism: Avena sativa; assembly: GCA_916181665.1. Classification (NCBI taxonomy): domain Eukaryota; kingdom Viridiplantae; phylum Streptophyta; class Magnoliopsida; order Poales; family Poaceae; genus Avena; species Avena sativa. The sequence continues at coordinate 393,984,748 of OV702284.1, forward strand.
TTTTAATAGTTCAATTGCTATAAGCTTTCTGATACATAGTAACCTAATTCCTTCGACCATGAGATCATGCTAATCACCATCACCGAAAAGATGCTTTGATGACATCAAACACCACACCGTAACTGGGTGGCTATAAAGGTGGCATTGAGTGTTCGGAAAGTATGGATTGAGGCACATGGATCAAGAGTGGGATTTGTCCATCCATATGACGGATAGATATACTCTGGGCCCTCTCGGTGGAATGTCATCCAATCAGCTTGCAAGCATGTGACTGGCTCACAAGGGATCACATATCACGGGGACGAGAAAAGAGTACTTATAAGTAACGAGGTTGAACTAGGTATGCAGAGATACCGACGATCAAAACCTCGGATAAGTAAACTATCGTGAGACAAAAGGAAATTGGTATCGTATGTAAGTGGTTCATTCGATCGCAAAGTAATCATAGAAATATGTGGGAGCCATATGAATTTCCAAATTCCTCTATTGGTTATTGATCGGAGAAGTGTCTCGATCATGTCCGCATAATTCACGAACCGTAGGGAGACACACTTAAGGATTCAATGTTGTTGAGTAGTTATGGAATGATGAGTAAGAGACCGAATGTTGTTCGGAGTTTCGGATGGGATCCATAATATCACGAGGAGATCCAGAATGGTCCGGAGAATAAGATTCATATAAGGAAAGTCTTGTTTCGGAGTTCGGAAATGATTCCGGTGTTTTCACCAGGAATGTTCTAGAAGGGTCTAGAGGTCCGGCACTCCGGAGGGGAAGGGTACATGGATGTGTCATGACAATATGAAATGGTTGCATCATGTACTAGGTCACTTGGCTGGGAAATATGGAGAGAGAAATCAAATCCAGGTTTGAAAGTCAAACGCCAATTTGAAAAGTCAAATCCGAAGTTTGCTTGGTGGAGGGAGAGTAGGAAACCTACTTGGGGAGGAAGTCCCACTCCCTCCACCCGCCGGCCATGAGGAGGAGTTGGAGGAGGACTCCCTCCTCCCAAACCGCCACCCTCCACCTATATAAGGAGGGGTAGGGCACCCCCTACCCCTCACACCTAAACCCTAGCTCCTGGCGCCTCCACCACAAGTGCAGCCGCCGCCTAGGGATCTCCCAACTCGCCGAGTTAGGGTTTCCCCAAACCCTAGACGCCGGCCACACCCTCCCCTTGGTGCCTCTAAACCGTAGATCGCCAAGGCCTCTCTCATACTCCACCATACTCGCTCCGGCTTAAGGCGAAGCCCTGCGAGATCTCCCCTCTACTTCCGACACCACGCCGTCGTGCTGCCGGAATCGTGAGGAGAGTGCTACAACCTCCGCTGCCTGCTGGAACAAGGGAGAGGAAGGTCTTCATCGAGTACCAAACGTGTGACCGACTGCAGAAGCGCTGCCGGAACGCAGCGCCGGAAGGATCGTCTACACGATCTTGAGATCGGCAAGAGTACGACTACATCACCCACGAGAATCTTCTCTCATTAACCGCTTTGGAATCTTCAAGGGTGAGTTCCTCTATCGACTCGTTGCTACAATCTAGTAGATAGATCTTGGCTTGTTTGTTTGCATGCGGTAGAAATTTTTTGTTTTCCATGCTACGAACCCCAACAGTGGTATTAGAGCCGTGTCTATATGTAGATCTATTGCACGAGTAGAACACAATGGTCATTGTGGGCGGTGGTGCTTTTATTATCAATTGCTTTTTGTGTACTTTGCATCTTGCGGTATGATGGGATGAAGCGGCCCGGGCTAACCTTACATGACATCGTTCATGAGACTTGCTCCACGCTCAACATGCAACTTGTATTGCATAAGTGGCTTTGCGGGTGTCTGTCTCTCCCATCATAGTATAGATTCAATTTACAACGGGCACTTGATAGTTCAAGCATCAACTTTGTGGTTCTTGTTCGTAAGTTAGAACGACACTTATTGAAAACCCAAACCACGTAAAATATGCAAAGAAAATTAGAGGCGTCTAACTTTGTTTTGCAGGGGTGTGCTGTGATGTGATATGGCCATGATTGTGATTATATATGATGTATGCAATGTTCCTTATTGTATGTTGGCAACCGGCAGGAGCCATATGGTTGTCTTTTAAATTCCGTTAAGACCTGCATGTCTATCCAAAGTAGTTGTAATAGTTGAAGCTGGTGGATGACAACCATGAAGCGGCGTCATTGACCTTGACGTCATACCGGAGATGATGGAGATCATGTTCGTGCTTGAAGATGGAGATCGGAAGCACAAGAAGAAAGGCCATATCATATAACATATTATGAATTGCATGTGATGTTAATCCTTTATGCATCTTGTATTGCTTAGTTAACGATCGTAGCATTATAAGATGATCCCTCATGCACACAAATTTCAAGTTTTAAAGTGTTCATTCTTAGTAAGCACCGTTGCTAAAGCTCGTTGTTTTGAAGCACCACGTGATGATCGGGTGTGTTAGATTCTACGAGTGTATACAATGTGAGCAAGCCAGATTTGTTCATGCGGAAGCTAAGGTTTGATCTTGACGAGCCTAGCATGTACAGACATGGTCTCGGAACACGGATCACCGAAAGGTAAAGCATGAGTCATATAGTAGATATGATGAACATGTTGATTGTTCGCCATTGAAGCTACATCAACTCTCATGATGATCGGTTTTGATGTGGTGGATTTGGTTCGTGTGATCACTAAAACAATTTGAGGGATACTATTTTGAGTGGGAGTTCACCTAGATTAATTTAACTATTAATTAGAACTCAATTTGTCATAAACTTAGTCTAAACTATTGCAAATATGTTGTAGATAAATGGCGGCCCCTACCATCAATTTTAATGCGTTCCTAGAGAAAGAAAAGTTGAAAAACAATGGAAGCAACTTCGCGGATTGGTTCCGCAATTTGAGGATTGTCCTCAATGCTGGTAATTTGACCTATGTGCTGGATGCACCGCTGGGTGACCCGCCTGCAGCTACTGCTACCGATGAAGTAAAGAATGTTTACCTCACTCGGAAGAATCAGTACTCCACAGTTCAGTGTGCTATCTTGTATGGTTTGGAATCAGAGCTTCAGAAAAGGTTTGAGAACCATGACCCACATGATATTGTCCGTGAACTCAAAATGATATTTGAGGCTCACGCGGCAGTTGAGAGTTATGAGGCTTCTGAAAAGTTCTTTAACTGCAAGATGGAAGAGGGCAGGTCCGTCAGTGAGCATGTGCTTAAGATGCCTGGGCACACAAACAAACTCCAAAGTTTGGGTATAGTGATTCCTAATTCTTTGGGGATTCACCGTGTCCTCCAATCACTACCACCAAGTTACAAGAACTTTTGAACTACAATATGCAAAACATGGACAAGACATTGCCAGAACTCTTCTCCATGTTGAAATCTGCAGAAGTGGAGATCAAGAAAGAGCACCAAGTGTTGTTGGTCAATAAGACCACCAAATTCAAGAAGCAAGGCAAGTCTAAGCAAAAGAGAAACTTCAAGAAGGGCGGTAAGAAAGTTGCCGCGCCGGCGAAGAAGACCAAGGCTGGGCCTAAGCCTGATACTGAGTGCTTTTACTGCAAGGGAGAGGGTCACTGGAAGCGGAATTGCCCAAAGTACTTGGCGGATTTGAAGAACGGCAACATCAAGAAGAAAGGTATATCCGATATACATGTTATTGATGTGTATCTCACTAGTACTCGTAATAGTGCCTAGGTATTTGATACTGGTTCGGTCGCTCATATTTATAACTCGAAACAGGTGAGTGTTTTTGGTCTGAGCTCGACCAATAAGTTGTGAGCTCTAGGGTCTCAGGTGGTCAGCTATTTATAGTGTTTTCTAAATGGCTATGGTGATGCCACCTATGCCATGCATTTAGGTGATTCACCTGCTTTGGAAAGTGTGTAACCGCCGCTGTGGTCTAACTTATTCATAAGTGGCAAGTTACTTTCAGTGGTAGTGGAAGCCCATACTAGCTTTAACTTATGTGAATATGCCAATTTTGGCATATGAAACTTTTGTTTTTATATGCAGGGGTTAGTATCCTCATATGCCTAAATAGGCATGTGTGTTGGGTTCTTATCATGTTTTGGTTTTGGAACATGACAAGTGTCTTTTTATTATTAATAATAATAGTTTCTATTTGGATTTCATCCATGAGTCCTTGCAATTCCAATCGGGTGATTGTTCTTAGTTAGGGTTACTATGAAGTTTGGTTGGTTTATTATTCTCATGCATCATTTTTTAAACTCCTATTTTTCTAGGGTTCTAGGTAGTTCCTAAGGCCTGGGTATATCCTTTGGTTCATTATTATGTACAGTGATCACTATCACTTCTATGGGTTTACATGTTTCATTGCCCATGATCTAATACCTAGATTTTTCATGTTCATTGTAGAGTTCTAAGCCTCGGGTTTTCCTTTGGTTACTAGACTTGCTATATGGTTGCTATGATTTATATAGGTTTAGAATTTCCACTTGTTGTTATTTAGTAATTCTGTAATGGTTACTATTTCTAAGTTTTTGGCCTGTTTTGAGATTCTGTCAGTGTACCAGGATGCAGTTGGCTTCTAGGATTCTATCTGGCAATGATCAAGTTTGGATTTGGATAGTTATACTGGTTAACTCTGTTCCTTCTAAATTATCTTTGGAGTGGTGAACTATCAGTGTTCATCCTCCAAAATCTATTATTCTTTGAATAAATCCAAGGCTTGGGTTATTGGTTTTGGTTGTAGCATTTCCATTTGGTTCAAGATTCATTTAGTTGTCTCACTTGTTTTGTATGTAGTCTTTGTTACTATTGTTTATTTGTCTTAGGCTCCTGACTAGTGCTTAAGTGTTGCTTGACTATTATCTATTGTGAGTACTCTCTCACTCTACTTGGTTTTGGGTTTCTGTTATTCACTACTGCTTATGTTGGCTATCATTTTTGGTTTTCCTATTTGGTTAGCTCGAGCCACTGGAATTCAGGACTAGTTCCTGGATCCTAGTTTTGGATTCAACATTGATTTGGTTTTGCCCAGCAAAACCTACACTTTAATCTTAACAAAATTCTTTTGGTGTGTTATGTGTTGCATGTTGAAGATGATCAAGTGACAATAAGGATAAGAAGGTTAGATAGGTAGTGTAGTTTTAGATCAAGATGATATGAAGAATAGAATGTAGATAAGAAAATAGATAGGTTTTAGTCTTAAGGGTTTTTGACTACTTCCTTTGTAATTTCTTATCTTTCTATCAAACCTTGCAAATTTCCAACCTGTACTCATTTGAATTATGAATAAAGTTGATATTACTTGCGTTTGATGAAATTCCTATTGTTTTAATTATTATTATTATAGTATCTATATCTCGCGAACTCGAGTTTGAATTATTCAAACCTTAGTTTTGAATTCCAAGTATATATATGTTTTATTTCATTTACTTGCTTACTCATAAGTGTACGTGGCTTATGAATATGTATATAATTTTTAAGAAACTATTCACTCTAATGCCTCTCAAGCAATTCATATTTGAATTTGAATTCAAATCCTAGGGTTGACTTGAGTAAAACTCAACTCTAGTTCAAATTCTTAAGTGTTAGCACTCAAAACATAAAAGTTCAAATTCCCCCTCATTGCATGTCCTAAAATGAAATGCAAAATTTCAATGTCATCCCTTAACCCTTTCCAAATTCTTTGGGTTATTATAGAGAATGATTTCAAGTACATGCATTGCTACACAAAGCTCGCCGACCATGAGAAATGTAGGTTCGTACGATGACAACTCATGAAGGGCGTCAACAACAACGTCATTTATGTGGACACTCCCACAACGACCTCTCTCGAACGCCCTATCGGGAACAAGAAGGCCAAGGCGACCGTTGTAGCGGCTACAACATTAGACAAGGTGCAAAAATGTCGATCGAAAAGTAACGCCGCGGAGGTCTCATCAAGCTCGCTCATGCGGCGGCAAGAAGAAGGCTCAAGGTGGACCGATATCATGTAGAAGCAAGACAGAAGGTCAAGCTCAAGACATCGAGAATGGTAGTGAAGAAGATGACGGATGATTTTTCTCTCTTGACGATTGACATGTCGATGTATGATGACGAGGTGAGGGCGGCGCATGACAAGATCCACAATGTCATCCTGCTGTACATGGGCATCAGGACTAGGCCACCACCATCATCACCGTCATGAGCGGCAACACCAGCAACAGAAGAGACGACGACACATATTGACCCTCAGGGGCGGCGATGCCACCACCGTCGAGCAGTTTCAGTACTATGCATTTGAGTACTGAAATATGTGTACGGACTTGGCGGTCTTTGGTGACCAAGTTTTGATTGACCGAGACTTTAATTTGTATTTTGATTCAATTTTTTCTGAAAATACATTTCAAATTTGCATATAGAGTCGTCTTTGGGGATCACAACTAAGGAGAAGGCGAGCACTCATGTCGGCTCTCCCCAAACAGCTGCTTTGGTACTGTTGAAGGAGATAGTTTAAGTCTCGCGGCCGAAGATGTTCTGAAGGTAGTAGCATCGCTAAGGGAACACATGACAATTTTGTGAGATCCTGAAATTAACAAGAGACGTGGTCATTTTGAGTTTGAAAAAAAAGATGTGTGCATAGGCGTTGTATATGTTATTGTAGTTGAATTTAAGAAAATAATGGTAGATTTCCAAAATTTAAATACTTTCCCAAATTGCTACAATACTATACCGTATTTTCCAGTTCCAGATCATCCAAAGCTCGCACATGTTTTTCACGTGCCTCTGTTCGCATAAGCCCACAAAAGCCTAGTAAGGCCAGGCCCATTACTACACCAGTTCTTCACGTCTTCGAGCTCTCCTTCCTACCAAACCGAACCCCTCGCTCCAGAAACACGAAACCGGAGCAGGAAAAGAGGAGGAAAGAAAAGAGAGAAAAGAAAAAAAATTAAATTGAAAAGAGAAAAATCTCGAAGCCTAAGCCGCCTCCCCCATCCCACTCCGGCGCTCCATGCCTCCTGTCCCCCTCCCCGCCGCCGCCTCCCCGAAGTCCGGACGCGTGTCCGCCTCCCGCCCCAGCATCCGGCGGCAGCGCCGCTGCCTCACCCGCTAGCCGCAGCAGAGGTCCTCCTCCTGACCGCCGGTTCTGGGCGGGCGTCAGGAGCGGCGTCGGCGATGGCGCCGACCCGGAAGAAGCGGACGTCGTCGGCCGCGGACGCAGCCGCCGCCGCGGCCCAGTGGAAGGTGGGCGACCTCGTGCTCGCCAAGCTGAAGGGCTATCCGGCGTGGCCGGCCAAGGTGAGCGGGGCCCTCTCTCTGATCTGGGGCTCTCTAGTGGTTTGGTGACTTAGGGTTCCATGGTTCATGCTATGAGCTGGGGAGCTTGTTTAGGGTTTGGCTAGGAAATAGTTCTTTTACTGTACCACGATGATTCACAGTAACAAATGAGGTTTATAGGTAGCTGATTTGCTATTGACCTATGCTATTGTTGTGGCGATAGTTTAGGGTTCTGAGAACCATGAAGGTAGTTGGTGGTAGCTCGGTCTGTAATCTTTTTAAATCTTTTATTAAGGTTCCTGCTATATCAATGCACTGAACTACTCGATCTCGTACTGCAAGCTCATGTATTTCTTAAATCTTGATTCTAGTGATGTTTAATGAATGATTATAATTCAGATCTCACCCTTTTGGCGGTTGGGGGCTCCAATCTGCTCAGAGTCAGGTAGCTGAGCTTGGTTGGTTTTTGTTTTGGTATGGATACATAATTCTCTTGGGACAAATCTTGGCGCTTCATTCTCATAAGATTTCTTTTGGAAGTTTGGTTTGCATTGGTAGTTGTAGCTGGGTGGAGGGTGGTAATAAACCTGGTTGGTGAAGGCGAAGAGCCGAAGACCATATTTTTTAAGATTAAGCTGTATCTAGTACAATAACCTTGATTTAGTAAATGATAACTCATTTTTTCGTTCCAGTTATTGTGATCTGCAGATTGAGTAGGGCCAATGAGCTTGCATTAGCTTTGAGATATGGTAGATTAACTATATGGTGTTTTGCAAATGTTCATTTGATAATTATGCCGTTATGTTCCTAACTGGGTTATCTCCTCAAATTGACCTCCTCGGCAGTTGGATGTCATGGTTATATACATCCATGAAAATTTGGCAGCGATTGTTCATGGTCTGTCCTGACCATGATAATAGTGTAAAGACAATTGGGAGATCCTTAGACGGTGCCACAATCTTGATCTGTTTTTGTTATCTATGTTGAAGATTCTTATAGAGGGATTTAGCTCCTTAATTATCTGGGCTTTAATGCCATAGGCGGTCCTTGTGGAGTAGCGAAGGCCGGATAGTTCCACAATGGAAGTCTACACTGAGTTGTGGAGCGTATATAATACTATAATGTACTTGTTAAGAGGGTTAGAGGGGCGCATATGCACACATGGGACTATCCAACGTGGGCACTGTGTTGTGCGAAGAATGGGCCATCAAATTATGTTTCCCCGGATTAGCGAATGAGGTTGGATAGTGATCTTGCCATGCTGCACACCTTGTTATAGTTTGGGGAACAAAAAAATCTCTTGAAGTTCATCATAATATGTGATATCATTATCTCTATCAATTTAAACACATCATATGTATATATATTTGCGGTTTGTGCACACTGGCATTGAGATTTTTTTTGCAATATGAATTTTTCTTGGTGGCGATGTCTCCTTTTGTGCTGTTATTTTAATTTTTGGTTTTCTTGCTTTTGCTTGTCATTTGAAAAGAGGTTTCCTGCTGTCCGTTGCTAACTCTAATATCCTTCTTGCCCTTTGCTCACTCTAATGTTTACCTGCTGTCCTAATTATTGCTTTCAGATGCCCATGTACCTTATTTGACAGATTACTCTTTGTTTTCTTCTCGCTTCAGCTATTATAATCATTTCCCCATATTTCGCTGCCTTAGGTGTTACATTTTATGATAACTCTATTCTCCACAACAGTTTTCTATGTTATTTTTAGCCAACCTTCCTGTTAACATGGATTGGCCACACTTGCCTGGGTTTAGCTTTTTTTATGGTGTCTTGTTAATGAGAAAGTTCACAAATCCTACTGTTGCTTTCCGCTATTGCTGGGAGAGTAGTTCCTTCCTGCGTACACTTTTTTTTGGCGAATATCCCTTTGCTAGTAGGCTGGTATATTACTTGGATGAAGCTGCTTAGTCGTTACTACCTCCGTTTCAGGGCTTAAGGCGCACACGCTTTCCAAAGCAAAGTTTGACCGAAAGAATTGAACAACAAAATCTTGATTATATTGTACATAATTAGTACCGTTGGATTCGTATTGAAAAATACTTTCCAATGGTACTAGTTTTATACCAAAACTCTTTACGTATTTAGAGTAATTCTTGGTCAAAGAAAAAACACGCAAAACGAGGACGCCTTAAGCCCTGAAACGGAGGGAGTACTTCTTAGGCCTTCCATTTTCCATTTGTACCTGTTATGTGTGAAATGCGGTGGTTTAAGACACTGATATTTGTTTGAACTGAAACTGAAATATTACTGGAATCTTCATTACCACTTGATTTACGAATATCCGTTCTGTTATAGATAAGTGAGCCGCAGCAATGGGGGCTTCCTTCAACTAAAAAGAAGTTGCTGGTCTACTTTTATGGAACCAAAGAGATGTAAGTACTGTTTTTTATTTAAGACTGCCATTTTGAATTTACAGATTCTGGTTGATGCATACTTTTGCTATATGCACCGTTTGCTTGTGTCAAACTATCAAATAGCTTTCTCATGTTAGTTGTTTATTATTTTACAATAGTTTGACTGTTTGCCATATTGGTACATGAGATGCGAGAAGATATGTTATATACTTTTACTTTGATAATCTATTGTATTTTCTTTTGTGACGATGAACACATAGAACGCGCCAGAGTTGCCTTCTATTTGTATTTGCCTGCAGGCCCTGCATCTTTTCTACATGACTCCATTATTTGTACAAGTGTCCATTAGATGGTTCTTGTTAGTTGTTACAATGACTGCACATTTTTGTTTTGGCTTTTGGTGCACTCAAGGTGTTTGCTCTTGGATTATTTGATCTTTACCCGACCAAAAGCTTATTCTAGCTGAGCACTATGAACATACTATTCCGGATTCAGCAATATGCTGTGGAAACCGTAGGGTAAATCTAGTAAACCTATTTATGATAAGGACAACATACTATCATCGTTTATGATTCTTTTTAGTCTAAATTGTTAGATTTCATTGGACGAGCCCTAATATTTACCTTGCAGCTCTGAAGTTTAGTTGTAAGTTCAATTCTCTACCTATCTGTGTTATCTTAATAAAGCCTCTCTTCAATAATCCTGCTTGGGTGGAAGTTAAGCATCCACGTTCTTTTTTTGAATGTCCTCAAGGCGAGACACAATGCTTGTTGAGTTCTGTTGGGTTTTCCCTATTTCAGAATGTGTTGCTGCTGGCATGGTTTGTCTCATAGCATGAATACACACTCATTATCAAAAGTTTGTTGCTTTTGGGGCAACCCAAAAAGTTTGGAATGGCAATTTCTTATACTTCAGATTAATACAACTTCATCTGTTGATGATAGCTCCCATTTTAGACTTTGTGTATTAGTCATTGTCATGAAACTGTAATGGTGTAGAAGTAAACCTGCCATATTAGAAACATGTTTGTTGACATTGTTTGGGGCTCTGTTTTGCATATAAACACGTCAGATGTGCACACTTGCTCCACCATGTAAATAAAAAATCATTTCTGTAGAGTACAAATTGGACAGACAACCCACACACGCTTCACTGAAGGGATATTTGGTCCTTCCTCCCATTCCTACGCATGGAACCACTGCCAAGAAGTCATACAAAAAAATTCAAAGATTGTTACAAGATGCATCTACCATGCCACAAATTTGTCAATGTTGTCTCATATTACAAAACCTTATGGTTGTGTTTCTGCAAGTAGGTAGCACGGTACCACTGTAAGGGGAGGAAGCATCATATATGTTTTCTATCACACCACTCATAGAGACACACATGCATGCACATCTCGTACACATGCTATGAATATATTAGAGGCTCTACATCCCACTTAACGCAGGAACACGCTCTTACATAACACATGCACTGCGGCATGGAAATGAAGTCAGGTTGGTTTCATCAAACACCTTCTCTCCTGCCACTAGGCCAAAGGCCCATCCATAGCCATCTTAAAATCTATTAGGAATTGTTAGTTGAACGGCCTCAGCCGGAGACATTTGTTACTCACAGCAGTCGCCCCCTTGATGGCTATCATATTTACACATTTATTCTTAATCCACTATTCTCGATTCCAGATTTTTGAATGTTTGTCTCTGACGTTGGTTCTTAATTTGTAGTGGTTTCTGCAATTATTCTGACCTTGAGGCGTTCACTGAAGAGAAAAAGAAATCTCTACTTGCTAAACGACACGGGAAAGGAGCAGATTTTGTCCGTGCAGTTAAGGAAATAGTAGAAATTTTTGATTCTTTGAAGAAAAAGGATATTGATAACAGCAGTTTGGCCCCTGCCAATAATAGCAGCAGTTTGGACACTGGTGGTCCTGAAGAAGGTTCTGATTTGGCCAATGACAACAAGCTTGATGGCATTCCTGCCTCTTCCATGGATCACAGCATGGCCAGTGCTCCTGGGTCTAATATTGCTGCATTGGAGAGTGAACACTGTGTTGTGAACTCTGCACCTGACGAGCCCGCCAGTTCATTTTCAATGAATAGGCAAACTAATGGTCAGCAACTAGATTCGTTTACTCACGGTAATCTTGCATCGGCACGGAGGCCAAGAAGTTCATTAGGTGTTGATCATAGGACTCGGGATTCTTGTGGGCTGAATGGTCCCAATCTGCCTTCTGTTGACATGACCCCTGAGGATAAGCAGGAAGGCTCTTCTTCTCGATATAACTGTATAGGCGATGACAAACTCAACTCGGATTTCCTTTCAGCTAAGAAGGATGTTATGCTGCCCAATTGCAGTCAAGGCACCTCAAGTCAATCTGGAACCTCAGGGAATGGTAATGACGAGAAAAACTCCAGTTCTGCTGCAAATGTAGAAAGTACCCTCAATGTTGAAGTATGTCAGACTGTCAAGGATAGAGAAGATAATCTGAATGAAATGCAAGATCTTTCCACAAGCACAACAGTTACTTTTAAAAGAAAGCGAAAGCCAGAGACAAATGATGTTAATAATTCTGTCATTAGTATGGTACCGAATATGGATGAAGAATTGCAGCCTAAGTCAAGTGGAAACATACCAGATTCTCCCATTTCAGGGAATGAAGTCAATAAGTCAGACGGAGATGACCACTTGCCACTAGTGAAAAGGGCACGGGTTAGAATGGGAAGACCCCAGCTGGAGGACTCCATAGGTGACGAGCCTGATGTTTCTGATAACAAAACAGAGTTGGCTATGCCTGTAGATCAATGTTATAAACATGACGTCTCTTCAGTAGCGGGAAATGATTATCCAGCTGACGAGGTTCCCCCTGGCACAGTTCCTTCATCCGAAGTAGACCTATCTCTGGCATCGGGAAAGGATCATTCAGCTGATGACGTTCCTCCTAGCATAGATCCTTCACCCAAAGTAGATCTGGCTCTGGCATCAGGAGAAGTTCAGACTGCTTGCAATAACAAAGAATGCCAATCAAAGGTTCTGGCGCTGGATGAAGAAGCTGCTTTGCCTCCATCTAAACGCCTACATCGTGCCTTAGAGGCTATGTCTGCTAATGCAGCTGATACTATTAGTAATCTGCCGGAAGTGAATAAGCCAAATGAGTTTATCCTGAAGCATAGCACAGCTTCAACAGCAAGCTCGCCTTCTAATAACTCTGCAGATGCACTTGTCAAAAGTCCAAAATTTGCACCAACTAATAGCCCGGAAATTTGTGCAACTGCATATTCTTTAGACACCTCAACTGATCAAAAGTATATCTCTCTACCAGTCATAATAGACAAAGACTCCACGTCTTCTGTTTCTTTGGAATTGACAAACGGCGGCAATCATGATCTTCCAAAAGACAGAGTTCACACCAGGGTTGATGATGTCTGTGGAAAGTCTCCAACCTGTTCCTTGGAGTCGAAAGAGCCTGCTGTTGTATCTAAACTTGATCAATTGCCTTTGGTGAAAGCAATTAGAAATGAGCTGCCAGATCCATTTGCCAACTATGGTCAAGATTTTAGCAAAAAAAATGATGGATCTGCTTACCCACTTAGCCCAGCAAAGACGGTTGTGTCAGGAGCTGATGACGATTGCAATTCCTTGCCACATGAGAAGACAGTTTGGGCTGAACCAACAGTCAGTGTGGGTGACAGAACAAGTGTCTCTTTGTTGGTTACTAAAGGTACATGCAGCCAATCTGTTGCAGACGCCCGGACATTTGAAGCGTAAGCCTTTTATTTCCTGTCAAGAAAAATCGTCCATTTCTTAGATACATAAGCACTATTTTTTACATAGGTAGACATATTGCACACCATCTTAATTAACTAATTCTAGCAATCTTGGGTATCATATGTTTTCATTTTAACCATTGTTCCTGTCCCTGAATCTATGTGTTCTGCTGTAGCACATTTAATGTAGTCTGCCATTATTCACTTTAAATAATCACTAAATTTTATTGTGCACTTGCATATATATGTCTTAAACTCTTAATGCAATAATATGTATTGGATGTATTTTTTTTCTGCATATTTTTGGTATGCACAAACAAGATTGAAGGTCTTGTGCACTTTCTATGGATGCTGATTATACCTTCAACCGTTTTCTATTGGTGCTTGACTGCTTGTTCAGTCACCACCCTACCTAGGTGGGCGTGGGCAGCCCGGCCCGGCCCGGCCCGACCCAAAAAAAGCCTGACGGGCTGGGCTTCTGCGGCCCACGGGCTGTGCCTGGGCACCAGATCTGCGGCCCGAAGGTTGCACGGGCCGGGCTTGGGGCGGAGGAAAACACAAAATAGACAAAGGCCCGGCCCGAGGCCCGACGGAAAATGTGCTGCACGGGCCGGGCTCGGGCTCGTTTTCAGGCCTGACAGACCGGCCGGGCTCGGGCCTAGGATTTTCACAGGCAAGGTCAGGCCCGGCCCGGCCTGGAAAATGCCCAGGCATCCATTCAAACGAAGCAATGTTGTTGGATGTGTGCAGGCAAACATCGTAATTTTACTAGATTGTATAAACATATAGCAATAGAAATTTAGTGTAAAATATATGTTTGGAGACTGTTGATTTCTGAAATCACACTTGTTCGTAAAATGGAGTGTTCTGGTAGTATCCAGTAGTCTAAAATTATTAAGTTGGAGCTGCAAAACCCTGTTTAGGGGTATTTAGTCTGGCCTCTGTGGGTGATATTATTGATTGATTGAGGGTGATCCTATCACAAATGGACATATTTGTCTATTATTAATATAATATATGTGTGCAATTCATTCGTCTGCAAGCTGTTTATAATTGGTAGGGAACATGCTAACGAAGCTACGCTTAGCTGATATAAAACATTTTTGTTTACCCTAGGTGACTTTTAATAGTACATGTGCATAATTTATTCTTCTGCAAGCAGTTCAAAATTCCTAGGGTTACATGCTAAAGAAGCTATTCTTCGTTGATGTAAAAAGTCTCTGATAGTTCAGGTGACTTGTGAAACACACGTATTGTGATCTTCATCTTTGTGGGGTGTTTGGGACTATTGTTCGAAGGATCAAATAAATTTTATCTTCTGTTATTTCCAATCCTCGCTTTTTGGTATTTGTACCTTATAAAGTGATGTTGATCACTCAGATAGACTTGTCAGCAGTTTCATTGATTCATCTTGCAGGCATGGTTCTTTAGCAACGCCACTAAAAGAATCTGACCGGAGAATTAACCCAAAGGATACTAGTTTATCTCCGGACTCAATGCCAATGAAAGAACTTATTGCTGCTGCACATGCTCGGAGATTCTCTCAACCAACTTCTTTCATAGATAATTTTTTAGATTCCAATGTTATTTCACCTTTGGCGAATATACCTTCAGCTAAGGAAGCATCAGGTAGCCGGTGTTCACCTTCAAATAATACAGTAAGGTCTGCATCAGATAGGGTTCATACTCAACAGAACAGTGGTACGATTCTTTTTGATGACACGCAACAGAAGAGCTTGAACAAATTACCAGGTCATGATGAAGCCAGGTCAGCACGTAGGGCCTTTGAAAACTTCCTTGGCACATTAACAAGAACAAAAGAATGTATAGCTCGTGCAACCCGTCTTGCTCTGGATTGTGCTAAGCATGGCATTGCTGGAGAGGTTAGATCTTGCATACTATTCAGTCTGCAGTTCCATATACAAGCATATTTTTTGTTGGACTTTTGTATTTTCCTACTGCCACACTGTTTTTATCGTTGCTAATGACCATGTACTTGCTTGAATGGTTGTAGTTGTACAGTTGGTGGATTTTCTTTGCTCTATGAATGGAGTGGTCCATCTTTTAATTGGTTAACTTAGACTGATTCTGATGGCATTTTCTCATAGTTAGTGCTCCGCAATGAGGAATGTGGATATGTATTTTTGTTAGCTTTCTACAATGAGGAGTGTAGATGTATCTTCTTGTAGTTATCTTTCTACAATGAGGATGTAAATGTACTTCTATTTTGAGAAACAGACCATTGGAATGGGGAGCCATTTTCTTAGTACATTCCTCTAATGTGGAACAAAAAGATATGCACAAGACATAAGCTAGAAATTAGTACCTTTTCTCTATCACTGTTCGTTAACTAATTCTAAAATTGAGAGAATAGAACAACATTTGTAGCCTTCACTCTTACATGTAGAAGATTATACTTTTTTATGGCCATTCCGATAATTAGTGTGGTTGAAGTCCTCTTACTGACATCTTTTCTGTGTCTGAGAGTATAGGTAATGGATGTCATCATCGAACGCCTGGAAAAAGAATCAAATTTGTATAAAAGGGTGGACCTGTTCTTCCTTGTTGATTCAATAATCCAATGCTGTCGCAATCAGAAAGGTACTCTCATCGTTTTCTCGTGTTCCTGAGCATTTCTTGGGCAGACATTTTCAAGCTACTGTCATACATCTTCTAGGTGGAGTTGGCGATGCCTATCCATCTCTTATCCAAGCAGTCCTGCCACGAATACTATATGCTTCAGCACCTCCTGGAAATTCTGCATGGGAAAATCGAAGGCAATGTCTTAAGGCAAGTTTTTTCTTCAGTGCTCTAATTATGATAATACTGTAGTGTGGTTTTACCTTTTTTCACATGCCTGTGTCATGGTGATTAGGTTTTGAAACTCTGGCTTGAGAGGAAAACCCTTTCAGAATACATAATTCGTCATCATATTAAAGAGCTTGAAACGCTTAATGAGGCAGCATTTGGAACCTCTCGTCGTTCTTCAGGGACAGAGAGAGCTTTAAATGACCCTTTGCGGGATAACGAAGGAATGCTTGTAGATGAATATGGAAGGTATAGCTCTCCTTTTGCATTGTGAGAAACTATTTCTATGGTTCCCTGAGTGTACAGCTGAGGTTTTTTGTGTTCTTGGTCAATTGATTCTGTTATTGCATAGTTTTATAGCGCTAGCTTGTGGATACTTGGGATGTTTTTCATTTGTATTTCTGTAAGTACCTGAAAAAAAAAATCATCATTCACCAGTGCATGATTTCATGGTGCATATAGAGTTATAAGCTTGTAGCAAACACGCATCTTGTCTCAAGTGTGGGTATTTGTAATTTATGTCGTTTTGGACTAGAATACTAGATAGTGGTGGGTGGTCGAAAGCAGCTCGTCACTGCATCCTACCTACAAATTGTACTGGTACCAGCAAAGGTCCCAAATCTTAATACATTGTTGTATGGATAGATGGTCCACCCGACTGTTCGTGACTCAGAAAAAAAAGATTTCTAGAAAATTCAGTAACCTTGGTGAATTTGAACTTCAGCTGAACTTGCAAGAACATGATATGACTACAAAGTACAAATAATATGTGATGGCAGATGGTTAGCACCAGGAGATGGATAGTTGATGCTGTGCTTTGTCAAGCATAACAAGTTAAAACTGTTAAGGCACATATAGTTTAATGCTAGGGCATTGCTATGGTGTTTAGAATGCCAAATGCCAGTAGTATATGACTAGTATGGGATTTAAGGTGTTTAGAGGACTCCAAACATACAAAAGTATTTAGTTTAGTCATAATTTGGATTTTTCTTAGGCATATTACTGTAGTATGGGATTTAAGGTGTTTAGAGGACTCCAAACATACAAAAATATTTATTTTAGTTATAATTTGCATTTTTCTCAGGTATGTTATTCTCCGTATGGGTGACAACCGCTGCTGTGCACGCTGTGCTCTGCTATATTATCTTTTTTATACTAAAGAGTATGTTTTTGTGTCATCCTCTTATG
Organism: Avena sativa; assembly: GCA_916181665.1. Classification (NCBI taxonomy): domain Eukaryota; kingdom Viridiplantae; phylum Streptophyta; class Magnoliopsida; order Poales; family Poaceae; genus Avena; species Avena sativa. Next base: position 394,002,104 of record OV702284.1, read on the forward strand.
ACTAGATTATTCTTTGCAGCAATACTGGTTTCCATCTTCCAAATTTAATCTGCACGAAACTACTTGATGAGGAAGGAAGCTCCTCTGAGGATAGAAGCTTTGAAGCTGTTACTCCTGAACATGAATCTGCTGGTGCTAATGAGCAAGAAGGGGCTTCTCAAGTGGATGGGGCGAAACATCGACTTGTCTTTGAAGAAGTGAATGGTGATCTCGAGATGGAAGATGTAGCCCCATCATCTGAAGCTGAAGCTAGCTCTGCAGCTGATCTTACTGATGCTAGGTGTACGGTAACTAATCAAAATGCCGGTTCTGTTCCTCCGCTACCTGATGACAAACCCCCAACTCCGCCCCCATTGCCTTCATCTCCACCACCTCTACCACGTCCACATGTGGCAGCTGCTCGAGTTGAGCCAGATAATTTAAGAGTATGCAGTTCTGTTGTTTGTGTAGTAAGATAATTATATTTTTTAATTATGGCGAATCTAATGTTTCCTTGATGATTCTTTGCAGAATGTTCAAGATCAGCACCCTCGTTCTATTGCAAACAATCGAGGCAACATGGATCCTTGTGTGGTTCCATTTCAGCCTCCGGTGCCCTATCCTTCTGGATGTACAGGGCATACAAATCAAATACTTCCGCCACCACCGCTGCCTCCACCACCACCTCCACCACCCATCGCACAATTCCATCCTCCTGGACCCCATGGAAATTTTTCTGGCCCCCCAGTACCGCCCCATGGAAATAACTATCACCATCCACCATCGGCACCACTGCCTAATAATGCATACCATTTGCAGCCACCACCACCGCATCCACCGGGTCCTCCGAATCAGTTCCCCTATATGCCACCCGAACCCCAACAAAGAACACAACCCTGGAATAATTCTCCCTACCCTGAGGGATATCAGTACAATGGACATGACAGAGGACACCATCCATACGACAGGAGACATCACTTTGATGATAGATGGCATCACTTTGACGATAGGGGGCGGCGTTTCGATGATGGGGGGCATCATTTTGATGCCGGAGGACATTACTTCGATGATGGACCATATCACTATGATGATAGAGGGCATCACTTCAATGATAGAGGACACATGCACCCTGAAGCTATGGATAGAGGAAGGTTTCCTCCACATTTTGGACCAGGTATTTTCCTTATTTAGTCATCAGCATTTTGAAGTTCTGCATTTCCTTGTCCTGATCAGTATCCATGAGCTGATCGAGCTATTCTTACAATTGTTCAGATCCCCCGTATCCGGACCATTTTGACCATGGGCGACCCTCGGACCATCCACCAGGTCCATGCGCCGGGTGGCCGATGCCACCTAGGAGATCTAAGTATCCTCCTGGCTCCAGACATTCAATGGAGCCCCCGATGTCCAATGAAGGAGGTATGTCCTCATGTTGCCCTTTGCTCTTGTACGAATCTTTTCTGTTTGCTTCAGCTATGCTTTGCACACCTCCATGTTCTACAGACTGTCTTGTCAAGAGTAGATAATTTTACTTCTCAAAAGAGAAGAGAAAGCAAAATTAGGGATGCAAGCGGACGCCCGCCACGCCATGATTTTCTGTCCGCCTATTTTTTTTTCACATACAGCTAATAGGAAACTAATTCGTTTCTAAGCTTACATATGCACTCCGGCGGATTGTCTGCCTCGTCTGCCGGATGGTCCACTTGCATGCCTAAGCAAAATTATATTTGTCATGTGTTCAATCGTTTCAGTAATAACAACATTGTGAGCTGAATGTGTTAATCCTCATCGCATTCAGGTTGGAGGAGGCATGGAAGACACAATAATGATAGATTCCATAGATGACTCTGGGCAGAAGCGTGGTGTATTTCTTTACTCAAACCAGGCTAAGCCTCATCTTCGGTACTCCTAAACACTTCTAGGATATGGTGAAATGATAGCAGCCTCTACTGCATTGGTTTTCTGTATCTTCCCGTTTTCATGCTCAGTTAAGCTGTTATCATGGCAGATTAACAGTAATGGTTACCGGAAGAGGGATAATTTCTGACTATTTAATGGTACAATATTTTGTTCCGCTGTGTTTTCTTCTAAATTAACTGTTATTATTGCTTGAGGGCACCATTTACCTGACACATATATGCATTATTTTCCAGGTTATAGATTTTAGCTTTCTTTATTTTCTTCATTGGTGAGCCGTGACGGGATCTTCAGTATCTCCATTTGCGGATGGGCTTCGCATGAAATCTCTTTGCAAAAGAAGAGATGGAACAGCCCCAGTTGTGCATATGTATCTCACCATTCTTCTGCCAATGCAGAAACGGAATGTACTCTAGAGCTGTTCTGTATCAGTTTAGTTAGCCTTACAGTCTACCGTGTTACTGAGAAATTCTTCAATATTGATTCCCCATTCAGACATCCCTTTGTAATCCAACTGTCATTTCGACTACCTTACTGAAACTGTCTGACAGTGTATATGGCCATAATCTAGAATGTTCTTTTGCACATTTCTAGACTCAATGTATACCTTATATGTTTTTAGAGTCGAATGTATTAAGATTTTATCATTGTTTTGGCGTGTGGTTTTACACTGGGTGATACAGTTTGTAATCATTCGGAGTGGGTATTCGGAAACTACTTTGAGGATACACTATCGGAGAGCAACATTCAAGTAACGGCGAACCTTTTAGGATTTTCAAAGTAGTAACTGGCAGGCGTAGCCACATGTCGCCAGCTTCAGGCTTGACTCCATATCAGGGAAAGTTCGTGGATACTGCTGTGGGTGGGCTCACTGCCAATTACATTGAAATTTTTTGTAGAACGGTAGGTTGTTTACAAAGCGCAGATAGAAATATCCTTTATTTCTCAACTTCTCCCTTTCTCCCTCGTCTCTCCCTCCCTTGATCGAGATCTTTGGTAGCTGGCAGTACTTATTACGGGATGTATTAATGGATCGAATCAAGCCGATTGGACAGTCGTGTATATATGGACATTTCTCCCTGGCACACTTCAAGTTACACTATGGTTGGGTAGATGATACTAGCGATGTTGCAACAAATGGTGATTCATTGTTGTTTCACAAATGCAAATAAATTGTTGCTATAATGAAAGATCAGTGGTGCAATTTGTAGCAAACTTTCTTGCAATATTACATGAGTTTTATGGAATCATAGGAATACATCTTTTATTTGCAACAATGAACCTTCCGTTTTTCTATCACATAAGAGCATCTCCACCGGGTTCCCAAGACGCCGTTCCCAGGGCGATTTTTTCGCCCGGACACCGAAAATTGGTCCAGTCGCGTTCCTAGGACACCAGTTTCGTTCAGATTTGGCTCAACTTTCGTTCGGAGATCCCAGGCCGATCCCGGGGCGCCGGGAATGCCGGACGAAGCGAAAATGCGGGTGGGCCAACCCTGTCAGCGAGGCAACCCCATTTACCACTACCACTCGCCTCTCCGACGGTGAAGAGCTTTCCCCAGCTGCCCTTGTCGCCATGCCTTCACCGACGAAGCTCCACCACGCCGAGCTGAACCTAGGCCTATAGATAGGTCCGCCGCTGTCGCCGCGCCCTTTCCCCTAGGCCTAGACCACCTCTCGCCGCCCAAATTTCGCCGTAGCTCGGCTTCGCTCCGAGCTCCCACCACCTCGGCCGCCAAGTGTTCGGCGCTTTGCCCGTTCGGCCATGGACTCCGACGACGAGGAGATGTTCGCCGTGTTGCTAGAGGAGGAGAACACCGCTGTCGCCGAAGATGCAGAGCATATGCAGATCCTCACCTCTCTCGCCCGGCTGTTGACGAGGTTTCGACTCGTCAATGCCCATTGTTATGAGCTTGGGTTTTGGAGAAGATGGAGGTGCTGGAGATTGCGGAACGGTTAACAGACAAGCAACCACGGGACACGAGATTTACCTAGGTTCAGGCCCCCGGAGGGAAAACCCTACTCCTGCTTGTCTGCTCTTGATTATGGCGGAACCAAAAAGTATAGTGGTGCGTAGATGCAATCTGGCATGGAGGTGTGTATGCGGTGAGAAGTTGCCCTCCTCGTTGTGCCCTCCTAGCCTTTATATAGAGATAGGCAGGTCTCGGGCATAGATCGAGTCGGTTACAAGTTAGGGTTTGCCCCTTTGAATATTCTATCTACTCTAGTCTTGCTCTCCAAGATCCGAAGGCGCCATGGGCTTGGGCCACCCGAAAATCTCCACAGGCCGCGTATATTCTCATGGGCCTTCCTTGGGCTGGACCAGGTATGCTAATGTCGTGTACCCGTAGGGTATAACCATGTCAGTAGCCCCCGAGTGTTCAGTCGAATCGTAGATTTGACTGAGGACCCTTCAATATTTCGGGTGCAGATGTTTCTGTTCATAAGAGAAAGAATGATTTTAGTTCGTAGGGATTGTTGATGCGTGTGCCTGACTCTCCTAACGGATCAGGGTCAGTTAACTGTCTTAGGACAAAACAACACGATCTTCTTCAGACTCGAGTCCCTAGACTCGAATCCGGAACGGATGCTGGTGTAATTCGACTCATGCCGTTGAGGTCTTATAGGGGTCGAATCCCAGTAGTTTTCTAGTGATGTACCCAACGCGTCCGTCAGGATTTTTCATCGTGTCTGTTGACACGGTATGCTACTGGCAGAGCGCAGTCAGGTGCGTTATCAGGCCATTAGATGATATCTGCAGGTCTTATCTTTGTGTCGTAGACACAGCATCCGAAATGTTATCACCGTAGAGGTGTTTCGGGTGGCCAAGGAGGATGATTCTCACTTAGCGTTGGTTGGTGCAAAGTTGCCAGAAAGTTTTTGCATTTTTGATCCGAAGGATCGCAGTCGAAGAATTTATAGGGTGCACGACCAGCGCTCCCCATGGGAGTAGCCCCCGAGTGTCTGTTCGAGTCGTAGACTCGAGCAGAGACTTTAGTTCAAGTATTTGAGCTTCAGGTCTGTAGGACACAATTTTTTTCGGATGCTTGATCAATCTTCCCTATGGGAGTAGCCCCCGAGTCCTTAGTGGAGTCATAGACTCGACGTAGGACTCGGAGAATCAACAGTGGTGTAGTACCTTAATCATTCTTCAGGTGCGCGGCGAGGGCTCCTGATAGAGTAGCCCTGAGTAGTTGCTCGAATCATAGATTCGAGTGAGTACTTTTAGTTATCAGTCGAAATTTTCTAACCGTTGATAGTTGTTGGAGATATGCCCTAGAGGCAATAATAAATGTAGTTATTATTATATCTTTGTGTTTATGATAAATATTTACATTCATGCTATAATAGTATTAACAAGGAAACATTGATACTTGTGTGATTTGTAAACTTAATTTGAAGTCCCTAGTATAGCCTCTATACATCACTAGCTTGTTGGTTGATAAATGATTGTGGTTTCCCTATCATGAACATTGAGATGTTATCAACAACAAGATCATATCGTTAGGAGAATGATATGGTGGACATACTCCTATAGATAAGCGTAGCATAAAGATCAAGTCATTTCAATAGTTCAATTGCTATATGCTTTCTGATACATAGTAACCTAATTCCTTCGACCATGAGATCATGCATATCACCTTTACCGGATGGATGCTTTGATGACATCAAACACCACACCGTAACTGGGTGGCTATAAAGGTGGCATTGAGTGTTCGGAAAGTATTGGTTGAAACACATGGATCAAGAGTGGGATTTGTCCATCCATATGACAGATAGATATACTCTGGGCCCTCTCGGTGGAATGTCATCCAATTAGCTTGCAAGCATGTGACTGGATCACAAGGGATCACATATCACGGGAACGAGAAAAGAGTACTTATCGGTAACGAGGTTGAACTAGGTATGCAGAGATACCGACGATCATAACCTCGGATAAGTAAACTATCGTGAGACAAAGGGAAATTGGTATCGTATGTAAGTGGTTCATTCGATCGCAAAGTAATCGTAGAAATATGTGGGAGCCATATGAATTTCCAGATTCCTCTATTGGTTATTGTTCGGAGAAGTGTCTCGATCATGTCCGCATAATTCACGAACCGTAGGGAGACACACTTAAGGATTCGACGTTGTTTGAGTAGTTATGGTATTATGAGAAAGAGACCGAATGTTGTTCGGAGTCTCGGATGGGATCCGGGATATCACGAGGTGATCCGGAATGGTCCGGAGAATAAGATTCATATAAGGAAAGTCCCGTTTCGGAGTTGGGGAATGATTCCGGTGTTTTCATCGGGAATGTTCTAGAAGGTTCCGGAATGTCCGGCACTCCGGAGGGGAAGGGGTACATGAATGTGTCATTGCATATTGGAATGATTGCATCATGTACTAAGTGTCCTCGCTGTTCCAATTAAAGGATTATATTGAATCCTAAATTGAAAAGTCAAATAGCTAATTTGAAAAGTCAAACGGCTAAAATTGGAAAGAGGAAAAGAGGAGGGAGTGTGAAACCGAGTTGGGGAGGGAGTCCTCCTCCCCAAGCCGGCGCACCACCCAAGCCGAGTTGGGGAGGGACTCCCCTCTCTCCCCTTGGCCGCCGGCCCCTCCACCTATATAAGGAGGGGCAGGGCTCCCTCCTAGAACACACAAGTCCCTCACCTCAAACCCTAGAAAGCTGCAGCCCTCCATAGCCGCCGCCACCCCCTAGGGTTTTGCCCTAGCCGCCGACTTGGGGTCCCCGGAACCCTAGCCGCCGGCTCTAGCACTTCCTCCTTGGTGTGTATAAACCCTAGATCGCCGAGGAGCTCTCTCATACTCCACCATACTCGCTCCGGCTTAAGGCGAAGCCCTGCGAGATCTTCCCTCTACTTCCGGTACCACGCCGTTGTGCTGCCGGAATCGCGAGGAGAGTGCTACAACCTCCACTGCCTGCTGTAACAAGGGAGAGGAAGGTCTTCGTCGAGTACCGAACGTGTGACCGACTGCGGGAGCGCTGCCGGAACGCAGCGCCGGAAGGATCGTCTACGCGATCTTGAGATCGGGGAGAGTATGACTACATCACCCACGAGAATCCGCTCTCGTTAAACGCTTTGGAATCTTCGAGGGTAAGTTATTCCATCGACTCGTTGCTACAATCTAATAGATAGATCTTGGCTTGTTTGTTTGTATGCGATAGAAATTTTTTGTTTTCCATGCTGCGAAACCCTACAGTGGTATCAGAGCCGTGTCTATATGTAGATCTGTTGCACGAGTAGAACACAATGGTCATTGTGGGCGTTGATGCTTTTATTGTCGATTGCTTCTTGTGTACTTTGCATCTTGCGGTATGTTGGATGAAGCGGCCCGGGCTAACCTTACATGACATCGTTCATGAGACTTGCTCCACGCTTGACATGCAACTTGTATTGCATAAGTTGCTTTGCGGGTGCCTGTTTCTCCTAGCATAGTTAAGATCCAATTTACAACGGGTGATTAACAATACTAGTATCAATGTTGTGGTTCATGTTCGTAAGTTAGAATGACACTTATAGAAAGCCCCAAACCACGTAAAACATGCAAAGAAAGTAGAGGCGTCTAACTTTGTTTTGCAGGGGTGTGCAGTGATGTGATATGGCCATGATTGTGATTATATTTGATGTATGCAATGTTCATTATTGTAAGTTGGCAACCGGCAGGAGCCATATGGTTGTCTTTAATTTATGTTAAGACCCGCGTGTCTATTCAAAGTAGTTGTAATAGTTGAAGCCAGTGGACGACAACCATGGAGAGGCGTCATTGACCTTGATGCAATGCCGGTGATGATGGAGATCATGTTCGTGCTTGAAGATGGAGATCGGAAGCACAAAGGAGAAAGGCCATATCATATCACATATTATGAATTGCATGTGATGTTAATCCTTTATGCATCTTGTATTGCTTAGTAGACGACGGTAGCATTATAAGATGATCCCTCATGCACATGAATTTCAAGTCATAAAGTGTTCACCCTTAGTCAGCACCGTTGCTAAAGCTTGTTGTTTCGAAGCACCACGTGATGATCGGGTGTGTTAGATTCTGCAAGTGTATACAACGTGAGCAAGCCAGATTTGATCATGCGGAAACTAAAGGTTTGATCTTGACGAGCCTAGCATGTACAGACATGGTCTCGGAACACAGATCACCGAAAGGTAAAGCATGAATCATATAGTAGATATGATGAACATGACGATTGTTCGCCATTGAAACTATATCAACTCTCGTGATGATCGGTGTTGATGTAGTGGATTTGGTTCGTGTGATCACTAAAACAATGTGAGGGATATTGTTTTGAGTGGGAGTTCACCTAGGTTAATTTTATTATTAATTTGAACTCAATTTATCATAAACTTAGTCTAAACTATTGCAAATATGTTGTAGATCAATGGCAGCCCCTACCATCAATTTTAATGCGTTCCTAGAGAAAGAAAAGTTGAAAAACAATGGAAGCAACTTCGCGGATTGGTTCCGCAATTTGAGGATTGTCCTCACAGCTGGTAATTTGACCTATGTGCTGGATGCACCGCTGGGTGACCCACCTGCAGCTGATGCTTCCGATGAAGTAAAGAATGTTTACCTCGCTCGGAAGAATCAGTACTCCATAGTTCAGTGTGCTATCTTGTATGGTTTGGAATCGGAGCTTCAGAAAAGGTTTGAGAATTCAGACCCATATGATATTGTCGAGGATCTCAAATTGATTTTTGAGACTCATGCGGCAATTGAAAGTTATGAGGCTTCTGAAAAGTTCTTTAACTGCAAGATGGAAGAGGGCAGCTCCGTCAGTGAACATGTGCTTAAGATGTCTGGGCACGCAAACAAACTTCAAAGCTTGGGTATAGTGATTCCTAATGCTTTGGGGATTTACCGTGTCCTCCAATCACTACCACCAAGTTACAAGAACTTTGTGATGAACTACAACATGCAGAACATGAACAAGCAGTTGCCAGAACTGTTTGCTATGTTGAAGTCTGCAGAAGTGGAGATCAAGAAAGAGCACCAAGTGTTGTTGGTCAATAAGACCACCAAATTCAAGAAAGGCAAGTCTAAGCAGAAGGGACACTTCAAGAAGGGTGGTAAGAAAGTTACCACGCCGGCAAAGAAGACCAAGGCTGGACCTAAGCCTGATACTGAGTGCTTTTACTGCAAGGGAGAAGGTCACTGGAAGCGGAATTGCCCAAAGTACTTGGCGGATTTGAAGAACGGCAACATCAAGAAGAAAGGTATATCTGATATACATGTTATTGATGTGTATCTCACTAGTACTCGTAGTAGTGCCTGGGTATTTGATACTGGTTCGGTTGCTCATATTTGTAACTCGAAATAGGTACTGCAGAATAAACGGAAGCTAGCGAAGAACGAGGTGACGATGCACGTGGGAAACGGATCAAAGGTTGATGTGATCGCGGTCGGCACGCTACCCCTTCATCTACCATCGGGATTAGTTTTATACTTAAATAATTGTTATTTGGTGCCTGCGTTGAGCATGAACATTATATTGGGATCTTGTTTATTGCGAGACGGTTACTTGTTTAAGTCCGAGAATAATGGTTGTTCGATTTATATGAGTAATATGTTTTATGCACATGCACCTTTGATAGATAGTCTATTCTTATTGAATCTCGATAGTGGAAATACACATATCAACAACATTGAGGCTAAACGTTTGAAATCAAGCGATAATTCGACCTATATGTGGCACTGTCGTCTTGGTCACATTGGAGTGAAACGTATGAAGAAACTCCATTCCGATGGACTTCTTGAATCACTTGATTTTGAATCACTTGAAAGATGCGAAGCATGTCTGATGGGTAAAATGACTAATACTCCATTTTCTGGTATGATGGAGCGAGCTACGGACTTATTGGAAATCATACATACCGATGTGTGTGGTCCAATGAGTATAGCATCGCGCGGTGGTTATCGTTATGTTCTTACCTTCACGGATGACTTGAGTAGATATGGGTATATCTATTTCATGAAACATAAGTCCGAGACTTTCGAGAAGTTTAAGGAGTTTCAAAGTGAGGTAGAGAATCAACGTAACAAGAAGATTAAATTTCTACGTTCTGATCATGGAGGTGAATATCTAAGTTACGAGTTTGGCGAGCATTTGAAGAAATGCGGAATACTTTCACAATTGACACCGCCGGGAACACCACAGCGCAATGGTGTGTCCGAACGTCGTAATCGAACTCTCTTAGATATGGTTCGTTCTATGATGTCACTTACAGATTTACCGCTATCATTTTGGGGTTATGCATTAGAAACAGCCGCATTCACTTTAAATAGGGCACCGTCTAAATCCGTTGAAACGACACCGTATGAATTATGGTTTGGGAAGAAACCTAGATTGTCGTTCCTTAAAGTTTGGGGTTGTGAAGCCTATGTAAAGAAGTTACAGCCGGACAAGCTTGAACCCAAAGCGGAAAAATGCGTCTTCAAAGGATACCCGAAGGAAACTATTGGGTATACCTTCTATCACAGATCCGAAGGCAAAATCTTTGTTGCTAAGAATGGATCCTTTCTAGAGAAGGAATTTCTCTCGAAAGAAGTTACTGGAAGGAAAATAGAACTCGACGAGGTTGTCGAACCTTCTCTTGAAATTGCGAGTAGCGCAGCACCTGAAGAAGTTCCTGTGGTGCCTGCACCAATTAGAGAGGAAGCTAATGATGATGATCATGAAACTTCGGTTGAAGTTGCTACAGAGCCTCGGAGGTCAACGAGAACTCATACCACTCCAGATTGGTATGATCCCGTTATGAGTGTCATGTTGGTGGACAACACCGATGACCCTGAGACATATGAGGAAGCGATGATGAGCCCAGATTCCAATAAATGGCAAGAAGCCATGAAATCCGAGATTGGATCCATGTACGAAAACCAAGTATGGACTTTGGTGGACTTACCAGATGGCCGGAAGGCTGTCGAGAACAAATGGATCTTCAAGAAGAAAACATATGCTGATGGTAATGTTACTGTCTATAAAGCTCGACTTGTCGCAAAAGGGTTTCGACAAATTCAAGGAGTTGACTACGATGAGACTTTCTCACCAGTAGCGAAGCTAAAGTCTGTGAGGATTATGTTAGCAATTGCTGCATATTATGATTATGAGATATGGCAGATGGATGTCAAAACAGCATTCCTCAATGGAGATATTGATGAAGAGTTGTATATGATGCAACCCAAAGGTTTTGTCGATCCTAAAGATGCTAACAAGGTATGCAAACTTCAACGGTCCATATATGGATTGAAGCAAGCATCCCGAAGTTGGAATCAACGTTTTGATAAGGTGATCAAAAGTTTTGGTTTTATACAAACTTATGGAGAAGCTTGTATTTACAAGAAAGTGAGTGGGAGCTCTGTAGCATTCTTAATACTATATGTGGATGACATATTATTGATTGGGAATGATGTAGACCTTCTTAATAGTGTCAAGGAATATTTGAATAATAGTTTTTCAATGAAGGATCTTGGCGAAGCAGCTTACATATTAGGCATAAAGATTTATAGAGATAGATCAAAACGCCAAATATCATTGTCACAGAGTACATATTTGGACAAAGTTCTAAAGAGATTTGGAATGGAAGATAGCAAGAAAGGGTTCTTGCCCATGTTGCCCAATACGACCTTGAGTAAAACTCAAAGTCCGACATCGGCAGAAGATAGAGAAAGGATGAGTAAGACTCCCTATGCCTCAGCCATAGGATCTCTAATGTATGCCATGCTATGTACTAGACCCGACATTGCATATGCTGTTAGTTTGACTAGCAGATATCAAAGTGATCCAGGAGTGGATCATTGGACAGCGGTCAAAAACATCCTTAAGTACTTGAGAAGAACTAAGGATATGGTTCTTTCTTATGGAGGTGATGAACAGCTCGTTGTTAATGGTTACACCGATGCTAGTTGGAACACCGATCCGGATGATTCTAAATCACAATCTGGATACGTATTTATTTTGAATGGTGCAGCAGTTAGCTGGAGGAGTGCAAAGCAAAGCGTTGTGGTGAGATCTTCAACTGAATCGGAATACATGGCTGCTTCGGAGGCTTCACAAGAAGCGATATGGATGAAAGAGTTCATTACAGAGCTGGGTGTGGTTCCTAGTGCGCTGGACCCAATGTCTATCTACTGTGATAACATGGGCGCCATAGCCAATGCGCAAGAACCAAGGTCACACAAGAAGCTGAAGCACATCAAGCTACGTTTTCACGCTATTCGAGAACATATCCAGGATGGGGATATAAAGATTTGCAAAGTACACACAGATCTGAATGTGGCGGATCCGTTGACTAAACCTCTCCCGAGGGCAAAACATGACCAGCACCAAACTGCCATGGGTGTTCGGTATATTACCATGTAATCTAGATTAGATGACTCTAGTGCAAGTGGGAGACTGTTGGAGATATGCCCTAGAGGCAATAATAAATGTAGTTATTATTATATCTTTCTGTTTATGATAAATATTTACATTCATGCTATAATAGTATTAACAAGGAAACATTGATACTTGTGTGATTTGTAAACTTAATTTGAAGTCCCTAGTATAGCCTCTATACATCACTAGCTTGTTGGTTGATAAATGATTGTGGTTTCCCTATCATGAACATTGAGATGTTATCAACAACAAGATCATATCGTTAGGAGAATGATATGGTGGACATACTCCTATAGATAAGCGTAGCATAAAGATCAAGTCATTTCAATAGTTCAATTGCTATATGCTTTCTGATACATAGTAACCTAATTCCTTCGACCATGAGATCATGCATATCACCTTTACCGGATGGATGCTTTGATGACATCAAACACCACACCGTAACTGGGTGGCTATAAAGGTGGCATTGAGTGTTCGGAAAGTATTGGTTGAAACACATGGATCAAGAGTGGGATTTGTCCATCCATATGACGAATAGATATACTCTGGGACCTCTCGGTGGAATGTCATCCAATTAGCTTGCAAGCATGTGACTAGCTCACATATCACGAGAACGAGAAAAGAGTACTTATCGGTAACGAGGTTGAACTAGGTATGCAGAGATACCGACGATCATAACCTCGGATAAGTAAACTATCGTGAGACAAAGGGAAATTGGTATCGTATGTAAGTGGTTCATTTGATCGCAAAGTAATCGTAGAAATATGTGGGAGCCATATGAATTTCCAGATTCCTCTATTGGTTATTGTTCGGAGAAGTGTCTCAATCATGTCCGCATAATTCACGAACCGTAGGGAGACACACTTAAGGATTCGACGTTGTTTGAGTAGTTATGGTATTATGAGAAAGAGACCGAATGTTGTTCGGAGTCTCGGATGGGATCCGGGATATCACGAGGTGATCCAGAATGGTCCGGAGAATAAGATTCATATAAGGAAAGTCCCGTTTCGGAGTTGGGGAATGATTCCGGTGTTTTCATCGGGAATGTTCTAGAAGGTTCCGGAATGTCCGGCACTCCGGAGGGGAAGGGGTACATGAATGTGTCATTGCATATTGGAATGATTGCATCATGTACTAAGTGTCCTCGCTGTTCCAAATAAAGGATTAAATTGAATCCTAAATTGAAAAGTCAAATAGCTAATTTGAAAAGTCAAACAGCTAAAATTGGAAAGAGGAAAAGAGGAGGGAGTGTGAAACCGAGTTGGGGAGGGAGTCCTCCTCCCCAAGCCGGCGCACCACCCAAGCCGAGTTGGGGAGGGACTCTCCTCCCTCCCCTTGGCCGCCGGCCCCTCCACCTATATAATGAGGGGCAGGGCTCCCTCCTAGAACACACAAGTCCCTCACCTCAAACCCTAGAAAGCTGCAGCCCTCCATAGCCGCCGCCACCCCCTAGGGTTTTGCCCTAGCCGCCGACTTGGGGTCCCCGGAACCCTAGCCGCTGGCTCTAGCACTTCCTCCTTGGTGTGTCTAAACCCTAGATCGCCGAGGAGCTCTCTCATACTCCACCATACTCGCTCCGGCTTAAGGCGAAGCCCTGCGAGATCTCCCCTCTACTTCCGGTACCACGCCGTTGTGCTGCCGGAATCGCGAGGAGAGTGCTACAACCTCCGCTGCCTGCTGGAACAAGGGAGAGGAAGGTCTTCGTCGAGTACCGAACGTGTGACCGACTGCGGGAGTGCTGCCGGAACGCAGCGCCGGAAGGATCGTCTACGCGATCTTGAGATCGGGGAGAGTACGACTACATCACCCACGAGAATCCGCTATCGTTAAACGCTTTGGAATCTTCGAGGGTAAGTTATTCCATCGACTCGTTGCTACAATCTAATAGATAGATCTTGGCTTGTTTGTTTGTATGCGATAGAAATTTTTTGTTTTCCATGCTGCGAAACCCTACAATAGTATGGTTTTGATGACGTCAGTGCTGACGATCGGTGACCTTAACTGTCTGCTGTGCCAGAGGTGACGTGACTGGACGAACGTGGGTCCCACTTTATGACTTGGAGTTGACTAGTCGTGCGTGACGTGGCGAGAATTATGGTGTCTCCTCGGTTTCCATGCGTAGTGGACGGCGTGCGGGCGATGGTTCGCTCCCGTGGATGAACGGTTCCTGTTCGTCGTCTTCATCCTTATAACCGTGGGGAAAACAGTAGTTTGTTTTCACCCTTTGCCATTTGCTTTCACTGCCACCATTTTCATGAGCTCATCTTTGTGCGCACTGGACGCTCTTCGATCTTTCCCTTCTTCATTCTTGCGCGCACACCGCCGCTTCCGATGCGCCACGATGTTGAAGTCGAAGAAAGCTTTCGTCGGAGCGGGCTCAAGTGCTGCTTCCGGCGGCAAGAAAAGCACCACCGCCACTCGCATCACAGATGGCGGGTGGCGGCGCACGGAGACACGCGAGGGCGACCTGTGCAAGCTATGTGATGCGGGTTTAATCCCGCAGGATAAGGAGGCCGTCAAAATCCCCGGCGATGAGGTAATTCCCCGTCCACCCATAGGGTTTCGGGTGATGTTTGTCGCCTTCGTTCGTCGTGGCCTTTCTCTCCCAGTCCACGATTTCCTTCGTGGACTTTTGTTTTTCTATGGCATCCAACTCCATCATCTTTCGCCCAATTCTCTTCTCCACATCGCCCGCTTCATTACTTTTTGCGAGTGCTGGCTCGATATCGAGCCGTGGCCTCTTCCGGAAGCTCTATTCCATGAAGAGGCAGTCTGGCACCGGCGGGGTCTACCCGCTCGACGGCTGTGTTATTTCCCTTCGATCTTCTGTTCACTTCTTCTCCTTCTCTATGTCTGAGTCCGTCCAATACTGGTGGTGGAAGTGGTTTTATATCCGCGACTCCACAGTGGATGGGCAAAACTTCGGCCTTGCCCCCTTCGACTCCGCCCAGGAGATATTGCTGAAGAGATCCTGAAAGAACCATATCCTGGAGGGCGAGGTGGCAGAGGTAGATGAGCTCTACCGTCGGGTGGAGGCGCTCCAGATGGAGCCTGGTAAGGAGGTCAATGGTGTGGATATAATCCGCACCTTCCTCAAACGTCGGGTGCAGCCGCTCCAGGCGAGGGCGCATCCGATGTTTCTTTACGCTGCCACAACGACCCGACGAGGGTCTCAGCCGAGGAGTTATCCCGAGGCGACCTCGACAGAGTTCTTCGGCCGCTGATGAAGTACAAGTCCAAGGAGGATCTTCCGAGGAAGTCGTTGATGTCCCCTTCAGTGCCACGAAACCAGTTCCGCAGGTGTAGATTTGCGCCGTGCGTGCTGCGCCTTTTTCAAGTGCTTTTCCTTATGATTGCTTGTACTGATCTTTGATGTCTTCATCGTGCAGGAGTTCAAGGTGGTTGGCATGGTGCCTCCACTGCCCGAAAAGTTTCCGATTGCACCAGACAACGAAGTCATGGACTCCGAGTCCGAGCTTCCGCCGGCGCAGTCGCCAACTCATGAAGCTCCCGAGGCGAGCGAGGGGCAGAACCGTAAGCGAGCACGGAGTTCGAGCGAGTATTCGGATGCCTCGACTCCGCCAACGCCTAGGGACCCATCCTTCCTTGTGCATCACAGCGGGGATGATGACGCTTCCTCACCGTTCCCGTCCGTGCCTCTGCGGGCCATGGCGCCGCAGCCACTGACCAAGAAGAAGAAAAAGGAGAAGGCGCCGCCCGTCTTTGATTTGAGCGACATCGACTCGTAAGTACCTTTGGATGCTATTTGTTCTTGTCTTGTGCACTTTTATTCTTGCTTTGATGAATGTTTTCCTTGCAGTTGCAACCACTCCTCAGAGGGTTCTCTTAGTGAGGACTCCCAGGAGACCGTAGGGGAGTCGAAGCCGACGGCCCCTCCCTCTCAGACGGTGGCCACCTCTAGGGGCGATGCTCCGATCCCCTCTCCGCAGGAGGCTCGAGTAGTGGTTACTCAGAAGACTGCACCTGGACCGTCGGAGTCCCCGCCTGAGCATGTAAGTTGTTTTTCCTTTCGTCCTGGGGGAGCCCCAGAGTCTTTTTTCGGGTCGTTTTATTTGGCGTTTTGCTCATTGGGGCGTAGCCCCCGAGCCCTTTTCTTGATGTTTTCTTGATTGTTTTGCTTCTGCATCTTTCCATAGCCCTTTGTGCGTAGTGTGAACCTGCTCATCCAACAACATCTGGCGTTGGAGGCCAGTATGCAGTAGCTCCGAGGTACGTGCGCTGCCTGATCTTGCCTTTTTCACCTGTTGCTTGTATGTAAGTTGTGTTGCTCATATATGTCCTTGATTCTTTATAGATGAGAATAATGCGGCCCTTCGTCGGCTGGACGCTCTTGAAAAGAGCCTCGGTCGTGTGGAGAAGCAGGCTGCTGATGCCGTGGAGGCGAAGGAGCGCCTGCAGCAGGAGTTGGCTGACGCTGCCGAGGCCAAGGAGCGCTTGCAGCGGGAGGCTTCGGATTGCGAGGAGCAGCTCGCTAAGGTTGCGGCTGCGCACGAGAAGGAGGTGGCCGAGAAGCTTATGGCTGCTGCCAAGGCTTTTTCCGGTAAGTGTCTTGTATGAAAATTGGTCCTTTTGGGGTTTTCGACTGCCCTTTCTTCGTGTCCTTATTCGACTCCTGCTTGTTCTTCCTTGTGCCAGATGCTTCGGGTATTGCGTTTGATCGCAGTGACTTGGAGCATGGGAACGCCCTGGAAGATGCCACCGCAGCGGTCGAAGACCGCTGCGGCACTGCTGCTGGTTCCCTTGCTAAGGCCAAGGAGGTTCTCCAGCGTTTCTACAAGGAGATCCTTCCCAAGGGCGCTGCCCTTGAGGATGTCGATTCTCTGGCGGATGCGCTGTCAGAGGATGCCCCTGCGGCCTATAAGCGCAAGCAGAAGGGCATTGGTGTTTCCATGGGGCTGCCATGGCCTTGGCGTCCAAAGCGGAGTTGGTTCTGCACCACGTCACCTCTCGGATGCCAACAACGCCAGACGGCTCAGAGGTAGCTTTTGCTCTCTTTGCCTCTAGCTGTAAGCATTATGGTCTAAAGCTTATCGATCTGCTGGCGGACTATGCTGCGAAGTAGCAGGGGGAGGCCAAGAGGAGGCACTCTGGCTCCGAGGCCACTCCAGATGCGGGTGCTTAGTCATCTTTGTTGTAGCTCTAGAAGTGTATCCTCTTTTGTAATGTATGCTTTTGGTGATGAACAATTTCTCCTTGTGCCATGCAATGGCTTTTTGATGTATATAAATGATGCTTCGAGCTGTTGCCCAAGACGTGTGTTGTTCATATTCTTGCTTGCTTTCCTTTAGGGACCTTCGGCTGAGGCTCCTATGGATACTCCGACAGTCCCTCAGCCGCGACCATCTTTGGATGATGCGTCGTAGCTTGCCTTTCTTCACGATCACGTTCGTAGCTTGGAGAAGGAGATCCTTAGCGTTCAGGGCCACGCGGACGTGTGGAAGTCGAAGACTGAGCGAGCTGTGGTTAGAGAGGAGTATCTGATGGGGGAGCTGCAGCAGTTGAGCGAGCAACTGCAGTGTGAGTTTTCTTGGGCTGCTGCACGTCTTTGGATGCGCCTTGTTTGCGTGTCATCTTACTCTGAATTTTCTGCAGGTGCCAACCTTGTTCCGAGGGAGGAGAAGGAACGCGTTGCGGTTTGGATCAACTGCCTGACCCAACAGGATATGGAAACCGGAGGCTTTTTCTGGATGGATCGCGACCGGGCCACCATCCTTGCGACAATGCATGATCGTGTTCATCAGGTCTCACGGGTGCTGAGGCAGGTGAAGACTTCCCTTGCATCCATTATGTACGTCATGTTTCCTCTGGATGAGGCGCCGTCCACTCTATGGGGTTTGCTATCGAAGTTTCGGGACATGAATCACGTGGGGGAGTTGGTGCGGCACCAGTTGGTGGTAGGGGTAAAAGACGCCCTTTCGCTTGTTCGGCTCGATCGTCCGGATGTTAATCTTGCGGCGGTGGCGGCTGGGCCGCCCCCTCGACCAGATGGTGGCCTATGGGACATGCGCCCACATTACGCGGCTGTTAGGCAGTATGCCGAAGAGATTGTAGATCTTTTTTAGCATCGGGCGCACGTGATCCTTCAGAATAGGTAGGTCCTGAAAAAAAAGATAGATGTAAAACTTGTATACATTTTGACTGGGCCTGTTGTGCCCTTTGTTGTAAAGATTATTTGTATTGGCACGTGGTGCTTTGTTGTATGCATGTCCTTTTCATTAGCCTGACGTGATCAACTACTCAGGTTTACATGCGTTATTCTTAGTCGACGAAGTCGTGAGGTGAGGCGAACCCCCGAGTGTGTTGTAACAGAAAGTAATATAAGGAAAAATATTTTTGGACTAGGGACTTAGCTTTTATTCATATCGTAATGAGGAGGTACATTGTTCGGCTGAGTAGCCTTATTGAAAGTAAAGAGGGATAACTAGGGGTAGAAGCATCGCAGTTGTGCGATGTTCCATGGGTTGGAGTATGCGACTCCTGATTTGACGTCCTTGAGGCGGTAGGCGCCACCTGGGATGACTTCGGTGACGGTGTAGGGTCCTTTCCAGGGTGACTCGAGCTTTTTTGGTCGCTCTTGCTTGAGTCGTAGGACGAGGTCTCCTTCGATGAAGGACCTTGGGCGCAGCCGGCGGCAGTGATAGTTGCGGAGGCTCTGCTGGTAGACCACCGAGCGAGCCGTGGTGATGTCGCGTGCCTCGTCGAGTGTGTCGACAGCGTCTTCGAGTGCGGCCGTCGATTCGGCTTCGCTGTAGGCGACGACCCGTGGGGCCTTGTGGCGGACTTCTGCAGGTAGCACGAGTTCGGCTCCATGTACCATGAAGAAAGGCGTGTAGCCAGTTGAGCTGTTTGGCGTTGTACGCAAGCTCCATTGGACTAAGGGTAGCTCTTCTGCCCAGGATCCCGCAAGTCGTTCGAGTGGGCTGAGTAGGCGTTTTTTGATGCGACCGCCTATGAGACCGTTGGCCTTTTTGACCTGCCCATTGGTTTGCGGGTGCGCCACAGAAGCGTATGATATGTTGATGCCGAGGCCTTCGCAGAAGTCCTGTAATTCTTTGGAGATGAAATTCGACCCGTTGTCCGTGATGATGCTGTGCGACACGCCGAACCTGTAGACGATGGACTCGAAGAACTTGACGGCCGTTTTTCCCTTTTGGTTGGTGACATGCATGGCCTCGATCCACTTGGCGAACTTGTCGATTGCGACCAGAAGGTAGACGTGGCCTCCTTTCGAAGATTTGGGCAGTTTGCCGATCATGTCAAGGCCCCATTGGGCAAAGGGCCATGCCAAGGGTATGGGCCTGAGATCCGACCCTGGTGCATGTGGCTTGTCCGCAAACCTCTGGCAGCCGTTGCACCTCTGGACGATGTCCTTGGCATCGTTCATGGCCGTTGGCCAGTAGAATCCAGCTCATAGAGCTTTGGCGACAAGGGCGCGACTGCCCGCGTGATGGCCGTAGATGCCCTCATGGATGTCTTGGAGGATGGTTTTGCCGTCACCAATGGTAACGCACCTTTGGAGTACACCCGAAATGCTGCGCTTGTACAACTCTCCATTGATGATGGTGAAGGCCTTGGACCGGTGAGATATGCGCTGGCCATCTGTCGGGTCATCAAACAATTCTCTATTTATCAGGTACCAAAGGTACGGCTACGTCCATGTTTCTTCGATTTCCATGACCTGCATTAGGCTGACCAACTCGATCTCCATGTTGAGCTTTTCGGGTCCTTCCTGTCCTTCGGGTAGCACAACCCCCGAGTGCTCTGCTTCTTCGGGTGATCCCTTGGGGAATTTCCTTTTGATGGAAGGTACACAGATTTGTTCGAGGAACACACCTGGTTGCACCCGTGCGCAGGTCAAGCCAATGTTGGTGAGTCTATTGGCTTCCTCTTTGCTTTCCCTTCCAACGTGCCGAAGCTCACACCCGTCGAAGTCTCCTTCGAGTGAGTTGTAGAGTGCGCGATACGCGATCATGTTGGCGGCGTGTGTGTCACACTCGTTCATTGTCTGCTAGACGACAAGGTTTGAGTCATCGTAGATGACTAGGTGCGTTGCGCCGCAGATCTTAGCCATACTCATACCGTGGATGAGGGCCTCGTATTCGGCCTCGTTGTTGGAGGCGCGAAATTTCACCCGAAGGACATATTTCATCTTATCGCCTTGCGGGAACGTCAGTATGACGCCAGCTCCTGCTCTGGCTTCGCTCTTGGAGCCGTCGAAGTGCATTCTCCATGACTGCGTCATGTCCGGGGTGTCCGGCAGCTGGAGCTCCATCCAATGGACGAAGAAGTCAGAGAGGACATGTGATTTGATCGCATGGCGCCGCTCGTAGACGATGTCTAGAGGAGATAGCTCGATGCCCCACAGGGCTACGCGTCCTATAGCTTCGGGGTTGTTCAGGATATTGGACAGTGGCGCCTCATGGATGACCATTATCTGATGCTCCTGGAAGTAGTGGCTCAGCCGGCGAGTCGTCATGAACACGCCGTAGGTGAGTTTCTGGTAGTGTGGGTACCTCTATTTTGTTGGCGTCAGTACCTCGCTGCGGTAGTAGATTGGGCGTTGGACCCCATGGGTCTTGCCTTCTTCAGGTCGTTCGACCACGAGTACGGTGCTTACCACCTGATGCGTGGCTACTATGTTTAGCAGCAGAGGCTCGCATTCCTTTGGTGTGACCAGGACGGGCGAGGTGGAGAGCAGTCGCTTCAGATCTTCGAATGCGTCGTCTGCTTCAGGTGTCCACTCGAATTTGTCTGCTTTGTGTAGCAGCTGGTAGAAAGGCAGGGCCTTCACACCCATGCGGCTGATGAATCTGCTCAGCTCCGTGATGCACCCAGCTAGCTTCTAGATACCTTTGAGGTTCTTCCGCTTCTCCATGGCCAGTATGGCCTGGATTTTCTTCGGGTTTGCCTCGATCCCTCGCTGGGAGATGAAGTAGCCAAGTAGTTGGCAAGATGGGACGCCGAAGGCGCACTTTTCTGGGTTCAACTTGATCCTGTAGTGATCAAGGTTGTTGAACGTCTCGCGGAGATCATCGATCAATGTATTGGCCTCCCTTGTCTTGACGACTATGTCGTCGACATAGACCTGTATGTTGTGGACAATCTGGCTCTTCAAGCACGCTTGCATGCACCACTGGTACGTGGCACCTGCGTTCCTCAACCCGAAGGGCATTGTGTTGTAGCAGAATACTCCGAACGGTGTGATGAATGCCGTTTTCTCCTGATCTTCGACCTTCAGTCGAATCTGATTGTAGCCTGAGTAGGCATCAAGTAAGGAGAGTTTCTCGCATCCTGCAGTCGAATCGATGATCTGATCGATCCGAGGGAGAGGGAAGTGGTCCTTTGGGCAGTGCTTGTTGAGCGACGTGAAGTCCACGCACATCCACAGGATGTTCCTGTCCTTTTTAGGGATCAGTACAATGTTGGCTAGCCACTCGCTCTCCTTGATTTCCCGGATGAAGTCGGCATCGAGGAGTCTGTTGAATTTGATTCTGATGGCTTCGGCTCGTGGTTCGGACAATTGTCAGATGTACTATTTGACAGGCTTGGTATCCGGAAATACATTGAGTGCATGCTCGGCGAATTCCCTGGGAACTCCTGGCATGTCCGCAGGATACCAGGCGAAGATTTCCCAGCGCTCACGGAGGAATTCGACGAGCATGCTTTCCTATGCGGGGCTGAGGTTGTTGGCGATCAACGCCGTCTTGGAGGCATCTGTTGGGTGGACCTGCACCTTTTCTGTGTTGACCGTGGAGTCAAACGACATGTCAGGCGAATTTTGCCTGGAGGCTGGGGGTGCCCCATTGTCTATCACCTCTCGAAGCCTCGTGAGCTCCTCCTGCATTCCAAACTACTGGGAGATTCTGTTGAAGTCTCTGTCGCAGTGGTCGGATCGGGTGAAGGTTCCCTGGACCGTGATGATGCCCCTAGGCCTTGGCATCTTGAGTAGCAGGTACGCATAGTGCGGTACTGCCAGGAACCTTGCGAATGCCACGCGTCCGAGGATAGCGTGGTATTGTAATGGCCAATCCACCACTTCGAAATCAAGCCGCTCATACCGAAAGTTTTCGGGTTTGCCTAAGATGACGTCGAGCCATATCTTTCCAAGGGGATATATGCCCTTCCCTGGGACTAGGCCGTGGAACGTTGTGTCGGATTGTTCCAGGCTGCATAGCGGGATCCGCATTGCTGCTAGGGTGCTAGCGAACATCAGGTTGATGCCGCTGCCGCCGTCCATGAAGACGCGGCTCATATCAAATCCTCCGATGTATGCCTCAAGCACCAGGGCAGCATGACCTGGGCGAGGGATCTGGCGGGGGTGATCCGAACGACTGAATGTGATGCAGGACTCCGAGCCGCTGAGGTACTCAGGGATGGCGGGTGGAGCGGTCACAGCCAGGCTGACTTGGCGGGTGATCTTCTTTTGCACCCTGTTTGTTGGGCTCCCTTTTTGGATCATCAGGGAACCTTTTGGCACGGGGTACCCATTTAAGCCGTTGTTTTGCACGGGTGCGATTGCTTGATTCGAAGGTCCCATGGGTGGTGGTGGAGGAGCTTCGTGGGTGATGTCACCTGGTGCAGGTGCGGGCCCAAACCCGGGGTTCAGGATCTGGCGTCGCATCTGGGTGAGACTCTCGCTGAGTTTTTGGAACTCGCGACAATCCTTCAGCATGTGGCTGGCCTTCTTTTTGCCATCCTGCTTGTCGATGTAAAAGTGGATGGTGCAAGGGCCCGACAACTTGTCGTATGCCGAGGGCTCTTCATCGCGGTTGCGACGTCGCCATGTCTGTGCGGGGCGTCCTCCGTCGCGGAAATTGCTTCCACGGTATCCTTCGCTGCTGCGGTTGCTTTCGTTGCGGCGTTCGATGTAGCCAGCCGCAACCATGTCGGGTCCATCGCGATCGTCGTAGATGTGCGATCTTCGCTTGCTATGTCGCTCGCGTCTACGGCCGTATTCATCCTCCTCATCCGAATGCGCTCGGTGGAGGGAATCCTCGCCATCTGCCCACCTATTGGCGATGTCCATGAGGTGGTCGAGTGTCTTGGGCTTGATGCGCCCAAGTTCCTCCTTGAAGTCAGGGCGCTTGACACCATCCTTGAAGGTGTCGATCGTTCTCTCCTCGGAGATGTGTGCCACGGAGTTCTTGATGTTGGACCAGTGCAAGATGTACGAGCGAATGGATTCGCCTATTCGTTGAGTGCAGGCCCGCAGCTCCTCGATCGAGGCTGGCCTCTTGCTGGTGCCCTTGAAGTTTCGGATGAAACTGTATGCCAGCTCCTCCTAGTTTCGGATGGAGCCTGACGATAGGCTACTGAGCCAGATTCGAGATACGCCTATCAGCTGCAGCTGAAGGCATTGTAGGGCGGTGTTTTTGTTACCACCGTGCAGCTTGACGGATGACTGGTGGTCGCTGATCCAGGCTTTTGGGTCCTGTGTCTCGTCGAATTTCGGAGTGTCCGAAGGAATCTTGAAATTTCTCGGCATCCGCATTCGCCGAACAGATCTATCGAAGCATCGAGCTCTGCAGAATTCTCCATCGTCATCCTCTTCGGATTCAGTTGAGCAGGCGCGTTTGGCTCCTGTCTTGTCGACCTTGCGCTGAGCGAGGTCGCTTCGAGCGTTGTAGTCACGGCTGCGACGTCTCGGACTCTTGTGTCGTCGAGGTAGACTGTGCTCGTCTTCCTCCTCGTCGGATGAGGGCGTGGGGCTGCGGTTGAATCTGACCGCAGCTTTCTTTTTCGGCTCCGCAGGAGCCTCATTGTGGAGCGCAGCTCCGACGAGTCCGAGTCTGGCTAGTGCGGATTTGTGCATAGCTCTCTTCGGGTCCCCCACCAGAGGTGTATGGGACGCGAGATATGTGGTGGCTTCCATGATCGCAGCTTGCGGCGTCTTCGGTATGACGTTGCCGTTGATGTCCATCTCCATGAAGGACGTGTTGAGGGTTCGGGTGACCTCGCGACGTGCAGCAGGGTCCATGTTATCCGTGCGAGAGCGCAGCTCGCCGTGCGCTAGACTCCGAGGCTGCTTGCTTGCGTTTGTCGAGCTCCTCCTGCTGCTTCACCTGCCTGTTGTGCTCGCCGATGAGGAGGAGGTGGTGGTACGCCATCAGCAGGTTACGTGAAGAATTCACTGGTAGGATCTTGTTGCCCGCCACGGCTTCCCGTGCTTGGCGCCAGCCATCCTCGTTGAGGTTGATCTGATTGTAGGCGGCAGGATCGCACTCGTTGGGCGGGAGGGATGGTTGCCTTCTGCTTTCTCCGTTTTCACCCTGTGGGTTGGGTGGTGGCACGTGGGCACTCGAACCTGGTGGTTGTTGTTCCACGTCGCTTTGGATGACCACGGCGCACTGATAGCGTATGCGGATCGGATCGCTGCTACCGCAGCTTTTGGATCCGAAGCCATAGGTTCCCTCGTCCGATGGGGGCCCGCATAGATCTAAGTTGCAGCAGCTGCTGTCGTATGACTCGTTCGTCAGCGTTGACGTGCGTAGCACGTTGGGATGCAGGGCCCATGAGACGGGCCTGATTGATGGCAGTGGCACCCGCTCTGGGAGGCGGAGAGTGCCGGTCTGTCCCACCTGGAAGTAGAAGCTCCCGAACAGAATCTCGAGCCCGTCACCTACGGGTTCGAAATCCTTCATGGTGGCTGGCGAGTGGGCGGTGAAGTCGAAAGCGCCAAAGAGGAGATGGATCTCCGTCGCTGAGGAGTTGTAGATCGCTTTGGTTGGGACTGTCACGATCGCACAATCAGCGCCTTCGATTCCCACAGACGGCGCCAATTGACGAGGTTTCGAATCGTCAATGCCCATTGTTATGAGCTTGGGTTTTGGAGAAGATGGAGGTGCTGGAGATCGCGGAACGGTTAACAGACAAGCAACCAGGGGACACGAGATTTACCCAGGTTTAGGCCCCCGAAGGGAAAACCCTACTCCTGCTTGTCTACTCTTGATTATGGCGGAACCGAAAAGTACAGGGGTGCGCATGTGCAATCTGGCATGGAGGTGTGTATGAATTTGCCCTCCTCGTCGTGCCCTCCTAGCCTTTATATAGAGATAGGAAGGTCTCGGGCACAGATCGAGTCGGTTACAAGTTAGGGTTTGCCCCTTTGAATATTCTATCTACTCTAGTCTTGCTCTCCAAGGATCCGAAGGCGCCATGGGCTTGGGCCACCCGAAAATCTCCACAGGCCGCGTATATTCTCATGGGCCTTCCTTGGGCTGGACCAGGTATGCTAATGTCTTGTACCCGTAAGGTATAACCATGTCAGCTGTACATGCAGACTGCAACGCCAAAGCGTGAAGGCTCAGCGAAGGGTCGCCGGAAGTGCAAAGCAAGGCAGAGGATGGAGGGCTACTGTATGCTGTACGCCGACTACTTCTCCGACTACTTCGCCGACGAGCCGCTGCACAAAGAGGCCGTGTTTCGGCGCCGTTTCAGGATGAGCCGCAATCTCTTCCTCGAGATCGTGCATGCCATCCGGGAGTTCGACCCCTATTTTGTGTGCAAGGACTGCACCGACATGGTTGGGTTTTCCTCACTACAGAAGTGCACAGTGGCGATGAGGTTGCTTGCATATGGAGCGCCAAGTGATAGTACCCATGACTATCTCCGCATGGCCGAGTCCACCGCCATTGATTGCTTATACATGTTCTACAGGGAAGTGATTGCAGTGCTTGTGAAACAGTACTTGAGAACACCCACTGCTGAAGACATTGCTCGGATCCTCGCAGTCAATGAAAGTATAGGATTTCCTAGGATGCTTGGAAGCATAGACTGCATGCATTGGCAGTAGAAGAACTGTCCATTTGCATGACAGAGAATGTACAAATTCCACAAAGGAGGTTGCACTGTGATACTCGAGGCAGTTGCTACACATGATCTTTGGATTTGACACTCCTTCTTTGGCATGACAGGATCGAACAACGATATCAACATCCTCAATTCCTCAAATGTCTTTGCCAAGCTTATTGAGAGTCATGATCCCCCTGTGGACTTTGAGATCAACGGACACCACTACAACAAGGGATACTATCTTGTAGCTGGCATCTATCCAAGATGGCCAACATTTGTGAAGACTATCTCAAACCCAATACTCCTAAGCATGCTCAGTATGCCAAGGAACAAGAAGCTTGCAGGAAGGACATGGAGCGGGCATTTGGTGTGCTCCAACAGAGGTTTGCGGTTGTACGGTTCCCTGCTATGACCTTGTCGAAGATCAGATGTGGGAAGTGATGAATTTTGGTGTGACCTTGCACAACATGATCATTAAGGATGAGAGGAAGGGCCCAACGAGTTTGGTCGAGCAGAACGAGCTATAGTACAGACAGGGACCTCATGTAGAGCCTGATCACCAGGTACCTCCAACCTAGGTTGCCTTCATCGCCATGCATCAGGAGATCCAAGACTCGGTAGTGCATCAACAACTGCAGAATGATCTGTTTGAGCATCTATGGACAAAGCATTGAATGTTGACAGAGATGCTGTGTAGGCAAGGATGCTTATTCCGAAGATCCGCTAGCAGGGGTCTTATCCGCTTCCACCATTGAAGCTGGGGAAAGGATCGAGACGAGCTCCAGTCGGTGCCGCATCCAAGCACCAGGATGAAAGAAGATCTTCGCGTACCTCCCGCATCAGGCTCCGTCCAGTGACACCTCCCCCCCTTCGCCGCCATGGACGACTAGGAAAGGGAAAAGCTCCACCATAGCAAGCCCCGAGGCCATAGCAAGGAACCTTATTGCGGATATCTTTGAGGATCTGGCTACCGCCGAAGGCTCTGACCATCATAGCACTACCAACGAGACCCAAACTCGAACTGCATAGGAACCGGTCCTAAGATCCCCATGCCCTACTCCAACTACATGGCATACTGCCAGAAACCCTACATATATCCCTACCTTCTACTCTGGCGCCTCTCCTTCGCAGTTTCTGGCTGGCAACACCGGTGGAGTCCGCTCGGGATCGGCCCGACAAAACTGAGGTGACTCTCAAGGGAAAGGAAAAGGGGAGGGTAGAGAGGAGAGGAGGGGAATGTTGATGCCTCCCGACACATATTTATTGTGATGTTATATCCATGCAACAATAGGCTATACATTTAACCTTGATGAGCCCTGCAAGGCACATAAGCCATTTCACGAACATTGGGTGCCTAAGGACGAGGTGAAGGAGAAAAGAGTAGGTGGATGCGAAGGGCATGGAGCTTGAGTATGCGGCAACTCATGTGTGGAAGAGCTCGATTAGGGTGTCAAGTGGATTCTCTCTTATGTCCTACTTCTTGTCATCTTTAAATCCACAAAGCAACAACTTCGAGCTAAAATGAACTAAGGGCAACTCCAACGAGTACCGCCAAATCGGACACCCAATTTCATCGTTTTGGTCCGTTTGCGGGTAGGGGAGGATAGAAAACGGGCACCGGTATGACCCAAATTAAAGCGTGCACCCAACTATATCCCTAGCACAAACAAACAGTTTGGGCCTAGCCCACATGTCATCCAGTAGCCCTCGTGCCCGGCCGCCCCGCACGCCGTCTCCGAGACTGCCGCGCCCGCATGCCCTCCCCATACTGGCCCCACTAGAGCCCGCTGCTCGCCATCGACCAACGTCCTCTCCACATCTCCGTCTCCGACCGCCTCCACCTCGAGTTCGCCTCCTACGTCGGGCTTGCTGGTAGACGAACACTTGCCGTACCGGGTGCTGTCGCACGCCCGCCCAATCCCCGTCGTTTTCGTGGGCGGTTGCCGTCCTGCTTGGGAAGGAGGGGCAACAGCGCACATGGTACAGGAGGAGGTCGAGGCCGATGGTGTTTGAGCTTGTACTGCAGGCAGATGGTGATGAGCGGGGATGCAAGGTCGTGGGCGAGCGGTACGCAGCTGGAGCAGGAGCTCGAGGCAACGCTCGGGGCGGGCGACAGAGAGGTTGGTGGGGCTCGAGGCGGTGCATGGGGAGGGCGGAGAGGCGTGCTGAATGCATGGGGCGGCGGTTGCTGGGCGAAGCTCGGGGCAGCGTCGGGGGAAGGAGGCTGTGCTCGAGGCAAGCGACAAGGTGGGAAGGTGGAGGGAGCCATGGCCGAGCCTCCGATCTCGCGCCCGTGGCAGTCCTCCTCCCTCCTGCGGCGGCCGGCAACGAGTGGTGAATGGGGAGGTAGGTGGGGCACGACCTACACGCAGGGGAGGAGGGCCGACGGCGCGGCGACCAGCAGTGGGAATGACCTTAGTCGTTCCATGGTGACGATGGTGGTGTGAAGAAATGGGGTAGGTGGGAGCATGTATGTGTGTGTGACGTGTGGGCCACTAGGTGGACAACCCAGAGGCATTTTTATGTTCGTTCCACCGCAAATCCGTCCCAAGTTTGGGGAAGAAATGGGGTGGTCCGGGCCAAAAAACGGACAAACCGGTATTTGCGGTGGGTCGCTGGGACTGCGTTTTGTCCAAACGAACAAAAACAGGCCGAATATGTCCGTTTGCAGGCGGCCATTGGAGTTGCCCTAAGTGACTTAGAAGTAGAATATAAGTGAAGCCCGATTCCATCCCTAAGCTTGCTGTAGGGCATGAGTTGAGGAAGCATGGTCCCCTAGGTACTCCGTAGAGACATCCATTATGAAGATCTATAAGGGGGAAGAGGCATAACATCGATAATGGATTCGCCAGAAATGGACTATCCAGGGGGAATCAAACACAACCTACTTCCATGACATTGCCAATGACCAACAGAGGAAGTGTTCGATTCCCTGCCTCTGGGAGGATGATAACCTTCTACAAGACCCCAAGGATATCCCTCTAGTATCTACTCCTTCTATAAGTACTTATTCTCCTCCTCGGCCCTCTCAGGGATCGCTCTGGCAGCGGAATTTTGCAATCCTAGCGCGTTGGTTACTCCAGAAGAGAATATGGAGCTAACCCTCCCTTTTATTTCTAAGGAGGTAGCCCGAGGGATCAAGACCATGAAGATTAAATCAAACCCCGGGCTGGATGGTCTTCCTATGGTTTTCTTCCATCGATTCTGGGATCATCTTTAGTCAGTGATCATGCCTATGTACCAGGAGCTCTACACCGGGACACTGGTGTAACACCCAAGTTTTTAGTTATTACTAATTAGGGTTTTGATTGTGCATTTATGAGCATCATATCTAAAAATGCATGCAAAACAAAAATTAACAAATACAAAACCCTAGTTTTACCTTTCTCTTTGAAATACCATCAAAGTGGTTTTGAATATTTTGAAAATTACTAAAATGTGTGGAACCCAAATTGTTATAAGGGTCCTTGCAATATTTTAACATTTCCAGAAGTTCTGATATTTTTGAATAACCAAAACAGATTTCAAAATGGAAATACAAAAGGGAAATTGAAAACAGAAAAGGAAAAAGGTTTTAAAAAAATAAAATGGAAGCCAGAACCCTCCCAGCCCTAGCCCAGGCTGGCCCATCTCTCTCTCCCTCTCCCTTCCGCTCAGTGCGTGCAGCCAGTAGCCGTAGCCGGCCCAGCATGGCCCACCCCAGGCCTGGTACCGCTTTGTCCATGCAATCACCATCGTCAAGCTCAGGAAGCGCCTGTGTGTTAGCAACACCACCGCTCGCCGGCGCCAAGATGCTCGCCGCCGCTTTGGAAGCCTTCAAGTACCTGTGCCGACGCCACGAGGAGCCTCGCCGTGCTCAACTTCCCCTCTCCTTCCTTATCCCCTCCCCGTACGCGAGAGCCCGAAACCCTAGTCGACGAGCTTGCCGTCGCCCTGCCGTCTCCGGCCTCCCCATGCCCATATGAGGCCGCTATGCCCTTTGCCTCACCGTGTTGAGCCTCCGTGCCGAAGGAATCGAGCTGGGGTGCCTCAAATCCTCGCCATCGATCGTGTATTCTCCGCCTCTATCCGAGGTCTACCGCCGCCATTGATGCCGTTGCCGACCTTCTCCGACCTCGTCGACCCCTCCACTGCCTTCGTGGTGAGCTCACGGTCTGGAAGGACCTCTCTTCCCTCTCCCCCTCGCTCTGGATAGAGCTCGCATCGGGCGTCGCCGTCGGCCACTGCCAGAGCTCACCGTAGACATAGCTCCGGCTACCAAATAGGAGCAGCGCCGTAGTTAGGTCCCTCACGCTGCGCTTGTTTGAACCCAACCATCCACACTTGCTGGAGTGCGCTGTTGTGTCACCGGCGACCATCGTCCGACCTGGACATGGTGGTGACATCACTATGACGTCAGGCTGACATAGCCCGTGGGGTCTGCTGACCGTTGACCGTCTAGATGGCTTCGACGTGGCACCGAGCCTAGCAGTCAGCCTCACTGGCTAACTCAGGCTCGGGTGAGAAAAGGGATTAGATGTTGTGGTGATGTCAGCCTTGTGTCACGACGCAGTAAATCTCTTTAAATTGTTTTAATAATTTCTAGAAAATGGTTTAAACTTGTAAATTAAATAACTAACTAATTATAAGTCAGAAAAATACAAATAATATATCAAAATGTTCAGAAAAATGAGATCTAACTATATAAGCTATAATCATGCATTGATAATCAACTTGCATGACAAGTTTAAATAGAAAAACATAGTAACCCCTCATAGGTGATTCCGGAGTTTCCTCGAGTTAGGGTTTATACCCCTTGGAACCCCGATTAAATGGTCGAGTATGCCTTAGGGTTACATTTCAATGCAAATTAACTTGTCAAATCATCATTCTTGTTTGAGCATTGCATCGATGCCATGTGTTATTTGTTTCCTCTTTATTTCTGGTGTTTGGTTCTTCTTCGGTAGAATATGATATCGAGATCGAGATCGAGATCGAAGACCGAGATCAACACCGCCGAAGATTGAAGATTAACAAACAATACTTGACCAACTATAATCAAGTCAAGTACAAGGATTCCGAAGATCTATCTATCTATATCAACTGGCAAAGGCAAGCATAGCCCCACCATGATACAATCCTATGTTTTTGAAAGTATTTCAATTCTTGCCATGGTGCATACGATTCTACTGTGGTATTTTATCGATACATAGAGTATCCTATCTGTTGCATATTCTCTTTGAGCTTATATTAACTGATCCACTGCTCCTGACATAACTAGGTTTGGCTTGTGTGCACTGCTAGAGCTAATATCTGTGTCCTGCTTAGTCATGCATAACTGTCAGTTATGGTCCATCCAGAGGATGTATCAGATGCAGATAATCTAGTATGATAGGAGAATGTGATGAGATGAGATCAGAGCTGATATGATATTAAACATGCTAAGGCTTGTATTGGAGGCCACGGTGGGATGTGGCTTTTCTAGTCTCATGCTCGCCACCCCAAGGACCCGATGTTCTTGCCTCTTGAACCAAGACGAGCGTACAACCACACGGGGCTTGGGAACCCCTCGATTGACTAACTTGCCTAGTAGATTCCATGAGTCACATAGTTCAGGCGTTCCATTCGACATGCATTCTGGATCTTGTCAAAGGTGGTGAAGGAGGCGCATTCATAACAGGTAGGTAAGCGTGGCCGAGGTTGGTTGGGGTAGACAACTCCCCTGGTAAACCAACCTCGCCTCACATCTTTAAGGACCACCTTCGGGATTTGACCCGTTATGGCGGAACCATCCCTAGGGCGTGACTCATGGTCTCAGCGAAAGCAAGGTAAAGGTCATGTCTAACCACCCTCCGCCGGCCTTCCACGGAAGAGGGCTTATCTAGTGGAATTAAGAGAAGGTTAGTACATGTGGGTAAAGTTGTACACCCCTGCAGGATAATAATGTTTTCGAAAAGCCGTGTTCACGGTTATGAACGACTTGGGAACGGATGTGATGATCATAGAGAACTTGAACCTAATCGTAAAACTTGGCATATCAACGTGTGCTTAAGGATGCTTCCTCATGGGTAAGAGGGGGTGATCCTAGTTAGGGTTCAGATGATAATGACTTGGTGGATATAAAAGATGATGATCAATATTTCGGAGATGTCGCTCTCTTATCCCCTTTTAAAATACTCTGATTAGACGAGCTTCTCCTCCCTTTTGTCTTAAAAACAAAGATGGCTTTATGCAAAACAACTCCACTAGCCAAAAGTCTTGCGGAGTACACCCTGTACTCACCCTTGCTTTGTTGTTACTTTTGTAGCAGAGTAAGTGTTCCCTAAAGATCTGTTTGGTTCTACATCGACATCGACGAGTAGCTTGGGGTCCCGGCCGGCAACCTGGAATCTATGGGTTGGGACGTCATCATTATGCTCCAGGCCTCTTAGTCCATTTGTTAAGTTTGCTATACTAAATAGCATAATTTGCCTTCCGTTGTTCGATGTTTGTGGTCAGTGACCTCTGGTTGTAATGATTTGGTTCTTTACTCAGTTATGAGCTTGCTGTAATAAATTTTCTTTCATAGGGTCACTGCCGTGATACCGATTCTTCACTGGATATCCTCGAGGTCAAGGTTAAGCTTATATCAGACGGAGGTCTAGGATTTGTTTAGCCCTGATCCCGGGGGTGTCACAACTGGTTATGTCAAGATTGAATTGTGGTGTGATTACCTTTATCCCCCAAGTCATGGGGCCATAGATATCCGCCAATTTAGGCCGATTATGGTGATCGACATGATCCAACAGATCTTTGCCAAGGTCTACGACACAAGATTAGCCTCGGTCATGGAGCGCCTTAACCATCCTCTCCGATTAGCCTCCCCGAAGGGGCGCCTCATCTATGATGGCGTTCTTTCTCTTCATGAGATTATCCATGAGGTTAAGGTGCGACACTAGAAGGGTGTGTTCCTTAAACTGGATTTTTAGAAGGCATACGACTGGTTGGAATGGGTGTTCCTTCAGCATGTACTAGAGACACGGGGCCTCGATGACAAGTAATTTGTTGGATCATGCAACTTTCATGAGTAGCAACACTGTAATTAATCTGAATGGGGGAGGTCGGCCCTTATTTTAGGCCCTCCTATGGAGTTAGACATGAGGATCCTGTTTCCCCACTGATGTTCAGCTCTACAGTAGATGCCCTGGTAGTTATTTTGGATAAATCTAAAATTGTTGGCCACATATCTTGTGTGGTAGGGAAGCTTAACCCTGGAGGGGTCTCCCACCTCTAATATGCCGATGACACGATGATCATGGTTCAGGGTTCGGAACTGGATATCATGAATCTAAAGTTCCCGCTCCTTTGCTTTGATTCGATGTTAGGCCTAAAGATAAACTTCAACAAGAGCGAGGTTATGATCTTGGGATTTTTGGATGAGGACAGACAACGGACCATTGACAACCTCAACTGTAAACTTGCAGATTTCCCCATCACTTACCTAGGGATGTCGGTACGGGACACTAGAGTTCTGATTAAGGATATTCCCCCTTGGTCACTAGGGTTCGGTCCAAAGCTGAACCCTAGCGATCTAGACTCACGACCAAGGGTAGCAAGATGATTCTGATCAACTCATGCCTATCCATACCCCTCATGTATCAGATGGGGTTGTACCTGTTACCCGAAGGAACGCATGAGGACTTGTGAAGGAGTTGTCACGGTTCTTTTGGGTATCCAGGGATGGTCACCAAATATACCATATGGCGAAATGGGCAGATATCTATGTCCCCAAGATCTTTAGGGGCATAGGGATTCTAGACTCACATCGCTTTAATATGGCACTGATGCTGAAATGGCTCTGGTGTATCCTCAAGGACGATGGAGGATTGTGGCTGCAACTCATCAAAGCCAAATACCTCCAGGGCCTACCCCTCTTAGCATGTGAATAGAGGTACGACTCATAGTTCCATAGGGCCATCCAGGACATTAAGCATTACATACGACTAGGTGCCTCCTTCTCTATTGTCAATGGGAGAGAGGTGCTTTTTTGGCTCGACCCCCGTTGATGTTGGTGGCTGAGGCGACACAAGAGGGACTCCAGAACATCCCGTTCTGGATAACCTTTAGAGCTGATGAAGCCATAGACTTCGCTAGGGAATCTGGAACATCCCTTCCCGGATCCCTCCCATAGGGGGGGGGAGATCCGTGACCTAGCGGCCCTCTCCCTTTGGTAGTTTTTCTATGAGCTCGGCTTGCCGGTCCCTCTCTAGGATCCGGAACTAGAGTGGATTAATCCACTCTTGAAAGCCCCTATTCCTCTTACCTTGAGGATTTTCGTGTGGCAGCTGCTTAGGGACCGCCTACCCTTAGGGTTGGAGGTATCCAAACGTAATGGCCTAGGAAATGGACTGTGTCCATTATGTGGGATGCCAGAAACTTTTACCCATATTATGTTCACATGTCCTCCCACTCAGTTTCTATGGAGCTTCGTCCGTGAAGCTTTGGGACTTAACTGGCAGGCCCTAGACCTTGGGGAGTTCCTAGAAAGGGAGGCAAATTGCACAGGAGGAGGGAGCCACCTCTTCTAGCTAGTGTTTGCGGCCTTAACCTAGACTTTGTGGAATATACGCAATAAGATGGTGATTGGATGGATCCTCCCAAGACGTGCTTCTGACTATGTTTTCTCCTTTATTTCCTTTCTTCAGCAGTGGTACCCACTCTCTAGACAGTGGGACCAGGAGCACGGGGACAACACCCATTGGGCCCTGAGAGTGGAGGCACATCACTTCTCGACGCCTGACCCCCCGTGAGCATCCTAGGTACTATCCATCACCAGTCTCGCTCTGCGCCTATTTCCCTACTCCCTTGGGCTATGTTGTGCTGAGGCCCTAGTAGACGGTCTTTTTTTCCTTATTTCTATTTTCTATTTCCTCAGCTTCGGACCTTTGTATGTGAAACTTGTGGTAAATGTACGTTGCTTTATTTATAAAGCAGGGCGAAAGCCTGGTTCGAGGAGTGACCGACGAGGTTGAATCCACTAGGGATGAGAAACGATGGTTGAAAATGTTGATCCACACTAGGATCACTCGGCCGACAGTTAGGAGTCAACTATATTAGGAAGGATAAGGCACATGAGAAGTATCGAATAATCCTCCTCCCCTCCCTTATCCTCCTCCTGCTCCTTAAGCTTCTAAATGCCACCATAAACAATACCCTTGTCGTGCTAAGAAACCTTCCTCCTCGCGCTCATGTTCCACCAGTGACTCTTTGGTACGAGCCTGCCATGTTGGGACCACCCATCGACCGTTACCGCACCAACCCCTTGGACCATCCTCCACGTGTTCTCCTCTTCATAAGCCTGGGTCGATGATGGCCTCCTCTAGAGTTGATAGCATAAATCACCACTTTACAAGTTAAATTTTGACTTTATCACCACTTTACGTTTTGCGGATAGAAAACTACCATATTTTGTCGAGGTTTTCTCATAGAACACTAAATGCACTCTAAGCACGAATTGACACTTTGTCTGACGAACCTAACCCACCATTAGAGCTGACGTGGCACCCCGGAGATGACTGTCGGCATGGCTGTTAACACCCATTAATGGATGAAGTGGGGCCTACCATTTACCATGTTTATCCGAATGAGAAGGGGGAACATATTAGGTTTCAGACAGTTTCCTTCTATGTAATATCCTAGGGTTTTAGATCAGCGATGGAGAGGTCACGGATGTGTGCATTGCATTCATGCATCAGAGAATTCAGGGAGTTTGCACGCAAAACTAATAGAGGAAAAGAGGGATTGAGGTCTCTCTTGTTCTGATGGAAACATTAGGGCAAGTGCGACATACTTCAATATGACCTTTGTTTGCTTTCTTGATTTGGAGGGAGGAGATTTTAATTCAAATTCTTT
The DNA here is from genome assembly GCA_916181665.1 of Avena sativa. Lineage (NCBI taxonomy): Eukaryota > Viridiplantae > Streptophyta > Magnoliopsida > Poales > Poaceae > Avena > Avena sativa. The sequence goes on from OV702284.1 coordinate 394,038,071, forward strand.
AAACAAGGAATTCAAACTAACTTTGAATTTGAATTTAAATTTTAAATAAGTTAAGACAATATAATAATAAATAAAGGACAAGAATTCTTTATTATACCTATGTGAATTAAGATTTTTACAACACTATGTGATATAAAGGAATTAATTAAGTAAAGAAATAAAATAACAATAAGTGAAATAGAAATTGAATTCATAATTATTTAAGAAATTATTACATTGTATAGATGAACATTACAAAATAAAAAGTATATTATAACAAGTGAGAGAATATAAAAAGGAAGAAAAATAAATAAGAATTCTTCATCAAAATAATACTAATACATGTTTATAACATTTTGAAATAGGAAATGATAATTTTTTACAATAAATGAGATGGATAATCATAATTGTTGTAAAAACATGAACCCAATGAATTATTTTACAAGTGTAAGAAATAAAAATATTTACTTTATTACAATGATAACTAGACTCCTTTTTGCACCCCCGGGGCGCAGCGGTCAAATATAGGGTTGGCTATTGTATGAGTTATGCATTTCGTCTATGGGTAATAAGAATGTGGATGTATAATCGTGAGCATATCCGCATCACGAACATGTCGGTTGTCCTAACATGAACCACTCTTTTAAGGGTTTGGACTACGAGCATACCTTTCACGGTTTTTGTAACATTGAATGGTTCGACGAAATAATTCGTTAAAGTCAGACGCTCTTTTAAGTTGGGGAGTGAGCCTAGCTCAACTGGTTGGGGGAGTGGATGTACAAGCCTAACACCTGAGTTCAAATCCTCACAGAAGAGAATTAAGGTTCCTATTTATACTTGAGGACCAGGCTTTCCTGGTACTCATGCAATTTATCTTGAGGAACAGGCTTGGTACTTTACCAAGTTTAAAAATCTTGGTACTCATGCTTAATGGCTGTGTGCATCCCTAGTTGGTGCACAGGCCGGGGAAGCGAAAACCTCCCTCCATTTAGGCCCGACATATCAGTAGGGACCCCCCGACCCCGCGTCGCTCCCGTACAGGGCGACTCGGAGCAACCCTAGCCGCCGCCGACGGCGGGCTCCCCCCGCGCGACTCCCTCCGCCGTCGCTACCGCAGGTCCCTGTCGCGGTGGTGGCGGGCGCCCTTGGTGCCGAAGGTTGGAGAGGGGGGGGGGCTGCCGTGGAGGCATGATGGCGGGTCGGGGCGACGGCGCGGCCATCTCTGGAGGTCGCGGGCGGCACATGGTGGCTCGGCGGAGGCAGTACAGGTGGTGTAGGGAGGGGCCTCGCTGCGACGACGACCGTCTGTGGGTGCGCCGCGTGGGCTAGATCTGGGGCCATCTAGGCCAGGTCAGCCCTCGGCGGGGGTGCCGTGGTAGGCAGCGGTCAAGGCGTGGCGCTGGGATCTTGCTGGGCGGCGGCTCCGGCGCTGCTGCGGTGGTTCCCGGTTTGGCTCTCTTCCTTTTGCCTGCTCGATCCGTCCTCCAGGAACCGGCCGACGATGTGGGGATCGCTGTGGCGGATCTAATAAAGGTGGTGGTCCTTTGATTTCTTTCGCATGAAGACAAAGATCTTCTTGATGTCGGCCCTCCTTGATCTGGTCTGGAGAGGCGGGTTCCGGAAGGCTCCGCCGGCAAACTCCCATGGGCGTATCATGCCTGGAGATTGCTGGATCAGAAGGTATTCAGTCGCACGCACCTTGTTTTTCTGGCCGATTGGTTTCAGCGGGAGCGGTGCGAATCTCTGTCGTTTGTTCCCACCAAGTGCCATGCTTTGAGCCATGGTGATGTCAGATGCGGAGAATGTCAGGAAAGCGGAATTTTGAGGGTAGCGATGGTGATTTTTGTTCTTGTGGTGACGAAGATCTGTCTGCGTGATCTGAGACTCGTTGCAGCGACTGTTGGTGCGGGAAGAAAACACAGGGGAGTTTCCAGTCTTATCTTGCAGGGTGAAAATCCAAGGTCTGGCCTTAGCTGGTTGTGTCTGGTAATGATCTTGTTGAAGACATTGTTATGTGAGTAAGGACTTTATTTAGGATGAAAACCTATGGCCTTTGGTCGGGCAACGACGGCGCTTGGACAATGTTTTCTTTTTGAAGGCGTTGTTATTGGAGTGGAGGATTGTTTTGATGATGTCACTATCGTTTCTTTGAGGATTAGTTCTCTGTAGCGGGACTTTTTTTTTGTAAATTCTCTTTCTTTTTTCTGAGCTGTGTGCATCCGTAAAGCAGTTAGGGCATGCGTTGTTGCAAAGGCCGGGTGTAATTGATGTCCTTGTGATATTAATATATGCTCTTTTCCAAAAAAAATATACCCGTCAAGTCATTAGCCCCAAACTGCAAAACATGCTCTCACGCTTTTAAATGACCGTACGCGCACTTAAGTGTCCACGCCTGACGTGTCAGACACCTAATGACCTCGTTACGATTTGTCAGTACACAAAAAGGAAAGAGCATCGTACCATTGGAAAAGCTAGGAATTTTATCGAAAGGAAGGTCATTTTTTCCCCGATATGTTAGGTAACACAAGGCAGTTTATAAAAAGCTCAAGAGAAATCTAAACATGCGAGGTGGGGTTAAACGCTCCACCGAATAGGCGCTTCTAATGTTCACGCTGCCTGCAAAGACGTAACATGGATAATCATTGGAGTTTAGTCGCTTATACCGTCAACGTGTCTCATAAAGAGTGGATAATTGAGTCAATTTGTAGCGTACATACACGAAGGGTGTGAATTCGGTGATGAATAAATAACGCGCACCGTTTGACAAAGGCAAGCACGTCTTATCATCGAGATTGAGTCCAACTCGTTAAGGCGTCCAATCTTACCGCCTGTTTACTCGAAGTAAACGTATGTAAGAATAAATACACAACAAAAGCACATAGTTGATTCACGTCTATCTGAGTTAAGGGCGAGTCACATAGACTAAGATGCTGTCATACAACGTTAGTCCACGAAAATGCCACTAACTCATACTTCTTGGTTCAAGACACCCAAAGGATAAACCAAAAAAACTCTGGAAATCTAATCTAACTCAAGGCCTCTTTACACTAGTAGAAAACAGGCTATCAGTTCGCGTCCCCTAACAGCATTAGTCCCGGTTGCGCCACGAACCGGAACTAATGCTGGCACGCATCCCGGTTCGAGTGGGCACGATGGCCGGAGGCATGCATCCCGGTTGGTAGGGGTGCATGCGTCCCGGTTTGTAACACAAACCGGGACTAAAAGTTGGGCGCCAGCCACGTGGTCTGGCATACACCTTTAGTCCGTATAATCCCGCCCTCTATAAATACGACGCCCCAGCCCTCTGCCTCCCCTTTGTTTTTTCTTGGTGGAAGGTGTGAGAGGTGTGCTAGTTTATTTTTTTCCTATGCATGCATTCAAGGTGTTTGATAAAATGTTTGAGTGAATGATCCCGTTCAATTTCTCTCAGAACAAAAATATAGAAGGTGTCCGAGACGCACTTGAGCTTTCTCATCTTTATTTCCCTCGATCGAGGTTAGCAATGTTATCTTTTCTCTGTCATTGATACAATGCATGTGTCGATGTGAATTGGTCATTTCACTATTTATGATGTCCCTTTTTTGCTAAACTTAATTATATGATGCGGATGAACGGTCGGGAATGGATGTACGGTGACCGGCGTGTACCCGGGTACATTAAAGGCGTGGATAAATTTATCGATGTGTCTATGACAAACAAAGAGAATGGTATTATACGTTGTCCATGTGTTCAATGTCGGAATAACAAGGAGTACTCTTTCTCGAAAATCATTCGCGACCACATGGTTATGAAAGGTTTCATGCCCAACTATAATTGCTGGACCAAGCACGGGGAAAGAGGGGTTATGATGGAAGACAGTGAAGAAGAAGATGATGATAACAACTATCATCATATGTTTCCTGAATACAGTGATACTGCAATGGAAGACAATGAAGAGGAAGGAGGTGAAGAACGGGCATCAGATGAGCCCGCTGATAAACTTGGTAGGGTCATTTCTGATGCAAAGCGAAACTGTGAAACAGAAAAGGAGAAGTTGAAGTTAGAGGGCATGTTAGAAGATCACAAGAAATTATTGTACCCAAATTGCAAAGATGGCAGCACAAATCTCGGTACCACACTGGAATTGCTGCGATGGAAGGCAGAGTGTGGTCTAACTGACTTCTCATTTGAAAAGATGCTAAAAATAATGAAGCCGAAGTTTCCTAAACATAACAAACTTCCCGAGAGTACGTACGAAGCAAAGAAAACTCTCTGTCCTCTAGGATTAGATGTGCAGAAGATACATGCATGCATTAATGACTGCATCCTCTACCGCGATAAGGAGTATGGGAATTTAGATAAATGCCCGGTATGCAATGCATTGCGGTATAAGATCAAACGAGATGACCCTGGTGATATTGAGGGAGAGCCCCTCCGGAAAATGGTTCCTGCTAAGGTTATGTGGTATGCTCCTATAATACCAAGGTTGAAACGCATGTTTAGAAACAAAGAGCATGCCAGGTCGTTGCGATGGCACAAACAAGACCGTAAGAAAGACGGGCAGTTAAGACACCCTGCTGATGGGTCACAGTCCGAACAATATAAATCCTTCGCGTGGTGTCATATTATGTGACATAGTTGCAAGGAAAAATACCAGACTTGTTATATAAGTTAATTCATTTTTAATTTTAAATAGTTACATTAATTATTTTTAAAACAGAAAATGGTTGAATTAGTTATTCAAATCCAAACACTTTTTATGTTTAAAGTTTTTCTAAATTCCAAATTAATATTCAAAAAATATAAGCTATTTCATTTTTAATTTTAAATGGTTACATTAATTATTTTTAAAAACAGAAAATGGTTTTGAATTAGTTATTCAAATCCAAACACATTTTATGTTTAAAGTTTTTCTAAATTCCAAATTAATATTCAAAAAATACAAGTTATTTCATTTTAATTTTAAATGGTTCATAGTTTAAATGGTTACATTAATTATTTTTAAAAATAGAAAATGGTTTTGAATTAGTTATTCAAATCCAAACACTTTTTATGTTTAAAGTTTTTCTAAATTCCAAATTAATATTCAAAAAATACAAGTTATTTCATTTTAATTTTAAATGGTTCATAGTTTAAATGGTTACATTAATTATTTTTAAAAATATAAAATGGTTTTGAATTAGTTATTCAAATCCAAACACTTTTTATGTTTAAATTTTTTCTAAATTCCAAATTAATATTCAAAAAATATAAGTTAATTCATTTTTAATTTTAAATGGTTACATTAATTATATTTAAAAACAGAAAATGGTTTTGAATTAGTTATTCAAATCCAAACACTTTTTATATTTAAAGTTTTTCTAAATTCCAAATTAATATTCAAAAAATATAAGTTAATTCAATTTTAATTTTAAATGGTTCATAGTTTAAATGGTTACATTAATTATTTTTGAAAACAGAAAATGGTTTTGAATTAGATATTCAAATCGAAACACTTTTTATGTTTCAAGTTTTTCTAAATTCCAAATTAATATTCAAAAAATATAAGTTAATTCATTTTTAATTTTAAATGGTTCATAGTTTAAATGGTTACATTAATTATTTTTAAAAACATAAAATGGTTTTGAATTAGTTATTCAAATCCAAACACTTTTTATGTTTAAATTTTTTGTAAATCCAAATTAATATATAAAAAATATAAGTTAATTAATTTTTAATTTTAAACGGTTCATAGTTTCAAATGCTACATTAATTATTTTTAAAAACAGAAAATGGTTTTAAACTAGTTATTCAAATTCAAACACTTTTTATGTTTAAAGTTTTTCTAAATTCCAAAGTAATTATCATTTAAAAAACATTACAAATTTAAACCCCAAAATAAAAAATAAGGCGGGAACCGAGAGAAAATTCGTGAAAAAATTTGAAAACAGGATCATGCGTTCCGATTGGAGCCACCAACCGGGACTAAAGGCCCCCTGCGCGCGCCGCTTGTGCTCGGTCCAAAATATGAAAAAAAGTGGAGCATACGTCCCGGTTGGTGCCACCAACCAGGACGTATGACCCTTTAGATCCGGTTGGAGCCACCAACCAGAACGTATACTCCCTCCTTTATAACTTGCGCGCCTCTTCTTCTTCTTCTTCTTCTTCTTCTTCTTCTTTCCCATCTCATTCATCGAATCGTGCACATGAACCCCCAACGATGCCAGCAGGCTGCCTGAGCTCGCCGCCGCCACACCACCGCCTCCGTCCGCGCGCGCCCTGACTGCTCTGTCCGCGCAAGCAGAGGGCTCGAGCACGCGCCGCCATTGCCGTTGCCGCCCAGGCGCCGCGCCTCCGTTGCCGCGCCGCCGTTGCCGCGCAAGCAGCAGAGGCCACCACCGCGCCGCCGTTGCCGCCAACGCGCCCGACCTGGTCGCCACTACCACTAAGGTGCACCGCCGCCCCCTCCTTTCTCTTTGCTCCCGTCTGGACCAACCGCCGCCGTCCGCCGCCGCTGTCCTCCGATTCCCGCCGACGCCGTCTGGCCCAACTAGCCTACACCGTCGGATCGAGAACCTGCGGTCCAGATCGTTTCTTTGACCGCGTGGATGACTGTTGACCAGTCAGCGCAACGCTGAGTCAGCTCCCGCGTCAGCGGGAATATGCCAGGGAATATTCCCCTGGGATTTCTAGGTTAAGAAAATAGACAAAAATTTGTGCAAATTTGTAAAATTCATATAAAATTGAATATTGATCATAAAAATACATGTGATATATCCCTGGATTCAGAATAATGTGTAGAATATTATCATGCATTAAAATTCGTACTTTGACCAATGTATATTCTCTGGAATATTTAAACCTATTATATGGTAAATAATTCATAGGAAAATATACATAACTCCAAAATTGGCAAATTTGGTGTTTATGGATTCAGAAAATTGTAATCTACGTCACTGTAGCATTAGTTGATTTTGTTACAGTACAAAATAATTACCTATTATTAAATCCATTAAATGAGTATTTTGACTATAACTTTTAATCTGTAAATCAATTTTGGGTGAAACCAGTGGCAAATGAAAGCTATGAACATTACCTATCCAGTAAAATGGTTCTCATAATTATATGAAACTATTCTGTACTGAAAGTATTCAGAATTCATTAATGCCTATTTAAAGCCTATTTGTTTAATGGAAAATGTTTAGGGGAAGCTTTTGATCTCGTTTCTCTTTTCTAAAATGCATGCATACTGTTTTGTTATGTTGATGTACTGTATGATTGATTGCAACTATTGTTTTGCGCGATAGATTGCCCGGAGTGCGATTATTGTGATTGTGACGACTGTTGAACGATTAGTACAACTGAGGCAAGTGTCACTATCATGAATCTCATATTGTTTTATTATGCATTTAGTTTTCAGTAGCTTGCATTGAAGGAAATGTTTTATATTATATATGCTATGCTATGGTGTGAGTACCCAATAGAATTGTCATAGACCCAAGTTCATTTCTTGATAGCCATCGTATTGTAGATGCTTAGCCATGCTATTAGTTATCATAGACCCTAGTTGAATCGATGTTGCACCTAGGGTTAGCCGATGTGTCCTCGCCAGGGCATCCCGAACCCTTTTAAATCGATGTTGCACCTAGGTTTAGTGTAGGATCTCTAAATCTAACATGTCATACATATTGATTGCGCATTGTATTATGCCATGTATTGATTGCCGCCTTTCTTTCCGATATTGGTTCTTCGCGATAGGATTCGAGGCCGAGGTTTTCTCCGAATTAGGGTTTCTAATATTATAAATTCATTTTTATTATTGTGTATGTATATATTAGGGTTTCTCCAAATTAGGGTTTATATCTCTCAACACCCTATCTAACATTCTCCCTTAGACGCTTTGACTTATCCGTTTTCCACCTATGCAGAAAATATGGACCCACATGACAGAGACGAAGAAAAGGAAGAGTTGATCCAAGGTGTGATCCACGGGGAAGAAAATTTAGATGTATCGACGTTTCTGAACAACTCCGGTGAGGGTGATCCTGTTTTTGCCAGAAGAGACAACTTGTTTGAGGTTAAAGGTGATGCCTTCCGCGAGGGACAAGGCGATGCCTTTTATGATCGAGAAGACGACCGCTCCGGCGAGGTGCATGTAATATAATTAATTCATTAATTAATAATATGTTGTCTATATAGAAATAGTAACGACGATCTTTCTTCTTTTAGCCCTCCGGATCGAACAAATCTACTGAAAAGAGCGGACGAGACCCAACCAAAAAGTTGGAAGACCATGAGAAGTTCAGGATCGAAGATATCGGTGAAGACGGCAAACCGATGGCTCCCGTTGTTGTCGCAAAAAAATTTGTGGCACAATGCGGAGTAATCGTTAGGGACTTCGTCCCGATCACCATTCGAAATTAGAATAGGCCTGCTGATGCGGAAGAAGAGGGAACATGTTTATATGTCCCTAACATGGCCAAAGATTTACTGTGGAAGAGGCCCATGATTAATTTAAAACTACCAAAGATAGAGCTAGATCCAAATGCGGCGGATCCAGTTGAGGACGCCTTAGAACATGCGAAAGCCATGGAGATGAAGGTCAGGGAGTGGGCTATGAAGAAGATGGCCCAGTGTTTCACCAACTGGAAGAAAAGATTGCACCTTGACTATGTCGTGAAAGAGAAGACTCCGGATTTTGAGAAGATTCAGTTTCAGAAGATAAAACCATTATGGGCTGAGTTTTTGAATTACAAGACATCAGAAAAATCTAAGAAAATGTCTGCAACGAATAAGCTGAATACTGCTAACAAGAAGTATCACCATACTATAGGGCAAGGTGGCTACAGGGCTGGCATTCCTAAGTGGAAGAAACTTGAGGATGAACTGTGTGCTAAAAAGATCATCCCAGAGATAGACGATTGGATCGAACGTGCAAAGAATTGGTTTTACGGGCATGGGGGCACGTTGGACTTGGAAGGAAAGTGTATATATAACATACGACATAAAGAAGACCCCTTGCCAATCGAGAAGATGAGAAACACAGTAAAGGCTGTTAATGATGGGGACTTCATTCCCGATAGAGAGAATGATGAGCTCACACTCGCGCTTGGAAATAAAGAACATGATGGATGAACACGAGGCACAATAGGATCCCAACCATGGATGATTTGGTTTCCCGAAGAGAGGAAGAAATATCCTGATAGAAGTCGTAAGAGGAGAAAGGACAAGGCGGAAGTTGAAGCAGATATTCAGAAAGAGCGAATGCGTATAATTGAAGAACGAATAAATCAACAACAAGATCAAATTAACGCACTTAGCCAGCAAGGTACTACCGGCCCATCTCAGAAGCACATGGGGGGTAGAACCTGCATTCGATGCTACCGGCCTATCGAATAATCAAAAAAGCAGTGTGGCTTCCACCGAGGTCCCGTGTGATGACAATGACGATGATGATGGTGCACCGACGATGGCTCGTGTTGGCTACCCAGTGGATGATATCACATAGATGACACACTGCGAGCTACATGTCAAAGTTGTGAACATATCAATGAAGGTGGCGATCGGCTATGCCTTACCAATTGGACCCACACCAACTTACCATTGTCGTCCGGTTCCACAGGGCTACGCTATTGTCGGGGTGGATGAAATCATGCCCACCTTTCAAGGTTTGAAGCTTGACTACCCTGCAGGTGAAGGGGATGTGACTGAACTGGGAGAAGCAACAAACGTCACCATTCTATGGCCAAAGAAATGTATCGTGCTTCAAAATCACACGCCAAGGCCATCTTCGCCGCCGCCTCACCAGTCTCCAGCAAGGTCATCGCCACCACAGCAGCCGTCTTCGTTGCCTCACCCGGCTCCGTCGCCTCACCCGGCTCCATCGCCTGACCCGTCTCCGTCGCCTCACCAATCTCCGGCGCAGCCATCGCCGCGACAGCCATCGTCGGCGCCTCAGGAAAAAAGCGTAAGCGTACCACCGCTACTCTGCAGAGTGGTAAGCAATCGCCGACACGTAAACAAGCGCCTCTTCCAAAAGTACCAAAGGTTCCTCCCAAGAGAGATTATGACTGTACTGAAGAGGAGACTACGGCGATCGTTGAGGCGGAAACGACAGCGTTTTTCGCTAAGCTGAGGCGGCCGAAATAGCCAGAGTTCCCCAGCACCAAAGAAGAAAAATCCTGAGTGTTCAAAATTCTAAAGGCCCTTCACCAACCCGAGCCAAAGCTGTCATCAGACTATGAGTGCTCTATTCTCAAGTCACATGCGGCACAACAACTGTCGAAGAGAAGTACTGATGCAAGCGGGAAATCTGTTGCCCAGCTCGGAGAACAAGCAAAAAAATCTTGTGCCCTTCTCAAGGTGATTTCCCATACCAATGTGGGGTCGAGCAAATATGCGGCCGAAGAGCAGTATGATCCAGATGTAGTTGCACAATACGGAGAAGCTGTCGCTGCTCAAGGTATGAGTATTGCCCACTATTTATTCCAGTTACAGTACTTCCCCGTGGATGAAGTAGCATACAAATACCAGTACAGCAAACCTCTCGTCAAACCTGAGGAGGTAAATAATCTTCCAACAAAAATGCGAAGATTGCATAACTGGTACATGCATGCCACAAAGGCCGGGGCTAACTGGATAGTGCTGAGGGTTACAAAAAAGCATCATGGGAAAGAAAAGGATGATATGATATCCATTGAATTTGATGAACTATTTCAATTATTCAATCAAGACGCCTTGGACAAATCTATCATCAGTGCCTATTGTCTGTAAGTACTAATTCTGTAATTAATTTAGTCTCCAGCTATCTCACCTTGTTTATTGCATGTATATAATCATACTGTAATATGCAGAATGAAGATTCTCGAATGCAGCAGAGGACAAATCTATGACATTGGCTTCATTGACCCATATTGGGTTCATGAAGCTAATCTCAAAACAAGCCCCTAGGATACGGAGGATAATATAGTACACGCGTTAAGGTTTCAAGAAACCAGAAGGGAAATACTATTTCTGTCGTGGTGGTGGCACGACAGATGCCATGGGTAGGCTTAAGTTGGGGGCCGAATGGGTGCTTGTGGTCACCGGAGAGGGAGTGCACTGTCGAGCCATGCACGAAGAACAAGAAGAACTCTCCAGAATTAGCAATTAGATTGATACCCCAAAGAGTACAAGTGCTCCTTGAACTGTATATGCTAGAGTTCACAACACTAGTTCCCTACTTGGTCCAACCTCCTTCTACTACTGCTATGCCCTCCCTTATATAGGCAGTTCTAGCTAGCTAATACCCCTTTGGGTTCTAGGGTTTACTATTTGGATCTTGGTCCCTACAATGTGGGCCAGGTCATGGGCTTGCCCTAAGTCCAGAGGCCCGGTCCATAAAGCTTGATAGCTAACGGTCTTCTGGTACGCTGCTTCTTGTTCTTTTTGGCGTCACGCTGTTACTTTGCACGTCAGTGTATGCTTTGGGCGTCACCCGGCTCCTTTTGTGTCACCCGGCGTCGCCCTTCTCTTTTAACCATGCTTTACCATGGTCCCTCCTGAACCTTACTCGGAAAGGTGCCACGCGTCCTCCTTGACTCGGCCCTTCCTCGGTCGACTCGGCTCGTTGGTTCCTGCAAGGGTTACAACTTTGTCCTATGCAGGCCGACATAGTTTGTATGTCGGCTTTCATGCTTATCTGATGTCGGCTTTCATGCTTATCTTACCCGTCCGTTCTTACCCGGCCTGGTTCTTTCTTTATTCGGAGCCAACCTAGCTGCGCTATGCTTCCCCTCTCGTGATCCTACCGGGGGTTATCCCCCCGACATTAGTCCCCGAAGCTGGTGAGGTCTAGCAGTTCAAGGTGTTAGGCATCTCTAGGTTCCTTTCGTGTGAGTGGAACTTAGTTTTTGTCTCTATCTGTCGCAATTTCGCACCTTGCCGGGTCAGTCTGACAATTTCCGGGTCGACTCTTTGACTTCTTGGCTCATTCTTGCCTCGAGCCGAGTTACTTTGGCCAATTCCGAGTCATTTTCGGCGCGCTTCAGGCACTGACAACTGGTAATCATGATTACTTGCCTCAATTTTTGTTCCAAGCTCTGGCGGCACAGTGACGGCTACGCAGTTATTCCCTGTCACTGTGGCAGTCCCATCGACCTGCGCCTCTTGTCCTTCTAGTCATGACGTGGCACGGGATTTTTCGTGTATTCTTGGCTACGTGGCGCTTGCTGACTGGCTTTCCCGGCCTGGTACATGGCCACACGCTGGCCGCACAACACAGATAGATCCCACGACCGGGGTTTTTACTGCCCTTAAGTAGGGGTTGGGGGTTTCCACTTCCCCCACGCCCGTTCAGTTTTCCCTTGCCCTTTCTTCTTCCTTGCACCTGCAAAATCAAACTGCCCCCTTTGCGGTTCCTTCTTCCTCCTGTTCTTCTGTTGCGATTTCCCCTTTCTTCTTTCCATTCCAATACGGGTCCACGCTGTTCCAAGCATTTTCCAACCGCGGAGGAGACTGACTCTGCTGATCTCATGGATGCTCGTGATGGGGCTGATGGTGCTGAGGAGCAGGAGATTCCCGCCGGCGAGCGTGACGGCTGGGAAGGCTCGGAGGTCTCCACCTAAGAGGTGGAGTGGCTCCGCTCCACTAGACGCATTCCGCTGCAAGTGGATTGCCGTCTCCCCTTCGGTGAGATTTCTCCCAAACCCCAAGCTGACGAGCGGGTGGTTTTCCTTTATCATTTTGAACGCGGTTTCGCTCTTCCTATGAGTACCTTCTTCTCCTCGTTTCTTTCCACCTTCCATCTGCAGACCCACCATCTTCCTGCCAATGCGACTGGCTCTCTTTCTTGTTTCATCTTCGCTTGCGAGGCCTACCTTGGAATTTGGCCTATAGTTCCTTTGTGGGCCAAATATTTTGGCTTTAAGGTTCAGGTTGTTCCCCATCCTGGTGCTCCTCGATCCGAGAAGAGGCCGACCCGGTGCGGTGCTGCTAGCATCACACCCAGGAGAGATTCTATCTTTCCTCGGGTTAATGGTATTGACTCCTGCAAGAAGTGGCATAGAACCTTTTTCTATGTCAAAAATAGTGGGTCCACTGATAACATCCGGCTTCCCCCTTTCTCGGATGAGGTCCCCAACAAGAAGCACTGGTACCTTGACCCACGCGACCAAGACGCTGCGGTAAACAAGGCTAACGTAATCTTGGAAAGGTTACTATCGCCGGATGAAAACTTTCATCTCGCCGACTCTGACCTCGTGTGCACCTTCGTCTCACGCCAGGTTAGCCCCATCCAAGCGAGGAGCCACAAGATGTGCTTCATGAGTGGCTCTCACGATCCCACTCGGCACTCCACTAAGGAGCTCACCCAAGACTCCATTGCCCGCCGAGTAAGCTCAATCTTTAAATTGAACTTGGCGGATGATTGGGCTTGGAGTTGCCCTCCCTTTAGCCGGGTCAGACCTGTCCCCTGGGTAAGTTTTCCGAATCACTTTCTCGCTGAGTAGGCTTTAGCTCTTTTGCCACTCTTAGTTTAGTTTTTTAGTTTCTCATTTTGTTTGTCCTCCGCAGAATCTCCTTCACCAGGTTGATGAAAGTACTGTCCCTCCTGCTGGTTATAATAGGGATCGCTCCGACTCGGATGAGGTCAAGTATGACCTGGAGTGCTTCATGCCTATCCCACACGCTACGGCTGCTTCAGCTTAGGGTAAGAGTCAATCTCGAAATCCCTTACAAGATTGGTATGACGATGATGAGGATGATGATTGTACGCTTTTGGAGGTATATGCCTTGTGACCTTAATCTCCTAGCTTATCCGAGTAAGCCCGTTATTTACTTATGCAGCTGGCCAGGTACATGACGCTCCTCCTCTCGCCGTGGGTGGAGTCGGCAAGATCCCTGTCGCTAAGCCGAAGTGACGCGGAGCCTCCTCCAACACTCAGCCGGCCAAGAAGAGCAAGCCCACTCCGGCAGCTCCTGCTGCCTCTGCTGCTGCCAGCCTGGCTGAGACTTGCCAAGCTGCTGGGCGCCAAGTCACACGCCGAGTCGTACGTGACCCGGTTGTCACCGGGTAAGCTTTTTGTACTCTGATCTCCCCGTTCTTTTCTTTTTCATCACTGATGTTCCCTTATATATGTCTTGTTGTTTTTAGTGCCGCACCCTTGACAGCGAACCAGGCTGCTCCTAGCATTGCCTCGCCACTTAGGCCTGCGCCTCCTCCAGGTGACTCGGCGGCGCCGAGTCCCGTCCGGGTTGAGGCTCGCACTGTTGAGTCTCAAACTTCTCAGTGTCAGTCAGACCCGGTGGGTCATTCGGCTAGCGCCCCCGGAGCTGGCCAGGAAAAACTTCCTGATCTTGGTGTCCGTGAATCTGGCGCCGAGAAACCTTCTGCCACCAGATCCTCTGGCATCCGCCCTCAAGCTGATGTGAATGAACAACTTCTTGATCTTGCAGCCAGCAAAACTGCTAAGCCCAGTCAGGCGACTCCACGTTCTTCTCCAAATCCTTCTGCTCGCTCTCCAATTCTGTCAAAGGGCCAGACCCAGCCCAAGGCTTCTGGCTCTACTCGCCCTTTCTCTGGCAAATCCACCTCCTCCAAGCAAACAAAGCTAGTCTATGCTCCAGGTTCTGCTCCTCAGATCCGGCCTCCGACGTTGGCGACAATGATCGCTTCAACGGGTAAGGGGGATGAATCCGCGGCTGCCGGACCATGTGATTGCTCCAGGGCTGTTACCCTCCATACTTCTGCTGCTGCGACCCATGATAATGTGGGAACCGCCCTGAAAACGGGTCAAGTTCTCACTCGGACGCTCAGTGGGAAAAGCCTTGGTTCGGATGAGCCTTACGCCGTGGCATGGAATGCAGCTGGCGAGCAGGAGGTTAGCACCCGTGCCGGCAAGAAACTGAAGCTGGGTCCTAAGTCCGTCTCTGACATGACCCAGCAGGCCATTTCTTTGATGGCCCGTGCCGACGAAGTGAACGAGGTAAAATAACTTCTTCTCTTTTGTACTTTTGAGTATTTCCTTTATGCATATCACCTAGTCCCCGAGGTTACGATTGAGTAAGGCACTTGGCTGTAAGCTCTCACTTAATCACTTTAATCTTTGAATCCCAAGCTTGCATGTTAGAGCTTCGATTCCTAGCCCTCGAGGTTACTGTCGAGTAAGGAATTTACTCGGCTGTAAGCTCTTAAGCTTTTTGATTCGGCAGGTTGCTTGACTTGACTCTTCCTTACTGTCTGTCTTCTTTGATTAGCTCACGCATAATGAGCGCACCAAAGTGCACCAAGCTCTCGTTCTGGCGCATCGCAAGCTCGAACTTGCGTATGAAAAGCTGCAGACTGACACCCATGGCCAAGGTATGAACCTTAGTCATTCTTTGTCTATTCGGTGTACTTTACTTTGGTACAATTCTTCAATCTTCTCTTGCTCTTTTCTCACAGCCTCCGCTCAATCTACCATCAAAGCTCTTCACTCGCAGATCAGCGAGACCGAGAGTAAGTTCTTTGTCTCATCGATGTGATAACTGAAAGTTTCTGTTGGTGCTGAGAAATAACTTTCTCCGAATAAGCAGAGAAGCACCAAGCTGAACTCCAGAAGGAGCGAGATGAGGTGACTCGGCTGAAGAAGCTGATGGCCGAGACGGAGCAGAAACACTTGACCGAGGTGAAGGGGCTGAGGGAGGAGCTTGCTGAGAAGAACGAGCAACAGGCTGCCAGCGCCGAGAAGACCAAGAGGTTGCTCGACGAGGCCGAGTCATCGGTCGAGTCGGCAAATCTGAACTTTGACGCCCTTCAAGCCAAGGCCAAGACTTGGCAGAGCAAACTCGCCACCATCAACTTCTTTCTCGGTAGTGAGTTCTTACTCTTTGCGCACTGTATGAGTCCTTTTGGACTTCTTCCATCTTCCATTGTTATTTGCTAACTTTATCTTTTTGCTTGCATAGAATTTTCCTGAGGCCAACATGTTTGCCATCCGAGCCATGAAGAAAATGAGGGCCGAAGCTGGTGCTCCTGCTGACGGCGAGGTGTCCATGGAGGAGCTCCTCGAAGCGGTGTCTGAACGGGTCAGGACCCTCAAGTTTTGCAGTGTGGACTTGCTCAAGTCGGCTATCCATGCATTTCGCATGCTCTGGCCAGATGAAGACCCACCCGAACTCATCGAGCTACTTGCCGAGAGACTGCTCCTTACTGAAGACCGGCTGGATCAATGGCATGAGTCGGCCGGCCGAGCTGCAGCGGACAAGGCTCTGTCCTTCGTGCTTTCATGGTACGAGGACATCAACCTTGATGTTATTGCTCGCATAAGGGGGGATGGAAAATGGCTAAATGAACCGGAGCTGATCAAGAAGCGCCAGGAGCAAGCTTATGCCATGATCGAGTACACCATGGTGCACGCTTGGTGTGAAGGGCCCAGCTTCCTCGACCTTGGCGACCCGCTCGTCGAAGTTGCTAATGAAGAGGGTGGTGACAACGAAGAAACCGAGTCAGATGATCCGGATGACCCGGCCACAGATGCCCCTCACCCGGCCGATGCTCCAAGCACTACTCCTGGCTCCGAGAGTGCTCCTCCGAGTTCTTCTGCTCCTTAGGCTAAGCAACACTCGAACTTTGATCAGATCCCTGGTATGCCGGGTACATATGTAACATACATTGCACTTTTAAGTTTGATTTTGCGCCTGTTAATGGGCTTTATATATTTGCGTTATCTCTGAGTGCGAATCATTCAAGGGCAAGTCCCCGAGTTTCATTTTGCCGTGTCACCTTTCCTTGCCTTTGGCCCTTGTCTACCTTTTTCGGTGTTCGACATTAGAGTCTCAAAGTACTAAGGATATAGTTAACGGGTATGAAACTTGGATCACTTGGCCGAGATTACTCGACACGTAGTATAACGCGACCTGCAGAGAGTTAGGCAAAAAACTAAAGCCGACTCGCGTTTCTCCTTTGTCTTTATCCGGCGTTCGTGTTTACCCGTCTTACATCTTTTTCTCTTGCTTGCCATGAAGCCGTGTTTTCGGACAACAACATAGTCGAAGAGTTGATTTCTTCCGAGTAAACAATACTTGTTCCGAGATAAATTTCGGGTATCACGCCAATCGACATAAAATAATTGAGATGGAAAATTTAAGGGGTAGTCCCCGAGCCAGTTTTTCGAACCATACCATTTTATTATCAGCACATAGCCGGCACACACGTCCGACATATGAGAGTTCGAGTGATACATGCATTACTTCTCCTAAGTATAGAAGGGACGAGGTAGTGCCACATTCCATGGCCTTTTGGTCTCATCTCCTGACCTGTCCGCCTTGTTCTTTTGCGCTTCATGAGCGTCTATGAGATAATAAGAATCATTGTGCAATGCTTTGCTTACAATGAACGGACCTTCCCATGGGGGTGATAATTTATGCATTCCTGCTGTGCGCTGCACCAGCCTGAGCACCAAATCCCCTTCTCGAAAAACACGAGGTTGCACTTTCCGGCTATGGTAGCGTCAGAGATTTTGTTGATATATAGCAGATCTGGATAATGCCAGTTCTCTTGCTTCTTCGAGTAAGTCTACTCCATCTTCTCGAGCCTCTTTTACCTCGGCTTCCGAGTATTGCCTTATCCTTGGCGAGTCATATTCTATGTCGGCAGGCAAAACTGCTTCAACCCCATATACGAGGAAAAATGGCGTATAACCAGTTGACCAATTCGGAGTTGTTCTTAGGCTCCACAGTACTAAGGGTAGTTCCTCTATCCAACAACCAGGTGATCTCTGGAGTGGTTCCATTAAGCGGGGTTTTATCCCTGACAGAACTAAGCCATTAGCCCGTTCAACTTGTCCATTTGATTCTGGATGGGCGACTGATGCTACATCGAGTCTTATTCGGTGTTTTCCATAGAAGCGAGCAAAATCTCCTTCGGCAAAGTTCGTGCCATTGTCAGTGATCACACTGTGTGGGTAACCGTATCTGAGGATTATATCCCTTAAGAATGTGACAGCTGTTTTATCATCCAATTTCTTGATTGGTTTCACTTCTATTCACTTGGTGAACTTATCAATCATGACCAAGATATGAGTCATGCCTACCCTTGCTGGTTTGAATGGTCCTACCATATCCAGGCACCATACTGCAAAAGGCCAAGTGATTGGTATAGTCTTCAATTCAGACGCTAGTAAATGCGACTTGGATGCATAATGTTGACAACCACTGCATCTTCCGACTAACTCTTGCGCTTGTGCCAATGTGCTTGGCCAGTAGAATCCATGTCGGAATGCCTTGGCTACCAATGCTCTTGATGACGCATGGTGCCCGCACTCTCCTTGATGGATATCCAATAAGATCTCCTGGCCTTTCTCTAGGCTGATACAATGCTGCAGTACACTTGTCAGACTTCGCTTGTAGAGTTCCTTATTGATTATGGTGTACGCTTTTGCTCTTCGTGTTGTTTGCCTTGCCAATGTTTCATCAGTCGGCAAGGTCGCATCTTTCAAATAGCTGAATATTGGCTGTGCCCACGTTGGTATTAGTGGTTCTGGGTCTGCTTCAACATCAATATCCATTGGTTCCGCCGACATATGCTCGGCCGACATGACCCGAGGAGTCCCCGAGTGTGATTCGGCGATCCCTGAATTGAACGGATCAGTCCCCGAGTGACTCAAACCTACCCCTGAGTCGATGTCCATTAGCACTGCATCTGATTCCTGACTCGCCGGGATGACCCTGATTGATTCGGACTCTGGTGACGGCTTGATCGATGGCTTCCTGAGATGCTCCAGCGCTACCCCTGGTGGTATTGCTTGCCTAGATGATCCTAGTTTGGATAGTACATCTGCTAGGTCATTTTCTGCTCTAGGAATGTGATGAAATTCACAACCGTCAAAATATTCCGAAATTAGTTAAAATGTGGAAATGATATAATGCCATGTTTGTGTCCAGCGCATCCCAATGTCCAGACACTTGCTGAACCACCAAATCCGAATCGCCAAAACACATGATCCTTTTGATACCAATTTCCTTGGCTACTTTAATGCCATGGACAAGTGCTTCATACTCGGCAACGTTGTTAGAAGCAGCAAAATGAATCTGCAACACGTACCTCAGTTGATCCCTCTTTGGAGACATGAGCACTATCCCAGCGCCCAGACCCATTTTCGTCTTAGACCCGTCAAAATGCATTTTCCAGTAATTCGGATCTGGTAGTGGTGGTTCGTACTGCATTTCCATCCATTCTACAAAGAAATCTGCAACAACTTGAGATTTTATTGCATCTCGCCTATCATATTGTAGAGTGTATGGTTCCAGTTCGATGGCCCATTTGGCGACTCGGCCGCTGGCATCTTTGCTACCCAATATATCCGAGATAGGTGCCTTGCATATTACCCGGATTGGGTGTTCTTGAAAATAATGTTTCAGCTTCTTTGCTGCCATATATACCCCATATGTCATCTTCTGATAATGCGGGTAATTCTGTTTCGAGACAGAGAGCACTTTTCTCAAGTAATACACCGGTCTTTGGACTAATTTGCCCCCTTCTTCACGTTCAACCACTATTATTGCACTTACAACTCTGTTGGTTGCGGCGACATAGAGCAACATTGGCTCCTTGGATAATGGTGATGCTAATATTGGCGCTGTTGCCAACATTTTCTTTAATTCATGGAAAGCGCTATCATCTTGCTGTGTCCATGTGAATTTGTCTGATTTCTTCATCAGCTGATATAGTGGTAGGGCTTTTTCACCTAGCCGACTAACAAACCTGCTCAATGAAGCCAGGCATCCAGTAAACTTCTGGACATCATTGAGGGTTTTTGGCAATTCCATTCTGTAGCACCCCGGATAAAACCACAACCAGAAAACCGCTTGTGTTTGTGCATCATCATGGCGACAGGCTCAGGTCATCATGCCACATTACATTTAAGAATCGTCATGACTTCATGCATATGTCTGTCTAAAACTGTTTCCGAAAAGCCTATTTTGTTTTCCACTAGCCCTTCTTATTTCAAAGTATCAAGTTGGTTTGTCTGGATCTTTGTTTTGACTAAAAACTATTTATAAAACTTTTACAATTGAAAAATAATAAAAACTATTTTGTCGGGAGGCAGTCCAACCGGTCGGGCCAGAGGCCCAACCGACCAGACCACCTACGACCCGGTTAAGCCTATATATCTAAACCTAATCCCCACCCAAACCCTAGATATCCTAGCTCACCTTCCCCTATAGCCGCCACCACCCCCAAATCCTCCCTGCCGCCGCCGCCCAGCGGCAACGCACACACTCACGCGAACGCCCTGCCCCAACACGACCCACACCTACCTAGCCCGCGTCGCCAGACGCACACCACACACCACACACCACACACCACGCCTGTACTCCGACCTGGTCGACACAAACCCGCCCTGCTCCTCGCGCCTGGCCCACCCCACCGTCAACGCGGTTCCTCTTGCGAACCTCTCGCCCTCACGAACCCCACTCTCCCCTCGCTTCCCCTGTCCCCATATGACGCCGCCACCAACCTACTAGTCTGCCACCGGCCTTCCTCCTCGGCCACCCCATCTCCTCAAGCCGCGCCCCCCCTCGCGGGATCCCTTCCCTCGATCCATGCCTCGTCTCGCCCTCCCTCGCTCAAATCCCGTGCCACCATCGCTTGGTCCTCGTCGGCCCGCCTCCCGCAGCCGCCAGGCCTTTCCTCGCCGGATTCCCCGCGACGACCGCCTTTCCCAGTCCCCTCGTGCGGGTACCCTCCCACAAGGTCTCTCCCTCACCCCGCTTCATCCGCAGGCCGACGCTGTCGTGTCCCTGCTTCACCCTGGCTTCCCTCTCCCTGGCGCTCCTCACCACCGCGAGTAATCACCCGCATGCCCTGCATACATCGGCCAGGGACTCCCTCCTTCTTGTTGTGGACGTGCTGGCACGCCCGCACCGACGAGGCCCCATGGTGCTCCTCTCTGCAGTGACCTCGCAAGAAAAACCAAGGCAGCAGTTTGTGCCTCCATATACATGTCTCCCAGTTCGTCCGTGACACTGCCGGCCTCCCCTGTTCCACCTCTGCAGCGCCGCCTGCAGGTCCTGATTCTGCCTTCCACCCTACGTGCAGAGGCGTTGGCTCTGTTTTGGTTGGATGCCAAGCTCCTTTATCAGTGTTGGCCTTGTGGAGATGGACTGCTACTCGGAGACCCTGGCGCCAATCCAAGTTTGACACGTCGCCACTCAAAGATCATGGGACGCCGAGAACTACTGTCGAACCGGTGAAGCAGGCGCCTCAAGACCTCCTTCACGGAACCCCAAGGCCGTTGCTCTGAAGACCGATCCCAGTGTCCAAAGCCCGAAACCGTCGAACCCCTAACCAAGATCGCCGATACCCCGATGTGTGACCCCTTTTCTCGAGACCCCTATATTTTTTAATATATACAATATATAATTGTTGTATATCAAATTGTACATGCTTGCATACATCTTTGTGTGGGTTGGGGGCATTATGCCGATTCACCTCGTAATTAAATATGGAGACCATATGTGGCGAATCTAGTCTAATATTGGCCCCATTTAAATTTGTGTAGCGAACCGATGCTATATTTTGTCTTGTTAATACAACATTTAAAATGCGAGGTATCTAAACAACATAAACCATCTAATAAATTATCGGGACCCCTGTTCCGCTTAAAATGGCCTAATTGCATCGTATCCTTGCCATGCCATACATCATACATGCATCATGCCCGATCTTTTGCCGTAGTAGTAAATAGTGCATCCGGTGTTTCTTCTAGTGCTTTGCTTCTTCACGGATTAGGCCGATGAGTTGATGCGAGAGTCGACCCAATCTACAGATGAACCTTCGGCAATGTTTTCAGGCGAGCATTCTCCCCCTTTTCTACCTATTTTACTTTTATAGTTTTTATTTCCTCCTGTTGATCTATTGCTATCTGTGTTGCGATGCTCTAGTTTTCATACCCGGGAAATCCCTTGCACCCTTATATTGCCTTGGACACATCCTATTACCTGTTGTTTGGTAGATAGTTGGACTTGCGTGTCCTAGTCCCTTGCTCAAGTGCTGTTGCGTGTCGTCAAGTACCACAGTTGTTGGAGTATTGCCATATGTTTAATGTTGGAGATGATCATGGCTTTAATTATCGTTTAATAACTAAAATTGAAGTAGGTAAATGCAGAGGCACCGGTGGGTAATAGACAATATTTGGTTTTTAACCACTCACTGGTGTCCCGTAGGACCCCGAGTTCTTGACACCTGTTCCGAGATCGAGTGCGCTAACCACAGGTGGGGTGTGTGGGCACCCCCATCGATTAGTACCTGATTTCAAAGTACTGTACTAGGGGCCACAAAGTAGTTTGGGGCTTTATTACTATCCTGTACTTATGCCATGCTTTACTGCTTTATTTACGATTGCGCGTGGAGTGCCTGTACTATTTAGGAACAAATGTGGAATGTTTTCGCGGTATCGACAAGCCCAGTCACATTTTCGGGTTCCTAGTCGTTTACAGCCATTGGCACAAACCTCTAGGTCCGTCTCGGAGCCGGCCGACTTCGTTGCGGGTAGCTTAGTGGGGTGGCCCCCATGTGCTTGCTTTGGGTCTGGGAAACGTCGTGTCCAAAACCCCGTCGACATACCGTTGGGTGTATGTTTTGTGATCTTGTACATACCTGATCTAACAACAAGGGTGTAGGTGCGTGTGGAAACTTTGGTGCACCCCTGCAGGGTTAAATCTTTTCGAGAAGCCGTGTCCGCGGTTATGGACGACTTGGAGCACAGTTCTCGATCATAGACAACTATAACTAAAGTTTACTGTTATAATTTGACTTGTATCCGATATGACTAGTAGTCAGCTTTACTACAACAGAATGGCTAAATAAAAGTACTAACAACTGCTGGGTTTGGGATATCTCATGCTAATTGTATCTGACTAGTAATTGTCGCAACTACAACGGAATGGTTAACTAAAAGTGCCCACTGCTTATTATATCAGGATGACTATCTATACCTGACTAGTAATTGCTGTAACGATAACGGAATAAATAAAACTGCCAACTATGTGAGTTTGTCAACACCCGGATTCTCAATCCTAGATGCCTGTTATGCCATACATCGCAATCCCAGGATTACCATTTTTGCGAGACATAACAGAATTGGATACCATAGTACATCATCCATTAC
This sequence comes from Avena sativa, assembly GCA_916181665.1. Taxonomy (NCBI): domain Eukaryota; kingdom Viridiplantae; phylum Streptophyta; class Magnoliopsida; order Poales; family Poaceae; genus Avena; species Avena sativa. Next base: position 394,061,137 of record OV702284.1, read on the forward strand.
AACGATACAAGTTCGTACACAAATAGGGATCTCATGATCCAGTTCTTCGTACAACATCAAGAAGCGGAATACGTAGTAATAACGGTAGCGTAGGCGAAGCTCCATCTTCGGGGTCACAGGCAATGCTGACGATGGGAGATGATCCTAGTTGTCGTAACCTTTCTGAGGTCCATCCTCCAGGTACTCCTCTTCATAGTCTGGCCATGGGAATAGCCAGGGACAAAGCCATGAGTACTCTTTAAGTACTCGCAAACTAATACTAACAAGTAAAGGGGTTTTTGGATAATGGGACACTAGGCTCTAGGGTTGTTTTGCCAAAAGCCAGGTTTATCTCTACTAAGTTCCCAAAACTAGTTAGTTTTATAACTCCTAAGTGGGATCTTGCAACTCGGGTCACAACTCTGTTGTGGTCAAGTCAAAGTCTCAACTCATTTCACAAGTCATTTTAAAAGGTCTGACGAGGGAACAGTATGGCCACTCCAACTGTCCATAACCGTGGACGCGGCTATTCGAATAGTTTGACACTCTGCAGAGATTGTACACTTTCACCACAACATTCGATACATCCGTCAGGAACAAATCCTGAATTCACCATACTCAGTATGCGGATAATCAATCTTAACCTTTCAATTACACTCCCTAGTATAAGCACCTCTCCTGTGAGTTTGGCCTCCCAACCATGACCACTATCATCTTGGGTACTGCACAGGTGGACAATCTTCACAAGGTAGCCTCATCTCAGACCTTGGCCGTGAGGGAACTAATACTAAGGTATATAAGTTTCCAGTCAAGCCCTACCCAATATTCGGGTATTGTGGTTGTACGCTAAAATTGGAATGGTATCGCATCTAGACAACCATCAGTTTTATAAAGGGGTAAGGCTCATGCCTCAATGTTTTCATCACCAAAATCATCAAGTGTTTGGAAACACATGTCCAAAACATTTCAATAGAATGATCCATCATTCCAAGGTTTTCATAACCATTTTTCCACCAAGTATTCCCATCTAAAGTTGATCAAGTTTTATGCTTAGCACTAGCATCTACAGGTGCGGGTGGTAATAATGAGGGGTGGTAACTAGTGGAGTTTCACTAAGTCCAACATTATATCTTAGGCTGAGATCAAGGTTTCTAGCTTAGGCCAAATTTTATGCTCTTTATGCAACCTTCAGCACAACTGTCTGGTATCTACCAAACTCTTAGGTAGACTCTAAGTAAGCTTTGATAAATAAATAAAGTAAGAAGCTTGCCATAAAACTAGGATTGGTTTAGCAAGTTGGTATGATCACATACGCTTAAGGCATATAGTAATCATATCACAAGCATGGGTTTGTGGCCACAATAGGGTATCTTGCAAGTGTTAGCTTGCACTGGTATAGTATCTTGCAAGTGTTAGCTTGCATTGGTCAACTTGGTTAGTAAAGCTTGCCTTGTGCAGAGCAGTGGTTGAAGTTCTCTTCGGCTTCCTCTTCGTAGTATCCTCCTTCCTCCTCGTAGTATCCTTGGTCGGTACTAGCGTCTATGAATAAATACGAGGTACATAATCACCAAACAATACTTAACTACTTGCAATCATCACACACAAGGGTCCTATAGATGATCTAGCATCATCTCTAACATTACAAGGTTAAGGATTGGTTTAAGTCTTTTTATTTTAGAAAAGTAATTTCTACTCAATGAAGAACTACTTAAGATTTAATATTCTCCAAACTAAACATGGGATCATGTTGACACATGTCATCACCACATATTGTAGTCCATGGGAATGTGATTTAAAGTGGTGTCATAATTTAAGAAGGTTTTACCCTTTTATTTTAATTAATTAAAGTGGCTAGAAATGCTTATGTAGCATTCTTTTATTCCTTGAACATTATTTCTGCAAGTAAACCTATATATTTTTTATATTCTGAAAGGTATGGTTAAATGTGATTTTTGAGAGTTGGAATCAACTCAAAAGCTTTTATGATTTAAATTTGAAAAATGTTTGAATGCAAAAAAGATTCTGTCTTGTTATTTTTGCTATGGGTGATCCACATATCCAAATGACTTGAATCCCACGGGCTTGGATTAAGCATTCACAGGTCTTTCCAAAAAATTGGGTTCATCCAATTTGGTGCACTGAATCGATCTGGGTTGATTTTTGAAGTTGGGTGCAGAAGTGTGTTTGAATTTAAAAAGAAAAGGTTTGATTTGAATTGCTGGGCTGTGCGGGAAATTCTAACGGGCCGGCCTGCTAAGCGCAGTGCTCCCGCGGGCTGCTTAAGTGGGTGTCCCCACTCGTCAGTGACACGGGGCTAGGCGAAGCGGTATGGGGCAACGTGGGTCGTCCGATCTAGTTATATCTAACGACTGAGGGTCATCGTCGACGCGAGACAGCTCCGGCGAGAATGAAACCTAGCGCGGCCAGTGAGGAGTGCTGGGGGCTCACCGGGGTACGGGCGAGGGTTGGCGAGGCGGACGAACAACGAAGTCGACGACGGCGATCCTCCTGGTACCGGTGGCTTCTCCTAGGGCGGCTCCAATCGCTGGCTCCCTTCTTCTCTAGAGGCGGCGGGCTCCGGTGAAATTCCGGCGAAGTGGTGCTCGCCTTGCTCTGAGGATGGTGTGGCACGGTCAGTGGGGAGAGGGGAGTGAGATGGTGTGAAGAAATCATGCGGGGGTGGCCTCTATTATAGTCGAGCGAGGGGACCGTCGGGGCGCAAGGTGAGCTCGTCGGGGGCGACGTTACAGGCAGCTAATGGCATGGGCAAGGGTAGGGGACGGTGCTGTGTCTCCTGGCGATGCTCAACGACATGATCGCGAGGCATGGGGCGGTGTGGTTTGGTCTGGAACGGGCGGTGCTCTGCGCGGCAGAGGCGGCGTCTTCGACGGCGGGCGGTGGCTGTATGGCACGGGGCTGCTAATGGGGATGTCTGGCGGTGTCCTGGGTCGGTGGTGATCGTGTGTGCACGCGGTGAGGGCGGCCTGCGGTCTGGGGACGCTGGTCGCGGGTGGCGCTCTGGCGCACGCTCGGCATGGTCTGGGTGCGGCTTGTGCGCGTGGTCCAGGGCTTGGCAATGCTCGCGGCTGGGACAGGCAGTGGCGGTGGATGGTGGGCTGCCTCCCAGACATGCTGGCTAGGCTTGCTGCTGCTCCTAGCTTGCTGTCCACATTGGGGTGACATGGGGGTGCTCGGCTGTTCACCATTAATGGCAATGGCAAGCTCACAGGGGTGCTAGTGTTGGGCTAATCTTTCTAGATGATCCACTGGTTTGTGTGTGAGCTAACTAGGGAACAAGTTAGGCTCAAAACACTGCACACTATAGTGTTTGTGGTTTTGTTTGATTTGTGTCTGCCACCTGTTTGATGAAATGGTCGCATGAAATCAAGTTTTGAATTTTGAAATGAATTTTGGTGAGTTTGCTAGATTGGTTCTGGTGAGTCTGCAGATGCTTTGGTTTTGAAAGTTGATCTTGTTTGAGTGGGTTTTGAAAAGGTGGGATCTTCCCATATGAAGAAGATTCAATTTTGAATTGTCATTTAAACTATGCATTTGAAAGTTTCTGGATGATCACAAAGTGGGCCTTGATACTCTGTTGTGAGTACATTCAAGGGGTGCAAAGATCCAGAAAAGTTTCTGTTAGGTTTTGAAAGTTTGAGACAGCCAAAGTAGGCATGTGAGTTAAATTGGCCAAAATGACCATTCACTTAATATATTTGTTTTGATTTACTTGTCTTTAGGAGAAGTGTGGGAAATGTTTTAAATGATGTTATTTTCACCTAATAAACATTTTACAAGCAATGGATCACACAAACAAGGTGGTTTTTAAAGAAATTCAAAACTCATGCATACACATATACATGCATTCATGAGTTCATTTAGAAAAGTTTTTGTTAACCCTAAACTTGAGGATTAGTGTTTTGATGATCTAAGTTTGATATTTTTGGGATGTTACAGAGTTCCTCGGTTGACTTCCTCGTTTGGTCTCGAGGGGGAAATACCAGGATGGGTATGTTTGGTGGTAGTATCAGGCTGGTTTCGAATAGGTCTTTCTTATCTCTCTCTGATAGCCGACAATTGTATCGAGTCTCTATAGGTTGTCTAGTGCATGCTGTGCTGCCGCTTCAGTCCACCATACCTATGTAGGCGAGGACCGCCGAATTCTAGTCTCGCCGTGTACTGGCCTCAGTACTGACCGCTCTCTTTTTCCTTTGCCCTTTGTCGGCACCCCTTTTGTTTAAGCAGGTTTGAGATCGACGTCGTTAGCAGGGTTACCCTTCTGGCTTGGCCTGGGCAGGGTTATGGACGCCATTGGTTATTCTTCAGGGATCTTAGCCCCATTTGCATCTTGTTCGTAGTCGGACGCTGCATCATTTTCAAGTTGATTTGGATCTTTTGTATTATGTATCTGTATTCTTGACTCATGGAGTCGTTGTTGTATATATATATGTTCTATGGGTTCCATCGAGGACTATGGTGTAATGATATTACTTTGTTTTCCACCCGCACGAAAGTGCCTGGTGGGCACCTTTGAATCGTTTCTATGCGGGTTTGGCGGGAATCGCTGAAACTTGCATAGGGCCGATTCCGAGGGTGTTACACATTCTCTTGATGGCCCTGATATTTGTCGGGTTGGCTTCGATTCCTTGGCTGGATACAAGGAATCTGAGTAACTTGCCAGCCGAGATACTAAATGTACATTTTTCCGGGTTAAGCTTCATCCGGAATCTTCTCAAGTTTGCGAATGTTTGACGCAAGTCCTCAATTATGACTTTGTTTGGTTTTTATTACCACGTCATCGATGTATACTTGAACATTTTTGTCCAATTGATCTTGCAAGCATTTTTGCATGCATCTTTGATATGTTGCGCCTGCATTTCTCAATCCGAATGGCATGGTGCGATAGCAATAAGCCCCGTACGGGGTGATAAAAGCTGTCTTTATTTGATCATTTGGATTCAGTGGTATCTGATGGAATCCTGAATACGCATCCACAAACGACAACAACTCACACCCACTAGTAGAATCTATGACTTGATTGATCCGAGGCAGGGGAAATGGATCTTTTGGACACGCCTTATTGAGGTTCGTGTAATCAATACACATGCGCCATACCACTTCTATGTTCGGGTCATCTTTTTTCTTCTCGACCAAGACTGGATTTGACAACCAGTCCGGGTGCAGTACTTCCATGATGAATCCAGCAGCTAAAAGTCTTACAATCTCGACAGCTATTACTTTCCTCCTATCTTTGGCGAAGCGGCGGAGGGGTTGCTTCACCGGCTTGGCATCTGGTCTTACATGAAGAGAGTGCTCATCCAGCTCCCTCGGAACTCCTTGCAGATCTTGAGTGGATCATGCAAAGATATCCCGATTCTCATGGAGGAAGCTGGTGAGCTCGCTTTCCTATTTGTCTGTAAGGCCAGCCCCAATGGTAACTGTGCGCTCTGGGAAAGTTTCATCCACTTGCACCTTCTTGGTTTCCTTGGTAGCTTGAAATGACACACTTCCATGCGGGTTGGTGAGTGCCGACATGGACACTAGTGCTTCTTTGGCCAATGCTGCCACTTCCAACATTTGAGTTTTATCTTGTGCTATGACGAGTGACTTGGCCAGTGAAGATTCGGCTGAGGCACAAGCAATAGATCTTTTGTAGTCCCCTTCAAGTGTGATCACCCCGCATGGGCCTGGCAGCTTCATCTTTAAGTAAGCCATATGGGTAGTAGCCATGAATCTTGCCATAGCCGGCCTGCCGAGCAAGGCGTGATAAGAGCTGACCAAATCCACTACCTCAAACTCTATGTCCTCAGTGCGACAGTTCTCTCTGTTGCCGAATAAGACGTCGACCTAGATCTTGCCAATTGGCTCACAGGACAATCCTGGCACAATACCGTGGAAAGTGGTCTTAGTCGGCTCCAGCATGTTCATGGTAATGCCCAACTTGAGCATTGTATCCTTATACATCATGTTGATGCTACTGCCACCGTCAATCATCACTTTTGAAAACTTGACATTGATATCTGGGCCCATGAATGTTGGATCCAAAACCAGAGCATATCCTCCTGGGGTTGGCATGATCTTGGGGTGATCTTTAATACTCCAAGTTATCTCTTGCTCAGACCAATGCATGTACTTGGGGATTGCAGGCATCGTGGCATTCACCTCCATCATTCATTGCTGCTGGCTCTTTTTGTCATTTGGCTCTGTGACAAAGACAACATAACTCTGGTGATGTTCTCTGTACTCATTTCTGGAAACTCCGTTCTGATGTGATCTTCGCGTTCCCAGGTAGCCTCCTCTTCTGTGTGGTTGCTCCACTGAATCTTGAGAAATTTGATGCTTCGGGTCCTGGTAGTTCGAAAGGCTTCTTCCAATACACGGATGGGTACTTCGGGATAGGTTAGGTCCTCATTGGTCTCTATGGTCCGGTGACCGATATTCTTGAACACTTCGGTCTTCTCGGGGACTTCGAGACATTTGCGAAGTAACGAGATATGGAACACATTGTGCACCGCTGACATCTCTTTAGGTAGTTCCAATTGATACGATACTTCTCCTCGACGGTTCAAGATTTTGAAAGGTCCGATATATCTGGGGGCTAACTTTCCTTTGAGTTGGAAACGTTGCATTCCCTTCAATGGCGACACTTTCAGATAAACAAAATCTCCGATGTTGAAGGCGAGGTCTCGACGTCTCTTGTCGGCGTAACTCTTTTGTCGGGATTGGGCTGTCTTGAGGTGTTCACGAATATTGTGAACCTTCTCTTCTGCTTCTCGTAAAATGTCGGGTCCGAAAATCTAACTCTCTCCTACTTCCGACCAGTTCAAAGGGGTGCGGCACTTTCTTCCGTACATAAATTCAAATGGGGCCATTTGCAAACTGGCTTGGTAACTATTGTTGTATGAAAATTCTGCAAACGGCAGACAGTCTTCCCATTTGGATCCATATTCTAACACACATGCTCTAAGCATATCTTCGAGTATTTGGTTTACTCGCTCCGTTTGTCCATCGGTCTGAGGGTGATAAGCAGTACTGAAATCTAGGCAGGTTCCTAAACCTTCTTGGACTTTCTTCCAGAATCTCGAGGTAAACTGAGTTCCTCAATCCGAGACTATGTTCTTGGGGACTCCATGCAAACTAACGATTCTAGCGATGTATAACTCCGCTAGCTTCGAACTCTGATAGGTGGTTTTGACGGGCAAGAAATGGGCGACTTTGGACAATCTGTCCACTATGACCCAAATAGAGTCATTTCCCCTACTAGAAGTAGGTAGTCCAGTGATAAAGTCCATTCCTATTGAATCCCATTTCCATTCCGGAATCCGCAAAGGTTGCAACAATCCAGCGGGTCGTTGATGTCCTGCCTTGACTCGCTGACATATGTCACACTTGGCGATATAGCTTCCAATTTCTCTCTTCATCTTATGCCACCAAAATTGCTCTTTCAAATCTTGATACATCTTGGTTCCACCGGGATGGATAGAATAAAGAGTATCATGAGCCTCCTTCAAGATAACTTCTTTCAACTCCGAATCTGCTGGTACACAAAGGCGTCCTTTGTACCACAAAACTCCTTCTTCGTCCTCGGTAAATCCGGGTACTTTGCCTGTACCGATACGACGCTTAATTCCGTCGATACTGGCATTTTCCTTCTGCGCCTCTTTTATCTGACTGATCAAAGTGGGCTGAAGTTCGATGCTAGCCAAAAATCCTTCACTTACTAATTCCATTCGAAAATCTTCCATCTCTTTGTGCAAACTTGGTTGCTCCTTCAAAATCATGGAGTTCAAGCGGCACGGCAATCTGCTAAGGGCATCGGCTACCACATTGGCTTTTCCAGGGTGATAGTGAATGTCCAGGTCGTAATCCTTGATTAGCTCAATCCATCTTCTCTGCCTCATATTCAGCTCCTTTTGAGTGAATATATACTTTAGGCTCTTGTGATCCGAATAAATCTCACAACGGTTTCCCATTAGATAATGTCTCCATGTCTTCAGGGCTAGAACTACGGCTGCGAGTTCGAGGTCATGGGTTGGGTAATTTTGTTCGTGTTGCTTCAGTTGTCGCGATAGATAAGATATAACTTTGCCTTCTTGCATTAGCACACATCCGAGACCAATCTTGGATGCGTCACAATATACATCGAAGGGCTTCGTGATATCCGGCATGATCAAGATTGGGGCTGAAATAAATCTCCTCTTGAGTTCTTGAAAACTCGCTTCGCACTTGTTTGTCCATTCAAACTTCTTGTCTTTCTTCAGTAATTGGGTCATGGGTCGGGCTATACTCGAGAATCCTTCTACGAATTTGCAGTAATATCCCGCCAATCCGAGAAAAGCACGAACTTGGGTTTGAGTGGTTGGGGCTTGCCAATCTTCTACATCTTTCACCTTGGCAGGGTCCACGGCAATTCCTCCGGCTGATACAATGTGATCGAGGAATCCTACTTCCTGTAACCAGAATTCACATTTGCTAAACTTTGCATACAGCTGATGCTCTCTAAGGGTTCCAAGAATGGTCCTTAGGTGTCGCTCATGTTCTTCTTCCGATTTGGAATAAATCAGAATGTCATCGATGAAAACAATGACAAACTTATCCAGGAAGTCCATAAAAATCTTATTCATGAGATTCATGAAATAAGCGGGGGAATTGGTTAATCCAAAAGACATAACTGTATACTCATACAATCCATATCGGGTGGTAAAGGCAGTCTTTGGAATATCCTCTGCACGAATTTTGAGTTGATGATAGCCAGTTCTAAGATCAATCTTAGAAAACACCTGGGCACCGGTCAACTGATCAAACAAATCTTCGATCTTAGGCAAGGGGTACTTGTTCTTGATGGTGACATCATTCAACTTCCTATAGTCCGTACACAAACGGTTACCTCCATCCTTCTTGTCCACAAACAAGACAGGTGATCTCCATGGGGACGCACTTGGTTGAATCAATCCGATTTCCAACATGGAATCCAGTTGCTTCTTCAGTTCTTCTAGTTCTGACGGGTTCATACTATAGGGTCTCTGGGCTATGGGTCCTGTTCCGGGGATTAGTTCGATGATAAACTCGATATCCCGATCTGGGGGCATACCGGGCAAAACATCTGGAAATACATCGGGGTATTCATAGACTATCCGGACTTGGTCAATGGTAGGTTGGGCTAGACTCTTGTTACACTTGAATTGGCGAGGTAAGGTTTCAGATATATGCTCGACTGATACTCCGGTGGTACTGGTCATGGTAATGGCTTTCTTGGCACAGTCAATCAATCCTTTATGCTTGGACATCCAATCCATTCCTAGTACTACTTCCAAACCTTTAGTTCCGAGTACTATTAGGTTAGCATAAAAATCTATGCCATGGATTCGGATAGGGACGGCTTTGCAAATTTGCCTAGCCTTGGTGGTTGATCCGGGAATTTGCACAATCATCACCTGCTTCAATTTGGTTGGTTGAATTTTACTAGTGCAGGAAAATTCTTCGGTGACAAATGAATGCGATGCACCAGAATCAAACAACACTCTTGCAAGTACTGAATTAACAGAAAACATACCCATCACGACGTCTGGCGCTTCCTGAGCTTCTTCAGCATGCATGAGAAAAAGACGGCCATTGCGGTTGAGTGAATTCCCTGTGGCAAATCTTCTCCCTGGCTGGACACGGCGCTGTTGCTGAGCTGGGACATTGGCGTTGGGGGCGGTAGCATTCTTCTTGTTGGGGCACTCATTGGAATAGTGGCCTTTATTTCCACAGTCATAACAGGTCACTTGTGACTTGTCCTTGGCTGCGACAGGCACAACATTGCTTCCAGTCCTCGGGGCAGTGTTGGGGTTGGTGGTAGTATTGTTGGTGTTGAACTTGGGTGGGGCACGGGTGAAATTGCTAGAGTTGCCGGGGTTGTTGTGATTTCCTCCGGGTCTAGGGTTTCCACGGTTGGGATAGGTCGGACGGGTCATAGGGGTTCTGTGGGTTCGTGGGGCAAATCCTGGAGATGGGTTGGGGCGATACTTTGGGGTCTGATGGGTTCCTGGTTGATGCATCATGCGACGCTTACGGTTCTCATTGGCCTGGTTGATCTTTCCTTCCATCTGGATAGCAGAGTCTACAAGGGCTTCAATATCAACAAAGGGGATATTGACTAACACCGTATGCATCTCGTCATGCAGACCATTCAGGAATCTTTCTTTCTTCTTGGCTTCAGTGTCTATCTCGTCCGGGGCATACCTAGCTAATGACAAAAATTTGTCACGGTATTCCACTACAGTCATCCTTCCTTGCTTCAACTCTCTAAACTCGTCTCTCATTCTCTTGATCAAACCTGGTGGCACATGGGTTCTGCTAAACTTGACCTTGAATTCCTCCCAGGTCATCATCTGGCCTCCGGTCATTGCACGAACACTGTTCCACCATGCCCTGGCATCTCCGGCTAGATAATGGGTGGCGAACAAGACTTTCTCGTTGGCTTCCACTCCAGCTACTTCTAAGTTATTTTCCATGGTTTACAGCCAATCATCGGCGTCTAGGGGTTCTTCTGACTTGGTGAAAATGGGTGGGTTGGTATTCTGGAAATTCTTGAGTTTAGATCCGTGGTTGTCCTGGTTTCCATGGCCTTGGTTGTTGTGGGCTAGTTGGGCTATCTGTTGCAGAGTGGCTAGGTTGGCTTGACGTTCCGCTCTTTCAGCTTCGCGGTCAGAAGTCAACATTTGCAGGATCTGCAACATCGGGTCCGGGGCTGAACCACTTCCTCCACGTGGCATCTGAAGATTGATATCGATCATGAGAAAAGAGGGAAATTGCTAAGGTTTTGGGTTTTTGAAAAGTTTTTGGAGTTTGACTCAAGTTTTCTAGCAACTGGCTTTTTCATTCATTCACTCATAGCACACAGTACAACACACACCACAACAAAGGAAAACAGATGGTTTTAAGAACCATTCTGGAATCTACGATACAGTGGGACCGACTACTACTCACTACGCTAGTGCTCAGTGCTACTACTCCTCGGAGTTTGTGGCTTCATCATCTTCAGGATCATCGATGAAGGCGAAATCATCCTCATCGGTGAAGAAGACCATGGCCTGATCCTCCAGAAAATCATCGTCATCGCTGAGATAGGAGTAAGGGTCTCCACGAAGATCTTCTTCGGTATTCTCCCTTTCCTCCAACTGCCTGTCCCTCTCGTGGATGGTCTCTTCCAGAGATGAGATGCGATGGCGAAGACGGGCAATAATGCGCTCCTTCTTGTCAAGCTGACGGCGGCGAGACTTGCGATCCTTGGCTAGCATGGCGATGGTCTGATCCTTCGTCTTGATGATGGCAGACTTGTGGTTGCAATAGTCACGGCAATTGTCCAACTCCTGCTGACGGTCGTACATCATGAAGCTAAGGTGGTCCAATTGAGTCTTCAGCTCGGGGTGGTATGGGGCTTCCAGTGGTTGTCCATTGGCATCACGTCTTGGGAAAAACTCAAAGCGAGTACCCTTGATCTGATTGATGCTCTGCCCACACAGACGAGAAAGAGCTTCCTGCATTGCTCTGGCAAGTCCATCGAGCCAGTTGTTTTCCCTCAAGGTAAACTGAATTCCCTCCGCAGTGGGAGGTTCAATCTTTCCTCGGAGACTTGCAACAATTAGCCACTGCAGATCTTCTCCTCCTTGATCATTGAGCTAAGCTCCGAAGAACTCGGGGTGCGGACGCTCTAGAAGTTCCGAAAGCTGATCCAGATCCCTCTCAAAGATAAAGTCTCCCCCATTTCCGAGTTGATAAAACTTTCTGTACTTCACGTCCATCTATAAAAATAGAGGATGAGTAGATTAGCAGAGTGATCAAGTGTGTCAAAATTTTATCTATTTTGCAAGAGTTTTTGAGGAACATGAAGTTTTATGAAAGAATTAAAGAGATAAGAATGAGAATAGGTTTTTGTAAATATTTGTTTTCTTTGGTTTTTTTGAAACTAAGTTTTTGGTTCAACGTCCAACCTAACTAGGGTCTCCTATGGTCAGGATGGCTCTGCTACCAACTTGTCAACACCCGGATTTTTCAATCCTAGATGCCTGTTATGCCATACATCATAATCCCAGGATTACCATTTTTGCGAGACATAACAAAATTGGATACCATAGTACATCATCCATTACAACGATACAAGTTCGTACACAAATAGGGATCTCATGATCCAGTTCTTCGTACAACATCAAGAAGCGGAATACGTAGTAATAACGGTAGCGTAGGCGAAGCTCCATCTTCGGGGTCACAGGCAATGCTGACGATGGGAGATGATCCTAGTTGTCGTAACCTTCCTAAGGTCCATCCTCCAGGTACTCCTCTTCATAGTCTGGCCATGGGAATAGCCAGGGACAAAGCCATGAGTACTCTTTAAGTACTCGCAAACTAATACTAACAAGTAAAGGGGTTTTTGGATAATGGGACACTAGGCTCTAGGGTTGTTTTGCAAAAAGCCAGGTTTATATCTACTAAGTTCCCAAAACTACTTATAGTTTTATAACTCCTAAGTGGGATTGCAACTCGGGTCACAACTCTGTTGTGGTCAAGTAAAAGTCTCAACTCATTTCACAAGTCATTTTAAAAGGTCTGACGGGGGAACAGTATGGCCACTCCAACTGTCCATAACCGCGGACGCGGCTATTCGAATAGTTTGACACTCTGCAGAGATTGTACACTTTCACCACAACATTCGTTACATCCGTCAGGAACAAATCCTGAATTCACCAGACTCAGTATGCGGATAATCAATCTTAACCTTTCAATTACACTCCCTAGTATAAGCACCTCTCCTGTGAGTTTGGCCTCCCAACCATGACCACTGTCATCTTGGGTACTGCACAGGTGGACAATCTTCACAAGGTAGCCTCATCTCAGACCTTGGCCGTGAGGGAACTAATACTAAGGTATATAAGTTTCCAGCCAAGCCCTACCCAATATTCGGGTATTGTGGTTGTACGCTAAAATTGGAATGGTATCGCATCCAGACAACCATCAGTTTTATAAAGGGGTAAGGCTCATGCCTCAATGTTTTCATCACCAAAATCATCAAGTGTTTGGAAACACATGTCCAAAACATTTCAATAGAATGATCCATCATTCCAAGGTTTTCATAACCATTTTTCCACCAAGTATTCCCATCTAAAGTTGATCAAGTTTTATGCTTAGCACTAGCATCTACAGGTGGGGGTGGTAATAATGAGGGGTGGTAACTAGTGGAGTTTCACTAAGTCCAACATTATATCTTAGGCTGAGATCAAGGTTTCTAGCTTAGGCCAAATTTTATGCTCTTTATGCAACCTTCAGCACAACTGTCTGGTATCTACCAAACTCTTAGGTAGACTCTAAGTAAGCTTTGATAAAGAAATAAAGTAATAAGCTTGCCATAAAACTAGGATTGGTTTAGCAAGTTGGTATGATCACATACGCTTAAGGCATATAGTAATCATATCACAAGCATGGGTTTGTGGCCACAATAGGGTATCTTGCAAGTGTTAGCTTGCACTGGTATAGTATCTTGCAAGTGTTAGCTTGCATTGGTCAACTTGGTTAGTAAAGCTTGCCTTGTGCAGAGCAGTGGTTGAAGTTCTCTTCGGCTTCCTCTTTGTAGTATCCTCCTTCCTCCTTGTAGTATCCTTGGTCGGTACTAGCGTCTATGAATAAATACGAGGTACACAATCACCAAACAATACTTAACTACTTGTAATCATCACACTCAAGGGTCCTATAGATGATCTAGCATCATCTCTAACATTACAAGGTTAAGGATTGGTTTAAGTCTTTTTATTTTAGAAAAGTAATTTCTACTCAATGAAGAACTACTTAAGATTTAATATTCTCCAAACTAAACATGGGATCATGTTGACACATGTCATCGCCACATATTGTAGTCCATGGGAATGTGTTTTAAAGTGGTGTCATAATTTAAGAAGGTTTTACCCTTTTATTTTAATTAATTAAAGTGGCTAGAAATGCTTATGTAGCATTCTTTTATTCCTTGAACATTATTTCTGCAAGTAAACCTATATATTTTTTTATATTCTGAAAGGTATGGTTAAATGTGATTTTTGAGAGTTGGAATCAACTCAAAAGCTTTTATGATTTAAATTTGAAAAATGTTTGAATGCAAAAAAGCTTCTGTCTTGTTATTTTTGCTATGGGTGATCCACAGATCCAAATGACTTGAATCCCACGGGCTTGGATTAAGCATTCACAGATCTTTCCAAAAAAAATTGGGTTCATCCAATTTGGTGCACTGAATCGATCTGGGTTGATTTTTGAAGTTGGGTGCAGAAGTGTGTTTGAATTTAAAAAGAAAAGGTTTGATTTGAATTGCTGGGCTGCGCGGGAAATTCTAATGGGCCGGCCTGCTAAGCGCAGTGCTCCCGCGGGCTGCTTAAGTGGGTGTCCCCACTCGTCAGTGACACGGGGCTGGGCGAAGCGGTATGGGGCAACGTGGGTCGTCCAATCTAGTTATAATCTAACGGCTGAGGGTCATCGTCGACGCGAGACAGCTCCGGCGAGAATAAAACCTAGCACGGCCAGTGAGGGGTGCTGGGGGCTCACTGGGGTACGGGCGAGGGTTGGCGAGGCCGGCGAACGACGAAGTCGACGACGGCGATCCTCCTGGTACCGGTGGCTTCTCCTAGGGCGGCTCCAATCGCTGGCTCCCTTCTTCTCCAGAGGCGGCGGGCTCCGGTGAAATTCCGGCGAAGTGGTGCTCGCCTTGCTCTGAGGATGGTGTGGCACGGTCAGTGGGGAGAGGGGAGTGAGATGGTGTGAACAAATCGTGCGGGGGTGGCCTCTATTTATAGTCGAGCGAGGGGACCGTCGGGGCGCAAGGTGAGCTCGTCGGGGGCGACGTTACAGGCAGCTAATGGCATGGGCAAGGGTAGGGAACGGTGCTGTGTCTCCTGGCGATGCTCAACGACATGATCGCGAGGCATGGGGCGGTGTGGTTTGGTCTGGAACGGGCGGTGCTCTGTGCGGCAGAGGCGGCGTCTTCGACGGCGGGCGGTGGCTGTATGGCACGAGGCTGCTAATGGGGATGTCTGGCGGTGTCCTGGGTCGGTGGTGATCGTGTGTGCGCGCGGTGAGGGCGGCGCGCGGTCTGGGGACGCTGGTCGCGTGTGGCGCTCTGGCGCACGCTCGGCATGGTCTGGGCGCGGCTTGTGCGCGTGGTCCAGGGCTTGGCAATGCTCGCGGCTGGGACAGGCAGTGGCGATGGACGGTGGGCTGCCTCCCAGACATGCTGGCTAGGCTTGCTGCTGCTCCTAGCTTGCTGTCCACATTGGGGTGACATGGGGGTGCTTGGCTGTTCACCATTAATGGCAATGGCAAGCTCACAGGGGTGCTAGTGTTGGGCTAATCTTTCTAGATGATCTACTGGTTTGTGTGTGAGCTAACTAGGGAACAAGTTAGGCTCAAAACACTACACACTATAGTGTTTGTGGTTTTGTTTGATTTGTGTCTGCCACCTGTTTGATGAAATGGCCGCATGAAATCAAGTTTTGAATTTTGAAATGAATTTTGGTGAGTTTGCTAGATTGGTTCTGGTGAGTCTGCAGATGCTTGGGTTTTGAAAGTTGAGCTTGTTTGAGTGGGTTTTGAAAAGGTGGGATCTTCCCATATGAAGAAGATTCAATTTTGAATTGTCATTTAAACTATGCATTTGAAAGTTTCTGGATGATCACAAAGTGGGCTTTGATACTATGTTGTGAGTACATTCAAGGGGTGCAAAGATCCAGAAAAGTTTCTGTTAGGTTTTGAAAGTTTGAGACAGCCAAAGTAGGCATGTGAGTTAAATTGGCCAAAATGACCATTCACTTAATATATTTGTTTTGATTTACTTGTCTTTAGGAGAAGTGTGGGAAATGTTTTAGATGATGTTATTTTCACCTAATAAACATTTTACAAGCAATGGATCAAACAAACAAGGTGGTTTTTAAAGAAATTCAAAACTCATGCATACACATATACATGCATTCATGAGTTCATTTAGAAAAGTTTTTGTTAACCCTAAACTTGAGGATTAGTGTTTTGATGATCTAAGTTTGATATTTTTGGGATGTTACAGAGTTCCTCGGTTGACTTCCTCGTTTGGTCTCGAGGGTGAAATACCAGGATGGGTATGTTTGGTGGTAGTATCAGGCTGGTTTCGAATAGGTCTTTCTTATCTCTCTCTGATAGCCGACAGTTGTATCGAGTCTCTATAGGTTGTCTAGTGCATGCTGCGCTGCCGCTTCAGTCCACCATACCTATTTAGGCGAGGACCGCCGAATTCTAGTCTCGCCGTGTACTGGCCTCAGTACTGACCGCTCTCTTTTTCCTTTGCCCTTTGTCGGCACCCCTTTTGTTTAAGAAGGTTTGAGATCGACGTCGTTAGCAGGGTTACCCTTCTGGCTTGGCCTGGGCAGGGTTATGGACGCCATTGGTTATTCTTCAGGGATCTTAGCCCCATTTGCATCTTGTTCGTAGTCGGACGCTGTATCATTTTCAAGTTGATTTGGATCTTTTGTATTATGTATCTGTATTCTTGACTCATGGAGTCATTGTTGTATATATATATGTTCTGTGGGTTCCATCGAGGACTATTGTGTAATGATATTACTTCGTTTTCCACCCGCACGAAAGTGCCTGGTGGGCACCTTTGAATCGTTTCTATGCGGGTTTGGCGGGAATCGCTGAAACTTGCATAGGGCCGATTCCGAGGGTGTTACACATTCTCTTGATGGCCCTGATATTTGTCGGGTTGGCTTCGATTCCTCGGCTGGATACAAGGAATCCGAGTAATTTGCCAGCCGAGATACCAAATGTACATTTTTCCGGGTTAAGCTTCATCCGGAATCTTCTCAAGTTTGCGAATGTTTGACGCAAGTCCTCAATTAGAGTATGACTTTGTTTGGTTTTTATTACCACGTCATCGATGTATACTTGAACATTTTTGTCCAATTGATCTTGCAAGCATTTTTGCATGCATCTTTGATATGTTGCGCCTGCATTTCTCAATCCGAATGGCATGGTGCGATAGCAATAAGCCCTGTACGGGGTGATAAAAGATGTCTTTATTTGATCATTTGGATTTAGTGGTATCTGATGGAATCCTGAATACGCATCCACAAACGACAACAACTCACACCCACTAGTAGAATCTATGACTTGATTGATCCGAGGCAGGGGAAATGGATCTTTTGGACACGCCTTATTGAGGTTCGTGTAATCAATACACATGCGCCATACCACTTCTATGTTCGGGTCATCTTTTTTCTTCTCGACCAAGACTGGATTTGACAACCAGTCCGGGTGTAGTACTTCCATGATGAATCCAGCAGCTAAAAGTCTTACAATCTCGGCAGCTATTACTTTCCTCCTATCTTCGGCGAAGCGGCGGAGGGGTTGCTTCACCGGCTTGGCATCTGGTCTTACATGAAGAGAGTGCTCAGCCAGCTCCCTCGGAACTCCTTGCAGATCTTGAGTGGATCATGCAAAGATATCCCGATTCTCATGGAGGAAGCTGGTGAGCTCGCTTTCCTATTTGTCTGTAAGGCCAGCCCCAATGGTAACTATGCGCTCTGGGAAAGTTTCATCCACTTGCACCTTCTTGGTTTCCTTGGTAGCTTGAAATGACACACTGCCATGCGGGTTGGTGAGTGCCGACATGGACACTTGTGCTTCTTTGGCCAATGCTGCCACTTCCAACATTTGACTTTTATCTTGTGCTATGACGAGTGACTTGGCCAGTGAAGATTCGGCTGAGGCACAAGCAATAGATCTTTTGTAGTCCCCTTCAAGTGTGATCACCCCGCATGGGCCTGGCAGCTTCATCTTTAAGTAAGCCATATGGGTAGTAGCCATGAATCTTGCCATAGTCGGCCTGCCGAGCAAGTCGTGATAAGAGCTGACCAAATCCACTACCTCAAACTCTATGGCCTCAGTGCGACAGTTCTCTCTGTTGCCGAATAAGACGTCGACCTAGATCTTGCCAATTGGCTCACAGGACAATCCTGGCACAATACCGTGGAAAGTGGTCTTAGTCGGCTCCAGCATGTTCATGGTAATGCCCAACTTGAGCATTGTATCCTTATACATCATGTTGATGCTACTGCCACCGTCAATCAGCACTTTTGAAAACTTGACATTGATATCTGGGCCCATGAATGTTGGACCCAAAACCAGAGCATATCATCCTGGGGTTGGCATGATCTTGGGGTGATCTTTAATACTCCAAGTTATCTCTTGCTCAGACCAATGCATGTACTTGGGGATTGCAGGCATCGTGGCATTCACCTCCATCATTCATTGCTACTGGCTCTTTTTGTCATTTGGCTCTGTGACAAAGACAACATAACTCTGGTGATGTTCTCTGTACTCATTTCTAGTTCCATGACCGACATGAGCGTCGTCACCTCTTGGATTGTGCACCTGGTGCACAACTTCTCTTCTTTCTTGATTCTGATACCTCGGCTGCCTGTTTTCATATCTGTTGTCTGCTCCCACTATATGAGCATTTCCTCATGTAAGTGGTGGAGGGGGAGGTGGTGGAAGCTGCTTATTCGGCGAGTCCACTCTATCTCCTTTCTGAAACCAAGTGCATTGCCTCGTCGTGTGATTGTCTGGTTTACTCGGACTAGGCGTGTGAAACTTACACGGCTGATCCAGCATCATCTCATAGGTGTATTTTTGTCGGTCCTGATACTGCTTCCTCTGATCATATGGCCTTTTGCCGTCATTCTTTGGCACCCATTGTTGTTGTCCATTTGTCCTTTGACGCTGACTGCTTCCAGCATCTGGATGATCCTGACTCACAGCTGGAACCTGAGTCGAACCATACCTGTAATCTGGTCTTTCGTCTCTTCTCTTGCTTCTGTATTCGGATCTTTCCTGGCGCCTTTGCGACCCGGCAGCGTCATAGATCTGAGTCTCAGTCATCCCGTCTACCGACATGAGCAGCGGCTGAGTCGGATCTCCTAACGCATATGAGTCAGCGATTGTTATCATCTCTGCCAGGCTTGCCGGCATATCTCTTTGTAACCTTTGCCACATCACACTTCCATGTCTACATCCTTGTGCAAACCATGCGATTGCTTGTGACTCGATTACCCCTTCACAAGAGTTACGCATCGTACACCACCTTGTGAGGAATTCCCTGTCCGTTTCATTCGCTCTTTGCTTGCACATTGCCAGTTGTTGTGGGCGATTCGGCCTCTTGTAAGTGCTCGTGAAATTGCTCATGAAAGCGTCGTGAAAATCGATCCAACTGTTGATGCTTCCGGGTGGCAAATTGTTCAACCATACCCGAGCTGGTCCTTCCAGCATCTGTGGCACATAACGTACTGCCCATCTCAAGTTTCCCTGCGCGGTCTTCACAGCAGTTCCATAATCTATGAGCCAGTCCTCTGGCTTTGTGCTTCCATCATACATTTCTGTCCCTCTGGCCAGCTGGAAATTTGGCACCGGTGGCTCCTTCATGATCCTTGGGCCAAAGCACGGTGGACCCTGCGGACCTTGCGATTCAATTATCTCTACCATTTTTATGCGGTCAAGCTTCAGCCTTGCATCATCCGGCTGAAGGTTCCTGCCTCCGAATCTTGCTCCTATTGCTTGATATGCATGATCTGGCAGTTCATACCCGTCATTTACCATAGCCGAGTAACCATCATTATACTTATTCACGTTCGGGTCAGCATGTTGTTGAACTGCTTTTCCCGCGCTTTGTTGTCTTCTTTCTGGCTGAGCTGGTGCATTATTCGGAGCTGGATTTCCTCCTCCTGCCGAGTGAGTTCCGTGCCTAGCATGAGGCGCAAAATTTTGCCCTCCGTTGTCATTTCTTTGCCCTGCTTTTTCCTGGTTTTCATTTCCTTGGGGATTATTTCTTTTTGCCCCTTACGCATGCGCCGGGTTTCCTTGAACCACTGCCGGATCATAGGCGACCATCTGCTTGTTTCTTCTAGAATCCACACTTTTTTCTTTTCTTGGCCTAGGCGCCGCTCCGGGTGAGGATGCTATGTGCCCAACCGATCTCGTCGGGACAGGAGTCGCCGAGTGAACCAGTTGTGACCTTCCTGCTATACCCGGATTTGCTCTGTAATACGCCTCATTCAGCATGCTGGCTGCTTTTACTAGTTCATTGACTCGTTCTTGTTGCCTTTTCTTTGCTTCCCCCTCCAAGTGGGGTAATTCTGCCATTGCTGCTTCTGCTGCTCGCAGATTAGCTACTGCTGTGTTATATGTTGGATGCATGGCTGTCTCGTTGCTATTTTTCGGTGTTATCTTCGATGTCGCATCTGCCAGCTCTTTGTTGAGGTTCCTTCCTCTCAATCTCGTTGCATCAAGCCGGGTCTTTGCGCCCTTGACTTGATTTGCTGAGTTAATCTCTCGGATGGTGATAACCATGTCCTGCTGTAACTGTGCTAGCTCTTTGGCTTTCTCCAGGACTTTTATCCTGGCATCCTCCAACTCGGCTTGCACACGTGCCGGGTCAGTTGCATGTGCCACTGGCTCTGCCAACTTGTCTATCGCTTCCTGCAGCTCCTTAGCCCTCTTGGTCCTAGCTATGTTCTCTGGTTTTTTCAGCGGTTCCTTTGTTGTTCTTGTAGCCCTTGGCGTTTCCTCATGATTTCCTCCCTCTGCGTTCTCATTCGCTACTAGAACTACTGGCGGAGCTGCGGGGTTTGGGGCTGTCATCATTACCTCCATGGAGACGAGTTGGTGTGGTTTCCCAGCGACAGGAGCTGTTGGAGGATCCAGCGCAAGGACGACGCGCCCAGGATATGCGCGCTCCACGTGCACCGCGACGTAGACCTGGTGCTCGCCGAACTTGATGAAGCGACCACCTCTAGGGAACGGCTTGGTCCCGAAGTAGCCCGCGTTGTCGCTGACGAAGTTGAGCGCTCCAAACCTCTGGATAAGGCCGGAGTAGACGCGCTCGCCAGTCTTGGCTATGATGTTGCCCGTCCAGATGAAGACTCCATCAAGCACCTGCTTCTGCCCCACGGTGGGCGCCAACTGTCGTGGTGGTGGCACGGCAGATGCCATGGGTAGGCTTAAGTTGGGGGCCGAATGGGTGCTTGTGGTCACCGGGAGGGAGTGTACGGTCGAGCCATGCACGAAGAACAAGAACTCTCCAGACTTAGCAATTCGATTGATACCCCAAAGATTACAAGTGCTCCTTGAGCTGGATAAGCTAGAGTTCACAACACTAGTTCCCTACTTGGTCCAACCTCCTTCTACTACTGCTATGCCCTCCCTTACATAGGTAGTGCTAGCTAGCTAATACCCCTTTGGGTTCTAGGGTTTACTGTTTGGATCTTGGTCCCTACAATGTGGGCCGGGTCATGGGCTTGCCCTAAGCCCAGAGGCCCGGTCCATAAAGCTTGACAGCTAACGGTCTTCTGGTATGCTGCTTCTTGTTCTTTTTGGTGTCATGCTGTTACTTTGCACGTCAGTGTATGCTTTGGGCGTCACCCGGCTCCTTTTATGTCACCCGGTGTCGCCCTTCTCTTTTGACTATGCTTTACCATGGTAACTCCTGAACCTTACTTGGAAAGGTGCCACACGTCCTCCTTTACTCGGCCCTTCCTCGGTCGACTCGGCTCGTTGGTTCCTGCAAGGGTTACAACTTTGTCCTATGCGGGCCGACATAGTTTGTATCTCGGCTTTCATGCTTATCTTACCCGGCCATTCTTACCCAGCCTGGTTCTTTCTTTACTCGGAGCCAACCCAGCTGCGCTATGCTTCCCCTCTCGTGACCCTACCGGGGGTTATCCCCCCGACAATTTCCTTACAACTTCGAGTGAGTGTTATTTTCTTATATACACTTTCTATTTCGCTTACTTGACGTTAAGTATATAATTAATTATTTATGCATGCGCAACTTTCACTATATTCTGTTAATCATTCAACCTGACAAAGGGCGTGTACTAGTCATGGACTCTAAACATAAACTCCTTGAGACGTGAAAGGACATGCAGATGATTCTCCAGTGGTAATTCTAATCATTATGACACTATATCGGCAATGTTCGTGAATTTTATGATATCAAGTAATTAATAACTTCTTTTATTCGTTTTCTTCGCCGAGCAGCGCTTGGAAACGGTTCACCAAGAAGGCTAGGGGTGTTTGCAAAGAGGAGCTTACATTTAAACCACTAGATGTAAGCACCACTAGCTATATCTGCGCATCTCTTTGATTCTAGTTTTGATACCGTTACTATCATGCTTGATTATTATTTTGATCGAACTATGTTCTCGTAAAGTGCCTGATGCAGGGACCAGGGAACAATTTATATGGATACTATGTTTGCGAGTTCATCCGTCAGACGTGCTATGAGAAGGGGAGAAATTTAGAGCAACTTAACGTACGTAAACAATTTCTATAGTTTTTAATTACCATCAAATTGTGTTTAGTTTCATTCATATAGGTTGACTCCTTTTTTAAATCAAATCGAACGTCTACGGGACGGTCTTCTGCCAAATGATCGCGTACGAGCAATTCAAGAGAAATTGGCGGGATTCTTGGATGCAGAAGTCCTAGACCTAAAAGAAGAATACTATTCGGGTGTGTATATCCAATAGGAATTGTACAAAGAGCTTATTTTGTATGTAGTGCATGAACTCCGTGTATCGAATGTAATATGTTCGACACTTGGATCTATATTGTCATGATGATCTTGTGTAATATAATGATTCCTTCATTGATGAGTGAAAAACACTAAATAAAAAATAAAACAACATAAATGAATTCTCTGCCGTGGCACAAAAAGTGGTCAAAATGCTGCCACGGCAAAAAAAAAGTTGCCAAAATGAATTCTCTGCCGCGACAGAGAAATGTGCCAAATCTCTGCTGCGGTAGAGAGTTATTTGTCCCGGTTCGTGTTACGAACCGGGACAGTTGCTCCTCCCCCCTCGCACGGAGCAGAGACCACATGTATGCTCTTTTATTCCGGTTGGTGGGGCAACCGGGACTAAAGGTTAGGGCTTTAGTCCTGATTGCCCCGTCCCGGTTGGGAAACCGGGACTAAAGGCCCTTACCAACCGAGACATATGGGCCGTTCTGCACTAGTGTTACAGTAGCGTTGCTATAGCATGTGTCATCATCGTGTTTGCTTCGGCATGGTTGCTACAAGGAAAAAGTCTATTTTAAACCTTAAACTCGTAGGGCTTAGATAAATCAAACCCTAAAATCAAAATCCCCGTCGTTGGCACCCTAAACTTATAAATCCAGGTCTGAAATGAACCCGACATAATTTCTCTGCTATAAAATAAAAACCACATATAAAATAAATTCTATACTCTCACTGACTAAGCTGGCCCACGGGTCATATATGTATTCTTCCTCATGTCCCCTCTCTCCATATCTCCCATGCCTGAATCCCCGTCGCTCCTCCCTGGAGCAACAACTACAGGAAACTGACTCGCGGCAGAGTAGAACGAGCTAGCGGAGATGCACAGGAAGGAACTGCTGCACGATTTCATTCAGGCTCCAGCTTGTCTATGAACAGAATCCCTTTTCAGGTCCTCAAATTGGTCACCGGCTGATGAAATTGTGAAAATTATTGATCAATTGATCTATTAGAGCTAGCTTGTCATGGCGAGGTATACCGGCCAATAACATTATCAATTAGAGCATTAGAGGAGGCCGTACCGCCACACCACGCCCGGGGCCACGGCCTCGCACGACGGAGCGGCAGAGTCACGCGCTTACGGTTCTAGATTGATCGGGAGTAAATGTAAGAGGAAGAAATTGGGGAAGAAGATGATATGACATGTCGGTCCCACTGTCATTGAGAGTACTCTGCAATCCCAGTCGGTATCGCTGCCATCCCGGTGTACCAAACATGGCTAAGGTTTGATTTAGACTGGGATTCAAAAGTTCAGGGTGCCAACGACCGGGATTTCAATTTTAGGGTTTGATTTGTCTAAGCCCTACGATTTCAAGGTTTGAAATAGACTTTTTCCTTGCTACAACTGCTTGTGTCATCTCGGAAGGAACAACGACTTATCTCAATGGCTCTTCAGCTGCTCCAGCTTCTCTCAGTGGCGCTTCGGCTGCTCGAGCTTCTCTTGTTAGCCCTGAACCCATCGCTGGTCGCCTTTGACCTCAAAAAACAAAGTCAACTATTAAAGATATAAAGTTTATCCAAAAAAATAAATATACATGTCCCTTTACCTGCATGTTCACCTTTGACGTTGTCGCGGCGATGCGATGGGCAGAACAATAGCCAACGATAAAGGGATGCAGGCGCCTCCTACCGACGCAACTCTTCGATGCGGAAACCTGCACGACGCAAAGAAAATAAGTCTTAGAGAGACTCTTGTGGGATTTCACGACGCAAACAACCTACCTGGGTGCCTATGACGCTAGCGCCAAAGACACATGACGCTTTTCCCATATACGTGTCATCGCGGTCTACAAAGCCATTGATCTGTTGCTGATCTCCGCGTCCTGTGAACTGGCAAAGAGAGAGAGAGAGAGAGAGAGTTGTTAGGTAACCTAGCGAAGTAGAAAAACTCTTAAAAAGAAGCAGTAGAAAAACTCTTCAAAAAAAAAGACGGAGGAAGCGAGGACGCAAACATACCTGAGAATCGGAAACATGGCGCCGCCTCTCGAAGAGCATGAGGAAGGAGACGCTGAAACCGAAGAGGATACTTACCTCCGTCTGCAACCTCCATCGCCGATGATGTCATCCGAACAAACCAAGACCAAGCCCCAGCCTACAACCGCACCAAAGCACGGAAAGCCGGGTGCAACTCATGCTACTTCACCTCCCAAGTGTCTCCGTACGTTCCGGACGTCAAGTCCTCCGTTCATCCTGCCGCCTCCCAGTGTCACCATTTTGTTTCGCCTCACCACCGTTGGCACCAGCATCGCCGGCTATGGGTGTCCTCATCGTACGGACGCATGTGGATGACAACGGAGATGAGGGGAAGCACGACGTGCGTGACAGATGAACGCAATACATACACAAATAACCCAGAGAACTGTTTTATATGGACACATTTGTCAGAAAAACCTCGTGTTAGCGGGACCCACCGCACGACCTCGCTGAGGAATAGCGTTGACAACTGAGATAGCGCACGCGAGAACCCGCGTACGGCTAGAGTCTATGTTGCCAGCTTGACTATGAACATTAACGCTCTCATCCTTCAGAACGCCTGTAGGCAAGCAGTGACACTCTCATATAGATCGTAGACGTTCATGAGCGCCGTCTCCCGTCTAGGCTACTAGCTTGGCAATAAACGGAACCCATGGCCACAAGAAACTGCGATAGACATGGGCTTACGACGCCACATTGTCTCTAGATGACCCCACATCCGCAAGAAACCACAGACGACATAGGCAAGAAACCACAGACGACACAGGCTGACAGCACCACGTCACCTCTGGGAAGGCCCCACGTCAATGGGAAATCCCAACCGACATGGGCTTTCGATGCGATGTCAGCTCCGTGCGGGGCCCATGGCTGCGAGAAGACGCGAACGACATGGGATCACAACGCCATGTTGGCTATGAGCAGGCCCCACCACCTGGAGGGTGTGGAGTCATGTCGCGCCGGGAATGCCTCTCACAGGGCCCGGTCGTGCCGGCGTATACTGACGGCGGGCCCATGGCACGCGCGGTACACCGTCCTGCGACACGGGGCATGACAATGCGCACGACACTCGTTCGCAATAGGGAATCTGCCACCCTGGCCCGCCTCACAGAAGAGCAGAGCTCCGTTGTGATGACTAAGCGTGTCCTTTCCGGCATCCATCCCACGGCCGAAAATAATCGAGACGACGTGGATAGAAGTTTGAGCCGAAACAATCTAGCGCCATGGATAGTGTGTCCTTTCCCGTAGCTCTAATTTTACAATGTATTTACAATATTCAAATAAAAAAGATTACAAAAGAATAAAAGGGGAAATCCTAAACTAATTCTAAGCTAGATCTTCATCCTTAGATCTTCTCATTTTATTCCTGCAAAATAAAGTAAAGGAAAACAAATAATAGAATGAGTTAGGGTTAGGATTACTCTCAGATCTGGGCAAAGAAATACTTTTCCTAAACTCATCATTAAGTATTTAATTGGCCCATTTTAACATTTGTTCTCATCATATTATTGCCTCGACTCGACATCATCGACTGGGGCAAGGTTCACAATTAAATGATCCACTTAGCAAGTACAAGGTAATAGCCAGGCTAAAGAAAATGATCTTTGTACTTGAGCTCATCCACAAGAAATATTTACATGTATGGAAACTTGAACTATAAAAGGGCCACTATAAGCACCATATTCACCACATGCAGAGTATGTGCTGCCAACACAGCAACAACAGCAGCTAACATATAAAGAGAAGGACTTACTGGAAATCACAACACGGCATCCATATCTTCCCAGACCACCATCACACCACTTAGAATATCCATTTTGCACACTCTAATGAGGCACCACAGTGGTAAAACTAAAATTAGCATAAGCCACTATTTGAATCAGCAGCTAATAACCTTTGAAACGAAACAAATTCTCAAATAGTTTTCAGCTTGGATAGGTCATAGTTTCCACCTATCTAGTCCAAAAATATGAACCATATATCATTCAATATTACACAATTATAAACAACATGTACTTTCATCCATATAGCCACTTCTATAAGTGATATAAATCTTGGTTTGAGGAATACAAAATGTATTTCCTCTTTTCAAAGAAAGAATACTAGGGTAAGCACATGTATATTTTAGATATGCTTGATTGTTGATTAAACAAGGATATGTTCTTGTTAATATTATAGAAGCATCATATATATAAGACTAACACTAGGACCATGTCATTGACACAACAAGTAATCAAGTAAACCAAATGGTCATGCCAATATAAATCTGTCTAGGAAATCTCTATAGACAGTCTATAGACTTAGATAGCCCAGCCATCAACCTTGAATAAAATGTAGCTAAGCCAACACAACAATAAAATCAACAAATTAGTTGGGTGTGCTACTGCAATAGCCACCTACAAATTACTTTCCAAGCCACTAGCACTTAAATATGTCCAAGTTGACACCAAACATCTATCAAATAAAAACATCCAATTTGACACCAAAATGCATATAAAATTCAAATAAAGTCAGAAAAATATTTATAATATACCAAAACATTCACAAAAAAGATCGATCTAGGAATAATATAAAATTGCTTGTTTGAGTTAAATAATATACAACTAAAAATTGAAAGCATTAAATCTCTCAATGAAATAAGAAAAATACGGAAAATCCTAAAAATTAATAAAAATCACTTTTGTGTATAAATGATAATCGACCATACTATAAAAAAATACTAAATATGAAATTCTAAGTCAAATTAGAATTACTAAAATTAGAGGATATAAAATGGTTTATAAAATAAATTTCATATATTAGAGAAAATGAATCTACTTTCCTTTATCAACGATAACTCAAAATAAATTCCATTTAGCTTTACCAAAACTATCTACAATTTATTGCATTAAAGCAATATAATTCTTTCCTTTGAATTAAAAGAAAGTACTTTAAATGCTTTAAATCATTATTAATTAGGGGAAAGTTACTTTTATCTTAATAACTTAAATAAATAATTCATCCTAGAATGATGCTAATATTTATGGATTATATATTCATAACCATTTAGGATTACTTAATCTAATATAAGAAATATTTTCTTTAGAAGTTATTCTTTTTGTATATATCAAATGAAAACATCATGTTATTTCTTTTTAGTCCTAACAACTTAAAACATGACTTTTCATAAAAGAAAAATGATGTCAATCAACATCAATCATTTATTGATATTGTATTATTATACCTTGTGTATTAATACCTTTGATTGTGAAGTCAACTTGAAGATTAACAAAATCTTGAAGATATCACCCCAAACTCAACCCACACACAATATCAGGAATCACTCTGGGATTTATTGCTTCTTTAAACATTAGTACTTACCGGGCAAATGATGCTATTTCAGATTTTGGAGTTTATATCGACTTGAAGACCTTGGCTGCATAATCTTGCAGTCAAAAAGGAAAGTTCATACTTGATCATGTCCTTTTATTATTTTCTATCAAATATTTACAATCTACTACTGTTATCTCCCACATTTCAAAAAGGTGTCAGAAAATACTATTTTCATAACTAGCAAGGTGGCCCTCGCAAATGCGAGGGCATCCTCTTTAATGTGTCGGAAGTGTTAAAAAATATATTTATGTTTTCAATTAGGATATTTCAATATATATAATTTTAATGTTTGATAGAAAACCATACAATACAGTTATGTGATCACTAGAAATTTATAATAAAGATTATCACATGCGTGCAAATAATAATGAATCTGTGAACTATTGATTGTTTTGTCATTGACAAGAAACACCATAAAAATTCAAGTGTTTTTTTCATATGGCATTGTAATAGTGCATAATAATAAAGTTTTCACTTCTAGCTAGATGATATAGATGTATGACATATTGCATCAGTTCGTAGATTTACTGTACATGTGGTGAGTAGGTGATATATTTTTCAACTAATAATTAACAATGAAAATTTCTTTGGTTATATAATTTGGATAAAGTCACGAGATCTACCAATGGCATTCATTGTGAGGGGCATATGATCAATATAATATTTATGTACGGTCTTGATAAGGCCTAACCAAAACTGTTTTTGATGCATATGTGGAGATGGTTCTACCAATGATACAACAATTAATGGTCGGGTATGTTCTTTGCTTTATTTTGTGGTTTTTTAGCTTGATCTTCATTTTTCTGACAGACCCATTGTGTTACATCATGGAAACATGAATTCAAATGAAAATATCACGGGTAAGAACACACAATCTTTAAATGATAACTTACTTAGTTGAGTTTTTTAGATGATCTTTTAATTGTATATTTTTGCAAGAGGATAAAACTAATGAATTCACCCCATTGACATGCGCACAAACTAAACTACTGTTAATTTTTATCTTATTTGTATCTTTCCTCACATTTACTCCCTAGATTATGAACTACATGCCAATATAACTACAAACTAGGAAACATTTTACATGTAAAATTTAATAATATTATTTTTTAAATGTTATTGGTACATGGACGGTCATAGTAAAATTTAGAGAGGTATTTTTAATCTTTTCTAATTTACTCTCATGCCCAAAAAATTAATCGGTTTCAGATGTAATTGTCGTGTCATCTAACACATATTATGTAATTCGTTTTCGACTTGATCATGCAAAAAAATTGTCCCCGGATTAACCGACTATAATTAGTATTGTCATCATATTATTAAAATATTTCCTTAGAATCTCATGATCTATATTTTCCCCAAAAATGTCATGTTCAAAACATTTTCTTATTTGGAGTACACTTTTTTAAACAAAGTACAAAGTGATCTATATGCAATATTTCTAAGATTCATAATTTATACATGGAAAACCTCTACAGAAAATAATTTCTAAGCACTTACAAATAGATTACTTTAACAATAAAGGACGCAAGTATCGCCCCTCGACACCGAAGATATAACCTTATCTGCTGACTTCTTTAGAAAAAACCCTCTTTGTATTCACGTGAGTTCCTCTCTTCAGATTTTGATGTTAGTAGTTGGTCTCTTTTGAGCAAACACTCTTACCCTGTCACATATGTCATCTCTTCCTTATGATTGTTCTTGTTTCCATGCCATGGAACTCCATTCCAATTGATAGTACTCTAAACCTATCAGGGTAGTTCTTGTGTTGTCCATGATGCCTTATTTCTATCTTGACCTTTTCCCTTCCATAATTTATATATAGAATGTACTTGAGAACATACTATTAGTCATAATATACAAAAATGCGAGTATAAAGTGTTCATCTAGTATCCAATTTGAGCCCGTTTATACTTAATGGAAATAAATATAAATTATCACATTAGAGGGATTGACTTGTGACAAAGACAGACTAAAAAATATATGTTAGATTTTTCGAAAAATATATGTTAGATCAATGAGAAGATCGTAGTGGGCCGTAGCCAGGGTCTACATAAAAATAGACTATAAGGATTTACTGGATTATAAAAGGATAATAGATGTTACTCTGATGCATACATCGCCACGGAGCTAAAAACTCATGATCATGTTATATTAAATAATAGATTAGTAATTATTTTAATTAAAGCAATCCTAATTAGTTATGCGCAAAGTTCCACAAGTATATTACCTTTCTAGTCCTAGTTCGTCGCCATGGAGTTGTGGCTTGCGCTACGTGATGACATCATAAGGATGAAAATCACTGCTGTGGACTGATCTAATCAAGATACGTGAAGCCATCCATGCATATTTGTGCTCCTAGGGGCTAGGGAAGTGCAAATTCATCAATTAATCTGCTAGTTAGACCTCGAACTTGTTTGTAGTACGAATCAAACTTCAAGTATGCTATTATTGAATAATAAAACAATTTAAGATAGATGCAAAGAGTAGCTAGGCTGTACTTACGGGAAGAACCTGGAAATATTGTGTTGTAGCAGTGTCTTCATGGACTGCATGGCCTGCCTCAGATCGGCGCCTGTACCAAATACGAATTGGATGCAGAGGCAATTGTGCCAGGCCATGGCGGCGGATTTGTAGCTCGGGCCTGCTGCTGACTAACGTCCGGACGCCCAGACGACAGTCAACGTGAGGAGGTCTTCACGGTGAAGGAAGACCATAGGGCACTGTTGGAGATATGCCCTAGATGCAATAATAAATGTAGTTATTATTATATCTTTGTGTTTATGATAAATATTTACATTCATGCTATAATAGTATTAACAGGAAAACATTAATACTTGTGTGATTTGTAAACTTAATTTGAAGTCCCTAGTATAGCCTCTATACTTCACTAGCTTGTTGGTTGATAAATGATTGTGGTTTCCCTATCATGAACATTGAGATGTTATCAACAACAAGATCATATCGTTATTAGAATGATATGGTGGACATACTCCTATAGATAAGCGTAGCATAAAGATCAAGTCATTTCAATAGTTCAATTGCTATATGCTTTCTGATACATAGTAACCTATTCCTTCGACCATGAGATCATGCATATCACCTTTACCGGATGGATGCTTTGATGACATCAAACACCACACCGTAACTGGGTGGCTATAAAGGTGGCATTGAGTGTTCAGAAAGTATTGGTTGAGACACATGGATCAAGAGTGGGATTTGTCCATCCATATGACGGATAGATATTCTCTGGGCCCTCTCGGTGAAATGTCATCCAATTAGCTTGCAAGCATGTGACTGGCTCACAAGGGATCACATATCACGGGAACGAGAAAAGAGTACTTATCAGTAACGAGGTTGAACTAGGTATGCAGAGATACCGACGATCATAACCTCGGATAAGTAACATATCGTGAGACAAAGGGAAATTGGTATCGTATGTAAGTGGTTCATTCGATCGCAAAGTAATCGTAGAAATATGTGGGAGCCATATGAATTTCCAGATTCCTCTATTGGTTATTGTTCGGAGAAGTGTCTCGATCATGTCCGCATAATTCACGAACCATAGGGAGACACACTTAAGGATTCGACGTTGTTTTGAGTAGTTATGGTATTATGAGAAAGAGACCGAATGTTGTTCGGAGTCTCGGATGGGATCCGGGATATCACGAGGTGATCCGGAATGGTCCGGAGAATAAGATTCATATAAAGAAAGTCCCATTTCGGAGTTCGGAAATGATTCCGGTGAATGTTCTAGAAGGTTCCGGAATGTCCGGCACTCCGGGAGGGGGGAGGGATACATGAATGTGTCATTACATATTGGAATGATTGCATCATGTACTAAGTGTTCTTGCTGTCCCAAATAAAGGATTAAATTGAATCCTAAAACAGAAAAGTCAAATGTCCAGTTTGAAAGTCAAACGGCTAAAACAAGAAACTGTGGGAAACAAGCAAGAGGAGTTGGGAACCGACTTGAGGGAGGAGTCTCCTCCCCAAGCCGGCGCGCCACCCAAGGCCGACTTGGGGAGGGACTCCCCTCCCCTAGCCGCGCCTCCCACCTATAAAAGGAGGGGCAGGGCCTCCTCCTCTAGACACACAAGTTTCTACCTCTAATCTCCGGTTTAGAGCCGTTTTGGTTTAGAGCTTCTAATTGCTTTAGCCTGCGGTTTAGAGCCTTCTAATTGGTGTGTCTAATCTCTAGACCACTAATAGCCCTCTCTCATAATCCACCATACTCGCTCCGGCTTAAGGCGAAGCCCTGCGGGATTTCCCCTCTACTTCCGGTACCACGCCGTTGTGCTGCCGGAATCGCGAGGAGAGTGCTACAACCTCCGCTGCCTGCTGGAACAAGGGAGAGGAAGGTCTTCGTCGAGTACCGAACGTGTGACCGACTGCGGGAGCGCTGCCGGAACGCAGCGCCGGAAGGATCGTCTACGCGATCTTGAGATCGGGAAGAGTACGACTACATCACCCACGAGAATCCGCTCTCGTTAAGCGCTTTGGAATCTTCGAGGGTAAGTTATTCCATCGACTCGTTGCTACAATCTAGTAGATAGATCTTGGCTTGTTTGTTTGTATGCGATAGAAATTTTTTGTTTTCCATGCTACGAACCCCTACAGTGGTATCAGAGCCGTGTCTATATGTAGATCTGTTGCACGAGTAGAACACAATGGTCATTGTGGGCGTTGATGCTTTTATTGTCGATTACTTCTTGTGTACTTTGCATCTTGCGGTATGTTGGGATGAAGCGGCCCGGGCTAACCTTACATGACATCGTTCATGAGACTTGCTCCACGCTTGACATGCAACTTGTATTGCATAAGTGGCTTTGCGGGTGCCTGTTTCTCCTAGCATAGTTAAGATCCAATTTACAACGGGTGATCAACAATGCTAGTATCAATGTTGTGGTTCTTGTTCGTAAGTTAGAACGACACTTATTGAAAGCCCCAAACCACGTAAAATATGCAAAGAAAGTAGAGACGTCTAACTTTGTTTTGCAGGGGTGTGCAGTGATGTGATATGGCCATGATTGTGATTATATTTGATGTATGCAATGTTCCTTATTGTAAGTTGGCAACCGGCAGGAGCCATATGGTTGTTTTTAATTTATGTTAAGACCCGCGTGTCTATTCAAAGTAGTTGTAATAGTTGAAGCCGGTGGACGACAACCATGGAGAAGCGTCATTGACCTTGATGCAATGCCGGTGATGATGGAGATCATGTTCGTGCTTGAAGATGGAGATCTGAAGCACAAAGAAGAAAGGCCATATCATATCACATATATATTGAATTGCATGTGATGTTAATCCTTTATGCATCTTGTATTGCTTAGTAGACGATGGTAGCATTATAAGATGATCCCTCATGCACATCAATTTCAAATCATAAAGTGTTCACCCTTAGTTAGCACCGTTGCTAAAGCTTGTTGTTTCGAAGCACCACGTGATGATCGGGTGTGCTAGATTCTGCAAGTGTATACAACGTGAGCAAGCCAGATTTGCTCATGCAGAAACTAAGGTTTGATCTTGACGAGCCTAGCATGTACAGACATGGTCTCGGAACACGGATCACCGAAAGGTAAAGCATGAATCATATAGTAGATATGATGAACATGTCGATTGTTCGCCATTGAAACTATATCAACTCTCGTGATGATCGGTGTTGATATGGTGGATTTGGTTCGTGTGATCACTAAAACAATGTGAGGGATATTGTTTTGAGTGGGAGTTCACCTAGTTTAATTTCATTAATTAATTTGAACTCAATTTGTCATAAACTTAGTCTAAACTATTGCAAATATGTTGTAGATCAATGGCAGCCCCTACCATCAATTTTATGCGTTCCTAGAGAAAGAAAAGTTGAAAAACAATGGAAGCAACTTCGCGGATTGGTTCCGCAATTTGAGGATTTTCCTCACAGCTGGTAATTTGACCTATGTGTTGGATGCACCGCTGGGTGACCCACCTGCAGATGATGCTCCCGATGAAGTAAAGAATGTTTACCTTGCTCAGAAGAATCAGTACTCCATAGTTCAGTGTGCTATCTTGTATGGTTTGGAATCGGAGCTTCAGAAAAGGTTTGAGGATTCAGACCCATATGATATTGTCGAGGATCTCAAATTGATTTTTGAGACTCATGCGGCAATTGAAAGTTATGAAGCTTCTGAAAAGTTCTTTAACTGCAAGATGGAAGAGGGCAGCTCCGTCAGTGAGCATGTGCTTAAGATGTCTGGGCACGCAAACAAACTTCAAAGCTTGGGTATTGTGATTCCTAATGCTTTGGGGATTTACCGTGTCCTCCAATCACTACCACCGAGTTACAAGAACTTTGTGATGAACTACAACATGCAGAACATGAACAAGACGTTGCCAGAACTCTTTGCCATGTTGAAATCTGCAGAAGTGGAGATTAAGAAAGAGCACCAAGTGTTGTTGGTCAATAAGACCACCAAATTCAAGAAAGGCAAGTCTAAGCAAAAGGGACACTTCAAGAAGGGTGGTAAGAAAGTTACCACGCCGGCGAAGAAGACCAAGGCTGGACCTAAGCCTGATACTGAGTGCTTTTACTGCAAGGGAGAAGGTCACTGGAAGCGGAATTGCCCAAAGTACTTGGCGGATTTGAAGAACGGCAACATCAAGAAGAAAGGTATATCTGATATACATGTTATTGATGTGTATCTCACTAGTACTCGTAGTAGTGCCTGGGTATTTGATACTGGTTCGGTTGCTCATATTTGTAACTCGAAACAGGTGCTGCAGAATAAACGGAAGCTAGCGAAGAACGAGGTGACGATGCGCGTGGGAAACGGATCAAAGGTTGATGTGATCGCGGTCGGCACGCTACCCCTTCATCTACCATCGGGATTAGTTTTATACTTAAATAATTGTTATTTAGTGCCTGTGTTGAGCATGAACATTATATCGGGATCTTGTTTATTGCGAGACGGTTACTTGTTTAAATCAGAGAATAATGGTTGTTTGATTTATATGAGTAATATGTTTTATGCACATGCACCTTTGATAGATGGTCTATTCTTATTAAATCTCGATAGTGGAAATACACATATCAACAACATTGAGGCTAAACGTTTGAAATCAAGCGATAATTTGACCTATATGTGGCACTGTCGTCTTGGTCACATTGGAGTGAAGTGTATGAAGAAACTCCATTCCGATGGACTTCTTGAATCACTTGATTTTGAATCACTTGAAAGATGCGAAGCATGTCTGATGGGAAAAATGACTAAGACTCCATTTTCTGGTATGATGGAGCGAGCTACGGACTTATTGGAAATTATACATACCGATGTGTGTGGTCCAATGAGTGTAG
The DNA here is from genome assembly GCA_916181665.1 of Avena sativa. Classification (NCBI taxonomy): domain Eukaryota; kingdom Viridiplantae; phylum Streptophyta; class Magnoliopsida; order Poales; family Poaceae; genus Avena; species Avena sativa. Next base: position 394,096,407 of record OV702284.1, read on the forward strand.
CATCGCGTGGTGGTTATCGTTATGTTCTTACCTTCACGGATGACTTGAGTAGATATGGGTATATCTATTTCATGAAACATAAGTCCGAAACTTTCGAGAAGTTTAAGGAGTTTCAAAGTGAGGTAGAGAATCAACGTAACAAGAAGATTAAATTTCTACGTTCTGACCGTGGAGGTGAATATCTAAGTTACGAGTTTGGCGAGCATTTGAAGAAATGCGGAATACTTTCACCATTGACACCGCCGGGAACACCACAGCGTAATGGTGTGTCCGAACGTCGTAATCGAACTCTCTTAGATATGGTTCGTTCTATGATGTCACTTACAGATTTACCGCTATCATTTTGGGGTTATGCATTAGAAACAGCCGCATTCACTTTAAATAGGGCACCATCTAAATCCGTTGAAACGACACCGTATGAATTATGGTTTGGGAAGAAACCTAAATTGTCGTTCCTTAAAGTTTGGGGATGCGAAGCTTATGTAAAGAAGTTACAGCCGGACAAGCTTGAACCCAAAGCGGAAAAATGCGTCTTCATAGGATACCCGAAGGAAACTATTGGGTATACCTTCTATCATAGATCCGAAGGCAAAATCTTCGTTGCCAAGAATGGATCCTTTCTAGAGAAGGAATTTCTCTCGAAAGAAGTGACTGGAAGGAAAGTAGAACTCGACGAGGTTGTCAAACCTTCTCTCGAAATTGAGAGTAGCGCAACACCGGAAGAAGTTCCTGTGGTGCCTGCACCAATTAGAGAGGGAGCTAATGATGGTGATCATGAAACTTCGGTTGAAGTTGCTACAGAGCCTCGGAGGTCAACGAGAACTCGTACCACTCCAGATTGGTATGATCCCGTTATGAGTGTCATGTTGGTGGACAACACCGATGACCCCGAGACATATGAGGAAGCGATGATGAGCCCAGATTCCAATAAATGGCAAGAAGCCATGAAATCCGAGATTGGATCCATGTACGAAAACCAAGTATGGACTTTGGTGGACTTACCGGATGGCCGGAAGGCTGTCGAGAACAAATGGATTTTCAAGAAGAAAACAGATGCTGATGGTAATGTTACTGTCTATAAAGCTCGACTTGTCGCAAAAGGGTTTCGACAAATTCAAGGAGTTGACTACGATGAGACTTTCTCACCGGTAGCGAAGCTAAAGTCTGTGAGGATTATGTTAGCAATCGCTGCATATTATGATTATGAGATATGGCAGATGGATGTCAAAACAGCATTCCTCAATGGAGATATTGATGAAGAGTTGTATATGATGCAACCCAAAGGTTTTGTCGATCCTAAAGATGCTAACAAGGTATGCAAACTTCAACGGTCCATCTATGGATTGAAGCAAGCATCCCGAAGTTGGAATCAACGTTTTGATAAAGTAATCAAAAGTTTTGGTTTTATACAAACTTATGGAGAAGCTTGTATTTACAAGAAAGTGAGTGGGAGCTCTGTAGCATTCTTAATACTATATGTGGATGACATATTGTTGGTTGGGAATGATGTAGACCTTCTTAATAGTGTCAAAGAATATTTGAATAATAGTTTTTCAATGAAGGATCTTGGCGAAGCAGCTTACATATTAGGCATAAAGATTTATAGAGATAGATCGAAACGCCAAATATCATTGTCACAGAGTACATATTTGGACAAAGTTCTAAAGAGGTTTGGAATGGAAGAAAGCAAGAAAGGGTTCTTGCCCATGTTGCCCAATACGACCTTGAGTAAAACTCAAAGTCCGACATCGGCAGAAGATAGAGAAAGGATGAGTAAGACTCCCTATGCATCAGCCATAGGATCTCTAATGTATGCCATGCTATGTACTAGACCCGACATTGCATATGCTGTTAGTTTAACTAGCAGATATCAAAGTGATCCAGGAGTGGATCATTGGACAGCGTTCAAAAACATCCTTAAGTACTTGAGAAGAACTAAGGATATGGTTCTTTCTTATGGAGGTGATGAACAGCTCTTTGTTAATGGTTACACCGATGCTAGTTGGAACACTGATCCGGATGATTCTAAATCACAATCTGGATACGTATTTATTTTGAATGGTGCAGCAGTTAGCTGGAGGAGTGCAAAGCAAAGCGTTGTGGCGAGATCTTCAACTGAATCGGAATACATGGCTCCTTCAGAGGCTTCACAAGAAGCGATATGGATGAAAGAGTTCATTACAGAGCTGGGTGTGGTTCCTAGTGCGCTGGACCCAATGTCTATCTACTGTGATAACATGGGCGCCATAGCCAATGCGCAAGAACCAAGGTCACACAAGAAGCTGAAGCATATCAAGCTACATTTTCACGCTATTCGAGAACATATCCAGGATGGGGATATAAAGATTTGCAAAGTACACACAGATCTGAATGTGGCGGATCCGTTGACTAAACCTCTCCCTAGGGCAAAACATGACCAACACCAAACTGCCATGGGTGTTCGGTATATTACCATGTAATCTAGATTAGATGACTCTAGTGCAAGTGGGAGCTGTTGGAGATATGCCCTAGAGGCAATAATAAATGTAGTTATTATTATATCTTTGTGTTTATGATAAATGTTTACATTCATGCTATAATAGTATTAACAGGGAAACATTAATACTTGTGTGATTTGTAAACTTAATTTGAAGTCCCTAGTATAGCCTCTATACTTCACTAGCTTGTTGGTTGATAAATGATTGTGGTTTCCCTATCATGAACATTGAGATGTTATCAACAACAAGATCATATCGTTAGTAGAATGATATGGTGGACATACTCCTATAGATAAGCGTAGCATAAAGATCAAGTCATTTCAATAGTTCAATTGCTATATGCTTTCTGATACATAGTAACCTAATTCCTTCGACCATGAGATCATGCATATCACCTTTACCGGATGGATGCTTTGATGACATCAAACACCACACCGTAACTGGGTGGCTATAAAGGTGGCATTGAGTGTTCGGAAAGTATTGGTTGAGACACATGGATCAAGAGTGGGATTTGTCCATCCATATGACGGATAGATATTCTCTGGGCCCTCTCGGTGAAATGTCATCCAATTAGCTTGCAAGCATGTGACTGGCTCACAAGGGATCACATATCACGGGAACGAGAAAAGAGTACTTATCAGTAACGAGGTTGAACTAGGTATGCAGAGATACCGACGATCATAACCTCGGATAAGTAACATATCGTGAGACAAAGGGAAATTGGTATCGTATGTAAGTGGTTCATTCGATCGCAAAGTAATCGTAGAAATATGTGGGAGCCATATGAATTTCCAGATTCCTCTATTGGTTATTGTTCGGAGAAGTGTCTCGATCATGTCCGCATAATTCACGAACCGTAGGGAGACACACTTAAGGATTCGACGTTGTTTTGAGTAGTTATGGTATTATGAGAAAGAGACCGAATGTTGTTCGGAGTCTCGGATGGGATCCGGGATATCACGAGGTGATCCGGAATGGTCCGGAGAATAAGATTCATATAAAGAAAGTCCCATTTCGGAGTTCAGAAATGATTCCGGTGAATGTTCTAGAAGGTTCCGGAATGTCCGGCACTCCGGGAGGGGGGAGGGGTACATGAATGTGTCATTACATATTGGAATGATTGCATCATGTACTAAGTGTTCTTTCTGTCCCAAATAAAGGATTAAATTGAATCCTAAAACAGAAAAGTCAAATGTCCAGTTTGAAAGTCAAACGGCTAAAACAAGAAACTGTGGGAAACAAGCAAGAGGAGTTGGGAACCGACTTGAGGGAGGAGTCTCCTCCCCAATCCGGCGCGCCACCCAAGGCCGACTTGGGGAGGGACTCCCCTCCCCTAGCCGCACCTCCCACCTATAAAAGGAGGGGCAGGGCCTCCTCCTCTAGACACACAAGTTTCTACCTCTAATCTCCGGTTTAGAGCCGTTTTGGTTTAGAGCTTCTAATTGCTTTAGCCTGCGGTTTAGAGCCTTCTAATTGGTGTGTCTAATCTCTAGACCACTAATAGCCCTCTCTCATAATCCACCATACTCGCTCCGGCTTAAGGCGAAGCCCTGCGGGATCTCCCCTCTACTTCCGGTACCACGCCGTTGTGCTGCCGGAATTGCGAGGAGAGTGCTACAACCTCCGCTGCCTGCTGGAACAAGGGAGAGGAAGGTCTTCATCGAGTACCGAACGTGTGACCGACTGCGGGAGCGCTGCCGGAACGCAGCGCCGGAAGGATCGTCTACGCGATCTTGAGATCGGGAAGAGTACGACTACATCACCCACGAGAATCCGCTCTCGTTAAACGCTTTGGAATATTCGAGGGTAAGTTATTCCATCGACTCGTTGCTACAATCTAGTAGATAGATCTTGGCTTGTTTGTTTGTATGCGATAGAAATTTTTTGTTTTCCATGCTACGAACCCCTACAGGCACAGCCGCAGAGGTGCGGTCGAAAGTGTAAACGGGAATAGATTCCAGATACAATGACTCTTGCTACTAATTGATTAACACCATGTTAGGATTTTTTTTGTTGGGAAAACCGTTTCATTAGCTGATGAGGTGTTCATGAGTTACACAGTAAAACATGAGTCTTGACATGTAACATGTGGTTTAGAGCATTGTGGTTGTGATGATAGTTTAGAATAGTTAGGACTCTAGCCTAACTTGATTTGTATTTTAAGATGATTTTCTGCACGTCTATATATAATCGTCCACGAGGCTCAATAATACATCCATCATATTCCGCCAATCCCTCTCTATCGTTCTACATGGTATTAGCCCTAAATTCGATCCTACCCTAGAGGCACGCCGCCAAAACCCTAGCGCCGTTGCCGTCTCTCCCTTCCACCGTGCTGCCCTCGGGGAGGTCGATCTCCATGATCTCCAGCGGGGGATGCGCAACCCGTACGCAGGGTTCGTTCGCCGATCCGTGATCGACTGCCCTGTAAGTCTCTTTTCCTGATCTCTTGATTGGTTTTATTTTTTGTTTACCGATCTTAAATCCGATTGATTCGCCGACCGTTGTCATCATTGCTGCGCCTCTACTTCGATCATCGGCATCGACAAACTACACTGCGCATGTGCTCTTACCCTCTCCGTTGTCGCGCCTGCCTTGGTAGGCTGTTGCGGCATTACGACAGGATCCCGCGCACCACGGACGGCTGCTACGCCTTCTTTGGAAGGCTGTCGTGGCCGCTCCCTCGGATTGTCTTCGTCATCATCGTCCGGGACTTCACTGAAAACGCTGCCATCGACTACAATCTACGCGTCGTCCATGCCATGGTGCATACGGCGCACCGTCGCTCTGATCAACCGATCTCGCGCTGTCTATGACAAGCACGTCCCCGAGCACATGCCTACCACCGATCGAGCTATGGTCTGCCACTGCGTCGCCCCTTCGGTCCATAGTGCCGCCACTTTTGGTCCAAGCTACCAGCTTCCAACGCGCCTTCCTTGGTGTGTACGTCGCTGGTGGTCTCCCAGCCGCTGCAACGACTTGCGCCCTGCAGCTATGCCCCCCCTCAGGTCGTAGCGTCGCTACACGCTGAAAGGATCGTATGGGCACCTAGAGGGGGGGGGGTGAATAGGTGCTACTTCAAATTTTCTTCTTTTTCAAATTAAGGTTTGACAATAAGGTAAATTCTCTAGATAATGAAACTATGGTGAATTTACCTATATGACAATTATGCAAGAGCTACCACAACACAAAGTAGGAACAAGTAAGTAAGGTGCGGTAAAGGATAGAAGTAACCAAAATGGTGGACGCGGAGACACAAGGATTTGTTTCCCGTAGTTCCTTCCTTTTGAGGGGAAGTACGTATACGTTTGGAGAGGGGGTGGTTTCAAACCACCAACGCCACGAAAGGCCTCCTTGTTCTTCGATGAATCTCACCCCAACGGGATTGATTCACCTTCCACTATATCGGCAACCTTTAAGGTGGAAGCCGGCACCTTTACAAGTTTGGGGCACACATCCACAACTTAATCGGAGGCTCCCAAATACAAGCAAGCTGTCAAAGCAATCAAAGACAAGCTTGTAAGAACCAAAACAAGAACTAGGGTTTCCAAGAAACACTAGAACAAAGGGGCCCTCAATGAAATGAGGGGGAAATGAAGATCTCTTTTGGTGAAGTAGTAGATCGGGGCCTCCTCCTTCGATTCCCCAAAGATCAAAGACTTTGGGTGGTGAAATGAGGAGATCTTGAGATTTGGTGGCTCCAATGGTGGCTTGACTTTAATGTGTTTGAGCATCTTGTCTCAAGGTAGGTGGAGGGGTATTTATACCCCTCCAAGAAATCTGGCCGTTGGAGCCTTTAATGCAGCGGTAGTACCAGAAGTTCAAGCGGTACTACCGGAGAACTCCGGTACTACCGGACCTGGTACCGGACGACGATCTTTCAAACTTCATAAGCCCTGGCCACAGCGGTACTACCATTGATGCTACCGTAAAGCGGTAGTACCGCAAATGGCAACCGGTACTACCGGACGTGAAGTGGAATCAGCAGCTTAGTTGGAAAAACTCTCTGTCACACATGGTAGCAAAATTTTACTACCTAGGCAGACAGAGGCTTTTGCCAACATATAAAAATTCTACTGCCACGCCAGGTACTAAAATGCGGTACTACCGCATTTTAGTACCGGGGTGAGCAGTGGCCTTTTATAGGTTGGAAAAAGTCTCTGTACCGCATGGTACTAAAATGCGGTACTACCGCATTTTAGTACCAGAGCAGGCAGTAGATTTTGACAAGTGGTCAAAAAGCTACTGTCGCGCTAGGTACTAAAATGCGGTACTACCGCTTTTTAGTACCTAGCTCGGCAGAGGCTTTTTGACAGCTAGTCAAAACCTTCTGTCGCATCCGGTAGCAAAAAGCGGTACTACCGCTTTTTGGTACCGCGCCAGGCAGACAGTTTTTTGAACATTGTAAAACATTTTCAATGCACCCGCGATACACTTGGCAAATAATTAGTCCGATATGTGTGTTGTTATAAAACACCAAAATCACTAGGGATAGGAAATGCTCTTTCAATCTCCCTCTTTTTGGTGTTTGATGACAACACACATTTTCCAAGGAAATCTAGTGATGCCAAGATATAGATGGGGCTCCCCCTAGATATGTAGAAACAAGCCCCATACTCTCTAACAAGTTACCTGGGAGTAGAAGTCGCACATAGAGCACATACCTTTGCTAAATAACATGTGATGACCAATATTGATTAGGAATGGGGAGGGTCGTCACATAGGATGGATCCAAATGAGAATAGCCATATTACACACAAGATGGATCCATACGATAACCACATATTCTCACCATACATAGCACAAATAGTTAGTTCACACATAATAAGTCACACATAATAAGAGGCAAGCAAATAAAGTTCACAAGCGAATAAAAATCAATGGCAAGAACGAGCTTGTGACTTTTCCCTTGCAAATCCCGCATACCTAATGTGCAACTTCTCCCCCTTTGGCATCAAGACGCCAAAAAGGGACAAGAGCAACACTAACGTCCCTGAGATCACTCGTCATCATCATCAACCCAGTCCTCCCATGCATCATCATGAGGTGGCGGGGCACGTAAGGAGGAGGTGGCATCATCTTCCCAGTGGCTGTGCTTGGAGATCCATTGGTCTTCTGGGGTAATGTTGTTCTCGGAGCCCTTGGAGACGGTCAAGCCTTGAGCCTCCATCATTTCCTTCTGATGAGCACATGACTTCTTGGCATAGTCACGGGCCTCGTACATGCGTTTCTGATTGTCCACTTGGAAGCAGAATATCTTCTTGAGTTTGGCCTCAAACCTCTTGGCCCAAGATGGCTGAGATGACTTGCGACGTGAGACCACAAAGGCAGCATTCTGCTGCGCATCAGCAGCATCACCGGATTCCTCCACAACAGGGTTCCCATCCTCATCAACAATCTTACCATCGGCATTGTGTGGTTTGAGATGGGTCTTGATCAACAAATTCTTGTGGCGGTGGGTGGCAAGACGATGAGAAGGCAAGTCATGGGCAATCACAGGGCACTTGCTAATAATGAGAGCCATGATGTACGGAGCAAAAGGAGGCACCCACCTTTGAAAAGTGGCAGAGACCATTTCATTCCAAATGACATCCATCACATCCATAGGTAGGCCAGAGTCACGGTGGTGATGGGTGGCCATCATAATATCCACCATGAAGGCATGTATCTCATCAACATTCCCAGCACGAGGGGCGACGGTCTCACGAAAGATGCGATGCAAGATGTCATAAGTAGGGAGAAGCCCTTTGATCTTTCCAGGGATGCCGCGCCCCCGGATGTACAGTGGTGCAAGAACATACTTCTTCATAGGACGATCATTGTCGTGGCACCAAAAGCCAACGGGAGTGTCTTTGCCACGGTCTTCGTACCCGAGAATAGCCCCGAACTCAGCCAACGTTGCTTTCTTTACAACACCCTCGGTCATCCGGGTGAGAGTCCGAGTCTGATTCTTGGCAAAGTGAACGGTTGCATAGAACTGAGTAATGAGCATTGGATCATAGTTGCACCAGAACTCCATAATGGGAAGCAAGCCAATGTTGGTGCAAATGTCAAGGGCCTCACCAAAGTAGTTCAGGTTCTTCCTCACATGATTCATCTCGATCCATTTTTTAGGAACCACAATTTTATCATCTTTCATGAGGATCTCATGGAACACCCGCTCCTGGAAATCCGTAAAGAAGAGGCTACCTTCCCGAGAACGAGAGCGAGCAGCCCCATATGGATTGACAACCCGCAGGTCATAAAATTGTGTCTCAGACAAATCAGACCGCAGCTTTGGCCCAGATGGCCCGGAACTATAGCTCTTGCGAGGGCCGGAGGGAGGAGGAGGTGGAGGAGCTTTACCACGACCAGCACTTTGCTTGACCCCCCACCCCGACAACCACGAGTTGTTTGCAGTTTCAGACGGGCACTAGGTTGAGGCATGACCTCCTCTTCTGACTCAGTCTCTGATTCTGACTCATAGTCCTCGATCTCATAGTGAGCTTTGGAGCGTTTGCGTGATCCCCGGGAACCCCCTGCACTTGTGAAAGAACAAGGGAGATAGCATAGGGGTAAGGGCACAAGAACCTGATACAAACAGAGGATGGAACTCTTGGTTTTTTTAAAAAAATTGCTGCCAGTATAGGGCGGTAGTACCGGATCTGCACCGGCGGTAGTACCGGAAAAAGATTCCCGGTACTACCGGCCCGCGACCACAGTGCAGATCTGAGACAGAAATCCATGTACGGGCAGTAAATTTGTTGTAAAACAAGAATTCCATCGGACAAAGTGGTAGATCTGGTAAATAGCACACGGTACAACCTCAAGAATACGTGTTTTAGCCAAGAATCAAAGTTACCCTAGATTCAATGGAGAAAACAAGTGAGAAGATGAGGAGGGCGGTAGTACCGGTGTCCATGGCGGTGGAGAAGAAGGAGGATCCCGCGGGGAGGTCGGATCCGGTGTGGATCCGGGAAAAGGAGAGAGGGGCGGGGCTCCTGCGGCGTCCTCGTGCTCCTGCGGCGGCGCTGGTGAGGAGTGGAGACGAGGGACTAATGAGGCACTGAGAGGTGCCTCTCCCACGTCTCTAATCTTAACCGACACACACAAGCGGTAGTACCGAAGCCAAGAGCGGTAGTACCGCTATGCGGTAGTACCGTAACTACCAACTGGTAGTACCGTACCTGGGAAGTTTCCAGACAGGACCCTGGAAACTGAACCAGACGTGGTAGTACCGCTAGCAATTTCTGGTAGTACCGTTTGGCGGTAGTACCGCTTATGAGACCCGGTAGTACCGTAACCATCAGGACAGAGAGCCAAGATACAAAAAAATGGAAGGTTCTTGTGCAGAGTAGATGAGTTTTGTTGGGGGATAAGAAGGGTATGGGTTTAGAGAGTCACACTGATATGGGACAATGCACTCAAAAATTACTAAAAACATATGGAGAGCCAAATGTGAGTGCACGACCAAAAGAACAAAACCAACTCGAGGATGGCAAACATGAGTAATAACCAATTCAAAAGTGACAAACACGAGTAAGCACATCAACCTCTCCATTGAGAGGGGGCGGTGGCCTAGGCCACCATGTTTGAGTATACTCGGCTTGGCACCACGAAGATATATCTTGGGTCCATTACCGAAACTCATCATTAAGCTCACATATCACAAAATGATATTAAAAGGAATGATTTTGTTTTACTTTGCGCATAATGGGGGGAGGGATGGTCCAACCAATTAGGACCGCACTCCCCCTATGTCCATGCCTACACCTAAACCAAATATGGGTCGAGTATTAGGTGAGAGTGCAAGATAATCAAGTCAAGCTCCTTGAATCTACGATATTTAGTTCATTCCTCAAGTAGCAAAACCTTGCTTCATCAAGTGGCTTCGTGAAGATATCGGCAAGTTGATCTTTGGTTGATACATATGATAGATCAATATCACCTCGAGCAACATGATCTCTAATGAAGTGGTGTCGAATCTCAATATGCTTTGTCCTTGTGTGATCCACCGGGTTGTAAGCAATCTTGATGGCACTTTCATTGTCACATAGAAGAGGCACTTTTTCACAATGCACACCGTATTCCTTTAAAGTTTGCCTCATCCATAGCAATTGGGTGCAAGCACTAGCAGCTGCCACATACTCGGCTTCGGCGGTGGAGAGAGATATACAATTTTGCTTCTTGGAAGACTAACATACCAAGGACCTACCAAGGAATTGGCAAGCCCCGGATGTTGATTTTCTATCATCCTTGTCCCCCGCCCAATCCGAATCCATGTATCCACAAAGAGCAAAAATTGAGCCTCGAGGATACCAAAGAACATAAAATGGGGTATGAACTAAATATCGAAAGATTCTCTTGACCGCCATTAAATGGCTTTCCTTAGGAGCCGCTTGATATCTTGCACACACACCTACACTCAACACAATATCGGGTCTAGATGCACAAAGGTAAAGCAAAGAACTAATCATGGATCGGTATACCTTTTGATCCACATCTTTACCATTTGGATTTTGTTCTAGATGAGTCTTTGTAGCCATGGGAGTAGGAGCTCCATTTAAATCTTGCATTTTGAATCTCTTGAGCATATCTTGAGTATACTTGGCTTGATTGAAGAATGTCCCTCCTCTAACTTGCTTGATCTCAAAGCCAAGAAATACTCTCAACTCTCCCATCAAAGACATCCGGAACCTACTAGTCATAAGCTTTGAGAATTCATCATTAAAAGCTTTGTTAGATGAGCCAAAGGTATTATCATCAACATATATTTGGCATACAAAAAGCTCCCCATTGACCCTCTTAGTAAAAAGAGTGGGATCGATTTTCCCAACCTCAAAGCCACGGTCAAACAATAACTCTCTAAGGTGCTCATACCACGTGCGTGGGGCTTGCTTGAGCCCATAGAGCGCCTTATCAAGTTTGTAGACATGGTTTGGGAAGTTGGGGTCCTCAAATCCCGGGGGTTGCTTAACATATACCAATTCATTTAATGGACCATAAAGAAATGCACTTTATACATCCATTTGTTACAACTTAAAGTTATGATGTGCCGCATAAGCAAGAAGGATACGGATGGACTCAAGGCGAGCCACGGGCGCATAAGTCTCTCCATAATCAATGCCTTCAATTTGAGAATACCCTTGTGCAACCAATCGAGCCTTGTTCCTTACTATAATTCCATGCTCATCTTGCTTGTTCTTGAATATCCACTTTGTTCCAATAACATTGCGGCAATCCTTTGTCTTCTCAACTAACTTCCATACTTTGTTTCTCTCAAAGTTGTTGAGATCTTTGTGCATAGCTTCTAACCAGTCCGAATCTTCAAGAGCTTCCCACACTTTCTTTGGTTCAATCATGGAGATGTGAGCTTGGTGTTCACTGAACCTCTTCAATTGTGCTCTTGTGGAGATACCTTTCCTTAGATCTCCAACAACATTTTGGAGGGTGTGGTCCCTTAATTCCAACATCTTTCCTTTCTAGCTTCACGACGAGAGTGGATCTCCGTATTGTTTCTTGAAGGACCCTCTTCATCATTTTGATCCTCGTCTTGACCATCATCTTGACCTTGATCATCATTAGAATCATCCTCTACATTGGGAGGCAAGGATTGACCTTGGTCTTGATCAAGTGATCTTCTAGCGTCAATTTGAGCTTGTCTCAAAACAGTTTGTATGGATCTTCCTTGACAAATTGACTTGGCACCACTTGACAACCCGTCGAATGGAACAAGCTCCCCTTGACTAGAGTTCACACTTTGATCACCATGTTGAGGGTCCACATCTTGTCTTTGGATTGAGTCAATGTCCTCTTCGGTGGATGGAGTATGTTGAGGTTGTGAAGATGAGGGCTCCACTTGAGTGGATCATAGTTCTTCGTGATCTGCCATAAGGGGTTCCTCAACAGGGCGGATAAATCCCACACCCATTCTTCCTATCGCATCCTGAGGCATTTCATCATCTGCATCACAAGCATCAACACGCCCCCCTTGGGGACCATCATATTCTTCGAAGGTCACACTACAAGATTCTATGACGGCTCCGGAGAGCTTATCATAGATTCTATAAGTGTGAGATTCGAGACCATAGCCAACAAAAATACCCTCTAATGCTTTAGACTCGAATTTAGAAAAACGAACACCTTTTATGAGATAGAAACACTTACAACCGAACACCCGGAAGTAAGATATGTTGGGCTTGTTACCGGTAAGAATTTCATATGGAGTCTTGTTGATTTCTTTGCGGAGGTAGAGCCGGTTGGAAGCATGGCAAGCGGTGGAGATGGCTTCGGCCCAAAATTTGTATGGAGATTTAAACTCCGCCAACATGGTCCTATCCATCTCAATAAGAGTCCGGTTCTTCCTTTTGGCCACGCCATTTTGTTGAGGGGTGTATGCAGCAGAATATTGATGTTTAATCCCCTCATCACTAAGGAAATCAATTAAGGTGTAGTTCTTGAACTCGGTGCCATTGTCACTTCTAATGATCAACACAGGAACATTGTATTGCCTTTGGACCAAATTGATGAAGTCGATGAAGGTATTTTGAGTCTCACTCTTCAATTTGAAGAAATAAACCCACGAGTATCTTGAAAAGTCATCAACAATTACCAAGCAATATTTCTTCCCACCAAGACTCGCATGAGATGGAGGACCAAAGAGGTCCACGTGGAGGAGCTCCAAGATCTTGGTGGACTTGATGCGGTTCTTAGGCTTGTGAGGAGCATCATGCATCTTCCCTAGAACACATGCCCTACAAACACGATCTTTGGCAAAGGAAACATTTTCTTTTAGTCCAACAATATGGCCCTCCTTATGGAGACTTTGCAAAGTTCTCATATTGACATGGGCTAGTCGGCGATGCCATAGCCAACCCACATCAGCCTTTCCGAATAAGCACATCGGTCCTGTAGTGGTTTGCTCCGAAAAGTCCACCACATACAAGTCATGTTCGACATACCCAACGAAAGCGACCTTGAGAGACTTTCTCCACAAGAGGACCACAATATCAACATCAATAAAGACGGCAAATCCCATCTTTCCAAGAGCAAGGACTGAAATTAAATTGTATCCAAGGGTCTCAACAAGCATGACGTTCACGAGTGTAATGTCGTGAGCAACCACAACCTTGCCGAAACCCATTACCTTAGACTTTGATTTGTCGGCATATGTCAAGGTGATTTGATCATCATTTGGCTGTAAGTCCTCGACAATAGATGAGCTTCTGGTCATATGACTTGTGCAACCACTATCAAGCACCCACTTTGACCCTCCGGAAGCATACGTCTACAAAAGATCAAGCTAATTTTTAGGTACCCATTTTCAATGGGTCCTCTTGGTCTTGGGAACCCAAATAGACCAAGCAATATACCCATCATAGGGGACAACATATTGTGCATACACATCACCATAATAATCACGCATTAGAACATAGTGAGGGTTAGCACTTCCCGCAAAGTCATCATGAGACATAGTTTTACCACTTGTGGTCTTACTATCCATAATGGTCTTGTTGGTCTCTTGTGCGGCCTTGGCCTTCTTCTTCTTATTATTCTTCTTCTTCTTCTTCTTCTTCTTCTTCTTCTTCTTCTTCTTAGTATTGGAGACAAAACCAATGCCCCCTTTATCACCACTATGCCTTTGCTTTCTCAAAATATCATCAATGGACTTGTTGCCTTGTGGAAATGTGGCCTTGGCAAGCTCCCCCTTCAACCTAGCATTCTCTTTAAGAATAGTTGTGCTACTAGATGAATGAAGTTACTAGGTGAAGGAATATTGGCCAATTGAGTTTGAAGCGTTTCATGGGACTTTGTGAGAGACAAGAGTTCACTCTCCAAAGCCTTGTGAGCCTTGTTAAGCAAACTAAAATCATCGGCAAGTTTTTCATGAACCACACCAAACTCAATCTTGTCCTTTTTAGCCCTTTTGTATTTAGCAATAGCATGATCACGCTCTTTGATGAGTGTGTTAACAATAGTGTCATTGGCCTCATCAAGCCCTTCAAGTTTTAATTCAAGTGACAACCTAGTTTCTTGTTCTTCTTCTAGAGCATTGTTTAAAGCCTCTATCTCAATCATGTGTTCATGCCCAAGTTTACATCTTACATCTAGAAGCTCTTGAGTATGTGAAAGTTGATCTAGGATGTTTTCAAAGTGTAACTTAGCATCTCCTTCTAGGTTAGTCATAAACTCATCAAAGGCAATTAATTCCTTTTTAACATCAAGAGACATCTCATCATCTAGTTCATCATTATCTAAGGGAGTAGAGCGGGATGATGAGGATACCTCCGTTCCTCTTGCCATAAGGCAAGTGATGTTCTTGGTGGGAGAGTTCTCATTTGGAGAATCAAAGAGTGAGAATGTCAGAGTAGAGGTGGTGGCTAGAGCAGCCACACCATGAGAAGTTTCCTCTTCCTCATCTTCATCATCTTCATTGTCGGAGGAGTATTCTTCATGAGTGATCAAGACAATTTCTCCCGACTTCTTGTTGGTGGGATTCTTCTTGATGAAAGGTTTCTTGTAGGGTGCCTTGAGAGTCTTCTTCAACACAAGCTTACCCCCATGATCTTCTCTCTTTTCATAGGGGCAACTTGCTACAAAGTGATAGCGGTCACCACAATTGAAGCAAGTTCTCAATCTCGTTGTATTTTCTCTTTTCCCATTTGGGTTGCTTTTTCTTTGCATTTCCATCTTGGCCTTGGCGGGGTTATTCCAAAAGTTCTTTGCATAGAAGGCCATATATTGACTATGAGCAATCTTGACTTCATCGGGGTGGTCCATGGAAAGCCCTTCATCACTATCATCTTCATCCCCATGGTCCACAACTTTGGCCTTCAAAGCAACATTGCTCATACCAAGGGCACGAGCACGGGCATCTTTGGCATTCTTGGCGGCAACCTTGAAAGCGGCCATCTCTTGCATAACTTCATTTGAGGTCATGAGATGGTATTTGTGTCTTCCTTGTAGACTCTTCAAGTCGGTGGGCTCAAAAGGCATGAGTGCACTCACATATTTCCTTTTTGTCCATGCATCATCCACATGTGAGGCACCCACATTTCTAAAAGCGGTGGCGATGGTCTTGAGCCTTCGGTGCATGTCTTCATGATCTTCACCTTCTTTCATGTAGAAGCCTTCGGATTCATTGCTTAGAGCATCATATCGGTTCCTCCTCATACTCTCATTTCCAACAAACAATACAGTGAGGGCATCCCAAGCTTCCTTGGCAATGCTAAAGTGCTCAATGTGTGGGTAATCCTTTGTTCCCAATCCTTGTTGAATCATATGCAAAGCAGTGGCATTGAGTTGACTATTGACAACCTCTCTTCTTGTCAAGTTGTTTGGGTCCCCAATAAAGAGTCCATGCTCGATGATGTTCCATAGTTCAATGCAAGAGCTACGCACATGAGTTCTCATTAGTGATTGCCATTGAGAAAAAGTAGCAGACTCTTCTAGCTTAGGTGGGTCACCTCTATTGTACACATGAGGGTGAGGGACGGGAGGATCGGGAGAGTACCAAGAATCACGGTGCTCACCCTTCCCCCCCATCAAGTTGTGTGGAGGAATTAGCGTTGTCGTGTTTACCCCCCACCACCATACCCTCGGGGGATACCAAAGTATTCCCTTTAGGTACAACGGATGGTAGATCCTCTTGAGGAGATGGGGGTGATGATCCATCTTTGTCTTTAAGAAGTTGCTCAAGCATCTTCTTGACTTTGTTGACCAAGGAAAAGCTCAATATTGTTTACAAGTTCTTGAGATCTTCCATGGTCACCGGGGTCGGCTCACTACCACCATCCCCTTCATTGCTACCCATATTCTCTTAGGCGGTAAAGCCCAAATAAAGAGCCGAGGCTCTGATACCAATTGAAAGGATCGTATGGGCACCTATAGGGGGGGTGAATAGGTGCTACTTCAAATTTTCTTCTTTTTCAAATTAAGGTTTGACAATAAGGTAAATTCTCTATATAATGAAACTATGGTGAATTTACCTATATGACAATTATGCAAGAGCTACCACAACACAAAGTAGGAACAAATAAGTAAGGTGCGGTAAAGGATAGAAGTAACCAAAATGGTGGACGCGGAGACACAAGGATTTGTTTCCCGTAGTTCCTTCCTTTTCAGGGGAAGTATGTCTACATTTGGAGATGGGGTGGTTTCAAACCACCAACGCCACAAAAGGCCTCCCTTGTTCTCCGATGAATCTCACCCCAACGGGATTGATTCACCTTCCACTATATCGGCAACCTTCAAGGTGGAAGCCGGCACCTTTACAAGTTTGGGGCACACATCCACAACTTAATCGGAGGCTCCCAAATACAAGCAAGCTATCAGAGCAATCAAAGACAAGCTTGTAAGAACCAAAACAAGAACTAGGGTTTCCAAGAAACACTAGAACAAAGGGGCCCTCAATGAAATGAGGGGGAAATGAAGATCTCTTTTGGTGAAGTAGTAGATCGGGGCCTCCTCCTTCGATTCCCCAAAGATCAAAGACTTTGGGTGGTGAAATGAGGAGATCTTGAGATTTGGTGGCTCCAATGGTGGTCTTGACTTTAATGTGTTTGAGCATCTTGTCCCAAGGTAGGTGGAGGGGTATTTATACCCCTCCAAGAAATCTGGCCGTTGGAGCCTTTAATGCAGCGGTAGTACCGGAAGTTCAAGCGGTACTACCGGAGAACTCCGGTACTACCGGACCTGGTAACGGACGACCATCTTTCAAACTTCATAAGCCCTGGCCACAGCGGTACTACCATTGATGCTACCGTAAAGCGGTAGTACCGCAAATGGCAACCAGTACTACCGGACGTGCAGTGGAATCAGCAGCTTAGTTGGAAAAACTCTCTGTCACTCCAGGTAGCAAAATGCGGTACTACCGCATTTTACTACCTAGGCAGACAGAGGCTTTTTTCCAACATACAAAAAGTCTACTATCACGCCAGGTACTAAAATGCGGTACCAGGGTGAGCAGTGGCCTTTCATAGGTTGGAAAAAGTCTCTGTACCGCACGGTACTAAAATGCGGTACTACCGCATTTTAGTACCGGAGCAGGCAGTAGCTTTTGACAAGTGGTCAAAAAGCTATTATCGCGCTAGGTACTAAAATGCAGTAATACCACTTTTTAGTACCTAGCTCGGCAGAGGCTTTTTGACAGCTAGTCAAAACCTTCTGTCGCATCCGGTAGCAAAAAGCAGTACTACCGCTTTTTGGTACCACGCCAGGCAGACCGTTTTTTGAACATTGTAAAACATTTTCAATGCACCTGCGATACACTTGGAAAATTATTAGTCTGATGTGTGTGTTGTTATAAAACACCAAAATCACTAGGGATAGGAAATGTTGTTTCACACGCAGTTTACTTCGCCGTCCCCGTGCACCGACGTCCTCGGTTTCCATCGTGCCATCTCCTACGGCGCGGATGTCTGCGCATGGTCTTCGTCACACCGCCGGGTTCTTCTTCGCCTACATCGAGTACCGCTGCTGCGCCTCTCTAGGCGTCCAACATGACCACTCCAGGTTGCCGCTTGTTTTGCCTCCCTCTACTTCTTCATCCACTACAACTTCGATGTCAACATCATCGCCTTCCCCGACTACACCACCTGCTCCTCTACTCTGACAACTATGGACAACATCAGCATCTCTCCCTTCACCACTCTACGCCTCGCAACCGCTCTAGAGGCCACCTCTGCTAGTCTCTCTGACATGGTTACAAGTTCATGATGGTCCCTGCCAATCACACACCTGGTACTGGCAACACCGGGAGTGCCTTCGTCCCTGACGCGTTCCCGAGTTTGGCAAGCTCGGATTGGTGCCTCGTCTTCATCGGCTTTGACATGGTCTTCTTTGGAATCACCCCTTCCTCTATGACTGCCTTGACCGCGTCATCGACAAGTTCTTCTTTGCATAATAGGTTCTGGAAAAATCGGAGTGTGCGTTCGTCCTCGACGTGCGCATAGTTCTGGCAAAACTATGGCCGCACCTCATCCTCAACGGATCGTACTGCATCGGCTTTGGCATTGAAATCATCGATGCATCTCCGTCATACTCCTCGTGCACTATTCACATGCGGCTTCATGTGCGACTACCTCGACACCGGCATCCCCGGACATGACATCGACCACGGCGACCCCTCGCACCGCTACCTCGACCTCGGCACCGCCTTACGCTCTCGGATTCCTCGACATCGGCACAAGGGCTACCACCTCGCTTGAGCATCATTAGCTTCCTCTACAGTCCAATCTACTGCGCCACGACACCATCCACGATGTTCCCGCTCGGACTATGGGGGGATGCCAGCCTACTAGTTCTACTTTGGTTTATCTCTAATCTGACCGTCCGCGATGTTCCAGTTATTCACGACTGTAGAGGTCCCAACCCAATAAGGTAGGGTCCTCCTGTGTTTTACAATGCTAGTCCCTGGATCAATAGCTAGCATCCACAGTTAAGATGTAATATCAAGATACAAAGGTCATAATATAAATATATAACCAGGAATAACATAAGTTTATTACATCAAACATAGCTCATTTGGCTATTACATTACATTTGCAGCGGAATAACTATAAGTATGGGTCCATCATCTTCAAAGTGCCACAGGCAGATGTTGGTTGTAGACTTTGTAGTCCTAGTCAATCAAACAATCTTCATTTAAAAACAATCAACCTGCAACATTACAAGTTACAGCCACAAGGGTCAATACATTTTGAATTGTATTGGCAAGCTTCACTGTTATATATAAGAGTGGATCCTATCATTATATGCATATTTGGCTAAGTGGAGTTTAAGGCTTATTTGCATAATGCATTGTTTTGTCCTATCTTTTCAAAAAGGGTTTTAAAGTCCTTTGTCAAATTTCTTTTCCAAGTTCCTTGAACTCCTTGGTAGAAACTCAAGTGTTCAAATCCTTGTCAAAATCCCTTGAGCACCTTGGTAACCCCAAGTGCAGCAAGTTTTATCAAAACTCATGAGTTCCTTGGTAAAGCCCCAAGTACTTCATGTTCTTGAGCACCTTGGTAACCCCAAGTGCAACAAGCTTTACAAAATCTCTTTGAATTCCTTGGTAGACACACAAGGGCATCAAGTTTTTATATTAGAAGTTGGAATGTCGAGATCTCCCATAGTTCAAACTTTAGTTGCTCAGTATTGTCCATAACCGGGGACACGGCTAAGTACTTAGATTTTATTATCTTCTGCAGAAGGAGTACACTTTACCCACATGTCACAATCCCATCCTTTTGCCACCAGTGGCCTACTGGATTAGTGCTCACCAAGATGGAGTACTGGTAGATTGAGAATGTGACGAAGTCTTTCCAAAAGGTCCTCCCATACATCATTGCTAGCTTTGTCTTCAGCCCCCATGAAGCATTCCAGATCCCCATGTCCAGTAACTAAAGACAATGTATGGGTCTTCCTAATGTAATTGACTAAGCCAGAGCCATAATAGCATGTGGTTGCACACGAAAGCCACAATTGGAGAAGCATGTTTGATCTCTAAGTTTCCTAGGTGGTTTTCTTTTGGAGCACAACACAAAGTGATTGCCATAGACATGGTTCCCTTTTGTTGCCACCTTCTCCAAAACTTAAAGTCCTCCACCTAGGTGGTTCATTGAGTCCTTGTTTTATTATGTAAAACACAAGTTCTTTTCTCAACCTTTGTAAAATCTCAACATGTCTCTCTTTTTCAAAATATACCATATAGCATGGCTAAGCATGTACAACTTTGATGTTTTCACTAAGGAGTGTTTAGGGAATCCTATTAGGATTTAGCATAGCATAAATATAAAATATCTTTTCATGCATATTTTCAAAATTCCACTAAGTATAGTAATAAAAATAGTAGGACTTTTGTATGATAGTGTAACTTGCCTTTTTGGTAGGGAATGAGGGTTCACTTCCTTGATCTTGCTAGTTTCACACTTTGCAAATTTCACTACAAGTCAATCAAGCAAATCATCAAATCAACTAACATTCCAAACCAAGGTTAAACAAACAATTTTCACACACCTAGCAATGGAGTCTAAGTCATGCAAAGGGGTTCTTTTGCAAGGTTGGTTTCTACTGGGTTTATAAACTTTGTATGGTCCACATTGGTCATTTACCAAAATGGCAAGGTCATTAGTTAGAGGGTTTTGCTCAAAGTATATTTTAAAATCCTTTCAACATTTTATGTGGTGAAAATTATTCTTTTCAAAGCAAAACTTTATGTTTTTCACCAAGTAGGTTGCTCTTGGCAAAGTTTGGTGTTTTGGGTCAGTAAGTTTGGTCCATAACATTTTCCCAAAGTTTTCCTTGCACAAGTTTTTTTCCATAATAAAATTTAGTGAATTTATTAGGCTAGAAAATGACTAAGTTAACTAATTCAACTTAACATTTCACAAAAATCATTTTTAACACTATGGGTTGGTTCCTAGGGTCAGTAAGGTCACACAAATCTATTTTGCAAAAGATTTAATCCTAAAATCAATTTTAAACAATTTTTGTACTCTAAATAAGTACACAAATGTTTCTGTAATTTCAAACATTCTAACAGATACTATTTTCAAAACTAAGGCCAGGGTTAGCTAGGGCTTGTTCTCCTGATTTCATTGATATAAAATTTGTAATTTTTGGACGTGTGGTTTGAAAATTACAAGGGTTTGAAGTTTGCAATTAGATCTGTTTTCAAATTTCTTTTAAAACGAATTAGGTGACATGCGGCGTGTTTTAACTGGACGATACCGGTTCGGGTGGATCGTGTGCTGCGGAGCGTTGGATTTAAGTTGGATCGTGCGGCTCAGATGCTCCTGTACCGTTTCGCTTAAGTCACTATGTCTACGCCGCAGGATGGAAATCTAACGGTTCTCGTGTGCTTGACTAGAAGCTGGCGGCGCTAGGTCGTCGGTGAGCGGCGGAACGGCTAGCTGGCGGCGGCGCTAGCGAAATAGGACGCGAAAAAGAGGGGGAAGATGCTTACCAGGCTCAGGAGAATACGGCGATGCTCAACGTGCGGTTGACGAGGCAAGGGGCGCTCGGGGTCGGGCAGAATTCCTCGCCGGAGTTGGTTCTGGCGACGGACGCGCTCGGTCGAGGTCGAAGACGGCTCTGTGGTTCACGAGAAGACAAATGGAGGGTTGGGTTAGCTGCGTAGGACCATGGCAAAGATGTGTGCGTGATCCAGAGGGTACGGGGTGGTCGGAATTAACCTGTGGAGTTCGTCGGAGAAAGATGCAGACGGTGGTGACGGTGGTCGAGGTGGTTGCCAACGCTTGGGGTCACACGGGGGCAAGCTGGTGCTATGGGGATGATCGCCAGGAGGTGGGGATCATGAGAGGATGGTCGAGGAGGCAAGGGGCGGCGAGGTTTCGTCTGAATTGCTCGAGGAGGGTCGTCGGAGTAGCAGCGGTACAGAGGGAAATTGGGGCGGCCTGGAGGCAGAGGGGAGGCGGTGTCTGAGGGAAAATGGAGGAGAGAGCAGGGCGATTAAAAGGGCGTGGTCGCGGCGAGGTTTAATGCACGGATTAACGCTGATTGATGGATCTATCAACGGGAAGAAACGGCAGCGAGGTGAGGGGAGAAGGGGTCACACGGTGAGGACGATGAACAGTAGCGGTGGGTCTACCTGTCAGTGGGAAAACGAAATGAGGGAAGGGTCCACTGGTCATACACTGTACGGGTTAAAAGCGTGGTGCGAATCGTTTTCCTGCGGGGTGAGGGAGCTGGCTGTTTCTGGGCTTGTTGGGCCGGCTGGGCTAGATGGTTGGGCTTCTCTATTTTTTTCTGTCTGGATCCTTTTTCTTTTTCTATTTCTGATTTCTGTTTTGAATTTCCAATCAAACAAACATCAACCAAATCAATTCAAACAACACTCAAACTTTGTAATATTGAAATTAGTTCTGTTTAGTAATATGGTCAAAAGTCCAAAACAAAATAATAATAACTTTATTAATCCATTCTTTAATTAAATGAAATGGAACTTTATTTATTTAACATGGTTTGATTTATTTAATAAAAAATCTCATTTGAAAACATTTTCAAATCTAAATCAGTAGGTTTAATTGAAAATAAATAATATTTGGAAGATTTGTTTTAAAACAAAATAACCTCTTATTTTAGGATCTATTAATAATTAAATAAAATGGAACTTAGTTATTAAATCAAAATAGGGTTTGATTTTATTATTAAAACCTTTATTTGAACCTATATATTTTTCAAAACAAAATCAGTAGGTTTTAATTATGAATATCAATTATTTGAGAAAACTTATTTTAAATATTTTAATAAGTTTTGATGTTTAAATTTTAAATTGGTGAAACCTTTTATCTAAATAAAATTGGATAATAAATCCCTATTAATTTTATTTAAATAAACTTTAGTTAATTTAAATAATAAAATGTTTTAATCCCAAAGCTTGGCTAAGGTTTAATTTTGGCCTTATAAAATAATCTTTATTTATAAATCCATCTTTTCTTTTAAATACCAAATCTTTTATTTTAAAGGATCCAAAATATTATTTCCAAAATATTTTATTTTCCTTTATTTAAAATGTTTATCTTTTCAAATCCTTTTAGGATTTTATTTAATTCAAATGGGTTTGAGGTTCCATTTAAATTCAAAAAGTTTCTTCTGGCTCTGAAAATCAAACAAAGTTTTATTTTATTAATTTATTTTCACATTACAAGATTTGGGAAATCTTGGGATGTGACAGGCTACCACCCTTAAAATAAATCTCGTCCCGAGATTTGGGAAGGTAGGGTTACAAGCAAGTTCAAAACAACTAGGGTACTACCACCCTTAAAAATTTTCAAGCAAAAATTACATATTGGCCTTCTTGGGTCCTGGAAAACTTCTCTAAGCAACTTTTGATTTATTTCTACACTTGACTCATGGGCCAAGGTTGAGTTTCTCCATAGGCTTGTTCAACTTGTTTTTCATCCTTTCTGGACAGTTGCTTGCATAGTGTCCTGGATTCTTGCAGTTGAAACAGTTAATGTCCTTAAGTTCTTTGCGTTGCTCTTGTGGGCAAGTTGCTACATAGTGGCCTGGTTCTTTGCAGTTGTTGCACCACACTTGGTCAATCTCTTTATTCTTCTTGTTTTCTGGGCATCCACTGGAGTAGTGTCCCATTTCTTTACATTTACGACATTGCACAAGGCTCATGTCTTGCTTAGGCTTCTTGATTTTCCTTGATCCTTTGAATTGGGTTGTCTTGTTTGGATGTAAAAGTGGTCCTTTTCCTTTGGTAGTCTTGGTTCCTTCTTGTTTCCTTTGTTCCACCATGGCATAGATAGGACATAGGCCTGGAGTATGATCACTTCCTTCACACAGGTAGCAAGTAGCTTGAGAGGTAGGACATTGTCCAACAGGATGATCTTCTTCACAATTGGGGCATTGTCCTTCATGCTCCTTAGAGGTATGATCCTTGTCTCCACAAATAATGCAAGCTGGGGCTCCATCTAGAACAATATTCTTTTCATCCCTGTTATCATAAACTTTCTGTGGATAGCTTTCTTCTATGCTAATCATTTGATTAGTCACCTTAAGCATCAGTTGAGACTGCTCTTCCAAAAACCTTTGTAGTGCTGGGTCCTTATCACTATTGTTGACTAGGAACTGAGCTGTTAGTTGGTTCAACTGGTGTTGGGTTGCTATGAGCTCCTTCATGCTATCAACTTGGTTGGTGTTGGTGTCATCAACCTTGGAGTCCTTTGGAGTAGTCATCTGTTTGGGTTTGAAGGAAGATTATAATAGGCAAGATATTTCTAAGGAATTATTACTAATAACACACATCAAAATTTTACACCAACAATGTGCATGCAATCACTAACAACTTTTCACTCAAACAACAAAGTTCAAGCACAATTTTAGGCAACAAAATATTTTTGTTACACCACACAAGTTGGTGTGTTTGACTTAAATATAAATGGTGGTCCATCTACATGGTTCGCTTGTGATCTTTCCTTCCTTCACGATTCTTCTTACTTGAGATCTTGGTTTCCTTGAGAAAACTCTTGGTCACAATACTTCAAAGTTGTTGATGGCTTCTTTTTATTTTGCATTACCTCAGTCTCTAAATCTTGAGTAGGATTTCCTTGTTTCACTTGTAGTCCTTAGTGGTTTCCAAGTTGGAAGTCCTTGGTGAATATGCTGAAGATGTTGAAGTCATTAGAGTTGAAGAGGTTGAAGAAGTCTTTTGCACATGGTATAGTCTTTGGTCATGGGTAGGTTTTCCATCAAGTTGAAGTAGAAGAGATGTAGAGTTAAACCAGAATGGTTGAGGAAAGAGTTTACAAGTATTTTGTAAATAAGTTTTTGGAACAAGTGTAACTCCTATTTTCTAAGGGGTTTTGTCCAATCCTAGGGTTTACAAATCCTACAGGCAACACAATGCTCTGATACCATCTGTAGAGGTCCCAACCCAATAAGGTAGGGTCCTCCTGTGTTTTACAATGCTAGTCCCTGGATCAATAGCTAGCATCCACAGTTAAGATGTAATATCAAGATACAAAGGTCATAATATAAATATATAACCAGGAATAACATAAGTTTATTACATCAAACATAGCTCATTTGGCTATTACATTACATTTGCAGCGGAATAACTATAAGTATGGGTCCATCATCTTCAAAGTGCCACAGGCAGATGTTGGTTGTAGACTTTGTAGTCCTAGTCAATCAAACAATCTTCATTTAAAAACAATCAACCTGCAACATTACAAGTTACAGCCACAAGGGTCAATACATTTTGAATTGTATTGGCAAGCTTCACTGTTATATATAAGAGTGGATCCTATCATTATATGCATATTTGGCTAAGTGGAGTTTAAGGCTTATTTGCATAGTGCATTGTTTTGTCCTATCTTTTCAAAAAGGGTTTTAAAGTCCTTTGTATGATTTCTTTTCCAAGTTCCTTGAACTCCTTGGTAGAAACTCAAGTGTTCAAATCCTTGTCAAAATCCCTTGAGCACCTTGGTAACCCCAAGTGCAGCAAGTTTTATCAAAACTCATGAGTTCCTTGGTAAAGCCCCAAGTACTTCATGTTCTTGAGCACCTTGGTAACCCCAAGTGCAACAAGCTTTACAAAATCTCTTTGAATTCCTTGGTAGACACACAAGGGCATCAAGTTTTTATATTAGAAGTTGGAATGTCGAGATCTCCCATAGTTCAAACTTTAGTTGCTCAGTATTGTCCATAACCGGGGACACGTCTAAGTACTTAGATTTTATTATCTTCTGCAGAAGGAGTACACTTTACCCACATGTCACAATCCCATCCTTTTGCCACCAGTGGCCTACTGGATTAGTGCTCACCAAGATGGAGTACTGGCAGATTGAGAATGTGACGAAGTCTTTCCAAAAGGTCCTCCCATACATCATTGCTAGCTTTGTCTTCAGCCCCCATGAAGCATTCCAGATCCCCATGTCCAGTAACTAAAGACAATGTATGGGTCTTCCTAATGTAATTGACTAAGCCAGAGCCATAATAGCATGTGGTTGCACACGAAAGACACAATTGGAGAAGCATGTTTGATCTCTAAGTTTCCTAGGTGGTTTTCTTTTGGAGCACAACACAAAGTGATTGCCATAGACATGGTTCCCTTTTGTTGCCACCTTCTCCAAAACTTAAAGTCCTCCACCTAGGTGGTTCATTGAGTCCTTGTTTTATTATGTAAAACACAAGTTCTTTTCTCAACCTTTGTAAAATCTCAACATGTCTCTCTTTTTCAAAATATACCATATAGCATGGCTAAGCATGTACAACTTTGATGTTTTCACTAAGGAGTGTTTAGGGAATCCTATTAGGATTTAGCATAGCATAAATATAAAATATCTTTTCATGCATATTTTCAAAATTCCACTAAGTATAGTAATAAAAATAGTAGGACTTTTGTATGATAGTGTAACTTGCCTTTTTGGTAGGGAATGAGGGTTCACTTCCTTGATCTTGCTAGTTTCACACTTTGCAAATTTCACTACAAGTCAATCAAGCAAATCATCAAATCAACTAACATTCCAAACCAAGGTTAAACAAACAATTTTCACACACCTAGCAATGGAGTCTAAGTCATGCAAAGGGGTTCTTTTGCAAGGTTGGTTTCTACTGGGTTTATAAACTTTGTATGGTCCACATTGGTCATTTACCAAAATGGCAAGGTCATTAGTTAGAGGGTTTTGCTCAAAGTATATTTTAAAATCCTTTCAACATTTTATGTGGTGAAAATTATTCTTTTCAAAGCAAAACTTTATGTTTTTCACCAAGTAGGTTGCTCTTGGCAAAGTTTGGTGTTTTGGGTCAGTAAGTTTGGTCCATAACATTTTCCCAAAGTTTTCCTTGCACAAGTTTTTTTCCATAATAAAATTTAGTGAATTTATTAGGCTAGAAAATGACTAAGTTAACTAATTCAACTTAACATTTCACAAAAATCATTTTTAACACTATGGGTTGGTTCCTAGGGTCAGTAAGGTCACACAAATCTATTTTGCAAAAGATTTAATCCTAAAATCAATTTTAAACAATTTTTGTACTCTAAATAAGTACACAAATGTTTCTGTAATTTCAAACATTCTAACAGATACTATTTTCAAAACTAAGGCCAGGGTTAGCTAGGGCTTGTTCTCCTGATTTCATTGATATAAAATTTGTAATTTTTGGACGTGTGGTTTGAAAATTACAAGGGTTTGAAGTTTGCAATTAGATCTGTTTTCAAATTTCTTTTAAAACGAATTAGGTGACACGCGGCGCGTTTTAACTGGACGATACCGGTTCGGGTGGATCGTGTGCTGCGGAGCGTTGGATTTAAGTTGGATCGTGCGGCTCAGATGCTCCTGTACCGTTTCGCTTAAGTCACTCTGTCTACGCCGCAGGATGGAAATCTAACGGTTCTCGTGTGCTTGACTAGAAGCTGGCGGCGCTAGGTCGTCGGTGAGCGGCGGAACGGCTAGATGGCGGCGGCGCTAGCAAAATAGGACGCGAAAAAGAGGGGGAAGATGCTTACCAGGCTCAGGAGAATACGGCGATGCTCAACGTGCAGTTGACGAGGCAAGGGGCGCTCGGGGTCGGGCAGAATTCCTCGCCGGAGTTGGTTCTGGCGACGGACGCGCTCGGTCGAGGTCGAAGATGGCTCTGTGGTTCACGAGAAGACAAATGGAGGGTTGGGTTAGCTGCGTAGGACCATGGCAAAGATGTGTGCGTGATCCAGAGGGTACGGGGTGGTCGGAATTAACCTGTGGAGTTCGTCGGAGAAAGATGCAGACGGTGGTGACGGTGGTCGAGGTGGTTGCCAACGCTTGGGGTCGCACGGGGGCAAGCTGGTGCTATGGGGATGATCGCCAGGAGGTGGGGATCACGAGAGGATGGTCGAGGAGGCAAGGGGCGGCGAGGTTTCGTCTGAATTGCTCGAGGAGGGTCGTCGGAGTAGCAGCGGTACAGAGGGAAATTGGGGCGGCCTGGAGGCAGAGGGGAGGCGGTGTCTGAGGGAAAATGGAGGAGAGAGCAGGGCGATTAAAAGGGCGTGGTCGCGGCGAGGTTTAATGCACGGATTAACGCTGATTGATGGATCTATCAACGGGAAGAAACGGCAGCGAGGTGAGGGGAGAAGGGGTCGCGCGGTGAGGACGATGAACAGTAGCGGTGGGTCTACCTGTCAGTGGGAAAACGAAATGAGGGAAGGGTCCACTGGTCATACACTGTACGGGTTAAAAGCGTGGTGCGAATCGTTTTCCTGAGGGGTGAGGGAGCTGGCTGTTTCTGGGCTTGTTGGGCCGGCTGGGCTAGATGGTTGGGCTGCTCTATTTTTTTCTGTCTGGATCCTTTTTCTTTTTCTATTTCTGATTTCTGTTTTGAATTTCCAATCAAACAAACATCAACCAAATCAATTCAAACAACACTCAAACTTTGTAATATTGAAATTAGTTCTGTTTAGTAATATGGTCAAAAGTCCAAAACAAAATAATAATAACTTTATTAATCCATTCTTTAATTAAATGAAATGGAACTTTATTTATTTAACATGGTTTGATTTATTTAATAAAAAATCTCATTTGAAAACATTTTCAAATCTAAATCAGTAGGTTTAATTGAAAATAAATAATATTTGGAAGATTTGTTTTAAAACAAAATAACCTCTTATTTTAGGATCTATTAATAATTAAATAAAATGGAACTTAGTTATTAAATCAAAATAGGGTTTGATTTTATTACTAAAACCTTTATTTGAACCTATATATTTTTCAAAACCAAATCAGTAGGTTTTAATTATGAATATCAATTATTTGAGAAAACTTATTTTAAATATTTTAATAAGTTTTGATGTTTAAATTTTAAATTGGTGAAACCTTTTATCTAAATAAAATTGGATAATAAATCCCTATTAATTTTATTTAAATAAACTTTAGTTAATTTAAATAATAAAATGTTTTAATCCCAAAGCTTGGCTAAGGTTTAATTTTGGCCTTATAAAATAATCTTTATTTATAAATCCATCTTTTCTTTTAAATACCAAATCTTTTATTTTAAAGGATCCAAAATATTATTTCCAAAATATTTTATTTTCCTTTATTTAAAATGTTTATCTTTTCAAATCCTTTTAGGATTTTATTTAATTCAAATGGGTTTGAGGTTCCATTTAAATTCAAAAAGTTTCTTCTGGCTCTGAAAATCAAACAAAGTTTTATTTTATTAATTTATTTTCACATTACAAGATTTGGGAAATCTTGGGATGTGACAATGACGCTACCGCTACGAACGCTACCGCTATGACTGCAGGGGATGTTAGAGTATTGTACGGACACGGTTGCGATGCTAGTTTAGGATAGTTAGGACTCTATCCTAACTTGACTTGTACTCTAAGATGATTCCCTATACGTTTATATATACTCGCCAATGAGGCTCAATAATACATCCATCATATTCCGCCAATCCATCTCTATCATTCTACATGTGGGAAGCCCGTTGGAATAATCAGCTAATTAAATCATGACCTTAAGTTATAGATCTAATGACTAATATAATTTAGGTGATGTGGATCAAACTAGTGTCTCGAAAAACCCCTTTATATTTCTTTTAGTATAAAATAGATAATATGACTTATTGGTTATCATCCTGAGTGGCGTTAACCTAATATGGAGGGTAAATGGAACCATGGTATGATATATGAGGTTAGTGGAGGTTCCATTTGCACGGGAAAATATGATCTAGGATCTAATCACAAATGTCATCAGTGATTTTTGTGCTATATATTACACGTTAACCATGAGATCTATATGGCTCTAGAGAAGTTAGTTGGATCTTCTTCCTTTTGCATGTCAACGGATGACCGAGCCATGGTTGTAATTCTCGAAGAGGATTGGAAGCATATGTGTGGGATCCCTCAACGTCCTATGATATACTAGTGTCTATGATGGATTATGAATTTTAGATTGTAATTCGGTACAAGATTTATCGTGGATCTGGCGTACACAAGGTTGGTCATGCATGGTAGTGGAGAAGGGCAATGGTTGGATTGGGTCGTTATACCATGCCTCACACGAAGGGAGCATGAATGGGTTGGCTGCTCGGTTGTGAAACCTGCATAAGGATCTCTCATGGGTAAAAAAGGCACCTCTACAGAGTGTACAAAACTGTGACATGTTACTTCCTTTCTGGGAAGGAGCTATGAACACGGTAGGAAAGGAACTTCTCGAAGTTATAATCAACCCGTGAAGGCTACCATACATAGATATTCATTATAAATGCAACCTTGGAAGAAATGTTTACGAAAACCTACATAGCCTACGACCTATTGTCTGTGACTGTAGATAGTGCATCAAACAATCCTCTTTAATAAACTTGCTGTGTACGCTCATACTCAACCATACCTTCTTAACGCTTTTTCTAGATCTCGGAGCAATCAATGACATCATCAGGTGGTGAACTACTTTGAAGATCTGAAGATATCCGATGGAATAGATGGAGTTAACGTCTACATCAGATGCAATGAAAGTGAAGCTAAAGAGTAGACAATCGATAAATCCCTATATGATAGAACCTATATCTATAGAAACTGCTATAGCACCAGACGCAAGCCAAATAAATATTAGAAATAGACTTAATCGTAGAATCTTCTACGAGTTTCTATTTCTGTTTTTTATTTTGTAAAGTTATCTTCCTCAGTGTGTTGAGGAGGTTCTCTGAATCTTTTGTAAGACACTATGTTGTAATCTATAGGCATGCCTTGCACCTATGATGTTTCTGTTGTACCACGCTGAGGGATGTAATACTGGTGGAATGATGTTTCATTGGTGTTATGTCAACAACTTGCATACTACACCATGCAGTGATATGCTGGATCACCACAGCTGGTATTAGAGCAAATACTTTAACCTTCATATTAAAACCCTTTAAGGAAGACCCGTAGGTTGGGTAGTGACAATACAAGCCATCTTATCTAAATCCAATCTTTTTATGGTTTTGATGGTTATTCCTCCAGGAATAATTTCATCACACCTTAACAAAATCTTCTTAGGAAAGTTACTTACCTATTTTTCTTAAGGAAAAGTTATTTACTTATCTAACGTCTTTCCAAGCATGATATACTACCCTATACCAATAATTCAACCTAGATGAGCTACCACCAAGTTAACGTTATCCTATGGAGTGGTATTGATGGTATTACGTTGTAAAGAGAAGCCATGCAAGGTATTGAAATCTTGGCATTTACCAATAATGGAAGATATTGTAGGAATACAACCAAAACCATTAGAGTAAAGATTATAATGTGAAGTATATTGTGTTGGATTCACTTGAGAACCTTTACATGATAAAGTAGAATCTCAAAATAAAGTATCGATACTATGATAAAACTTAAGGTGTCCGAAGTTAGTGATGAAGTTAAAGGTCCTAAATCATGGTAATTATGGTAAGCATGCCAAATTTCTAGGTACTAGTTCCAAAGAACAGATCATCTAGTATAAATTAAACTTAATAAGAGTCATGAAGCTTGCTAAATCTTTAAAATCATTCACTCTTGTAGTTTTAAAGACACTTAAAACAACTAAACTAGAAACCAAAAGATGCGGTGTGAGATTATTAGTAAGAAAAATATAATGTGAAGCATTTGTGGACTCGTTCCAAAGGGAAATAGTTGGACTACACCCATATTTGGATCAGTTTGTCCTCAATTACCCTATTGCAAATGGACAATTGGGGTAAATATTGAATCAAAAGGTAATATGATCCACATATGTTGTTATAAAACATTAGAGATCTATATATTAGTATGTATTTAGTATGTAGTGTATAACATCAAATCCTGAGTATAATAGAGATGTTTTACTCGAAGTACTATTTTACGCGTTTGTGATATTTAAAAGCACAATTTGGATTTCTTGGATTTTATTGGATTTTAATGTGTGACTAGGTCCATGCATGAAGTTGAAATTGATGAGAATATGCATGATGTTACATGAATTTATTACTTGATGTTACAGATATGTAGGGTAAAGAGATTCTACTAAGGGAGAGACGATATTCTAAGGGAAAACATATGGAGGCTCATGAGAAGAAGAAAGTAAAGTAGAAGGAAGCATCAACACTACTTGAAGAAGGGATCAGTTGTACATCGGATTTAGCTAGGAGGCATTACAATGAATTACAACTGGTATTTTATAGGTTAGTTAGTAGATCATCTTTGTATGATGTAAAGAGCATCAAATTTAGCCTTTGTTAGTATAGATAGAAAAAAGTACTAAGTAGCATAACCATCTTTCATAACTCCTTGGGAAGTTAGAATTGTCAAGAGTGTGAGTGTCCTAAAAATTCAAAATTAGGGTAAATAGTGATGATTAAGCCAGATTGTGAGCTATTTTAAGACCTCTTAGATAATATGTTTCCAACCATAAAGGATGAATAACCTTTATACATGGATAGCTATTCAGAGAATTCATCCCGAAACCCACAATTGTGTGAGTACACCGCAAATTCCTTCAAGAGGTCGTGTGAAGGTATAACTATAAGTTAGTCAAAAACTAGTATCCTCACCATGGAGTCCGATGATTGATGTACAAGGAGTTTGGAGACCATTAGTAAGCCCTAAGTGGGAGAGTGGGTAATAAATTAGAAGTATCAAGATAAGATGTTTGGAGTTTGAACTAGGAAGAAGTCCTTGACTAAGGTGAAATTAGACCTTATTTTGATAAGGTTAATTGAAGTCACCACTATAAGAGTTTCCTCGGGAGTATATCATACCAAAATTCGAGGTTTATGCCTTGATAAAGCTAACATTAGTCTTTGGTTGATCTAGAAAGGAATTTGAAGAAGTAAAAAAGGATATATCACGAGGTCTACTAAAGCTTGGGTAAGGTT
Source organism: Avena sativa (assembly GCA_916181665.1). Taxonomy (NCBI): domain Eukaryota; kingdom Viridiplantae; phylum Streptophyta; class Magnoliopsida; order Poales; family Poaceae; genus Avena; species Avena sativa. The sequence goes on from OV702284.1 coordinate 394,129,175, forward strand.
AAAAATCAAATGAGATAAAATAGTTTGACTCTAGAAAGATTAGTTAAAAAGGGACTAATCCTCAAATTGTCCTTAAGCTTGAATCTAGAGGACCAAGATTGGTCTCAAGGACCAATATTGGTCTATGTAGGAGATTAGGAAGATGCATTCAATAATGGATTAAATGAGTCCAAAACTATTCTTAGGAAGGGCCACAAGGACTAATTAGGTTTTGGTAAACTATTATAGTAATATTGCTATAGTTGGTGATAAATGTAAATAAAACCTTTTTTTTGAAGAAAACTAATGTAGGGGAGACCCCCATAGTATTTTATTTAAACATAAGAATTCATATGTACTGTCACATCCCAAGATTTTCCAAATCTTGTAATGTGAAAAATAAATAAACAAAATAAACAATTGTTGATTTTTAGGGTGAGAAGAAACTTTTTGATTCCAATTGGAAACATCAAAACCTATTTTGATCAAATAAAATCCTAAAGGGATTTAAAAAGATAAACAATTAATAAATAAAATTATGATAGTTGGAATTACTATTTTTAGATCTTTTAATAAAAAGATTTGGTTTTCAAAATCAAAGTAGAATTAATAAATAAGGATTATTTTATAGAGCCAAATTAAACCTTGGCCAAGTTTTTGAAACAAAATATTTCTATTTGATAAAAAGAGAAAAGGTTTATTTAAATAAAATAATGAGGATTTATTAATATCCAATTTTATTAAGGTAGAGGTTTATCCATTTTTAAATAAACACTAAAACTTGTTAAATTATTTTAAATAGGTGTTACAAGTGTTTTTGTTTTTCAAATTAAACCTATTGAAAAGATTTTGATATTATTTAGATTTCAAATAGAGTTTTTACATAAATTAAACCCTATTTGAATTAATGACTATGGTCAATTTATTTAATTATTTATAGATCCTAAAAGAATAAAAGTATTAATTTATTTTGGACTTTGAAATATGTTGATAAACAAAATTAAACTTCACCCAAAGTTTGGTGATGATTTGAATTCAAACGGAGATTGAAAAATATTATTAAATCTTATTTAATTAATTCTAGAGCCTATTTTTAAATATTTAAAAGACCCTAAGAAGAATAAATAAATTATTCTAAAAATGATTTCAGGATGTTTTATTAATCAGTGTTTGAATCCACACAAAAATTTGACAAAGGTTTGAATACAAATGGATGCTTGAATTGATTAAATAAAATCAAAACATAATTAAAGAAATGAAAAAGGAAAAACATTAAGAACAAAAAAAATGAAACGGAGCAGCCCAGCCAGCAGGCCCACTAAGCCCAGCAGCCCACCTCTCCCTCTCACCCGAGCGAAACGATTTCTCACCGCAGAACTCACCCACTCCGCCACTGACTGCCAGGACCCACCTTCCCCTCTCTCCCACTCACTGAAAAACGGGCCCTGCGACCACGTCAACATCTTCAACCACGCGCGACCAGTTCTTCTTCTCCCTCTCTCCCATTTCTGCTAGAAATCCGCGGATTAAATTCACCATAACGCCGCGAGTAATCGCTGCTGCAACTACGCCCTACTAATCACCCCTCTCTCCCCTTCATTTCCCCTCAGACACCGCGGCAAGAGAGCCCCTAGGCCGTCCCCATTATCACTTACACCGCCGCTGCTTCCGACGCCTTCCGGCGGCAATTCCGGCCAGCCCACGCCTCCCCTTGCTCCCTGGCGCATACCAGCAGACTCCCTGGTCCCTGGTGCACCTCCCAGTGTCGCCCGTTCATCCGCGCGTGCTTTGATTCGTCGACAACATCATCACTGAGCAAGTGTCGCCGTTTGTTTCCTCTCCGGCGAAGCCTCTGGTAAGAATCTGACCGCCCTAACCCCTATCCTTCACACGCACATGCTCGCCGTGACCCCGCGCATCTAACTACACTTCCTTTTCTCTTTGGCGTGCACCATACATTCGCCATCGTCTTCAACAGGACAAGCCCGAGGCGCAGTGCAACTCCGACGAGGAATTACCGTCACCACCGTGCGCCCCTCGACGAGCTATCACCACGTTGAGCTTCAGCGTCACCCAGCGAACCTGGTGAGACACTACCCTTCCTCCTTTGCTTCCTGTATTCACCGCGCCGCCGTAGTCAGAGTCGCCGCCGCCAGTAGCCACCGCCAGCGCCGCCCATCTCTGGCTAGCGTGCCGAGCGCCGTCCGATCTAAATCGCATGGCCACGATAGAAACTTAACTGAAGCGGTATGTTTGCTTCTGGGCCACACGATCGTCATTAGATCCAACGCCTCACACTGCTGATCCACGCGAAACGGTACCGACGAGTTAAAACACGCCACGTGTCTCTGTTGGTTTGAATTAAAACAGATTTGATCTATTAGATGCTAGATTTTGTAAAATCTATAACTTTTGATCTACACGTCCAAATTTTGAAAATTTGATATCAATGGATTCAGCAAGACAAGCTCTAGCCAACCATGCACTTTTTTTAGTAAAAATCTTCTGTTAAAATGTTTGTTTTTGCAGAAACTTGTGTATGCATGTTTAGGATATAAAAATTGTTCTAAAATGTTTTTGGGGATAAAATCTTGGGCAAATGGTTTGTTTTGAACCTACTGATCTTAGGAATCAATTGGTGGTTCCAAAAATGTTTTTGGTTAAGCAAAATAATGAATCTTGGATTTAAACCAATTCTAGTCAAATAAAAATATGGTTTAATTATTAAATGGTTTTGGAAGAAAACTTTTGAGAAACGTTTTGGAAATAAACTCTCTGACCCTAAACACAAGGTTTTATGGTTTGAAAACATATTTTGTGAAACCTATAGAATTTTGCCTTATTAAAAGCATTTCTTCACCACATAAAATAATGACTTAGCCTAAAAATGGTTTATCAAGTGAAATCTTTTGCAAATGATTTTGCCACTTTATAAAATGATCATTAGGTGTTTTCAAATGTTTATAACCCATTAGAAACCACTTCTCCAAATAAAACAATCTTTAGCATGCTTGCATGCATTGTTTTGTTATTATTATTTTATGTGATGAATTGCTTGAATGGTAGATTGAAATGTTGTTTGCTTGATTGAATTGTAGTGACTTGAAGTGTGTGAACATTGCAAAGATCAAGGAGTGAACTTATACCCTCTACCAAAAAGGCAAGTGATGCTTCATACTTTTGTCCCATTATTTTCACTATGCATTAGTGATATTTCTAAGTAGGACTTGCATGGAATTTTGCTAAGTGTAAACTATGCCATGGGAAATCCTAGTAGATGAAACCTTAGTAGAAATTTCCTAAGTTAATATTCCTATTACTATCATGCTTAACTTAGATAATAGAAAACAAGGGTGGAATATATATTCATGCTATGGAAAAATTTCTAAGTCTGAGGACTTGTGTTTTGTTTAATAAAACAACTAAGTGAATGAATCACCTGGGTGGAAAGGAAGGAATGGTTTGTGTTGAGTGGTTACACAAGGCCAGGGGACTGGTGAACCTTGTGTATCACACTTGTGGAATGCCACCCAGGAACAAAGAGATTTGAGGTGTCAAATGTTGAGAAGCTTCAAGTGCAGCCACTTGGCATTATGGGCTCTGCCTGGATCATATAGGTTACAATAACTTAGCCAAATGGACAGTTGGTGGTAGGGGTTTGATAGGTTGGAGCGCGTCCATTCTGGTCTAAGGGAAGGCTTCTGAAAGATCTTGTCTTGGTGAAACCAAGTCTTGTGGGGAAAGTGCGCAACCTCTGCAGAGTGTAAAATCTAAGTACTTAGCCATGTCCCTGGAAAAGGACAATTTGAGCATCAAGACATGGAAGATATCAAGAATCTCATCATCCCAATTTCTAAGATAAAAACTTGTGGTTGAACAAGGGTTTAAGGTTCACCAATTTCTATTGGCGGTTCCTTGGGTGATTTTGTCAAAGTAAAAACTTAGTGTTTTCAAGTGATAAGGAAAAACTATTTTGAGCAAAGCAAGCCTAAGCTCCACTTAGCCAAATGCATATAGATGATAGACTCCACTATACTACCATAGTATCACTTCCCAATACAATTCAAATGTATTGACCCTTGTGGCTGTAACTTGTTATGTTACAGGTTTGTTTGATATTAGTGAAGTGAAATGATTAGGATTACAAGTCTACAACCAAGATGTCTGCCTGTGGCACTTTGAAGATGAAGGACCCCATGCTATTGTTATATTCTGCTGCAGTGTAATGAGATAGCAAAATGAGCTATGTAAGATGTAATAAATTATTTTATTCCTGGTTATAAAGTTGTATTATGACCTATGTTTCTTGATATTACATCTTAACTGTGGATGCTAGCTATTGATCCAGGGAATAGCATTATAAACACAAGGATCTCTACCTTATTAAAGTTTGGGAACCTTACAGATGGTATCAGAGCATTGTGTTGCCTGTAGGATTGTAACCCTAGGATTGGACAAAACCCCTTAGAAAAATAGGAGTTGTATTTGTTCGAAAACTTATTTACAAACAATCTTGTAAACTCTTTCCTCAAACCATTTTGGTTTTGATTCTACATCTCTTCTATTTCAAACTTGATGGACGAAGCCTACCCCATAGCCAAAGACTTCACCATGTGCTAAGGACTTCATCAACTCTAATGACTTCAACATCTTCAACTCTAATGACTTCAACATCTTCAACCTTATTCTCAACAAGGAATTCAACCTTGGATATCACTAAGGACTACAAGTGAGACAAGAAATCTTGCTCAAAGACTTGAAGACTAAGGAAACACAACTTAGAAGGAACCATCATCACTTTGAAGTTTTGAGATCAAGATGCAAGAAATTCTCTAAGGATACAAACATCTTGTTCAAAATGAATCAACCAAGAAGGATGGAAAGATCTCAAGTGAACCACATAGATGGACCACCATGTTAAGTATAGTTCAAACCCACCAACTTATGTGGTGTAACAAAAATATTTTTGGTTGCCTAAAAAAATATGCTTGAAACTTGTTGTTTGAGTGGAATGTTTGTTTGTGATTGCTTGCACATTGCTTGTGTGAATTGTGATGTAGAATTATTCCCTTAGAAATATTTTGCCTATTCTAATCCCAACCCAACACAAACAGATGACTTCTCCAAGAGACAACAAGGATTGGAACAACAACAACCAAGAGGTCCACATGAGAGACCAACTGCTTGCAAGACAAACCCAGTTGAACCAAGTGTGTAACATCCCAAAAATATCAAACTTAGATCAACAAAACACTAATCCTAAAGTTTAGGGTTAACAAAAACTTTTCTAATCAATTCATGAACGCATGTATATGTGTATGCATGAATTTTGAATTTCTTTAAAACCACCTTGTTTGTGTGATCCATTGCTTGTAAAATGTTTCTTAGGTGAAAAGAACATCATCTAAAACATTCCCCACACTTTTCCTAAAGAAAAATAAGTCAAAACAAATATATTAAGTGAATGGTCATTTTGACCAATTTAACTCCCATGCCTACTTTGGCTGTCTCAAACTTTCAAAACCTAACAGAAACTTTTCTGGATCTTTGCACCCCTTGAATGTACTCATAACAAAGTATCAAGGCCCACTTTGTGATCATCCAGAAACTTTCAAATGCATAGTTTAAATGTCAATTCAAAATTGAATCTTCTTCATATGGGAAGATCCCACTTTTTCAAAAACCACTCAAACAAGCTCAATTTTCAAAACCCAAGCATCTGCAGACTCACCAGAACTAATCTAGCAAACCCACCAAAAATCATTTCAAAATTCAAAACTTGATTTCATGCGGCCATTTCATCAAACAGGTTGCAGACACAAATCAAACAAAACCACAAACACTATAGTGTGCAGTGTTTTGAGCCTAACTTGTTCCCTAGTTAGCTCTCACACAATCCAGTAGATCATCTAGAAAGGTTAGACCAGCACTAGCACCCCTGTGAGCTTGCCATTGCCATTAATGGTGAACAGCCGAGCAACCCCATGTCACCCCAATGTGGACAGCAAGCTAGGAGCAGCAGCAAGCCTAGCCAGCATGTCTGGGAGGCAGCCCACCGTCCACCGCCACTGCCTGTCCCAGCCGCGAGCGTTGCCAAGCCCTGGACCACGCGCACGAGACACGCCCAGACCATGCCGAGCGTGCGCCAGAGCGCCACCCTCGACCATCACCCACAGACCGCGCGCCGCCCTCACCGCGCGCACACACGATCACCACCGACCCAGGAGACCGCCAGACATCCCCGTTTACCGCCCCGCGCCATACAGCCACCGCCCGCCGTCGAAGACGCCGCCTCTGCCGCGCAGAGCACCGCCCGTTCCAGACCAAACCACACCACCCCATGCCTCGCGACCATGTCGTTGAGCATCGCCAGGAGACACAGCACCGTCCCCTACCCTTGCCCATGCCATTAGCTGCCTGTAACGTCGCCTCCGACGAGCTCACCTTGCGCCCCGACGGTTCCCTCGCTCGACTATATATAGAGGCTACCCCCGCACGTTTTCTTCACACCATCTCACTCCCCTCTCCTCACTGATCGTGCCACACCATTCTCAGAGCAAGGCGAGCACCACCTCGCCGGAATTTCACTGGAGCCTGCCGCTGCCGGAGAAGAAAGGAGCCAGCGATTGAAGCCGCCCCAGGAGAAGCCACCGGTACCAGGAGGTTCGCCGTCGTCGACTTCGTCGTTCGCCCGCCTCGCCGACCCTCGCCCGTACCCCGGTGAGCCCCCAGCACCCCTCACTGGCCGCGCTAGGTTTCGTTCTCGCCGGAGCTGTCTCGCGTCGACGATGACCCTCAGCCGTTGGATTAGGACTAGATCGAACGAACCACGTTGCCCCATACCGCTTCGCCCAGCCCCGTGTCACTGACGAGTGGGGACACCCACTTAAGCAGCCCGCGGGAGCACTGCGCTTAGCAGGCCGGCCCGTTAGAATTTCCCGCGCAGCCCAGCAATTCAAATTAAACCTTTTCTTTTTATTTTCAAACACACTTCTGTACCCAACTTCAAAAATCAACCCAGATCGATTTAGTGCACCAAATTAGATGAAACCAATTTTGTTGGAAAGTTCTGTGAATGCTTAATCCAAGACCGTTGGATTCAAGTCATTTGGATCTGTAGATCACCCATAGCAAAAAATAACAAGGCAGAAGCTTTTCTGCATTCAAACATTTTTCAAATTTAAACCATAAAAGCTTTTGAGTTGATTCCAACTCTCAAAAATCACATTCAACCATACCTTTCAGAATATATAAAAATATATATAGGTTACTTGCAGAAATATGGTTCAAGCAATAAAAGAATGCTTCATAAGCATTTCTAGCCACTTTAATTAATTAAAATAAAAGGGTAAAACCTTATTAAATTGTGACACCACTTTAAATCACATTCCCATGGACTACAATATGTGGTGATGACATGTGTCAACATGATCCCATGTTTAGTTTGGAGAATATTAAATCTTAAGTAGTTTTTCAATGAGTAGAAATTACTTTTCTAAAATAAAAAGACTTAAACCAATACTTAACCTTGTAATGTTAGAGATGCTGCTAGATCATCTATAGGACCCTTGTGTGTGATGATTGCTAGTAGTTAAGTATTGTTTGGTGATTGTGTACCTCGTATTTATTCATAGACGCTAGTACCGACCAAGGATACGAGGAGGAAGGAGGATACTACGAAGAGGAAGCCGAAGAGAACTTCAACCACTGCTCTGCACAAGGCAAGCTTCACTAACCAAGTTGACCAATGCAAGCTAACACTTGCACGATACTATACCTATGCAAGCTTATATTGACATTGATTGCAAGCCTAATACCACTAGTGATTGTGCAAGCTAACCCTTGCAAGATACCCTATTGTTGCCACAAACCCATGCTTGTGATATGATTACTTGATGCCTTAAGAATATGTGACCATACCCACTTGCTAAACCAATCCTAGTTTTATGGCAAGCTTCTTACTTTATTTCTTTATCAAAGCTTACTTGGAGGCTACCTAAGAGTTTTGGTAGATACTAGACAGTTGTGCTGAAGGTTGCATAAAGAGCATAAAATTTGGCCTAAGCTAGAAACCTTGATATCAGCTTATGATATAAGGTTGGACTTAGTTGAAACCCCACTGGTTACCACCCCCCCCATTAGTACTACCCCCACCTGTAGATGCTAGTGCTAAGCATAAAACTTGATCAACTTTAGATGGGAATACTTGGTGGAAAATGGTTATGAAAACCTTAGAATGATGGATCATTCTATTGAAATGTTTTGGACATGTGTTTCCAAACACTTGATGATTTTGGTGATGAAAATGTTGAGGCATGAGCCTTAGCCCTTTATAAAACTGATGGTTGCCTGGATGCGATACCATTCCAATTTTATCGTACAACCACAATACCCGAATATTGGGTAGGGCTTGACTGGAAACTTATATACCTTAGTATTAGTTCCCTCATGGCCAAGGTCTGAGCTGAGGCTACCTTGTGAAGATTGTCCACCTGTGCAGTACCCAAGATGACAGTGGTCATGGTTGGGAGGCCAAACTCACAGGAGAGGTGCTTATACTAGGGAGTGTAATTGAAAGGTTAGGATTGATTATCCGCATACTGAGTATGGTGAATTCAGGATTTGTTCCTGACGGATGTATCGAATGTTGTGGTGAAAGTGTGCAATCTCTGCAGAGTGTCAAACTATTCGAATAGCCGCGTCCGCGGTTATGGACAGTTGGAGTGGCCATACTGTTCCCCCGTCAGACTTTTCAAAATGACTTGTGAAATGAATTGTGACTTCGACTTGACCACAACAGAGTTGTGACCGGAAATACAAGATCCCACTTAGGAGTTATAAAATTGTGACTAGCTTTGGAACTTAGTATTTATAAACCTAGCTTTTGCAAAACAACCCTAGAGCCTAGTGTCCCATTATCCAAAAAACCCTTTACTTGTTAGTATTAGTTTGCGAGTACTTAAAGAGTACTCATGGCTTTGTCCCTGGCTATTCCCATGGCCAGACTATGAAGAGGAGTACTTGGAGGATGGACCCCAGGAAGGTTGCGACAACTAGGATCATCTCCCATCGTCAGCATTGCCTGTGACCCTGAAGATGGAGCCTCGCTGACGCTACCGTTATTATTACGTATTCCGCTGCTTGATGTTGTATTAAGGACTGGATCATGAGATCCCTATTTGTGTAAGAACTTATGTATCGTTGTAATGGATGAAGTACTACGGTATCCAATTCTATTATGTCTCGCAAAAATGGTAATCCTGGGATTGCGATGTATGGCATAACAGGCATCTAGGATTGAAAAATCCGGGTGTTGACAAGTTGGTATCAGAGCCATCCTGACCATAGGAGACCCTAGTTAGATTGGACACTGAACCCAAAAACTTAGTTTCAAAACTTGAGAACAAAACTATTTACGAAAACTTATTCTCATTCTTACCTCTTTAATTCTTTAATAAAACTTCATGTTCCTCAAAAACTCTTGCAAAATATATAAAATTTTGACACACTTGATCACTTTGCTAATCTACTCATCCTCTATTTTTATAGATGGACGTGAAGTACAGCAAGTTTTACCAACTCGGGAATGGAGGAGACCTTATCTTTGAGAGGGATCTGGATCAGCTTTCGGAACTTCTGGAGCGCCCGCATCCCGAGTTCTTCGGAGCTCAGCTCAATGATCAAGGGGGAGAAGATCTGCAGTGGCTAATTATTGCAAGTCTCCGAGGAAAGATTGAACCTCCCACTGCGGAGGGAATTCAGTTTACCTTAAGGGAAAACAACTGGCTCGATGGACTTGCCAGAGCAATGCAGGAAGCTCTTTCCCGTCTGTGTGGGCAGAGCATCAATCAGATTAAGGGTACTCGCTTTGAGTTTTTCCCAAGGCGTGATGCAAATGGTCAACCACTGGAAGCCCCATACCACCCCGAGATGAAGACTCAATTAGACCACCTGAGCTTCATGATGTATGATCGTCAGCAGGAACTGGACAACTGCCGTGACTATTGCAACCACAAGTCTGCCATCATCAAGACGAAGGATCAGACCATCGCCATGCTAGCAAAGGATCGCAAGTCTCGCCGCCATCAGCTCGACAAGAAGGAGCGCATTATTGCCCGTCTTCGCCATCGTATCTCATCTCTGGAAGAGACCATCCATGAGAGAGACATGCAGTTAGAGGAAAGGGAGAATGCCGGAAAAGATCTTCGTGGAGACCCTTACTCCTATCTCAGCGATGACGATGATTTTCTGGAGGATCAGGCCATGGACTTCTTCACCGATGAGGATGATTTCGCCTTCATCGATGATGCGGAAGATGATGAAGCCACAGACTCCGAGCAGTAGTAGCACTGAGCACTAGTGTAGTGAGTAGTAGTCGGTCCCACTGTATCGTAGTTCCCAGAATGGTTCTTAAAACCATCTGTTTTGCTTTGTTGTGGTGTGTGTTGTACTGTGTGCTATGAGTGAATGAATGAAAAAGCAAGTTGCTAGAAAACTTGAGTCAAACTCTAAAAACTTTTCAAAGACCCAAAACCTTAGAAATTTCCCTCTTTTCTCATGATCTATATCAATCTTCAGATGCCACGTGGAGGAAGTGGTTCAGCCCCGGACCCGATGTTGCAGATCCTGCAAATGTTGACTTCTGACCGCGAAGCTGAAAGAGCGGAACGTCAAGCCAACCTAGCCACTCTGCAACAGATAGCCCAGCTAGCCCACAACAACCAAGGCCATGGAAATCAGGACAACCATGGATCTAAGCTCAAGAATTTCCAGAATACCAACCCACCCGTTTTCACCAAGTCAGAAGAACCCCTAGACGCCGATGATTGGCTGCAAACTATGGAGAATAACTTAGAAGTAGCCGGAGTAGAAGCCAACGAGAAAGTCTTGTTCGCCACTCATTATCTAGCCGGAGATGCCAGGGCATGGTGGAACAGTGTTCGTGCAATGACCGGAGGCCAAATGATGACCTGTGAGGAATTCAAGGTCAAGTTTAGCAGAACCCATGTGCCGCCAGGTTTGATCAAGAGAATGAGAGACGAGTTCAGATAATTGAAACAAGGAAGGATGACTGTAGTGGAATACCGTGACAAATTTTTGTCATTAGCTAGGTATGCCCCGGACGAGATAGATACCGAAGCCAAGAAGAAAGAAAGATTCCTGAATGGTCTACATGACGAGATGCAGACAGTGTTAGTCAATATCCCCTTTGCTGATATTGAAGCCCTTGTCGACTCCGCTATCCAGATGGAAGGAAAGATCAACCAGGCCAATGAGAACCGCAAGCGTCGCATGATGCATCAACCAGGAACCCATCAGACCCCAAAGTATCGCCCCAACCCATCTCCAGGATTTGCCCCAAGAACCAACAGACCCCCTATGACCCGTCCGACCTATCCCAACCGTGGAAACCCTAGACCCGGAGGAATCACAATAACCCCGACAATTCTAGCAATTTCACCCGTGCCTCACCCAAGTTCAACACCAACCATGCTACCGCCAACCCCAATACTGCCCCGAGGACTGGAAGCAATGCTGTGCCTGTCGCAGCCAAGGACAAGTCACAAGTGACCTGTTATGACTGTGGAAATAAAGGCCACTATTCCAATGAGTGCCCCAACAAGAAGAACGCTACAACCCCTAATACCAATGTCCCAGCTCAGCAGCAGCGTCGTGTCCAACCAGGGAGAAAATTTGCTCCAGGAAATTCACTCAACCGCAATGGCCGCCTTTTTCTCATGCATGCTGAAGAAGCTCAGGAAGCACCAGACGTCGTGCTGGGTATGTTTTCTGTTAATTCAGTACTTGCAAGAGTGTTGTTTGATTCTGGTGCATCGCATTCATTTGTCACCGAAGAATTTTCCTGCACTAGTAAAATTCAACCAACCAAACTGAAGCATGTGATGATTGTACAAATTCCCGGATCGACCACCAAGGCTAGGCAAATTTGCAAAGCCGTCCCTATCCGAATCCATGGCATAGATTTTTATGCTAACCTAATAGTACTCGGAACTAAAGGTTTGGAAGTAGTACTAGGAATGGATTGGATGTCCAAACATAAAGGAATGGTTGACTGTGCCAAGAAAGCCATTACCATGACCAGTACCGCCGGAATATCAGTCGAGCATATATCTGAAACCTTACCTCGCCAATTCAAGTGTAACAAGAGTCTAGCCCAACCTACCATTGACCAAGTTCGGATAGTCTGTGAATACCCCGATGTATTTCCAGATGTTTTGCCCGGTATGCCCCCAGATAGGGATATCGAGTTTATCATCGAACTAATCCCCGGAACAGTACCCATAGCCCAGAGACCCTATAGTATGAACCCATCAGAACTAGAAGAACTGAAGAAGCAGCTGGATTCCATGTTAGAAATCGGATTGATTCAACCAAGTGCGTCCCCATGGAGGTCACCTGTCTTGTTTGTGGACAAGAAAGATGGAGGTAACCGTTTGTGTACGGATTATCGAAAGTTGAATGATGTCACCATCAAGAACAAGTACCCCTTGCCCAAGATAGAAGATTTGTTTGATCAGTTGACCGGTACCCAGGTATTTTCTAAGATTGATCTTAGAACTGGCTACCATCAACTCAAGATTCGTGCAGAGGATATTCCAAAGACTGCCTTTACCACCAGATATGGATTGTATGAGTATACAGTCATGTCTTTTGGATTAACCAATGCCCCCGCTTATTTCATGAACCTCATGAATAAGATTTTTATGGACTTCCTGGATAAGTTTGTCATTGTTTTTATCGATGACATTCTGATTTATTCCAAATCGGAAGAAGAACATGAGCTACACCTAAGGAACATTCTTGGAACCCTTAGAGAGCATCAGCTGTATGCAAAATTTAGCAAATGTGAATTCTGGTTACAGGAAGTAGGATTTCTCGGTCACATTGTATCAGCCGGAGGAATTGCCGTTGACCCTGCCAAAGTGAAGGATGTAGAGGATTGGCAAGCCCCAACCACTCAAACCCAAGTTCGTGCTTTTCTCGGATTGGCGGGATACTACCGCAAATTCGTAGAAGGATTCTCTAGTATCGCCCGACCCATGACCCAATTGCTGAAGAAGGACAAGAAGTTTGAATGGACAGACAAGTGTGAAGCGAGTTTTCAAGAACTCAAAAGGAGATTGATTTCAGCCCCAATCTTGATCATGCCGGATATCACGAAGCCCTTCGATGTGTATTGTGACGCATCCAAGATTGGTCTCGGATGTGTGCTAATGCAAGAAGGCAAAGTTATATCTTATCTATCGCGACAATTGAAGCAACATGAACAAAATTACCCAACCCATGACCTCGAACTCGCAGCCGTAGTTCTAGCCCTAAAGACATGGAGACATTACCTTATGGGAAACCGTTGTGAGATTTATTCGGATCACAAGAGCCTAAAGTATATATTCACTCAGAAGGAGCTGAATATGAGGCAGAGAAGATGGATTGAGCTAATCAAGGATTACGACCTGGACATTCACTATCACCCTGGAAAAGCTAATGTAGTAGCCGATGCCCTTAGCAGATTGCCGTGCCGCTTGAACTCCATGATTTTGAAGGAGCAACCAAGTTTGCACAAAGAGATGGAAGATTTTCGAATAGAATTAGTAAGTGAAGGATTTTTGGCTAGCATAGAACTTCAGCCCACTTTGATCAGTCAGGTTAAGGAGGCGCAGAAAGGAAATGCTAGTATCGACGGAATTAAACGTCGTATCGGTACAGGCAAAGTACCCGGATTCACCGAGGACGAAGAAGGAGTTTTGTGGTACAAAGGACGCCTTTGTGTACCAGCAGATTCTGAATTAAAAGAAGTTATCTTGAAGGAGGCTCATGATACTCTTTATTCTATCCATCCCGGAGGAACTAAGATGTATCAAGATTTGAAAGAGCAATTTTGGTGGCATAAGAGAAAGAGAGAAATCGGAAGCTATATCGCCAAGTGTGATATATGTCAGCGAGTCAAGGCAGGACATCAAAGACCCGCTGGATTGTTGCAACCTTTGCAAATTCCGGAATGGAAATGGGATTCTGTAGGAATGGACTTTATCACTGGACTACCTACTTCTAGTAGGGTAAATGGCTCTATTTGGGTCATAGTGGACAGATTGTCCAAAGTAGCCCATTTCTTGCCCGTCAAAACTACCTATCAGAGTTCGAAGCTAGCAGAGTTGTACATTGCTAGGATCGTTAGTTTGCACGGAGTCCCCAAGAATATCGTATCAGATCGAGGAACTCAGTTTACCTCGAGATTCTGGAAGAAGGTCCAGGAAGGTTTAGGAACCCGCCTAGACTTCAGTACCGCGTATCACCCTCAGACCGATGGACAAACGGAGCGAGTAAACCAAATACTCGAAGATATGCTTAGAGCATGTGTGTTAGAATATGGATCCAAGTGGGAGACTGTCTGCCGTTTGCAGAATTTTCCTACAACAATAGTTACCAAGCCAGTTTGCAAATGGCCCCATTTGAATTCATGTACGGAAGAAAGTGCCGCACCCCTTTGAACTGGTCGGAAGTAGGAGAGAGTCAAATTTTCGGACCCGACATCCTACGAGAAGCAGAAGAGAAGGTTCACAAGATTCGCGAGCACCTCAAGACAGCCCAATCCCGACAAAAGAGTTACGCCGACAAGAGACGTCGAGACCTCGCCTTCAACATTGGAGATTTTGTTTATCTGAAAGTGTCACCATTGAAGGGAATGAAGCGTTTCCAACTCAAAGGAAAGTTATCCCCCAGATATATCGGACCTTTCAAAATTTTGAACCATCGAGGAGAAGTATCGTATCAACTCGAGCTACCAGAAGAGATGTCAGCAGTGCACAATGTGTTCCATATCTCGTTACTTCGCAAATGTCTCGAAGTCCCCGAGAAGACCGAAGTGTTCAAGAATATCGATCACCGGACCATAGAGATCAATGATGACCTGACCTATCCCGAAGTACCCATCCGTATATTGGAGGAAGCCTTTCGAACTACCAGAACCCGAAGCATCAAGTTTCTCAAGATTCAGTGGAGCAACCACACAGAAGAGTAAGCTACCTGGGAACGCGAAGATCACATCAGGACGGAGTTTCCAGATCTCTTCAAATCCTAGGTAATCTTTTCGTCCTTTTTCAAATCTCGGGACGAGATTTTGTTTAAGGGGGGAAGGTTTGTAACATCCCAAAAATATCAAACTTAGATCAACAAAACACTAATCCTAAAGTTTAGGGTTAACAAAAACTTTTCTAATCAATTCATGAATGCATGTATATGTGTATGCATGAATTTTGAATTTCTTTAAAACCACCTTGTTTGTGTGATCCATTGCTTGTAAAATGTTTCTTAGGTGAAAAGAACATCATCTAAAACATTCCCCACACTTTTCCTAAAGAAAAATAAGTCAAAACAAATATATTAAGTGAATGGTCATTTTGACCAATTTAACTCCCATGCCTAATTTGGCTGTCTCAAACTTTCAAAACCTAACAGAAACTTTTCTGGATCTTTGCACCCCTTGAATGTACTCATAACAAAGTATCAAGGCCCACTTTGTGATCATCCAGAAACTTTCAAATGCATAGTTTAAATGACAATTCAAAATTGAATCTTCTTCATATGGGAAGATCCCACTTTTTCAAAAACCACTCAAACAAGCTCAATTTTCAAAACCCAAGAATCTGCAGACTCACCAGAACTAATCTAGCAAACCCACCAAAAATCATTTCAAAATTCAAAACTTGATTTCATGCGGCCATTTCATCAAACAGGTTGCAGACACAAATCAAACAAAACCACAAACACTATAGTGTGCAGTGTTTTGAGCCTAACTTGTTCCCTAGTTAGCTCTCACACAATCCTGTAGATCATCTAGAAAGGTTAGACCAGCACTAGCACCCCTGTGAGCTTGCCATTGCCATTAATGGTGAACAGCCGAGCAACCCCATGTCACTCCAATGTGGACAGCAAGCTAGGAGCAGCAGCAAGCCTAGCCAGCATGTCTGGGAGGCAGCCCACCGTCCACCGCCACTGCCTGTCCCAGCCGCGAGCGTTGCCAAGCCCTGGACCACGCGCACGAGACACACCCAGACCATGCCGAGCGTGCGCCAGAGCGCCAACCTCGACCATCACCCACAGACCGCGCGCCGCCCTCACCGCGCGCACACACGATCACCACCGACCCAGGAGACCGCCAGACATCCCCGTTTACCGCCCCGCGCCATACAGCCACCGCCCGCCGTCGAAGACGCCGCCTCTGCCGCGCAGAGCACCGCCCGTTCCAGATCAAACCACACCGCTCCATGCCTCGCGACCATGTCGTTGAGCATCGCCAGGAGACACAGCACCGTCCCCTACCCTTGCCCATGCCATTAGCTGCCTGTAACGTCGCCTCCGACGAGCTCACCTTGCGCCCCGACGGTTCCCTCGCTCGACTATAAATAGAGGCCACCCCCGCACGTTTTCTTCACACCATCTCACTCCCCTCTCGTCACTGATCGTGCCACACCATTCTCAGAGCAAGGCGAGCACCACCTTGCCGGAATTTCACTGGAGCCTGCCGCTGCCGGAGAAGAAAGGAGCCAGCGATTGAAGCCGCCCCAGGAGAAGCCACCGGTACCAGGAGGTTCGCCGTCGTCGACTTCGTCGTTCGCCCGCCTCGCCGACCCTCGCCCGTACCCCGGTGAGCCCCCAGCACCGCTCACTGGCCGCTCTAGGTTTCGTTCTCGCCGGAGCTGTCTCGCGTCGACGATGACCCTCAGCCGTTGGATTAGGACTAGATCGAACGAACCACGTTGCCCCATACCGCTTCGCCCAGCCCCGTGTCACTGACGAGTGGGGACACCCACTTAAGCAGCCCGCGGGAGCACTGCGCTTAGCAGGCCGGCCCGTTAGAATTTCCCGCACAGCCCATCAATTCAAATTAAACCTTTTCTTTTTATTTTCAAACACACTTCTGTATCCAACTTCAAAAATCAACCCAGATCGATTTAGTTCACCAAATTAGATGAAACCAATTTTTTTGGAAAGGTCTGTGAATGCTTAATCCAAGCCCGTTGGATTCAAGTCATTTGGATCTGTAGATCACCCATAGGAAAAATAACAAGGCAGAAGCTTTTCTGCATTCAAACATTTTTCAAATTTAAACCATAAAAGCTTTTGAGTTGATTCCAACTCTCAAAAATCACATTCAACCATACCTTTCAGAATATATAAAAATATATATAGGTTACTTGCAGAAATATGGTTCAAGCAAGAAAAGAATGCTTCATAAGCATTTCTAGCCACTTTAATTAATTAAAATAAAAGGGTAAAACCTTATTAAATTGTGACACCACTTTAAATCACATTACCATGGACTACAATATGTGGTGATGACATGTGTCAACATGATCCCATGTTTAGTTTGGAGAATATTAAATCTTAAGTAGTTTTTCAATGAGTAGAAATTACTTTTCTAAAATAAAAAGACTTAAACCAATCCTTAACCTTGTAATGTTAGAGATGATGCTAGATCATCTATAGGACCCTTGTGTGTGATGATTGCTAGTAGTTAAGTATTGTTTGGTGATTGTGTACCTCGTATTTATTCATAGACGCTAGTACCGACCAAGGCTACGAGGAGGAAGGAGGATACTACGAAGAGGAAGCCGAGGAGAACTTCAACCACTGCTCTGCACAAGGCAAGCTTCACTAACCAAGTTGACCAATGCAAGCTAACACTTGCACGATACTATACCTATGCAAGCTTATATTGACATTGATTGCAAGCCTAATACCACTAGTGATTGTGCAAGCTAACCCTTGCAAGATACCCTATTGTTGCCACAAACCCATGCTTGTGATATGATTACTTGATGCCTTAAGAATATGTGACCATACCCACTTGCTAAACCAATCCTAGTTTTATGGCAAGCTTCTTACTTTATTTCTTTATCAAAGCTTACTTGGAGGCTACCTAAGAGTTTTGGTAGATACTAGACAGTTGTGCTGAAGGTTGCATAAAGAGCATAAAATTTGGCCTAAGCTAGAAACCTTGATATCAGCTTATGATATAAGGTTGGACTTAGTTGAAACCCCACTGGTTACCACCCCCCCATTAGTACTACCCCCACCTGTAGATGCTAGTTCTAAGCATAAAACTTGATCAACTTTAGATGGGAATACTTGGTGGAAAATGGTTATGAAAACCTTGGAATGATGGATCATTATATTGAAATGTTTTGGACATGTGTTTCCAAACACTTGATGATTTTGGTGATGAAAATGTTGAGGCATGAGCCTTAGCCCTTTATAAAACTGATGGTTGCCTGGATGCGATACCATTCCAATTTTATCGTACAACCACAATACCCGAATATTGGGTAGGGCTTGACTGGAAACTTATATACCTTAGTATTAGTTCCCTCACGGCCAAGGTCTGAGCTGAGGCTACCTTGTGAAGATTGTCCACCTGTGCAGTACCCAAGATGACAGTGGTCATGGTTGGGAGGCCAAACTCACAGGAGAGGTGCTTATACTAGGGAGTGTAATTGAAAGGTTAGGATTGATTATCCGCATACTGAGTATGGTGAATTCAGGATTTGTTCCTGACGGATGTATCGAATGTTGTGGTGAAAGTGTACAATCTCTGCAGAGTGTCAAACTATTCGAATAGCCGCGTCCGCGGTTATGGACAGTTGGAGTGGCCATACTGTTCCCCCGTCAGACTTTTCAAAATGACTTGTGAAATGAATTATGACTTCGACTTGACCACAACAGAGTTGTGACCAGAAATACAAGATCCCACTTAGGAGTTATAAAATTGTGACTAGCTTTGGAACTTAGTAGTTATAAACCTGGCTTTTGCAAAACAACCGTAGAGCCTAGTGTCCCATTATCCAAAAACCCCTTTACTTGTTAGTATTAGTTTGCGAGTACTTAAAGAGTACTGATGGCTTTGTCCCTGGCTATTCCCATGGCCAGACTATGAAGAGGAGTACTTGGAGGATGGACCCCAGGAAGGTTGCGACAACTAGGATCATCTCCCATCGTCAGCATTGCATGTGACCCCGAAGATGGAGCCTCGCCGACGCTATCGTTATTATTACGTATTCCGCTGCTTGATGTTGTATTAAGGACTGGATCATGAGATCCCTATTTGTGTAAGAACTTATGTATCGTTGTAATGGATGAAGTACTATGGTATCCAATTCTGTTATGTCTCGCAAAAATGGTAATCCTGGGATTGCGATGTATGGCATAACAGGCATCTAGGATTGAAAAATCCGGGTGTTGACAAAGTGACAACTCAGTTTTTAGCCAAGAACAATGAGTTAGACCCAACCATGCAAAAAGTTTTGGAAACTCAATCCCAATTGTTGCAAGGAATGGCTACTCAAATGATCAACATGGGAGACAACTCTTCCAAAGGAGTTTGTGACAACAAGGATGACAAAGATGTTATTCTAGAAGGAACCCAAGCTTGCAATATTTGTGGAGATAAGGATCACACTTCCAAGGAGCATGGAGATCAATGCCCCAATTGTGAAGAGAAACTGAAGGGAATATGCCCTGAGAGGCAATAATAAAGTGTTTATTATGTGTATTCCAAGTATATGATAGATGTTTATTTTGCATGCTATAATTGTATTAATACGGAAACGTTAATACATGTGTGTTTAATAAACAAACAGAGAGTTCCTAGTTATGCCTCTCTCATAAACTAGCTCGTTGATTAACAAGATGATCAAGGTTTCCTGATCATGGACATTGGATGTTGTTAATAACGGGATCACAACATTAGTGTAATGGTGTGATGAACATTCATCCGAAGTATAGCATTACGATCAAAGTCATTGAGTTTATATTGCTATAACAACTTACGAAGTGATCCTAATCCTTAGACCATGAGATCATGTTAATCACTAACACCGGAAGAGTTTCTTGAAAACATCAAACGTCACACCGTAACAGGGTGATTATAAAGATGGATTCAGAACTAATAAAGTGTTATGTTGAGGCTCATGGATCGAGAGTGGAATTTGTTCATCCCGATGACGGATAGATATACTCTGGGCCCTCTCGGTGATATCACATTTATTAGCTTGCAAGCAAGTGATTTGATCACTAGAATGTTATATCACAGGAACGAGAAAAGAGTGCATGACGGTAACGAGATCAAACTAGGTATGGAGATACCGATGATCGAATCTCGGACATGTAATATATCGTGAAACAAAGGGATTAAGATACTAGCGTAAAAGGTTCCGACGATCACAAGAAAGTCATCGTTGAATGTGTGGGAGTCAGTATGGGTCTCCAGATCCCGCTTCTGATTATTGATCCGAGAGGGGTCTCGATCATGTCCGCATTATTCACGAACCGTAGCGTGACACACTTAAGAGACACCGACATCCAATTGGAGCAAATGTTTCATGCCGAAAGAATGAACAAGCGCAGGAATTTATTTCACTAGATACCGAAATAGGTTTTCGGGTGAAATTGCATAAAGTGGTTATGCATGTGAAATAGAATTCTAGCAAGGGGTTATTTGTGAATGTTTGTCATTAAAGTAATTGACAAAATTCTGAATAAAATAAAAGAGTTTTATTTAATGAGAGTTTGCATTAAATTTGGTGGAAATTTAATGGGAATTTGAGTGGACTTTTGAGTGGAGGGATTTCAAAGGGCATTTTGTGAGTGGAGTGTCCACCCACATGAATGAAGGAGGGGAGGGGGCAGCCCCCATGGCCGGCGGCCACCCCCTTGGGTGCCCCCCCTCCTCCTATAAAAGGCGCCCCCCTCCTCACTTGTCTCTCACACCTCCTCGTGAAGGATCTCTCTCCCCCTCTAGAATTTATCCCCCATGGTCTCGGACTAGCGAGATACATGTTCCCGGTGGCTATTCGTCAAGAAAGAGTTGTGCTTCCACTGCATCACTGGAGCGAGGAGGCGGAGGTTGTTCGGTGCCTCGAACGTGTGTGCGAGCACGGATGCGCTGCTGATTTGCGGCGCTAGGACTTCCTCTCGATCTTGAGATCGGCAAGAGATCGTCTACATCAACCACGAGTTGAACTCGTTAAGCTTTGTCGGTCTTCAAGGGTATGTTCTCTACGGATATACATCCGCCCGTTGTTTGTATCTAGTAGATAGATCTTGGTATATAGTTCACATCGTAGGAAATTTTTTGTTTTCTATGCTGCGAACCCTACAATGGTATCAGAGCCGGATCTATGCGTAGATACTTTACACGGGTAGTACACATATGAGTATGTGGGCGATGATGATCATGTTGTTGCTCCTTTGTTGTAATTTTGGATATTGGTGGCATAGTGGGATGAAGCGGCCCGGACAAACTTTACATGTCCTCGCACATGAGACCTGTTCCACGCTTGACATGCAACTAGTTTGCATAAGTGGCTAGCGGGTGTCTGTCTCTCCTACTATAGTCAATATCTATTTTGCAAGCAAGTTGTCAACAATTTGATTATCCTCGTTGCGGTTCATGTTCGTAGGTAAGAACGGTTCTATCTCGAAAGCCCTAAGCCACGTAAAACTTGCAAGGATAAATTAGAGGCGTCTAGTTTAGATTGTTGCTGGGCTAGTGTTATGATATGGTAGTGTTGTAAGTAGAAGTATGAGATGATACTCTTACAACACACATAGCGTGTAAAATCCATAGACCTTGTATTTACACATATAGGTATGATAGTGATCATACCACGATGCACATGATAGAGATCATCTGCAGGAACCATATCATTTCACTAATAAACATATGATGTTTTGATAGCATCTTATATTGCTTGTTTAGTGCTTTGTTAGCATAATAAGATGATCCCTCATCTAAATATCAAGATAAGAATGTGTTCTTCCTTTAGTATGCACCGATTATGTTTTCGTCACTCCAAGACATCACGTGATGATCGGGTGTTCTTGGATCCATGACCATATTTCGGGTGTAAAACAGTTACACACGCGAATACTAAGGTTCTAACTTGGCGAGCCTAGCATGTACAGACATGGCCTCGGAACACGGACCGAAAGGTTAAGCATGAGTCATATAGTTGATATGATGCCCATTTGATGCTCGCCTTTGAAGCTATACCGACTCACGTGATGATCGGACTTGGTGTAGTGGATTTGGTTCATGTAATCACCAAAAAGGCACGAGGGATGTCGTTTTTGAGTGGGAGTTCATTCGTAATATAGATTAGTTGAACTCAATCTATCATACACTTAGTCTAAACTTTACAAATTCTGTTGTAGATGGCACCACCTGCTTTTAATTTCAATGTGTTCATGGAGAAAGAGAAACTAGCAACGAACGGTAGCAACTTTACCGAATGGGCCATGAATTTGAGGATTCTCCTCTCTGCTGCACAAAAGCAATATGTGCTAGAAGCGCCGTTAGGCCCCCCACCTTTAGATGATGCCCCTGACGAGGAGAAGAATGTCTATCAGACTCATCAGGAGGACCACAACTTAGTTCATTGCGGCATATTGTATGGGCTAGAGCCAGAACTTCGAAAGCGTTTCGAAAACGGCAATGCATTTGATACAATGGGTGAGTTGAAAATGATTTTCGACACACATGCTGCTGTAGAGAGCTACAACGCTTCAGAAAAGTTCTTTAGCTGCATGATGGAAGAGCACAGCTCCGTTAGTGAGCATGTACTCAAGATGTCGGGTTACGCCGATAAGCTTGTGTCCTTGGGAATATCGATTCCCATTGACTTAGGCATCCATCGTGTTCTGCAGTCTCTGCCACCTAGCTATAAGAGCTTCGTGATGAACTATAATATGCAAGGCATGAAGAAGTCTCTCCCCGAGCTTCTGTCAATGCTTAAAACTGCAGAAGTGGAGATCAAAAAGGAACATCAAGTGTTGATGATCAATAGGAACACTGGTTTCAAGAAAGACAAGAAGGGAAAACGGAAGGGAAGTAAGGGCGGCAAGCCTGTTGCCGCGCCTGAAAAGAAACCCCGAGTTGGACCTAAGTCTGATTCCGAGTGCTACTATTGTAAGGGGACTGGCCACTGGAAGCGCAACTGCCCCAAGTATCTGGCAGACAAGAAGGCCGGCAAGGCAAACAAAGGTATATATGATATACATGTTATTGATGTGTACTTGACTAGTGCTCGCAGTAGCACCTGGGTATTTGATACCGGTTCATTTGCTAATATTTGTAACTCGAATCAGGGGCTGCGGAACAAGCGACCGCTAGCAAGGGGTGAGGTCAAGATGCGTGTCGGCAATGGATCAAGCGTTGATGTGATCGCCGTCGGAATGCTGCCTCTCCACTTGCCGTCGGGATTAGTTATAAACTTGAATAAATGTTATCTGGTGCCTGCACTGAGCATGAACATTGTATCTGGATCGTGTTTGATGCGAAGTGGTTATTCATTTAAATCCGAGAACAATGGTTGTTCCATTTATATGAATGAAATCTTTTATGGTCATGCACCGATGATGAATGGTTTATTTCTATTAGATCTTGATGATAATGTTACACATATTCATAATGTTGATGCTAAAAGGATTAAACTTAATGATGATATATCCGCATATATGTGGCACTGCCGTCTAGGTCATATTGGCGTTAAACGCATGAAGAAGCTCCATTCGGATGGACTTTTGGAATCACTTGATTATGAATCATTTGATACATGTGAGCCATGCCTTATGGGCAAGATGACTAGAACGCCGTTTTCCGGTTCAATGGAACGGGCGACAGATTTATTGGAAATCATACATTCTGATGTATGTGGTCCAATGAGTGTGTCAGCGCGAGGTGGATATCGTTATTTTGTTACTTTCACGGATGATTTGAGTAGATACGGTTATATCTACTTGATGAAACACAAGTCTGAAACCTTTGAAAAGTTCAAGGAATTTCAGAATGAAGTGGAAAATCATCGTAATAGAAAGATCAAATTTCTGCGGTCCGACCGTGGAGGTGAGTATCTAAGTTACGAGTTTAGCACTCACATGAAAGAGTATGGAATTGTTTCACAACTCACACCTGCCGGAACACCATAGCGAAATGGTGTGTCGGAACATTGTAATCGTACTTTATTAGATATGGTTCGATCTATGATGTCTCTGACGGACTTGCCGTTGTCATTTTGGGGTTATGCACTAGAAACTGCTGCATTCACTTTAAATCGGGCACCATCTAAATCCGTTGAAAAGACACCGTATGAATTGTGGTTTGGAAACAAACCTAAGCTGTCATTTCTTAAAGTTTGGGGATGCGATGTTTATGTGAAGAAACTTCAACCGGATAAACTCGAACCCAAAGCGGAAAAATGCGTCTTCATAGGATACCCTAAAGAAACTATTGGGTATTCCTTCTATCACAGATCCGAGGGCAAGGTTTTTGTTGCCAATAATGGATCCTTTCTAGAGAAAGAGTTTCTCGCGAAAGGTGTGAGTAGTCGGAAGGTAGAACTCAAAGAGGTTGTGGAACCTTCTCTTCAAAGTATGGCGAGTAGCGCAGCGCCGGAAGTTGTTCCGGAGTTGGCTCCACCTGTTGAAGAGGGAACTAATGATAATGATCATGAAACTCCGAAAGAGAGTACTACCGAACCTCGCAGGTCAAACAGGACGCGTGCAGCTCCCGAGCTGTACGGAAATCCTGTCATGAATTTCATGGTTGATGAAAATGATGACCCTGCGACGTATGAAGAAGCGATGATGAGCCCGGATTCCAACAAATGGTTAGAAGCCATGAAATCCGAGATGGAATCCATGTATGAAAATCAAGTTTGGAACTTGGTGGAATTACCTCACGACCGAAAGGCCGTGGAGAACAAATGGATTTTCAAAAGGAAAACTGATGCTGATGGTAATGTGACCGTCTATAAAGCTCGACTTTTTGCAAAGGGGTTTCGACAAATTCAAGGAGTTGACTACGATGAGACTTTCTCTCCCGTAGCGATGCTAAAGTCAGTTAGGACTATGTTAGCAATTGCTGCATATTTCGATTATGAGATATGGCAGATGGATGTCAAAACCGCGTTTCTCAATGGTAATATTGAAGAAGAGTTGTATATGATACAACCAAAGGGTTTTGTCGATCCTAAGGATGCTAACAAGGTGTGCAAGCTTCAGCGATCCATCTATGGATTGAAGCAAGCATCACGAAGTTGGAATCTCCGCTTTGATGAGGTGATCAAAGAGTTTGGATTTGTCCAAACTTATGGAGAAGCTTGTATTTACAAGAAAGTGAGTGGGAGCAATGTGGCATTTCTGATATTATATGTGGATGACATATTATTGATCGGAAATGATATAGATCTTTTAAACAGTGTTAAAAGTTATCTAAACAGCAAATTTTCAATGAAGGACCTAGGTGAAGCGTCATACATATTAGGCATAAAGATCTATAGAGATTGATCTAGGCGCCTAATAGGGCTATCGTAAAGTACATACCTTGATAAGATTTTAAAGAAGTTTAAAATGGACGGAAGTAAGAAGGGGTTCTTACCTATGTTGCAACGCAAGACATTGAGTAAGACTCAAAGTCCGGCTTCGGCGGAAGAAAGAGAGATAATGGACAAAGTCCCCTATGCTTCAGCCATAGGCTCTATAATGTACGCCATGCTATGTACAAGACCGGATGTGGCACATGCTATTAGTTTGACTAGTAGGTACCAATCGGATCCAGGTTTGGAACACTGGATAGCGGTCAAGAATATCCTTAAGTACTTACGAAGAACTAAGGATATGTTTCTTGTATACGGAGGTGAAGAAGAGCTCGTCGCTAAGTGTTATGTCGATGCTAGCTTTGACACCGATCCGGATGACTCTAAGTCTCAATCCGGATACGTATTTCTCATGAATGGCGGAGCGGTTAGTTGGAGGAGCTCCAAACAACCTGTGGTAGCGGGATCAACAACGGAGGCCGAATATGTTGCTGCTTCAGAAGCGGCTCAGGAAGCAGTTTGGATGAAGGAGTTCATATCCGAACTAGGAGTGGTGGCAAACGCGTTGGACCCAATGGTGATCTATTGTGACAACAATGGTGCCATTGCCAATGCCAAAGATACAAGGTCTCACAAGCATTCCAAGCATATTAAGCGCCGGTTTCACTCCATCCGCGAGCATGTCAAGGATGGAGATATAAAGATTTGTAAAGTACATACGGATCTCAATGTAGCAGATCCGTTGACTAAAACTCTCCCTAGAGCAAAACATGATCAACACCAGAACTCAATGGGTGTTAGATTTATCACTATGTAACTAGATTATTGTCTCTAGTGCAAGTGGGAGACTGAAGGGAATATGCCCTGAGAGGCAATAATAAAGTGTTTATTATGTGTATTCCAAGTATATGATAGATGTTTATTTTGCATGCTATAATTGTATTAATACGGAAACATTAATACATGTGTGTTTAATAAACAAACAAAGAGTTCCTAGTTATGCCTCTCTCATAAACTAGCTCGTTGATTAACAAGATGATCAAGGTTTCCTGATCATGGACATTGGATGTTGTTAATAACGGGATCACAACATTAGTGTAATGGTGTGATGAACATTCATCCGAAGTATAGCATTACGATCAAAGTCATTGAGTTTATATTGCTATAACAACTTACGAAGTGATCCTAATCCTTAGACCATGAGATCATGTCAATCACTAACACCGGAAGAGTTTCTTGATAACATCAAACGTCACACCATAACAGGGTGATTATAAAGATGGATTCAGAACTAATAAAGTGTTATGTTGAGGCTCATGGATCGAGAGTGGAATTTGTTCATCCCGATGACGGATAGATATACTCTGGGCCCTCTCGGTGATTTCACATTGATTAGCTTGCAGGCAAGTGATTTGATCACTAGAATGTTATATCACAGGAACGAGAAAAGAGTGCATGACGGTAACGAGATCAAACTAGGTATGGAGATACCGATGATCGAATCTCGGACATGTAATATATCGTGAAACAAAGGGATTAAGATACTAGCGTAAAAGGTTCCGACGATCACAAGAAAGTCATCGTTGAATGTGTGGGAGTCAGTATGGGTCTCCAGATCCCGCTTCTGATTATTGATCCGAGAGGGGTCTCGATCATGTCCGCATTATTCACGAACCATAGCGTGACACACTTAAGAGACACCGACATCCAATTGGAGCAAATGTTTCATGCCGAAAGAATGAACAAGCGCAGGAATTTATTTCACTAGATACCGAAACAGGTTTTCGGGTGAAATTGCATAAAGTGGTTATGCATGTGAAATAGAATTCTAGCAAGGGGTTATTTGTGAATGTTTGTCATTAAAGTAATTGACAAAATTCTGAATAAAATAAAAGAGTTTTATTTAATGAGAGTTTGCATTAAATTTGGTGGAAATTTAATGGGAATTTGAGTGGACTTTTGAGTGGAGGGATTTTAAAGGGCATTTTGTGAGTGGAGTGTCCACCCACATGAATGAAGGAGGGGAGGGGGCAGCCCCCATGGCCGGCGGCCACCCCCTTGGGTGCCCCCCTCGTCCTATAAAAGGAGCCCCCCTCCTCACTTGTCTCTCACACCTCCTCGTGAAGGATCTCTCCCCCCCTCTAGAATTTATCCCCCATGGTCTCGGACTAGCGAGATACATGTTCCCGGTGGCTATTCGGCAAGAAAGAGTTGTGCTTCCGCTGCATCGCTGGAGCGAGGAAGCGGAGGTTGTTTGGTGCCTCGAACGTGTGTGCGAGCACGGATGCGCTGCTGATTTGCGGCGCTAGGACTTCCTCTCGATCTTGAGATCGGCAAGAGATCATCTACATCAACCACGAGTTGAACTCGTTAAGCTTTGTCGGTCTTCAAGGGTATGTTCTCTATGGATATACATCCGCCCGTTGTTTGGTAGATAGATCTTGGTATATAGTTCTCATCGTAGGAAAATTTTTGTTTTCTATGCTGCGAACCCTACAGAAACATCAAATTGACCAATGCCCCACATCTCAAGCTACTTGTTACCTATGTGAAGGAAACAATCATGTACCTATCCAATGCCCCATCTATTCCATAGTTGAACAAAGGAAACAAGGTGGAGTGCAACAACTGATTGCAGATTACCATGAGAGAGCCAAGTCCACCAAGAAGGATGAAGACAAAGGAAAATCTCAGCTTGTACCTCCCAGCAACATGACTCAATTTAAAGGACCAAAGAAGAGGCATATGTATTATCCAAGGAGTAATAGAAGGTCAAGGAGACCAGGAACTGTTCCTACCTTTGAGATAACATATGAAGAACATGAACTAGAAGCACTCCTAGCTTTGGAGAAACCCAAGAAAAAGAAGGACAAAAGCCATGTGCAATGTGGTCATTGCAAAGAAATGGGACACTATGTCAGTGAATGTCCAGAGAAGCAGAAGTATAAGGATATTAGCCAAGTGTGGTGCAACAACTGCAAAGAGCTAGGCCATTATGTAGCAACTTGTCCACATAAGATACATGATGAACTCAATCTTATCACATGTTACAATTGTGGTAACCAAGGACATTATGCAAGCAACTGTCCAGAAAAGATGAAGCACAAGATAAAGCCTATGAAGGATCTTAGCCTTGACACATGTTTCAAGTATGGAAACAAAGGACATAATGCAGATGTTTGCCCAGAGAAGTTTCAACAGGATTCCAAGCAAGTCAAGAAGTAATCTAGTTGGAAAATTTTTAAGGGTGGTAGTACCCTAGTTGCTTTGAGCCAATTTGTAACCCTATCTTTCCCAAATCTCGGGATGAGATTTATTTTAAGGGTGGTAGCCTGTCACATCCCAAGATTTTCCAAATCTTGTAATGTGAAAAATAAATAAACAAAATAAACAATTGTTGATTTTTAGGGTGAGAAGAAACTTTTTGATTCCAATTGGAAACATCAAAACCTATTTTGATCAAATAAAATCCTAAAGGGATTTAAAAAGATAAACAATTAATAAATAAAATTATGATAGTTGGAATTACTATTTTTAGATCTTTTAATAAAAAGATTTGGTTTTCAAAATCAAAGTAGAATTAATAAATAAGGATTATTTTATAGAGCCAAATTAAACCTTGGCCAAGTTTTTGAAACAAAATATTTCTATTTGATAAAAATAGAAAAGGTTTATTTAAATAAAAAAATGAGGATTTATTAATATCCAATTTTATTAAGGTAGAGGTTTATCCATTTTTAAATAAACACTAAAACTTGTTAAATTATTTTAAATAGGTGTTCCAAGTGTTTTTGTTTTTCAAATGAAACCTATTGAAAAGATTTTGATATTATTTAGATTTCAAATAGAGTTTTTAAATAAATTAAACCCTATTTGAATTAATGACTATGGTCTATTTATTTAATTATTTATAGATCCTAAAAGAATAAAAGTATTATTTTATTTTGGACTTTGAAATATGTTGATAAACAAAATTAAACTTCACCCAAAGTTTGGTGATGATTTGAATTCAAATGGAGATTGAAAAATATTATTAAATCTTATTTAATTAATTCTAGAGCCTATTTTTAAGTATTTAAAAGACCCTAAGAAGAATAAATAAATTGTTCTAAAAATGATTTCAGGATGTTTTATTAATCAGTGTTTAAAGACACACAAAAATTTGACAAAGGTTTGAATACAAATGGATGCTTGAATTGATTAAATAGAATCAAAACATAATTAAAGAAATGAAAAAGGAAAAACATTCAGAACAAAAAAAATGAAACGGAGCAGCCCAGCAAGCAGGCCCACTAAGCCCAGCAGCCCACCTCTCCCTCTCACCCGAGCGAAACGATTTCCCACCGCAGAACTCACCCACTCCGCCACTGACTGCCAGGACCCACCTTCCCCTCTCTCTCACTCACTAACAAACGGGCCCTGCGACCACGTCAACATCTTCAACCACGCGCGACCAGTTCTTCTTCTCCCTCTCTCCCGTTTCTGCTAGAAATCCGCGGATTAAATTCACCATAATGCCGCGAGTAATCGCTGCTGCAACTACGCCCTACTAATCACCCCTCTCTCCCCTTCATTTCCCCTCAGACACCGCGGCAAGAGAGCCCCCAGGCCGTCCCCATTATCACTTACACCGCCGCTGCTTCCGACGCCTTCTGGCGGAAATTCCGGCCAGCCCACGCCTCCCCTTGCTTCTTGGCGCATACCATCAGACTCCCTGGTCCCTGGCGCACCTCCCAGTGTCGCCTGTTCATCCGCGCGTGCTTTGATTCGTCGACAACATCATCACTGAGCAAGCGCCGCCGTTTGTTTCCTCTCCGGCGAAGCCTTTGGTAAGAATCTGACCGCCCTAACCCCTATCCTTCACACGCACATGCTCGCCGTGACCCCGCGCATCTAACTACACTTCCTTTTCTCTCTGGCGTGCACCATACATTCGCCATCGTCTTCAACAGGACGTGCCCGAGGCGCAGCGTAACTCCGACGAGGAATTACCGTCACCACCGTGCGCCCCTCGACGAGCTATCACCACGTTGAGCTTCAGCGTCACCCCACGAACCTGGTGAGACACTCCCCTTCCTCCTTTGCTTCCTGTATTCACCACGCCGCCGTAGTCAGAGTCGCCGCCGCCAGTAGCCACCGCCAGCGCCGCCCATCTCTGGCTAGCGTGCCGAGCGCCGTCCGATCTAAATCGCATGGCCACGATAGAAACTTAACTGAAGCGGTATGTTTGCTTCTGGGCCACACGATCGTCATTTGATCCAACACCTCACACTGCTGATCCACGCGAAACGGTACCGACGATTTAAAACACGCCACGTGTCTCTGTTGGTTTGAATTAAAACAGATTTGATCTATTAGATGCTAGATTTTGTAAAATCTATAACTTTTGATCTACACGTCCAAATTTTTCAAATTTGATATCAATGGATTCAGCAAGACAAGATCTAGCCAACCATGCACTTTGTTTAGTAAAAAGCTTCTGTCAGAAACTTGTGTATGCATGTTTAGGATATAAAAATTGTTCTAAAATGTTTTTGGGGATAAAATCTTGGGCAAATGGTTTGTTTTGAACCTACTGATCTTAGGAATCAATTGGTGGTTTCAAAAATGTTTTTGGTGTAGCAAAAGAATGAATCTTGGATTTAAACCAATTCTAGTCAAATACAAATATGGTTTAATTATTAAATGGTTTTGGAAGAAAATCTTTGAGAAATGTTTTGGAAATAAATTCTCTGACCCTAAACACAAGGTTTTATGGTTTGAAAACATATTTTGTGAAACCTATAGAATGTTGCCTTATTAAAAGCATTTCTTCACCACATAAAATAATGACTTAGTCTAAAAATGGTTTATGAAGTGAAATCTTTTGCAAATGATTTTGCCACTTTATAAAATGATCATTAGGTGTTTTCAAATGTTTATAACCCATTAGAAACCACTTCTCCAAATAAAACAATCTTTAGCATGCTTGCATGCATTGTTTTGTTATTATTATTTTATGTGATGAATTGCTTGAATGGTAGATTGAAATGTTGTTTGCTTGATTGAATTGTAGTGACTTGAAATGTGTGAACATTGCAAAGATCAAGGAGTGAACTTATACCCTCTACCAAAAAGGCAAGTGAAGCTTCATACTTTTGTCCCATTATTTTCACTATGCATTAGTGATATTTCTAAGTAGGACTTGCATGGATTTTTGCTAAGTGTAAACTATGCCATGGGAAATCCTAGTAGATGAAACCTTAGTAGAAATTTCCTAAGTTAATATTCCTATTACTATCATGCTTAGCTTAGATAATAGAAAACAAGGGTGGAATATATATTCATGCTATGGAAAAATTTCTAAGTCTGAGGACTTGTGTTTTGTTTAATAAAACAACTAAGTGAATGAATCACCTGGGTGGAAAGGAAGGAATGGTTTGTGTTGAGTTGTTACACAAGGCCAGGGGACTGGTGAACCTTGTGTATCACACTTGTGGAATGCCACCCAGGAACAAAGAGATTTGAGGTGTCAAATGTTGAGAAGCTTCAAGTGCAGCCACTTGGCATTATGGGCTCTGCCTGGATCATATAGGTTGCAATAACTTAGCCAAATGGACAGTTGGTGGTAGGGGTTTGATAGGTTGGAGTGCGTCCATTCTGGTCTAAGGGAAGGCTTCTGAAAGATCTTGTCTTGGTGAAACCAAGTCTTGTGGGGAAAGTGCGCAACCTCTGCAGAGTGTAAAATCTAAGTACTTAGCCATGTCCCTGGCAAAGGACAATTTGAGCATCAAGACATGGAAGCTATCAAGAATCTCATCATCCCAATTTCTAAGATAAAAACTTGTGGTTGAACAAGGGTTTAAGGTTCACCAATTTCTATTGGCGGTTCCTTGGGTGATTTTGTCAAAGTAAAAACTTAGTGTTTTCAAGTGATAAGGAAAAACTATTTTGAGCAAAGCAAGCCTAAGCTCCACTTAGCCAAATGCATATAGATGATAGACTCCACTATACTACCATAGTATCACTTCCCAATACAATTCAAATGTATTGACCCTTGTGGCTGTAACTTGTTATGTTACAGGTTTGTTTGATATTAGTGAAGTGAAATGATTAGGATTACAAGTCTACAACCAACATGTCTGCCTGTGGCACTTTGAAGATGAAGGACCCCATGCTATTGTTATATTCTACTACATTGTAATGAGATAGCCAAATGAGCTATGTAAGATGTAATAAATTATTTTATTCCTGGTTATAAAGTTGTATTATGACCTATGTTTCTTGATATTACATCTTAACTGTGGATGCTAGCTATTGATCCAGGGACTAGCATTGTAAACACAGGGATCTCTACCTTATTAAAGGTTGGGAACCTTACATGTACAAATATGGAAGAAAAACTAAAAAAGGCTAAAAAAGACTACTCTAGGTTATTTATAGCAGATTGTCAAGCCAAGATGACAGAGCTACAACTGTATTCTTTTTAACTCTATGCTTTAGAAGTGACACATCACTAACAAACCCTGACTTCCAAGACTTGAAGGACTGTAAATTAAACCTTGTCTAAGTGATACTTCCTTGACCCTAAATGCTTTGGAAGAAGATGACTGAAGACTAAGTGAGGAATACTAATGAGGACTAGTAATAAGGTTAATGAGAAATAGAATATGTCTAAATCTCAAGATCTTTGGAAAGGACATGTCCATGAATGGGTTGTATCAAAAAAGGAACCATGAGATTAATGGGAGATGACAGTTGGTTATTGCCAATTCTGAAGAGGATTCAAGGCAAAGTCTAGACAAGAGATACCATAATTATGTGAGATCACCATGGGATTCAAGGGATATTATGATCAACACAAGTCATTTCTACATTACAAAACATAGGAGAGTTCAAAATTCAGGGACAAAGTTTGGTTTAAGCGGGATAGACTGTAATATCCCAGGGTTTTAGATTAGAGATCGGGAGATCACGGATGTGTGCATTGCAATCATGCATCAAAAAAACCTGGATTTTTTTGTACAAAACTAATAGAGACAAAGAGGGATCTAGGTCTATCTTGTTCCGATGGAAACATTAGGGCAAGTGTGATAGACTTTGATGTGACCTTTGTTTGCTTTCTTGATTTGGTGGGAGGAAAATTTGAATTCAAATAATTTAAACAAGGAATTCAAACTAACTTTCAATTGTAATTTACATTTTAAATGAGTTAAGAAAATATAATAATAAATAAAGGATAAGAATTCTTTATTATACCTATCTAAATTAAGAATCTTACAATAGTGAGTGATATAAAGGAATTAATTAAGTAAAGAAATAGAATAACAATAAGTGAAATATAATTAGAATTCTTAATTATTTAAGAAATTATTACATAGTATAGTTGAATATTACAAAATAATAAAGTAAAGTACAACAAGTGAGAGAAATTAAAAAGGAAGAAAAATAAATAAGAATTCTTCATCAAAATAATATTAATAATGTTTATAACATTTTTGAAAGTGCACCCATGCCGCCTAGACATGTATAAAACTAGTGTTTGCGAGATGGGCTTAACAAAGGCGGAATAAAACTAGTGTTTACTTTATCAAGCACAAAACCTATATATACTATGGTTCATCTATGTGTACCAACAACTTATGCTAAGCAAGACAAGCAACAAGGTGATAGCAACATACATTACTTCAAGCATGAAGGCTATCACAATGTAAAGTGCATAAGTAAAGGGCTCGGGTATAGAGATAACCGAGGCACACAGAGACGATGATGTTTCATCAAGTTCCTCCCTACAAGGGAGTATGTCTTGTTGGAGAGCTGGGCAGTACTAAGTGTTGGGGATATGCTATATGGATATCCTCCTAGCATGTTTCCTATCCGGATAACCCAGGTGGCCCACAGTTGGTAGCATGGCCCATGGCCTGCTGGGCGGCCCAATTAGATGGATCCATAAGGGATGCCCATGCCGAATAAAGGAAGGCTACGGAGGAGTCACCGACATACCCGGAGCCTTGGAGTGCAAGACACGCTAGACTAGTTGTAAGCAGTGTAGGACTCTGTAACCTGTCCGGCTAGGACTTTTCCCTGTAACCCTAGGACCTGGCGACTATATAAGTCGGGCCTATGGGAGCCTTTAGGGCACAATCTCAGAAGACAAATTAGACTTTCTAGTCACCTCGCATAGCGAACCAATCCCCGTAACCCGGCGTATTGCCATTATAGTGATTTATAGCAGGAGTAGGATTCCGCCATCGTTTTGGGATCTGAACCTGGGTAAGCTGTGTTACCTCGTACCCGTCAACCGTCCGCCTTCCCCATGTCTCTAAACACACACTATGAGGACCCCTCCATGGTGTACTCATCGGCAATACCATGACAGTTGGCGCCCACCATGGGGCAAGAGGTGCTTCAGGCTCTTCAGTGGGCGAGGATCAAGATCTTCGCGGGAATCGGCGAAACCGTAGCCATCGGTAGTGTTCACTTCTTCGACAACGTTCTGATCGTCCCCCCCCGACAAGTTCTGGATCTCGGCGAAGACGAACCCTACGCGGTGCTCGATCGTCCCCATCGGAGATATCCACCTCTTCATCGGCGAAACCAACTCGGGCACTAGTTCCCTGGGAGTCGGAGGAGCATCAAAACCCTCACAGACCGCCTACGGGCAGGATACGTTCGCGAAAGGATCGATGTCGGATCTCTCCTCGGAGTTTGCCGGAAAAGATCGAAAAAATTCAAGGCCCACCCAAACCGCCCCTGTGCAGGATATAATGGTGGAAGATCACTGCAAGTCCGCCGGCTTCGTCCGCGCGTCTGGACAATAGAGATCCAAGTTCGTCGGCGTGGTTAACATCTTCGATCTGGCGCGTTGCATTCAGAGAGAGGGCGAAAACCCCCCGCGATTACCTCGCCAGGTGGCTCAGTATACGGGACAATCTGGCGCATTACCCCAATGATGATGCCATGTATCACTTTTTGGAAGGACTGGACCAAGGTATGCTTCTCCGGCATTCGCTAAGGTAGCAGCAGGCTTCAGGACGCCTCACCTTCGAAAACATGGTGAACACCGTCAAAAACTACGCGGAGGCTGAGGAGGCAGCTCAGACAGCCCTTGCGCTCATTGCCAGAGCGCCACCGCTTCAGCCGCCGCCACCACCGCCTCCTGCCGCCATCGCCGCAGCTGCGCCACCGCCTCTAGTCATCGTCGCCGCTGTTTCACCTCCACCCCCCTTCATCGAGGAAGCCCCGACACCCTCCGACTCTGTGATTGACGCGCTCTACACCGACTTCGACATAGATTCGGAGGAGATAGATTTCAGTCCGGAGGAGCTAGACTCTGCCATGCAGGAGATGGAGGAGGATTACAAGCGCGACGAGCAGGACAACAACACCGTCACGTCCCGAGAGGTGTTCGTCACCATTGGGACGGCGATGGATGAAGAACAACCCGGAGGAGCTCCGCCTATAGTGCTGGACAAGGGGAAGGGACCACCTGTTGCTGCCGACAATGATCGTGCAAAGGATATGCCTCCGCCTAACCCAGTGCAACAACCGCAGGAACTCGGCACCGGACCGAGCAACAACAACACCGCAAACCCGCCGCCTCCGGCATCTACGTCTGCTGCTGCCCAAGTCACTCCAGCTGATAGAGTGATGTACGGCAATCTCCTCGTCGAACCTATGACCATAGCTCATATTCGCAATGTAGTCCAGCTTGACGAGAAGCGCCAGCAGCTGCTGCAGGAAGCTCAGGACATTGCGGAGCAAGGCGCAAAGCTAGATCGAGATCTGGCCAACGTGCAGAAATCCATAGAGATAGCTAGAGCAATGGAGGTCGAGTACAAGACTCTACTGCAACAACAGAAGGCCAAGAAAGCTCCGGCTCGCGTCATCAACGATCTTGGTGTGCGGTGAAACCTACGATGGGCTCCCCCGAAGCCGGCACAGACCAAGCCATACATTGACAGTGAAGGCAGGTAGGTGATGCCCACTCCTCTCCTCAATCTCGCCGTCGCCAAGACCCTTCTGGAGCAGGATAGATCACCCGAAGCGGTGAACCAGGTCTATGACCTAGTGGCCAAGGCGGTAAAACAATAGGAAAAGGCCACCTCTTAGAGGCTTGAGTCTGACCCAGCGTTTTTCCAGTCTATCCAGCACAAGCCGCCAAGGGACAGATCTCCTCTTGATATCGGGTCTCACACGGGTTCGTCAGAACAAAGACGGAGGGATGCACGCAACAGGAAGGATGCTATCCCCATATCCTCCGACCATAGAGGTAAGGCCCAACCTCGGTGCCCATCGCCACCGCCCCTCTCCCCCCGACATCGCGAAGAAACCAAGGCTCACCGTCGTACGGATATGCCTCCGCCAAGGCAGAGCGGCATCGTCATCCGCGACAATGCGGAGCAGACCCGTCATGATGGAGAACGCAACCAAGGACACAAGAGCAGGTCGCACCATGACCCTCCGCGTCCGACAAGCAACTGCGACAAGCGTGAGGCATCGCAGGAGGGTAACAACAAGAAGGCTAACCCACCGCCACCTCCGCCTCCATCGCCACCTAGCAGCCACCATGGCGGAGGAGGCCCGTGTTGTTCACACAGCCCATCCCCTGATGGCAAGAAGAAGAAAAGAAGCCTGGAGCCATACGATGCACGTTCGCGTCTGGACAAGATCCACGAGGCCCGGGAAGGACCATACCGGGGACCACGTTGCTTTGGACCTGTAATACGGTCCACAACTTACCCCAAAGGTTTCCGGATTGACAAGACTATCAAGCCCTATGACAGCACCGCCAAGCCAGCTACATGGTCGCAGGACTACGACAATGCGGTGGAGATCGCCGGTGGTAACCCCAACGTTGCCGTCAAGTACCTCCCATTGATGTTGGCGGGCACGACCTGTCAATGGATTGATGACTTGCTGGAAAGATCCATCTGCAATTGGTTGGATACGCAAGAAGCATTCACCAAGAACTTCGAGGGTACGTACAAACTTCCCTTCACTGTTGGCGATCTACAGCGGTGCGTGCAAGAGAAATACGAGACATCTCGCGCCTACCTCTCCCGCTGGCTGGATATGAAGAATTCCTGTGCAGGAGTGCACGCCTAGACCGCCATGGCTGCCTTCATCTATGTGTTGGAAAGGGGCACGTTGCTCCGACATAAGCTAAAGCGCCTGCAAGACAATCACCAGTTAGACTTGAACCAGATGATTCAGTTGGCCAGTGAGTTCGCGGCTGCTGACGACGATGCTCGTGGCTCTTTGCCGGCAATGGCCATTCCAACTCAAGATCAGAGGAACATCAGCACCAAGCGGAAGACTGCACCAAAAGAAAAGCAAACCCCTGGCATGGTCGTTATGACTTTTGCAGGACGAGGTGATGGAGGACAGCGTGGCCGAGGGCGGGGAGCTGGTCATGGGCAGTAGCGAGGCAGTGAAACTACCTCGGCAGTGCTCCACGTTCCCCAAACCTACGAGGAGTACCATGATATGTCATGCCTCTTACACCTCGACGCCAACGACAAGGCCACCCACACCAATCGCCACTGCAAGTTCGTCAACGACCTCAAGGAGGAACCGGTGTCCGGCTACAAGCAAAGTCAGAAGAACAGACCGTGAGGCAAGGGCAAGGGGAAGAAGAAGGAGGAGGAGTCCAAGGATTCAAGTGACATGGACGAGGACATTGACCCCAAGCACGCCGCCAAGAGCGAAAGAAAAGGCAAGAACCCCTTCGAGAAGAAGGCGACAGTTTTCCACACTTTCCTTAGCACACCCACCGTACGACAATAGAAGACCTCCATGAGGATACTGATGGCTACTCTGCCCCCAGTTCCCCAATTCCTGCGCTGGTCATAGATTCCAATTACTTGGGACAGGAAGGATCACCTAGACCTCATCCCTACGGAGAACCAATACGCCATGGTCATCAACCCCCTGATTGACAGCAATGAGTTCACCAAATGTATGGTGGATAGTGGAAGCAGCATCAACATCATGTACCTGGATACACTGCAAAAGATGAACTTGACGGAGGCAAACCTAAGGCGGACCAACACCATCTTCCACGGCGTAGTTCCTGGTCGGGAGGCTCGGTCCCTTGGGTGCATCACACTTCAGGCCGCTTTTGGTGATGTTAATAATTACCGCCAAGAACGCATGACCTTTGAGGTGGTCCCCTTCAAGAGCGTGTACCACGTCATATTCGGCCGCGACATATTCCACACCTTCATGGCCAAGCCATGCTTCGTCTACAACAAGCTCAAGATACCCGGACCAAACGATGTCATCACCGTATCCGGAAGCTTTACCAAAGCAAGGGACTGCGAGATTGGAGAAGCAGCCTACGCAGAAGCTGTCCTCTACAGCGAAGAATTCAAGGAGATCCAGAGCAAGGTCGATGCCTCGGAGATGCCCGCATCGAAGAAACAGATTTCTGACTCCGCCCCATCATTCAAGGCAGCCATCGAGACCAAGCTGGTGGAACTTGTGGTAGGCGATATGGATGGCAATGGGTACCCTTCACTCGCTAACTCGATGGGTACCCGCATCAAATGGAGGAGGGTTTGGTTGAAAATAAAACCCATGGGTCTGCTTAGTGGTAAATATCTAGACCCATCGGGTCTAGCGGGTGCGGGTCTGGAGGTAGTAAACCCATACCCTTTAACCCGCAGACCCTTCAACTCTACATAGGCCCCACATGTAAGTGTATTGGCTAACCCTAATTCCTACCTGGCCAAGCCCGACCCCTCCAATACTTCCATAGTCCCACCCTGCGCCGCAACCCCGCACGCCCGCACCCCGCTGCCTTCCTCTCTCGCGCTGCAATCCCACCCCACGCCGCAACCGCAATCCCCCCATAGTCGAGGATCTTGAGGTCGAGGAGGGCCATGGAGGCCGAGCCAGTGGACATCGAGGAGGGCGGTGACTCCGGGGACGAACTTCTCCAGTGAGGTGTGCCGCCCACAAATCCCACGCCGCCGCACAGGCAAGGAAACAATCGGGAGTTGTCGGAGATCCTGCCCCATGGGAGTGGGTCTCGGCTTGGTTTCCTCCTCGACGTGCCGACCTTGACGTCGAATGGCAAGGGAGGAAGCAGCGGCCAGCAGGAACGTTGTTTGGCACCGGGAACCAGCAAGGGAGCGACGCAAGGAGTTGGCGAGAAGCAAGGACACACACCATCTATTGCGCCCTCTGATGGCGGCGTCAAGTCCAGAAGAAGCGGAAGCATGTCGCGTGTACCCGTCGGGTCGTGGGTACCCACCGGGTGGCGGTCTGGTGGAGACCTGGACCCGACGGTGGGTATGGAGGCGGGTGGTGGTGGCGGGGAGAGGTGGTGGAGGAGGGTATGGGGGTGCCATACCCGCCTCCATACCCGGCGGGTGCCATCCAAAGTAGGCGATTCCTCCAAGACCACCACCATTGGGACAAACCTGGACCCTAAATAGGAAAGCGCACTTGTCGAGTTCCTCAGTGAGAATAGGGACATCTTTGCCTGGCAACCTGCCGACATGAAAGGTGTACCTAGGGAACTTGCCGAGCACAGCTTGAATATTAATCCAAAATGTAAACCAGTGAAACAACCTCTACGACTCTTTGGAGATGAGAAGAGATGCGCCATAGGCAAAGAGATAGCTAGGTTACTTAAGGCTAGTTTTATCCGAAAAGTCCTTCACACATAATGGATGGACAATCTTGTACTTGTCCCCAAAAAGGGAACCAAAGAATTAAGAATGATTACACTGGCTTGAACAAAGAATGTCCCAAAGATCCATTTGCTCTGCCTTGCATTGACCAAGTCATTGACTCGATGGCTGGCTCGGAGCTTTTGTGTTTTCTCGATGCATACTCAGGATACCACCAGATCAAGATGAGGAAGTCAGACCAATTGGCCACTTTGTTCACTACACCCTACGGCAGGTTTTGCTATGTCACGATGCCCTTCGGGCTGAAAAACACTGGTGCTACGTACCAGCGGACAATGCAACATTGCCTACATGATCAAATTGGTCGGAACGTTCACGCTTATGTGGACGATATAGCGGCGATGTCTAAAAAATAAAATGATTTAATCTCCGACATAAAAGAAACCTTTGATAATCTCTGAAAATACAACATGATGCTTAACCCTAAGAAGTGCGTCTTCGGGGTTCCAGCCGGCAAATTGTTGGGCTTCATCGTTTCCCAGCGTGGAATCAAGTTCAACCCGGAGAAAATCAAGGCCATCTTAAACATAAACCGTCCGACATGCCTAAAGGACATACAACGCCTAACAGGTTGTGTTGCAGCAGTTAGTCGGTTCGTTAGCCGACTTGGAGAGAAGGCTCTGCCGCTGTACAAGTTGCTGAAGGAGGCGTACAAATTCACATGGACGGACGTAGTAGATGCAGCATTGAAGCAGCTCAAGGAGATTCTTTCCTCAGCGCCTATCCTTGCAGCACCCGAACCTGGAGAGCCCATGTTAATTTACATGGCGGCCACCAACCGGGTAATCAGCATCGTAGTTTACTATGTAAGCGAGGTCTTGACGGAGTCCAAGCATCGTTACCCGCACTACCAAAAGATAGCTTATGGAGTATTCCTTGCTTCTCGGAAGCTGAGGCACTATTTCCAGGAGCACCCTATCACAGTGTTGAGCAAAATTCCACTGTCCGACATTATCAACAACAGCGACGCTACAGGAAGGGTCACGAAGTGGGGCATTGAACTTGCCGCCTTCGAGATCACCTACAAGAGACGCGACGCTATCAATTCATAAGCCTTAGCGGATTTTATCGCAGATTGGACGGAGATGCCAGATGCTACCCCAATGTCGGAGCCAGAATACTGGGTGATGCACTTTGAAGGATCAAAGCTACTCAACGGCTCGGGGGCTGGTGTACTGCTACAGTCACCAACTAGAGACAAGCTACACTACGTTCTGCAGATCCACTTCGAGGATACGAACAACATGGCGGAGTATGAAGCACTCATTCACGGACTACGCGTAGCCAAGGATATTAGCATCAGGCACATAGTTTGCTGTGGAGATTCCGACTTGGTTGTCCAGCAGGTGACTGGCACCTGGAACACGCGGAATCCTATGATGGCGGCATATCGAGACGAAGTGGACGAGATAGCCAAGAGCTTCTTGGGCTATGGGATCAAGTATGTACCTAGGGAGCAAAACGAGGCGGCTGATCTGCTGTCAAAGCTTGGATCAGGGCACAAACGAATTCCGACTAGAGTTTTCCTGGAGCATCTACAGACACCATCCGTGAAGGGAGCGGACATCGACAACCCGGAAAGAGTTGACTCTTTCGTTCACATGGTGACAAAGGTCCCTCCGGCTTGGACAAAACCGTGCATGGAGTATCTCGAACACGGAACTTTGCCCGACGACGAGGTCGAAAGATGACAAATAGTACGTCGAGCAAAGGGATATACCATAATCAATGGAAAGCTCTACAAAAGAAGCACTACTGGTGTATACCTTAAGTGTGTTTCCCAGCAAGAAGGTATTGAAATCCTACGCGATATCCATATCGGAGATTGCGGGCATCACGCCACTCCCTGATCGTTGGTCGCTAAAGCTTTTCGGCAAGGATTCTATTGGCTGACCACGAAGGCGGACACCGACAAGCTGGTGGAGACATGCATGGGATGCCAGTACTATGCCCGACAAACACATGTTCCTGCTAAAGAATTGCAAACAATACCAATAACTTGGTCGTTCGCAGTCTGGGGGCTGGACATGGTTGGTCCATTGCAGACGGCACCATGTGGGTTTACGCATCTACTAGTAGCAGTTGACAAATTCACCAAATGGATAGAAGTTAAACCCATTAGAAAGCTCGATGGGGAAATTGCCCTTAGGTTTGTCCGGGATCTAGTGGTGATATTTGGTCTCCCACATGGCATAATCACCGACAACGGCAGCAACTTGTTACTCATAGAAGTGGAGGCTTATTGTTTGGACAATGGCATCCGACTTGACCTTGCATCTGTGGCACATCCACAGTCCAATGGTCAGGTTGAGGAAGCCAATGGATTAATTCTGCAGGGAA
Organism: Avena sativa; assembly: GCA_916181665.1. Lineage (NCBI taxonomy): Eukaryota > Viridiplantae > Streptophyta > Magnoliopsida > Poales > Poaceae > Avena > Avena sativa. The sequence continues at coordinate 394,171,569 of OV702284.1, forward strand.
TCAAGCCACGTCTTGAGGTACCGCTACGCAGAGCAGCTGGAGCCTGGGTGGAAGAATTGCCATCTGTGCTGTGGAGTTTACGAACTACACCCAACAGATCCACCGGCTACACCCCTTACTTCATGGTATATGGAGCAGAAGCCATCCTTCCTTCCGACATCCTTCACGATTCACCAAGAGTTGTCGCCTACGACGAAGATGACGCTGAAGAATCCAGACGCCTAGATGTGGACCTTTTCGAGGAGGAGCGTGTATTGGCATGCCAAAGATCCGCCATCTACCAGCAGAAGCTCTGCGGCTACCATAGTCGCCGCGTCCGGCATCGCTCGTTTAAAGAGGGGGAGTTGGTGCTCCGACTTAAGCAGAAGAAGTCACACAAATTATCCCTGCCATGGGAAGGACCGTTCATCATAAGCAAGGCGCTGCTCAATGTGTTTTACTACCTCGTTGACAACCGTGAACTGAAGGATAGACCCAACGAGGATCATAAGCGTAAGCAACATGACCCAGATGATGACTACCCGGAGCTTGATCGGCCATGGAACATAGCACAACTACGTCCTTTCTACACTTAGCATTTTTATCTATTGTGTACCTCTTGTATGATCAATGAAATAAAGCTCTCTGGTTTACTCATATTTCTGAGTCTTTTACCTCCTTTAGTGTTAATTTTTGGATCGTATAAAATCTTTATGTGCAAGTTTTGCAATTGCACTTGTGAAAATTCCACCTACGGGCGTTAACTTAAGTTTTCTGGTCTACACGTTCTTTGTCGTTTTTATGTGGATTCTGGAGTAGTGACTTTTGGCACTTATTATCGGTGATTTTGTGCTTAGGTTATTGACGGTGCCATTGGGCATCATCGCCTGAGCGCATAGTTCCGGCAACGAGTCTTCCGACTCACGAAAAGTCAAGCATAAAAACCAAAGTAATGGATAAGCCAGCACTTGCTTAAAACATATATACATGCTGGAACGAGTTCTTGAGTAGCAGGAAATAACAACCATTGTTTTCTGCCTTAAGTCAACAAGTAGTTTTTTCCGCATACAAATTCCATAGGAAACAAATATTACATATTGTTTTTCATTCCTCTGGCGCAGGCGACTTGGATGAAGCATCATCAGCAGTGGGAGAGTCATCGTCCTCGAAGTCGGCGGTGTTAAGGGGCTCGGAGGAGCTTTGGCTGCCGCCATCAATGGTTTTCATGGGCACGAAGACGTTAGGGTCGACCAACTCGGCGACTCTGGTGTCAAAACCCGTGAGCGACGCCAAGATAGCTTCATGATCTATCTTTTGGCCTTCGTCGTCCAAGTCGGGGATACCGGAGGTCACCGTGTCGATGTCGGCATTTTCGTAGTGCGCCTTGACCATTGACAGCACCATCCTCATGCCGGCCCGAGTACATGAAGCATTCCAGCTTACGATATGCTCGGGGGCTCGGCGCGGGATCTCCGAGAACTTCGCCACGGAATCCACCGCTTTGATGTTAATCTGGAGGGGCTTGGCTATCTCCTTGGTTTGCTTGATGGCGGTATTAATAAAGTTGTTGGCAAGGACCATGCATTCCTTTTGCGGAGGGGGCGACTGGGTCAACCCAATAGGAGCTGAAAATTTCTGACAAAGGAACGCATGAGTTCAATAACACAAAAAGTTCAGAGTATCTAGCTTACAGAAGTACAAGGTGGAGAATCACTTACTGAAGATGCTAATCTCGGCCTGCTAGAGAGTTTCCGCCAGAGAATCCCATTCTTGTCGGAGGATCTTGTATGCGTCAAGATTGCGCTGATTTTGCTCATCGACAGCTCTCTTCTGCTCTTTCAGCATCGCGATCTCCTCCTTCAAGCGGTTCATC